>CM077008.1:133346725-135781484 GCA_039090855.1 Macrothele yani
ATACGAAGACATACCCAGATATGTTTGGCACCATGTTGCTACAACATGGTAATCGGTAAGAAGAAAAGATAATAGCTGATCACGTAGATTGTTTTATTTCTGCAACTGAAACATATTGGTTTAATTTAAACATACATAGACAGCGTTTAACTTGATATTCGTTTCCACGTATGTGTTTTTTGATGTATTTGGGCATTGAAGAATATATAAAAATTACTAAACTAGTGTAAATATATGTTTTCATTGTTCTTTTTTTTTAATTTCATGTTTGCAAGTGTCAAATGCTCGATTCTATTACACTAAGAATCTAAGCGTCCTGCATTTTAATTAAATGTATGGAAATCGAAAATGTGTTTGAACGTTATATATTTATTGATTTTAAATGCAATAAAACTAACTTTTTAATAATTTTCTTGATTTTTTTTACGTATTAAATAGTTTTAGTCCTTACTCAATTTAGCGCAAGCTTCAGAGATGCTTTCTGTAATTTTTCCAAAATAAAGAAAACCATATTCAAGGAAGTGCTTAACAAGAATTTTGAATTACGTTTGAAAAACTTTGGTGGAGCAGTAGTTTTTGTATTTTTATTTCGCAACAAGGTAAATTTGTGCTTGCAAATCTGTAAGCTATTAACAATAGGCAGTGTTTTTAGACAGTTTGTTGCGAAAGCTTTATTTTGAGCCTTCCAGAAAACGAATCCTTTAGAAATAAATTGTACAACGAAACTAAGCCCGAGCGACAATATACGTAGTAAGATTGTTTTTGTGACCTTTGCACTCCGTACGTGTTTTATGCACCGATCTGGATAGCCTCCTGATGCTTTTGCTGGTGATAACGCAGATTTCTTGATGTAATCCATGAACCTCCACATTGTTTAAAGTGTAAGCAATAACACGGGTTAGGACGGAAGCATAATGACCCTATAGAGAAATGAACGAATCTCTAAAGCAGTAACTGAGAAAACAGTATAAATCGCAAATGGCCAAAGACCGTTTTTGCCATGATTGATAACATTAAGTGGAACATTAAATCTCTTGGGGAAATATATTACGAAAGGTGTCTTATCTTGGTATTTTCTATTGGCATGGTGTCAATATTGTTAAATCGGGAAGGGAATTCAGTGAAAATTGTACCGACGGCATACGATAAATATCAAAAGATTGTAGGCTATTTATGTCATTGGAGCGGGGAAGAAAACAATAGATCTATTTCAAACTTAAAACATTTATTTCCTGATTAAGGGAAAATATTACTATAGCATAATACACTGGCGTGCAAAAATTAAGGACGAGACGGTTTTTCGAATGTAACGTCCTGCAGAAGTGCTCCACATCGACTCAAATCATACCATAAGATCCCCAAGATGTAAGAATATGGGGTAAGTGAGAAAACCTGTCCAAAGAAGGAATCCAAAGGATATAAAGGCATTTTATTGAAAAGGTAGCTTCGAGCACAACTGGACAGGAGACAGAAAAAACTTCATGTGACAGGCGGCTGCCAAGAAAAATCCGGTCTTTTGTAGGGGATACGCATGATCACCTCTGACTACGTTGCAGAATTTACAACGTCTGTCCATGCTGAGGACGAGGTTTTCAAGGAGCTGTTGAGGCATCGCGGCACATTCCTCTTGTAGCGTCGTAGCTGCGGAATCGTTGCTGGCGACTGGTGGCGTGCTGCCAAGCGTCCCCCGAGAAGGTTCCACACGTGTTAGATGGGATTCAGGTCCGGAGAACTTGTGGGCGAATCCATGCGTTGCATATCTTCACTCTCCAACAGCTCTGCGACAGCCACTGTACGATGAGGTGTAGCGTTGTCGTCCATGAAGAGGAACTCAGGACCCATAGAACCTCTAAACAGACGCAGGTGAGGCAGGAAAACCTCGGTACAATAGCGGACACCAGTGACTGAACCTCCTTGGAAGATGTGGAGGTCAGTACGGCTACCAAATATGATACCTCCCCAAACGAGAACTCTCCCACCTCCAGACCGATTCCTTTCGATGATGTTGGAGGTGTGGTTCCGTGTTCCCTGCTCTCTCCAGATGTGTATACGTCCAGAATCGCTCCTCAGACTAAATCGGTTCTCATCCGTAAAGAGAACTTGACCCCATTGCTGATGTGTCCAGTTCCTATGTTCCTGGCACCACAGAAACCGCCGCCTCCAATGAGCAGGTGTGAATGGCGCACACCGTACTGGTCGTCATGCAAATAGACCACCTTTGTGCAGCCTCCTGGCCACGGTAAAATGCAATAACGGACGTCCAGTTGTCTGTTGCATGTACCATGCGATTTCTCTCGCTGTCTACCGTTTGTCTCTTCTCGCCTGTAAGACAATACACCGATCGTCCGCCGCTGTGGTAGCTCGTGGACGGCCACTGCTAAATTCTCGGACAGCTGTTCTTCTCGTTTTTAAATGCTCTCCAAGCTCGTGAAACGATGCTGTGAACAATTCCGAACTCCTCGGCCACACTAGTCACACTTCGAACTTCTTCCAACTTCCTAATGACGCGACCTCGGGTAAAGTCATCCAGATGTGGTCTACTGGATTGCCTGTTGGCCATATAACACGGTGGCAGCAACTGGACGTCGTTCAAACCTATGCACACCCTGCAATAGCTTTCACCGAATTGCTGAGCTTACACCGCCGGTGTGTTTTATACCCTTCCGATACTCTCCCCCCCCTACATCCTGCTGCATCTATGCGCATGCCCTACCGTACCGGAGCCTAGTCTATCTCCTGAGTGGTCTTTCGGTCCGTTCTACCTGCTCGTCCCGCTGTTATGCTAATTTCTCCTCTTTGTCCTTAATTTGTGCACACCAATGTATAACGTTACTTCTTTTCTAGACCTTTTCATAGATAGCAAGATTTTCACCTACAAGAAAAAATATGCTACAGCAGAGAAATTGATGGTAAAACATTTTAAATAAAAATCTTTACTGGACGTACATATAGGCGAAAACCATCGAAAATCAATGAGTTTACACATAACAAAGTAGAATGTCGAAATGTAAACATCTGGATTCCTAAGAACACCACTCTTCAAGAATTTTCCAATTTTACACAACGAAATACAATAGTCGCTATTTACAGAAATCCGGTATAGGGGATATTCCGCAATATCATGAAAATAGTAAAGCTCCGAAACCGTTCATATACCAAACAAGCACAATGAGAAAGCTAAAATATCAATTTACATATAAATGTGAAGTTACTAAAATTATCCATGCGAATAAATTTTAGTGGATGTCTTTTGTGAAAGAACAAAATCTCACAATGATTAATTTTCATAAACACGTTTTTGTCATGTTCAGCAGACTGAAAGTTATATAAGAAACAGTAATATGAAGGAATGATTTTCGTAACTGTTTTCTGCTTAGCATGTCCCAAAATCCTATCGTAAAACTAATTTTGTCGAAACACTGTTCCCTAGGTACAGGTAGCACGCAGAACAACAACATTTTATAGGAAATGCTTTTATTTAGGAAATTCACAAAGAAATGAATTTTAACTGAGGTATGCGGACAATTCACGAAGCAATGGTTTCCATGGTTTCCTCTTTCGAGTATTTCAAATACTGAAAGTGTAAAGAACGAAAGAGATCCTCTGCTTCCAGTTCGTTAGACATTCCTAGTGTAAATTCTTGGAAACATCTCTTGTAGAAACACATATCACAGTTTCACCTGGAAACTGAATTTCCTAACAGCTCTATTATGTGAGAATCTGAAAATGTCACAAAAATGTTTTTAGGTAAGTATGTCAGAAAAATGGATATTCACGGAAAATCCAGCACTTCACGTACATCGAAATCTGAAAAGAAAAAAATACTAAGAAAAGATAAACTATCTGATCAAACGTATCTGGACAGTTGCCAATCCACAAACACCCTGTAACAGGAAAGGAATTACTATTGATTTGGTCTACCTTTTGCTGCTCTCAAGCCATGTAGGCTTTTCACGTGATTTGTTCCGTTGCTGCAGGAATTTTCTTCCATTCTTCCCCAAGAGCAATAGTCAGGCCTGTCACCGATATCTGGAGGTATGGCCTGACTCGCAGTTGGTGTTCTAGCTCATCCCAAAGGTGTTCCATGGGATTGTTATCGAGTGTTGTGCAGATCAGTTAAGTTATTTTATACCCATTTCATCAAACCAATCTTGCACAGATCTTGCTTTGTGTACAGGGGCATTGTCTTGTTGGTAAAGAAAATGGCCTTGACCAAACTGCTGCCATAATTGCCGAGAATGGCATTATAGGCAGCAAAGTTAAAGTTCCAGCGAACTGGAACTATGGGCCACAGTCCAATCCATAAACATCAACCCCAGAGCATAATGAATCAATTCCAGAACTCCACCAAACTTTACAGCTGTCAAGACACAGTCGGGTTAGTAGCAATCACCTTTTATTTCTGACATAATCACCTTCTGTAGTCAGATCAGTCACCGATGTCTGGAGGTTTGACCTAACTCGCAGTCGGCGTTCCAATTCATCCCAAATATTCCATGGGGCTATAATCGGAGCTCGGTTCAGATCAGTCAAGTTATTCTACACCATTCTCATCCCACCATTCCTGCAAGGACCTTGTTCTTAGAGTAGGGCATTGTCCTGTTTGTAAAGAAAATGGCCTTGGTCAAACTATTGCCATAACTGCCGGGAATGCAATTATTCGTCGCAGCGTTAAGATTTCCGAGGCCTGGAACTATAAGTCCATCCCAAACCAAAAACATCTACTCCAGATCATGATGCCGCCTCACCAAACTTCACAGTTGTGAAGACACAGTCGGAAATGCAGCGATCCGATCATCTTCTATTCTACCGTAAGAGCATTAGTCAGGTCAGTTACTGATGTTTGGAGGTTTGACCTCACTCGCAGTCGGCGTTCCAATTCATCCCAAAGATGTTCCATGGGGTTCTAATTGCGGCTAGGGGCAGACCAGTCAAGTTATTCCTCGTCCATCTCATCCAACCAGTCCTGCAAGGACCTTGTTTTGTAGCCAAGGGTATTGTCCTGCATGTACATATAATAGTCTTGACCAAACTGTTGATATAATTGTTGAGAATGTAATTATTGGTAGCAGCGTTAACATTCGGGAGCACTGGAACTATGGGACAATCGCAAACCATAGAAACCAGTCCCAGAGCAGCACGCTTCCTCCACTAAACTTCACAGTTGTCGTGACACAGCCAGAAAGGTAACGTTCACCTGGCATCTTAAATTCCGATATTCGTTCATTCAGAGCTGTAACTAGACTTTAGTTTCGAAGAGCAGGAGGGGGTAAAAATATTCTACAGCAAAAATGTAGTCAATCAATCAGTGTCGTAACCAGACTTTTGTTTCGGGATTTAAAAAAATCTATTCCGCAGCAGAAATCTATCTATTTAACTAATTACGTAATATAAAACAAACTCTCCTTTTTAGTATACGGTCCGATAAAAAAGTTCCGAGACTATTCCGATATAAAACAAAGTACTTACGTTACTTAAGTCTGGCTATGATCTCTTTCACAGTAGTCTCCTTGGGAAGCGACAAACCACTGCCAGCGTTTTTGCTACTGTTGGAACGCTCCCTGGAAGTCCTGTTCACGAATCGTGTTAAGCACCGTCTGCGATTTGCGCTGCATCTCGTCCACGGTTTTAGATGGCAACCCTTGAGCATTACCTTCAATTCCGGAGTTTGTCAGAGTTAATCAAAAGAGTTAATCTTCATCTTAGAGAGTTAATCTTTATCTTCGGGAGTTCGACAGTTAGATCTTGACAGAGTTCGACACGGAGCACCTTTTGTCCAGGGTTCAGAATCTTTGGCACAAACTTTGCAGCAACGCGGTGCATGCTCAAAACCTACCACATAATTTCTTTCACTCTTTCGTATGACACACTGACGATGGCAGCAATGTCTTGAATGGTTCTCCGACGATCCTCATGCACCAGTTCCCTAATTTTGTCCACATTTTCGGGGGTTTGCTCGTGGACGGTCGCCCTGAACTCTCCTCGTCTTTCAGTGCCGTTCTGCCGTTGCAGGACTCATTGCTCCATTGCCATCAGCCTGCCGCAACACTTCATGCGTCTCCGTTCCCGATTTGCTGAGTTTGAGGCAGAATTTGATGTTCGCTCGCTGCTCTAGTTTGCAGTCCATACCGAAATCACAGCTGTGTTCTGCACGTGGTCACCAAATATCGTGTAGCACAGTTCCCCATGTTCACAGAACGACGCCACTTGGCACAATGACTCATGAAGGTCACTGCCCGCGACCGCTGCTCTCGCATCCGTGTACTGCCATCTGCTGATGTGCTACATACCTAGTCTCGGAACCTTTTGATCTCACTACGTATTAGTATTAGTTAGCGAATAACGACACATGAATTTACTCAGCATTAACAGAAAAACAAACTGAACAATATGAGGGACAGATCACATGAAAACAACAAGATTACACTGGAGACAGGATGAAAGCACGTACAATCTGGAAAACGAAAATTATAAAAAAATTTGAAATCACCGTCAAGAAGTGGATTTTAAAAAATCCGATGATGATAGATGAAGCCACCATACCAAGGGAATTTGACGTTTAAATGGCTGTCTAATAGCAGCTATCATAGCAACTGTTAGTTGCCATTTTTTTCGCCTATCTTAACACGATAAAGAAAGAAAGAAATAAGCGATCTCAAAAATACCTGATAATAGAACAATTCCGGTTAATAAAGTGCTAGGCACAGAGTTTCCTTTAAATTTGTCACCGCTGACCAGTGGGTATGGAGAGCAAAAAATGTCCTTCTGAAGTAAAGTTTATCAAAGTAAATAACAGAAACTAGTTCTAAAAAAATAAAATGAAAAGTAGAAAACGGCAATTCCTGTTTATCTAGTAACTTACGATAAACAAGCAGAAAAAAATTGCTCAAAACATTTTCTGGGGAGGAGGACGGGGGGGGGGCTAAAAACCCCTTCCTGAGTACGGCCATGCGTCCGTTGTTTTGCCAGATGATGAAGCGTGCTTCATCACTCCAGGGATTGCGTTTCCTCTTCTCCACAATCAATTAGCGTCGAGACTTACACCACTTCAATCGACGCTTTGAGTTAACTTTGCTGATGTTAGGTTTTCTTGCGGCTGTTCGGCCTTACTTTCATTTCAACTGTCGATAAACAGTAATGGTGTTTGCCTTGCTTGCAGAACCTTAGCGGTGAGTGTTGCATGAGAGCATATTTTGTCGTGTCCCCCGCTTCAGCAACAGGCGGTCCTTCTCTACCCTTTTACTTGGCCTACCAGGTCGCTATCAAACTGTTGTTACTCCTAGACGTTTCCTCTTCATAACAGCATCACTTATACAGTGAAAGGAAAAATTATTACGTACACTTATCTAATAGCGTGTTGCACCACCTTTTGCACGCAGGACAGCATCAAAACGTCGTGGTACGGACGCATTGAGGCTCCGAAACACAGACTCAGGTATAGATGATCAACAACCTAAAAGTGCTTGGCGTAGAGCAGCCAGAGATGCATGTGGGGATAGTTGATCACGAACAGCTCGTTCCAATACATCCCATAAATTTTCTATAGGGTTGATGTCCAGTGAGCGAGGGTGCCATGCAAGTGTGATAAGCTCACTGCTATGCTCTTGGAGCCAGTCGGTCGCTAGCCGAGACCAATGGAGTGGAGCGTTGTCCTCTTGAAAGATCTGAACTTGGATCGGACAGAAGCACTTAATGAAAGGGTGAAAGGGTGGAGATGGTCGGTCAGGAGCTGCACATATCTGGAAACAGTGACGGTAAACTCAAGAGGTAGGAAGGAACCCAGGCCGGACCACGGGAAAGTTGTCCAAGTTGTTACACCGCTTTCACCGGCGTGTAATACCCCAACTTAGTATGCGGGGTCCATAGCTTTCTGTGGTTTACGCCACACACGCTGCCTGCCATCAGCGCGATGCAGTGTGAAATGGGATTAGTCATGCCATATGGCGCGTTCCCAAACATCCACGCTCCAGTTTCGTTTGGCCTTCGTAAATTGCAGCCGGATCATGCGATGATATGCCGTTAACATCGAGACATGATATGGTCGTCGACTGCCACAGCCGAGTTTTGCCATGTGTCGACGTATTGTTTTTGAGCCTAGGCTTGTGGACGTCTCTTCGTTAAATTGTGACGTGATTTTTTGCAAACAAGCCACAAGATTCTTCTGTACGATGTGTGCCAATCGTCGGCGCCCTCAATCGTCCAATACACATTTACGGCCACATTTCATCCGACTGTTAGCGGTTTTGCCGGATTTCACGTACTTCTGCAACACTCTTGCTACGGTTTGTCGTGGAATTCCTAACAGTTTCACCGCTGAGCTAACTGAACATCTCGCCTTCCCGGCTCTCACGACTTGACCTCGATCAAATTAACTTAAGTCTCGTCCTCTATCCACGCTGGCACTTTACGGAATGTATACCTGTGCGTACCGACCCACTGTATTAATAGTCCCAACCGGTTTTTCTGCACACGGCGATTTGCTGCTGTCCTGCTGCTTTGCGTTTTTAATCAAACTTCCTATTTTTTTCTCACACTTATGGTTACCTAAAGCCCATGTAGAAGCCCCTCTTGAAGGAAGAATAATTTTAGCCGCAGTCCTCCTTAAACTTGGAGGCTACGGTCTCATAGGAATTGCCCATACTCTTTATTCCTTACCCCTTCTCCTTAAAGATATTATTACCTCAATCAGAATTTCAGGGCATTTAATGTACCAGTGCGGAACTTAAACGAACCGATTGTTGCTAAGATGGCATTCTTTGACCGTGCTACTTTGAAAGTCACTGAGCTCTGCCGAAACTGCCCATTCTACCATTCATGCTTGTCTATGAGCTGAAGTGTTACTAACATGGCATCCTATGAACGCGCCACGTTGAAAGTCACCGAGCTCTGTCTTATGACTCGTTCTGTATTTCATTCTTGTCCATGACGTTTGTCAGGTCAATGAGTCATTTTTATAGCTGTATAGGCCATGGCTGCGACGTATTAAGGCTAAAGCACCACCGAAAGACGCTGATAGGATACTTTTGATTATATAATATACTAGCAATCATGCCCGTTCGCCGAACGATGAATCTATAAAATCATTTTTTGAACATAAAGGTAGTGAAAGGGCTTTAAAGGTACGAGGGCTGTACCGAAAACAATGCAAAAGCGGGCATAACGTTTTTATTAACCGACAGAGGTCATTCAAATTGCACATGTTGATAGGGTAACTCTACCTCTATAGTAACCCTTCTTCTTCATTGCAAGTAAATAATGGATTCCAAGTAGAAGCTACGTACTGTAATTGAGTTATTGGCGAAGGAAGGGTGCAGGCTGTCCGACATCGACAGAAGGCTACAGATTGTTTACGGAGATGACACCATTGACAAAAGCAACGTGCACAGATGGATGAAGAAATTTAAAGAAGGGAAAACCAGCAGTGAGGACAAACCACACATCGGGAGACCAGTATCTGCGACCCTTGACACAAATCGTCAGCAAGTGGATGAAATGATTCGAGTGGAAAGACGAGTCACAATCCGTGAGCTTGTTGCACAACTGGACTGTGGCCACAGTGCGATACCAAAAATGGTGGAAGTCGTAGGGTATCGAAATGTGTGTGCAAAGTGAGTACCTCGGCAGTTGACACCCGATTTGAAGCAGAGGAGGAAGGAAGTCTGCTCTGATCTGCTGGAAGCGTTTGAAGCCAATGAAGACACGATTCTTTCCCCATCTGATGACAGGGGATGGAACGTGGGCGTATCTTTATGATCCGGAAATGAAGAGTCAATAAATAAAATGGCGTCACACCTCTTCACCAAGGTCTAAGAAGTTGAAGAGCCAGCCATCAGCACAGAGAGTTAGGGTGACTCTTTTTTGGGATGACATTGGTGTCATTCTTCTTGATTTTCGGGAACTTGGCCGTACCGTGACGGGCGAGCGGTACATTGGGACACTCAAGAAGCTTAGAGAAGACATAAGGAGAAAGAGACCGAACAAGAATCTGAAAAGGATCCACATTCACCATGACAATGCGAGACCATACACATCGTTGGCAACAAATCGAAGCACTCAAGAATCTTAGAGAAACCATAAGGAGGAAGAGACCGAACAAGAATCTGAGAAGGATCCACATTCACCATGACAATGCGAGGCAATTCACTTCTTTGGCAACAAATCGAAGCACTCAAGAATCTTAGAGAAACCATAAGGAGGAAGAGACCGAACAAGAATCTGAAAAGGATCCACATTCACCATGACAATGCGAGACCATTCACATCTTTGGCAACAAATCGAAGCACTCAAGAATCTTAGAGAAGTCATAAGGAGGAAGAGACCGAACAAGAATCTGAAAAGGATCCACATTCACCATGACAATGCGAGACCACACACATCTTTGGCAACAAATCGCAGCACTCAAGAATCTTAGAGAAGTCATAAGGAGGAAGAGACAGAACAAGAATCTGAAAAGGATCCACATTCACCATGACAATGCGAGACCATTCACATCTTTGGCAACAAATCGAAGCACTCAAGAATCTTTGAGAAGTCATAAGGAGGAAGAGACCGAACAAGAATCTGAAAAGGATCCACATTCACCATGACAATGCGAGACCATACACATCGTTGGCAACAAATCGAAGCACTCAAGAATCTTAGAGAAGACATAAGGAGAAAGAGACCGAACAAGTATCTGAAAAGGATCCACATTCACCATGGCAATGCGAGACCATGCACATCTTTGGCAACAAATCGAAGCACTCAAGAATCTTAGAGAAGTCATAAGGAGGAAGAGACAGAACAAGAATCTGAAAAGGATCCACATTCACCATGACAATGCGAGACCATACACATCTTTGGCAACAAATCGAAGCACTCAAGAATCTTAGAGAAGCCATAAGGAGGAAGAGACCAAACAAGAATCTGAAAAGGATCCACATTCACCATGACAATGCGAGACCATACACATCGTTGGCAACAAATCGAAGCACTCAAGAATCTTAGAGAAGCCATAAGGAGGAAGAGACCGAACAAGAATCTGAAAAGGATCCACATTCACCATGACAATGAGAGACAATACACATCGTTGGCAACAAATCGAAGCACTCAAGAATCTTAGAGAAGACATAAGGAGGAAGAGACCGAACAAGAATCTGAAAAGGATCCACATTCATCATAACAATGAGAAACCTTACACATCTTTGGCAGCAAATCAGCTGATCACCTAATTAGGCTGGTCGGTGGTCCCCCCTCCACCGTACATCCCAGATCTGGCTCCCTCCGTCTTCCACCAGCTGGGTCCAATGAAGGAAAGTCCCCGGGAATGATTTGATGACACAGACGAAGTGAACTTGGCCGTGAAGAAGAGGGTACGACAGCCCACATCTGAATTTTTTCAAAGAGGATTAGAGAGTTGAATATAACGATGGCGCAAATGCATCGCTTGTGATGGAGACTATCTTGAGTAGTACCTTTTTGTAAAGAAAGAGTTAATCTACTAACATGTGCAATTTGAACGGCCAATGTCAGTTAATAAAAAGGTATGCCTAATTTTGTATTACTGTTGGTACAAACCTCCAGAGGAAAGTAATTTGAGATCCGTAACTGTTATGTAGTTTAGAACAGGGTCGTGACGTCAATCGATGCGGTTTGGATTAAAATAGTAGCAAGCTTTTGGACCTTTTTAATTTTAAATCAAAATTTCACGGACTTTTTACAGCATTTCACCGTTTTTGGCACATTCGTAATTATCTTTAAACCTATCCGCATTTTGAATGGTTAAGCTGTCACCATTTGAATTTTTTCGGCTTTGGCATTGTTTTATATATAGAAGTGCTAGACAAATTCAAGCAAACAATATTCCAAAGCCGCCATTTTTATTTTTTTTTATTTTTTATTTTTTTGGTTTTAGGACTTTTCTAGATATCCGGACTTTAAGACCTATCAGCAGTTTGAACAGTAAAGCTAAGCCACCCTTTTGCATTTTTTGTTTTTGAGACTTTTCGCGGTGTAGAAATGGTAGAAAAATATAGGCAGACAATATTCCACAGACGCCAGGGTGACTGCTTATAACCCACTGAGCTGCTCACGGTGGTCGTTAAGCCTGCAATAAAAAAAGCGCCATTTTTAATTTTTTGGATTTCTGACCTTTCTAGGTATCCGAAACTTAAGACCTATCATCATGTCAATTTTCAGTTTTCTAGGTCATTTAGAAGTGGTCTAACAATTCGCGAAAAGTAATAGCAGACGAAGTTCCTAAGCCGCCATTTTAATTTTTCTTTTTGGTTTTCGATCTATTCTAGGCATACGGACATTAAGATCTGTCAGCATATCAATTTTCAAACTTCTAGGTCCTTTAGAAAAGGTCGTATTTTTCCAACACTCGCATTTTCCCGTTTTCCCACCTTGCTTTATTTATACTACATATATTGGCAATAATCACAGGACACCTAGAAGAGAAACACAAAATAACATTTATTAACATACATTAGTACGGTGTCTGTCCACCTTTGGCCTTAATGCATGCACTGTCTCTTGGAGACATGCTTTCGACAAGGTTTTTGAGCACAGCGATAGATATCCGCTTCCATTCAGTACATAATGCTGCCGCTAACTGTTGCTTAGTAGTAGGCCTTGGTTCCAAACTTATTATGCGGCGCTTTAATTCATCCTATAGGTGCTCTATGGGATTAAGATCATGGCTCTGTGCTGACCAGTCCACACACGATACTGAATCATAGTCAAACCCCACCGTAACAGTCCTTGCTTTATGGCTCAGTGCATTATCCTGCTGGTACCAACAAAGCTCGATTCCATAGTATTGCCGCACAGCTGGTAGGGCATAATTGTCCAGAATATCGAGGTAGACTTGCTTAACAGGTTTATCCACGATAACCAATGGGCCAGGACCATACCACGAAAAACAACCCCACACGAGTACGCTGCCAGCTCCAAACCTGACCGTTGGATTTGTACACTGTGGTAAATAGCGTTGCCCCAGCTGCCGCTATATCCACCCACGGCCATCAGACTGATGGATCGTTTATCTGGTTTCATCAATCCAAAAGACCCGTTTCCATTAATCTACTGTCCACGATAAATGTTCCTTACACCATACAAAACGACGAATAGGATTCCGAGTGGAGATGAATAACTTATGAGCAGTCGCACGACCACGGTAACCCAAGGAATGAAGTTATCTGCGAATGGTGCGTGTGCATACCGAGATTCCAGCATTTTTACTCACCTGTACACTGAGGTCTTGTGCAGTATTCCGTCGATTAGCTGTAACCACTCTCCTGATTCTTCAACATCCTCTATCACTGATTTTCTTTCATCTGCCGGTACGTTTTGTTGCTTCAGGCCAGCCATGTGTCTTCCACTTATTCAGTACATCCAAAACAGTTGACTTGGGTATGTTTAAACGTCTCTCGGTTTCTCTTACGAACAACTCACTAATATAACACCCAACAATCTTTCCTTTCTCTCCGGCAGCGACATTTTCACTCAACCTTGACAGTGCGATACAATCGTGGTCAGCTGCAGGCTTGTTTTTATACCGTTTGCAGCTGTACCGCGCATCTTAACAACGCAGCAGATCCGTTCAAATGCTTTTTAATAGGGTTTTCGGTGACTTTTGTCAATATAGTGTATATTGGACTTGGTTGAAAGATACATTGACACATAGATTGAACGACTTGATTCACAGATTGATACAGTAGAGGCATTTTGTGTTTCAACGTCAGCAATGTACGTACGTGAACAAGGAACTCAGGTAATGTACCCCCAAAAGACAGACACAAGCAACCATGCGTTTCCCGATTTTTGAACCCATACCCATCCGTTGCGCGAATGATCATAAGCCACCGCTTAAACCACTGCGCCACCGGAGAGTCATTTTAAAATGGCGCTGGTGTCTGTTTTTTCGTTCCAGCGAAGAGCACCTTTTTTTTTTCTTTTGATTGACTGTGTTTTTAATTGATTTATTGGATCTGGTTGTACAGAGATATGACAAAAAGGATACAGAAATTACAGAGCAACAAGTACAAATCATACACGGCTGACAGCATGCCAAATGATCAATTTACACAGATATAGGCAGTGTTGATCATGTAACACATTGTGAACAAGTATACGTCAAACATGGATTTTTCAGTATGCTAAATGACCAATGTACACATATAACCAGTGTTGGACAAGTTACATATTGAGAGCCAGTGCCGAAAGACAAACCCAAACATCCATGCCTCACCGGGATTCGAGCCCGGACCCAACTAGAGCAAATGGTTATAAGCCAGCGCTTAGACCACTGCTCCACCGGAGCGGGGGTAGAGACTTCTCGTTATAAGAAAGTGAAACCACATTACCTGTTGTAGCATAAGTAGTGCCCACTGGAGCTACAAACCAACCAACTGAAATCAACCGCCATGGTTTCTGACTTATGGTGCAATAGTATTCCACGGAGTTGTATATTACATTTTCAAACAAAGGAGTTTCTCTTTTTTACTTTGTACGTTTTGAAGATTTTCTAGCCCGGGTATTTTTCTGGATGACTTTTAGCTAAATATGAGGATACCGGGACTTCAAAACTTCCATTTTTAACACTGTGTAAGAGGCATTAATAATATCACTTATTCGGTGATGAGTAAAGCCTTCATTGATTTGTAAGAAACAACAGTAATGCCTCTTAGTGTGGAGGAACCTCCTCGTCTGTATTAAAAAGGAAAATAACCTGAATTCAACACGAAACGTTATACGATTCTTTTTTTTTTTATATTTTTATGATGACCTTTGGCAGAAAAAAACTTATAACTGCTTCTGGAAGAGCCGTCCCGGTGCCCGAAGGGTCTGAAGCGCTGGGTTTTTTCCTTTCATCACAGGTTGGTCATGTTTTTACTCCCAACTGAGGCATGAATGGACTGCTTCGCTGAGAGAGCCCCCTTTGTATTTATCCTGGAATCAGTGACCCCACATTTTGGACGGGAAATTCTCTAGAGCTCCCTGCGTTTCTCAAGGGGTTCGTCAGACCACGAAACTAAAAACGAAAGAAAATATTCTAGGAAGAAATATAAATAAACAAATTCGAAAAGTATTGGTGCCCACCAACAAGTGTCGCCACTAAAGAAACACCTGAACCAGCGGCGTTTCTTGGGTCCGAGACCTGGGCTATCCCCCCCCCCTCCCAGTACTGTTTTTTTTATTGCGAATTTTATATTTTAATTATTAAATAATAGAAGTAACATTTTTTCCCAAATTTTAGGTACATGCTATTGCTAACATGCTACCAAACAATTATGAGAATTAGGATTTGAACACTTATTTGTATACGAACTCCATTCTTCTTTCCCTTTGTGTGAACTTGAGTGTTACGTTTTCACAAAAATGTTTCTTTCGAGTACTTTTTCATATTTAAAAATAATGTTTTTCTCTGTTAACAAACCAGCCAAGTTGCTCGAATATGCATGTCCTTGTGTGGCTCTAAGATATATCTTGATTCTTTTTAATACGAAAACTTCTTTCGGCAGTTGCAGTTGTTGATGAAAAGTTTAATATTAGATAATTTAATTTGTACACCTCAATAAACACTATGTCCAATTATTAAACTTTATGTAACAAGTAATGTCTCTTACTGATATGTTTTGTATTCATCATAGATACTCTTGACTTTGCAATGCTCATGGCAAAACATTAAGAAGAGAACAAGCAGCATATCATTTATTGTCGAAACTTTAGCAAGACCTGCATGAATATGTTTCAAAGCAGATAAAGTATAATTCAAAGGAGAATAAAGTATAATTCAAAGGATAGTAAGGTATAATTCCAAAGATAATAAAATACAATAAAAAGGGTAGTACGGCGTATTTCCCTCGACTTTGCAATGCTCATGGCAAAACATTCAGAAGAGAACAGCATATCATTTGTTGTTCAAATTTTAGCAAGGCCTGCATGAATATGGTTCGAAGGATAGTAAGGTATAATTCCAAGGAAGGTAAGGTATAATTCAAAGGATAATAAAATATAATTCAAAGGATAGTAAGATATAATTCAAGAGATACACTGTAAAAAAATTTCCGTGAATTAACGTAAAATCTTATGGCAGCACAGTTGCCAAAATAATTCCGTTCCGTTAATAAAAATTCTGTTTTTTTACAAAACTTCCGTTTTATAATATTATGTTTTTCCACAAAATATTTCCGTTTTCTGACAGAATTATTACGTTTATTTACAAAAACAGTTTTATAACATTCTGTCTTTTCACAAAGTATTTACCTTTTCTGACAGAATTATTACGTTTTTTTACGAAAACCGTTTTGTGCTATTCAGTATTTTCACAAAATATTTGTGTTTTCTTACAAAATAATTACGTTATTTTACAAAACCTGTTTTATACCATTCCGCATTTTCACAAAATATTTCTGTTTTCGGACAGAATTATTACGTTTTTTCACAAAATTTGTTTTGTAACATTTGGTGTTTTGATAGAATTATTATGTTTATTTACAAAAACTGTTTTATAACGTAATGTTTTTTCACGAAATATTTGCGTTTTCTGACAGTTACTATGTATATTTACAAATATTATGTTTTATATTTTATCCAATTATTTATTCCCTGGGCATAATTCTTTACATAGAAACGTTATGTTTAATAACGTTTTCCCACAAATTATTTCTTTCTGATAGAATTATGAATTTAATTACGAAACTTTTATATTATTTCACTTTTCCGCAAAATAATGATGTTTTCTCACAGATTAGGTCTGGTCTTCAAATTTTTTTTAAATATTGTGTTTCCCAATAAAATATGTATTCAGACAATGTTTCTTTTCATAAATTTTAATTTCTAAATATCATTTTTGTGATATTTAGGTTTTCTTTTAATTACATTGTTTTTTACATAATTTCTTTGCACACATTATGGTCGAAACGAGTATCATATAATATTGTATGTAAGAAAACACCCAAAAACATTTCGCATGGAACATGCATTTACACAGAACCAGGCGAAATATAAGGTGTGAAAACTAAATAGGCAAAGTACCTCAATAATATTTTATTTCTATAAACTGTTTATGTAAGTAGTATTTGTTTTCAGCAGGCAAATTTTGTTTTGTACAATGTTTTGGTTTATACTTATCACACATATTTTTTTTATACTCACCACAAAATTTTTCCTTTGTAATTAATATTTTAGTCAGTTCTGTTTATGTAAATAGTATTTACATTTCTGGCAACAAAACGTCCTACAGGAATTCTTATTTAAAAAGAACTGGCAGGTTTTTTCACACAATATTTTTTTTGTTAGAAGATCTGTTTTATAAAACCGTTGTTTACAAATAGTTTTTGCAGGAATATTTCAGATTTTCATTTTTAGAAACCACCTTATACAAACAGTACAAATACCACATGTTAATGGTCAATGTGTTCTGTTTACGAAATGACAGTATGATCAATAGCAGATCTGTACTTTTTCTTGTTGCCGTCACTCATATGTGTAGCATCTTTTAGCACCAGCTTATGTGTATAACATTTTTTGTCATTGTTTCAGCAGAATTTTGGAAGAATATTGTAGAATTAAAAAAAAAAAAACAAAACTGCCTGTTCTTAACACTTCAATGAATGGCTTTTGGGTTTTCTTCTGAATCTATGTTCCAAGTTATAAACATGGCTGTTGTATAAATCAACTTGTAATTTTAATGGAATGAAAAGATTTCATAGGAGTAGAAATCGGTCATGGCAACTATGTAAGCATAAAAAAAAACAAAAAAACTTCAAGTGTTTTGGTAGGAATTTAATGTTCCAGTTTTATTTTCCTGCACAGTAAAATGCTAGGACACAACAATAATAAACAAATGAAACATTAATTACAAATTGTAATTACCCACAGCTCGCTGTTTTCAAAGATGTTGTTAGCCAGCTAACATTTCTTAGGTATATTTGAATTTCTCCAAAACCACCAGATTATTCAAAGCTAGCTGGTATGATTAACAGCTTGTATCAAGCTGAAAGCTCTGTAAAATGCCTACATGTGTTTACACTAAGACTAGAAATTACCATTGCTTATAAACAGGAAAGATAAATGTAGATACATTTTGTAATTGTGATTTTCAACACTACATCTGTTAATGCTACTGTATCATATAGGAGTGCTAGCATTTTCCTTGCATTACTAGTAGTTAGAAAAAAAAAAAAAGATCAAAGCTAATTACTGCAGTTTTCATAGAATATTAATGAGATTTGACCATTAACATAAAGATGGATGATTTTAGAGGAGCATTCGTGCTCTTTTAAACCTTTAGTATTAACATTAACGTCTGTCATGATATTTGTTCTATAATTATTCTTATACCAAAATGCAAATACGTATGTCAGATTTCAAAGATTCAGCAAACTACATTTAATGATATGTGCCCCACTTTATTTCCGATTATGTACAGGAAAAAAAATGCTTCAATTTCATTTCTAAAACTGGACCAAATTTGAAAAATTGTTTCAACAATGTTTTTATCTTTTCTTCAAGTTGCAACACCCTAGGTGCTATTGCAGGCTGCTGCACCTTTTTTGGAACTTTCGTTCTCCTCCGAGGGTTTATGTTTGCAAAGCACCCTGAAAAACAGAAAATGCAAAGAATTAGTATTAAACACATCGCATTAAATATTGTGCAAAGTAGGGTAATGATACGTATAACTGTTGTGTACATTTGGTTAAACATTAAAATCATTAATATTCTTGATGATTATGAAATTGCAATATCATATCTCAAAATATATGTATGCACCAAAGAAAACTTAGTAAGGCTCGTGATGATAATGGATAAACAAATTTAAATAAATAAATTACGCTGCCGCAATATCCCCAAAACAAAAATAGATTAGTTTGTTTAAAAAAAAAATGACCTGCCAATGAGATTGTATGAGATGTCACTAAACAAAACACAAAAATTGCACATATTATCCTAGAATCACTGAACACAAGAGCAAATGTGACTCAGAAATTGGATGAGAAAGCTGACCAGCTGTATTTATTTATTTGCAGCTGAGGCCTCTTGCCTGGCTGAAAAGAACTGTTTTTGTTTCACAGAATTTCTTTAACAGTCGAATTTGAGCATTAATTTTAACACATCACACCCGAGAAGGCCAAAAGAGGTTTACACCCAAGTGAACTTTGAAGGGACTCATATATCACAAGCTACACCATTGATTAGTTCCTTCACTTAATTTACATTCATTTTGGAAATATTTTTCACCGAAATAAATTATCACAAAAGCATGGGATAACTACTCTTTTCACAACTACCAAATTTACACCAATATACCAAAATTATATAGAATTGCCTTGTAATTATTCACTCATATTTATTAACAGGCTTTGAAGACAATCACATTTCTAACCCACCACCTCCCCCAGCTTGAATATACCACTCCATCCACATGAATACATCACACATCTTTACACTTTGGCCAATAAGAAAAAAATAACAGATACAGAATTTTTGAAAGACAGTAATGCATTACATTACCTCTTCTTCTAGCTTTGCAAATTTCTAAATTTTCTACCCCAAATCCTCTTAACATAAGTACCTTCTCTTTCTCTATTTCAACATTTTGATTTAAAACTCCAATTTAAAAATTTAGCATACCCTTTCGAGGCATCTGATGGGTCAAACAGAAAAGAACATTCTTAGCAATTCCCCTTTCATTCTTCCTTCACAAAGACATACAAAAAATAGGGGAAAAAAAAATGTATTCAACACTTGCTCAACATCAGAAACTCATTGACTTGGATTTTTTTTTCTTCTATCAGGCAAAATGTATCATGTTTCATATCTGAAACAATCATTTGATGTTTCTGAATATTTCTGTTTCACGCGTTATGTTCTGTGAAGGTTCAACTGGCTGATACGTAGCGTCCGACAGTGAAAATTATTTGTGTCAATTGATCATTATAGTTAAAAAATACATATTAATGCTTACCACTTGAGAATTACCCCGCTTTCCTTCATTGTCAGCGAAGGAAAGCGGGGTAGTTCGCAAGTGGTAAGCATTAATACGCTTAATATGTATTTTTTAATTATAATGGTCAATTGACACACAAATAATTTTCACAGTCGGACATTACGTATCAGATAGTCAAACTTTCATAGGACATAACGCGTGAAACAGAAATATTCAGAAACATCAAATGATTGTTTCAGATACTATATATGTTCCACGTATAAATGGCATGATTTGGTTAATACCATAGTGTGCAACTAGAAAGTATCATGTTTCATCAGAATTATAAAATAGCAATCAAACACTTTCTCTATTTGGAATTTCCGCTTCCTGCTCTTTTCTTTTTCTGAATATGGAGATGGGCCTTCATTGTTTATGAAGAATTTTGATGGCCAAAGGAAAAAAAGGAAATATTTAAGGTTTTACCTTTCTGGTGCACTCAACTCATCGGTGAGGGTGGAGAAGTCATGTTGAAAACCGTCCAAGAAGACGTCAAGGAAAATGGGATGTCATTAGACCTCAGAACAATGATGCACAACCTATGTCTCAGGACGGGTGTCGCGTTGGCCCGCAATCACGACACTACCAAAACTAAATTTTTCGTAATCGTACGCCAAATTATTTTCTTCCATGCTGAACGCTGAAGTTCAAACCTGCACATGTGCGGCGTAATGGTTCGGAGAATGGCCAGTTCAGCGCTGATGCTTCTTTTGTTTACTTTGTTCCCATTGGCTGTTGATCTTCTAACAGTGCTTGTTTGTTCTCGGTCGACACTAAAGTGGATGGCGTACAGGTATTGTGGCGTAACATCATTCGTTCCACTCCACTGATTCCACATTAACTGGTACTCCGTGTTATGGTGACTTGCACTTTTGAGTGAAGCCTTTCCCTCTGCTTTTCCAGTTAGTATGGATAAATGCTCATGGTTTTCTTTACTGGAATACCTTTTCTGATGATTGATTTCTTGCAACAACCACCTTAACCCCCACCCCACCCCCCACACAGTCTATTTTGAATTTAAACCACTTTTTTAGCTTCCCACGCCACTCGAACGCATGTGGTTTCTACTTTATTTTGTGCGCCGTTTGGACTTTTTTTTCTTTAGAGAAAAATGCATGCTTCTCTTATAATCTAATTTTATTTCTATCAGAACCAAATTTTGTCTCCTTGTTCTGGATTTTTCCAGAGGGGCGGAGCAAACTTCCTCCAGTTCTTGCTGTTTCATACATTTACAGCTTTTCGCTTACTGTCTTTATTTTAAGGCTATTTTGCTTTGGGTGTTGGAGATTTTTATTTTTGTAGCCTTTTATATCTGAGAAAAGTCCCTCAATTCACTGTTTAATTTACTTCTGGAGCACATAGATTTTTATTTAGTGCATCTGCATCATTTTGCATAGAAATGCAGAATTTATCGAAAATAATTACTGAAATGAAAATCTTTTTGGTGCTTGTGTATGTTTAAAGACCAGGAATATGCTGTCCAATTTAATTAATTCTAAATAAATTAGTGCGTAATTCCTAGCAAAAATAGTTTTTTCAGCACGAGTTTGTGCGAAAAATCCAGATTTTGCTCCGAGTTTTCCTAAGCTTTGAAAAGAGCTAAGAAAAGCACTTTTTATTGGGGAGTTTAAACTCCTCTAAAGGCAGAGAAGCCTACTTATTAAGGCAGCATACCTATTTTATAAATTTATCCTTCCGTAGTGCAATGGAAGAAAGACTTCTTGAGAACCTAGCACTTTTTATAGCAAAGCTTACCCACTGTACTTAGGCAGCAGTTGACCTTTTAACTCGTCTCTTCAATTAATATTCAAAGAGAACAATCTTTATTATTCTAAGTGCAATGATAGAAAGGGCAGAGGACCCACTTTTTGCCGAAGCACGATGGGCGACCTTCTTTTTTAATCTAAAAGCCTGCTGAAATATTATAATTACTAAACATCCACGAAGATTCCAAGTTCTGATGTCTCCTGACTTCAAGTGCTTCGCGAACGGCAAACTGAACGAATAGCAGTTCCGAATGATGTGATGCCATGCTGTCTGGACCGGAGGAAGTCTTATTTGCGTATTTGATCGAGCCTTAATGTGCGGCACTGCTGTCGCGCGTGATGTCATAGCAATGTTCTGAACATTTCAAACAAAACAGTATTGCTCGTATGTGTGAACCTTGTTTTTGACGGAGTTTACACATTCATTCGTTTATCATCTAGGATTATTAAAAAGCAAGTTCACAAACAGTTTGTTATGTTGTTATCTTCATAGATTATTAATCAAAAGTTCATAAAAGGCAAGTTTTTTTGTTTCAATTCATAGGCTTCCAACATAATTCATGCATTCGTTTCTTAACAGGTTTATATATCAACTACATTTTAAACTAGGAGTTGTAAATAATAAGTTAGGTTTTTGCATCTAAACATAGTTATTCCATTTTTAATATCTACAGACCAAGCCACACAAGTCTGGGTGGGCTTTTATTAGAGCACCGAGAGATTTGTTACTCAGTGTTCATGCAAGTTTGCTTTAAACCTTTTTGTTTCATTTGATACGTATTTAAGGTTAAGCAGCTATAACTTTTGGAAAAGTGTTTGATATTCCACACCTATCCCCCAACCGACAGACGAATTCATGTCATTGGGTTATTTGTATTTGGTAGTTTGTTTTTTGGGAAGTGTTTCACATGACTTTACTGTTTTTGTATCAGTTTATATTTCAGCGTTGGAGGGTTTTTTTTGTGTCATCTCCACGGTAAGCAGAGTGATCAGGAACAATGCTCGCTGAAAGGATTATGACTTATGACGGCATTCCCTCTTGGCTTGCTGTATGGGCCGGAATTCAGGGAAACATTTACTATTAGGGAGACAGTACTGAATTCATGGGGGAGAGGGTGGACCTCGAAGCAACTTTTTCTTGTGCTATTTTACTTAATTTCTTTTCCATTAATGCTTTAAAAAAATTAAAAAAAATTGACCTATGAATTTCCCCTTCCAACACATTTTTATTTGCACACCTGGCAGACAACTGGATTTCTTATTTGCAAGCCCAGACCAATAACTTTGATAACCATTTTATCTTGTCAATGACATTTTGCAAGTACTAATAATGATAAAATTAAAGTAACATTGAAATTTTATTTTTTAATGGAGTCTGTGGTACTGGAAAAGCTGTAAAAAAATTCAAGTGGGTTTATTTACCTTTATTAATGCAATGTAAAATAAATAACTGTTGTGGAGGGAAGTGGAAATTTTTAACTTCTACTTAATTTGCTTTTTGGTTAGGAATTCTTGCCCTGTGGCTACAAGAATACAAACAGGAGATTTTCCTTACAAGTGCTGCCATTTCTGAGGCACATTTATAGCTGAGAACACAAAGTGGAAATATGTTTTGCATGACTAACACTAAAAATTTTCAAAACCAATGTTTCCTCCACAACAATTTTAAAATTTATGTTTTATCAATTATTAGTGGAGGTACCCAGCATTGTCCAGGATAGACAAAGTTTGTTTTTGAGCACCTCAAAATTATTCACCATGCTGAATCACAAAGCAGTACTTTATTTGCACCAGCCGTTCAGACAACATCTTATCACAATTATAATGGCCGTTCTGAGCCCTAAAAACTCAAAATAGCAAACATGTACAATACACTTCGTGCATATCGCTTTCAGCTTTCTAGTGTAGATAAGGCACTTTCTAGCAAATCACTTAGAAAACCATCAAGAATGATGCATAACCATTTGGACTCTTTCCCGTATGCCTGTACCACGGACACTTGCGAGCAGTGAGGCGTCACCTGATGACTGTTGCTCTGACATGGAGCAATACTTCAGCAGCCGACTTTCACCCAGTCTATAGAGGGCCTCATAAAAACACATTTGACCCCCTTAGGGATGGAATTTCTAAAAATCGTCCCACCTGTTTTTTAATATGGGTGATGAAGAGTTTGTATGCTAATTTTGGTGTAAATCCATCAAACCGCATATGAACATATGCAGAACAAACATATTGTTTATCTACATTTTATCGTTGATGTCTTTCGGAAGCAAGTAGCCCAATGCCCCAGTGGCGGACTTAAAACTTTGGAAAAGAAGAACTATTGCATGAATGAACAAACTCACCTTGAATAATGGTTTCATTAGATGAACAAAACTATTATTTAATAAAATAACGTAATAGGAGCACTATACACATAACATATTGAGGGTTCATTTCTTTTTAAAGCTTGCATTATTGCAACTGCTGATTAACAACTTACGTTCGGTTGCCACTTAGCGTATATATATATTTTTTTTATTTGAGGTTTAACGACCACTGAGCAACTCAATGGGCTATAAGCAGTCGCCCGTCCCTAATTTAGGATAACTGGTTCCAGGGAAGGGAGAGAGCCAGTGCCGTAAGACAAACACAACATCCATGCCTCACCGGTATTCGAACCCGGACCCCTTTCAGACGAATGATCAGAGGCCATCACCTTAGACCACTGCGCCACCGGGGCGGCTGTATAGAGTTCATATGATGAACCACGCACTCGACGCAAAGAGAATTTCAAAACAATTCTTTCTCTTCCTCTCATGTGTAGACTTTTTTTAACTTTTCGACTACTGCGAAGTGCGCAGTATCTTTCCTTGTGTTTCCAACAAAACATACTTTAACTTTTATATATATAGAAATAAATAATTTCAGAGAATAACATGTGTTTTTGAATTAGTAGTAGCATCACTTTTGAGAATATTTTTGTGTTGTAAAATTTAGAAAATTATTAAGTGTTGTGCAGGGGAAATCATACTTTTAAACATGTCTTCCTTATACTTCATAACATTTTGCAGCATTTTTTCAACTGAAAAATATATTCAATCTCATACAATAAAAAGTTAAACAAGTAATTTTAAATTTAAATATTAATAAATATTGAACCTTTCACTGTATTACCTGTGCCCAGATCGACTCCATTTTCTAGTTTCTTCAGGTCATTAATAAGGGGATCAAATTAAATGTTTACCAAATTAAACTCTGAACCCCTAGCACTGTACTCCAAAAAATTAAAAAAATAATGAATATCAAAAGTACTTTTGAGATACTAAATGATGATAGATCAAAAAACTAAATTTGAGTCACTAAAATAATAATGGTATCTACTGTTTTAGTAATGCCTGTATTTTAAATACTATTGCTATACCGAATTTAGTAAATGTTTACCAAATGTGTAACACTAAATTTACACGACAATGCTGAAAAAGAAAGTTTTTGTTGTTGCAATAAGCACTTTGTCAAAATAAAAAAATAAAAAATATTCCATCAAATTATTATTTAGCTAGCATACACTGAAGAGCAATTGAATTAGAGATACCTGTCTAGTAACGTGTAGTACCACCTTTCGACCTGATGACGGCGGCGATTCGTCTCGGCATGGACTCGACAAGACACCTGAAGCTTTGGGAAGCCATACGGATCCACGACCAGTGAACAAGCTTCCACAGTTCACGAAGATTTCATGGGGGGGGGGGGGGTCAGAGCCTCGAACATCTCTCTCGATGGTATCCCAGATGTGCTCGATGGGATTTATGTCAGGTGACCTAGCTGGCCAAGGAAGCGAGGTCACGTCGGTGGAGTGTTCATCCAACCATTCGGATACAATTTGGGACCGATAGCATGATGCATTGTCTTGTTGCAGGATGAGGTCCCCAGCGGGATCTTGAAGACTCACAAATGGGAGCAAATGGTCGTCCAGGATATCCCAGTAACGTTGATCTGTGAGGGACGATGTCGCACGTACCAGGGGTTCCATTTCAGTCCACGTAAACAGTGCCCAGACGAGAATGCCACCCCCATAGCTTGAAGAGTACCCTGCTGGCAAGAAGGATCCATCGCTTCATGTGATTTGCACTGTACTCGTATTCTGCCATCCGCATGTACTAACGTGATACTGCGTCGGACTCTTACTGATTTCCGTCGCATCACTCCTTATATTGTCGGATCGTTGTATAAGTCATGTCGTTTCCGTTTATAGGGCCACCCACAGCACCACATTTGCATAACGCCAGCTGTCTCTAATCCAATTGCTCTTCGGTGTAATTATAAGCCCCGCCCCCAAACGAATTTCAGGTGGTGACGCATTGGAATGTGAAACTTCGGGCAATCCCTGGGAAACGTTCGATGAGTACAAGGAACAACATTTTAGCGAGTGGGAAGTAGAATTACCACAGGACAAGACTGATTGGCTGAATGGCACATGCAATAATTGCCCAAAGTATATCAGTGATTACGTTTGTAAACATTTAGTTGGGTTAGCAATTCGCCTGAAATATGTTGAACAACCTGCTGAAACAAAGAATGTACCAATCAAGGAAAAACGTAAAAGAGGACTGACAGTAAAATAAAAAAACCTTACTAATTCAATAATTTCTTATTTCACGTTTATTATGTGATTTTATTTTTAGTAATTAGTGAGACTAATTTCTATATCATGATTATTATAATAAAACTTTAGCACATTAAAAGTTTAGTTTTCATTGTATTAGCTTAACACCTATAACTACAAGTATTTACAGGTAACTGCAGGCAGGCATATGGGTATTACTACTCAGGGTTAGAATAAGATCTACTGGCCCAGTGGACCACTAGAATTGGCAAACCACTGGTCCACCAAAATGCCTACTGGTCTGTAAAAAAATAATGAAATTTTTTTTACGACATTTACAATATATGTAGAAAATAATGTGTCATTTCAATGGAATTATATCCAATATTTGTTTTTAAACCTGTCATTAGTTTGCAGCCTAAAAAAAAACCATACAGCAAGGTAAAAAAAAACAACAGAAATTCATTTTTTAACTTGTGACAAATTTGAAAAAAAAAAAAAAAAACTTCCTGGCCATCTGGGCCAGTAAAATCAATAGTTCAATGGTCTGATGGAAGTTTTACTGGCCAATGACGACCACTGGGTAATTCGAACGCTGCTACTGTTATTTTTTGGTCAGAAAAAGAACTTTAGATTTAGTCATGAATTATTAATTTTAATTTCAGTTCCAATATCATAAGAACAACATAATTATGATTACATTTTTCCCGTTTTAAAAGTATGTAGTCTTACGTTTGGTAAATATTATTTTGCTTACAAATGATAAAAGAGACTAACAAGTCAATATCAGGTTATTGATCTTAAATTAGATATCATCTAAAATTTGGTGAACATTTAGTATTTTTGGGAGACACAGTTTTTTACTGTCCAATAATTAAGAAAATGATGAGAAGTTAATATCTGGTTATCACTTTATCATTATTACGTGGTATAAAATTTGGTGAACATTTACTATTTTTGGGAAACAAAAGTTTTTTTAGTGGTGATAAATATACAGTAACAAGTAAATATCTAGTAAACACTTTAAATATGGTCTAAAATTTGATGAACATTTATACTATTTTGGGGAAACGAAAGTATTTTTTTGTTGCATATGTGGCATGAATATTGCTTCATGCCCATAAAAATAAAAATCCACCTGTCTGCATAACAGAACTAATTGCATTAGTTCCATTTCTGATCTGAACCAAGGATACATAAATTTCATGTGTAATACACTCCCATAATTTTATGCTTTTTTATTCCAAACCCAAGAGGGTTTGCTGTTTCAAAACTGTTCTGATACAGCAGAATTTTCAAATTTTCTGATTCATGAAAAAACCTAGCACCTTAGAAAATGGCCCCATCTGTGAAGTTAGATAAAACTCCTTCAGAACACAGAAGTGGAGATTTGATTTGCTTTTCTACAGAAGCATTTTGTATTAAAACTGCCAGACTTTTTAAGATTGGCACGCAGTAGAAAGTAATGTTTTATTATCACCATTTCTGCCTAAATCCATGGCAACAGGATGAACATAACTGAAATTTTGCTCAAAATATTTTTTCGTCAAATAGTCACAAGCAAACCTCTATTTGAGCATGCTTGATTCAGAAAATCGTGCTTTTGTTCTTTTTGGAGAACTTCAGTAATCTGAAATTCATTAACTTGATTACTTTTTTGCAACAGACTGCTTATGAACTGCATACTATTCTCCTGATTTATTTCATGAATATTCAGCATTTCAGTAATGATCACATCGACAACAAAAGAAGGTAAATAAAATTTGGCCAGTAGCCTTAAACAAAACAAAGCAACTGATGTGTTAATGTCTAAGGCTGAAATTTTACTGTTTGTACTGCTACTCAGTTCATTTACATTCTCCTTATTTAGGTTACTCTCACTGTTAACATCTTCACAAGGTTGTAACGGTTCGTTGTTCTTGAATTTATCGGCTGTCAGAAACCTTGTTGTATGCTTTCGAGACAAGTGCAATTAAAATGGCGACTTGTTACTAAATTTACCAATGTGGTAAATGTGTAATTTAACGTCCTAAATTATTTAGTCGGGAAAAGTTTACTGTGTGGGGAGAGTGCGACATAAAATTTTTTAAGCATGCAAAATAATGGGGCAAGCTGCAAAAATACAGTAATTTAAAAGAATGTGAAAGAATTTCACCGAAGTATTTACCTGGAGTACGATGGTGTGTAGCAGTTGGTGAGGGAGGAGGCTTAAGCGATGTTAACGGCGACGACGTGAAGCTTCCGTGTTTTGATAGGGAGCAGAAGTTCGTAGTGAATGCCCAGAAGAATACAATAAAAGTAGAGTGTATTCTTCGGAAGAGTGTGATGCGTGCTGTAATCCGGCGCAAGTGGAAATAGTTCAAAAACTGTTTTTTTTTAATTTTTGAGAAAGAAATGTGCGGAATGTCATTATTAGTTTCACAATGTATCCGAATGGAAACAAATGAAGGAATGTAAATGTTTTCATGTACGACAGAAGTGTTGAGTAAGAACTTTTGGTTCCGGTTGAATTTCAAGTTTTAGTTATGGTTTCAAAGATGTACAGGGGTAGTTGATTTCTTCAAGTACTTCATTTGTAGTTGTGCTCTTATTCCGTATAGTGTAGCTAATATTTTTGCGCCCTGAAACGGATATTTTTGAAAATAAAGGAGTTTCTTCAGTTTAGATATCATAGTATAGCAGGGAGGTCAAGAGTTTATTGTATTTTGCTGGATAATGAAATTTTAAGCCCTGACGAAATCTGAAATGAAGTATGGAGACTTTGGAAAGAGCCACTCACACCGTTGAAAAAGCTACCAATACCGCAGTTTACAATGCTGTGTAAAGTCGACCTGTTTCCTTCAGCGTATTCCTACAAGATGCTTCTATGACTGCGTACTGCGGAACCACTTTCTTCTGTAATCTTCCGCACATTACTTGCCCTTCTAAACGAAGCTTCTATTCACCGGACTCCACTTTCACCCCATCGTCCTAGGCCTACTGCACGTACTCTTCCAAACCATCGTAGTCCCACGTAAATTTCTTTCCTTTTATCTAATACTATATTTTTGCACCTTTCCTAATTATTTTGCATGCATTAAAAATTGTACAAGGTTGTAACAGTTCGTTGTTCCTGAATTTATTGGCCGTCAGAAAATTTGTTGTATGTTTTTGAGACAAGTGCGATGAAAATGTCGACCTGTTACTAAATTTACCAATGTTTTACTACATTGCTCATAAGGACGTGGAACTTAATCTTGTCTTTTTATGTGTAGTTGAATATGTGAAATTAAGGAAGCTCAGTCTGCATTCTGTTACTGACATGTTTGAATGGGGCAGGCTATTTTTAAGTCTGAGTAGTACACAATGGTGTAAGTTTCAGATGGTCATGTGAAGTATGTGTCTTCAAAGATGAAAATTTAGCAAATGTTCTAGAGCATGTTATGAAACCACAAGGAAACTGCACCCTAGTAATGTTTTTTGTGTATTTTTATATGAGTTGCATAGGACTTAAGTCTCGAAAAAAAGGATTTGCACATTTTACACTGGAAATTTGAAGATCCATTTGACTTCATGGTATGATACTTCCAGTGAAATAATGTCAGTTCTGTCCAAAAAAAAAAAAAAAAAAAAAAGTGGGAGCTTTAGCATTTTTTATACATATGTAGAGAAACAAAAAATACAAATTTTAGTTTCATAGCATTCTAGACCGGTCGGTGCCTTTAATTCATTTTTTAGCGATTCTTTTTAACTCTGACTGGTTATACTCCGAGTTATGTATCTCTTTGTTTAATGGGTGCAGTGCCATACTCCAAGTTACGCATCTCTTCGTTTTATTGACCCGCAGTGCCATCGAATTGGTTTCTGATTTGGAAAGTTCGTGATAGCGATACTTAAGACTTGGCCTGTAAATCAATAGATAAGTTGTTTCACCGTTAAATATCGAACCTAAATTAGATTTTTAATATAACTGATGCAGAACTTCGAGGAAAATCATTGTTTTGGAAAATATCGCTTACGGTCCGATAAGTTAGAATATCGGTAAAAAAATTTTTGTCAGATATTTCACAAATGTGCTGGATTTGTTTCACATTACAAATGCTTTCATGTGAAATGTCCTGAAAACAAATCTTCAAATTCTCAGTCTTCGTCATTCCAAAGTCTCTTCAATCCTAATAGGAACAGAACGAATTTTGCAGGGATTTAGATTTTTAGTAAAAATTAAACAAGGGGCTCCTACCACTGCATCACCATAACTGCAAATCGATACAAAAAAAAAAAAAAAAGCTAGAACATATAGGCTAAACTTTTTACAAAAAGAAAGTTAAATTGGATGGGGGGGGGGGGGGCTCAGGGGGACCAAAACAGTATGCCTTATGAGCCTTTGGAAACTTGTATCTGCTGGATGGTTAAATTTTCAGGGTTCTAAAAAATTTCTGACAATTTGCCGATTCTAATTACTTCTCACCACGTTTCTGATTGGTAATTCTTTACATTACCAATGCGATAAAAAAAAATGCGAAGGATTGCGATATTTCGCTATATGTATCTGTACTACACAAAACCTTAGGGCCAGAGGGTTTCTGATTCGAAAATTTGGTATTGGGAGTTGCCTGTTGGCGTTTCAATTAGGCGGATCGGTTTGGTCAGGCAACGTTCCCGATTGAAATTTCGTCTTGTTCATGAAATTTTAAGTTATTTTTCTAATGTAACTTACAATTTGGAAGGTTTACCAAAATACCTTATATATGTGAATTAAAATATCATAACAAAACAGTTTGGTAAACAGCCCCGTACTGTGTAAATGATGGATTTTGAAGATGTTAGTATAACACACACAATTTCAAATATACTACAGAGCACATATCTGAAATCAATTAACTGCAGTTGATTTAAATCATAATGAAACAGAAAAATGTACTTACCAGAAAAGTTTTGTGCTACACGTGGGGTTTGCAATTTGCATGCACGTTGATCGTTGTTTTCGTAGTGGAGTCGAACTGCGCATGCGCGTTACGCTATAAACCATTGCCAGATCTTTCTGACTAAGTTTTTCTGTGAATTTACAAACATTTTAACACAATGTTCGAAAGTTTTACTGAAATTCCAGGAAAAACACAGATCAGCTGAAAAAACAGATTTTTTATGTAAAATCACAGAAAAAAAGTAATGTGAATTTCAGGGTTTTTTTTACAGTGTAGTAGGTATAATTCAAAAGATGGTAATGCATGATTCACAGAACAATAAAATATGGCATTTTTGAATACTTAGAAGTTTCATTTGCACAGCAAATTTAACTTAAACAAAAGATATTTACAATTTTACATATCGTGATTTGGTGTGCATTTATCATTATCTTATACTAAGATCTGTCATATTTCTTACGAGTCAGTGCACAAATGTTAAATTTTATTATGAAAGGAACTGATACTTGCAAGGCGAGTGTATCTCTCACATTTGCTGCAAGTTCTCTCTCTGACTGCATTAACACCTAGTGCGTTATTATATTACTGTGCAATCACAAGCTTGTTTCACTATTTGTTCAGTTATTTTTGAATGTCACCCATAATTGTTTACCTTATAAATTAGCACTTGAAACTTATTCGATCCGAGCAGCGAACTCAAAGTTTTCATCTGCCCTTAGCTTAAGTACAAATTTTATAGACAGAGTTTCAGTTTTCATTTTTTCTTATTACTACCTCCGATGATTCTAAATGTTACATTCCTAAATGTCTTGCGCAAAGTCGCTGAGAGAGACTCAAACATTCCTGCAATTCTCTTTTCAGTAAGTACTGCCGCAAGACACATTTGGTCATTTACCCGTCCTCCAAATAAATGGTTCAATCTTTATTGCAAACCAGAATTTCAATGTGGGCTGATAAGAACAGGTGTTTTGTTGCCTCCTAATTTTATGTGTGCGTTTGCGTCTTCACCTTTTATTTCTGTTTCATTTTTTCGTGGCAATTTGCTTTTCCTTTTTCTCTTCTGAATCTTCTGTAGGAGATTCTCGAAAGAACGGCTGGTATTTTTTGCTTTTTAAAGACCGTTTGGCACTCTTTCACTTCCAAGACCTATGGAATTTCATGACCTTTTATTTCTTGGTTGTCTCTTATAATTTCGAGAGAAGTTTTTGGCGCTTTTCCACTTCTTAGTGTTTTGGAGCTTTACTTTTAAATTTTGAATCTCTTATCTTAATTTTTGTTATTCATGCTTTTTATACTACAGCTATTTCGCTAGCAAACACGGTTTAACTTCTTTCTGAAATGTTTTCCTTCGTTCCTCTACTGTTTTAACGTTTCGTGGAAAGCATTGCCACCGTTACGTACGAAAGCTGTCGTAATAATCGTAATTGTAACACTATTGTTTCCAAAACTACAATGTTTATATACAATGGTTAGACAAAATATTATGAACACCTGGGAAATTGGCTGTATGTCTTTATTTATAATGTGTGGGACCACCATTTGCCTTTAATACAGCTTCCAACCTTCTTGAAACAGATTCATACAACTTCTGAGGAATCTACAGTGGAATGTTGAACCATTCGTCTATCAGAACACCAGTCAATTGCTTCACAGACGTTGGAGAAGGGAATCTTCTCACTCTGCTCTCCAAAACTGCACATAGTGGTTCGATGATATAAAAATCAGGTGATTGAGCTGGCCAGGGAAGATGTTGAAGTTCATCTTGGTACTTCTGAAACCAAGACTGAATTATCCCTGCTGTGAGCGTGGGCGCATTATCATATTGAGAAATGGTATTGTTGGAAAACAGCATTTAGATGCTAATCTTGAATGTTCAAATGTTCACAGGTAGCAACTCGACAATATAGGGTAATGATGAAGTCAGCAGAATACCAAGCTGTGGCTGCTCAAACCATCAAAGATTCGCCCTTATATCTGAAAGTTGGAACCAGACATTCCAAACTGTATCCTTCTTTAGAGGTTCTCCATCCATACACACGACCAACTGTTCTGAATAATGTAAATGGGGACCGATAGGACCATATAACACGCTTCCAGTCATCAGCTGTCCAGATTTTATGCTCTGACACCATCTTTTTTATGCTTTCCAACCGTAGGTAGAAGAAGCGTATATGCTCCATCTTTGTCCGTCTGTCTATCCGCACGATAACTCGCGTACAATTGGTTTGATTTCGATGAAATTTTAGTATGTGGTAGGGGACTACTGGGAACGAACTGTATTAAAAATGGGCGAAATGGGGTCAAAGTTCAGGGCAGAGGAGCGGGATCCATTCCATTGCTCTTATGCATCATGACTTGCGTAAGAATGGTTCGATTTCCATGAACTTTTAGTATGTAGTAGGGGACCACCTGGCGACGAACCCTTTTGAAAATGGGCGAAATGGGGTCAAAGGTCAACACATAGGAGCGGGTTTCATTCCATTGCCCTCATGCGTGATAGCTTACGTAAAAATGCTTCGATTGAGACCAAACGTTATTATGTTGTTCCAGAGGTATACTTAACCAATTCTGTTTATTATCATCGAAATGGGGTCAAAGGGCAGGGCACAGGAGCGAGATTTATTCCACAAGCATTATCCTCATAACGTGAATAATGATTTCTGGTATGTTGGAAAAGGCATCATAATCAATGCATTGCATGATTTTACTAACTTGTTCGCATGTTGTGTTGGTTTCTGTAATTAAAGGTTTAGCAATTGCAGCTCTTCCATGGATGTTGGCTTTGTGAAAAATCTTTTCGCTGTTTCTGTGAAAACAGGAAACAGGGTCTTTCAGGTGGATATTGAGTTCTGCTGTCGCTTTTGCTACAGTAATTCTGTTTTGTTTAGACTCAATACTTGTTAGTGTTCTACAGTCACTCTCACTCAATCTCAGATTTCGCCCACTATTCTTTTTCGCAGATGAAGTCTTGTCATACTTTGGTAATGCAATTATATTTGTGGAGACGGTCACCCTTAGGACACCAAACAATAGGATGGTATTGTTATAAACGCTACTGCTAAACGGGCTCTCACGGTTTATCGTTTTTGGAAGTTTGACAGTTCACACATTCCACCGACCTCTCGTACAAACCAATGCGGAATACAACCTGTACTATACTGGCATACAACCTAGAGAACATGTACAAAGAAGAGATACACGATAGATAATTACGTTTGTTTTATTGTAGCCTACCCGAATGACATTAAACCCTGTAATCATGATGTTCACATTATTTGGGCCATTCCCTGTATATTAAGAGCTGTGGAGGTGGCATGATTTGAGGTCTGCGCAGGCCACTGCTATCCCAAAAGCCCGAGCAGGGCTTTTCTCATCAGGTAAACGAAAACTATTCTGCTTGAGCCGTATGTGTAGGAAGGTTTAACGTTTTGATTCTGGAATAAAGAAAAACGTTTCAGCTGACAAAACAAAGACTGACCAGATAAATTATCAGATGACGAAGATCAATGAAACAAAAGACATGAAAGTGCAGCCGCTACTAGTTGATAAATTATAGCTGAAGTGAACAAGCCTGGCTGTAAGACAATAGTCGGACATGGATCGGTTTGTTTCTGAAAAGGATGTAACGAAATTTCCTTTTCACTTCCTTGGCTTTAGTTAAACACTATGACTGTAACACAATAACTTTACGCCAATTTTTTTACACGATGTAGTTACTTCATGACTTTGTGGAAGTCTCTTAAAAGTCATATTTTGAAAACTCATTATGACAACCTATACCTAGGGCTACGGCTGCAATCAGTATGACAGCTATAAAGATTTCGTATAAAATGCGATGATTACTGGGTTCTTAACACACCACACACCTGTCGTTTCCGAGCCACTAAAGCACGTGATTATTTTCTTTGCCGAGAAATGTTTACATAAAGAGATTTTTCAGCTTCACTGAATTAGACAAATTTTGAAGTTGTGAATTCTTTTGCTGATGTAAATATGACATGAATGGTACTCTAAGCCAGATAATATCTGAAAACTTGAAAATTGTCGTCATCCTGGTGGGAGAATCGAATCCGCGTCTCCCGGCTTGCGCCCGAGTATGCTAACCGTTCATGTCGTATTTACACCAATAAACGGATTCACAACTTCAAAATTTGTAATGGTGTAATCCTGTATTTCATGCATTGATATGTCATTCGTTCACTGGATTACAGTGCTTCTAGCGAACGGAAGAGAATAATTTCTCAGTATGTGTTTTCATATTTGAACGCCGCTTCTTTATATTTAAGTGTGTAGGAGTAAATGCATTTGTCACAGTAGGTAGTCACATCATCTCTGAAAGGAATTCCTACGAGAAATGACACGTATCTTTGCGTTACACTCCCTTTTTGTACTGAGGTCGCTCATTCCCACAGAATAGCGATTTTTCTCCAGAGGATGCTTAGCTTTATTTCTAATAAGTGGCGGAAAAAATGGAATAAAAGTCGGAAAGATTCCACGCATTCCTTAATAAAACCCATATAAACCTCAAAGCTTGAAAACTTAAACGGTTCTGAAAATGTGCAGATGCCGATACAATTAGCATATCATTACGAAAAATCAGGTTCGTATAGACTGTTGATAGTCTCAGCACCACGCGTTCAAAGGGGATCCAGGCGCGAAAGAAAGAGACGAGACAAAAATGGAAATGTGTTCTAAGAATTTAGGCCACTAGATGAAGTTCAACAAGGAGCTTAAACTTTAGGTAGTTCTGTGAGATGGAAATATCACGATGGTGGTTCCAAGAATACGGTTACATGGTGCTTAGCCTCTCCGCAGGCCTTGTGGTCAGAACTTTACCCGGGCAGCACAGCCTTGCAATTTAACATCATGTAACACTAAGCCACCGTCTTTTAGGAATAGAATACGGTGGCTCGGTATTGGACCTACGTTAAAGCGCAAGGATATGCTACCTGGGTTTTGTGGCTAGTTGTCTGAGTCGGGCCCGGGTCTCAGTCCCGGACGTGTGCGCGGTATTATAAACGAGTGGGAAGTGAATCCGAAAGACGTATCATTATTGGTATCATTATTGGCTTAGAGATGCCGTACATTTTTATTGTTTCCTATGTTTTCACCCTTCATAATACTTGAAAAGTTTGTAATATTAGTGTTCTTCCTTATACCACCGAGGACAACGGAGTTCCAAGTACATTCTGAAGTGTTATCTGACTTTTCATCTGAGACGGTCGTCTTCCAAATGACTTATTGTAGATGTGTCCCTATGGCTGTACCTCTTCCCTGGAAGCAGTGGCCCTAAATTAAGCACGGGCGACTGATTATAGCCGTTAGTTGCTCGTGGTGGTTGCTAAACTCCACTCCCCAAAAACCCTTTTTTTTTTGTTCACCCAATGTAGAAAAACAGAATTTTTGTAGCACTTAAATCACCACCGCTCATTTTTTTTCTTATTTCCTCGTTCAACGAGTCCTATGAGGTATATAAGGCGCCTCCTATCCCTCATTTAGGACTACTGACTGCAGGAATCACACAGAAAGATTTCATTAGATAGTTTATAAAAACATAAAGTGTATGTAGACCAAACATTTATGCTGATCCTACAGTTTTTGACCGATTGTGCATCTCGTTGTGACAAACTTGTTTTAAAAGATCGCACTGGAAACTAGCAAGTACACACCAAGTAAGAAGAGCACGGTTTTTGTACAAATGATGAATGGATAAAAGAAGCTTCAGTGTTAGTAGTATGCAAATCAAAATCAGCGCATTTCGTGTATAATGGTAGCACTGTCTTTTTCCAGTTTACTAAACCGACTCTCACACTTGACTTCCGGCAGAGATATTTGTTTGCTGTATTTCGGAGCTTAGCGACCACCATGGTCTACTCCAGAGGCTATAAGCAGTAGCGTGTCCTTAAATTAAGGCCATTGGCTCAAATGAAAGGGCGCTCCGTACGTAATCGCCGACACCAGTCATACTTCATCCGAGGCTTGAATTCGAGTCCAACTCCGACCAATGTCCACAAACCGGCGGTTTGACATGTTGACAACCTTGGGGGTCATAATGTTGGGATCACACCAAAGTTTGTGCTACGCGATCTTATATGACAATGGTATTTTTCATTTTGCAAATTTATTTTTTAACAGTATTGAGAAACAGTAAGAGGAGTTTAAAGAATTTGAGTCCATACACATTAGTATGATGTAAAATTTACCCTACTAAGAAAATGAGAACGATGTGACAAAATGAATTTTGTTGTACTTGAGGGCATAATTAAATTGATAAAACGCAACAGAGCCATGAGATCATGTAACGCTATTCTGGTGTGAAATTCTGGAGTGATAGCAAAAAAAAAAAAAAAAATCAAAAATGGATATTGGGATGCCATTTTCTATGAGAAGGGAGAAGGGAGCAGAAGGCCATTTTCCTAACAAGGCCACAAAAAAGGAGACGTCGTCATCTTCATGCAGAGAATGTGGAATTCGTAAACCGAGCTAAGACCTAGCAACAAGGAATGGTATTGCATGTGGCAGGCCCAGGACCAGACGTACCACGTGCAAGGTTCTGATTGGCTATGTAAAGTCCAGGCTTGAAAAAATTCAAGGGGATACGGAAACATAAGCAACAGCCTGGGCATGTTTTTTCTATCTGGTAGTTAGAGCTGAGGTTGGGTCGTTCACCACGGAAATGGAAACACAGGACCTGTAATTAACTTTCAGGTGAGTAGCTTAACCCTTTAAGCGGCCGTTGTATCTGACCCAATGGTGTCCCAAATTTTCTGCCCTCCTCAAACAGACCTGTTGATATAGCGGCCGGGGTATGCGAAAGCTATGAGGAAACTATTCTTTTCCATCTCTCATCTCATCAAAATGGACTATATATCTATCTCTGGTAGTAACTGATCCCTTATGGTCTTAGTCTTATAGTCGGTAGTCTGATTTCCTTATAGTACTTTATTCTCTGCTCCATGACCCAAGGAATGATTGGGAAGGCCTAATTCACCATACCCAGACATCATGTCCCTGAGTAGAAACAAGTTGCTAAAATATCTTTTCTCTTCTTTCTTAGGTTCTTCGCCAGATTTGTAGTATTTTCGGGGAAAAGGTAATATTATTGGAAGGATTAAGGAAAATCATTCCCCGTAAATGCCCACTTTGAATGACAAACCTAAGAAAAAACCAACGCTTTCTGATGTGCAGGTTCACTAGTTATTGTCGAGTTTGGCCCACTTTTTAGGCACCAAATATATGCAGGGTGCATAGGAAAGTCCCTTTAGCCTGGAATAACTTGCGAACGGAGAGAGGTACAGTTATGCAAGTGAAGTAACGGCATAGTAAAGTGACTACGCCCAATCGAATGCAACCAATGGCAGCGCCTCTAGTGGCAAAATGCGGAAGTTAGCCATTGCAAATCGAAAACGAATAGAGATAGAGCAAACATTCCAATTACAAAGTTGTAGAGCATCAATTAGTTAGTAAAAAACGACATTTGTTTTACACAGATAAGATAAATTGTTGCCTGAATACCCTAAAATATCCAAAATCGATGCGCGATCTTTTGTGTGAACGTTTGAAGGGAGCAGGCATAGATATGAGCAAATACACACAATTTATTGCATAAATGCGTACTTATGTCAATACAGTTTGATGACATCAGAGAAAACAAAAACCAAAAGGCAAACTGGAGTACAGTGATAAAACGTTAATGTCGAGTATGTTCGAAGAGTTCGCCATTGCCCACGATACACATTTGTATTCGTGAAAGTAACTCTGCATGCACATTCCTCAGCATGGAAGGTGTCACACTATTTCAAGCATCTGTAACACGACGACGCAGATCCAGCAGACTTGTAGGCACTGTTGCATACACATGATTTTTTACGTAACCCCAGAAATCCAAGCTTGCCATTCTCCCACAGGGTACGCACACTTAAACTTCTGATCAGGGTACATCCTGCTACTGGTTTGTATATAGTAGGTACGGTACAACGTCACAATCTGCGTTTGCATACGGCTACATTTGCAAAATGTGAATATGCAGATTCGAATCGTCGCGCATCGATTTCAAACATTGTAGGGTATTCGGGAGACAACTTATCTTATCCGTGTGAAACAAATGTCGTTGTGCACTAATTAATTGATGTTCTACAACTTTGTAATTGGAAATTTTGCTCCATCTCTTTTCGTTTTCGATGTGCAATGGCTAACTTCCGCATGTCGCCACTAGGGGCGCTGCTACTGGTTACATTCGATCGGGCGTAGTTGCTTTTCTATATCGTTATCTCACTTGCATAACTGTGCCTCTCTCCGTTCGCAAGTTATTCCAGGCTAAAGAGACTTTCCTATGCACCCTGTGTATTCGTTCTAACTGATTTCAAATCATTTCGCTAACATCGAGTTAATTCGTGTCAGCTGGTTAAAGGTTTACTTGGTGTTAATTAACTGCGGTTATTACTCCAAAAAATCTATAAATTAGCTCCTCAGGCTGCAGTCTAGAACACGGGAGGTTAGTTACCAGATGAGTCCTATATATCATCCTGTTTCACAATTTGTATCTTCATCTGTGGGTGGACTGTACTATCGGAACTGCAAAGGAATTATGTATCAGAACTTTAAACAAATTGTGCTAACTGTTCTCCTAATCAACAACTATTCATCATAATATTTATTCTATATTATGCACACACTTCATTCTATGCGACATACCGTATCCTGTATGGAATAAAGATCTTGTTATTCTTGTCAATGGTCTCAACTCTGTAAAACATCAGTTTTAATCTGTGTCCATGTTTCTGAAGAGCAACAGAAACAAAATAAGGTCGTGAAGCTCTTAAGCTCATCCTAGAGTGGTGGCAGCTATGATACTTTCAAAAAATACTTTGACTTAAAAAAAAAAAAAAAGAAAAGGTAAAATTCTGCTCAAGTGACGGTCACAGAAATTATTAAAATATTTATAACCCATCATCACAATTTCTCACAGATGCTACATGGAAATCTGCTTGAATGTGTGAAAGCTATGTATCCTGCAGTAGGGGTTATGTTCGTGTGAACGGTGAATTACCGAAATCATCGTTCACACGAAACGGTGATTTCGGTAATTCACATAGCCTTGGCTGACTCCTGCACCAGCGTTCCCTGGTGGTGCAGGAGTCAGCCAAGGCTATGTAGTAACGTCTGTACAATATATTTATGCATGCAGGATGCCGAAAAGGACAATACTAGTTTGTCTTGGTAATCCCTGTGTGTGCATTAGCTAATCCAACAGGGGTGAGATTGAGGTAATCGCCCGTTGTCAAAACTCATCGGCTCTCTTCAAGGCGATGATAACCAAGCCATCTACTAATAATTGACGCCGTCTGTCAGAACTCTTTAGATGAGTATATATTAAGATAATACAACGTAGTTTGTCAAAAAATATTTAGTGTTTCAAGTCGACCATGGTTTCGCTGGGTATTGACGTAGCTTCATCAGGACCAATAGCACGTAAATATTCAAACTGTATATGATCCATATACATATACGATTTGAATATTTACGTGCCATTCGTCTTGATGAAGCTATGCCAATACCCAGCGAAACCATGGTAGACTTGAAAAACTAATTATTTGTGAAAAACTACGTTGTATTATCTTAATATATATAATCGTCACAAGACTGCAGTCTTCGAGATCAAGACTCTTAAGAAGAGGTTTAATTTTGGTGCATCTTCTACAGAGCCGTTCTCCTCGGAGGGCTGTTACTCCAATTCAGTCAACTCTTTGTTGATAAGGTTGCACATAACGTGAATGTCAAATTATTGCAGTGCATGCTCGACATCAAGTTGAACAATATCAATGGTAATCGCAGTGTCATTCTCTCTCATTCTCGTGAAGTTTAGACATTTTTACAGCAGTATTTTATCCCAGCTACTTTCCATATAATTGCTGGTCACTTTTTCTCAAGTTTCGCGGATGTTTATGCTGTCCTTCATGATGTCATTGGACCTATGTGAATCCTTACTTGACTGGGAATTTTTACCATCTGTTTCGAGAACCAGGTCCTCGAAGTCGTGTCGCGGGGAGTAGAGCTTCAAGCTTATTACGATGTTTTAATCCACTGTTAATAAGTATTTATATTATGCTTCGTGAAAGGAAGGTCACTGCCCCGGTGGCGCAGTGGTCTTAGCGATGGCTTCTGATCATTCGTCTGAGATGGGTGTGGGTTCGAATCCCGGTGAGGCATGGATGTTGTGTTTCCCTTACGGCGCTGGCTCTCTCCATTCCGTGGAACCAGTGGCACTACATTAGGGATGGGAGACTGCTCATAGCCCACTGAGTCGCTCACGGTGGTCGTTGAAGCTCCAGTAAAAATAAACAAGTTCGTAAAATCATGCAATGCATTGATTATGATACGCGTTCCAACATACCGGAAATCATTACTCAAGTTATGAGGATAATGGCTGTAAAATAAATTGCCCTGATCTTTGATCCCATTTCGATGATATTCAACAGCACCGGTTCAGTATACGTCCGAAATAACATGATAAAGTTTTGTCGCAATCGACGCATTTTTTCGTAAGTTAGGATGCATAAGAGCTATGAAGTAGATCCCGCTCCTGTGTCCTAACCTTTGACCCCATTTCGCCCATTTTCAATAGGATTCGTCTCCAGGCAAGTCCCTACAACATACTAACATTCCATCCAAATCGAAACATTTTTACGTACGTTATGATGCATAATGGCGATGGAAGTGTTTCCGATCTTATGTCCTGACCTGTGACCCCTATTTCACCAATTTTCAATAGGGTTTGTTCCCAGGTGGTCCCCAACCACATACTAAAATTTAATTGAAATCGAACATTTTCTACGTTAGTTATGACACATACGAGCAGTGGAATGGATCCCGCTCCTATGTTCTGACCTTTGACCCCATTACGTTTACTTTCAATAGGGTTCCTTCCCAGGTGTTTCCCAACCACATACTAGAATTTCATCGAAATCGAACGATTTTTACGCGAGTTATCGTGCGGACGAACATACGCACAAAACGCGTGACGTAATGAGGCAGATGGGAATCGCGACCATCTGCTCGCAAGAGTGTGACGTCATAAAACTTTTATTGGATCCGCACACAATGCATGACGTTATGAGACAGAAAGCGTGACCGCGCGCCGACATCTAATGGCTCGACGCCATGACACTACACTAAAAACGTGGTAATTCAGGGTGGTTATTTAACCAGCTAAACGAATTTTCCTAAAGTCGAGATCGAGCTAAATCGATTTCTAGTACCAGAAAACCGTAGGTTAACGACTTTCATCAAAATCCTTAGAGCCGTTTTCAAAATAAAATTTACATACGTACAAGAATTGCTCCTTTAAGGTGAACGTCAAGTAATTTTGCTTCCTGTGCTTCGAATGGAAAACATTCTGTACACATTTTCTTCATAATTAATGCGTTCCAAAGGATGAAAATTTTAACATCGATTAAAATATCTTCATTTTACAGCTTGCAATACTTAATATTTTCTGAAATATAACCATAATTATGCATTCCAACATTTGTTTGTCTACTGACGTCATGAAAATACAGGTCGCTCCATCTTTTTTCTGGACAATTAATGCGTTCACAAGGATGAAAATTTGAACATCGATTAAAATAGCTTCATTTTATAACTTGGAATACCTAATATTTACTAAAACATAACCATAATTATGCAATCCTACATTTGTTTGTCTACTGACGACATCAAAGTACAGGTCGCGCCATGCTTTTTCTGGTTTCAACACCACAAAAGTAAAAGTTATTGATTTTTAATAAAATTATAGTTATGTTTTAGAAAATATTAAGTTTTCCAAGTTATAATGTGAAGTTATTTTAATCGATGTTAAAATTTTCATAATTGGGAACACATTAATTGTGAAGGCAATGTGTACAAAAGTTTTTCCATTGGAAGTATAGGAAGCAAAATTACTTGACGTCCACCTTAATAATATGGGATAAGGGCGATGGAATGAATCGCAATCCTATGTCCAGACCTTTGACCCAATTTCATCCATTTTCAATAGGGTTCATCCCCAGGTGGTCCCCTACCACTTACTGAAAGTTCATCGAAATCTAACCATGTTTACGCACGTTATGACGCATAAGGGCAATGGAATGCATCCTGCTCTTATGTCCTGACCTTTGACCCCAATTCACCCATTTTGAATAGGGTTCGTCCTCAGGCCTACCACATAGTAAAATGTCATTGAAATCGAACCGTATTTACGCAAGTTATGACGCATAAGTGAAATGGAATGGATCCCGCTCCTACGTCGTGACCTTTGACCCCATTTGTCCCATTTTCAATAGGGTTCGTCCCCATGTGGTCCCCTACCACATACTAAAATTTCATCGAAATCGAACCATTTTTACGCCAGTTATCGTGCGGACAGACGGACGGACAAGGCTGAAGCATATACGCTTCTTCAACCTACGGTTGGAAAGCGTAAAAAAGTACACCCACTCAAAATTAGCAAAGCTATTTGAGCTATTACACTTTATTCTGTCTCTGGTTTCAATTGGCCAATTTACACAAGGAGCGATTCGATTTCTTCCTGCTGATGGAGAATGAAAATCTACCTGACTGTTTTCATCAGTTGTTATGGCATACCGACTGATGAGAACAGCAGTCTGTTTTCATCAGTCGTTTTTATCAGACCTTGTGGGAATTCATCGGATTATCTTTCTCTGATTGGTTAGGGGCTGCGCCTCTATGCTCGCTACGTTCGTTTCGGGGCTGCGCCTCTATGCTCGCTACTTTCGTTTCGAGAGTAGCGCTCGGGCTCTGCAGCCCGATCTTCAAGTATACCACGTGAATAAGACTGGAAAACACCACCTAGTGACAGAACTGTGAACTATAAAACTCCTTATATACTAACCTAAAGTGTTCTACAAGGTAAATGGCATCCAGTGTTGAAATAATTTTTTAAATCTCATTTGTAGAACCAGAGATATTGAGAAAATCAGGTTAAACATTGGCGTCCCCTAGCGGCAAAATTGTGCATTATATTGAGAAGAAAATATACGCAGAGTTTTCATAGTTAGTAGTACTTGACTGAAAAGGGATTATTGCAATCGGTTTATTAGTCCCACACACATACTGACGAAATGAAAATGTTCTCCCAATTGTTCAATACTTTTTGCGCTGTATCAATTCCAAGATGGCGGCTTGTTTACGTTTTTTGTTTCCCTCCTGGTGAACTCCCTGTTGGATTTTTGCGGAACGTTTTTCAATTTCTTTCTATTTTTGTTGAAGGACTTTGCTCCGCCGCCATTCCGAAGTTTCCGAGATTTTTTTACTGTCGTTTTTACTTTTGGAAGGGCGGACCTTTGTCGTTTGAACTTATAGCAATTACTAAATTTACCATTAAGGAAAACAAAGGCGGTCCAGAACGCATTTCCGTAAACCGTTATGCTTAACCGTTAAGCAACTGAGATAGCTTTACCAACAAAACATAGGCATAACAAATTCTCTGCGTCACCATGGCAGCAAGTCACGGGACCAGAACGTTCGTCTGTGTTTGTTGTGAAAACAGACAAGCCGTTCGTTTCTTTCCTTTGAGTCTTTAAAAAATGTTTAAATATCAGAAAATGACTTTTCCTTAATTTTTTTTTTGTAAAAAACGAATGATAGCTGTAAGTTCATGCTGTAAAAATTGCAATGCGTTATGTTTTATAGTTTGCCATATATCCGTTTTTTAATGGATCCCATCGCGAAATAGATAATTTTGTGAAATTTAAAAATTTAATTTTTCGTAAACTAAATCGAAATTCAAAAATGGGGCGATGAGGTGCAACAATTCGGTCATGGAACTGCACGCCTACAAAACTTCGTGTTTATGTTGCCGTGAGTGTGTCCAGAACGCGACCTGATAGCACTTTTTTGCTTACCTTAATTTTTAAATTCAATAGCTCTTAAAGTATCGCCAAAATCGGAAAACGGTTGATTTCAGCGTGTTCTCCAACATTTCTCTACAAACGATATAAATTTCTTATTTTTGTGTTCAATACGTTTTGGGCTGTGAGGTAGGAAAGCAAGAGTGTCGCAAAATTTCTAAAACAGCGGCAGTTACTTTCTTTTAGAATTGAGAGATTCTATCTAATAGCCATTTCTCTGGATATGAACCTACATCTAGAATTCCAACATAACAGGGCATTTCTTAAAATTGGTAATGATATTTTATTCCACTCTTCTTCCAATGCTTTCCATAGTCCAATCACTGTTTTAGGTAAGCGCTCTTTTTAGCAGTCCCGAGGCACAGAAGTCCGTTGGTGACATACCAGGAGACTTTATATAAGCAAAACGTATAGACTTGATACTAGTCTCTTTTTTCATTTTTTCAAGAAACAGAGTGGTGGATTTGGATGTATTACTGGTAGCCTTAACCTGATGGAGTTCTACAGTTTGAAGGCTCTGGATAAAGGAATTGTATTTCCCCTTTTCATTTAGGAGTTGAAACATTAATTTGGTAATATGCAGAATTGATTTTAAGTCTTTTCAATTTTTCTTAATTTGATTTTCCCATTGTAAGAGAAACCAGCAATATTCATTGAATCTTTTAGAGAAACTTTCTTTGGATTCTTGGAACCAAGTTTGTAAGTCTTTTTTGCTCTTTTGCGCTAGTCAATCTACCCGTTTTATTACTGTCGTTTAGGCAGGTCCACGCTTCATCAATAGTCACAATAAATTTTCATCTGTCTCCGGCTATGTGATTTTCATTAAAAAATCTACACCGTGTTCTGCGCCCAGCAACGTGCCTAGGAAAAAAGCGGTGAACATGTTTTTTTGTTCAGATTCAAAAAAAAAGAACATGTTTTTCTTTTCAGATTCAAACCTTTGTTTATTACCTGGTTTACAGTTAATACAGATATTTTAATGACTTAGCGATTGCGATTTGTGTTGGTAGATCAAAAAAACTTTACTTTTGGAATAGTCGTAAAAGTACGTGCGCAGTCTTTGGATATTCGTTTGGTGTTCGTTTTTCTGTTCAAAGCAATGCTTGACAATTTCCCCCTCTATTACTAATAATATTGCTCATTTTACATTTAGAAATACTAATTTCATGATTTTCTCAGTGTTTTTTAATTACAGGATATGAATATTTCGCTTCGTAAACAGCAAAAACATAACTTTCCATCCACAGCATGTTGACGTGCGCCATTTCTCAGCAGACGAGATTTAAGTGCAGCAGATATTTCATTCGTGTTCGTCTAACACGCTCTTGCCAGTTTCAAGTCTTTGAACTTCTTTTACTTTCCGTAATTTTTTATCAAAAATGCCATAAAAATGTGTGAACTTCCTCTGTACTTACTAAGTTCGGAGACTGACATTTTTTTATTGGTCTGAATCATGTATCAAGAAAATATGTGTACAGTAAAAAGGTTATCGTTCCCGTAAAGAGCTCTGTAAACTCTGTTTTCAAGGAATTATGCCCTTTATTTTCTTTCTGTTACACGGCTTGTTAAGGAGTTCTGCGAATGCGATTAGTTCGATGCAAAATAAATCAGATATAACTAAACTGCTATATACACGGTCTAGTCACATGATTGTGACCACCAGTTAATATCCAGAATGACCTCTGTGTGCAGCGCGGACAGCAGCTAGACGGGCTGGGAGTAACTCAATATGCTGCTGGAAGGTTTTCACAGGTATGCTGAGCCATACGGACAGCAGTGCATCTGAGAGCTGCTGGAAGGTGCGTGCTGGAAGCTCTATAGAGCGAACAACACGATAGATGTGGCTCCACAGATGCTCATTTGGGTTTACGTCTGAGGAATTAGGGGGTTAGAGAAGTACTTTGAATTCTTCATCGTGCTCTTCCAACCACTCTCTGGCATTTTTAGCTGTGTGACACGTCGCACTGTCGTGCTGGAAGACGCCATCCGCTCCAGAAAAGTCAGTCATCATGTATGGGTGTACGTAGTCTGCAAGGATGGATTCATAACGAATTCGGTCCGTAGCGCCTTCTACAGATATGAGTAGACTCAAAGAATGCCACGAAAATATTCCCCAGACCGTAACGCTATCCCCACCAGCTTGTGCTCTTACAGTAATGGTTGAAGAAAGTGTGTTCTTTGATGTTTCTCGCCTTATATGCCAACGTCCATCCGTTCGGTGAAGCAGAAAACGTGATTCATCGGAGATGGCAATCCTTTTCCAATCAGCGGAGGTCAAATTCCGATACTGCCGTGCAAATATAAGCCTTTTCCGCCGATACACCTTCGTTAGCATGGGTGCAGTGACTATCAGTCTGCATCGGAGCCCCACACACAGCAGCGTTTGCTGAACTATCGTTTTAGACACACTTCCCGCAGCCTCCTGGTTCAATCGGCTAGCAAGTTGCTCCACTGTAGCGCGTCGATCGGCCCTCACGCACCTTCGAAGGCGACGTTCACCTCTCACATCAATGCCACGTGGTGCTCAGCAGTTTGAACATCACTTACTCGCAATGGTGCTATTTCTCCAATCACTATACGCTTTAACCACAGCAGCACAGGAAAAATTCGCAAACTGCGCTATTTCAGAAATACTGCCACCCTTGAACCGAAAGCCGATAATCGTTCCTTTTTGCAAATCTGATAAATCGCTCCTTTTATCCATGGCAGGAAAGAATGATATGTTTTCAGAATGCCTACAGTAAACCTTATATACCCTTCAAGCCAGCTCACGACAGGTGCCTTATTTCATTCATTTGCTACGCGTTGTTGACGTCAAAAGTAGAAGATGTTCACAATAATGTGACTCGACTGTGTATAAAAGTTTGTGTAGAATTATATTTTTCAGAAGATAATCTTCTGCGAATTTCTGTAAGTAAAAATATCTCATTATTTAAACCTCTTTTAATTGTGTGTAAAAAGAGCATACAAGCCTTTTAATATTACACGTGGTACATTTCTCAAAACTCTTATGAAATTCTTGGTAAAGAAAATTGTTCTCAACTATTAACATACTTTCTAATCATCTAATAAACATCATCTAATAGATCAACATCATCTAATTAATAATTTTATTTTTAGTTTTTAGATGCTCTTTTTATAGCGATAAGTTTTCTTACCAATAAAAAAATCGTCTAGAAATCCTTAATTCACTTTCACCATTAATTTTAAGGTCTTTTCATTTTATGAGCTGTGCCTTTCAACGAGCTAACCTTGGAAGCAATTGTTATTAGACACAAATTACGAGGCGCCGGAGGGTGGCTGAAATTAGAGTAGCAGATTATAGTGCAATAAAGTTGGACGTTCACAAGTTAATGAGGTTTTGCAGCACAAGAAAGTCCTCAGCTCCATTGCATTTAGTGAAGGTTTATTATTTCTGCTCCATCTCGTAATCACTTCAAGTACAAAATTATACGAAATATAAAATGATTATCAGCTTAACTGATTCTCAAGGGGGGAAACAGTTACTGGAGGTAATAGCCACGATCAACATATTCAGCTAAGTAAAGCAAAGAAGCTCCACCTAAACTAAAAGTCTTAAATGCAGCAAGAATTACACAAATTCACAGGAAAACATTTTTGTTTTAAGGTTCATTTTTTTCTCTTGCTCGATAACTTTTCTTTCAATTTATTCATAAAATGGACTGCGATGTTTACTACTATAATTTTTTTTTATAGTTCGACGACAACTTAATGTACCTTACGGTGAAGAGAAAAAGGTAGCTCTGGTTGCATTTATGCCTTTTTTAATTCATATGTTCCACCCCAAATCATCGTTAAATATTCGTATTAAAAACACACTTTGCAGGTCATTTTTACAGTGGCTTCACAATCGTACTCCATTTGCATTTTTAGATTATTTAGAGCGGTTTGGCTTCGATATTTTGCGCTCACCGTATTGAATTGCAAACATAAATCAATTACTCACGGCGATCATTAAACCCCAAAGCAAAACATTAAAAATGAAACGGAGATACAGAGCTAAACGGGAATGCAATATTACGCCACCTAGTGGCAAAACTGTTAGTTATGAAAAATTAAAAAACATATGTAAACTGTTTTGCGTTGGTATTTGATATATATATTTTTTTATTTTGAAATCTGACTATTAAAAGGGATATCGAGAAAAATCTAGTTAACATATACTCCATCTAGAGAGAAATCAGCGAATTATTTTGAGCCGGAAATATGCAGGAAAATATGAATTTCTGGATGGATGGTACCTTTTCAATTTCGTTTGCAATATGGTTTTCATAAGTATAGATAACATTGCAACTATATTGCAAATAGGAAATGCGTGACCACTCCTAATACCAAAACTATCATAATAATCAGGACATAAACCGATGAGTCATTCCATTATGACCACCTACATAATAACCTGAAGGACCCCCTTTAGCCCGTAAAACTGCCGCCAATCGACGAGGCATCGATTCGATGAGGTGGTGATAGGTGTCCTGGAGTATCTGGTACCATAATGTCAGCAGCAGATCCTACAGTTCCCGTACATTTCGAAGTGGTGATGATTTAGTGCAAACCCGCTTTTCCAAGTCGAACCACAAATGTTTGATTGGGTTCATGCCAGGTGAAGTAACTGGGCACTAACAGAAAGTCACCTGCATGTTCCTCGACCCACTCCTTGACTATTCTGGGTGTGTGGCATGGCGCATTATCCTATTGTTAATGGCCATCGCCAGCATGGAACACAGTTGCCATGAATGGATGAACTTTGTCCACAGCGATGTTCAGATACCTGAAAGCTGTCAGGGATTGTGCTATTGCGATAATGGTGCCTAAAGTGTCCTAAGAAACAATCAGCCACAGATAATACCGCCGACGCCGGGTAGTTTCCGTCCAACACTGAATCCAGGTGTCATAACCTCCGTTGGTAATCAACGTATCCGCGTTCGGGCGTCTACGTGATGCACCAGGAATCTTGATTAGTCAGATCTGGCCATTTTGTTCCAATCGTCCACGGCCCAATTTCGATCTTGGTCTCATTTCATTCGTTGTTGGCGATGACGTGCAGTAAGCATGGGGACCCGGCTGTGTCTTCGGCTACTCAGACACATGCGCAGAAGGCTGCGATGAGCTGTGTTCTGTGGCTGACACATTGCCCTGATCACCACTTTTGTAGCTGCGGGTTATTTGTTGCACTGTGGCCCTGCGGTCGCTGTGAAAATTGCGCGACAGTCTCTGCTCCCCTCTGGCATCAATTAGCTGTGAACGACACACACCTGGACGACGGTTCGTGGTAAGGACATCTGTGCACCACTTTTGATACGTACTCACTACAGCGGTACGTAAACAAGCCGCTCCGTTTTCGAGATTGTAGTTCCGAAACGCCGTGCCGTCACAATTTGTCCATTGTCAAACTCCGATAAATCGGCTGTTTTTCGCATTCTGACTCTGCACACTCTACTAACCGAAAGCCGGTTCTCTGGTTGTATGTATACTGCTCTGTAAAGTTCTCCTGCGCTATCGTTCGGTCTCCAGGCGCGCTCATTTCTCTAGGTAGGGGGTGGTTATAATGGAATGACTCATTCGTTTATATAGAAACTAACTACTTAAGACGTTAAAAGTAGTTTTCCTACGCGACCTTTTAAAGCAGACATTTCAAGACAACTAAAATACAATTTTCTAGCCTCTAGAGTTTAAAACGCGTTTTGTTTTGTGTAGGAAATATGATGCAAAAAAAAATTGCAAACAGAAATATGCGCTTACGCCCTTGTTCACGAAACCTCGCATTATGAAAAATATGAAAGTTCATGCAAAATGTAGTTCATCATGCTATCCGACAAAATTTGTTCCTAAATGAGACTTTTAGAAGAAACATTTAAGAATCCCTAAGGGGGTCAAATGTGATTTTACGGGGCCCTCTATAGACTGGGTGCAAGTCGGCAGCTGCGGTATTACTCCGCGTGTCAGAGCAACAGTCGTCAGGTGACGCCCCACTCCTCGCAAGCTTCCGCGGTTCAGGCATACGTGGAAGAGTCCAATTTTTGAAAACACAAAGCACCGGCGGAACATATTGTCATAAGTATTTTTTTGTTTATGTTACCATGGCATTTTCTTTGTAAGGATTAGGTTTCGTTAGACTCCAAACAATTGGCGCAGGAGCCTCAAATATAGGTGGAGCTACACATACTCCCCAATAGGCGTGGATCTCTCAAATAGCATCAAGGTTAAGTAGAAGTCAAAACAGACGGTCTTCTTCATACATAAAATTTAAATACGAGATTAGTATTAGTATTAGTATGGATAACAGAAATAGCCCATCTCCATCGAAAAGACGTAAGCTTCCCAACGGTGAAATAATTATCCTAATAGGTGTAGTTTTCGAGATTAGTAAAAACAAATCCGTATATTTTCGTGAACTACTTTCATTCACGTTGGGTGTGATCAGGTTGTATGTAAACAAAGCGGAACGGTACATGGGAAATTGGAAACTACTTGAATGCGATGTTATTCGGTAGTACAGCCAAAAATAATAAATAATAAAATAATAAATAAACGAAATAGCCTATGTCCTCCTGAAAGCTTCCCAACGGTAAACGAATTATCCGAATCGGTTTAGATTTCGAGATTAGTAATAAAAATTCCGTATATTACCGTGAACTACTTTCTTTCATGTTGAGTGTGGTCCGGTTGTATATCTACACTCTAGAAACCTGAATGAGGAGTGCACGTTTGCTATTTCGAGTTTTTAGGGCTTAGAAAAGCCATTATAAATTGTGATTTTAAATAATAAAAGTTGCATCAAGTGTGGTGAAATGCCTCCCAAAAAAACGCAAGCCCATCGGGCAAGTTCAGCCGAAAGCAAAAAAAGTAAAATTACTTTAAGAGAGAGACAACCGAACAACGTGATCGAAGACTTGTGGATCAACGGGAAAGATCCGGTGTATCTAGGGGGGGGTTGCAGAGACCTTGGAACAGCGTGAGTGAGGCCCGACTTGAGCGTTGTTCATCATTGTAGGATTTTTTTATAGTGCGATTTACATTGTTACTTGAAAACAAACTTTATGTCTATCCCGGGCAACGCCGGGTATCTCCGCTAGTAAGAAATATTCTGTGCTGTGTGAGTGTCTACCACCATTCATGTTGAGTCATTACGTAGTCATATCAACTTCGCCATCTGTAACGCTGCATGTGGTGCCTATGTAGGCAGTAGAACATTTCATTGTTGCACTGGATTGGCACAGGAACAGTTTCAAAGATTTACCATTTAAAATAGAGTTACCAAAAGAACGGATTTAAAAATCTGCTCTTTAAAACACAGAATTGATTACCCGAGGAATATCGTTTTAAACAATTATTAATAGTTTTCGTAAAAAATATGTTCCTAGTTTTAACTTTTAAAAAGTGTAATGTTCATGGAATTATGGCTGTCTGGACACTACATAAACCAGTTCTTAATAACTTCGCTTTTAAGCGAATCAGGAGTCACTCAAATGATTTCAGCAAAAGTTACTTACAATTAGTTTTTTTTTCAGCAAAAACTTCTTTAGCACTACTCAGGCTTCAACAACATTAGTGAACAAATTTAATTACTTGTTAGAGAACGTTTAACGAGAAATAAATACAACTCTAAATATTAAATATGCAGTAGTCAAGAAATCACAACTTCAAGTACTTCAATTTTTTTTTGAGGGTTTAACGACCACCGTGAGCAACACAATGGGCTATAAGCAGTCGCCCGCCCCTAATTTAGCGTCACTGGTTCCAGGGAAGGGAGAGAGCCAGTGCCGTAAGACAAACACCACATCCATGTCTCACCGGGATTCGAACCCGGACCCCTTTCGGACGAATGATCAGAGGCCATCGCTTAGTTTCAATATTCGCTTTTATTCACGTAAAAGAATTACAACAGAACATCCCCAACCTCACACGCAGTGTGAGAGAAGGGAGAAATAAAACAAAATGTAGATATTTACAATGAAATGATAATTGTACAGATGAGCAATGACAGGCATTGCATTATTTGCTGTAAACAACAGTAGCTCTGGGATAAATGTTCATCGAAGTTGTAACGTACCAGGAGATGTGACGTACCTGCCAGAAGGACGCACACGACATAAAGGCAGATAGGAATCAGAATAATCGTCCGCGTAGCTTAATTGGTAGAGCAACTTGTTCCGGAATAAGCGGCCTCGGGTTCGAATCCTGGCGTAGACCAAAAATGACGGAGAAATTTACTTCGTTATAAAGTCTTGGAACATCACTGGAGCGAAAAAATTTACAGAAAAAAATCTGTGCAGTTCTAGTGACATGGGAATCACTGGTGGCAGAGAGTCACTGTGCGGACGAAGAGAACTGTGTACAAAAGGTGACATCAGCAGGAAGCAAACACAATCCAGTTCCAGGAAAAAACATGGTGAGGGAACAGTAAAAATTGAAAGTTCCGACGTAGGTTTATTAAAACAGCAGATGAAAAGTCTGGGCACTAGAAAACTGAAACCAGGGACGACACGGCGACCATGTTGTGAAGAAGGCAGGTAACCGTGCCGTATCTTTCGCCAAGGAATATTCCAGGGTGAGTCTGGCTTTAACCCTGTTGCGGTAGTGTGCAACCAAGGAGGTAGAGAATGTAATAGGATCTGGATCTTGTAACTGTAGCAGGTGAGAGAAAATAATATATTTAGCTAGAATAAATAAATACGAACAAACTGGTAAAATAGAGCAGAAACTTGTAGAACTGTGGCCGAGGAAACGATAATCTTCTAGGGTGAGCTCACTGGTACAAGAAGGATGTGCAAGATGGAACATACTGTGAAATAGTGGGAGCAGCGTCGGACAGTAAACAAACATGTGTAAGACGTCTCCAACGACGTTACAAAAAGGACAGAGATCTGATGATACTATATTTCTCCGGAACAAAGTCGAAGGGACAGGCAGTCGATTGTGCAAAAACCTCCAATGCACATTAAGTTCTGAGGAGAGGGCCGGTGAATGTTGGGCAGTAGACCAGACTGAGGAGAGGCCGGTGAATGTTGGACAGTAGACCAGACTGAGGTTAGTGCAAAAGAAGGAACAGAGGGAATAGGGCAAGGTACCGCAGAAGAAGGACGGAGAAAACGGTACAGGGTGCGGGTGGAAAGACTGTGGAGAGGGAGGAGATCACCGGAAAAGGGAAGGAAGAACGGAAAAGGGAGAGAGGCAGAGGAAACGGAAAGGAGGCCAGAGGAATCGACTAGGGAAGGAAAAAGTGATTGAAGAGTTGGAGGAAGTTATCAGAGAGTTCGGGCGAGGGCGGTAGGGTGGGAAAAAGTTCGGAAACGGGTTTCCACGAAAAATCGGGGAGGACCAGTTGGGAAACGGAGACTACACCAGCGTGTAGCCATGCGGGGAAAAAGAAAAAGTTGGCAGTAGGGGGTGGAGGACGGAGGAGAAAAAAAGAGGCTCGGAAAGAAGATCAAGAGTGGAAGAGGGGGTTGACGAATGAGCGGTAAAGAACGAAGGAACTGAACAGCTTCATGGTAGGCTAGAGGAAAACGGGGGGGGGGGGGAATGACAGTGTGAATATCCATCTTGAGAAGAAGATGGACGGTGAGGCAGGAATTATGGGGGGAAGTCAGAACATTAAGCAGAAGAATGGAAGCGGAAGAGTCTGGTTGAACTGTCAAACGGAGGAAATTGAAAATTCTTACAGCTTTATAACGTACGGTAATCTCTGGCATATTGAGGCCACCACAAGTCGAAGGTAGAGACAATACTGAGGAAGATAACCAATGAGTAGATGACCAAACAATGCTGAGCATTGCTGATGTTGTTGCAGTTTGAACGTAGGCTGGTGGCGGTTGTGCAATCCAGGAATGATAAACTAACGAGAGGATGTGGGTGCCAGAAAGCCGTGCACGACGGTGGTAGGTCAAACAGCACTTGAGCTTGGACCAGTAAGCAGCGGTGTGACGTAGTTTCCTGACGAGGGGTCTCCAGGTGGCAGCCGCTGCTGAGACCCGGCTGCCAATGTGCACCCCAAGTATCTTTTGACTAGTGGAAGTCCAATGAGCGCCCCACGGTGTATCGGGGCGATGTCTCCAGGAGCCACACCACAAGCCTGTACACTTTGAAAGGTTTAACGAAGCGCCGGAAGCCGCAGCATACACTTGATACCATGCAAGAACAATTGTGAATTGCCATTCTTCTCGGATGAGAACTGTGATATCATCGGCGTAGGCAGTATGGTGCTATGCCGAATGGTGGAGGGAGGAGGTTGTAGAAGAGAACGGATAGAGCAAAGAAAAGGCTCAAAGACTAGAGAGAAAAGTTGTCCGGAAAGAGGACATCCTTGACGGATGCCCTTACGAAACGGAATGGGGGCTGTAAGGAAGGAGGCCGTCCGGATATGGACAACTGAGTCCTGGTACAGGGCAAGGAGGGCTGTGATGAAGACAGATGGGAAACCGAAGGCAGAGAGCACAGAGGCAAGCCACTGATGACTCACGTTATCAAAGGCCTGCCTCTGATCAAGACTGAGGAAGGCTAAAGGTTCGGAGGAAAGATGGGCAAGGCAATATGAGTCACGGAGGAGATTAATATTAGTATGAATGCTTCGGCCAGGGATGGTGTACGTTTGGTCGGGATGTATGACGGTGGGAAGGACAGGGTTCAATCGAAGAGAGAGTATTTTAGTATAAATCTTGTAGTCAGCATTAAGGATGGATATAGGACGCCAGTTATCCAACTCCAGCGGACACCCCTTCTTTGGAAGAAGAATGATGTGAGCTAGAGTAAAAGCTGGGGGAAGAACAGATAGGGAAAAAGCAGCTGTAAAGCAAGGCAATAGGAGAGGGTGTAAGAAAGAGGAAAACGTACGAAAGAAATTAACTGTCAACCCGTCAGGACCAGGTGACGAGTGACAGTTAAGTAAAGGCAAGTGACTGTACTACTTCTGCTGGGGTGATAGGCATAGAAAGAGATGTAACAAGATGCGATGGAATATGTGGTAAGGCACGAAGAATCGAATCAGCATGCGGAGAACTTGACTGGAACTGAGCAAAACGTGACTGGAAATATGTTCTAACACCGGAGCAAATGAGAGTGGAGTCATTAGTAACAGTTCCATCGGGTAACTTCAGATTACGGAGGTGATGAGCAGAACGTTTGTGGAATTCCAGTTGTTGAACCTGTTCACATAGATAGTCATTTGGCTGGAGATAAAGGAGCTTGAGGCTGTGAAGAGCTTGTTGGGAGACAGGAAGTAGCAAGGCACGAAGTTCAGCTTGGTAATGAGAAAACAGCGGAGAATCAAGATCTAGGGTGGAAAAAAATCGAGCGTGCAGCATCAATCTTTATAGAGGCGGTGGTACGTTTTTCGTGGGAATATTGCTTGGTATAAAGAAGAATTTGGGATTTGACATTTAACCAGTGTTGCAAGGGACAAGAAGCAAAAGGGAGCGTATATAAGGCTTGTTGGAGCTGCGATTGGATGGAATTTACGTAAGTTGAATCAAGTAAAAGATCATCATCAAGGGTCCAAGTACGGTAGTATTGCCGAGGAGATGGACCGGTGTGAAGACACATTACGACACAGCTGTGGTCGGAAGAAACTGTCGGTGTGTGAGAAAGGGAGATAACTGAAGGAAGAAGAATTGAAGAAACATAAAACCGGTCAAGTCGGGCAGTTGTAGGGGAGGAAGTGGAGTAGGAGCGCCAGGTGTACGAACGAAGAAATGGGTGCAGGTGTCGAAAAACATCTTGGAGTTGTAGCTGGTTGATGACTGTAGAAAGTGCTCTGGTAAGAAAATACCTGGTATCCGTGGAACCGTCCGATCTGTCGAGGGATGGGTCAAGGGTGCAGTTAAAATCACCACCTAAGATGACAATATCAGTGGCCGGAAGACCTTGAACACAGGAAACAAAATGCTCAAAAAGACAGTCTGCATACTGTTGATTGCCGGAAACATAGATGTTGAAGATTTGGTATCGGAAATTGTGAAGTCGGAAAGACAGAAGCTGCAGGAGGTCACGATAAATCGGTTTGACCGTGATATCAGTAATGAAGGATCGAAGACGAAAATTGATGGCCACCGCAAGTCCTGCGTGAAGACTAAGTCGATGGGCATGGTAGAATTGAAATGGCCAGGTTCGCCACCGGTGGTATGGGGTGTTGGGATGGCAGTTAGTCTCCTGTAGCAATAATATATCCTCATCATGCGGTGTAATGTCTTCAAACACTAACGCATTGGTAGGAGGGACGGAGCATCCCTTACAGTTGAAAGAAAGTAATTTTAACTTGAAAGAGGTTGTAGTGGTTGAATATTACTATCAGCACTTTTGTGAAGACTGGTTACACGTTTCTTTAAGTTAGATGTCTGCGCATTAGTGACTGTGTTAATTTTTGGCAAAAGAGCAAGTAGATTCTGAAGTTGGGTGATAATAGTGGGAAGCTGAGCATTACGTGATTGAACGCAGTCTAGCTGCTTGAGAGGACGTGACGGTTGATTGAGTATAATGAGAGCAAGATCAGAGGGCGCCAGCGGCCCGTCTAATGCAGGGAAAGTTTCCAGATATTCAGCGAAAGCTTTTTAATCCAACAATTTTGGAACAGCTGGGGACTTAAAAGATGTAGGAACTGCTGTTGGAGAGAAAGACTGTCGAATTGGTGAACGGGAACGAGATCAGCGTGGAGAAGACGTCACTGGCGAGATGGAACTCTGTCTTGTACGTTTCAACGTGGGAACGCCGGAAGAAGCTGGTGGGTGTAGGACAGTTAGATCTGACTCCACATTAGGGGATCCAAGGGAAGAAGATGAAGCAACACGACGGAGGGGTTGCCATTCCTTTTCTGAGATAATACCCTCCGAAGAACGTAGAGGTACCACAGCAGCAAGTGGGTCCAACGATGAAGAGGTGGCCAAAGTACCTGTAGTAGATATCGAAGACTTGGAGACTGATGATGAATCATCACTTGCTGGAGGAGAATCATCTGGAACAACAGTAGAACGGATCAAGGACGTCTGTGGAGCCGAACTTGGTGTGGCCAGAGAAACTGGTGTTGGAGCCGAACTTGGTGTGGCCAGAGAAACTGGTGTTGAGGCTGGGGTGTTGACTTTGGGTGGTATGGAAATAGGGGGCTTGGCAGATACATGTGGACAACGTGATTGGATGTGGCCATATGCCTTGCATTTAAAACAATGCAAGGCAGTAACGATATCGATCCGGAAAATCTGCTTCCCTACAACCACAGTGAGGTCAGTAGGGCAATCAGCAATGGCATCTTCAGTAGGAAACAGGATCCTTGCTTGGCGACGCAGACCTAAGATGTTCCTGTCATCTGGGTCTGTTGGTGCGGAAGACAGAGTGGAAATGGAACCAACTACTTTTCCACAACGGGAAAGGGCCGCCATTAAGTAATGGTCCTTGATTTCTGGTGGTACGGGGTAGCACGTAACAAGTACAGGGCGCTGCGTGAGCGGGACTCCCAGTAAGGTATGATCCCCAACATGCAGTCCGTCAGATAAGACGCGCTCCACAAACTCTGGCTTCGCAAAATAGATGAGAACAGTCCTAGGCTTCCTCGCCATATGGGTGATCGCTCCCTTAGGGAGGATTTGGCGGACGGCTAAGGAGTACTTCTTAAGGCTGTTGTCCGGGAGGGCATCAAAACATATGCCAAGTTTCTGTGTGCGTAAAACCTCCTGTCCAGCAGCTGAAGTTTCCGGAATTTCGATGCGTAATTTCTTGTTGTCTCTAGTGACAATCATATCAAGAGGCGTTGTACATGGATTCTTCGCTGTAGAGGAAGATGAACTGGTACCCTTCACAACGGAAGCATAAGGTAGAGTTGCCGTAGGAATGGGCGCAGATGGAGAAGGTCGAGATGCAGTGCTCGCAGGAGCAGATGAAGTACCAGAGGCAACGGATACTGAAGAAGTTAATGACGTCACGGTGGTGGAAAATGTCGGGAAATCAACATCCATAAAGTTGGAAGAAGAAGTGGCAACATCAGATAACGCGGCTTGGAAACCAGCTGCGTGTGGTAGTGACGATGACCGAACGTGGCCAGGTGGGGGCGGAGCTTTGCTATCAAGCTTCAGACCTGGCCTATCAGATGCGGTCGCCGCCATTTGCAATGGCTGGCTTGCTAAACCCGACCCTGGGCAAAGCCAGGACGGAAAAAGAGTTAGTACAAGTAAAGTTTTACTTACAGGACGTCAAATTCGGACTCAATCGACACAGGAGACGTTCACAACACAGGAGATACACAAAATGACGGCACACACACAAAAGAACACCAATAAACGCAGGTCAAACACGGAGCACAGGTCAACACAACCTTTACAAGGTCATCGCTTAGACCACTGCGCCACCGGGGCGGCCTTCAATTTCCGCAACTACTGTTATGTCATGATACTACCATCATCTTCATCCTACTGTTGCTGCTCAAACATTATATATATCGTCAGTTCTCTTTTGACATATAAATACGTCATACTTCTGACCTCGAAGTATTGCCAACCATACTCTTTCGAGATAGAAGGTATTACGTTAAGTTTGAAAAACGCTGAGAAGGAACCCAAATTTACATAGATGAAGAAACTAAAAAGGCAACTTAAGTTAGAGTGTGTGTCACAAAAGATCAGAGGAGTAGCTTTAAAGTTTTCCCATTTCAGCCACAATCGCCAAATGAAACGCTTAATTTTGTTTCCTCTTTGTATTGGACAAAGAGGTGATCGTAAATATTAAACGCATTTGTTTGTGAGTTCTAACTTTCCGTACGAAATAAACTGTTATTTGGAAGAACTGGTGAATGTGGACTAAAGTTTGTGTATGGAAGAAGATTTTCTTGGGTTACAAGAATTGTCCTAGTGGGTATTGTAATGCTAGAAACGTTAAATGACGTGATGTAAGATCTTATCGTCTCAGCCATGATCATCTCTAATGGTAAGAACTCGCTTCGTTAGTTCTTTTTCTTCCTTTCATCAAGCATACATTGCCGCGTCATTAGCATCTATTTAAGATGAATTAGCGATGATTAAATCTAGTTTAATTAAGCAAATAAATATTCTCGAAACCTTAGCATTTTACATCACCAAGTTAAGAGATTTTCTTTGCAATCTACGAAGAATCATTTTCAACAGTTAAAGTGATGCCAATGTACTGTCATCAGGAAACGAAACTGCATACAAATATATGTACGTAAGAGTGAAATATTCTTTCTTTTCCGTGACTTGCTAAGAAAAATGTTGTATAATGGCTGCAAACAAGAGATTAATTTTCATGGCTAAATCAAAAATCCTTTCTAGCAAGCCAGAAGTAACCTAGTTAGTTTCTGAGCAAGTGCGACTAGCATTTAGATCCCATTAGGAAATTCGGCAAATAACGCCTTTTACCCCTTCCGAAAAATTCAAGAAGAGGTTGAAAATAACTACCTCTCTCTCTCATCTTTATTTCCCTTTGTTTTTTAGTTTGTTTAAGGGTTTAGCGAATTTCCTGATCGTTAAGTGCATGATCCAAGGCATTATACCTACCTAATAGCGTGTTGGGGGACCCTTCTCGGGGCCATCCCGGTGGCGCAGAGGTCTAAGCTCTGACTTCTAATCATTTGTCTGAGATAGGTCCGGGTTCGAATCCCAGTGGGGGCGTGGATGTTTTTTATGTCTTACGGCGCTGGCTCTCTCCCTTCCCTGGAACCGGGAGCCCTAAATTTCGAATGGGCGACTGCTCATAGCCCATCGACTTGCTCACAGAGGTAGTTAAACCCCTGAAATAAACAAACCCTTGCCACCGATAACCGTTTGCATTAGCCTCTGCTTCAACTCACATAGCCAGAGAGAGTTATGCTGATGGTTCTGTATCAACTAGACAAAATGACATTCCATAATTCTTTGATGAAACTGGCAACAACTGCGTGACCAGAAAATAATGCGATCAACTATCCACAAATGCTCGATATGTTTAAGTCTGGAGACTTTGACCGTCTGTGGATCACACAGAATGATTTCACATGATTCTCGAGCTATTCCTAAGCAATGCATGGCCCTGCGCTACCGGAAGGTGGGTTTTTGAAAGGGTTGTAACGAAGTAAATTTCTCCGTCATTTTTATCCATGCCGGGGCTCGAACCCGGGTCCCCTCATTCCGGAATGCGTCACTCTACCAATTGAGCTACGCAGACGTTCGTTCTGACTGCTATCTGCCTTTATGTCGTGTGTATTTCCTGCTGGGCAGGTACGTCACAGGGTCCAGTAGCATTTGAATACATAATAACAATGTGTGACGTACATAGCTCAAAGGTGACTCATAACGTATGTGTAACGTACATAGCTCAAAGGTGACTCATAACGTATGTGTAACGTACATAGCTCAAAGGTGACTCATAACGTATGTGTAACGTACATAGCTCAAAGGTGACTCATAACGTATGTGTAACGTACATATCTCAGAGGTTAAAACGGCATGTTGCTGCAATAAGCCTTAATCGGTGTAGTTCGAGAGGTACAATATCCATATCCAGAATAGGAAGTTGTCTTTGAATCCCATAACTTAGGGATTTTACGCTATATCTGCTTCCGAACGTAAAATAAATATCCAAGCCGTGGGGTTCGAGAAAAATGTGTGATATTTCTTTTTTTTTCTTTTTTTATTCGGAGTTAAAGACCGCCGTTAGCAACTCAATGTACTGTGAGCAGTCTCCCGTCCCTAATATTGGTGCACTGGTTCCAGGGAAGGAAGAGAGACAGTGCCATAAGACACACACAACATCCATACCTCACCGGGATTTGAACAGTGACCCCTCTCTGTCATATGATCAGAAGCCAGCCCTTAGACCAGTGCGCCAGTAGGGAGGCGATGTTTCTTCCACATATCTTCTGGTATTATGAGAATTCTGTCTGCACTTCGAAAAAAAGTGTGTGGTGCTTCTTCCTCACGTCGTCTGGTATTAATGAGCCCTCCATGTACGCAATTCATGCGTTCCCTGTGTCGTTTCTTACTAATACGACACTGCACAAAAACTTCATAATTGGACTTTCGTTTCGATTTTGCGTTGTTAGCGAGTTAGGTTTCCTAACTTCTTACCATTCCGCTAGGGACGCTCCAATCGCTTTCATTCGATCGGCCATCATCCCTGTCTTATACATAGACCTAACTTGTGTACCACACAGACCCTTCCTTCCGCAGTTGTTGCCCGGCATAAGGACTTTCCTTTGAATCTTGCATAACCGTTACAGAGAACGCTGAAATAATTTTAAAATGTTTTAATTGTTTCAACGTTTTCTGTGACTGTTATATATATTTCAAATATTTTTGAACTGTTCAGCGTTTTCTCTCATCGCTATATATATTTCAAATAAAAAATTAAATTCTCACAGCTTAGAACTGTAACAGATCATGAAAGTCATGAAAAAACAAACAAACTATCTTTACAATTCAAAATACTTTTTAGGCGTTGTCTGTAATCGTTATACATAAGCGGTCGAGTAGCATTATTGTGACCAACAGCTAATATCCAAGTAAACCGCAGTGTTTAGGGCGGACAGCAGCTAGACTGGCTGAAAGTGACTGAATAATGTGCTGGAAGGTGTTTACAGGTATGTGGAGCCATGCTGACTGCACTGCATCTCCCAGCTGCTGGAGTGTGCGTGGTGGAGGATCCATAGAGCGAACAACACGATCGAGGTGGTCACACAGATGCTCAGTTGGGTTTAAGTCTGGGGAATTAGGAAACCAGGGAAGTACTTCGAATTCTTCATCGTGCACTTCCAACCACTCTCGGACATTTCTAGCTGTGTAACACGTCGCACTGTCGTGCTGGAAGATCCCATCCGCACCAGGGAAGAAAATCCGCATGTATGAGTGTACGTAGTGTGCAAGGATGGATTCATAACGAATTCGGTCCATAGAGCCTTCAACAGGTATAAGTGGACCCAGAGAATGCCCCGAAAACATTTCCCCAGACCATAACGCTGCCTCCGCCAGCTTGTGTTCTTTCAGCAGTGGTTGAAAAGTGTTTGTTCTCTGATGTTTCTCGCCTTATACGCCAACGCCGATCCGTTCTATGAAGCAGAAAAGGTGATTCATCGGAGAAGGCAATCCTTTGCGAATCAGAGGAGGTCCAATTCCGATTCGGCCGTGCAAATGTAAGTCTTTTCCGCCGATGCACCTTCATTAGCATAGTTTCAGTGACCATTCATGTGCATCGGAGCCACATACGCAGCAGGGTTCGCTGAACTGTCGTTTTAGACACACTTCCAGTAGGCCCTTGGTTCATTCGGCCGGTGAATTGCTCCACTGCTGCAGCGTGTTGACCTCTCACATCAATGGCATGTGGTGCTCCGCAGTTTTCATGTCACTTATTCGCAATGGTACCATTCCTCCAATCACGATACACCTGAACCACAGCAGCACGCGAACAGTTCACAATCTGCGCTGTTTCAGAAATACTGCCACGCTTGGCCCGAAAGTTGATAATTACCCCTTTTTTGCAAATCTGATAAATCGCATATTTTATCCGTGACAGCAACAAGTGATAAGTTTTCAGAATACCTACAGCACACCTTATATGCCCTCCAAGGCAGCTCACCACACGTGCTTTCTTTCACTGTTCACCTCAAAAGTAGAAGGTGGTCACAATAATGTGACTCGGCTGTGTATTTCAATGATTTTTGAATTGTTTCAGCGTTGTCTATGTCTGTTATATACACTGGCGGAAAGTGAAAAAAGAACACCAAGAAAGAATTGGCGGACGATCATGAAATTTACATACGTTAATTGGGTCACGTTTACGTAGCTATGATGTTAATTTCGGGACCAACTGGTGAGCGCTTACGCCACAGCACGGCATAATATGCAAATTATCGCCGGTGGTATTTAAGGAGTACGGCGAAGTGAATGTAATCAGTCGTCAGAGTACGGACACGTGCGAAGATCCAGAAGAAGCTGCAATGCCTGGACATGGAAGACGTGTACGATTTCAGCATTTATCGGACTTTGAGCGAGGTCGTCTAGTTGGACTCCACGAGGCCGGGTGGTCGTATCGTCTTATTGCGGAACAAATTATACGGGAAGTATCCGTGGTGGTACGATGGTGGCGTAGATGGTCCGAGGAACATTCCCACACGAGAAGACGTGGTACTGGGAGTCACAAATGGACTGATGAGCGGACCAATCGACGCATAAGAAGAGCGGCGTTGTCAAGCAGAACATCCACTGCGACGCAAATCCGAACTGCCGTTGCACCTGAGGTGACTGTGCGAACAATTCGCAAACGTCTACTGGATACAGGACTACGTACTCGTGTGCCTCTGGCATGTGAACCTCTGACTCCAGCCCAACGTCAGGAACGGCTGCAGTGGTGTCGACAACGTCTGCACTGGAGAACGTAATGGCGATCTGTCGTGTTCAGCGATGAAAGCAGATTCTGCTTGGGAGCCTCTGATGGCCGTATACGTGTTCGCAAACGCACAGGGGAGCGTCTCCGCCCTTCTTGCATCCGCCAGCGACACACAGGGCCTACACCTGGTCTCCTGGTGTGGGAAGCGGTGATATATCACTTCCGTACACAACTAGTGTTTGTACCGGGTACGTTAAACAGCACCTCCTACATCAACAACATCATTCAGGCCGTTGTTGTGGCATTTGTAAGGTCGGTACATCGTGGTGTTTTCCAGCAAGATAACGCACGCCAGCACGTGACACGTGCAGTGTAACATGCACTTCAGGGTGTGAGACAACTTCGATGTCCTGCACGTTCACCGGATTTGTCCCCCATTGAGCACGTGTGGGATTTTATGGGACAGCGACTTATCCGGTCTCCACGGCCAGCCACGACCATCCCCGATTTACGCGTCCAGGTTGAGGATGCTTGGAACTCAATACCCCAAACTTACATCCAACATCTGTACGACAGACTCCATGCCTGAATTGCTCAGTGTGACGCAGTTCATGGCGGTTTAACCTCGTACTAACCATGTTACATGGAAATGTTATTTTTCAGTTTACCAGCAAATACAGCTGTATTTTGCCATAATGTTTTGATAACGTTATCCTCTGTATTCCGTTATTATGCTGTATAAATGTCTTTGGTATCAGACGTCTCCTTCTTGGTGTTTTTTTCTTACACTTTCCGCCAGTGTATAGTTGAAATTTTTTTGGAATTTTTCTGCGTTGTCTGTGTCTGTTATGGATCAATATTTCACTATATATATATATCACTATTTCAAAAGCTTTTGAATTGTTTCAACGTTGTCTCTGACCAATATTTATATTTTGAAAGGCTTTGAATTGTTTACAATTCAAAAATGTTGAATTGTTTCAGCATTGTCTGTGACGTTATATATATTTCAGAATTGTTTGAATTGTTTCAGCGTTGTCTGCGACCGTTATGTTTCAAAACTTTTTGAATTGTTTTGGCGTTGTCTGTGACTGGGATTATATACCAATATTTCATTATATACCAATATTTCAAAATTTTTGAATTGTTTCAACGTTTTCTGAAGCTCTTAGAATTAAGCCCAGGTGAAGCCTCCACCCGGAGTCGGACAGCTCGGCACATGTGTGCGTTCGTATTTACTCCATTACGGTGGACGTCTAGTGATTTTGCTTCCTATACTTCCAATGGGCAAACTTTTGTACACATTTTCTTCACAATTAATGCGTTCCCAAGGATGAAAAGCCAATGGGCAAACTTTTGTACACATTTTCTTCACAATTAATGCGTTCCCAAGGATGAAAAGTTGAACATCGATTATAATAATTTCATATTATAACTTGAAATACTTAATATTTTCTAAAACGTAACCATAATTACATTAAAAATCAATACCTTTTCCTTTGGTGGTGTTGAGACCAGAAAAAAAGATGGCGCGACCTGTACATTGATGACGTCAGTAGACAAACAAATGTTGGATTGCTTAATTATGGTTATGTTTTAGAAAATATTAGGTATTCCAAGTTATAATATGAAGTTATTTTTATCGATTTTCAAATTTTTATCTTTGGGAACGCATTAATTGTGAAGAAAATGTGTACAGAAGTTTGCTCATTGGAAGTGTGGGAAACACATTCACTAGACGTCCATCTTAAAGTCGTGTTTCATATTTACTCCAAATAGTTTTAATCATGAGTCGTGTGTTATGTAGATGTATAACGAAGTGAATTTCTCCGTCATTTTTATCCGCGCCGGGGTTCGAACCCGGGTCCACTCATTCCGGAATAAGTTGCTCTACCAATTAAGCTACGCGGACATTTGTTCTGATTCCTATCTGCCTTTATGTCATGTGCGTCCTGCTGGCAGGTACGTCACATCTCCTGGTACGTTACATCATCTCCCCCTTATTTTTCTTTTGAAGTGCTGCTCATATTTTTCCTATCTCGCGGTGTGGAAATAACATCACACCAATGCGAGATTTTGAACGGTCGGGTCATCCGGATAGTTCGGGCGCCATTATAACGAAGTGAATTTCTCCGTTATTTTTGGTCTACGTCGGGATTCGAACCCGAGGCCGCTTATTCCGGAACAAGTCGCTCTACCAACTGAGCTACGCGGACATTTGTTCTGATTCCTATCTGCCTTTATGTCATGTGCGTCCTGCTGGCAGGTACGTCACATCTCCTGGTACGTTACAGATGGTTTAGTGTGCTCCGTAATTGTAAAGTTTTTATTTCATGTTCCTGGGTAACACAAATAAGTAACATACTGTGGAAAGAAATGACAAACAAAGCGTTTAGATAACTATGCTGATATTTATTTTCCTTTACACAAAACATAGTGTCATACATATTCTTCAATGAGCAGTATTTCTTACAAATGGCTCGTTTTCATTTATGAATGAACAAACCCATGACTTTACTTGTGAGAAAGCAAGCAACAACAAATACATAAATAAATTTTGCGAGTGATATAGGTATAATAACATCTATAGGTAATGAAAACACAAGGGACTTAAAGAAAAACAAAATGAAATTAAAACGTAATTCTTGGTTCATAAAAATTGGTAAAAGGTAGGTGTCTGAATTACATTGATATCACAGTAGCGATATGCCATGCCATACGAGGACAACATATTACATTAACCAGTACATGTTCCTCAAAAATACACAAAAATATTGCTTTCTACTAAACCAGTACATTAATACAGATAAATAATTGTTTTCTCTACATATTCTGGAATCACATAATTCTACGGATACGGTTGAAATAGATCACAATAACAAAAAGCATACTTAGATGCTACTACATGCACAACTACTTCTACATCTATTGTCTCTGTTTCCATATCGCAACTCAAATATTTTCTTCTTTTCATGCAAAAATGCAAGATACCCTGTTGATATTCAAAATACAGCACTTTCGACGTACGCTTATCACACTATATGGCTTGGATACCTTTGGAAATATTTTTTTAAAATTTCATGAGAGAATATATCTTTGAAAAAGGGTAGATGAAAAATTCGTGAATATGTTATCTGTTAGCTTCACGTTTAGAGTTCTAAAAGTTCAGTTAAAGAGTCCTGTTTTATAAAGACTATTGTTTTTGTTTTTTTCTGAAATACTAAATCTATGACATACATATTTACAGTTATAGAAATTTCGATGCACTAGGATGGAGACATCTTCAGGAGACTAATTAACGTCAACCGATTAACGGATTGAAGCATTCATCCTAACTTTGTATATCTCGTATTATAGTGTTTCGAATTTCGAAATTATTTGCACATTTGCCTCTTCTGTCGTAAAGAAATTTGATATTGAGAGAAAGTTATGATGGCAGGAATTGAAGTACACGCTATAATTCTGTAATTTTAAGAGGAATGGCTACACGTGCATGCAAAAGCGGCAAGCAGATGACATGTACCGAGTTATGTAAATGATTAAACTACAGGTTCACACGATAGGAGGTTTCGATTGATATAAAGACAAACATAGAGCGTGGAATTGCCTAGTGGTTAGAAGGACTGCCCTTTCGACAAGATGGTTGCGGGATCGATCACAGGTAGGTTGAGTTGCTCTGAACCACTGAATACTCGCCGTGTGCCGGATGGGTACGTTAAGTCATTGATCATCCGTTGCAAATACAGTTACCTGTTCATTTCCCCAACCTTTGTTCTCTCTCTGTCCTTGGAAGTGCTCGTTTCGACATTGCAGTCTGACACTCCCACCTATGCCAACTAGCTCTTTCAATGTGCCGATTTTACTTCCTTAGCCTATACAACCTGTGTCGTATCTGAGCCTATAGATTCAATCTAATGTAACTTCGTTTGTGATACGCAGCAGGTTCCACTGGACATAGACAGTTGCGTATAAACTCTAGGGTAATTTAATGAGTGGGGTTCAAAGCAACACGTCTGTGTCAAGAAGTTAACATTCTTCAATTTCACAGAAACCGACTTCAAAATGCAAACACATTATCGAGAATTCCAAGACGTCAAAAGTCGATATCAATCCAGAGAGAGAGAGAGCAATTGGCCTTCGAAAAGCGGAATAGTCGCTTCCTCGTGTAACAGAACGTGTTTGCTATCAATTAGCACAGTGCACCGTTGGTAAAAAGTAGTTCCAGAAATGTCAAAGTAATTATCGAACTCGTAGTGGGGCATGTGACGTAATTACCCAGAGGTGACGCACATGCCAAAATGGCAAGTTTCGCCGATAAGCTGTCTTCGGTGTAGTTCAATTAGTAGAGTATCCGAATAAGGAACATGCTGGTTCGAATACCATCACCGGCAAATTTGGGATTTTACACCATATAAGTACTATTACAAAGCAGAAGAATATTTTTATCCGTCCACACGTTCACACCTACATCCATTGAAGTGTTACTTCCACTTGATGTTACTCCACATCTCATCAAGCTCCCGTCTCTCCGACTGAAGGAAGAGAGTCTTCGTGCATACCAACCATTGCGTTGATGACCACTGCCCAACACCTGTAATGGTGTCACGTATGGGCCACCTAGGCAGCAGAATGGCATTAAGTAGTCTTCAGCGACAAATCCCCCACCTAAAATGGAGAATGGCATCAAGTGTTTTTCAGAGATGAATTCTCCACCTAGGATGAGGAATGGCATCAAGTGTTCTTCAGGAACGAATCCTTGACCTCAAATGGGAATGGCATCAAGTTTTTTGCAGTGATGAATTTCCCACCTCAAATGGAGAATGGTATCAAGTGTTCTTCAACGACGAATTCTTCACCTCAAATGGAGAATGGCGTCAAGTGTTCTTCAACGACGAATCCTCCACCTAAGATAGAGATGGCATCAAGTATTCTTCCTCAACAAATCCCTGACCTCAAATGGGGAATGGCATCAAGTTTTATTCAGTGATGAATTTCCCACCTCAAATGGAGAATGGCATCAAGTGTTCTTCAACGACGAATTCTTCACCTCAAATGGAGAATGGCGTCAAGTGTTCTTCAACGACGAATCCTCCACCTCAAATGGAGAATGACGTAAAATGTTCTTCAGCGATGAATTCTCCACCAAGGATAGAGAATGGCATCAAATATTCTTCCTCAACGAATCATTGACCTCAAATGGGGAATGGCATCAAGTTTATTCAGTGATGAATTTTCCACCTCAAATTGAGAATGGTGTAAAGTGTTCTTCAGTGACGAATTCTCTACCTGAAATGGAGAATGACATCAAGTGTTCTTCATTGATGAATTCTGCACTTAAAATGGAGAATGTCATCAAGTGATCTACAGCGATGAATCCACCTTGGATGGAGAACGTCATCAAGTGGTCTGCCTGTGGACCGATAATTGGCACATACACATGTAGTGACGATATGGTGAATGCAATGACACATTGTAGAACACAGTGCTGGTATTATCGTATGGGGAGCGAAGACATACCATCGTCATTCATCGTTAGTAGTTGTCAAAGGCGATCTGATTTCTCGTCTCTATTATGTCGTGAGTTCCGAAACTCGTCGCTCACCCTTTTCTTACTGTGGTGCCTGACGGAAGTTTTCATCATAACGTCGGTACACATGACGCAACTGTTCCCTCTCTACGTTTCATGATGTGAATGTAATATGTTGGCCAGCCAGCTCTTACGATATCTCTCCAATCGAGCACGTGTGAGCAATTATTTTTCGCCATTCACAGACCCACTTGCGGCCAGCATGGATTACAGCTCTCCTGCGTCCATGAGGCTTCGTGGTAAGTAACATAGTAATCTATTCCGCGGCTGTATAACTGTCTCACGCACGTTTTGATTTGAGCTCCAAACTATCTCTTTGTTGTTTTTATACCATTCGAAGCTTCAGTTCAATTGGTCCGGTCGTTTTACTAATTGCATACCTTGGCTTAACTCGTATACCTACCGATTTTCATAGACTTCAGACCATTTCTTGGTGTTGCAATTTCAAAGTCAGAGTTTATAGTCATCATGTCTAACACATCAAAACAAACTGAGCTGTTAACACGATATGTATAAAGGTTCGGACAGTTTCTAGTCAATCACATATGATGAACTACGGCAATGAGAGCAAAACCATTTTAATTAATCAGCACTAGAGACCTACAAAGGCAATATGTTTAACCCCGAGCCCGGCCCGGGCCCACCAAGTTAATGCCAAACCTGACCCGGCCCGGCCTGTTCCCACCCAATTAATGTCAGGCCCGAACCGGTCGGCCATTCCGGTCCGGCATAGGTTTTATTTGCGTAAATGTCAATTGCTTTAACACAGACGGTATTTGTACTGTAACTTCTTGGACTAACTCGAAACTCGTGTAAAAAGAGGGCGTAAGTAAGTTAACTTACCCACCAGTAGCCAGAAATACGGCACACGCAATAAATAGTATTAAGTGAACTTAAGTAAATTATCGTCATTTCATAATCGAACCCTTCGTAGGGTCAGATCACTGTTTATACGAGTCAAGTACTGTCTTCTTTGACACTTTTGCCCAGAACATAATATAAATTGATGCTCAGTTGCACACACAATAACATGCTTAATGGTTGATAGTTAATACAACAAACTCTCGTACTCAGAATATGGTTCCGTTCTTTTGGCCCGACGTCTTTGATTTAAAATCTTCTGGTTTAGGATACACCTCCCAAAATCCAAATGTAACACAATTTTCCTATTGTTTTACTCCTCGAACCTCTAATTTACCTAACCCAATATTCATCCATATTAAAAGCAAAGCAAGCTGCAAATCAAAATTATAAAGACGAATTGTTTACTAGCGCATATTGAAGCATTTTTCTGGTGTAAACTTCCAAAATAAATGGAAAATGGATTCAAAGGGGAGTGCGATTGCCAAAGATCAAAGACGAAAAGACGCGCGCAAATTGAATAAATAAATAAATAAATAAATAAATAATAGCACAAGGCGGGAGAGAAGAATGATTGCGAGAAACAAGAAATATGATCACGGGAAGGGAAAGACAGAGACTTCAAAAATAGAATGACCTAAATTTATCAAGAACCTGACTACACGGTACTCATGCAAGTGCGGGCTCCCCCAAGCCTGCCTACGAAATTGTAAGAACGGCCCGACACGGCCCGTAAGTCTTAAATTACAGGCAGGCCTGGCCGGGCCGGGCTTGGGCTTCGGGCCAGGGTCAGGTCCGTGCAGGGCTCTAATCAGCACACTTAGAGAAGTTCTGCAGTAAACTTTCCTCGCCAGTGTATAGTTCTTAAGACACGTCACCTTTGATAGTTTTGAGCTGCAAAATAGAACCAGATTAATCATAACCATCAGTCCACTGAGAGTGCTTTAGGTATCAAGGATACGACTTCTGGAGATGCCGTGTAAAGAAACGTAGTACCACTTTAAAGAAGTTTATTGACCGAGAGCGGTGATTATGAGAGTGAAGGAAAGATCTTCTGTATAAAGACAATTGCAGTCATTTAGTATTGATCGAATGCCTTCTCTAATCATTAATATTTTCGTGCGTTGGAAAAAGCTGGATTTAAGAATTTAAATATGTTCCTAAAAATCCGTCGCATTTCTATTTCAACCTGAAATTTTTAAGTAAACATTTTAGATAAGGTTTCCAGCTTTCCTGCTGAAAAAAGTTACAGTTAAATTGATATTGGGGAAGTTAATGACCACCGTGTGCAACTTAGTATGCTATAAGCAGTCACCCGTCCCTAATTTAAGGATACTGGGTGTAAGTGAACAATGCCATCAGACAAGCACAACACTCAGGACCCACCCAACAATCGAACCAAGACATATTTCGGATGAATAATTGAAAGCTTGGTAACACACAGTCACCCGGACTAACTGATTAATAATTTACTTGACCGTGACCCAAAGTAATCAGAAGGCAGTGAAATCAGTTTCAATTATTTTATGACGATTTTGCTTCTTCAATTTAGGAATAGTCAGATTAAAATGGCAAGTATTATTTAAAAAGATTTGCATCTATCGCTCAGCACATCAGAGTATTGAATTTTTCAGGATAAACAGTTCGACTAATGCAATTCCATAGCATGTCCATAGAAAAGTGAATTATCATGTTTCGCTTTGGGCAATCTGTCAAATTTTCCATTGTGGTTTGTACGCTGTTGATTATTCATTATTGTTCTTCATCCTAGACCATTTTCTCCGTTTTTGAATTGCATGGAATCACATTTTAAACGGTTGCGTTCTTTATAACACACAAATATATGCATTCATAACAAATATTCCGACTTTCATAAAATTAGTGGTTGACGTTTTATGCACTAGGGGGTGGGGGACAACGCTGACGACTTAGGTCTAGATCACAGTCACATAACAAATACACCTGTAGTTACTGATTTGATTCCCCGGAAGCCAAGTGGTCTGAGGCGGTGACATCAGTCTGAGTTCTATTCCCTGATGAGACTAGGTGTTATGCTTCTCTGATGGCACTGGCTTTTCTCCCTAAAACCTGTGGTCCTAAATTAGGGACGCGCGACTGCATGTTGCTGAAGGGTTTTTCATTGTGGTCGTTAAACTCAAAAACAATAAAAAACAGGCTACTAAATAATATTAATTTCGTCAATAAAAAGCAACATATATTTAGTCAACCATATCACTATACTACTTTCAAACAACGGTAAAACTAACACAATATCCATTTTCCATTCAAATATTATATCACCTACTTATATTTGGATTTGAGTGAGTCGGCAGACATGAAAAGCTGTTGGAAATTCCAAATGCTACCCCGGCGGCCAAGTAAGGTCAGATCAGATTATATGTAGGGGATTTTAGAAAGGGAGTGTCTGGCCCCAGGTCTTAAACAAACCTTAGAAATAGGAAGCTAGGAGATTTGGGCTAGAGTGCCCAATAGGAAAGTGACACAGAAACAAGGTAGAAAGGGGGAGCAACACGCTGTGACGTACCTGCACCGCAGGACGCACATGAGATAAAGTCAGACAGCAGTGAGGTCCGTTGTCCGTGTAGCTTAGTTGGGAGAGCGACTTAATCCGGAGTGAGGGGAGCCGGACGCGATGCACGGCGTGGAGAAACGTGTACGTTGTATGGGCGCCCGAACTTCCAGAATGACCCGGCAGTTAAGTTTCTCGCAATAATGCGATGTTCTTTCCACACGGCGAGACAGGAAAGATGGGAATCCCTTCTTCAGTTCTTCGAAAAAAATAAATCAGTGTGATGTTACGTTTCACACACCCAATTGTCTGGGATTTCTCAAATGCACGTTTTTTATGGGATAACTGCCTACAGCAACACATGGTGCCGGATGACCCGTGGGCTATGCCCCCGGCCCTCTTTTCGGGGGGGGATGCGACGTGCCGGCTCCGCATGACGTACATGAGATAAAGGCAGATAGCAGTAAGAGCACATGTCCGTGTAGCTCAGTTGGGAGAGGGATTGACTTCGGATTCGTTATAGCAGGATGTACGCGCTTGCACGTTATAACACCCTTATTTATTACCATGGGGCCACTACCCGGGATCCGACGGCTTAACGTGCCCATCCGACAAACGGCGGATATTTAGTGGTCCGAGCGTTCGTACCTTCCTGAAATCGAACCCGAAGTCTTCTCCGTGACAGTCACGAAAGTTGACCACTAGGCCACCTGCGGCCGGGCTTCCAAGCAAACCGACACTTTCGCTTTTTATATCTTGGGCATTCATCCGAGATGGATCCTGTTTGGAGACTCTGATGAGGTATAGGTCTTATGGGGTTGTTTCCTCCAAGGAATCAGTGTCCCTAAGTTAGGGATGGACGATTGCTTATATCTCTCAGAATTGCTCATAATGATCTTCTAACCTCGAAGCCAAAAGTTATAAATTAAAAAATGAAAAATTAGAAGTTAAGAACTTTACTTACCTGTGGCTTAACCTTTTCTAATTTGGCATTAAAACTATTTCTGCAAGAGGAAGCCACGCATCTTTAAACCACAGCTGAAATATTATAACTCGACGCAATTAGAGATAAAGAGACCACAGCGTAACGCGCAGAAACCGCCATCATTCTTACACGTCCCTTACTTCACGATTAATAAACCCAGGGCATGTCTAGAAGTTTATTCTAATCTACTTATTTATCACAAATTCGCTCGATGTGCAACATCTACAAAAATGACATTTACTAATAAATTAAGGCGAAGCCTGTGAGCAATCTTAAAAATGTATGCATTCCTTGCCCTTTTGTGCATAATAATAATGAGCAATCTTAAAATGTATCAGTGTGTAGATTCTATAATAATCTATACCACGCAGGACAGAGTCATTCTAATGTATCAGCCCGAATATTATGAGGCCCATACAATAAGCCAGTATAGATAATGAAGAGTCTCGAATAACAAACTGGTACAGTTAGTGAAGTCTGTAGTAAACAAATCCACGAGGTGCAGAACGTTTTCAGTATATTCGGCCGGTGAAGCTACATATAGTTTTTACGATAATTTGTCTAGTCCTTCCATTTTAATCGAAGGTCGTATCAGTAAATCAGATATAACCATGAAAGCACTCCTTTCGGTCTCTGCAATACTAATTTCATTAAGGGCCATGGAAATGAATAATCTAATAGCGTTAAAGGTTGTCTGAAACGAAAACACAGTTTTCTAAAGGTACACTCGAAGCAAAATAGCTGTTAGACTTTCTCCAAACAGAATGGTTCAGGATACACGAAGACTTAGTCAAAACAGAATAGCTCTTAATCCATAGTTAATGAAATCGCAAAAGAATTGCAATCATACGACCTAATGATCACCGAAAAGACATCGTTTAATAGAAAATGTTGAACCATATGGAAGTTTAAAAAAATATCGATAATAATTAGGAACAGTTTGTACGAATATTACATTATCCGTTAAGATGTCCGAAACTTCAAACAACCGATCTTTGTGAGTTTGTGGTATGCGTTCCTTGCTATCCTGTACATAATTTTGGACGTTGTGGTATGCGTTCCTTGCCATCTTGTACATAAAATGGAACTATCACATTGCATTTCTAACATGCTTGCTGGGTGACTGTTGCGTTATGGTACTATTACATTGCATTTCTTGCATACTTACTGGGTGACTGTTGCATCACGAAACTATTACATTGAATTTCTTGCATGATTACTGGGTGACTGTTGCGTCATGGAACTATTACATTGCATTTTTGCATGCTTTCTGGGTGACTGTTGCATCATGGAACTATTACATTGAATTTCTTGCATGCTTACTGGGTGACTGTTGCGTCACGGAACTATTACATTGCATTTCTTGCATGCTTGCTGCGTGACTGTTGCGTCAGGGAACTATTACATTTAGTTTCTTGCACGCTTACTGGGTGACTGTTGCGTCACGGAGCTATTACATTAGCATTTCTTACATGCTTGCTGGGTGACTGTTGCATCATGGAACTATTATATTGCATTTCTTGCATGCTTGCTTGCTGGGTGACTGTTGCATCATGGAATTATTATATTGCATTTCTTGCATGCTTTCTGGGTGATTGTTGCGTCATGGAATATTACATTGCATTTCTTACATGCTTGCTGGGTGACTGTTGCGTCATGGAACTATTTCATTGCATTTCTTGCATGCTTGCTGGGTGACTGTTGCGTCATGGAACTATTACATTGCATTTCTTGCAGGGTGATTGTTGCGTCATGGAACTATTACATTGCATTTCTTGCATGCTTGCTGGGTGACTGTTGCGTCATGGAGCTATTACATTGCATTTCTTGCATGCTTGCTGGGTGACTGTGGCACTAAACCTGATGATGGAACAGCTGCGGCCTTGAAAGTTCTTGCTTGCGGTATTTTAACTGACTTGTGGTTTTAATTGTAAATAAAGTTTTTAACTTTGCAATTTGAATATAGTGAGTTTTGCACATCGTACAGAGACAGCCCGGTTCACCCTTAGATTAAATAGAGATGAAAACGCGTATGCGATCTTCAAAATGTTCCTGTCACATGTGCATCGGGAAAAAACAAAAAACCTCGCTTATTTGGGCACCGGTATTTTATCGGGGTGGTCGGAATTTTCTCCGGCGACTAATGTACTTCGCTTTCCCACACTTGCAATGCTTTCATTACATGACTAGATGCGGAAAAATTATTTTGTTTTCTGTTCATGGATGATTATTCAGAATGTTTTTGTCAAACTCATTTTTTATTGCATTCCTTTTGAAAAAGAATATCCATGACTGGAGCTGGGAAACAGAAATAACGGAAAGACAGAAAAATGAAACATTTTAGCATTTACCTGAAAAACATATTAAGGTAGTTTATAAATATATTTTATGAACTTAGCATTTCTTTCAGGATTCATATATTTCGCGGATATTATTCCAGCAATGCTAACAAAATACAAATTTTGAAGATGACAATCCGATTTTTGGTGCAAATATGACAAGGATGCGGTAAGTCAGATAATATCCGAAAACTTGAAAATTATTTTCATCATCCTGAAGCGGGACTCGAATCCGCGTCTCCCATATAGCGCCAGGGTATGCTAACCACTACATCACCCAGAATGACCAAGTCTCAAATTTCCGATTCATTTGAATAAAACCATCACATGATTCACTTGTCGAAGCAATCGGCATTCATGTTTAGCGAATTTGGAAGTTAAGAATCCTATGCCGTGATTGCCAGGAGGAGCAGATAAATCAAGAAAGAAATACGGGATTACACCATATAATACAAATTTTGAAGATGACAATCCGATTTTTGATGTAAATGTGACAAGGATGGTAAGTCGGATATTATCCAAAAACTTGAAAATTCGCATCGTCCTGGAGCGGGACTCTAAGCCGCGTCTCCCAGATACCGCCCGGGTATGCTAACCACTACACCACCCAGAACGACCAAGTCTTAAGTTTCCGATTAATTTGAATACGTACAGCCATCACAGAATTCGCTAGTCGAAGCAACCGGCATTCTTGGTTATATTCGAATTAATCGGAAACTTGAGACTTGGTCGTTCTGGGTTGTGTAGTGATTAGCATACCCGGGCGCTATTTGAGAGACGCGGCTAGTCCCGCTCCAGGACGATGAAAATTTTCAAGTTTTCGGATATTATCTGACTTACCATCCTTGTCACATTTACACCAAAAATCGAATTAACATCTTCAAAATTTGTGTTACATGGTGAAATCCCGTATTTCTTTCTTGATTTAATGCTAACAAACGTTGCGCACATACTTCATATAAAAGGAGTATTTTTCGTGGTTAGATGGTTCAGGAAGTGGTTCTCACTAGGCAAATATTCACTGCAGTAAAGGTCAAAACATAAATATTGCATCTTAAACATTATACACAGACAGTGCTGAGAAGATCACAGTAAGAGAAAATAAATTAAAAGCAAGGCCACATAATGCTACCCTATTTTGAGAAATCAATGCCTATTAAAATATTGGCTTTCTATAATCTTCCTAAGCAAAGGACTTTCAAATATTATTTTTTTCTTATATTTATCGAAGTTTGTAAGAAGAAAAATTTCAATGTTATTAAGGTCAGAAAAAGTGATTTGATAGGCAAATTAATCTGGTACCTGTGTATGAGATCAAAAATATGAGAATTTTTAGTTTTGCTCTTTCCGTCACCGCAGTCTTTCGTTTTTCACATGTTCTTACGGAATGTAACCTGGCATGTGATTGCATCATGTTTTTCTCATATGTCTTCCGGGGCTTTTCGTATTTCCGGCAGAAACGAAAGGGCGCATCTTCAATTTATTTCATAAATTGCGCTTTTCTCTTTGGCTGAGTTTCCGCTTTTTATGCTTGAAGAACATTCTTTGTTTTACATCTGAGAGATGTATTTGTGTCTAAGTGAATTTCGAGACGTTTTGAAAGCAAAATTCAATCCTGCACATAATTTAATATCCATGGAAAATCTTTTTGCGCTTAGTATTTTTCTTTTACAGGAAACAAAGAAGATAAAATCTGATTTTATTTCATCTCTGCGATGGCGTTTTCCAAATGGCGAATATCTCTATGTAAATAAGGACGTTTCATCCTAAAACAGTAGTACATACAAGAGTCTAGTTTTATTCATATATTCTGGAAAATAACTTGATTATTTTGAAGGCAGTCGAATAATAATATACAGCGCAAACACCTTTTTGTAAATCAAATGCTGGTGCTTTTTTTAATGTGTTCATACTGATACCGTAGATAAATGCTATTCAATGAAAAACACATCAGATTTTTTCCTGAGTTCAAATTAAACAAAAGTTGAACGTAAAAGAAAATACTTGGCACAATATATGAGAAAAAAAGTTCACGTTGCATATTCCCTTCCTAATTCATGAACGTAGTTCGATAATTAGACTCGAGAATTAATTATATTATGCGTTTTCCCTCTTTTTTTAATTTGCGGAATGTTTTAACCACTATTCCTCTCCCGGAAAGTGAATGAAAACTTCGTAGGATTCGCGGAAATATATATTTAAATATTACAATAACAGCAGTGCTATAACAAAAAGTATAATTTGTTTTGTTTGAACGTGTTTCCCAATTTGATGGCACAGTGAGAAATAACATCACCATAGCAACAACCGAGAAATAAATGTTTGTGACATCACGCTTAGTTATCGTGTTTTCGGGCAGATGTTTCATGAATGTAAACTGTGAGTTATGTCAGCGTGTGACGTAACAACTGTATTATGTAATCCTTTTTTTTAAAGTTCATGAAACATACTTTCACGTTTGGACATGATAAATAAGAAGAATACCCGGTTATTAAAAAAACATTCTTCATATCTTATTTTACCCCGCATTATTGACGGGCTTTCACCTGGTATTATATACAACTTGCAAAAATCTCCTTATCCAATTTATTTTAACATTGTTCTTGTAAAAATCCCCTTTTGCCATTTATCTTAACCTTCATGTTTTTATCAGGTCATTTTCCATGGACAATATCTTTGAAATACACTTAAATCCTATGAAGTTCATTATTTGATTAAATAGCACGGGACTATACACCAACAGTACGTAAATGGTATAACTATACTAGATATCCGAAATGTTTTGGTGTAGAACAGAAATCAAAATTTTCAAGCTTTCGCACATCAACCAGATGGCTTTTTCAAGGAAGGTTGCAGTTCCTTGAAAGGTTGCTGTTCCTTGAAACGTTGTTGTTACTTGAAAGATTGCAGTTCCTTGAAAGGTTGCAGTTCCTTGAAAGGTTGTTGTTACTTGAAAGATTGCAGTTCCTTGAAAGGTTGCAGTTCTTTGAAAGTTTGCAGCAGTTTCCTTGGAAGGTTGCAGTTTCTTGAAAGGTTGCAGTTCTTTGAAAGGTTGCAGTAGTTTCCTAGGAAGGTTGCAGTAGTTTCCTAGGAAGGTTGCAGCAGTTCCTTGGAAGGTTGAAACCTTCCAAGGAAAGTAGACAGCAAACTGCAGTTTGCTATCTACCTTCCTTCAAAAAGCCATCTGGTTGATGTGCGAAAGCTTGGAAATTTTGATTTCTATTCTACACCAAGGAATTTCGGATATTTAGTATAGCAATATTATTTAAGTTCATTATTTGAATTCAACTAAAATAAAAAAAGTAACAGTAAATGATAAATAGGAACTGTACACCACGTTTAATCAATGTATTTTAACTATACTAATGATTAAAATTTCTTGGTGTATAATACAAATCAAAATTTCTAAGCTTTCGCACATCAACCAGATGACTTTTTCAAGGAAGGTAGACAGAGAACTGAACACTTAAACAATTTGATCGCGGTGACTTGACTAGACAATAAATGAATAAATGCAAATGTGATTATTCATTCGAAGAAATGAGGAGTCATGTTGTCCTCGTGCTAGCAACACTTCGTCCATTTGAGCAATATATATGATCGCGGTGACTTGACTAGACAATAAATGAATAAATGCAAATGTGATTATTCATTCGAAGAAATGAGGAGTCATGTTGGTTAGCGAGGAGCCATGTTGTCCTCGTGCTAGCAACACTTTGCCCATTTGAGCAATATATTTTCACCAACATCACCCCAAGGCCTACAACTTGGCTACGATATGCGGACGTCGTATTTTTTCATATGGACTCACGGATAGGAGACTCTCCCGCTTTTCTTTGACAAAGTCAATTATATACACCCTACGATCAGTTTCATTATGGAGCTTGAACGCAATAAAAGCTTATTTTATCTGGACGTCCTGGTGAGCAAATCGCTTGACAACCGCCTTCGCACGGAAGTCTATTATAAAGCCACCTCCGTTCCCAACCTGATGATTCACAGTTCATTCTATCCTGATTCTTACAAGATAGTTTTATACTGTTGTCGAATTAGAAAAGCCTTCGCCGTCTCTTCCGATGTTCACTCTAGACAACGCGAACTGAAAAATATAATCGAATTGGCCACTGAGGCAGGATGCGCCTCGAACCAGATACGAAATTTTATCGGAAAATCCACATCCAGCCTGTTAATCCTTCTATGCCGTAACTAAGCTACCTAGGCTCTATTCCATTTATGCCAAGCGTTTTCCATCAACTCAAAAGCGCGCTCAGGAGGATGAACTTCGATGTCGGCATAAGGTCTTCGGCATCTTTACATACCATGCTTAAGAGAAATATTGACAAGTCCCTTCTTCTCAACGAGGCAGGTTTTTATACCATCCCACTACAATATCTGGACGGCTCGAAGTGATACTACATCTGGATGGTTAAGCGTAATTTCAGAATTATACTCAACGAAAATAAAAGCGACACAAGGGACGGAAAAGTGACCACTGCCCTGTCCAGAGATGCGAAGTTCAAGTCCGCTTATCCTATGTGGGATGATATAAAGAAATTAGATTCCTACTCCACGCCTAAATCTACTTCCATTCGCGAAACCTTAGAGATCATTACCAACAGCGAGGCCTGCAATGATAGCTTTCTCTCTAGAACTGCCACGAGTTTGGAGCCATTTCGTCCAATAATGCTCCGTTTTTCCCCACGATACCGCGTGCCCAACCAAGCATGACTCCCCGTTTCTTCGAATGAATAATCACATTTGCATCTATTCATCAATTGTCTGGCCAAGCCACCGCGTTCAAATTATTGAAGTGTTCTATTATCCAGTTTGCTGTCTACCTTCCTTGAAAAAGCCATCTGGCTGATGTGCGAAAGCTTGGAAACTTTGATTTCTATTCTACGCTAAGAAATTCAGATCATTAGTGCAGTTATACTACTTTGAGAAAAACAACAATTAAATTATTTCACTACTGGCAAATACACCCTTTGTGTAAGAATTTCATAAAAAAAAACATTAAAATGTAACAACTCTTAACATATCAATCAGACCTGCGAATTACCTATATTTACCTTTCGTCACGTGACATAAAAGAAGATGAACATTGCATCGCCCTGCAGCGGAAATTGAACCCGCGTCTTACGATTTCCACATTATTTTTCCCGTTGATGTTTGTCTCTGTGAATCAAACATCAACGGTATAACGAATAAATTTCTCCGTCATTTCTGTCCACGCCAGGATTCGAACCGGGGTCCCCTCATTCCGGAATAAGTTGCTCTACCAATTGAGCTATGCGGACGTTTTATTCTGATTCCTATCTGCCTCTATCTCGTGTGCGTCCTTCTGGCAGGTACGTCACATCTCCTGGTACGTTACATCATCTCCCCCTTACTTTTTTTTTTTTTTCGAAGTGCTGGAGAAGGGATTCTCTTATTTTTCCTATCTCGCGGTGTGGAAAAAACATTACACCTTTGCGAGATTTTTGAACGGTCGGGTCATCCGGATAGTTCGGGTGCCATTATAACGAATAAATTTCTCCTTCATTTCTGTCCACGCCAGGATTCGAACCCGGGTCCCCTCATTCCGGAATAAGATGATCTACCAATTGAGCTACGCGGACGTTTTATTCTGATTCCTATCTGCCTCTATCTCGTGTGCGTCCTTCTGGCAGGTACGTCACGTATCTCCTGGTACGTTTCAACGGGAAAAATAATTCAGAATGTCTTAAATATTTCATTCAGGAAATATAAAAATATATGTTGTGGAGCCCTTTTCATCAATCAGATTGAAATTCTATTGCTGAATAAAATTGGACGGGGGTTATTGCCGAAACTAGAAATTGTTGAAAAGAAAACGGTAATTGTTCTTTTCAACAATTAAACAATAACAAAATAAAACGGTAATTTGCCGTTAATATAGGAAAGAAGTTAAGGAAAGGTTTCTGAATATTAAGAACTTTCCTCGCGTACGAAAAGTCCGTGAAATTCAAGGGGAGTGCGGGGTGTCATTTCACAGAAAAGGTCGTGTCGGAAATATAATTCATTATTTAATTTATTTGATTTAGCTGTCACATCCGATACATAAAGAATATCATAGGCATGAGACAATTGGGATAGTAAAGAGGAAATATGCCGAATGGCCGAACAAGTCCTCTTCTTCCAGCTCAAAACAAGCAAAAAAACAGAAAAATAATTCAAGTCAAACTGTTCAGACATTAAATTATAAACTGAAATCAATAGATGTAAGTCAAGGAAAAAGAAAACAAAATATGTTTGTTAATAGTTAAGAGAAAAAAAAATAGAAGAAGAAACGGGAAAGTTTCAAGAATAATAAAACCGTAACATCGTAAGACCCTAAGAAATGCCCATAATAAATGAAAGCCATGTATGGGAATAACCCATAACTAATGTTGACCAAAATATTGGTTTGCAGTTTTATAAGTTTGGCAGTTGCAATAAGTAATTTTTAGGCTTTTGTTTAAATAATTTTAAATTGTTGATTGATAGCAAAGATATGGGCAAGGTGTTTCCAAAACTTTGGACAAGCAAAATTTGTATGATATTTCAATCGTTCAGTTTTTATTGACATCATCATCATTGTCAACCATTATGAATCCACTGCTGGACGAAGGTCTCTCCAAGCCTCTGCCACAGCTGGACGAAGGTCTCTCCAAGCCTTGTGCCAGTCTCCTCCATGTTACTTCCCGCATACTTTCGAATTTCATCCACCCATCTTCCATGCGGTCTTCTTCTGGGTCTTTTCCTGTCCCTTGATCTCCAATCTAAAATTTCGACTGTCCATCGATGGTCTGTCTTTCTGGCAGTATGTCCAGCCCATTGCCATTTCAAGGATTTTACTCTGATCATGATGCCTTCCACTCTTGTCATTTTTCGGATCCACGAGTTCCTCTTCTTCTCTCTCCTGGTTACACCAAGCATGCACCTCTCCGTGCTACTTTGAGTTGTCTGCAGCCTTTGTGTGTCGCTTTTAATTAAGGTCCATGTCTCTGCGCTATACGTAAGCACTGGAAGGAATGCATTGATCAAACACTTTTTTAAAGACATAATGGCATATTGGTCTTGAAAATTATGCTGTTTCTTCCAAAATCTCTCCAGGCAAGTTTTATACGCCGATTAATTTCTTTAGCAATGTGACCCTCACTTGGTATTTACTGTCCAAGATAAACGTACGTGTCTGTTATCTCCAGCTTTTCTCCATCAATCGATAAATCTTCATTTCTTGTAAAAGCATTGAACATTACTTTTGTCTTCTGAAAGTTCATTTTTAATCCCACTTGTTTACTCTTGTCAGTAAGTTCTCTGCTGCTCTGATGGGGTAGTTGCAGAAATGACTACGTTATCAGCAAAACGAAGGTGAGTTAGATAATCTCCATTAATCTTTATCCTTTTGTTTTCCCAGTTCAGTGATTGAAATACATTTTCCAATGTAGCATTAAAGAGTTTGGGCGATATGATGTCACCTTGTATCACTCTCTTTCTAATTTTTATGTGTGCTGTATTCTCAAACAGCCGAATCTGACATAGGGACCAATAAATGAGCATTGCGAGTAGACTATGGATGAGTACGAATATTTAACTGAATTAAATCTTAAAAAATATTACGTTTCACCCTTTTGAATATAATAACGCCCAAATTATATTTGATAAGTTGATCAATTGTTAGTAGATTAAAATCGTTGGGATGAGCGTTCCTGACATTGAGCAGGTTCCAGTGTTGAAGAAGTTGACTTTTCAGTTACAATAATTGGATAAATTTGTTTTAAAGCCTTTGCAGTTTATCAATATTATTGTATATTGAGTAGTAAATCCTGAAGATAATGTGCAATTATTTAAATAAGACTGTACCAGTGTAAAATAAATCGGATTCATCAGATCAGGGGTTAAGAAAGGAAGGACATTAATAATTATTCCAATACTCCTAGAAATCCTCTTAGCATGGTCATCAATGTGAATATTCCTAAGTAAATGTGACTCTTCACATCTTCTAAGGAGTTTCCGAGGAAATGTATTGTTGTTGGCAGCGGAGGGTAAGGTATATGATGTGAAAAATGCATGAGTTTGGCTTTATGAGGATTCAGGACAAGATCATTACGAGATAACCAATTGTTTAAAGATGTAAAGTAATTGTAACCTGGGCTTCCATGTTTATCAGGAGCGAATTAGTTAAGTAACCATTTTAGGATAGCGAATTGTAAGCACATTTTCCCGCCATTTTCAATGCGTTTGCCACTGGGCACGACTCTCAGCATCGCAACAGAAGGGAGGTTAGATTTATGGTTTCATGGATGTGAGAAAAGGGGAGCAGGGCATTATTGCTTTTCAGTCGTCCCAGGCAAATGGAAGGAGTTGTTACGTGGAAACTTTCCTGCGAGGGAGTTAGAGAAGAGTGGGACAGCGAAACCAATTGAGAGACTTTGCGTCTTCAGAGAGGAAGCATTTTTAAGGAGTGTCCGCGCTTTCTTGGAAACCGTTAGGTTTCACTCTTCGGCAGGGGACGCCTGTTTGGGGGGTTTCTCAGCAAGAGAACGTGAGACTTGATTGCAGGAAGTCTGAGGTAAAGGAGTGGAGAGAGGAGGTGCGAAATCTTGCCAATCAGTGGTAATTAGTTAAAATGCTGAGAATCGAAGGAGAATGAGAAGGTACGAAGCGAAAACTGGCTGGTAGGAAAACAGGGCAATCAACTTGTTGATAATAACGGAGAAAAGGAGATCAGGACATTGCTTTGAAACATTCCAGGTAACATCTGAATAAACATCTTACTCACTGCAAGAGCAAAGTTTAAATTTAGTCGATTTTATTCATACTTTGTTATTTTATTTATCTCCTCTAGTCGGGAGAAAAACCTGTTAAACCCCCGATACAGAACTTGCGGCAAACGATGCATCAAACGAACCATTCACATAGGGCGCTGTAATATAACTCAGCACCAAGTCCTGTAACATATTCATCAAATTTTTATGTAAGAACTTGTGTGTCATCTCCCTCAAACAGAGAGGCTACATAATCAGCGTACAAAATAGCATAAGTCCTTGGTCCAATCAAAACAATTTCATTTGCATACAAATTGAACAGCAGCGGGGCCAAGACCGAGTTCTGAGGAACTCCTCGGTTAATCTGCTGTTTATTAGATTACACGAAAAGAGTCACGGAAAATGGCTCGGCCGTTTCACAAAATATTTTGCAGCATACGAAATAAATCAGACAGGAAAGCTTGTCCATTATCAGTTGGCGTTTGATTGAGAATCGATCGGCAATTATTTGGTCTTTGAAATCTTGCAATATGAGCGACTTTGAGCTGGCGTGATAGCGGGAGTCAGGCACTCAGGTTCGAATATCTGCCAAACAGGAACGGATCCAGACGCTTACCTTCAGGTACAAAAAGAGGGCAGAAGCCATTATTAAATGCTTTTTTATATAACGTTAATATATGCAGTATATATCATTGTCAACCATTATCAATCCACTGCTGGATGAAGGTATCCCGAAGTTTTTTCCACAACGGTCTGTCTTGTGCCAGTCTGCTACATGTTGCTCCAGCATATATATATTCGGTGAAACCATCAGCAGTTACAATGGCTTTGAAACCCTGCGGTATTGAAGAAGATGCATACATTAATATTATTAATAACATCTATGAAAATGCAATTGCAAAGATTCGGATGTTTGAAAATACAACACGCATAAAAATTAGAAAGGGAGTGAGACAAGGTGACACCATATCTCCCAAGCTCTTTAATGCCACATTGGAAAATGTCTTTGAATCACTGAACTGGGAAAACAAAGAGATAAAGATAAATGGAGATTATCTAACTAATCTTCGTTTTGCTGATAACGTAGTCATTTTTGCAACTACCCCATCAGAGCTGCAGGGTATGATACAGGAACTTGCTGACAAGAGTAAAGAAGTGGGATTAAAAAGGAACTTTCAGAAGACAAAAGTGATGTTCAATGCTTTTACAAGAAATGAAGATTTATCGATTGATGGAGAAAAGCTGGAGATAACAGATACGTACGTTTATCTTGGACAGGAGATATCAAGTGAGGATAAAGAAATTAATCGGCGTATAAAGCTTGCCTGGAGAGCTTTTGGAAGAAACAGAATAATTTTCAAGAGCAATATGCTATTATGTCTTAAAAGAAAAGTGTTTGATTAATGCATCCTTCCCGTACTTACGTGTGGTACAGAGACGTGGACCTTAACTAAAAGAGACATACAAAGGCTGCAGACAACTTAAAGTTGCATGGAGAGGTGCATGCTTGTTGTAACCAGGAGAGATAAGAAGAGGAACTCGTGGATCCGAAAAATGACAAGAGTGGAAGACATCATGATTAGAGTTAAATCCCTGAAATGGCAAAGGGGTGGACATACTGCCAGAATGACAGACCATCGATGGACAGCTGAAATTTTAGATTGGATTCAAGGGACAGGAAAAGGTCCAGAAGAAGACCACATGGTAGATCGGTGGACGAAATTCGAAAGTATGCAGGAGTAACATGGAGGAGACTGGCACAAGACAGACCGTTGTGGAAGAGGCTTGGAGAGACCTTCGTCCAGCAGTGGATTGATAATGGTTGACAATGACGATGATGATGATATATATATATATATATATATATATATATATATATATATATATATATATATATATATATATATATATATACGACGTCCGAACAAAAAGTTCCGAGACTAGGCCGACATACAAAAAAGTACTTACGTCTGGCTATGATCACACTCAAAGTAGTCTCCTCGGGCAGCGATACACCGCTGCCAGCGTTTTTGCCACTGTTGGAACGCTCCCTGGAAGTCCTATTCGCGAATCGTGTCAAGCACCGTCCGCGATTCGCGCTGGATCCCATCCACGGTTTCAAAACGGCGACCCTTGAGCTTCAGCTTCACTTTCGGGAAGAGAAAGAAGTCGCAGGGGGCCAAATTCAGCGAGTAAAGGCGGCTCAGGAAGGGTAGTCATGCTATTGCGGCTGCAAAATTGGCATGTTGCTAACGCCCTGTGAGCTGCTGCATTGTCGTGATGTAGCAGGAAATCGTCCCTGCGCCAGGTTTCAGGTGGTTTGTGGTGAATGCTCTCCCTAAGGCGCCGCAGAACATCGCAGTAAAAAAGGGCGGTGACGGTCTGGCCATAGGGGGACGAATTCACGGTGCACAACAACACGAATGTCGGAGAACAAGATGAACATGCCTTTGGTTGCCCTCAGGAACTGCGAGCCTTCGGTCGTGGAGATGCCAGGCTCTTTCCCTGTAACGACTGTTGTTTGGTCTCCGGGTCGTAACCGTAGGCCCAATTCTTGTCCCCAGTGATGACCACCGACAGGAACGTTGTTTCATTCACCACCTGCTGACGAAGATATTGACAGAGTTCGAAGGAGCGCCTTCTGTTCGAGGTACAGAGTCTTTGGCACAAACTTTGCAGCAATGCGGCATGTTCAAAACCGACGTCAGAATTTCTTGAACTGTTCTGTATGACACATTGACGATGGTAGCAATGTCTTAAATGGTTCTCCGACGATCCTCATGCAGCAGTTCCATAATTTTGTGCACATTTTTGGGGGTTTTGCTCGTGGACGTTCGCCCTCACCTCTCGTCGTCTTCCAGTGCCGTTCTGTCGCTCTTGAAGTGCGAGTGCAAAACACCTCGCTCGACTCATTGCTTCATTGCCATAAGCCTGCCGCAACATTTCATGCGTCTCCGTTTTCCCGAGTTTGACGCAGAATTTGATGTTCCCTCGCTGCTCTTGTTGGCAGTCCATACCGAAATCACAGCTGTGTTCTGCACGTTGTCAGCAAATATCGTGTAGAACAGGTCCCAATGTTCACAGAACGACGCCATTCGGCACAATGACTCATGAATGTCACTGCCCCCGACCGGTGCTCGCGCATCCGCGTACTGTCATCTGTCGGCGCGCTATGTACCTAGTAGAATCGGTATTTTTTTTATCGTACTACGTGTATATCTATACGTAGTTTAAAATAAATTCCCCGGTAGGCGGCTGTCTGTTTGTTCGGGCTAATCTCGAGAATTGCTGGGTTGGACGGATTTTGATGCGGTTTTCACCATTCCATAGAGCATTTGTCGATGAAGGATTAGGTGTATGAAACATTAATCTATGACAAAAGGGAGCCGGTCAGTAACGATTTTAGTGACAAGTCAAAGAAAAACCGCCGTTCGATTTCATTCGTGGCTTCCACTGCCTATGAGGCTGTAGCAGACACGTGACTTTCATCATGGCAACGAGCCTTAGTAACGTAAGTGAAGGACAACCAGTCCCCGTTGAAATGATGGTGTCTTACTTTGAAAGTGTAACTTTCGAATACAAAATGCGGTATTTGGAAGAAATTAATGAGATTGAAGGAAAACATCCCTATATGCTGAATGTAAGTATCTTCGAAGGTGACGCGAAAAGTTTTCCAGAAGTGCAAATAGTAAATATTTTCTATTACTTTGTCTTTGGTCGAAGCGCAATTATCATACCACAGTTAGAGGCATTAGGATCACATAAAATTCTCGAAGCATATAACAATTTCTCATGGAGGATATTCTTTTACATGGTAGTTTAGTGAGATCACTTATTAGTGAGCAATTAGTAACTCTTCAATAAAAAGTGTTTTTCTGTGCTCTGGGAGGCGATTTTCAAGTGCAAATAGTAAATATTTTCTATTACTTTGTCTTTGGTCGAAGCGCAATTATCATACCACAGTTAGAGGCATTAGGATCACATAAAATTCTCGAAGCATATAACAATTTCTCATGGAGGATATTCTTTTACATGGTAGTTTAGTGAGATCACTAATTAGTGAGCAATTAGTAACTCTTCAATAAAAAGTGTTTTTCTGTGCTCTGGGAGGCGATTTTCAAGACTTAGAAAAATTGAGAGAAAATTCTGGTAATCTATATATAGAAAAGTGAAAGTTTGTATATCTGTTTGTTTCTCCGCTATACAAATCTACAGTTTTCAACTTAGAACCACCAAATTTTGTATACTATCTCATGGTACTCTAAATTAGACCGTAGGAGAGTTTTGGAAGATATCGGAGCCGGGGGGGGGGGATCAAGGGGGACCCCATACAAAATGTTCGTTATTTTTGGTAAAATTCCTACAGTTTTCAATTTAGAACCACTAAATTTGGTATACTATCACATGGTACTCTGACTCAGACCGTACACGGGTTTGCGAAGGGGTCGGAGCCCGGGGGTCAAAGGGGCGCTCATACAAAATTTTCGTAAAAACGTTTCACAGTTTTCAATTTACAACCACTAAATTTGATATATTATATCATGATACTCTGAGTTAGACAGTTTTTGGAAGGGGTCGGAGCCGAACGGGGGGGGGGGGGGGGTCAAGGGACCCTCCTAAAAAATTTCGTAAAACGTTCTACAGTTTTCAATTTACAACCACCAAATTTGGTATAGTATCTTATAATACTCTGACTTAGACCGCAGACAGTTTTTGGAAGAAGTCAAAGGGCGTCCATGCAAAATTTTCGTACAAAGTTCTACAGTTTTCAATTTACAACCACCAAATTTTGTATAAAAAAAGTTCTGCAGTTTTCAATTTAGAATCATATATATAAATATGTGTGTGTGTGTGTGCAAAAGAATATTAACACACAAGCTACAAATTTTCATAAACAAATAACTAGGGCCTTATGACTTCCAGATGAAAAAAAAACACAGTAAAGAGAATTATAAAATGACAAAATAATGTTAAGTAAATTATTATAAATAAATACTCAGAACTACTGGACCACTCTTCAGAGAAAGACATCCAGTGGCTCTGAGCATACAAATTCAGTTCAGGTTTCATAACAATACCAAATATCTCCAAAAAAGTAATAACAGACGTCCACTTTAAAAATTGTGTGTTATAAATTTCTATGCATTCTGTCTTTCCCTACCTGAACCGTAGAATATACAAAAAAGAGTCACTGAAACTAAAAATGAACTATAAAACTCCTTACCAAAACAGTAATTCTACCTGAACTGTTGTTTATACGAAGAAGAACTGCTGCAACTAAAAATGAGCGATAAAACTTCTTACTGGGATTGTAATCGCCTTAAAAAAATGAATAGCAACAGTAACTTAAAACCTTCCACCAAACCTCCCTTTATACAAACTTAAACATTAGTAGAGTGTCACGGTTAAGACCCAAATCCAAGTCGGAATATCAAACTCCAAGTGTGTTGAGAAAATTACTACAGTTTTTTAGGATATTACAATTTCAGTAAGGAGTTTTATGGCTCATTTCTAGTTGCAGCAGTTCTTCTTTGTGTACACAACAGTTTAGGTAATATTACTGTTTTGGTAAGGAGTTTCATAGTTCATTTTTTGTTTCAGTGACTCTTTTTTGTATATTCTACAGTTCAGGTAAGGAAGACAGAATGCATTGAAATTTACAACACAAAATTTTAAAGTAGACGTCTGTTATTGCTTTTTTAGACATATTTGGCATTCTCATGAAACCTGAACTGAATTTGTATGCTAAGGGCCACTGGATGTCTTTCCCTGAAGCGTAGTCCAGGTATTCTGAGGATGTATTTATAATAATTTACTTAACGTTATTTTGTCATTTTTTAATTCTCTTTACTGTGCTTTCTTTTCATCTGGAAGTCATAAGGCCCTAGTTATTTGTTTATGAAAGTTCGTTGCTTGTGTGTTAATATTCTTTTACATACACTACCTACATCTAATACTTGCAGCATAGCGCAGTTTTTCTGTAGTTTATATGGCATGAATAGTATTTTAGCTTTCCTTTGATATATATATGTATATATATCATCATCATCATCATCATTGTCAACCATTATCAATCCACTGCTGGACGAAGGTCTCCCCAAGTTTCCTCCACAATGGTCTGTCTTGTGCCAGTCTCCTCCATGTCACCCCTGCATACTTTCGAATTTCATCCACCCATCTCCCATGTGGTCTTCTTCTGGGTCTTTTCCTGTCCCTTGGAATCCAATCTAAAATTTCGGCTGTCCATCGATGATCTGTCCTTCTGGCAGTATGTCCAGCCCATTGCCATTTCAGGGATTTAACTCTGATCATGATGTCTTCCACTCTTGTCATTTTTCGGATCCACGAGTTCCTCTTCTTATCTCTCCTGGTTACACCAAGTATGCACCTCTCCATGCTTCTTTGAGTTGTCTGCAGCCTTTGTATGTCTCTTTTAGTTAAGGTCCACGTCTCTGCACCATATGTAAGCACTGGAAGGATGCATTGATCAAACACTTTTCTTTTAAGACATAATGGCATATTGCTCTTGAAAATTATGCTGTTTCTTCCAAAAGCTCTCCAGGCAAGTTTTGTACGACGATTAATTTCTTCACCAATGTGACCCTCACTTGATATCTGCTGTCCAAGATAAACGTACGTGTCTGTTATCTCCAGCTTTTCTCCATCAATCGATAAATCTTCATTTCTTGTAAAAGCATTGAACATCACTTTTGTCTTCTGAAAGTTCATTTTTAATCCCACTTCTTTACTCTTGTCAGCAAGTTCCTGGATCATACTCTGCAGCTCTGATGGGGTAGTTGCAAAAATGACTACATCATCAGCAAAACGAAGGTGGGTTAGATAATCTCCATTAATCTTTATCCCCTTGTTTTCCCAGCTCAGTGACTGAAAAACACCCTCCAATGTGGCATTAAAGAGCTTCGGAGATATGGTGTCACCTTGTCTCACTCCCTTTCCAATTTTTACGTGTGTTGTATTTTCAAACAGCCGAATCTTTGCACTTGCATTTTCATAGATGTTATTAATAATATTAATGTATGCATCTTCAATACCGCAGGTTTTCAGAGCCATTGTAACTGCTGATGGTTTCACCGAATCAAAGGCTTTTTCATAATCGATAAAAGCCATGCACAATGGAAGTTCATATTCCCTCGCTCTTTCAATTAGTTCTCTCAGCACGTGGATATGATCTATTGTGCTGTAGCCACTCCTGAATCCAGCTTGTTCTCTCGGTTGAGCCATGTCCAGTGTTACCTTCAAGCGGTGTGAAAGAACTTTAGTGAAGATTTTATAAACTACTGATAGGAGGCTGATAGGTCTGTAGTTTCCGAGATCCTCAATGTCACCTTTCTTATGTAGCAGAATCATTGTAGCGGTGTTCCAATCCTCAGGAATCTTTCCTTCATTAAGGCATCGAGTGAAAATTTGGGCGAGTACTGTTTCGATTTCTCCACTTGCTTCTTGTATGATGTCTACAGTAATTCCATCTTCTCCTGGAGCTTTTCCCCGCTTCATGTTCTTGATTGCATGTGCAACTTCTGCTGGAAGGACTGGAGGAACTCTGGTACTGGTATCTTTCATGATGTCTGGAGTGCATGTATCATCCCTTTCATATAATTTGGAGTAGAAATCTTTCACTCTTGTCAAAATTTCTGCCTCTATTTCTTGTTACAGAACCATCTTCTTTTCTCAGTGCCATAATCTGTTTTCTTCCCTTACTGAGATGTCCCTTTGCTATCTTTAGGCTTTGGTTGTTTTCAATTGCTTTCCTCACTAGTTCACAGTTGAATTTTCTTACGTCTTCAGTGATACTTTTTCTTACTGTCTTGCATAGCTCTATATATTCCACTTTGGAAGTCACATTTTCTTTAGTTGTCCTCATCTCTCTTCTTTTTTGCATCAACATTTTCGTTTTTCCTGATAATTTGTTTACATGCAACTTGTTCTTAGACCCAGCTAATTTTGTTGCTGTTTCCATAAGAGCTTTGGTTACTTTTCTGTTTACTTCAGAGATGTCCACTTCTTCTGATGTTAGGCCTTCTAAAGCAGAGAACCTGTTCTTCAGTTCCAACTTGAAGGTATTATGGTGTTTTTTAAGGTTGGTTATGTCAATAGATTTTGTTTGTCTTATGAGCTTGCCACGTTCAAGTTTAGTGTTGAGGTGCATCTTACATCTCACCAATCTATGGTCAATGTATATATATATATATATATATATATATATATATATCAATGTTAGTAGCAGGAGATGCCGAAAAGTTCCCGGTATTAGCCATGCTGCCTCCCTTCCAGCCCACCTCACCCAAGCGGGGATTGACATCGGAGTGGGTGGAACAACGGGAAGCGTACGTGAAGTCCAAAAAAGACCTACTGGGAGGAAGCGGTGGGGACATTTTTACGAGTTTTCTTTATGACCCAATTAAGATGCGTACGTAGATCAGATTGTTATTCACAGTTTCTCCCACTTACTCTGATTTCAGTACCAAGTTCTGCCTTACTCTGTTTCGAGACGTTACAGATGCTAGACAATATGACAATAGCAAATAACTAACAAAGAATATCCCCATGTTTTTTACCCCCGCTGTCCCTGCCCTTTATATTTTGCGCGCTCTCTCTCTCTCTCTCTCTCTCTCTCTCTTTATTCTATTCCCTTCTCTTTTTTTTTTTTTTTGCTGAACCTAAATCAACGTAATAAGTATTTTAAATCCTCTGTATTAGATTTAATTGTTCATGTTTTTTTACAAAAACTGAAAGCAAAATATGCATATTTAATCATTTACGATCTCTGCTATTTTAAACGTAAAAACTTCATTAGGGTTTAGAGGGGGGAGTCGCCTCAGTAGCTCCCTCTGGATCCGCCACTGCTGCCAAACGGCGTTACCCTTGTGCTTTCCACCAACAACCGTAGCTAAGGTTTACCTTGAATGATACGACACTACGACACGCAGTAAATTAAAATCACTCTGCGATCCTGTGGACGAAAACTGCTACTGAACCAGAGGGGGTCAAGGAGACTCCCAATAAACGTGCAAGAGAACAGGCTGCCCACATCCCGGAATGTCACTGCAGAATTCCACACTGGTGTACCCAATGTGATATCCGAGCTCATTAAGTATCAGAACGTGTCAGCACCCGATTACCATATCGCCAGTCTCTCCTGACTCCTCTGGTCTAGCAATTGTCTTCGTCAATAGGCTTGCCAGATTATTATATTCCAAGTCACTCTAAGAATGTACTGTTGTTGAAGGCTAGGAGCCTTATCGCGACCTATGCGTAGAAAGCAAGAACGGTATCAATTCGCGTTACGCTGAACTCCTGATCTTTGCTTTCTGTCAAACAATTACTATGGCAATTTCTGCCCACCCGTCCCATTGACGGATTAATGACCCAACCTAAACTAACTGCACAGATATTTTTTCTTTTGTTTCTTCGAATTCCTGATGCTATTATTTAATATCTTTAAATCTAGCAAAGAATAAATTAAGGCTGAATTACGAAGTTAATCTTAACACCACAAGGAACAAAAAGACAGGAATCCGGAACATTAAAGCAAAGCAAACTGAATTTGCTTCTACCACTTAGTGGTTATCCATGTAACACTTCTCAGAAAACTTGAAAATTTCAATCGTCCTGGAGCGGGAATAGAACCCCGCATCTCCCGATTACCGGTTGAGTATGCTAACAATTACACCACCCAGGACAGTGAAGTGCCAAGCAACTTGAGACTTTGATGAGGGGTTCAATTCAATTGAAATTTTCAAGTTTTCTGAGAAGTGTTACAAGGACAACCAGTAAGTGGTACAAGCAAAGTCAATTTGCTTTGCTTGAATATTCTGTGAATTTTCCATGCATTAAGAAGAATATTTCTGCCTTCATTGATTTAGACCGGAATCCGTTTCAAGAGAAGCAGTGCGGATTGTGAATTGGGTTGTGGTGGAGTCCAAACTTATCCCCTACTGCCTGCTTAAGAAGTAACATCCCTTCGAGTTCTCCCTATTGCCAATTTATTGTCGCTGTGTTCGGATAAGTTTTCCGCCCCTTCCTCCCTCTTCAAATCTGGACAGCATCAGCTGAAAGTTCGAGGCTCTTGATTGAGTAACTTATATCAAATTAATATATGAAAACTCTGACTTTTTGAAAGTTTGTTTTAGATAGCAATTTTGTTCAATAAACTGCTAGGCAAACAAAAAACGATTCTCAGCAATAGTTCTGCTGCTTTTGGCTCTTAACACTAGGGACTATTTCTCGGAGCGGAAGTAGCTGTTTCGTACTTTCAGTAATGGTACACACTTAGGTTGACTCGGAATATATACTCCCCGCACACCTAACCTGATAATGAGTGGAAATCCTAGTACAGAATGATTCCGCCATTGCAATATACACTGGTTCACACTTTCGTCTATTAACAGAGTTGATAAAAACATTTCAGACATAAAGCAATAAAATAACGGTTGAACTGATAAAACTTTGAGATTATTCTGCAGTTAATACGTGATCTGTAATGTATTTACGAAAGCATATCCACTACAGCAAGCGAGCGAGCAAGAGTATGACGTCATACAATGATCTGACCACTCCCGCGGCTTCTCTCTGTTCGTGAGCCGCGGGTGGCCTAGTGGGCAAAGTTCGTGACTGCCATCGAAAGGATCTCAGGTTCGATCCCAGGCAGGTACGAACGCTCGATCCACTAAATATCAGCCGTGCGTCAGATGGGCACGTTAAGCCGTCAGACCCAGGGTACTGGCCCCCGGTAATAAATAAGGGCGTCTTCCTCCCCTTATCTACTTCGCTTTCGTTGCACTTTCCTATCGAGCACTCTAGCTGGCTTCCTATTTCTAAGGGTTGTTTAAGACCTGGGGTCAGATACTCCCTTCCTAAAATCCTCTACATGTGATCATGATCTTCGTGGGAGTACGGCTGGCGTTCAGTGAAATTCTGGTAAACCGGTTCTTCTGTCTCGATTCTCACCAATTCATTTGAAGTGGCGTACAGATACTCGTGCGGTGGGTGGTTATAGGTTGTCGTAGCATGTCTCCTGTTCTCAGGTCAGGTGTGCCCGGACTATAGATGTTTTTACGGGAGGGGCACCATTCATGGTAAACAATTAAACCTGTTCTTCGTGGAAAAATCCAGGAGCCTGGCTGTTTGGGAGACGCTTGGGTCTGTACTAGAGATGGATTTGACGGTGACTTTTAAGTATCAGCGACAACGGTGACGATTCCAGAGAAGTATCAGTGAATATATATCAGTGACAAAATCACATTCGGTGACAGCAGCACCTTGAGAACGTGTAACGCTTGCCCATCAGTGACTTAGTTTATCAGTGACAGGAACCATCGAGCTTATATCCACGCAGCACTGACCACTATAAGTTACTGACCGCGCTGCAGGTGACGTCACATCAAGGCAAGAAGGTGCTTTGAAACTATGGAAACCAATGGAACAACAGCTCTACGAGGCATATGGACAGATAAAATGAGGGATTGAATAATCATCAATTATATGTACAAGCTTACTCCGTTATCAACTGCATATAATAAAAAATAATTGTTTTTTCTTGCGGAAATCACTGTCACAGCTCAGAGGCGACAGATCCGTCTCCAAAGAGCAGGAACTGGGGAGCTGGAAGTTTCGGCCTGTTAAAGAGAAAGATGGCGCCGACAGTGATTCTGTTACTGATATTTCAGCAAACAAGTCACAGCCGGTGACATACTTGTATTAGTGACAAAATGACATTGACATGATTTCCGACCCATCTCTAGTCTGTACATCTGGTGCCACCTACAAGTCACACAGACCACTCGTTCTTCTTATTTCGACCTCCTGTCGAAACCAACTGATGCCGATGGTGCTGACATTATCATAATCAACAACCATGGGGAGATTCCCTTAGGTATCTGGTGCAATGAGGCATCAGATAAAAATCGTATTTTATTGTTTTACCAGCAGCGCATCCACACTCATCTGGAACCCTAGGCAGTCCAGGGAAGGGGGTCCAAGGACAAAATGCGTCCGGGGCCGATCGTGCTGACCTCCGTGATTTATATCGAACAACGTGCCCTCTTACGTGCCATTCCATTCAAGTGACGAAGGAAGTTGTTTCTAATAAGTAGTTAACACGTAGAAAGGGATCGCCAGTAGCTTACCGAAAAACTTGAGGCCTCTGATCGAGGCCCTTTAGCGAAAATCTACTAGTTTTTAATTACTGACATTTTTTTAATTCCACAATAATAACAACGTATTATGGACGGTTTTAATAATTAAAATTATTTGGAACCTACAGGCATTTTTTTGGAAAACCAAAATTATTTCACTTTATTGCGTGTAACACAAATGCGCGCGTTGTAATTAAAATGACTGCCATAGTTTTACACCATTGCAAAGTAAATATGAACAAACCGATTCCTTTGAAAAATTCGATTCTTTATATTCGACTATATGAAAAGATTCATTCGTTTACTTTAATATATTCTGAGTTGAATATGAATTTAAGGGAGAGAACGCGGTGGAATTTCGATGTCCAGTAAAAAGCCTTTGTTCTTGAGAGAACAAAGGCCAACCTCTTTGGAATGTCTCGTGATCACACGCAACACGCAACATTTGACAGTATCGAACGCCATTTTCCGATTTATACGAGCATGCAGAACATGAGGAAGCAAATAAATAAGTAACAATTAAGAATTATGGCACATAAAAAGTAAAACTACAGTCAAGTCTGGATATAGTGAACTCTGTTATAGTGAACATTCAGCTGTAGTGAAGCTAAATCATTGGTCCCGACCCGTAACATCGGATACGTACATTAAAATATTTGTTTATAGTGAATCCTCAACTTCGGTTACAGTGAACCTAAAAAATAAAACTTCAAAGAGAAAAATGTACTTGCAACATGAAATTCTAACTTATTTCAAAACAAACTTTCTTGTAAAAACTTTTGTAAGAATGTGTTGAGAACAATATTGTAGGCCTACTACTCCTTAAGTGCATTGAAGGACAAAGGTAGGATTAAAAACCTCAGCAACATCAAGCTGGTGTTCTTGCCTGCTAACACAACGTCAGTTCTCAAACTCATGGATCAAGGTGATTCGCAGCGTTAAAACCTATTACAGAAGAGAAATAACGCTTCATTTAATCTAAGACTTGGAAATCAAACCAGAACTCATCAATATATGTTCTGAATGCTGTGCGTTTTGGAAACAAAGCGTGGAGGAATGTGCCAACTTTCATTATACAGAACTGTTTCTGGAAGTCTGGTTTGGCTACTGGACGTGTGACATTCGAAGAAGAGGATGATGCGCCTCTCAAGGACCTGCTTCAACATATCGGTGAGAATTCCACTGAAGATGAAGATTTTATCGAAGCTGACTGTGAAGTTATAACGTATTAAATCCCGTCAGATGAAACTACTGTCGAAGCTGAGAAAGGCAGTTCTAACACGGAAGAAAACGAATCTGAAGATGACGAGGACGATAATGAAGAACGTGATCCAACAGTGAAAGACATATTGGTGGGTGTCTGGACTTTGCTAAAGTTCCTAGAATGTATGGAAAATGTAGAATCGAGTGTACCAAACGCATAGGCTCTAGAGAAGGACATAGAGAAAATATTTATTAAAACTGTTTGCAGCAAGCAGCTGCACATAAAGTATTATTTTCATGTTACTTAAGGTGATGTAAAATTAATTTCATTTACTTAATTTAATGAATACACACTACGTACAGAAATATCTTATTTTTTAGATACGTATGTACATATTTTATTTTCTTGCTCACCATTCCACTCAATTCAGATTAAGTGAAGACAGTTCGGTTTTAATGTTCACTATACGCGGAGTTGACTGTATTTAAATTATTTACCCTTAAATATACGTATTTAACATAATGCCTCGGGGTTCTTTTTCCCATAGTAATTCTTCTTTTGACTATTATGAAAAATGGGATTGTTCTTTTTCTTCATCACCGCAAAGAGTACCTTTCAGTTCATTAAACACTGGTGGAAAGTGAAAAAACAACACCAAGAAGAAGACGTCTGATACCAACGAAATGTATACAGCATAATAACGGAATACAGAGGATAACGTGATCAAAACATTATGGCCAAATACAGCTGTATTTTCTGGTAAACTGAAAAATAACATTTCAATGTAACATGGTTAGTACGAGGTTGAACTGCCATGAACTGCGTCACACAGTGCAATTCTGGCATGGAGTCTGTCGTACAGATGTTGGATGTAAGTTTGTGGTATTGAGTTCCAAGCATCCTCAACCTGGACGCGTAAATCGGGGATGGTCGTGGCTGGTCGTGCAGACCGGATAAGTCGTTGTCCCATAAAATCCCACACGTGCTCAATGAGAGACAAATCCGGTTAACAGGCATGCCATGGAAGTTGTCTCACACCCTGAAGTGCATGTTACGCTGCACGTGCCACGTGCTGGCGTGCGTTATCTTGCTGGAAAACACCACGATGGATCTACCTTACAAATGGCACAACAACGGACTGAATGATGTTGCTGATGTTGAAGGTGCTGTTTAACGTACCCGGTACAAACACTAGTTGTGTACGTGAGTGATAGCTGATCGCTCCCCACACCAGGAGACCAGGTGTAGGCCCTGTGTGTCGCTGGCGGATGCAAGAAGGGTGGAGACGATCCCCTGTGCGTCTGCGAACACGCATACTGCCATCGGAGGCTCCCAAGCAGAATCTGCTTTCATCGCTGAACACGACAGATCGCCAGTGCGTTCTCCAGTGCAGACGTTGGCGACACCACTGCAGCCGTTCCTGACAGTGTGCTGGAGTTAGAGGTACACATGCCAGAGGCACACGTGCACGTAGTCCTGCATGCAGTAGACGGTTGCCGATTGTTCTGTCACAGTCACATCAGGTGCAACGGCAGCTCGGATTTGCGTCGCAGTGGATGTTCTGCTTGACAACGCCGCTCTTCTTATGCGTCGATCAGTCCGCTCATTAGTCCGCCTGTGACTCCCGGTTCAACGTCTTCTCGGGTGGGAATGTTCCTCGGACCATCTACGCCACTATCGTACCACCACCGATACTTCCCGTCCAATTCGCTCCGCAATACGACGATACAACCACCCGGCCACGCGGAGTCCTACTAGACGACCTCGCTCAAAGTCCGATAACTGCTGAAATCGTACACGTCTTCCATGTCCAGGCATTGTAGCTTCTTCAGGGTCTTCGCACGTGTCCGTACGCCGACGACTGATTACATTCACTTCGCCGTACTCCTTAAATACCACCGACGATAATTTGCATATTATGCCGTGCTGTGGCGTAAGCGCTCACCGGTTGGTCCTGAAATTAACATCACAGCTACGTAAACTTGACCCCATTAACATATGTAAATTTCATAAACGTCCGCCAATTCCTTCTTGGTGTTCTTTGGTCACTTTCCGCCAGTGTATTATGAAGGATGCGCAGTATAATGTAAAGAACTGTAGCACATAACACCTTATCCTCATTGGTATAAATATTCCATTAACTGAACTGATTTTTCTTTCACATTATCCTGTTAATATACACGAATAAGGCTGGAAAAAGGCCCTTAAGTAATCTGGAATAACTGCTATTCCGTCATCCAGGTTTTATTAACTGAAAGCGCGAATATGATTTGCAAATAGTTTACTCATTTATTGAAAAAAACATACTAAATTTTTTTTAAATACTTCAAAGCTTCTTTTAACAAATCGTGGCAATTTCTTTATCCAGCTTTATAGATGCAGTTTTAGCGAAAAATTTGTAAAATGTTTTTCCTGAGGTTATAGAGACTCCCTTAGCCGTAAGGTCTCCTGCAATGCGGAGTTTACCCCTGAAGATCGCGATGCATTTTTAATTATTGTACCACAAAATAAAACAATGCGTTTAAAAATTAAAATCTGCTATACAGTTAACTGAACGACTAAAATGATGAGACATTTGTATTATGTTTTTTCTTGTTTTTTTATATGTTGGAGATCTTTGCTTTCGAAAGATATAGAGACAAAATGTATTTAAAACAATTAAAAGAAGGGCGAGCAACATCATTAACAACATTGATATATATATATATATATATTTGATTGAAGGCTTAACGACCTCTGAGAGCAACTCAATGGGCTATAAGCAGTCGCCCGTCCCTAATTTAGGGCTACTGACACTAGGGAAGGGGAGAGCCAGAGCATTAAGACAAACACACCATCGATGCCTCACCGGGATTCGAACCCGGACCCGACTCGGACGAATGATCAGAGGCCATCGCTTAGACCACTGCGCCACTGGGGCGGCAGATTGATGTTCAAAAATGTTTTTACTTTTATTTGTTTTATTTTAAAAAGTTAAGTCCATTTACCAACAGGGCCGGCTCAAACATTAGCCGAACTAGACGGCTGCTTAGGGTGTCCAATTTTGGGGGTCGCTAAGATTTAGAGTTGACCAAAATCGAATGAGTTAATAAATGAGAAACAAGATGATAAAAACGATAAAAACAAATACAATTTCATTTCCTGTTGTTTCTATATTTGATATATCTTACTAATTTGAATTCCTTGAGTAAGCGCAGACGACGATCTGTGCTTATAGAGTGGGTATGTAAGCTTGCAATAAATCCGACGCGATAGGACACATTTTGTCTAAAAATTACCAAAACGCAGGCCCGTCCTTATTCAGCTTGTACGCCAGGCTACCCCTGAGAGCGACACATATTTTTTTAAAGATAATGTATTCTGCATTATCCGGCTTTCAAAATCAACACTTCTTCTATCAAAAATAGTGGCAAGCTCAATTGCTAATGGTTAACAACTGTCCCACTCAGACTAATTTCCAATGAGGACAGAGGTAAATAGTAAGAGAGACCCTCCCGTTATATTCATTCCGCTGGAATTCTTGTTTTTTTTTTTTTTGTTTTTTTTTTCTCTCGAGAGATCCGGAAAAGAACTTACGCAGTTGGATAAGTTATGAATTGAATTTTTCTAAGTTATCGATTGAACAAGAAATTGCCAGTGACGCACAGTATATTTGGATACACTTGTTGGAAATTTTGCAAACAATAGAGCACCCAGAATCAAATTTTACTTTACATTGGACCTGTCATTAAATAGATGTAGTTTCCATTAGTTTCTTTGTACACTAAAGTGCTCAAAGTCATGGGATAACAGTAGACACCTTTTTAACTGCCACTGCCGTCGTTTAAAGGCTTCGACGCACGCCACGATTCTTATCCTTTGCGAGGTGTAATCACGTGAGTCAGGTTGAACAACCGCTAGTAGGATTATGGCGAGCAGACGAGAGTTATCGGAGTTTGAACGACGCATGATAGTGGGAGCCAGATGGGTGGAACATTTAATTTCCTAAGTTGTACGAACATTCAACATTCCTCGATTCACAGTGCCATGTGTGCCCAGAATACCTCATGAAAGGCATTATCACCCAAGGTGGACAACGCAGTGCCCGATCGCGGGTGCTGAATGACCGTGACAGCGGCGTCTGACCAGGATTGTCCATGCTAATAGACAAGTGATGCTGTCTCAAATAAAATCCAACGCAAGAGGTACCAGAGACACATAAGTGCAGCGTAATTTAGTGTCCATGGGGTATGGGAGCAGAAGACCCACCAGAGTGCCTTTGTTAAGACCACAACATCGGACACAGCGCCTAACCTGGGCTCGTGAACACGGTAATTGGATCCTGGAAGACTGGAAGCGTGTGGAGTGGTCCGATGAGTTACGCTACCATTTGTTACGAGCTGATGGTAGCGTTCGGGTGTGGCACAGACCCCATGACGTCATGGACACAAGCTGTCAACAAGGCACTGTGCAAGCTGGTGGTGGTTCCATACATGTATGGGGTGTCTTTACGTGGCATGGTTTGGGTCCTCTGGTCCTCCTAAACAGGTCATTAACCGGTAATCGCTTTGTTGCTCAGCTGGGTGACCATTTGCAGCCCTTCATGGACTTCATGTTCTTCAACAAATATAGGATCTTCCAGGCGGACAATGCACCATGTCATGAGGCCCAAGTCGTCCAAAATTAGTTCGAGGAGTATTCTGGTTGGTTCCGACGGATGGTATGGTCACCAGATTTGGCCGGTATGAAACCCAAAAGAGCACTTATGGGCCGTGGTGGAAAGGTTCATTCACACCCAATATCCTGCACCAACAAATACCAGGGAACTGTGCGCGGCTGTTCAAAAGGTATGCATGGCTCAACATCTCTCCAGAAGCATTCCGGCCACTTGTGGAATCGATGACACGTCGAGTTGCTGCACTTCGATGAGCTAGAGGATGTCCTACACGATACTAGGTGCATATCACATGACATTTGGCACTTCACTGTATTTAGTTTACGTTGTACATATTTTCACACATTGAAATTATTGAATAAATGCAATATTTTTAGTCACACCATTGGCTGATGGCTTGTCTAGGGCGCCAGACAACCTAGCACTGGTCTGTTTTAGCAGCAAAATCACTATAGCGAAATTTAGCACAATTTAATTCCTGCCATCAAGATATTAAATTGATTTTTCCCCGGATTTAACCTCACATTGTAGCTTTAACTTGACTACACCCAAAATCAAATTTGTGTCACTCGTTTAAACAGTGCTTTTTATTTCTCCTTCATTTTCCGCATTTTGTTTTAAGGGTTATAGTAGTTTATAAGGATACAGATAATTATTTTTCGTTCTTTTACTTTCAGTAATGTATGAATATTAGTAAAAGTGTGAGTCAGTGTATGAATTTCATTCACTGAGTTTGCCTTCGTACAGTAATACATAAGGGAACATTTACGAATATCAGTCCTGGAGGGACGCACACTTCCGTTTCGTAGATTACAGCATGAAGTACAGCCAATATATGATGTTGAATCCAAAGAAGAGAGCCGGGAACACCACACGACTCATCTTGTCGATCCTTTTCGCATGCAGCTTGGTGTCACAAAATGGCGTACTTGGAATAGGAGTTGTCACGACAGAACCGTCTCCTGTACCCTTCTCCGTATCCACAACAGCCTACAAAAGAAGAAACAAATGCGTTTAGAAAACTTATCTCGAAAACTTAGCATCGAAATTTCATTAGTTTAATGTGAGAAACGCAATATAAAACCACTCACTCGTGCACTGTTGATAAATAAGTGTAAAGGACACCGTCTCTGCATGAATAAATGAATAAGAAAATCAAGAACCAATAAAATTAAAAGCCGTAAAACTTTCAATCCCTTAATTTAATTCAAAGATACACATTAGTTCTTTGGGGCCAGTTTGATCCCATTTTCAGATGTGAAGTGAACATTTATACAAACCAGTGGCAATATGGGTAAACATATTATGTGTGTATTACGTCAGCGATGTTTCAGCTGGAATCCCCCGTTTTGTCCAATCTCTTCTAGGTTATTATATAATATTTTCCAGACAGGTGTTACGTAATATGGTACACAGTCATTACAACATTCGTAACGAGCTTTATAAATAAATAGACTTTCAGTCAATAATAGCATAGAACAGGATCTTGGCGTTACTAGAATTCTTGCGAGGTTGCAGTTTGGGTAGAAAGTTCTATCATTGACAGTTCATGCCAAAGCGGTGTTTTGAAGCCCTGCTTTGATGCTGTATTTGTGTTCCTGGATTCTGCAACCAAGACTCCGACCTGTAGATCCGATATAACGAGAACAAAGTTAGCCTGTCTCATTAAGTAAGGGATTGTTATAGTTCCCCCATTTTTGTTATTCCAGGGTTCTTTCTCGATCATTTCGGTTCATGGTTAGCATATTGTAAGATTTAGTGCCAAAGTCCAAGGAAAAACGGTGACAGATGTTTCTAAGGGGTTTAGTGAGAGACGGAATATAGGCTTTTGGGCCCAAGTATCTTTTAGAATGATCGGTAACATGTTGCAGTGAAGAGGCCAAATTGGTCCTGATAGGAGAATGAGTTCTGTTGAAAAACTGAGTGCGGTATCAAAATGCTTTAGCAAGCCCAGTTATCCATTGGATCTCCTCAATATCACCAAAAGCCAAACGTGCTGATATCACCAAACTATGAACATACCGTTTTATACACGATAACAATGACGGCAATGGCATTTAAAAACCTTTAATGATAAGTTAAAACCAATTTCATGAGTACTTTCAATCCTACTTTAGGACCGTCCTCAGATGAAATGAACACGACCTAGAGATCACACAGGTTAATATAACATGCACATTCCCAGATTACCGTATACGCATGATTACAGTTCAACACACTATTGACGTAAGCAATTAACGTCCTATGAAACTCAGTCAGCATTCACGGTGAGGAATAGGGTTGTGACGTCCAGACTGTATGAGGTTCTTCCATACTCCCGATACAGATACCGGAACCTCATCATTGCAGCACCAGCCCATATTCTTACGAATTAACAAACTTTCTGCTAATAACAAAGCTGACTTAGTGGTGACTCCATCAAGTAAGTCAGCTTTATTATTAGCAGAGAGTGACTTTGTAACGTATACTCTATATTCACTTTCCTTTTGATTTTACTATCTCTGGTTATTTTATTTTACTATGTAAATTATCTTCTTACTGAACGGAATATTATTTCACCCGCTGAATGAGATCTGGCAATGAGTGTAAGTCATGACGTGGTGGTAGCTCGTATATAGGCGCGTTCATCGAGGTGTGTTGTTGCGTTGTTGTTGTGTTGTTGCGTTGGAGTTGAGGGTGGTTGGTGTTGCGTTGCAGTGTGTTGTTATGTAGTAGTGATAGATGAGTGCCTTAGTTGACCAGGAGTCTTCATAATAAACAAGTTGTTCTGTAAGTTCAGTCTTTCTCAATTCTTAGTTTTGTCAGACCTCTGTCTGGCCGTTAGGTTTATGACTTTGATTACTTAATATAAATAACCAGCGTTGAGACTTTGTTTAAGTTCATAATTAACGAGTAACAACACCCTTTTGGGAATTCATCATTTTGAAGCTTAGAGCATTATTCATTCATAATAATTAGCTTAGCAAAAAGATAAACAAAGCTAATTCATTATACTTGGCGCCCGAACTTTTCTCGAACACGAGATCCTGACTATTATTACCCATGGCTTCCTTACCTGAGACAACTGCAAATTTCCACCTTCCGGCAAGTCTCGAGGGTAATGGTGTTTGTTTGGACAATTTGTACGAAGCCTGTGGCTCTGACTTGGATATGAATAATCTACACATACCCAAGCATTCTTCACCATCTCGTAATGCACCAGCTTCTTATTACTCTGAGTCGCGGGTCGTACCTGAGGAGTTCAATCCTCTCAGCGGAGCAGAATGCTTGCCCATTTCGTGCCGCATGCTGGCACAATTCATTTCAATGGTTTGGAGGGTCTTTAAAGTTCCTCGAAGATCTGGAAGACCATTTTGATTTATATAATATTCCGGAAGACTGCAAGGTCCAAATTGCCGGAACTTGCTTGAGAGATACCGCCAAGACCTGGTATCGGCAGTGGCGAGGGTCGAACCCGGATTCTCATTATGAGAATTTCCGTGCAGAATTCTTGGAGGTCTTTCCTTTCGGCCTCAGTCGAGCTAGCCTTGCTCAACAGCTGTTTTCTCGTCAGCAGGGTCCCAATGATAGCCCTGTTGCATTTGCGTTGGAAACTACACGCCTATATAATCTATGGGATCCACATGCCAGTCATGTTGACATGTTGGATACCCTCGTACAGCAGCTCGACCCATTCTTGCAAGATTTTCTTGAGGTTCGACACCCTACCACTATTCATGAATGCCTTCGCCTCATACGCACGTATGAAGAGCGACATGGCAAACATGCTGCAACTCACCATGCTCGGGCACCCCGCGAGGCTTATTCCGAAAACCCTCAGCGGCATAATAGACAAAACTTTCAGCGCGAGCATACACACGTGCCCACCCAAGCTTCATACGTTCCACCACACAGAAGAGTGGCGAACCAGCAACGAGTTTCGGAGCAAGCTACGGGGTATCGTCATAATGCACAGTATGCTCGACCCCGTTCCACTCAGCAGCATTCGGAACGTTATCATGCTCAGGGCAATAATAATTTTTCTGCCCGTGCTGAGGGCAGACGTAACGAAAATGAAAATCTCACCAGACACGCGGAGTTCCCGACGCAGGGTGCACGCAATTTTCCTTATCGTGAAAATTTTCCCGATACCCGGCAGGGTCGAGGTTTCCGACCACATGATAACACCACCAGAATTCCTTTAAACTTCCACAGGAAGTAGACGAAGGGTCGGTCCTGCTTCCTGATACCAAACATTCTGACCCTAAAACAATATTAGTGACTGTTCAAACTCCTCAGTTGCCTGATGTATTCTTGACACTTGAAGACATTATTGTCGAGACAAAGTTCGACACTGGGTCTGAGATATCAGCCCTAAATACAAAGTTTTGCAATGATGTTTTTTCTGCAATACATGTTCAGCCTGCAACGCAGTATTTGCGAGGTGCAAATAACGAAATCTTCAGTATTTCAGGAACTGTCACATTATCTTTAGGGCTGGGAAAAAGCTCGGTTTACGCATTCTTTCCTGCTTATAGACGAGCTACCCGTGAAATGTCTCATGGGTATGGACTTTATTAACAAGTTTCAAATAACTTTGAATTTTGTACAACATGTGATTTCCTTTCCGGAACCTGTCGAAATGATTCCGACGGTTCCTGTAGATATTACGAGTTTATTGTTGAGTGACCAATTGAAGGAGGGGCAACGAGACCAGCTTTCTCTCCTTTTACAGGAAAGCCCTGGTTTATTTTCGGATCAACCTGGTTTCACACAGGTGGTTTATCATGTTATTGACACTGATGGTTCGAAACCCATTGCGACGAAACCTTACCCTTGTGCTCCACATAAAAAACAGGAAATGCAACGTCAAATTGCGGAAATGATTAAGTAGGGCATAATCAGGGAATCAACAAGCGCCTGGGCGACTCCTGCCTTCTTGGTTCCAAAGAAACAACCAAATGAATTTCGTTTCGTGACAGATTTTCGCAAACTCAACCAAGTCACAAAAACAATCAATTATCCCCTACCTGTCATGTCACATATTCTAAATGACTTGTCGTCAACCAAATGGATGTCAACTTTGGATTTGGCGAGTGGATATTGGCAGGTGGCAGTACATCCGGACTCGGTCGATAAAACAGGCTTTGTGACTCCTTTTTGGGGCCTATGAATATTTACGTATGCCTTTTGGTTTAGCTTCTGCACCTGCTACTTTCCAAAAGCTTATGGACACGGTTCTCAGACCTGTCCTGGGTCCCCATGTGCATGTCTATTTGGATGATATTATTATCACATCAGAGACTTTTGACGAGCACCTTTCTCTGCTCAAACAGGTGTTCCAACTTATATACAATGCTGGCTTGACGTTAAAACCTAGTAAATGCCAGATAGCGAGGACGAGATTGTATATCTGGGGGTTGAAAATTACTCCCACGGCTTATTCACTGATAATGAAAAAATTAGGCCTATTGCTGACTTTCCTCGGCCTAAAACAGCAAAAGAACTATCCCGCTTTCTGGGAATGACCGGATGGTATCAGCAGTTCGTCCCCGCTTATGCTACAATATGTGAGCCATTGTATGCTTTAAAGCGTAAATACAAGAAGTTTATTTGGACACCTGAAGCTAACGCTGCATTCGAAACACTGAAGTCTGCATTGACTCAGCCTCCGGTGTTGGCTTTCCCGGATCATTCTAAAGAATTTGATATTTATACTGATGCATCCGGAGTTGGTCTTGGTTGCGTTTTGTCACAAGCTGGGCATCCAATAGCTTTTGCGTCTCGTACTTTAGCCAAAGCTGAACGCAATTATTCAGCTACGGAACGTGAATGTCTTGCTGTTGTGTATGCACTGAATAAATTTCAATGTTATCTTAACGAATTGACAGTTAACATAATTACGGATCATTCTGCCCTTCAGTATTTGAATTCTGCTAAACACCTATCTCAAAGACTTATGAAGTGGGCTCTGAAGTTACAAGAGAGCAATATCAAAATTTCGTATCAGCCAGGTAATAAGAATCAATTACCGGACGCATTATCTCGCGTTCCGATTAGTGGGGTCCCCACCGAAACTACTCCTGGATGTCAGCCTTTACTTCTGATAGCTGATATCACATCCAGAGAGCAGATAATGGCAGAATTAATAAATGATCCAGATTTTGGGGATATTTACAATTTTTTGCTTGCAGGTTCGCCCCTACCAAGTGATCCTTCTCTGGCTGGAAGGTCACAACATTTTGAAGTAATAGAGGGTCTTCTTTATTATACAAAGTCTCGGACTACTAGGGCAGAGTTTCGCCCATGTATTCCGCGAACCCTTAGAATGGCTCTTTTAAATGAATTTCATGACAAACCTCTTGCAGGCCATTTAGGTATTCGCAAGACCCGTTGTAAATTGCAGGATGTTGCCTATTGGCCTGGCATGTACCAAAGTGTGCTCGCATACGTTCAATCATGTCACTTGTGTCAGATTAATAATTACCGTAATGTAAGACCGGCCGGTCACTTGAAATCTAGTTCAAGTTCTCATGTATTTGATATTATTTCCATAGATTTATTGGGACCTTATCCATTATCTGTTAAACATAAAGCTCGTTATGTTTTAGTACTAACTGATAATTTTTCTAAATGGGTTGAAGTTTTTCCCATTAAAGCCGCTACGGCTGAGATTATTTGTAATGTCTTAGTTAATGAAGTATTTTCTAGATATGGTGCACCTAATAAAGTAGTTTCGGATAATGGTCCTCAATTTATTTCTGACATTTTTTGAAAGAATGTGTGCGAGACTACACATTAAACACAAATTCATTTCCCCATATCATCCCCAGAGTAATCCTGCAGAACGCGTTAACCGAACGCTAGTGAAAATGATTGCGACTTTCGTAATGGACCACCATGAAAGATGGGATGACCATTTAGAACTTTTTGCGTTCGCCCTCCGCTCGTCTGTCCACGAGTCTACTAAAATTACTCCTGCAGAACTTTTTCTGGGTCGCAAAATTAAAACCCCTTTTGAAAATTTAACGGGGATTATCGACGAATTAAACCAGCGACCAACTCCGCAATCAGTACACATTATGGCAGAAAAAGCTCGTGTTGCAATGCTAGGAGCACAAGCGGCTCAAGCACGATATTATAATTCTAGGCGTAGGGAACCAGATCTTGTCGTTGGAGATCTCACTCTCGTGGAAACGCACTTCCAGTCTTCTGTTTCGCATACTTTAGTGAAGAAATTTGCACCCAGCTACGAAGGTCCATATCGGGTGGCAAATGTCTTTGAAAATAATATTGTTCTGGAGAAACCGAACAACAATATTCAATATGTACATGTTGATCAATGTCGCAAGTATCACGAACGGGATATCGATTTCATTATCAATCCTACTCAACCTTCTGTTCCACAGACTCAAGAATCTATATCTCATGTTCAACCGCCAGAAATTGTGGACGACCCACCGAACATTTTTGACGAGTCACCAGTGATTTTTCCTTCACCCTCCCCCTCCAGACGAGTTTCTACAACCGCAACCTGATTCTCCCGTGAGACCAAGGCTCGAATCGAGTTCGTCGAATACTAGTATCGTTCCTTTCCCTCCAACCATTGCCAAGACTATTGCTGCGCCGTTTCCGGCTAACTCTGCACCAACGCGGGATACTTCTTCTTTGAATACCTCATAGGAAAGTATTCCTATAGGCAAATCCAAACATCGCCCTGCACGACCGCTGAATTACAGCAGCGACTCAGAGGCGTCGGACATTTCGGATTTGTCAGTTATGAATCCAACATTTAATATTCCACTACGTCCAGCACCACCAAAAGCTGTGCGCAAACGTCACTTGTCTCCCCAATCTGCTTCGCCGCAACAGCGACGAAGGCAGAAATCTTTGCATCCGCCCGGGTTTCGCCCCTGGAACCTCCGTTCAGGGCAAACAGGGCCGATGCCTGCTACTACTATCATGCCCCGTGGGCGTAAACGAAAACAAGCGATGTGGCCGGAGACACGTCCCTCCAAAAAGATACTGGAAGGACACAACGGGCCCCAGCATCAAGGGACTTCATATCCAAAGCCTGGGGAGCCCGTTCCTATCAGCCGCAGCAGGGATTTCCGGACCGCCAGACTTCTGACGTTCCTGACCGTTCTTCTCAGCCGCAGGGATTTCCGGACCGCCAGACTTCTGACGTTCCTGACCGTTCTTCTCAGCCGCAGGGATTTCCAGACCGCCAGACTCCTGACCGTTCCTATCAGCCGCAGCAGGGATTTCCGGACCGCCAGACTTCTGACCATTCTTCTCAGCCGCAGGGATTTCCAGACCGCCAGATTCCTGACCGACAACAGACCGATGTTCCATTACCGTCCCGGAAGAGATCCAAGCCACCTGATTTCCCCAGTCCCATTAGGCCTGGAAAACGTTTTCGCACTAGAATTTTTTATGCGTCCTCGAGATAAGTAAGTTCTCGTGGACAGGTTCTTTTCTCAGTTTATTGTTTTTCCTGCTCGACCAGTTGGCGTGTCAGAATTTCTTTTTTTCGTGTGGGCCTATGCATTCTTTTTGTGTATATATGTGTTTTTTTTTTTTTATATTTCTTCTATGTCCATCTACTAATCCACTTTTTTTGCATATATCTATGTGCTTAGGGGTAAAATAATAAAATTGTTACTGTTAGGCAGCTCCAGGTAAATTTCGCTGCTGATACAGTTGTTCTGTATTTCAACGCATGAGGCAAACGTAATTTGAAATGAAAATAATAAAATTGTTACTGTTAGGCAGCTCCAGGTAAATTTCGCTGCTGATACAGTTGTTCTGTATTTCAACGCATGAGGCAAACGTAATTTGAAATGAAAATAATAAAATTGTTACTGTTAGGCAACTCCAGGTAAATTTCGCTGCTGATACAGTTGTTCTGTATTTCAACGCATGAGGCAAACGTAATTTGAAATGAAAATAATAAAATTGTTACTGTTAGGCAGCTTCAGGCAATCTTCGCTGCTGATACAGTTGTTATGTATTTCAACGATTGAGGCGCACGTAATTTGAAATTAAAAAAGTGATTCCTGCTAGGCAGAATAAAAAAAAGGAAAGTATGCCGATGCAGGTTTGGTTTGTTCTACACTACAAATTTCACAGTCGAATACAGATTCGTAAATTGTTATGCCAAGTTGATAATGTAAATACGGCTACCACCAAACAACAAATCAAAAAAAAGATCGAGAAACGTCAATCATCGAAATGTACGACTTACACTCCAAAATTGATAGGTTTTTCGGACACCAAAAAAAAAAAAAAAAAAAAGAAAAAAAAAAGAAGAAAAAATTAAGGGGGAGATGATGTAACGTATACTCTATATTCACTTTCCTTTTGATTTTACTATCTCTGGTTATTTTATTTTACTATGTAAATTATCTTCTTACTGAACGGAATATTATTTCACCCGCTGAATGAGATCTGGCAATGAGTGTAAGTCATGACGTGGTGGTAGCTCGTATATAGGCGCGTTCATCGAGGTGTGTTGTTGCGTTGTTGTTGTGTTGTTGCGTTGGAGTTGAGGTGGTTGGTGTTGCGTTGCAGTGTGTTGTTATGTAGTAGTGATAGATGAGTGCCTTAGTTGACCAGGAGTCTTCATAATAAACAAGTTGTTCTGTAAGTTCAGTCTTTCTCAATTCTTAGTTTTGTCAGACCTCTGTCTGGCCGTTAGGTTTATGACTTTGATTACTTAATATAAATAACCAGCGTTGAGACTTTGTTTAAGTTCATAATTAACGAGTAACAACACCCTTTTGGGAATTCATCATTTTGAAGCTTAGAGCATTATTCATTCATAATAATTAGCTTAGCAAAAGATAAACAAAGCTAATTCATTATAACTTAGTGGTGACCCCATCAACTAAGTCAGCTTTGTTATTAGCAGAGAGCTTGTTGTTAGCAGAGAGTTTCTTAATTCTTAAGAATACGGACTGGTGCTGTAATGAAGCGTTTTCGGTATCTGTATTGGGAGTATGGAAAAACCTCATACAGTCTGGACGTCGCAACACTATTCCTCACCGTGAATGCTGACTCAATTTCATAGGACATTAATTGCTTACGTCAATAGTGTGTTGAACTTTAATCATACGTATACGGTATACTGGCAATGTGTATGTTATATTAACCTGTGTGATCTCTAGGTCGTGTTCATTTCATCTGAGGATGGTCCTAAAGTAGGATTGAAAGTGCTCATGAAATTGGTTTTAACTTATCATTAAAGGTTTTTAAATGCCATTTTCGTCATTTTCATCGTGTTATAAAACGGCATGTTCATAGTTTGGGGGATCTCCTCAATACGAGCTGGACGGTCAGAGGAGTGGGTATAAGCTCCTCTTAAAAGAAAACGTAAAGAGGCAAGTTTTTGGCTAGGAGAATGGGCTGAGTTATAAGGAATCATAGTTGGTATAGCTGTCCATTTCCTGGAGACAGAAAATTATATTAAGTTATTAATTGGTGAGCATGATATAAGTATATCCAGAAAAGGTAGTTTATAGTTTTCTTCGATTTCAATGGTGAAGTTTATCGATGAAATTTGTGACGAGAATTCATTGGTAAAAATATATTTAGTTCCTCAGGGGACTATGGCAATATAAGCAGAATATCTTCCACATAACGAGACTCGATACAATTAGTTGTGTGGACATATCTAAGACATGACACATCCGATCACCGTGATTTTTGGCACGCGATTGGACATCGATCATGGTCAGGTTTTGACGCATTCCGATTCCCTAAATTCCGTGTCATTTAGGACTTTCAATTAAAACTATTAAAATTGGTCCTTTTTTAATGGTCATTATTTCAATAGGACACGACAAATCACCATGTTATCAACCCCATGTCACTAATAATTGATTTTTCAATTAAAAAAACACGCGCGAACATTTCATTACATTTGTTTACATTCGATAGTCGCAATTTTTCTCGACGCAATTTGTTCTAGTTTTTTAGTTCTTCAATTTGAAACTATTTTGGTTCAAACTGATAAAAAATGAAGCGGAGCACATTGTGGACACAAGAAAAACGTCAGAATTAGCAGCGGTAAGCCGTTTTTGTTTTTGTTTTGCTTTTTTCCTTTCTAACTGTAACTGCTGAAGTCGCGGTCGAGGCCAGCAATATGGCGTCAATGACGTCGCTTGTTCTTTCGGCGAGTCTTCATGAAAAACGTGGTTCCAGATCTGAGTGTGTCTTTCCGCTTTGTTTACATGCAAGCTGAACGCAACCAACGTGAAGGCGTGAAGGAAAGTAGTTCATGATAAATTTTAAGCATTTCTGTTTTAGAATATTTCGTACTTTTGTTCTGGAAGTCATAAATTTTACGTATCCGTTTTTTAGAATTTGTTATAATAGCTTAGATTTTGGAATAACTTCGCTCAAAATGTCCTAACTGTACCCGAGTTATCGGTTGCCGTCGGTTGCCGTTGGCGGCTAGTCCTAGTAGGGGTTTTAAGGGGTTATCATTCCGAAAGTTTTCTTCAAGTTGTTGCATGAATAATTCCGCCATGATGGCAGAAATCGGGGAGCCCATCGCCGTTCCATCTGTGTGTTGGTAAAACGTACTCTGAAATTGAAAAAAATGAACGTTTTTTAATAAAGCGAAGAGCATTCATAATAGCAAAGATTTCAGCTGGTGGAGACTAGAATCAAGAAGACGCGATTCGATTACTTGATGGATAAAACCAATGGATTGAAAGTTTTAGGGCTTTTAATTTTATTGGTTCTTGATTTTCTTATTTATTTGTTCGTGCAGCCTTTTTACTTATTTAGTGTAAGGAAATGCCATATGGGCGGTTTTTGTTTTCAATATAAAAGTAGATAACTTTGTGTCTTCTTTAGAAAAATGTTTTGTGTGCTGAATTAGAATGTTTAAGATGGAAAAATAATTTTTCAGCGTTCTGTCCAATAGAGGTCTGCACGAGCCTTTTCCGGCCTATAAAACCGGAGCCCGAGCCTTCCAGCATTCCGAACTGGGCATTTATTTTCCTTCAGCTAGGTGAAAAATTTTGAGCAATTTGCTCCTGGATTAAAGAAAATCGTTACGAGTCACAAAAGAATGACTGATGTTGATGTCCGAGCTTCTAGCGCAATTTTTTGCTGCAACAAAAATGAAGTTCGAACTACACTCAGTAGGCAAAACATTAGAGATACGGGTGATGGCCAGTTGACATGGATATCCCCCGCACAGAGTGGAACAGGGCAAACCTAGCGCTGGCGATAAATAGGCTGACAGCAGCACTTCTCAATAGTGTATCGCAGTGGATGAACATGAGTGAACGTGGTTATCTGAGCGACTTTGATCGTGGAAGCATTGCCGTCGTAAGACCGATGGGTCATGCTATCGCCGAAGTTGTAAGAACCCAAGGGTAACCGTACGAAAGGCTTACCGTGAATATGCCATCGACGAATATACCAGGACGAAGTGGCAAGAACCCAAAGGCAACCGTATGAAGGGCGTACTGTAAATATGCCATCGACGAATATACCAGGACGAAAAGGCAAGAACCCAAGGGCAACCGTATGAAGTGCGTACCGTGAATATGCCGTCGACGGATATACCAGGACCAAGTGGCAAGAACCCAAAGGCAACCGTATGAAGTGCGTACCGTGAATATGCCGTCGACGGATATACCAGGACCAAGTGGTAAGAACCCAAGGGCAACCGTATGAAGGGCGTACCGTGAATATGCCGTCGACGCATATATCAGGACCAAGTGATAAGAACCCAAGGGCAACCGTATGAAGGGCGTACCGTGATTATGCCATCGACGGATATACCAGGACCAAGTGGTAGGAACCCAAGGGCAACCGTATGAAAGGCGTACCGTGAATATGCCATCGACGGATATACCAGGACCAAACCGAAAAACCCAAAGACAACTCATGAAGGGCGTACCGTAAATATGCCATCGACAGATATACCAGGACCCAGAGTGCAACAGATGGCTGACCACATGCCATTGATAATCAGGGTCGTCGCAGATTATCCAGACTCGTACTGACCGACCTCTTGGCAACGGCGGCGCAAATCGCGTCGAGGTTAAATGTCAGCGAGCGAATAGTACGGCATGCGCGGCTATGGGAGCCGACGTCCCAGTCGTGTGTCACTGCTGATTGGTTGTCATCGAAAATTACACCTCATCTGGTGCTGAAAACATCAAATCTGGACACCCGCAGAATGGCGCCGTGTCGTGTGGACAGATTAATTCCATTTTAATCTGTACGGAGCTGACGGAAGGGTGCCCGTGTAGCTTCGACAGCATGAGGCCACAGCCTCGCCATGCCCAGTCCTTTCTCTACAAGGCGGTGGTGGCTCTGTGATGGTTTGGGGTGCCTTGTCATGGTACACATTAGGTTCCTTAGTGTGACTGGAGAGGTCCTTAACCTCTGCGTGCTACCAGCATGTGATGGGTGATCACCTACACGCTTTCATGGGTTACGCGCATCCTGTAGACGATGGTCTGTTTCAGAAGACAATGCGCCACCTACCGGGCCGTAACCACACTAGGCATTGCTCGAGGAACACTCATTTGAGTTTAAAACCATAACGATTCAGCGGCCTTAAAGGTCCCCAGATTTCAACTTTATGGAAACTCTCTGGGATGCTGTGAAGCCGAAAATCAGATCAATGGATCCTGGACAGACATGCCGGGTGTAGATGTGGGCAATGCTGCAGCAGGCATGGCTGGCATAACCTCCGGAAACCCTATCCTGTACAGAAGAAAGTCTCGGCGCGTACAGGCTGTTATTCGCGCTAGAGGAGGACCAGCACGCTATTAGGTATAGGTGTATATAGCGTTTTGTCCATTGAGTGTATTTGTTTACCTATTTGAAGATTGAAGCCACCTTGCTTATATGTACTTCACCCTTTAACCGGCTGGAACGGATTGAGTCGGGGTCAGCAAAAATGATCAGCTGGAGCGAATGTATGGCTGTCTAAAAAGAGGGCCGTATGTTGATAGTAAGAGTAAATCTGTGGATCAGAAAGCGTTGCTCTTGCCTTAGCTTTGTTATTCAGAGTGGTCGTTTAGGGAAATGATTGACACTAATCTTTTCTGACTGATCATCTGGTAAAAGGGCTATGACGACGAACCTTAGAAAGAGGAGAGATGTTTGAGTCACTTATATCTATCCAATAGCATGATACCTGTGTCAGGAGTATTAGTCCGTCCCCGTCATGCCTCATACCTCCAGTTATGGAACACAGAATAAAGGATTAGAAGCGAGAGCTTATTACCTGTGACAGGTTTGTGGTCAATAACGTTGAGATGAGAAGGGAGAAAGAATTGTTTCGCTGTAGCGTTCGTAATACCTAACCTCTAGGCGAATGTTTGTGTTTCGGGAACGCAAAAAAAATTGGGCACTATTTTTATCAGGTACATCGGTCACTTAGAGTTCGGAGCGCGAACAGTAAGAGGGTATGCGTTTACATTTGTAGCAGAAGAAGGTAGTAAGGTGTAAACCTCATTTGCGGAAGGAATTTCTACTAGAAATGACACGTCTCTGTAGTTTACATTTCGTTTGAGGAAGTTCAGTTCAATAGAAGAACTGTTTTTTCTCCAAAGGAAACCGGAAACCTTGTGTTGTTTGCAATAAATGGCGGAAAACGAAAGATAAAAATCTGAAAGACGCAGGGCCGAAAACTGGAACGATGAAAATCTGAAAAGGACACGGCTTAAAACTGGAACGATGGAAAATTGAAAGGGGCCGGGCGGAAAACTTGAAAGATGAAAATTCCAAAGGAGCAGGGCCGAAAACTAGAAAGACGAAAATCTGAAATGGGAAGTGCCGGAAACTGGAACGATGAAAATCTGAAAGGGGCAGGGCCGAAAACTGGAACGATTAAAATCTGAAAAGAGAAGGGCCGAAAACCGGAATAATGAAAATCTGAATGGGACAGGGCCGAAAACTGGAAAGATGAAAATCTGAAAATTGAAGGGCCGAAAACTGTAAAGATGAAAATCTAAAAGTGCCAGGGTCGAAAACTGGAAAGATGAAAATCTGAAAATGGAAGGGCCGAAAACTGGAAAGATGAAAATATAAAAGTGCCAGGGCCGAAAACTTGAAAGTGAGAGTTCGGACTGGCTGTGCTTTCCAAATTAATGCCCGCGCGGACGTCTACTACTCAAGGACGCCATGGGTCAGATCCCATATGTCCGAAACCTGAGGTAATTTAGGTTAATTTTGCAAGGAGCAGACAAATGCAGAAGAAACGAATTTCTGTGTGTGTTTGTGTTGAGGAGGGGAACCCGAATTTTTTTTTTTTTGTTGTTTTTAGACTGCATGACAATAGTTTTTCGCAGATTTAGGCTTCATGGAACCCAAACATTAAGAAAGTCTGAAGATAATTCTTTTTCTTCTTCATGGAAAATAAACAGAGAAAACAAAGAACGACAGCAAGTTCCTGAATCTTATCCTTGCGTTTCATGGCAATCAAACATAACGGAAATTATGAATCGTTATCCCAACAAAATTATGAATTTTATGAATCTTATTTTTTTTTCTTATCTTTTTTTGCAATTTATGGAAACCATACATAGCAAAACGTTTGAAGGAAGATGAGAAATCCATGACTCTTTCTCTTGCTTTTATCTTTTTCTTTCGTTTTATGGAATCCAGACATGAAAACATCTCAAAGAATAACTAATCCGTGAATAATTTATTGCGTTTTGTGTAAATTAAGCACAGATAAATAAAAAAAAACATAACTAATAAATGAATTTTTTTAAATATGCGGTGTCTTATAAAAGAGTAATAAAAACAGGTAAATGTATAATAAAAATAAAAAAATATATAAAATATCATTATATAAATATTATAAAAAAATCACTTTTTTAGTGATTGTACAACAAATTTCGTCGCTAGTTTAAGTTGAAGAAGATGAAACCTGAGTTGGTTTTTAAAAACTGCAAAAAAAAAAAAAAAACTGATCACTTTGTATGTTTAAGTCACGTTGTTGTGTCACAACACAGAGTTCTTTCCAATACGTACAGTATCACTGAAACGTACCGCTTCTTTTCTTTCTAATCTTAACTACAGTTTATTACATTCCTTTTTAGTTATAATTCATTTCTTAGTCAGAATTGTATACCAAGAAGAATTTTTTTTTACGCTTTCGAACCGCAGGTTGAAGAGGACTATATGCTCCAGCTTTGTCCGTCTGTCTGTCTGCCTCTCTGTACGATAACTTGCGTAAAAATGATTCGATTTCGATGAAATTTTAGTATCTGGTAGGGGACAACCTGGGGACGAACCCTATTGAAAATGGACGAAATGAGATTAAAGGTCAGGATATAGAAACGAGATCCATTCCATTGCTCTTATGCGTCATAACTTATGTAAAAATGTTTTGATTACGACAAAACTTCATCATGTGGTTCCGGAGTTATACTGAACCTGTTCTGTTGAATATAATCGAAATGGGATCAAATGTCAGGGCACAGGAGCAAGATTTATTCCACAGCCATTATCCTCATAACTTTAGTACAAATGCTTTTATTGCGATGGAATATAGCACGTTGTTCCGTAACGACTTTGGAACTAGTTCCGCCAAAAATGTTTCTTGTTAACAACTGCGGGTAGTGCGCATGCGTGAGATTCGTTAGCCATTATTTTCTCACGATAACGTCCGTGAAAATTGTCCGATTTAGATGGGATTTTTAATTATAAAACGGCCTATGTGTGGTAGTTCTTCATTTTAAAAATAGGTAACACGGGCACAAAGAGTTTTAATTTTGATTTACGTGAACCTCAAACGTTATACCATAGTTTAGTCCCCTCAAAAGCGAGGCATTTTCGTATGATTTCTGGTATGCTGATATGCGTAGCTAATCAATTCATTGCATGGTTTTCCTAACTTGTTTATTTAGTTCACTTCTAATTGTTGGGATTTTTCTGATTCGCCTGTACAATACGTTTGGTGACATTTGGAATGCTAAACACGAGAAAGCTGACTCCCAGGAGTACAGAAAAAGCTAAAAAACAACAGACAATCAGAGAGTACCAGAGCTCCTTCTTACTTTCTTTTGGTTACAGCACTGTAGTTCACATGTACTACTAAGTGTAAATATAATACAGCTAAGAATTTATATGGCAGTAATCAACGCATATCGGAAATAAGTAGCTAGAGAATGCGGATTTCATCAGCAGCGTTTTTTACGCTTTCCATTTGTAGGTTGAAGAAGCGTATAGGGCCGCCCCGGTGGCGCAGTGGTCTAAGCGATGGCCTCGGATCATTCGCCCGAATGGGGTCCGGGTTCGAATCCCGGTGAGGCATGGATATTGTGTTTGTCTTACGGCACTGGCTCTCTCCCTTCCCTGGAACCAGTGACCCTAAATTAGGGACGGGCGACTGCTTATAGCCCATTGAGTTGCTCACGGTGGTCGTTAAACCTCAAACCAAAAAAAAAAAAAAAAAAAAAAAAAAAAGAAGCGTATAGGCTCCAGCTTTGTCTGTCTGTCCGCCCGTCTGCAGGATGACTCGCGTACAAATGGTTCTATTTCGATGAAATTTTAGTATATGATACGGGAGTACGTAGGGACGAACCCTATTGTAAATGAGCGAAATGGAGTCAAAGGTCAGGACGTAGCAGAAAGATCCATTCCATCGCCCTTATGCCTCATAATTTACGTAAAAATACTTCGATTGCGACAAAACTTTATCATGTTGTTCCGGAAATATACTAAACCGGTTCTGTTGAATATTATCAACATAGGGAAAAAGTTGAGGGCACAGGAGAGAGATTTATTCCACAGCCATTGTCCTCATAACTTGACTAAAAATGCTTCTATTGCGACAAAACTTTAGTATGTTGTTCCGGAGGTATACTAAAGCGGTTATGTTGAATATCATAAACAGAACCAGTCAAAGGTCAGGGCACAGGAGAGAGATTTATTCCAAAGTCATTATTCTGATAGCTTGTGTAATGATTTCTGGTATGTTGGAAAGCGTATCATAATCAATGCATTGCATGATTTTACCGGCTTGTTTTAATTTAAGAGCATCTTGGAAGCATTGAAGTTTCTGAAAAAAACAAAGCAGCCACCGTTGCTCACCAGTTTCTTCTCTGATAATAATAATATTAGATTTAGTTGTATAAATTCTATGGACGGTAAAGGTATTGTTCTTTTACTGCTGACGTGCAGCGCGAATCAAGCTACAGACACATTTGAAGATCCCAATACCTGTGAACAAGATTCATCTTTCTCGTTTTGCAGCGAATAGACTACGTTTGTATAATATATTTACTTTGTAGACTTGAATAATTACCTATGACGTTTCAGATTTGAAAGCTCGAAGTTAAATCCAGATTTTCATCCAGGTCAGAAAGGTTAAAGCTGCTAGTAATGAATGGTTCGTTTCACGAATTCTTGCCGGACTTTAAGACCAAGTTTCCTTAATTGGAACTAGCAATGAGAGCTCTTCCTAACAGTCCCTGTCTCTGAAAGTTGACATTTATAATAATCTCTGGAATAAGCTACGTTTGTCTTAAGCCGAGAGCTTTTCAAAGATCAAAGACAGCTACAAGGAGCGCAAACATGCCAGTCGGAATTGAAAATACTTAATGATGAGTAGGGTTTTATCGGATTTAATGATTTTAACATTGACAAAAATCTCGATTTAGGTTGGAAATAAATTCAGGTAATGATTCATGAGATAAGGAAATCAAGCAAATAACATTTAACGCGCTTAAAAAAGTTATCACGGTAAGGAAATTTCCGAATTGAATACATAGTACATCGCAATATTCGTTATACATAGCATACGCAACAACGATAGTGGTACAATATATAAAAACTCAGTCAGCTTTCATTCCTAAAATTTAATGTCGTGCTTTAGCAGTTCAGTTTTTACAGTTTTGAAAACTTTATTCCGTTGCCACTCATACACGGAGAAAATATACGGCGGATTGTTGGTACATATATGTCTTTATTGCTATATATCTCACGAAGGTTTGCAGAAATTACATTGCTTTTCACGTACCGACAAATGATAAGATTAATTTGTTCGATTGAGACATTTAGTGTGTGAGATCTACACTTCGAATTAAACAACTTTTTCTAATCAACTGCATCGCTAATTTCATGTTTTACATGAATTATACAGTGCCGGACAGTTGCTAAGGACGGATGACAATAGCAACGATAGCAACCATAAAATGGAAGGCAGGAAAATGTGAAAATTAGCATAAGTGCGGGATACAGTAAGACGTGTTGTTCGTATGCAAATTTTGGATTGCCGAACTTGTTCGTGACGTCATAGCGCTGATAAGAGATATAAAGGATTTGACGCGTATTGACCGTTGTTGTTCAAACGCAAAGTTGAAAGGGAAAGAATCAATTGACGAACTTGCAATTTTCAGTATGTCTTCCCGACATCACCTAGATGATTTTACGCGTGGCCGTATTATTGGCAAGATTGAAGAAGGGCGAAAAATAACAGATGTTGCCAGGGAGTTCGACGTCAGCCACAGTGTTGTTTCAAGGCTTTGGAAATCATTTCAAACAAATGGAGAGTGTAGTAAACGTCACGGGGGAGGTCGTGTTCGCAGTACGACACCTGCAGAGATCGGTACATAGTGCTATCAACAAAAAGACACCGGCGCAGCACAGCTAGTGAGGTAGCAAATCAGTTTATGGCTGCTACTGGCAAGCGGATCTCCCAAAAACTGTCGCCAGACGTTTGCATGAAGGAGGACTATACGCCCGCCGTCCTGTTGTGTTCATCCTATTGTTCAGACGTCACCGTACCGCCCGTTTGCAATGGTGCCATCAGCATCGCAATTGGACTGATAACGACTGGTCTGCTGTCCTCTTCTCAGATGAGAGTACATACAGTCTATCGTCTGATTGTCGACGACATCTGATCTGGCGTGATAGTGGTACTGCATATTGTCCAGCAAACATACAGGAAAGGGACCGATATCCGACATGTAGTGTCATGGTATGGGCTGGCATCATGATACGTCCCTCTATGTGCTTCCAACTGGGACTATGACTGGCCAACGATACATTAATGATGTTCTGCTAGCTCATGTTCGCATGTTCCGTGGTGCTGTCGGTGATAGATTCATTTTCATGGACGACAACGCAACATGTCATCGAACAGTCGCTGTCCAGGAGTGTCTTGAGAGCGAGGATATTCAACGCCACGTATGGCCAGCACGTTCTCCAGATCTGAATCCCATTGAAAATATGTGGGATGCTTTGGGGAGGGGAGGAGTCTTGCTGGTCGCCAATGCCCTCCAATAAACAAGGACACTCTCATCCGTGCACTGACAGAGGAATGGGATAAATTACCCCAACAGCTGCTTGATAATGTTGTGCAAAGCATGACACGGCGTGTGGAATCTTGCATCGCCCTCCATGGTGGCCATATCCCGTATTGACATCTTACGCCGAAACGCCTGCGGACGGTAATTGCATTTTTTTCACTTTTACGTATTCTGCACAAAATGGCCTGTTTGTCCCTTGAACACGTTCCAAAGCCTTCTGGATTTCAGAGCACAATAAATTGTCTTTCTTGTAATGTCCTGGCATTCTGACATTATTTTATTTCACTTGGCATCCAACCACACTTACTTTTTTATGCAATATATAGCCGTTTATGATCCGTCCTTAGCAATGGTCCAGCAGTGTACATATAAACACCCAGATCTGTCTCTCTCTCTCTCTCTCTCTCGCTTTCTGTCTGGATCGCTTGACGTCACAGCAACTTCTGCATTGCTGCGCCATCACGTATCGACCAATTCGTGTGTGTTCTCGAGATATCGAACTGATTGCCAGCTATAAAGATCACTTTCAGATGTCAAGGTGATCGCGTGCTAATTTAAAAACGTTCGATTGTCAATGACTTCAGTTTTATTTATCCGATCCACGAAATTCGAATTGAATTCGTAATATCACGACAAGTTGAGTTTGTATATTAATACATTTTAGCTCAATTCGAATATTAATTTGTACGCTTTAATTATTTTTTTATATTTTTAATTTAACTAACTTTCCGGGTTCACTGCAGATTATATTATCATCATCATCATCATCATTGTCAACCATTATCAATCCACTGCTGGACGAAGGTCTCCCCAAGTTTCCTCCACAACGGTCTGTCTTGTGCCAGTCTCCTCCATGTCACTCCCGCATATTTACGAATTTCATCCACCCATCTCCCATGTGGTCTTTTTCTGGGTCTTTTTCTGTCCCTTGGAATCCAATCTAAAATTTCGGCTGTCCATCTATGGTCTGTCCTTCTGGCAGTATGTCCAGCCCATTGCCATTTCAGGGATTTAACTCTGATCATGATGTCTTCCACTCTCGTCATTTTTCGGATCCACGAGTTCCTCTTCTTATCTCTCCTGGTTATACCAAGCATGCACCTCTCCATGCTGCTTTGAGTTGTCTGCAGCCTTTGTATGTCTCTTTTAGTTAAGGTCCACGTCTCTGCACCATTATACATTTTGCAAAATATCAATCTATCTAAACGCTCTAACCTACAAAAAAAAAAAAAACTGAAATCTTGAGGTGTCAAAGTGAGCAAAATTGCATCTAAAAGCAACCGTCGTTCCAATAGCACATTGTTAAGAATTTAGATAGTTCTGATTTGTAGTACCAGATGTCGCATTATTTTGTAGAAAAAGCTTCGGTATGAAGTTTCAAACTAGCCTCGAATAAAATTATAAATTTTAAAACCAACCACGAATAAAATTATAAATTTTAAAACTAACCTCGAATAAAATTATAAATTTTAAATTTAACCTCAAATAAATGATAAATAAAATATAAATTTAGTACTAATTATATTACACATTTTGTGAAATATAGATTTATCTGAACGTTTTAACCTCCAATTGTTAAACAACAAATATTTTACACAGAATTTTATTTATCGCGAGGTCTTTTGAAATACGGAAATAAATAGCATATAATTTTTATTTCTAATATGAGTGGGTTCTTACTATATTTCCTTACAGAAATCCCGCATCTATATGATTTGCTTTCAATCTGCTTCAATTAAAAATGTAATTCCGTCGTGGGACGGGCAACAACCCGTTTGTTCTCATCTGACGCTACCGGGAATGGAACCCAGGGTCTTCCAGTTATGCAACGGACATTCTACCACTGCACCATAGTGGCCTCGAATTCTTCAGACTCACAAGTGATTAACTGCCAAACCACGTTACAGGTTGCTTCATGGAGCCCCGCACAGTGCTGGGAATTCACCAAAGATGGAAAGCAGCAACTGAGCAAATAACTAGGAGGAGATTGGATAATTAATTCATACACTCCACGTGGATCAGGAACACCAAACAGAAATCATTGATCTTTCCACGTGGAAAGAGCGATGACTCCTGCTTGGTGTTCCTGATCCACGTCGAGTGTATGGACTAATTATCCCGTATATATTAATATTTATTAAAAGCTTAAAAAAACAACCGTCCTAGGATGGGCTGTACGATAGTTCTATATAAGTGAAATCTTTCTCACAGATGTATCACATTCCAGATGGTAGTCTTACGTACATAATGCTCTAAACTGCAACTTGTGGCCCAGTGGACAGCGGCACTGGCCTCTGTCTAGTCGACCAAGTTTGGCCAGGGTTTGATACCCGGATGTGGCATGCATTGTGTGTTTATCTAAAAACAGACCTCCGTTCTAGGCAGTTACTTTAAATTAGAGACGGGAAATTCTGTGAGTTTCTGATACTCACAGTGGTCTTAAAAAACCGAAATAAAAGAAAAATACAGGTACGAGGAGGCTGCGTTCTGATTGAGTCGTCAGTTTGGAACGTAGCACTACGATCGGTGTGATGGATTTTTGTTTGGCGGATGCTGCTTTCAGTCGTTCTCGATACTTTCTAGTTCGTTGGACTGCAGTCTTCTTGGGCTTCTTACATTTCTCATCACTTGCTCTTGCCTCTCGTTTCGATTTTCTCCATTTCTGCTTGCGTTCATTCTGCGAATTCCGCGGCATTGTCAAAAATGTTAATCAATTCAGAGGAAAACAGTTTTTTAAAATTTTAGTTCAAACCACTACGATATGTTCTTTATACATTTGAATAGATCTCGTGGAGAGCTTTAAAACGATAGCACCCACAGACGCTTTGCACTCACGGTTGTCCAGACAAACCGCGAAATTGTCAAACGTGTTCACACGAAAACAATTTTTAAAAACATTAGTTTAAACTCTTGTGATATGTTCTTCCTATATTTGAATAGATCTCGTCGAGTGTTTTAAAACGGTACCATGCACAGTCGTTTTGCACTCACGGTTGTCCAGATAAACCACGATATGGTCAAAAGAGTTTAACGTTTTAAATGAAAACAATTTTTTTAATATTCAGTTCAAATCACTGCGAAATGTTTTCCATACATTTGAATAGATCTATCTCGTCGAGAGCTTTAAAACGATACCACGCACAGTCCTGTTGCGCTCATGGTCGCAGAAATAGACTGAGTCAAATATGGCGGCACACCCAGAAATATTGCATCATCTCCCCCGTGTACGGGGAGCGTCGCGCGCAGGATGTATTGCGCAGTAGGCGAATTGGACTCCATGTTGCTTAGTAATATGTTAACACAATTAGAATGCGACAAGTAATTTTAACGCTATTATGATTTCAATAGGGACCTATTTTTGTCATAGGCGGTCGGCCGTAGGTCGCTCCCATAATATTCGCGGAGTTAGACGTACTCCTAAAAAATAAGGTTGGTTTCTTTTTTTTTTTTTTACTGCCTCCGCATGACCATGTTGCTGCCTTTCATGGCCGATTTGTCAGAGGCTTTCGGTTTCTGGCTAGCCATCCGAGATACGCTCAAGTCCCGGATCAAGCATGGTTGGTGAGTTTTGTTCTACGGAGCTGATTCTCTTCCATCCTTGGGCCCAAATTACGATGAACCACTGCACATCGCCGTTATACGTAGCTCGGACGATGATCACTGTATCCCAAATAGAACAAATGATTATCTGATAAACGTGCGCTTTAATTTGGAAAGCTTGGGACGGCCCTGCCCGGTGTGACCCATTTTAAACTTTCATCGAGAGTTATTCGCTATTAATTGGAAATAACCCAATTCTTCCTTAAGAGCAGGGGGTTTTCAACCAGAGGCAAGACTTTTTAAAGTCCCGCAAGACGTTGTCCGCAAAGGAAACACTAAAATAAAAGAAAATACGAGGTTTGTACCGAAAGTAATGCAAAAGGGGGCATAACTATTTTAATATCGGGCAGAGATCATTAAAATTGCACATGTTGGTAGAGTAACTCTTTATCTATACAAAGGTACTACTCAACATAGTCTCCATAACAAGCGATGCATTTGCGCCATCGTTGAACCCAACTTCCGAATCCTCTTTGAAAAAATTTAGATGTGGACTATTGTACCCTCTTCTTCACAGCCACTTTCATCTCGTTTATATCATCAAATCGTTGTTCCCGGAGCCTGTCCTTCATTGGACCGAACAGGTGGGAGTCAAATGGTCCCAGATCGTGGCCGTACGGTGGATGGGGACGATCAACAAGCCTAATGTGCAGATCGCCTGATTTGTTGCCCAAGATTTGTGCGGTCTCGCATTGTCATGTGAAATGTGGATACTTTTCAGATTCTGTTCTCTAAGCTTCTTGAGTGTCCCAATGTACCACTCGACCGTGACGGTACTGCCACGTTCCAGAAAATCAAGGAGAATGACACCCCATATCATCACAAGAAACAGCCACCATGACTTTCTGTGCTGACCGCTGGCTCTTGAACTTCTTAGGCCTTGGTGAATAGGCGTGACGTCTGTCTATGGATGGATTCTTCGTTTCCAGATCGTGAAGATACGCCCACTTTTCTCCATTTGTCACCAGATCAATAACGTGTCTTTATTGGCTTCAAAGGCTTCCAGCAAATCAGAGCAGATTTCGACACTTATCTCCTTAACAACTGGTCTAAGCTACCGAGGTGCCCCACTTTGCACACACGTTTCGATACCTTACGTTTTCCAACATCTTCTATACGGCACTGTGACCACAGTTCAGCTGACTCGCGGATTGTGACTCGTCTCTCCGCGGGAAATCAATTTATCCACCCGCTGACGATTCGTGTCAGTGGTAGCATATGACTGTATCCACTACGTGGTTTGCCTTCAATGCTGGTTTCCACTTCTTTAAACTTCTTCATCCATCTGTGTATATTGCTCTTGTCAATGATGTCATCTCTGTCAACGTTCTGTAGCATTCTGTTGATGTTGAACAATCTGTATACCCTTCCGTTGTCAAGAACTAAATGACGGCATGTTGCTTCTGCGTGGGATCCATCATTTACCTGCAATGAAGAAGAAGCGTTACTATAGAGGAAGAGTTACTCTACCAACATGTGCAATTTGAACGACCGCTGTTAGTTATTAAAGACGTTATGCCCACGTTTGCATTACTTTCTGTACAACTCTCGTATTATTTCGAAATGAAGAAATTAATATCGACACACACATAAAACATTTCTTAAAGGTACTGAAAAAGTTAGGCGTATTACACACGCAGGCAGTGCCATAACTAGACAGATGCACAGGAAGGCGCCCTGGGATGAAGGGGTCCCATGAAATGGAACTGTCAAGAACAATTGTCTCGTGAAAATGCGTAGGTGGCGGGATAAATAAAGTGTCATGAGCAGTAGATGAAATAAAAGGCTTTCTTCTTTGCATCCAGTTAAAAATGTTTGCTATTACACAGTCTAGTATTAGTCAGTCATGAACAAAAGAGGATCTTTTAAAATTGATGCTTAAGGCTTCCTTTTAAAGATGTAGATGTCAAGATAAGAGGGAGCTCAGTAGAGGTTTGCACGTAAAGCCACAGCTTTAAGAGCAGACCTCTACTACCTGAAGCTTTCCAGGACCTCTTTGGATGCTGGAAAACTTCCTGTCGATGCCTGAGTCTGAAAATATACTGTTTCCTTAAATTGAGTTAACCAGCGAGTGAGTTTTGTAGGCGCCGCCCCGATGACACAGTGGTTTAGGCGTAGACGTCCAAGATATGTTCGAATCCAGATGCAGCATGGATGTTGTCCTTGCCTTATGGCACTGGCTTTCTTGCTTCCCTGGAACTAGAGGCCGTAAATTAGGGGCAGGCGGCTATCATCTATATTGACAAAAGTCACCGGACACCCTTTCAAAAGCACATGAACTGATCCGCTGCGTTCTGAAGATGCGCGGTACAACTGCAAACGGTTCATAAACATGCATGCAACTGACCGAGGTCACATCTTACTGTGTGGTTGAGTGAAAACGTCGCGGCGGAAGAGAACTGACTTTGAGAAAGGAAAGATTGTTGGGTGCTATATTAGCGGGTTGTCCATTAGATAAACCGAGAGGCGTTTAAACATACCCAAGTAAAGTGTTTTGCATGTACTGAATAAGTGGAAGGCACATGGCGTGCCTGAAGCAGCAAAACGTACCAGCAGACCAAAGAAAATCAGTGATAGGGACGTCGAAGCCTCAGGACAGTCGTTGCAGCTAATCGACGGAGTACTGCACAAGACTTCAGTGTACAGGTGAGTACAAATGCTGGAACCTCGGTATGTGAAAGTATCATTCGCAGAGAACTCCATTCGATGGGTTACCGTGGTCGTGCGGCTGTTCATAGGCCTTTCATCTCCACTCGGAATGCTAATCGTCGTTTAGCACGAGGTAAAGAACATATTTCATTGACCGTCGATCAATGGAAACGGGTGTTATGGACTGATAAATCCAGGTACACGATACATCAGTCTGATGGCCGTGTGTGGGTATAGCGGCAGCCGAAGGAACGCTATTTACCACAGTGTACTGTTCCTACAGTCAAGTTTTGAAATTGCAGTGTACTCGTGTGGCGGTGTTTTTCGTGGTATGGTTCCGGCCAATTTGTTATCGTGGACAAGCCTGTTAACCAGCACGTCTACCTCGATATTCTGGACAATTATGCCCTACCAACTCTGTGGCAATACTATGGAACCGAGCCTTGTTGGTACCAGTAGGATAATGCACCGTGCCATAAAGCAAGGACTGTTACGGCGTGGTTCGACGATAATTCCGTATCGTGTGTGGACTGGCCAACACAGAACCCTGAGCGTAATCCCTAGACCACCTATGGGATGAATTTGAGCGCCGCATAAGGAGTTTGGAACCAAGGCCTACTACTAAACAGCAGTTAGCGGCAGTATTATGCACTGAATGGATGTGCATACCTATCACTGTGTTCCAAAACCTTGTCGAATGCATGTCTCGAAGGGTCAGTGCATGCATTATAGCCAAAGGTGGACCGACACCGTTCTAATGTATGTCAATAAAGGCTATGTTGTGTTTCTCTTCTAGGTGTCCGGTGACTTTTGTCAATATAGTGTATATCCCATCGAGTGTCTCACGATGATCGTTAAAACCCTTAAACGAAAAAAATCACCTGTGAGAGTAAGCGATTGTTTCCTCATATATGTCGCATTTTACAGTTATTTGCAAAATTTAAAGACTACTTGTCAATTTATTGAAAATTAAGATTTTCAAGAAAACAACTAAATTACTAGTCACAGATATTTGAAAAAATGTCACCACAGTTGAATACATTTTTTAGAACGCTAAAAGACCGAAATCAGTACTTTGTGTGGCCACCTTTGTTTTTGTGTAATGGACAGAATACGATATGATATACTCTCAATGAGGGATTTGCAGTAATCACTGAAAGTGTCTTTGCACCACACGTACTTTATCACATCAATCAAAGCTTGGAAATTTGATGGCTGCTTTTCTGCTACCTTGTCCTTTAAAATGGTCCACACATTTTTGATGGGGTTAAGGTCTGGACTATTACCACGCCGTTCAAGCGCAGTTATGTCTTGCCTCTGCGGGTATTCTTTTACAGTCTTTGATCTGCGGCATCGAGCGCCATTATGCATAAAGATTGTGCATCTGTGGACTTGTATATGAGTTAACAGCTTCTTACGTAACATTTCCGCATAAAAAAAACGACTAGTCATGGTAGTGCCTTTCGGCAAAAAGGTAATCAAGCAGTACCGGATGCTGACATAGCTCAGACTAGGCGGACGTATCACGTTGCTAACAATGTATTTTTCATCAAACCTTTTGCCTTTGGGTCGTCAAACATCTGCCCCACATGATTCAAATTGACGCACAGTTGATTCATCGGGAAAAAGAACTTGGCTCTAATTTTCAGCAGTTCACGATTGATGACGCTTCTCAAACTGAAGTCTCTTCTTTTTCAGGACAGAGTTTAGTCTAGGTTTATGCGCAGGTTTGTAAGAGTTTAATCCAAAATATTTGCTACGACGTCGGGAAACAGTGCTGAAATATCATAATACCCTTTTGAATGTAGAAAGGCCTTGATTTTCTTACACGAACTCCTCGGAGAACGCATTATGGTATAGTCCCTACGTGGGGTTGTTTTCCTTGGACGTCCACTCCTCTTTCGGTCGCTAAATTCACCTGTATCGTGATATTTCATGATCGTATTATGAATATCAGTCTTCCTGACATTCATCTTTCTTAATGACGATTTTTCAGTTGCTATACGTTGTTTATAAAATAACGTGAACAGACCGATGACATCGTCCATTTACTTAATGACGCTGTTTTGCCCATTTTACAGTATATGGAAAATTCTTGCAAAACCTCGTAGCATGAAAACCAAAAGCAAACTGTTGCTCCCACGCTTCCCCCAACTATGTCAACAGCTGCATTTGTAGGATGATGCAAGAACGACAGGAAGTTGAATACAGACAGCAGCTGACACAATTGGCAGAAATGTCCTAATACCAACACGTGATCTTAAACTTTTGCAAATGACGTTGATCAGTCACGGTTAACTAAAACGTCGTATACAATATCATGTGCAGAGGATTTTTTCTGATGCTCGACCGTTCACCGTGGTGGGCGAGTGCTTTAAGGCATTAGCTTCTAATTATTCATCTGATATGAACCCTGATTCAGTTTCCCCATGAGACATGGAATGTATGTTTTTCCAATGGTGCTACAATCTCTTCCCTGGAACGAGTGGCCCTAAATTGGGGAAGAGCGACTACTTATGTCCTTTATTTTCTCACATAGTGTCGTTAACCCACCATGAGATTCTCGATCAAAAGGGTTGGCCTAGTTTGTTTCGTGACGTCACAATATGAGTTTCAAGAACTGTCGCGGTAAAAGTTTAACGAGATTTAGATAGAGCCGAGATGTCTTCAGTGAGAAATTATTGCACGGATCTGCGTGATTAGTTATGCCAAGTTTTGTGAGAAAAATAATCCCTTTTTCCCTGTACTTCAGCTGAATAAATTTTCTTAGCAAGTACCACACCTCTCATTTCTTTATGATGGCCAAAACCATCTCCGAATTTCTTTCTCCAACTTACTTAAAACATTTTATTTCTCATGACCCATATGAAATTCATCTTGGTTCATCACATTATCAGAATGTGTGTTACTCGACGTGGATCAGGAAACACCAAACAGAAGTCATCGCCCCTTTCCATGTTAATAAGTGAGTCACAGGAAAATTCTCATCGGCCGCCGCCGGGAATCGAAATCTTACAGTTACGCGCCGGGCATGCTGCCACCGCACCACAGCGGCCTCAAATCCTCCAGATTCACAAATGATTAACTGCCAAACCACATGGCAGGTTGCTTCACGGAGCACCGCACGGTGCTGGGGATTCACCAAAGATGGAAAGCAGCAACTGAAGAAATAACTAGGATGCGATTGAATAATTAATTCATACACTCGACGTGGATCAGGAACACCAAACAGAATTCATCGCTCTTTCCACATTAATAATGGCATGTCCGGCACGTAACTGGAAGACCCTGAGTTCGATTTCCGGTGGCGGACGATACAAATATTTCCGTGAGCTTTGTTTGATCTATCTTACTACAAATCCACCCTGGGTCGAAGCTCTCTCGGTCAGTATTTCGTTTCGCCTCATCATGGAAAAAATCAAACGATTTATCTGCTTTCGACAAAGGCCAGATCGTTATGGCAAGACGACTTTGTAAAAGCGTATCTGAAACAGCGACGCTGGTAGGCTGTTCTCTCTACGCAGTAGTTAGTACCTATCAAAGATGGTCTGAAACAGGTGACATTTCAAATCGTCAAGAACGCCTGGGCAGACCACGCCTCATTGATGCAAGAGCTCAGCGTGCGCTATCTCGTCTGGTCCTCAGCAATAGGAGGGCTACTGTGACTGACATTACCCATACTTTAAATTTTGGTGAAGGACCAATGTGTCCGAAAACAGTTCATCGTACTCGCTTGGAGATGTCTCCGCTTCCGCAGACTCATTTGTGTGCCTATGCTCAAAGCCGTTCACGGTCGTCTACGTTTGCAGTAGGCACGTAATCGTCGACATTGGGGCCATAGAAGATTGGAATAGGATCTTAAGGTCAGACGAATCCCGTTTTCTGTTACACATGTCGACAGACGAGCTCGTGTGCGACGTTTACCAAAGGAAGCCTTCTCACATGGATGCACTGCGGGACGAATCCAGGCGGCTGGAGGGAGTGTGATGATCTGGGAAATAATTGCTTGGGGAACACCTGGACTTATTATCCCTGTAGAGCGAACTATGACAACTGAAACATCGTGACTGACAAAGTTCACCCCTTTATAGCAAATATACACCCTAGCGAAGATGGCGTCTTTCAAAAAGATAATGCTCCAAAGTTCAGGGACGGCTCCAAGAACATGAAGAGGAATTCCATTTATTGCTATGGCCACCGAATTCCCCGGACATGAATCCTATTTAGCATTTGCGGTTTGAGTTGGAGAAACACGTAAGAACAGCATCACCCCAACCTCGTAATTAACGGGAACTGCGGGATATTCTGTTTCAGTCACAGCACCAAATATCAAGAGACACCTGCCAACATCTCGTTTAATCTATGCCTCATCGGGTGAGAGTTCTTTTGGCGGCAAAAGGAGGACCTACATCATATTATGTAGGTGATCTTAATGTTTTGGCTGATCGGTGTAAGTCTCTTGTACAGTACCCAAATTTCACTGTCGTGCTAAGTAGTAGAAAGAATTGTATTTTTATGCACAACCTCTCTGTAGCCTTTTGAGAACCATTAATCCTTGTGAGCTACTGCTAAGGCAGCAATGGTTTTCAAAGATGAATTCATTCACTTGCTGATTTCGCCATCTGATTATCAGTTTTCTAACATGCTTCCTAATTAACTGTTTTCTCTGTCAAACATGCTTCCAAATTATCTGTTTTCTCTGTCGAACATACAGAATCATTCAATTAGTCTATCCCTGTTCCAATTAGCATTCAGTACTAACAGTCCTTCGTTCAAAAATCATAATTTTGTTTTTTCTCCCTTATTTTTACTGAGTTCGAATTTCATACGAAGTTAGTACATCTGGCACTTTATACAGATATCGGCAACTGAATAGAAAACTTTATGCCGATGTTCATAAACGTCACTTACGCATAGTATATGCAAAATACGTAGTCACGTGCGGCACTGCATGATCTAGGCAACTATATGAGACTGCTTCTCGTCAGTAGAGCCGCGAGTGGCCTAGTGGTCAGCGTTTGTGACTACGAACGTTCGAACCACTAAATACCCGCCGTGCGTAGGATGGGCACGTTAAGCCGTCGGACCCCGGGTACTGCCCCCCCCCGGTAATAAATAAGGGCGTCTTCTTCCCCTTTCTACCTCGCTTCCGTGTCACTTTCCTATCGGACACTCTAGCCCAAATCTCCTAGCTTCCTAATTCTAAGGGTTGTTTAAGACCTGGAGTCAGACACTCCCTTTCCTAAAATTCCTCTACATATGATCTGATCTGATCTAATCATCAGTAATGTTGATTACAGTGGCCAAAAATAAGGTAGATGTTTGAGTTAGATAAAGGGCTTTTTGTCGGTGCCCATCTGACTGAAGCGACGATTTTGGAAACAGCAGAGATGACATATCCCGGGTTTTTAATCAGTGGAAAAATAATCCACAGAGCTTGTCTAAGAGGCGTAACTTTAGTGCGATGACTATCGGTGAGGAACGAGATCGCCGTCGTCTTAGAAGGCTGGTACAAAGAGACACGACTTTTTGTGTGCAGCAATTGACTGACGCATTCGATGAAGGCTGATCCCGATCTATATGTCAGCAAATTATGCTGAGGGAATTGAAGGGGTCAGTATTGGTAGTCGTATGCATCTACGGAAACAACTGATTTCTGCGAAGAACTAGAAAGTTCGTCTATAGTGGTGTCAGGAACACTGTGGCAGGCTGGGAAAAGCCTATGTGATCCGACGGATTGAGCCCACCTCTTGTTCTGTACTTACGGTACGCAGAGATTTTGACGGAAGTCCCCATGAAGCAAAGGATCCAGTTTGCCTTTTAAACACAACGCATGGTTCTGAAGGTGTTGTAATGTGTAGGGCACCTTCTGTTGGTACAGAACTTGCTCCTGATAGAATATTAATTTAATATCGAGGTCACAACTTTTTTTAAATAAGATCTTTAAGAAAAAATCATGCTGTTATCCCTGCAGTAAATTTGTTTATCCTAGGTTGGGTTTCCCCTGATATTGATGGACGTTCGGGTTTTTTTCCAAGTGTTACCTAAACATTGTTGCCGGTCAAGCCCATTCAGCAAAGTTGACTTTTTATTCGGCAGGCGAGGGCTGTTCTACGGAGAGAGTGCTACTGTTAATCATGCAAAATGCGTTCAATAGTCGTTCAGCGAACATGACAACGACTTCCACTAACTTTCCTGGCCACTGTAAAGGCATATCTGAACCTCAATGAGAATGTACCGGACACGTTAAAAACAAAATCCGGGAGCAAAGTCGTCTTCTGTTAAATCTGAGTCAGTTAAAGGACAGTCTGGAGAACACCTGGTATGCTGAAGAGGTAGGTGCACTCCAATTTCTTGTGGAATCAATGCCAAACGGCATACGTGTTGTAGTTCGAGCTAAAGGAAGTCCAAACTAGTATTGAAAAGTTTTTAATTCAGTGGCCGGTATGTGTACTATGAAGCTTACTTTTGATTTAGTACAAACACACGCACACATTCTCTAACAAAATAGTAAAATCATGCAATGCATTGATTATGATACGCTTTCCAGCATACTAGAAATCATTACTCAAGTTAAGAGGATAATGGCTGTGGAATAAATCTCGCTCATGTGTCCTGACCTTTGATCCTATTTCGATGATATTAAATAGAATTGGTTCAGTGTAAATCCGAAACAACATGATAAGGTTTTGTTGCAATCGGAGCACTTTTACGTAAGTTATGACGCATAAGGACGATGGAATAGATCCCGCTCCTATGTCCTGACCTTTGACCCCATTTCGCTCATTTTCAAAAGAGTTCGTCTCCAGGTTGTTCCCTACCACATGTTAAAATTTCATCGAAATCCAACCATTTTTACGCGAGTTATCGTGCAGACAGACAGACGGACAAAGGTTTAGCATATACGCTTCTTGAACGTCGGATGGAAATCATAACAAAACAAAATTTTGGATTTTATTCCAGCACAACTCAATTTAACAAGTTCTTTTGCTCTGTATGCAGATCAGAACACAATTTCATCAACGCAGAGTGCTGTTCTTGTGGTGGGTCCACCTCAATATCTGGTTTTCGTTTTCTGTTATCGAAACATATAAGATGATTTCTCCCCAAACGCAATCCGATCACTATACGGTGTTCTCCATACACAATTAAAAAACTCGAGAAAATCACCAAGTTAAAATATTTAATACAACTGTAAATTAAACTAGATGTAAAAATTACGCTAGATCTTTCAGATCTTTTACGTAAGTTATGACGCATAAGGACGATGGAATAGATCCCGCTCCTATGTCCTGACCTTTGACCCCATTTCGCTCATTTTCAAAAGAGTTCGTCTCCAGGTTGTTCCCTACCACATATTAAAATTTCATCGAAATCCAACCATTTTTACGCGAGTTATCGTGCAGACAGACAGACGGGCAAAGGTTTAGCATATACGCTTCTTGAACGTCGGATGGAAATCATAACAAAACAAAATTTTGGATTTTATTCCAGCACAGCTCAATTTAACAAGTTCTTTTGCTCTGTATGCAGATCAGAACACAATTTCATCAACGCAGAGTGCTGTTCTTGTGGTGGGTCCACCTCAATATCTGGTTTTCGTTTTCTGTTATCGAAACATATAAGATGATTTCTCCCCAATCGCAATCCGATCACTATACGGTGCTCTCCATACACAATTAAAAAACTCGAGAAAATCACCAAGTTAAAATATTTAATACAACTGTAAATTAAACTAGATGGAAAAATTACGCTAGATCTTTCAGACCGGGCACAGGTCCATCATCAGGTGTGCTACAACATAAGGGCACAGGAAAACATAGTTTCATCACAACTCAGATGAGTGCTAGTGACGTATCTGTTACACACGGCGCAAACTCAGATGACTGACGTGTAGTAATCGAAAGAGTAGCTGCTTGAGCCTACCCTAGAGAGGCGTTTCCGGCGGCTAAGGTCGTTTGCATGCACGGGCGTTTTGGGCGTTATGGTCGTTAAAGGGTTAATTCAATGTTCGTATTTCAGGATGAGGTTAAACAGTCTGTTTGTGCAGTAGGAAGTTTCATGAATCACAAGAATTCTAGTGGGAAGAGAATGGTAACTGTTACGTGTGGAACTTAATTCTAGGCCACAGGTACGACACGTTGACAACAAATTATAGCAAATCGAATGCGTACCTAATCAGGGAAATAATCCCCGTCGTGTTGAATACATTTGGACCATCGATCAGGCAGCTGCCGAATGTCACTGCGAAAAAGAAAGGGCTGTTTCGAGTTGATAAAGTCATCAATACTTGTGTGGACCTTCTCGACAGAAGTGAAGTGCGTATCACTCAGGTGATGTTACAGGGAGCGAAAGAGGTGATAATCCGACGAGGAGAAGTCTGAAGAATACGCCGGGTGGGACAAATTCTCCCATCCCAATTCGGTGATCGAGTTTAAAGTCGTTTTCGCGGTGTGAGGACGCGCGTTATCCTGAAGCAACAGGACCGACCTTTTGCCCTTGCTGGTGTATCGCCTTTTCGCCTCCGTTTCGTCACACACACGAACGATGTGCTGACAATAACGCTCAGCATTGACCGTTTCACCAGGTGTGAGCAACCCATAGTGTACGACACCGCGCTGATCCCATCATATGCACAGCAACAACTTCCTGGCATGGATATTTGGTTTGGCGGTACTGGCTGACCTGGATAAACCCACGATTTAGCCGCTTGGGATTATCGTAGAGGATCCGTTTCTCATCACAGGTCAAAATGTTGTAGAGGAAATTATTTTTCTTGAATCTGGAGAGCAAGGACACAGCAACATCGTAGCGCCTGGATATTTTTGCAGCTGTAATTTGGTGGGGCACCCAACGGCCCTCCTTGTGAATCCATCTAAGCTTGTGCAAGCGCTTTGCAATTGCTTGCCGTTACTCCGAGTTCCCGGGCGAGCTCTGACTATGTGCGACAGGGATCCGCGTCCAACAGTTGTTGCAGTTCCTCATCGTCAACTTTCTGTGGCTGTACCGGACGTTCTGCTTCACGCAGATCGAAATTTCCCTTCTTAAACCACTGGAACCACTTCTTATACGCACTGTAAGACACAGCAGCTTCACACAAAGCAGCACAGATCATTTTTTGGGCTTCCGCTGCACTTCTTTTCAGCTGAAACGCTAACAGAAGGCAGTGCCTCAAAGGTTGCTTTTCGAACGTCATTGCTTTAACCGTCAACTCTCGTCCCTTCTGTCACTACGGCTGTGAGCGGTTACGGTTGCCTGGAAAGCTGTTGAATGCCGCTGCAAACAGCCATTATCACACACAGCTATTTGCATTTGTCGACGTTCTATGATCACTTGCGGTTAGGGGCCGAGAATTAAGTTGCAGACCTAATATATTGTCAAGACCGCAGTTTTACAAATGACGTCATAGGAGGTGGCTTCTCCGTATATTAAAACTTCGCTGATAGGAAGGAAATCACAAAATTAAATAGGCATTAGGCTGACTGACAAGTGTTTATGGGTACAATGGGCATTTTTACTAAAGTCGCCATTGGCCTCAATAAAAGCAATCGCCTGAGTCCATCCCTTGGTAACTTACTGGGTAACACGAAAGGGCGTCATGGCTGATAGAGGCGCTGGATTCTGGCTAATCGCTAAAGCTAATCTCAGACCCTAGTACAGAAAGATGCATGCCAAGGGCTGACGTTCTTCCTCCCCCCCCTGGAGATAATAACCCGAAATCAGGAGCGGGTGACTGCCTATGGCCATACATATGCTCACGGTGCTCCTTAAACCCTAAAACATAAAGAAAAGAAGCAAGTCACAAAAATGTTTCATTATTTGAACCTCAAAATCACAGGAATAGTGTCCTGCAAGTCACATGTATGCGATGCACCTGATTCGTATCATTCACACTGAATGCTTAAAATCGTTTGGAATGACTCACTCCTAATATTATTCTGTTTTAAATTGCCTAAATTAAGCAATTTTAATCAAAATTGATAAAAATAATTAATAATAAAAATGTAATTAAAAATTCTAAATAATAAAGGCAAGACAAACTTTAATAATCGTAAGGTCTTTCGGGATTGCTTTCATTTGATTCTTTCACTGCCATGGCACTTTTATTTTCAGAACTACATCACTGGGTGATAGTATAATGGGATAATCTACTATATTTGGCATCTACCCCTTAACCAGATATCTCTATGCGCGGGAAATCATCATTCCAACAGGTATTACCGTAGTTGTAAATAAACAAACTTTCCGTAATCAAGGCGGACCCTTTAGATACCAGGCTTGCTAAAATGTATGCGTCACTCAAAACAGTAGTATGAAAGACGAGAAAGAGAGTTTGATGATGATTTAATTCTAACATCATATCTGTGCCCAGCAATTCTGGTCCGCAACGTACGACTGATTTCTATCATTACGTAGTATTCAATAAAATTTCGTGAATTAACCTGCAGTTACAGACGTACCAGATTTCCTTGCAAATAGGAGATTAAGAATGTCGTAAATATGAATAGGCATTAGTGCGACGAAGTTAGTTATAAAAACTGACAGAAATGCATAGATGGCATGCTCCATTTGTATCTTTTCGAAGCCGATGTACATTTTAATTTGTGCAAGCTAAAGAAATTTAAAGAAAATGAAACATATGATTCATTTCACATGTAATTAAGGTTTCGGCAAGTTCTCTTTTTTGTTTGACTGCGATTTCATCCGTGCACGATGATTGCTCCTGCGATGAGCTCTCTTAAATGCTTCATGAATATCTTTTATTTCTAAAAATGATTAACCTAAGTTTCTTTACCCATCCTTTGTATTGTTTGAAAGCACGGCTTAAACAATTTAACAATCAGCTTCTTCCACATCTGGTGCTGAGCCTTAGGACAGTGATTAACGAGAAAGTAAATTACTTCATCCACTATGACTGATTAGGAGTTTTTTCCTCTCCAAAGCATTATATTGATGAACACAACCTATATTTTAAAGCTCATGGAAGGATCTCATCTGTGTAATAGAAAATTTATTAAATTAATGCTGCCAGTGCGAGGCACTCAAGAGTTCGTCTAATCTGAGGCAAAAGGGAATTGAACAACACGATGAAAGTTAGACTTTTCCTGATGATGAATAATGTGCCAAAGAGTTGAATTAAATGTTCGAAATAAAAGAATTAAAACTGAGCGTGGCACCGGCTTCAATAAAGTCCAGAACAAAACGGGCTTTCGTAAAACATTATTAAAATGAAATATTACTTAGGGTACGTGTTACAATACTTCTTAAACTCAATTTTGTGTATTCGCCATTCCATTGCTGGAAGATTTTTGAACGCTTCTGGAACTTATTACAATTTGCATTCTAAACTCATTTCGGGGAATGGCTTTCCTTTCCTCCAAAAAGAGTAGTTCTTTTAATCTGTACTTCATACAATGCATAAGAGCTATTGTTGTGCATATATATTTGACAATGGAGCCATCTGCATATAAGTATGTCCTTTGAATAGCTTCTACAATTTATCCATAATTTCCGATTTTTGTTTTCTGTGAGTGCTGTTCTTCCTGGAGTAAAATGATTCACGAGCACGAAAATTTGAAAACAAAGAAATACCAATACCAGTTTTTACAAAAAATTTAGCTGATAAAGGAATGTTAATATTAGGAGGTTCATCTGCGTTTTAATAAAATGCGCCATCCTATAAAACAATTAAAACTGTATCAGATTTGGAGTGTGAAGCACTGTTTTGCACAGGTATCAAACAGAAAGTTGGGATCCAAATTTGATGAACTCATTGGTTTACTCAATGACGCTACGGAAGGTACATATTATGTTGAAAATTATGCATTTTTCTTCTACCGGAATTGTAAAACTAGATGTTGGTACTTGTTTAAATTTGGGAAAGAAGCCACGTTTGAGCCGCCCTGGTCACGCAGTGGTCTAAGCGCTGGCTTATATGACTATTCGTCCGAGAAGAGTCCGTGTTCAAAGGTATCGATGTTGTCTTTGTCTTACGGCACTGGATCTCTCCTCCCTTGAACCAGCGGCCCTAAATTAGGGACAAGAGACTGCTTATAGCCCATTGAGTTGCCCACGGTGGTCGTTAAAACTTCAATAAAAAAAGCAACATTTGAAAGACCCTAGGCAAATAAATGGATGACCTGACTTTAAAAAAAACGGATTATGTCCCAATCAAGAAATGTTTTCTGAAGCTGAATGCCCACATACTATGAAAAAGGAAGTTTTTGATTTCCCAATGAAATCACGCGACCCGTCGCTACTGAATTACAGGATCAAACTGTAAATAGAAATGTATAAAATCACAGACGTAATTTCTACAGTGTAATAATGACAACTTTTGGCAAAAATATGAGTCCTACAACATTAAAGGCATTTCAGAATGTTTGGTTTATTTCAGACTGTCCAATGCGAGGTTTCCTATTTCCACAAGAATACCTATTTTTACATCCTCCACCCCCGTTCTCCAAACTGAGGGCCTAATTCCACATGAGTTTTACGGAGCAATCCCCCATGGCTTTTATAGCCCAATTCCGCATCGGTTTTATAGCCAGAAATTTCTGTGGAAGTGCGTGGAAGGATTTGCAAAAGCAAAGAATTTAATCGTGCGGAAATCGGGAGATTATAATTTTACAAAAATTCTCAGAACGTTGTTGACGAAGTTGGAATCCCCGCATTTTTACGTAGATTCGTTTCTGTGGAAGTGCGTACTGAGCGTGCTGTTTATGTTGTGTGAATGAGAAAGTATTTGCTGTGTACGGTATATGTTGTGTCAATGAGAAGTTTCTGTAAATGTGCGTGCTGTGTATGCTCAGTCAATGAGAAAGTGTATAACGGATAAATAATCCCTACTAGACAAAGTACAGTAAATTTTATTTCCTTGCTAGAGGTGGCCGGACGGTTGTTGTCGAAGTGGTAGAAAAAATGAAACATCCAACTAACAAGTAAGATCCTTTTCACAATATAAAATAACACACCGTCTAAGCACGATTCATTATAAAAAGCGAAAACTATTTACAGATTGAAACCATTAGCATTTTCGGAGTGCCGGTCACTCCATCATCAGATGTTCGAGGCTGCTATCACGGATAGCTGTACACAGGCCATGTGTGACATCACAAAGCCAGCTACTTGTTATTCATATACCACAAAACGACATAACATACACAGCAGTTGACACAGATTAAGTGAGATTCTTGCGAATTATATTAAAGTTCAATGACTTCACAATCGGTGTCCAATTGGACACCGATTGTGATGGAGGTCCCCTGGGTCATGGAGGTCCACTGGGTAATAATCATTACAACATTTTTTGTCCAACGCCTTAATAAATACACTCTCGGCTATCAGTAAGGTACTGACAGAAGAGGGTGTCAAGAGTATACTCGCATTGCACCAATCCGGAAAATAAGTCCCATTATTAACATTTCTTGCAAGAGAAGTATTTTGAAGGTGTGCTTTAACACTATATTTATGTTCCATTAATCTCAAATTCAAATTTATCCTTGTGGCACCTACGTAGTTACAAACGTGCTGTTTGGTAACAGGGTCCAAGAGAGGAACATTATATACTCCCCAACGTCGTACTTCCGTGCAAATGTAAGCCTTTTCTGCCGATGCACCGTCGGTAGCATAAGTGCAGTGAACATCCGTCTGCATCGGAGCCCCATACGCAAGAGGGTTCCCTGAACTGTCGTTTCAGACATACTTTCGGTAGCCCCCTGGTTCATTCGGCCAGTAGGTTGCTCCAGTGTAGCGTGTCGATCGGCCCTCACGCACCTTCGAAACCAACGTTCGCCTCTCACATCGATGAGACGTGTTGCGCCGTAGTTTCCATCTTGCTTATTGGCAATGGTGTTATTTTTCCAATCACGATACATTTTAACCACAGCGGCACGCGAACAGTTCACAAATGCGTTGTTTCAGAAATACTGCCACCCTTGCCCCAAAGGCCGATAATAACATATTTTTGCATAACTGATAAATCGCTCCTTTTATTCATGACAGCAATGAGGGATATGTTTTCAGATTGCCTACAGCACACCTTATATACCCTCCGAGGGAGCTCACGACACGTGCCTTCTTTCATTGGCTACTCGTGCTGTTGACGCCATAAGTAGGAAGTGGTCCCTCTGCCTTCATGTCGCACTGGCCGCTGCCTTGGCCAGGTACATTCCAGCTGCCGGAGACTGAGGGCCAAGATTTAAGTTGTAGAGTCATTTTGGAGGTGTTTGGCCATAACTCACCACGCTGGCCAAGCGGGTTGGTGAGTGTGGGATAGCATTTCCTCTGATCCCGATGGTATAGTTATACCGCTATTTGCGGTCGTCAGAGCCCCTTTAGTGGGAACAGGATGCACCACGAGAAGGCGGGGTTGACATTTGTCAAGGAGAGGCTGTGATGTTACGCATCACCTGACCTTACATCCCACTCTACTGTATATATATATATATATATATTTATAAATACTCATTGTCATAAAAATCCGCTCACCAAGAAAAACCCGTGCGATAAACGCGAAACTCGGCGAATAGCTACGACGAAGGCAGATATGCAAATGATTAAAGTTGGTTATGCCCTCGCGTCCACGACCGTTGGGTCTATAAGGCGCCACGCAGGGGACTCTAAATTCGTGGCGAAGTGCACGGTAAGAGTCAGGCGAGATCCCTGAGCGGTGGAAATGCCGAGGAGCCGCCGTCCGTAGATGTGCGGCAGGGCAACTGACGGAGTTTGAATGATGCCTTATTGTCGGGATGAGAGAGACACGTTGGCCAGAGAGCCGAGTTGGCAGCCATTTAGGCCGTCGGACAATACGGTGCGATCATGTTGGAAGCAGTGGGCACCGGAATGCACCCGGACACGGCTGACGGGCTCTGGACGACCTCGACACACCACCAGCAGAAAGGGCCCAGGGATCGTGAGAGCGGCACGTACAGATGCGACGACGTCCTTGTCCGATATCTAGAGCCATGTGGCGGCTGCAAAAGGGACTCCTGTGTCCGCCAGAACCATTTCCAGACGCCTGGAAGAGGCAAGTCAGCACTCTCGACGGCCCTTGCGTTTTCCGCCATGAACATCTGACCATCCTCGGCTTGGATTGCAGCGGTGTCAGCAGCTAGCAACGTTGAATGCTACGGACTGGCGACGTATAGTGTTCAACAACGAATTCCCACTTCTGTATAGGAACGGAAGACCACCGTACCAGAGTGTGGAGAACCGCAGGTAAGTGCTACAATCCCAAACTCACTGTACTACGGCACACGTCCCGAACTGCAGGCGTGATGGTTTGGGGAGCAATAGCGTATGACAGCCGGACTTCCCTAGCAGTGATCGAAGAATGTTGGCAGACGAGCGCTACGTACCGGAGATCCTGCGACGACATGTGCTGTCTTTCCTGGCGGGGGAGGCCCGGACCCATTTTCCAATAAGATAACGCCTGTCCGCACGCGTCTCGGGTTTCCCAGGACTGTTTACCTCAGGCTTCGATGCTTCCGAGACCTGCCAGATCGCCTGATCTCTCGCCCATCGAGCACGCGTGGGATAAGATGTGACGCCAGCTTTCTTCATGTCCCAGTGTTCGTGATTTAGAGCGTCACTTGCAAGAAGTGTGGGCCAATCTGTCCCAGGATAACATACGGCATTTCTTTGACTCCATACCGGACGGTATCACCGCATGTATCCGAGCTCGAGGCGGTTCGACGCGGTACTAACGTTGACCGGAATGTGTACCGTATGTTCGCGGGAAATCGTCCTGCTGCTCTGATGTTGTAATCACTTCTGTCTTTGGTGGGTACTATCTCACTACTAAAATCTAATTTCAATCCGACGCCTCCTTCTTTGTGCGCGGATTTTTATGATAAAGAGTGTATGTTATAGTTCAAAACACATTTCTCCGGGTCGGGTTTAAATTATGTGACGTCCGGGTCGGGTCGGGTCGTCGTCCAAAATATTTGTCCTATACAATTCTGGCAGCGATATGCCAGGGTCATTGTCGTTCAGTCGGGAGAATAACCAGCTCCGGAGCAGAGCTTTAACCCTTAATGGTGTTTATAGCCTCACTTGGAAGCTTGCGATTATTCAAAGAAAATTTCTCGTCTGTTGTTATTGTAGCGATGTCAAATGAAAGTTTGATTCTTCATGATTGAAGTATGCCCTTTCAATAATTGTTACCAAAACATGTTCGCATAAAACAGTTTTTATGCCATATTACCGCTTTTGCAGAGTGCCCTTTTTCCTCTGCTTAAAATAATTTGAATCCTGGTATAAATTTTCTTTTAAAAAATTTAACTCAAAACTGACACGATTTATTTAATTATAAATGTCCGGAACTTACGAAGAGCTGCGCCTCTGTGCGCTTTTGGCCCAAGCTTACTTATTTATGGCAGCCGTGATGTCACAGTGGTGCCAGGAGAAGCACAAGGATAGCGCGTATACGATTTACCTTCCTCTGCCTCATTCTAAATATCTCGATCCACACTACCACAGCTCGCACCCAGTGATTATATTTTATTCGTTCAGAAAGCTGATGGTCTGATGCGCTGGCTCTGAACCATATCTGAAACCAGCTACCCTTAATTAAGTATGAGCGACTGATTACACATCTAGGAGTTGTTCATCGTTATGGGTAAACACTGAAAAAACAAATTTAGCTATCTGATATTTTTCTTCCGAAAGCGAAACATAATAATCTTCACCACCGTAATTTTTGAAGCAATAATATGTTGAAACTTTCTGTTTTCCGAGTCAGCAAAAATATTAAAAATATTATCAAAAATCTTACTTTTCTCCCATAGCCTACTGAAATCAATAAGTACGTTTAACTTAATGTAGACTATAATGAAAAAGAAGAAAACATGGAATTCAATTCCATATTAGGGAAGCAATTTATCGCCTGTCTCTTGTGATGTTAGTGGCCTCTCTTTTGTCTTTTTGTGCTTTACTACCTTAACTTGTCTTGCTCCTGCGGATTTCTGGCGCCGTAAACATTCCGAACCCGACAGATTTCAGGCAAACGAAACTTTCAAATGTGGTGTTTGGGGAGTGTGACGTGCATGCACCGCAGGACGCACATGAGATAAAGGCATATAGCAGTGAGAGCACATGCCAGTGTAGTATAGTGGATAGCACTCGGAGCTTTGGAGGCGAGGGTTGTACGTTCGAATACCGCCTCTGGCATAAAAATGATGGAGAAATTTGCTTCGTCATACCAGGTAGTTTATCGTTAAGAAGGAAGGGACTATCATTCTACAACCACAACATAATGGGCTGCATCTCCTCTGTTTAAATAAAATCGAAGAGTTTCATTCCTTTGAAAGGAATAAATTCTTCTCTTCCTAAAGACATTGGAAAGAGCAAAATAATACAGTTAATATTTCTCGCGATTATTCTGTTTGTTTCTGTGTTAATATAGTGAACAGGGGAGTGCATTACACAATGTGCTGGACAATTTCAATTAAATATGGCTTCGTTTAATTGATAAGTTTTTCCATATTTTTTTTACATTTGTCTCTTTATCGCATCGCAAAAAAAACGTAATGCTCAATATGTAGAGGGGATAATCCTCTACCAAATAAGACTGATAGTAATGCAATAAAACATGCAAAACTTTGCTGTAGAGTCTCGGGACACTGGAAGGAAGACCAAATAAAGGCAAAAGCAATTTGCGCTAAGTGCTTGCATAGTGAGGCAGATTCTAATACTTTACTCCAATGTTGAGATATACAGGGGTTCAGATACACCTTCAAATAATTTAGTTACTAATATACTTCTATAACTCCAAGAGAATTCCGTTTACTCCCGCTTGATAGGCCAGTTCAATTTTGTCCCATGTCGCCGATCTGCTCCTCTGGCAGCTCTGATATCGGCGACATGGGACAAAATTGAACTGGCCAATCAAGCAGTAGTATATTTGATTTCCTTGGAATTCTCAGACACTTTAATGAAACTATATACAGTAATGACCAAACCGTCTTTCAGGATCTGCTTGCTAGAGCACCAGGGAGACGTTAAAAAGAAGAAGTTGACCACAGCTCTCGCCAGAGACGCTACGTAGGACACCCTTCTTTGGAGCAGCATGCGGATGCTAGCCCCTATCTGGTACAAGATTTTCAACATCCAGCGAAAACACTTGCAATGTGAGTCTTGATGAAATTCTAGTTCGCGCGGATTTTGCACGTGCCATATTACAAATTTGTTTTTAAGTTTCGAGTTCTTTTTTCAGATTCTGTTGTTATTTATGTTCCACAGATTGATGAAGCTGCCCGTGGCAGCAAAAGCTTGCGATTTTAATGTCGTACTGTATTACGTCTGCATACGGAAATTGTACTAGTTATATAAGTATATTAATAAATAAACCTTACTCCAAATTGCAAACACAAGATTTAGATCACCGTATGATCACAAGTCTTAGATCGTCGACCTATTAAAAGCGTTTGACATGGTGAATTGGGTAAAGCTGATGCAAGTGCTAAGTAAAATAGGATTAGATTGGAGAAACTAGAGACTAATAGCTGAATTATACGTGAACCAGATTGCCTAATAAAGACAAATACAGGAAAAACTGAAAAATGTGTGATTGGCAAGGTTACAAGGCAAAGATGCTGTCTGTCACTAACGCTCTTCGATATTTTTGCAGAAGAAATGGTAAAAGAAGCATTTGATGAAGGAAAAAGAGGAATCATTATTGGAGGAAGAACAATACAAAGTATTAGATTTGCAGATGACTAAGCAATATTAGCAAATGCTGAAGATGAAATACAGCATCTAATGCAAAAGTTTGAAAGTGTATGCAAAAATTATGTTTTGAAAATTAACACAAAGAAAACTAAAACGATGAGTCTCCAGGAAACCAGGAAATGTTGAGGTGATGATGAATGGAGAAAATGTAGAGCAAGTGAGACTATACAAATACCTTGGTAGTATAATCTAAGAAAACTGAAGATGTGACATGGAAATAAAAGAAAGAATTAGCAAAGGAAAATACACATTCTAAAGCAAGAAGCATTTGTTTATTAATAAAATGAATTCAATTTAAAGAAAAGGTCTCTTAAGTGCTATATTTGGAGTATAACATTATATGGAGCGAAAACATGGACAATTGGGAAGAAAGAGAAGCTAAAATGTTGGAAGCATTTGATATGTGATTATGGAGAAGAATTGAGAAAATAAAGTGGATTGAAAAAAATTACCAATGATGAAGTATTGCAAAGAGTTGAAAAAAAAGGAATTTACTAAAGACGATAAGGAAAATAAAATATTACTGGATAGGACATGTGTTAAGTGAAAACAGTCTATTGAAAAGAATGATAAAAGGAAAAAATGAAGGAATTAGAAGACTGATGATGCTTGATGATATAATGGGCACAAGAAGCTTTCAAGAAATGAAGGAGGAAGCAAAGGACAGAGGAAACTGGAGGAAGAGAACTTACTGATATACCGTTGGGCCTATCAAGAGGCAGAACACTAATGATGATGATAATGATGATCACAAATAAGCATAGCATCAAAGCTGGCAACATCAATGGGTATGAATGCACAGTAAACTACCAAGCATTGTTGGTAGTTTATGAGAATTGTTGATACAGCAAGTTTATGAAAATAAATTATAGTAACTATTCGTTTATTGGCGTAAGCAGTTAAACTTTTTTGACAAGGTTTTACTCATCATAAGATGAATTTTGTCAAGGCTGACAGGAGAGTTACGTCCTCAAGAACGCTGTAAGAAACGCAGGCATAGGTGTAGGCAAAATATCTCTTATAATCTTATAGGACATGCGTACAATATGCTCTTACAAACAGCCAATCACCAATGAAGCTGATGTTTATGCCATACTGCAGCATACCTTGATGGTACTCAACGATATTGCATCGGAATGACTAAACGCTCGTCCGTGACTAGAATCAGAGAACTCAAAAGCGACACCAAGGGACGTAGTCTTCACAGCCTTCTCAAGAGAACAAAATTCAAGTCGCTATTCCTATGCGGGATAGTATTAAAAAATTAGTTTCCTACTCCAACCCAAAATCAGTATCTTTCCGAGAAAACTTAGAAATCATCACTTGTTGTGACGAGTGTAACGACAGCTTTACAATAGAGTTGCCAAAAATTTGAATCCAATGTTTAATATCGTTTTTCCCTTTCCAAATACCTCGGGAATTCAAATGAAGAACGCTTTATGTTTGTAATCATTAGTGAAGCCATTCACATGTTTAAATTTTAACGTTTTACTCCTCAGCTTGTGCTCTTCTGTTGGCTTTGAAATGTTGAACTTCCATTTTATATATCTGCAGTCTCTTTCGTGTTCGCTGATTCTAATCACGAAGAGCGTTTAGTCATTCCAATGCAATATCGTTTGAGTACCATCATCGTAAATAGCGATATGGCATAAAAATCAGCTTGATACGTGAATGGCGGTCTGTCAGAGCACATTGTAATCATGCCGTATAGGAATATGAGACCTTACACCAACCTATATCTGCCTGCCTTAGGGTGTTCTTGAAGAATATTCTCTGAAGGCTGAACTCTGATGTCAGCCTTTAGAGCGGATTGATGAGTGAAAGCTTGTCAAAATGTATAGTAATATTCCGTTCAGTGGCGGAAGGAATTAAGGATTTTCATTGTTGAACCATTTTGTTTGTGAGTTTTTCTGCTTAAGGTCCACGTGCAAATCCATTAAAAATTTTTCTTAAGGTTCACGTGCAAATCCTTTAAATATTCTGCTTAAGGTTCACGTGAAAATCCTTAAGAACATTCTGCTTAAGGTTCACGTGCAAATCCTTTAAAATGATGCTTAAGGTTCACGTGTAAATCCTTTAAATTTCTGCTTAAGGTTCACGTGCAAATCCTTTAAAATTTCTGTTTAAGGTTCACGTACAAATCCTTTAAAAATTATGCTTAACGTCCACGTGCAAATTCTTTAAAAATTCTGCTTAAGGTGCACGTGCAAATCCTCTAAAAAGCTCTGCTTAAGGCTCACGTACAAATCCTTTAAAAATTCTGCTTAAGGTTTACGTGCAAATCCTTTAAAACTTTCTGCTTAAGGTTCACGTGCAAATCCTTTGAAAATTTCTGCGTAAGGTTCACTTGCAAATCCTTTAAAATTTCTGCTTAAGATTCACGTGCAAATCCTTTAAAAATTTCTTAAGAACAAAGCATATTATTAGTCGAATTTGGGCTGGTATCTGGCACCAAATTCTCAAAATGATGTTCCACGTTACTACGAACCTAGTACGTCATAACGCTGTGTGATGTCTCATGACCACGATAATTGTGATCCAATTAAGATCACTATTTGAGAACATATTAACTACACACTTAAAATCGGATTCCAAATCTGGTTAAAATAATATAATTTGCAGAATGGCTTTTGTTCTCAAATATAATATAAATGACCTAACAAACACATTGCACCTAAAACTAGATTTTGCTTTAATTGCAGATGCAAACCTTTGACACTTTTTGGAGGATTGAAAGTATCTTTGCCAATACCACATCGAAAAGTTTCTTAACTTTTGAACCAAAGTATTCGATTGCTATTAAACTTAGAAGTTCTCGAAATTTCGCATTTGAAGGTCTGAGTCACCTTAATGGAGATTTCAAATTTGTTTGCTGGAAATTGTTATAATAAGAGAAATGTCAACAGTTTGATGCATTTCAAGCGTAAAATTTTTAAAAAGTCGATTCGTAAACTCTTCGCTTGGTTGTTGATTTAATCCGCATGATATTAAGCTTAAAAGCAAAGATTCAATTTCGTAAATGGTTCGGAAAACTAACGTGCCATCGTCACACAAGAATTACGCATTCCATTTCGCTGCTAATGGCTGCTTGCTTCGATTCTTCTGCTCCAGGCCACCATTAGAGATATTGAAATACGGCTTGACCCAAAAGCGTCTGTCTGGCGACAACTTCACAACTTATATTGGTCCGAAAACTTCAGTGCGTACGTCACAAGATTACTTTTGGAATGTTTTAAAACTTTCTAAATGACCAGAATTTGTTAGTGTAATTTAGTTTTAATTAAAAGAAATTTTAACTCCCTTTGGGCATAAAATAAAACAATTATAGAAAACCAACACTTCCGCAACTTTTACGAAAAAACAATTCACTCGGTGAAAATCAATCAATCTCTGTCGCTCCCTCTTCCTGCACAGTACAGGACCCGCAATCCGGAATCCCGAAATCCAGAATTTTTTTCAAACAATTTTTTTTGCATATTGTTTTTCGGGATATTTTTAATATTGTATTTTAGACATATATTTTATGGTTTTTAGAGTTTTTGTTTATTTATATTCACTATTTTAACGAAACAACAACAACAACAAAAATACAAAAAAAAAAAAAAAAAAAAAAATTGCGTCGCAAGTCTATTCACGTGCAAACGACAAATCCCAGATCACCTTGACATTGGAATACTTACTGTATATTAGAAGTGAAATTCTTTAAAGAAATCTTGTGTAATAAGGTAATATGGGAGGTTAGCAAGGGTTTTATGTATTCATTCTGAAGACAGGTGCCAGTGTTAAAAGTCCTCCTAGCTTTCAGCTGCGAAGGAACTCAGCAAACCATCATGTTTATTTGGAAGGAAGAAAATGAGCTTAAAAAGTGAAAATCTCTCTCTTACTTATAGCCTGTGTGTCTTTTTGTAGTCAGCAGCAAAGACTGGATCCTTCTCAGGGCAGAAAAAGGGGGACCCCTGCTATGTTATATCCCTGTCTTTGTTAAATTCCGTCATCTGATAGGGGAAGGTGGGTGCCGTTCTGCAAAATATCTTCCTGTTTTCTGCTGTCCAACTTGTTTCTCCTTCCACCATTAAGGTGCCTCAAATCAAATTACATACCTAGCCCCCCCCCCTCCCACAAGCATCCCCAGTAAACTTGGTCCCTTATAAGGGAAAACAAAAAGTCCTGTTAGTTATCACTTTCAACTTTTCTTTCTTCTGAATGTTGCAATTCATAAGATGGCTGGTGTCTTAATGATTATTTTAACCTTGGTTGTTTATTCAATTTTTCACACACGTCAAAAAGGGCAAAAACTATAACATATACATATGTGCATACAAAACTTTGATGCACGAGGACCCAAAATCTAGAAAATCCTGAAAACCCAAAATAGTTTGGTCTCAAGCTTTCTGGATTTGCGGTCCCATACTGTATATATATATGTATGTATAATGATTTTTCAAGAAATAAAGATTTTGCGATTCATGGGGGAGAGCTTGAGGTAAACAATACCTACATTTACCTTGGAAAACAGATGTCAAGCAAGGATGAGGAAATTGATCGGCGTTTAATACTTGGCTGGAGAGCACTGTTAAAAATTGGTACTTAGAAATAAGCAATGTACTCGTTTTTGAGTACATTCTGGGGTTATAATAGCTCCGAGTACTTGTGTCTCATTTTTAGAAAAGACACATACTCTTTTTTGAGTACATACAGAGAATCAATTGTGAGTATATCTGGTATTTCAAATATATGCACTCAAGGAAAAATCCATATATTTCAAATATATGTGCTCTAACTTCATTCAGTTCCTGTGCCCTTTCGGGCAGGGCACAGAAACCGAAGGAAGTTAGAGCGAATTTAGCGATTCTGATAGGATAGTTTGTAAGTGAAAGAGAGCACACTAGATGGCGCCACCGCACAATCATACGATTTCTTACATAGAAGGCAGAGAGAAATTAGGCATGTCTTAGGAATTAACACCTTTATATGCTTCCAGGGGATTCCTACCCGGAGGCCGTCACTTAACGTGTTCGTCCGATGCACGGCGGATATTCAGCGATTGTTAAAAATTCACACCACTACGGAGGGCCCCCAGGTTCAAGTATATCAAGCTAGGTTTCAAACTGGGGTTCATCTATCAGTAGTCTGAATCTCTAACCACTAAGCTATCCGCGGCTTCATTTCAAATTTGGAATACGTGTACTCCATACATATTCATTTATTCATAGAATGAACTGGAAGTATATTATTCGATGGCACATCTGAAATAATAGATATACTCGTTGTCACATGCTGGGCAAATGGACCGCACAATATTATGACAAATATAGAGATGAAGCGGCAATATATTATTTATGACATTGACAAAAATCTAGTTAATGTAAAAACGTACACAAAGATATTTTATGCATAATTAAATTACTTGTGATCAGTAGCTTTGTTGTATTAATTATTTAGGTGTGTTATTTTACACATTTATTAAACAATTTCTCTTGAAATCCATAATATCTAAAATGAAGTAATACGAGATTATATTTATATTTATTGACGCAATTATTTGTAAGTAAGTATGGTTACTTATATTTGAGCATATCATGTACTCGTTTACGATGCAATTGTACTTAAAAAAACCAGTAGGTTCAGGTTTTCATTTTTAATTAGATTTTTTAAACAGTAAGCCGTTGGAAGAAACAGTACAATTTTCAAGAGCAATATGCCATCATGTCTTAAAGGTAAAGTGTTTAATCAATGCATCCTTCCAGTTCTTACATATAAAGCATAGACATTGAGGTTAATTAAAAAAAAAGGCCGCAAACAACTGAAAGAAACATGGAGTGATGCATACCTGGTGTAACCAGGGATAATAAGCAAACGAACTCGTGGATAAGGAAAATGACAATAGTGGAAGGCATCATGATCAGAGTAAAATCCCTGAAATGGTAATGGGTTGGACAGGTTGCCAGAAAAAAGGACCACTGATGTACAACCAAAACTTTAGACTGGATTCCAAGGGACAGGAAAAGACAGATCCAGAAGAAGACCACATGGGAGATTTGTGGATGGAATTTGAAATTCAAGATACCGAAAAATTGGTGTTCTCTCATATTCGTTAAAGTTGCCTGCATCGAATACTGGGGGAACCGGTATGTTTCCTTGCATGCTGAATTACAACGTACATGTTAACGAAAACTGCTAACGTGTGTGTTTGTATATTTGAATAAAATTCTGAATAGCACTAAGCGTCTTCGAATAACATCCCGGGCATGTCAAAACTGCTGTTGCTAATTTTGCTGTAAAAGTTGTCTCAGAAATGAAGTTCAAATACTTGCTTGCAGTAGGAGAAATCTTTTCACGGGACACATTCTTTTGTTTGGGTGTCCGAGGAAGACGAGTTTGCTGCCATACTTGCGTTTGTCGAAAGGCTGGCACTTATAAATGAAGAGAAAATGCTCGGAATTGTCCAAACGTCTGTCTGTTGTACCTCGGAGAGAGAAACAGAGAACAGCTTAATCAGGACAAGATGTGGAAAAAAATAAAAGTACAGGGAGCTCTAAAAAACTTCAGAGGAGAACGCTCGCACCAGTCGGCGAGTGCGGACCTTTCTTCCTACGGTAGAGAAATTGTCGCGTTGTGGCAAGCTAGCGAAAGACGGGGATATTTGCTGTGTGGTCAGGAGAGAGAGAGAGTCTCTGTTGCTTTATTCCTTTCCTCGCATTCCTTCTTATGCAAGTGCGTTCCTCTTCGCTGGGAGAAACAGGAATATCGTGAACTTCCTGCTGAGACCCAGTCATGAAGTGCAAGAGTGAATCCCTGGATTACCATACGTAGTACTGTGCACATTACTAAACTTGGATTAATTTACCATTCCCGTAAGTAAATTATCTCTTACTTTCATTCCTCTGGGTGATGAACTAACACCAATGAATCAACCTGAGTCATCAGTACAGACAGTAAATCTTTAAGACTATTGGGAGCACATTTTATGGCCCTCTCCTATGTAAAAAATCAATGTAAATTTCTTATAAAACTCTCAATAAACGTGGATGTAAAAGGATATCCAGTCGGCACGTTGGTAGTTTTCAAAGATTGAATCTGAAAAAAGTCAATGTTCACCGCCTTTAGTCCCTGGTAGTAGGGCCGATGCTCCAGTCCAGCTATTCATTCCTCCACTCAGATCTTAGTTCATTGTCATAATGCTACCGTGATGTAGCCTTGTCATCTAGTAACACATCTTTGAATAACGTTATGAACAACTCTACAAATCTTCGGATTACAGGTGAACAGGCATATAACGAATTTGAAGGGAGAGTTAAAACATTTGATCTATGCGAACTTCGTCATAACCGAGAAGATCAAAAAAGTGCAATTTTTGTCGTATTACATTGTGTCAAGTTACATCTAGTCAATCAGAACATGTGTATCAATATATAGAAGATGTTCACGCATTTTTAAACCGTTCTTGATATGAAACTACAGAAAATAAAAGAAGTTCAAGGAATTGAAACTGGCAACAGCGTGCTAAATGAACACGAAATAAACATCTGCTGCAGTTCAAAAGCTTGTACTAAAACAATGACGAGCGTAAACAAGCTCTGGATAGAAAGGTTTTGTTTTTGTTCTTCACGAAAATAAATATTCTTGTTCTGTAATTACAAAAACGCTCTAAAATCATGAAACTAGCATTTCTAAATGTTAAAATAATCAAAATATTATTAATAATAGAGGGAGAAATTGTTAAGCATTGCTTTTAACATAAAAAAGAACACCGCACATATATCCAGAGATGATACGTACTTTTACGACTGTTTCAAAAGTCAGGTCTCTGTTCTTAAAAGAAAATCCACCGACCCACAAAACAATCGCTAAGTCATTGAAAAGCTCTGTATCAACTGTAAACAAGGTAATAAACAAAGATTTGAATCTGAAAGAAAAGTCAATGTTCACCGCCTTTTGCCTAGGCACGTGGCTGAGAGCAGAACACGGTGTTGATACCTTTATGGAAATCACTTTTCCGGAGATAGATGGAAATTTATTGTTACTGTTGATGAAATATGGATCTACCAAAACGACAGTAACAAAAAAGTTGATTTAACCCCTTAAGTGGCCGATGCGTTCGCACTCAATGGTGCCCAAAACCTTCTGCGATCCCCAAACGGAAGAGTTCACATTACAACCGTGTTTTATGAAAGCTACCGCAAAACAATTCCATTCGTTCACCTCAACAGTGCCAACCATGAACTTGTCAGTTGTGATGTGTGTTCCCCTCTAGTCCTTCTGCTATAGGCCAAGGAATGATGGGGAAGGGATAGTCCCCCTGATACTGATATCGTGACACTGGATAGAAGCAAGTGACTCAAACACCTGATTTCAATTCACTTAGGTTGCACGCCGTCGTTATAACCAATTCAGCAGGAGATCAGTGAGAAAGGATTAATGCTAATCATCCCTTTAAATAAGCACTTTGAATAACAAAGCTAAGGAGAACGCAACGCTTTCTGTATCTTTATTGTATATCTCATCAACCAGTTATTGAGTAATTAGACTTATGCGCAGGTTCACTCTTTTCAGCCGCTTTCGGCCCACTTCTCAGGCAAAGAAATACATTCGTCTGACTTGATTTCACCAAATAACCCCGAGTTAATTCGTCCCATCCGGTTAAAAGGTTAATATCTCAAAGGAGCAGAAAAAGGCCTACAAACTTGGTTTCAAGAATTAAAAAAAAGTTCCAATGAAGGATTCCGGATTATTGCTGGTTTACAGTACAATGTGCAATTGAAGTTAAGAAAAGCTGAAAAGAATGTTAAAATCAATTCTACATGTTACCAAAATAATGTTTTAATTCATATATTTAAAGAGGAAATGCCATTTCTTTATCCACAGAGCCTTCAAAGAGTAAAACTCTATCAGAACAAGGCTACATGTCATACATCCAAATCTAAGACTCTGTTTTTGAAAGGATGAAATAAGTGTTGGGTATCAAGTTTATTAGTTTTGCTTTTATTCCTCAAAGTCCCATGATGTTTCATGAATGCACTATTGTGCCTTCTGACTGCTAAAGAGAGCGCTTTCTAAACGCAGATCTAAAACAATGTTTGGACTATGGAAAGCAGTGGAAGAGGAGTGGAGTAAAATACCCCAACGAATTTTAAGAAATGCACTGTTTGTTTGCAAGTCCAGATGTAAGTTCATTGTCCAGAGGAACAGCTATTATTCGTAGTGCGATTAAAAAGTTCCGAGACTAGGTACGTAGCGCGCCAACAGATGTCAAAACGCGGATGCGCGAGCAGCGGTCGTGGGCAGTGACCATCATGAGTCATTATGCCGATTGGCGTTGTTCTGTAAACATGGGGAGCTGTGCCATACGATATTTGGTGACCACGTGCAGAACACATCTGCGATTTCGGTATCGACTGCAACCTAGAGCAGCGAACGAACATCAAATTTTACGTGAAACTCGGCAAATCGGGAACGAAGACGCAGGAAATGTTCTTGTCGCGAGTCATCACTGGGGACAAGACTTGGGTTTGCGGTCACGACCCGGAGACCAAACAACTGCCGTCGCAGTGGAAGAGCGCGGCATCTCCACGAGTATAGAAGGCCCGACGGGTCCGATGCGCAACCAAAAGCATGCTCATCGTGTTCTTTGGTATTCGTGGGGTAGTGCAAATTGAATTCGTCCCCCAGGGCCAGAGCGTCACCGCCCTTTTTTACTGCGATGTTCTAAGACGTCTTATGGAATACATTCGTCACAAACGACCTTAAATATAGCGCAGGGGCGATTTCCAGCTGCGTCACGACAATGCAGCCGCTCACAGAGCGTTAGCAAAACGCCAGTTTTGCAGCCGCAACAGCACGACTACCCTTCCTCACCCGCCTTACTCGCCGGATTTGGCCCCTTGCGACGACTTCTTTCAGTTCCTGAAGATGAAGCTCAAGGGTCGCCGTTTTGAAACATTGGACGAAATCCAGCGCGAATCGCAGACGGTGGTTGACACGATTCGCGAACAGGACTTCCATGGAGCGTTCCAAAAATGAAAAAAACGCTGTCAGCGGTGTATCGCTGCCCAAGGAGACTACATTGAGGGACATCATTCCCATATTTAAGTAACGTAAGTACCTTGTGTTACATCGGCCTAGTCCCGGGACTTTTTGATCGGACCTAGAACATTTAAGAAAGAAATACTTTTATTTTAAACATTAATTATATGGCTAGAAAATCGTCCAACAAATGTGTAAATATCTTCTGCATCGAAAGAAAATAATTTTTAATCCAAAACTAAAGTTAGCAAGCAAAATTATGAATGTGATATGCGATAAGCAAAACATGCAATTCCTGTAAAAATTAAAGTAACTACAAAACTTTAGAATTTCACATCCTACATTTGTTTGCTGTTTACACGAGACGCAGGGCATGTGAGTCAATTGCTGCCTGGTTTATGCTACCAGGTATTATCATGTTTTCAACTTCCTGTAACGCAGAGATTGAGATCTTTCTAGATGCCTATTAATAGCTAAAGTTTCCTAAGCGTACGAGGATAGATCCAAAACAAAAGGTTACAATGGTCATAAAAAATGATTGATTAACAATAGACAGAAAATTCAAAAGGGAATTATGAGGCATACTTGCTAATCACTTTTCCACATAATCACCAAATCTGTTCAGGCATTTATCGGAACGCATGACCAACTTCTTTAACCCGGCTCGTTAGAAATCACGTCCCTGCCCATTGATCCAGTTCTCGGCAGCTGTTTTCACATTCACATCACTGTCGAAAGAGAACCTTCTTCCAGATAACAGATAAGTGTTCCTTCAATTTCGGAAAAAGGAAGTAATCACTGGGTGCCAAATATCTGGGCTGCATGGGGGGGGAGGTCCAGACTTCCCACTTGAACGTTTGCAGCAATTCCTGAGTTTTGCGTGCAGTATGGGTCCTGGCATTGTCATGCAGGAAGATGACACCATCACTCAACATGCCAGGCCGTTTACGTCGGATGGCTTCACGTAACCTTGTCAAAGTGGCAGAATAGCGATCGGCATTAACGGTATGGCAACGCTCCAGATACTCCATAAGGATAATACCGCATGGATCCCATAATATGGTTGCCATAACTTCACCGGCAGAATGTGTAACCTTAAACTTCCTTTTCGTTGGTGATCCAGCGTGTTTCCACTCCATACCGGCTCTTTTGGTTGCGGGGACGAAATGATGAAGCCAAGTTTCGTCCCCAGTAACGATGTGATCAATGAACTGCTGGCCGTAGGCATGGTAACGCTGCAGAAACGTGAGGCTGCACATCATTCGTGTGGCTTTCTGCTCCTCAGACAACGCACGTGGTACCCAGCGGGCACAAACCTTGGAATATCCCAAAACATCAGAAACGATACGCTGAACGGTACCATAGCTGAGTCCCAGCTCTGACATCATTGCACGCACAATTACTCGTCGATCATTTTGAATCACTTCGTCAACTCCTGCCGTGTTGATTTCTGTCGTTGACGAACTTGGACGGCCGTTCGCTGCCCTGTTGCGGTTTTCCACATCCTCTCTGCCCGATTGAAAAGAGCAACACCATTTCGCTACATGTTGTCGGCTGATTGCTTCTTCACCATAAACTTCCACTATTTGACTGTGAATTGCAGATGCGAACACATTCTTTGGCCATGAAAACTGAATTACGGCACGCATCTCCAAGCGGGACCACTTTTCTTAACGTCTTGCCATTTCAATCGCTCTCACACGTCTGCGAACTTGCACTAACTTCTCAAACAACCGCTGTCAGACAACTAGCGCCATCTGTCTCCACTATGGGCAACAAATGCACCCTCCACGCTAATTACTTTTCCAATGCTGCTGCTTGTAACCTTTTTTTTTTTTTTGGATCTATCCAATACAAACTCTAGAAATTGTTTTCTTTTCTTTGGTGATTTCTTCATCATTCTTGCCCTGAATGTGTTCCATTATGTTCATATCGGCGAATTCCTTCTTTAAAACTGTTCATTTCAACACTCGATGAACCACCATTTAAGTTTGGTTTCAATTCATCCTTGTTACTTAAAATCACAGAAATAGAATTTGATGAAATACAAAACTTTTTCGCAATATGGAAGTTCCGTAGTTCTTCTTTTTATACCAAAGCCATTTTCATTTTCTCACTGAGCATAATTTTTTTACGGTTGCTTACAGCCATGATTTTTCGATTTTCGTAAGCATACTGCAAAAAGGTCTGAGCAATCGAAGTCCAACTAAATTTACAGAATGTAGCAAACCTCATTATTCGTCACCTAGTCAATACTACTTGAACAACTCCCATTCAAAAGCGGAGAGGCATCCCTGAAGTAATTTGCAATTTCAGTCCGAAATCCTTTCACTGATGTGATGTCACTAACTCAGTACCATTCCCGGTACATACAGTATTGTTTTTATACAAACTGTCTTGTGAGTAAGGGGAATTCCATGCTATTCTATATAGCCAGTAATATCCCTCATTTTCCTATGGAAGAAAAAGGGCAGAAACTGGGTGAATGTCACTTATTTTACAAATTTGGAAGATGTGAATCGGTTTATTGGGGTAAATGTGACATGGATGTTAAATCAGATAATATCCGAAAACTTAAAAATTTCGTCGTCCTGGAGCGGGAATTGAATCCGTGTCTCCCGGATAGCGCCCGAGTATGCTAACCACTACACTACCGAGAACGACTAAGTTTCAAGTTTCCAGATTCCCTATATATGAATGCCGGTTGCTTTGACTTGTGAATCCTGTGATGGTTACAGTCAAATTAATCGGATACTTGAAATTTGGTCGTTCTGGGTGGTGTAGTGGTTATCATACTCGGGCGCTATTCGGGAGACGCGAGTTCGATTCCCGCTCCAGGATGACATTTTCTCGTTTTCGGATATTACGTATACGGCTTAACATTCGTGTCATATTTACCGCAATAAAGAAATTCAGATCTTCGAAATTTGTATTCTACAATGGTGTGATCTCGTAATTCATTGATATTTCATTCATTGCCACTTATTAATATATTGTTTGTCGATCAACGTATTGTATTTTCGGGTTCTCCAAAAATTGTTCGTAATACGCGGTTAAAATTACAAAGAAATTACGAAATTCAAGGAATCCATGAAATTGTTTTATATGCAGAACTTCGTATTGTGCGAGCTCGTTATATGTGGGTTCGACTATGTTTTGTAAATATCTGGGATCCAAAAAAGTTCTGTCACTTTTCGGTAGAGCTCGTTGTAGTAGCTGATTTTATCGCAAATGAATTTGCATATATAATTTATGACTACAGACTTGTGGTGTTGAGATAGAATGAAAATACCAACGTTTACCACTATAAAAGGTTTATTATACATCTACTGTAGTTCCGCAGAGCTTCTGGCTCGGCATCATCAGGACGACTGGAGCGTAAACATTTAAATGATTGTGACATCATTAGAGGTCTGACGGTCACGGTTTTTGTGAGTTGTTTCCACCCGCTTGAAAGAAATGGAGTCGACGTCATGTCGTTTACAAGCTGCAAAGCGTTCCAGTATATGTGAAAAACTTCTAATATATTAAGCTGGTGGTCGAATCAGATTTATCAATAAGCGTAGCGTTTCCAAACAAAAATGTATGGTAATTTTCGTGACAATGTTCGGCTATAGACGACTTCTTCAGTTCACAGTTCCGTATGTAAGTCTTGTGTTCCTTCACACAAACTTAAAGCCTGGAACCAGCTTCACAGCTTGTCAACGACATGACGTCGACTGCATTTCTTTCAAGCGCGTGGAAACAACTCACGAAAGACCGTGACCGTCAGAACTCTAATGACGTCACAATAAATTTGACTGTTTACGCTCCATTCGTCCAGATGATGCCGAGCCAGAAGCTCTGCGAATCGATAGTAAATGTATAATAAACCTTTTATTGTGATAAACGTTGGTATTTTCATTCTATGAATTTGCATAGTTCACGTTTTTGGGTCTGCCGTAAAGTTCGAATATGAGTCTTTCATTCAGGAAAGTTTCACTGCGTTTGATTTGGTTTTCGGTGAATTGCAGCGCATTCGAAATGTCTGTTAAACCTAACGGTGTTTGATAGTATTTGCTATAGAAATTCAAACTCGGCACAAATGCATATGGTAAAATATGTATTGCATTTGGAAGCAATGCTGAATCAAATCGTACCGTTCAAAGGTGGTACAAAAAATTCGTCATGTTTTTTTTTCTGTTTGTTAAGCAATGCTGTAAGAAATTGTACCGCACAAAGGTGATACAAAACATTTTCGGTCTGCAGATGCACCATGCTCTGGCAGACCTTTTGTCATTAAGAAAGATTTGAAAATGATTACGCCTTAACGTCTCAAGAACTTTCAAAAATGTCTCACGTAAGTGATGAAACCACCCGCTTGCATCTGCATCTACTTGGTAAACCGTGAAAGCTCAGTCAGTGGATCCACACTTACGAAAAGATGACAGAGTGTTTTTGGTTACAAGATATGATTAAGTAGCTTTCAAAACTCTCTCTGTTCTAAAAAAATGTAACTGCGGCTGCTGCTGCCGCTGTTTTAGACATTTCGCGACACTTGCTTTCCTAGCTCGCAGCGCAAAACGTATTGAACACAAAAATATGAAATTTATATCGTTTGTAGAGAGATGTTTGGAGAACACGCTGAAATTATTCGTTTTTTGATTCTGGCGATACTTCAAGAGTTATTGTATTTCAAAGCTAAGGTAAGCAAAAAAAAGTGCTATCCGGTCGCGTTCCGGACACACTAACAGCAACAGAACCACGAAACTTTCTAGGCATGTAGCGCCATGACCGAAGTTTCGCACCTCGCCGCCCTTTTTCTGAATTTCGAATTTAGAATACGAGAAATTAAATTTTTAAATTTCACAAAATTCTCTATTTCGAGATGGGATCCATTTAAAAAATTGGATATATGGCAAACTATAAACCATAACGCATTGCAATTTTTACAGCATAAATTTACAACAATCATCCCTTTTTTACAAAAAAAAAATATTAAAAAGGCATTTTCTGATTTTTAAGCATTTTTTAAAGATGCAAAGGAAAGAAACGAACAGCTTGTCTGTCTTCACAATAAACACAGAGGAACATTCTGGTCCCGTGACCTGTTGCCATTGTGACGCAGAGAATTTGTTATGCATATGTTTTGTTGGTAAAGCTATTTCAGTTGTATAACGGTTTACGGTTTACGGAAATGCTTTTTGGACCGCTTTTGCTTTCTTTAGTGGTAAATTTAGTAAGTGCTATAAGTTCAAACGACAAAAATCCGCCCTTCCAAAAAATAACGACAGTAAAAAAACTTAGAAACATCGGAATGCCGGCGGAGCAAAGTCCTTCAATAAAAATAGAAGGGAATTGAAGCAGTTCCGGAAAAATCCAACAGGGAGTTCACCAGGAGCGGAACAAGAACTGTAAACAATCCGCCATCTTTGAATCGATACAGCGCAAAAAGTATTGAACAATTGGGAAAACATTTTCGTTTCGTTGGGATGTACTTGAAGATCGGGCTGCAGGGCCCGAGCGCTACTTTGGAAACGAGTGTAGCGGGCCTAGAGGCGCAAGCCCTAGTATTGTAAACAAAACAAAATATTGCGAGAATTTCAAGAAAACGTTCATAGGCTCTAATTTAAAGAACTTTACTACTGATTTTTCTAAAATTAAATCTAGCCGTTGTGACTATTTACGAATGGAAACACCTATTGTATATTTCTTTTCATGCAAATTTGTGTTTGACAACCGTAAACTCATTTCCTACCTTGGACGATTTGAGTGTGATGACAGTTGGCATAGCTCTTCCAGGTAGCGTCTCTGGTCTTTTCCTCCACATGTAGTTAACCAGGGTGAATTCCAACAGGGCGGCAAACACAAAAGTGGTGCAAGCTCCCATCCAGACGTCCATTGCCTTTACGTATGACACAGGAGGCAAGTTACTCTGAATACCAGCTCCTTTGGAGGAGATCGTCAGCAGGGTGGTAACTCCTAGTGTGATTCTTGCAGGAATAGCATTTACATCCAACCAGAACGAGACCCATGAGATGACAACAATGAGGATGGTGGGAAGGTAAGACTGCACCAAATGATAGCCCACAGATCTGCGGAGATAGAATTCCGCTCTCAGGCAGCTGTATTCACCTGTAATGTAAATAAAACAAGCCCGGAAGTGTTACAATTTGTCTGTGAAAAACAAAATATGCACCTTTACACACACACACACACACACACACACTAATTCTACCCTTAAAACCTTGGCAAAGTGTATAGAGTATTGACTCCGTTAACCAGAATCGAAGTCTTTTTCTCAAAGAAGATAACTGAGTTCAGTAACTATTTAAGAACGTTCGTAAATAGTTAGTTTTCAAACACGTATTCGAACTATTTCCGTTGCTTGTGCTGTTAAAAACACATTTTATTATACAGCAGTCCAAATATTGTGCTAGACAAAAAAGAGTTAATGTTATTTGAAACATTTTACCCCTTACGTAGCCCATGCACCTGAATTAAATGGTGTCCAAAACTTTTTGCGCTTCCCAAACAGAAATGTTTACATAGCGCCCGGGTTTTACGAAAGCTGCAACAAAACGATTCCTTCCCCCTATCCGTGTCCAAGAGCTAGTCCCTTGGACATGAATACCATACCTCTCGGTAGAAACAAGTGACTCAAACATTCTCTTGCTCCTTTCTTACGTTTGTCTCAATTGATATACATGGACCTATTAGCAGTTTCCCCGAAAATTGAGAAAAGTATAATACACTCACGGACAATGAAATTTGTGCACCAAGAAGGAAGCATCTGATTGAACGGAAATTTTATGGGCGTAATGATACAGATGAATGATGCACATGTTGAAAAAAACAGAGCTACAGGACAATCACACAGGGATCTGTGGTACACAGTCCGTTTATTTTCAACAAAGCACCGTACCACCTCATGCAGCGATACATGCTGCTTTACGGTCCTGCAATGAGGACACGTGTTGGACGGTGTGCTCCAAATCCCGGACAGTATGGCACGGCGGCCGCCGGCGTTTTAACTAGTCCCACACATGCTCGATAGGGGACATGTCCGGGAACGTGAAGGTCATGGAAGTGTCTGGATATGACGTAATCAGCCCTGGACAACCCGAGCCGTGTGCGGGTGGGCATTATCCTGCTGGTATAGTGCATCTGGTATCCCGGACAGGAATGAGATCATGGGGCCGTAGGATCTCATCAACACACCTCTGGCCCGTCAATGATAGACGTACCACTATTAGAGCTGATCGGCGGTCTTAGGCGATTGCTCCGCAGACCATAATACCTGCAGTGGAGGAGGTGTGGCGCTGGATAGCAAGTTTGGGATTGTTCCATTGTCCCGGGAACCTCCACACCCGGACACGATTATCATCTGTCCCTCAAAAGAAGCGGCACTCATCGCTAAACAGCACACGTCGCCAGCCTGTGGCGTTCCACGTTGCTTTGGCATGGCATCACTGCACACGGAGTCGGTGATTTTCCGGTGTTAATGGCACCAAACAAATAAGGGGCGCTCGGATCGCAGATTCTTATCTGCGAGGCGTCGGGAAATGATTCGTGGGCTCACAAGAGCCGCTAAATCTGCCTGTATATTGGACCGGGTCCCCGTGGGATCCGTGCGTGCCTGGCGAACGATCCGGCGATCCTCTCTACCGGTGGTCCTCCTGATCCGACCGGAGCCTCTCCATCGTGTGGCAGTGCCGTCACTTGTACATTGCTCCCAACACAGTCGGACGGTATTTTCAGAACGATCCACGTGGCGAACTATAAAGCACACCGACCACCTTTCGGTTTTCAACCCTATGATCAGGCCTCTCTCCAAATCCGTAAGTTGCAAAAAACGTTTCTGGAGTCTACCCGGCATTCTTGTCACGCTGTACTCTTGCTTACGCAGGTCGGTGCTTTTCGGTTTCATGGAGCATCTAATACACGCCGGTTTATAAGGCTTCCGGTTCGTGCTTGCAGCACCCCTACAGAATGTACGGTCATGCGCACTTGCACCAAACGTGGATCATTTGCATACTAGCACACACTCTAGCTATTTGCAAAGTTTTGCGGTTGTAACATGTTTTCTTCTGGGTGCGCAAATTTCATTGTCCGTGATTGTATTTGGGCCTTTCCAGCTACACACAAAGCTGAACTTATAAATCTATAAAACGAATCATATTACTACTTAACGCAACTTATATAACATGTGAATCCAAAGAAAGTATTAAGAACAGTAAATTACGTAAGCATAAACTGTAATTTATTTGGAGGTACACAAAGTAAATTGCATGAATTTTCCAGCTGGTTCTATCTCGTAATCAAGATTAATGAAAATTATGAAGTTTCATTTTTATTTCAACACAAGTGAAATTATTCATATAAATTGTGTCTAAGGCCTTTCTGAAAGTTTAATAAACATAATCCAGGCCTCTTCCCTCCAAGGAAGTTTGGTACTATTTCACTGAAAGTCTGTCTTAGCCTTTTTTAGGCGTAACCAATGCCTTTTTCTATCGAACAAATCTGAAAAACACTGCTTGGACCGTTTACCTTAATGCTAAAAGTTGGTCGGTGAGCCAAAAAAAGGCGATACATCGAAAGTGTGTTATGCAGCTCACATTAAGAATAAACAAGTTAGTAAAATCATGCAACGCATTGATTATGATACGCTTTCTAACATACCAGTAATCGTTACTCAAGTTATTGCTAAAGTTATGAGGATAATGGCTGTGGAATAAATCTCGCTCCTGTGCCCTGACCTTTGACTCCATTTCGATCACATTAAACAGAATTGGTTCAGCATACCTCCGGAACAACATACTAAAGTTTTGTCGCAACAGAAGCATTTTTAGTCAAGTTATGAGGATGTATGTGGAATAAATCTCGCTCCTGTGCCATGAAATTTGACCCCATTTCGACGATACTCAACAGAACAAGTTCAGTATACCTCCGGAACATTATGATGAAGTTTTGTCGAATCGAAGCTTTTTTACGCTTTCCAACCGTAGGTTGAAGAAGCGTATATGCTCCAGCTTTGTCCGTCTGTCCGTCTATCCTTCCGTCCATCTGTCCAGACGATAACTCGCGTCAAAATGGTTCAATTTCGATGAAATTTTAGTATGTGGTAAGGGACCAAACGGGTACCAATCCTTTTAAAAAAGGCGAAATTGAGTCAAAGGTCAGGACAGAGGAGCGGGATTCATTCCACCATGCTTATGCGGTATAACTTAGGTAAAAATGCTTCGATTGAGACAAAACTTTATCATGTTGTTCCGGAAGAACACTTTACCGGTTCTGCTGAATATCATCGAGATAGGATCAAAGGTCAGGTCATAGAAGTGAGATTTATTTTACAGCCATTATCCTTATAACTTGAATAATAACTTGAGTAATGATTTCTCGTATGTTGGAAAGCGTATCATATTCAATGCATTGCATGATTTCACTAATTTGTTACATAAGTTATGACGCATAAGGGCGATGGAATGGATCCTGCTTCTATGTCCTGACCTTTGACCCCATTCTGCCCATTTTCAATAGGGTTCGTCCACAGTTTGTCCTCTACCACATACTAAAATCTCATCGAAATCGAACCATTTGTACGCGAGTTATCGTGTGGACAGTCAGACAGACAGACGGACTAAACTAGAGTATACACTGAGTGGCCACTTTATTATGACCACCTGACAGTTTTAAGCAAATGAGCTATGGCTGCACGCTTTTGCCACCAGAGGGCGAGGCTAGTATAAAAAGGAAAAGCTTAGAGCTTGCGACAGTAGTATAAGTGATTTTGGGGTGACGAGATGGGTAAAAAATGCGATTTAACGGACTTTTAACGTGGGATGATTGTAGGAGCTTGGAGCCATGGAGCGAATATCATCAAAACCGCCGCATTCGTGAAATGTTCCAGAGCAACTGTTGTTAAAGTGCTTAAAGACTGGACTGTCAACCAAAAAACTGGGTTTCTACGTGTAACGTGTGGTCGCCATCGACTAGTGACTGCCCGGGCGGAACGGAGAGTTTCAAGACTGGTAATAGACAACAGAAGGGCAACAGTGCAGCAAATTACAGACCATCTTAATCAAAGATCCCCTCAAATGATTTCTGCACGCACTGTTTGCCGTATACTGCATCGGATGGGATATGGCAGCCGAAGGCTTGTTCGAACATCTTTGCTGTCTGAAGTTAACAAGAGAAAACGTCTCCAGTTCGCACAGAAGCACAAAGATTGGACAGTCAATAATTGGAAACTAATTTTGTGCTCTGATGAATCACGTTTTTAGTTGCACCATGCCGATGGCCGAGTGAGAATTTGGCGGAAACAGCACGAAAGTATGGACCCCAAATGCATTGCTACAACCCTTCAAGCTGGTGGAGGCAACGTTATGGTTTGGGGACTGTTTTCCTCGTATGCTTTGGGACCTTTCCTTTAATTCGTGTTGATCAACGTCTGACTGGCACATCATATCTAAACATCGTTGCTGACCAAGTGCATTCTGTCATGTGGATGGTTTATCCCAATGGCGATGGCTACTTCTAACAAGATAATGCGTCCTGCCATAGTGCTCGTATTGTACAGGATTGGTTTGAGGAACATGCCAGTGAGATTACTTTGCTTAGGTGGCCCCCACAATCTCCAGATCTCAACTCCATTGAAAATTTGTGGGATGAGGTTGAACGAGCCATCAGACAGCTGGATCCACAACTCTGCAATCTCACGCTCCTGGAAAAGTGTTATTCATCAAGCATGGTCTCAGATTCCACAAACCACCTATCAACATCTCGTGGAGTCCATGCCACGAAGAATCGACGCAGTATTAAAAGCAAAAGATGGCCCAACGAAGTATTGAGGAGGGTGGTCATAATAAAGTGGCCACTCAGTGTATACGCTTCTTCAACCTACGGTTGGAAAGCGTAAAAAAGGATGGCTTTTCACGTGATGGTATGGTAACGGTTAGAACATTGAAGTTTCAGAATATAAAAAGAAAGATTGCTAGCTTACCTATGTGAAATGTTTCTTTGCACAGGGATGTGTTGACCCGTTCAATCTCGAACTGGGGCAGCTTGAGGTTATCATACAACATAACGGGATGCGCTTCAGTCCATTGTAGATGGAGTTCCTCTGTTGTCTTGGAAACTAAGGGAATTAATCGAGTACAATGTATTTATTTGGCATATTTCAGAGCACAAGTACTGTGCACACACAATACAATATTTTGAGTATTTTCGTTGATACCGGGCACACTTTCACTGGTAACGATTTTTTACCATATTTCTAACAGGGATATACATCTACCAAGTAATATTCATTCTTTACTAAAACAAACCCCGAAGAACCCATAAGTGATATTCAATCAAAATGAAAGTTGGTATGCGCAATGCATATGTATTTTGTTTTTGATTGGAGGTTTAACGACCACCGTGAGCAACTCAATGGGCTATGAGCAGTCGCCCGTCCCTAATTTAGGGTCACTGGTTCCAGGGAAGGGAAAGAGCGAGCCATTGCGGTAAGACAAACACAACATCCGTGCCTCACCGGGATTCGAACGCGGACCCCGTTCAGACGAATGATCAGAAGCCATCGCTTAGATCACTGCGCCACCGGGTCGGCCAATTCATATGTATAGGAAAGAAAATGTGTGCAATTCTAGAGCAGTTGGGCCATATATTCCGATGAAACAGCTGCAGAGTGGAACAAGTCAGTACGTTGCGGCTCCAAATTGCGGGCCAGTTCACCGAAATTTCGGGATGGCCGTAGATGGAGTCCTATCATGTCCCAAACGCGTTCGATCGGTGAGAGGCCTGGCCATGGAACGGTGTCAAGATTTTGGAGGCAGGCCTGGGAGAGCAGTGCCGTGTGTGGTCTGGCGTTATCCTGTTGGAAATTTTCTCGATGATTCTGTGACAGGAATGGCAACACAGAAAGTTGTAGAATGTCGTCGACGTAGAGTTTAGTTGTGTCGGTGTTACGAAGGACTCTCAAGGGTGGCCGACTATTGTAGAAAATCGCTTTCCAGAAAGTCACTCCGGATTTGCGAAGCGTGTGTCGTTCCGCGGTAAAGGCAGGGTTCGTGCGCTGGCCGGCTCATCTGTAGACTCGCATGCGCTGGTCATTGGCACCAAGTGCTAATTTTTGACTCATCAATAAAAACAATACGATGCTGGCTGGTCAGTGGTAGGCTGCGGAATGGCCTCCTCGAATGTAGTCCCCGTGTCCCGCAAGTCGTATGGTAACGGTCAGGATGGTCACTTCCATACATGTAAACGACGCAACATGGCCACGGATAGTTGAAAGCGATGAATTAGGTTCTGTTTGTGCGACTATCACAATCGCTCGATCCTCGCATTCTATCGTTATCCTCTGTCCTCTACTACCTGCGTGCCATGTTCTATCCATTGGCAGCCTGGCGATAGAGGGACTTGAGCCACTGTCCTCTCTCTCAGCCCAATTATACATCCTCTCTCATACTCGCTCAACTGCTCGTATTGTACTCAAATAAAAGGTAGAGGCATCCACGCAGTCCGTAGAGATTTCTGAACCGCAACCCGCTGTAACAGTTTTCTCAGCGTGAGAACTTTTCTCTTAGATCACTGCGCCACCGGGTCGGCCAATTCATATGTATAGGAAAGAATATGTATAGGAAATCTTCCTGGATGCGTGGTTCCCATTCGCTACGGTAGACCACTGTTTGGTCACTGGACGTCATGTTTTAATCATTTTGCATATTCGGCTTTGAGGTACTTGCATGCTGAGTTTCACCAGAATCAAATGATTTTATCGGGGTGCTTCGGGGTTTTTTTTTTGGTTTATTTTATTCCAAAGGGTGTATTCCCGAAACGCATGTTTGAAAAATGTGATTCGTTAGTTTTAACAAAAAGCTAGGTGTTTCTATGTTTAGCTTACTCAAAACATGTTCCCACGTAATAAAAAAAACAACAACAGAAAATGAGTTTTCGTAAATAGACACTTCCCTTAAATGTGGTGTACTCTGAATAACTATCAATTACTGTATTCTGTGACACCCCGGTAGCGGAGGGACTGAGGCGCTAGCTTCTGACGATTCTCTCGATGATGTCTCTCGTTATGTCCGTGGTTGATGGAGAAGGGGCTTTCAATTTTAGGCATTTGTAATACGAGTTCCACTTGCAGTTCGCCTTGAGCTTGCACTTACAGCTGCGGATATCAAATGTGCTTGTCATATAGAACATATGAATATCTTCATTGTTTTTTTTACAGCACGAATTATCGTTGTATTTTATACACCAGCTAAAACTTTGTGACCAATTGCCTAACATGATATCGGTCCTCCATGCGCCGACAAAATAGCTCTTTTCGGTTGAGAAATGGGCGATCCAAGTTTTCTAAAGGTGTCTCGTAATATCTTATAACATCACGTAACCAGCGGTTCGTTTCCCAGGTAACACAGCCTTACAATCTAACATAGACCTAACACTGAGCCACCGACATTTTGGAGTAGAAGGCAGTAGCTCACTGTTGGGCCTACGTTAAATTGCAAGGCAGTGCTACCTGCGTTAGTTCTTGTAAGTTACGTGGTTTAGTCGCCACAGATAGGATTTGTTGTTCCAACACAAACCAAAGATGCTCGATTGGATTGATGTCTGTGGAATTTAGAGGTGAAGGGAACACCTGGATGTTCCTTGCTCGATTGGATTGAAGTATGTGAAATTTTGAGGCGAAGACAATACCTGGATGGCTTCCCCATGTTTAGCGAACCATTCTCCAACAATTCTTCCTATGTAGCATGGCGCATTATTTTGTGAAAGAAGTCAATACTAAGCGGGAATACCGTCATCATGAAAGGATGTATACCTTCTCTGCAATGATATTTAGAGAGGTGGTAGACGTCATAGTTTTCGTGCACATGAATGATTGTACCCAGAGTTTCTTAGCAGAACATTGCCCAAATTAATAAACATTCCCCGTAGGCTTGTTTCTTTTCCGGTACATCCTGGTGCCAACACTTGCTCAGTTAAACGACGCACACGTACCCTGCCGTCCACATGGTGCAACAGGAAAAAGAAAATCATTGGAGCTGACGACCTGCTTCCAATCATTCAAGTTCCAGTTCTGTTGCTCTCTTGCTTATTGTTGGGGCTTTCGACTCTGAATCCAGGTTATCATGGTCACGCGAAGCGGCCTGCGGATACACAGCCCCATGTTCAGCAGGGTTTGATGTACTCTATGTTGTGACGCATTACTCGCGTCACCAACATTCAAATTACGGACGAGATGCACCACAGTGTCCCTTCTGTTATCGCGTACCGTATGGTGTAGCCTTCGCTGACCTCTAGCATTGATGCGTTGTCGTCGGCCCACATCTTGCCCGCGGTTTGTGTTTTTACCCTCCTCGGACCACTTTTTAAATGTGCTAACCACGGCTGACCGTGAGCACCTGACAAGCTTTGACCACTTTTTGAAGGTACTAACCACGGCTGGCCGTGAGCACCCGACAAGCTTTGACCACTATTTGAAGGTACTAACCACGGCTGACCGTGAGAACCCAACAAGCTTTGGCCACTTTTTGAAGGTACTAACCACGGCTGACCGTGAGAACCCAACAAGCTTTGACCACTTTTTGAAGGTACTAACCACGACTGACCGTGAGCACCCAACAAGCATCGACCACTTTTTGAAGGTACTAATCACGGCTGACCGTCAGCACCCGACAAGCTTTGACCACTTTTTGAAGGTACTAACCACGGCTGACCGTGAGCAACCAACAAGCTTTGACCACTTTTTGAAGGTACTAACCATGACTGACCGTGAGCACCCGACAAGCTTTGACCACTTTTTGAAGGTACTAACCACGACTGACCGTGAGCGCCCGACAAGCATCGACCACTTTTTGAAGGTACTAATCACGGCTGACCGTGAGCACCCGACAAGCTTTGACCACTTTTTGAAGGTACTAACCACGGCTGACCGTGAGCAACCAACAAGCTTTGACCACTTTTTGAAGGTACTAACCATGACTGACCGTGAGCACCCGACAAGCTTTGACAACTTTTTGAAGGTACTAACCACGACTGACCGTGAGCACCCGACAAGCTTCGACCACTTTTTGAAGGTACTAATCACGGCTGGCCGGGAGCACCCGACAAGCGTTGACCACTTTTTGAAGGTACTAACCACGACTGACCGTGAGCACCCGACAAGCTTCGACCACTTTTTGAAGGTACTAACCACGACTGACCGTGAGCACCCGACAAGCTTTGACCACTTTTTGAAGGTACTAATCACGGCTGGCCGGGAGCACCCGACAAGCGTTGACCACTTTTTGAAGGTACTAACCACGACTGACCGTGAGCACCCGACAAGCTTCGACCACTTTTTGAAGGTACTAACCACGGCTGACCGTGAGCAACCAACAAGCTTTGACCACTTTTTGATGGTACTAACCACGACTGACCGTGAGCACCCGACAAGCTTTGACCACTTTTTGAAGGTACTAATCACGGCTGGCCGTGAGCACCCGACACGCTCTGGCCACTTTTTGAAGGTACTAACCACGGCTGACCGTGAGAACCCGACAAGCTTTGACAACTTTTTGAAGGTAGTAACCACGACTGACCGTGAGCACCCGACAAGCTTCGACCACTTTTTGAAGTTACTAATCACGGCTGGCCGGGAGCACCCGACCAGCGTTGACCACTTTTTGAAGGTACTAACCACGGCTGACCGTGAACACCTGACAAGCTTTGACCACTTTTTCAAGGTACTAACCACGGCTGACCGTAAGCACCCGACAAGCTTTGACCACTTTTTGAAGGTACTAACCACGGCAGACTGCGAGCATCCACAAGCCTTGAAGCGTCGGAAATCCTCTGGACCAGTCGTCTAGATATTACAATTTGGCCTTCATCAAACTCGTAAAATCTCGCCGCCTTTCCCATTTTAAGAACAAGAATAACACTGATTAACAAGCTCAGTATTAGGTGTTATTTACATTGTTTCATGACCTTCACACCCGCTATTGTTTACCTGCAGTTGTTTCAATTTGCGTAAAGACGCACTAGTCATAATATTTTGACTCTTCGGTGTGTCATCTTCCCACTGCACATCTGTCTCACTGTCGATAATGGCGCACGTTGACACACTTACTGCACATTATGCGTTGCAACATTACCAATGCGCTTAATAGTTGGGTCAATATTATTGTTCTTAGCTTATAGATTATAGATCTTGTAGCTTAAACAAAAAGCGTGCCACCACTTCACGGTAAGTACGACGCTACCGTTTCGAAAATTCCCACACGGAAGTAGTGTCCCGGGGCTCACGCCGTACGTCGTGTCATCTAGGCATCTGGGTGAGCCGTAGAAGTTGAACGTCATGACCCTGTTTTTAGCATGCCTTTTGTAAAAAACGATCGTGCTTATGTTACCGGTTTGTGGGTCCGTCTGCCCGACCGTCTGTTTGCGGACACCATATCTCTGCAACTATTGGTCCGATTTGAAAAAATATTTTTGCGTTGCGAAGCTTGAAATCTACGAATGATCCTACATTTCTATTTCTTGTTTTACGCTGTACGATTTCACCGCTACAGGGCGTAAACGCAGATGATATCGAATTCAAAATACATTTTATTCCATATATTTGCTTTAAAGCATCCGATTAAAAAAAATATATTTTACATTTCGTTTCCACTTATGTCGAAGAGTTATAATGAATTAGCTTTATTTTCTTTCCGCTAAGCTAATTCATATGAATGATTCTCTTCCTACCAGCGAGCTAATGATATACTTGTACTAAGCTTCAAAATAGTGAATTCAAAAGGGTGTTGTTACTAGTTAATTACGAACGTAAACAAAGTCTTAACGCTGGTTATTTATAGTTATAAATAAATGTTATAAACCTAACAGCCAGACAGAGGTCTGACAAAAACTATGAATTGAGAAAGACTAACTTACAGTAACTTCTTTATTCTAAGACTCTTGGTCAACTAAAGCACACACACAACTTGTTTTACCATAATGAAAAATCTCTCCTCGTAAACAACAACGCTCTCTCATAACAACAACAAAAGCTCTCCTTAAGTCTCGATGAACGCGCCTATATACTAGCTACCACCACGTCATGACTTACACTCATTGCCAGATCTCATTCATCGGGTGAAATAATATTTCGTTTACTAAGAAGATAATTTACATAGTAAAATAAAATAACCAGAGATAGTAAAATCAAAAGGAAAGTGAATATAGAGTATACGTTACATCATCTCCCCCTTAATTTTTTTTTTCTTTCTTTTTTTTTCTTTTTTTTTTGTTTCCGAAAAACCTATCAATTTTGGAGTGTAAGTCTTACATTTCGTTGATTGACGTTTCTCGACCTCTTTTTTGTTTTGTGGTTTGGTGGTAGCCGTATTTAAATTATCAAACTTGGCATGACAAATTAAGAAATCTGTATTCGACTGTGAAACTTGTATTGTTGAAAAAAACAAACCTGCATCGGCATACCTTCCTTTTATTCTGCCTAGCAGGAATCACTTTTTTAATTTCAAATGACGTTCTCATTATTCGGTGAATACATACCAACTGTATCAGCAGCGAAGATTGCCTGGAGCTGCCTAACAGTAACAATTTTATTATTTTAATTTCAAATCACGTTCGCATTATTCGTTGAATACATACCAACTGTATCAGCAGCGAAATTTACCTGGAGCTGCCTAACAGTAACAATTTTATTTTTTTACCCCTAAGCACATAGATATAGAAAAAAAGTGGATTAGTAGATGGACATAGAAGAAATATAAAAAAAACACACATATATACGCAAAAAAGAATGCATAGGCCCACACGAAAAAAGAAATTCTGACACGCCAACTGGTCGTGCAGGAAAAACAACAAACTGAGAAAAGAACCTGTCCACGAGAACTTACTTATCTCGAGGACGCATAAAAAACTCTAGTGCGATAACGTTTTCCAGGCCTAATCGGACTGGTAAAATCAGGTGGCTTGGATCTCTTCAGGGACTGTAATGGATCTGGAACATCGGTCTGCTGTCTGTCAGGAAATCCCGGCGGCTGACGGGAACGGTCAGGAATGGCGGAAATCCTTCGGTCCGAAACGGCTGAAGTCTGTGGGTCCAGAAATCCCTGCGGCTGAGAAGAACGGTCAGGAACGTCAGAAGTCTGGCGGTCCGGAAATCCTTGCGGCTGATAGGAACGGGCCCCCCAGGCTTTTGATATGAAGTCCCTTTGTGCTGGGGCCCGTTGTGTCCTTCCAGTATTCTCTTGGACGGATGTGGCTCCGGCCACATCGTTTGCTTTCGCTTACGCCCACGTGGCATGAGAGTAGCAGCAGGCATCGGCCCTGTTTGCCCTGAACGTAGGTTCCAGGGGCGAAACCCGGGCGGATGCAAAGATTTCTGCCTGCGTCGCTGTTGCGGCGAAGCAGATTGGGGAGACAAGTCACGTTTGCGCCCAGCCTTTGGTGGTGCTGGACGGTTTGGAACATGAAATTTCGTGTTCATAACTGATAAGTCAGAAATGTCCGAAGCCTCTGAGTCGCTGCTGTAATTCAGTGGTCGTGCAGGGCGATGTTTAGATTTGCCTATAGGAATACTTTCTGACGAGGTATTTAAAGAAGAAGTAGCCCGCGTTAGTGCAGAGTTATCCGGAAACGGCGCAGCAATAGTCTTGGCAATGGTTGGAGGGAAAGGAACAATACTAGTATTCGAAGAACTCGATTCGAGCCTTGGTCTCATGGGAGAATCAGGTTGCGTGTGTAGAAACCCGTCTGGAGGAGAGGAGGGTGAAGGAAAAATCACTGGAGATTCTTCAAAAATGTTTGTTGGTTCGTCCAAAATTTCTCGCGGTTGAACATGAGATATAGACTCTTGAGTCTGTGGAACAGAAGGTTGAGTAGGGTTGATTATGAAATCGATATTTCGTTCATGATACTTGCGACACTGATCAACGTGTACGTATTGAAATTGGTTGTCAGGTTTGTCCAGAACAATATTATTTTCAAAGATATTTGCCACCCGATATGGACCTTCGTAGCTATGTGCAAATTTCTTCACTAAAGTATGCGAAACAGAAGACTGGAAGTGCGTTTCCACGAGAGTGAGATCTCCAATGACAAGATCTGGTTCCCTACGCCTAGAATTATAATATCTTGCTTGAGCCGCTTGTGCTCCTAGCATTGCAACACGAGCTTTTTCTGCCATGATTCGTACTGATTGCGGAGTTGGTCGCTGGTTTAGTTCGTCGATAATCCCCGTTAAATTTTCAAAAGGGGTTTTAATTTTGCGACCCAGAAAAAGTTCTGCAGGAGTAATTTTAGTAGACTCGTGGACAGACGAGCGGAGGGCGAACGCAAAAAGCTCCAAATGGTCATCCCATCTTTCATGATGATCCATTACAAAAGTCGCAATCATTTTCACTAGCGTGCGGTTAACGCGTTCCGCCGGATTACTCTGGGGATGATATGGGGAAATGAATTTATGTTTAATGTGTAGTCTCGCACACATTCTTTCAAAAATGTCAGAAATAAGTTGAGGACCATTATCCGAAACTACTTTATTAGGTGCACCGTATCTAGAGAATACTTCATTAACTAATACATTACAAATAACTTCTGCCGTAGCGGCTTTAATGGGAAAAACTTCAACCCATTTAGAAAAATTATCAGTTAGTACTAAAACGTAACGAGCTTTATTTTTAACAGATAAAGGATAAGGCCCCAATAAATCTATGGAAATAATATCAAACACATGAGAACTTGAACTAGATTTCAAGTGACCGGCCGGTCTTACATTACGGTAATTATTAATCTGACACAAGTGACATGATTGAACGTATGCGAGCACACTTTGGTACATGCCAGGCCAATAGGCAACATCCCGCAATTTACAACGGGTCTTGCGAATACCTAAATGGCCTGCAAGAGGTTTGTCATGAAATTCGTTTAAAAGGGCCATTCTAAGGGTTCGCGGAATACATGGGCGAAACTCTGCCCTAGTAGTCCGAGATTTTGTATAATAAAGAAGACCCTCTATTACTTCAAAATTTTGTGACCTTCCAGCCAGAGAAGGATCACTTGGTAGGGGCGAACCCGCAAGCAAAAAATTATAGATATCCCCAAAATCTGGATCATTTATTAATTCTGCCATTATCTGCTCTCTGGATGTTATATCAACTATTAGAAGTAAAGGCTGACATCCAGGAGTAGTTTCTGTGGGGACCCCACTAATCGGAACGCGAGATAATGCGTCCGGTAATTGATTCTTATGACCTGGCTGATACGAAATTTTGATATTGCTCTCTTGTAACTTCAGAGCCCACTTCATAAGTCTTTGAGATAGGTGCTTAGCAGAATTCAAATACTGAAGGGCAGAATGATCCGTAATTATGTTAACCGTCAATTCGTTAAGATAACATTGAAATTTATTCAGCGCATACACAACAGCAAGACATTCACGTTCCGTAGCTGAATAATTACGTTCAGCTTTGGCTAAAGTACGAGACGCAAAAGCTATTGGATGCCCAGCTTGTGACAAAACGCAACCAAGACCAACTCCGGATGCATCAGTATAAATATCAAATTCCTTAGTATGATCCGGGAAAGCCAACACTGGAGGCTGAGTCAATGCAGACTTCAGTGTTTCGAATGCAGCGTTAGCCTCAGGTGTCCAAATAAACTTCTTGTATTTACGTTTTAAAGCATGCAATGGCTCACATATTGTAGCATAAGCGGGGACGAACTGCTGATACCATCCGGTCATTCCCAGAAAGCGGGATAGTTCTTTTGCTGTTTTAGGCCGAGGAAAGTCAACAATAGGCCTAATTTTTTCATTATCAGTAAATAAGCCGTGGGGAGTGATTTTCAACCCCAGATATACAATCTCGTCCCTCGCTATCTGGCATTTACTAGGTTTTAACGTCAAGCCAGCATTGTATATGAGTTGGAACACCTGTTTGAGCAGAGAAAGGTGCTCGTCAAAAGTCTCTGATGTGATAATAATGTCATCCAAATAGACATGCACATGGGGACCCAGGACAGGTCTGAGAATCGTATCCATAAGTTTTTGGAAAGTAGCAGGTGCAGAAGCTAGTCCAAAAGGCATACGTAAATATTCGTAGGCCCCAAAAGGAGTCACAAAGCCTGTTTTATCGACAGAGTCCGGATATACTGCCACCTTCCAATATCCACTCGCCAAATCCAAGGTTGACATCCATTTGGTTGACGACAGGTCATTTAAAATATGCGACATGACAGGTAGTGGATAATTGATCGTTTTTGTGACTTGGTTGAGCTTGCGGAAATCTGTCACGAAACGAAATTCATTGGGTTGTTTCTTTGGAACCAAAAAGGCAGGAGCAGCCCAGGCACTTGTTGATTCCCTGATTATGCCCTGTTTAATCATTTCAGAAATTTGACGTTGCATTTCCTGTTTCTTATGTGGAGCACATGGGTAAGGTTTCGTCGCAATTGGTTTCGAACCATCAGTGTCAATGACATGATAAACCACCTGTGTGAAACCAGGTTGATCCGAAAATAAACCAGGGCTTTCCTGTAAAAGGAGAGAAAGCTGGTTTCGTTGCCTCTCATTCAATTGGTTACTCAATAACAAACTTGTTATATCTATAGGAACCGTAGGAATCATTTCGACAGGTTCCGGAAAGGAAATCACATGTTGTACAAAATTCAAAGTTATTTGAAACTGATGTATAAAGTCCATTCCCATTAGACATTTCACAGGTAGCTCGTCTATAAGCAGGAAAGAATGTGTAAAACGAGCTTTTCCCAGCCCTAAAGATAATGTGACAGTTCCTGCGATACTGAAGATTTCATTATTTGCACCTCGCAAATACTGCGTTGCAGGCTGAACGTGTATTGCAGGAAAATTGTCAGTGCAAAACTTTGTATTTAGGGCTGATATTTCAGACCCAGTGTCGAACTTTGTCTCGACAATAATATCTTCAATTGTTAAGAATACATCAGGCAACTGAGGAGTTTGAACAGTCACTAATACTGTTTTAGGGTCAGAATGCTTGGTATCAGGAAGCAGGACCGACCCTTGGTCTACTTCCTTTGGAAGTTTAAAGGAATCCTGGTTGGGTTATCATGTGGTCGGAAACCTCGACCCTGCCGGGTATCGGGAAAATTTTCACGATGAGGAAAACTGCGTGAAACCTGCGTCGGGAACTCCGCGTGTCTGTTGACATTTTCATATCCGTTACGTCTGCCCTCAGCACGGGCAAAAAAATTATCATTGCCCTGAGCATGATAACGTTCCGAATGCTGCTGATTGAAACGGGGTCGAGCATACTGTGCATTATTACGATATTCCGAAGCTTGTGCAGAAACTCGCTGTTGGTTTGCCACTCTTCTGTGTGGTGGAACGTATGAAGCTTGGGTGTGCACTTGTGTATGCTCGCGCTGAAAGTTATTATGCTTATTATGCCGCTGAGGGTTTTCGTAATAAGCCTCGCGGGGTGCCCGAGCATGGTGAGTTGAACCATGTTTGCCATGTCGCTCTTCATACGTGCGTATGAGGCGAAGGCATTCATGAATTGTGGCAGGGTGTCGAACCTCAAGAAAATCTTGTAAGAATGGGTCGAGCTGCTGCACGAGGGTATCCAACATGTCAACATGACTGGCATGTGGATCCCATAGGTTATATAAGCGTGTAGTTTCCAACGCAAATGCAACAGGGCTATCATTGGGACCTTGCTGACGCGAAAAAAGCTGTTGAGCAAGGCTAGCTCGACTGAGGCCGAAAGGAAAGACCTCCAAAAATTCTGCACGGAAATTCTCATAATGAGAATCCGGGTTCGACACTCTCCACTGCCGATACCAGGTCTTAGCGGTATCCCTCAAGCAAGTACCGGCGATTTGGACTTTGCAGTCTTCAGGAATATTATATAGATCAAAATGATCTTCCAGATCTTCGAGGAACTTTAAGGACCCCTCCAAACCATTGAAATGAATTGTTCCTGCATGCGGCACGAAATGGGCAAGCATTCTGCTTCGCTGAGAGGATTGAACTCCCTCAGGAACGACGCGCTACTCAGAGTAATAGGAAGCTGGTATATTACGAAATGGTGAAGAATGCCTGGGTACGTGTAGATAATGCATATCAAAGTCAGACCCACAGGCTTCTTGCAAATTGTCCAAAAACACACCATCACCCTCGAGACTTGCCGGAGGGTGGAAATTTGAAGTTGTCTCAGGTAAGGAAGACATGGGTAATAATCGTCAAGATCTCGTGTTCGAGAAAAGTTCGGGCGCCAATTATAATGAATTAGCTTTATTTTCTTTCCGCTAAGCTAATTCATATGAATGATTCTCTTCCTACCAGCTAGCTAATGATATACTTGTACTAAGCTTCAAAATAGTGAATTCAAAAGGGTGTCGTTACTAGTTAATTACGAACGTAAACAAAGTCTTAACGCTGGTTATTTATAGTTATAAATAAATGTTATAAACCTAACAGCCAGACAGAGGTCTGACAAAAACTATGAATTGAGAAAAACTAACTTACAGTAACTTCTTTATTCTAAGACTCTTGGTCAACTAAAGCACACACACAACTTGTTTTACCATAATGAAGAATCTCTCCTCGTAAACAACAACGCTCTCTCATAACAACAACAAAAGCTCTCCCTAAGTCTCGATGAACGCGCCTATATACTAGCTACCACCACGTCATGACTTACACTCATTGCCAGATCTCATTCATCGGGTGAAATAATATTTCGTTTAGTAAGAAGATAATTTACATAGTAAAATAAAATAACCAGAGATAGTAAAATCAAAAGGAAAGTGAATATAGAGTATACGTTACAGAGTATTTTAGGTATAATCACTTTTTTCAAGTTACGCACAGATTTTCTGCTAGAGAGCGTAAACTTAAGTTACATTTTCCCGATATCGCTACTTTTAAAACTCCGATTTGAAAAATTCTTTGTGCGGCTGATACTGCTCCTAATAGAAAATATTTCGCGCATAATTTCTGATTTTTTAAAGAATTATTTTGCCACCAGTAGGCGTAAATGTTAATTTCTGCTTCTGATGTGTTTGCCACAAAATCGGAGCTTCTGAAATCTCAATTGAAAAAATTCGTAGCCGCCCTGATGGCGCAGAGGTCTAAGCCATGGCCTCTGATCATTCGTCCGAAAGGGGTCCGGATACGATTCCCGGTAAAGCATGGATGTTGTGTTTGTCTTACGGCGCTGGATCTCTCACTTCCCTGGAACCAGTAGCTCTAAATTGGGGACGGGCGACTGAGTTGCTCACGGTTGCCGTTTAACTTCCAATTAAAAAAATCGTACGTGCCCCGATGCGACTCACGTCGATAAACCCCTGACGGAGAAACCGTGCAGTATTTTTTTGTCTTCTTAAAATACTGCACGGTTTCTCCGCCAATGGTCGTAGATGTATAACCTTATTTTTGTCAACATTTCTGCTTCTAATGGTACGATTTGAAAAATTACTTCTTTATTAGGTAGCGTTTCTGTTGCGACATGTTTTTCATATAATTTCTGCTTTTTCAAGTGATTCATAAACTTTCCGTTAGGGGGCGTTAAGGTAAATTGCGTTTCCCCTGAAATTTCTGCTTGTAAAACTCTGATTTGAAAATTCTTTCTACAGAAGATACAGCTCCGGGTGGGAAATAGTTTGCATATGATTTCTAATTTTTGGTAAAAAATTGTTTGTCCACCATAGGGCGTAAGTATGTCAACCGCACGCTTCTCCCATAGACTTTACATGGGAACTTTGACGCCCCATAACGCCCGAACCGTTGCCCCAATCTCATTTTCTCTCTTCGACTGGCACATCTACATGGCAAGACGTTTATTTTGATACATCTACCATATGTTTACGTTCAGCCGTTCTCTTACAACTGGCAATACAGTAAAAAACCTTATATAATTAATATATAGATAGAAAAACTTCTTGTTTCTTTTAGATACTACTGTTTTCCATATTGGTTCAATTGACTTTGAGTAGCTTTGATAAATTTAATTCGAGTCAGAACGGATTCAAAAGATGTTCATTACACCCGAAAATTCGGTGTCATCTTTCTTGTTTTACACTTTAAAAGGTTCACTTAACGGCTTTTTTTCACTAGCGAGACAACTTTCGAAAATAGCTTTTTTTTTATTACAGCTATTGTGTAATTAATACAGACATTTGACGTGGACAAGGTTACATCAAACAGTGGAAAGAGGGATGACTTATGTTTGAGAAGCTATTGTGTATTTATCATGTTCTGAAATTTTGGACTGATACTGTATAATGTTTTCGTACACCTGTGGAAGTAGGTCATAGACAAGCAGACATCTGGGCAGGCGACCATTTTCCTAAGCTAAGAACTCCTTATCAATAAATATCTTACATGATTCATCCCATCTATAAATAGCCGCTAATTATCCTAATGCATATTGGAACTGCCGGGAATTTCCTCCGAGGTTTTGACGACATTCCTTTGTCAATTAACAACGACTAAGAGGGCTCCTAGGAGCTGATTTAAGAATATCGCTTCTTTTCTCCGTTACACTGCGAATTAATTAAATCTGAGATGACAAGGCTTTTTAAGTTGTGTGAGATTTAAACACAAATAAAAGCTGTTCAAGCCATTAGAGATTCGAACGCAAAGAAGAGCAAGGAAAAAATAATTAGAAATATCCGTCTTAATGATCAGTAAATTAAGCATCACATCAAAATGAAAATTAGGAAAGTAATTAGAAATTTTCCTTCTCGAAGGGAATGAATTCAGTGTGTCTTTATGCAATAAATATTTTTTAAATTGTTTGAGATAACATTCTCTATAGAAAATGTTTTTTTGTTTCAAAACATTTAGTGCGTAAATACCTTATTATTTCCGATTGTAGATACTTCGTGCATTTTGTCCTAAATTTGTTGTAAGGTAAATATTTATTTTTCTACTACCTCTGATATTAATAACGCAGGTACAGATTTCTGTAAAAACGCATTACTAAATTTGGTTTAAATTTAAAAACTTGAAAGAAATTTTACTGATTTTAAGTTCAGTAGGATAGAGACATGTTTGGTTACTTTCTTTTTTTTTTGTGGTAACAACTTGGTCATTTTGATTCTTCTTCATTACTCCCTTTCTGTTGACGTGATGGCTACATCACATTAAAAAAATAGCTTTCAGTCAAATGTACGGTTATTCATAAATCAGAATTTTTTAGTTTTACGAAACACTAGATGCGTTGAGGATGATAGAGACATATTTGGTAGCTTCCTTTTTCTCTGCTAACATATATATGTGCTAACGCCTTGGTCATTAAATGACCAAGGCGTTAGCACATATATATGTAAGTGTCGAGTGAGAATTTTTTTAAATTGGGCTCTGATCAATGACAATACTTTTCATTCTTTCGCCGTTTCATTCTTGTTTCTTACATGTCATCATTCAACTGCGAAGATGAAAGAAAACTTCATTAACTTAGTCCTTGATGAATTCTGCGGTGTGCTTCTGTATGGCTTCTTCTCCACAATAAAGAGGGGAATGCAATAACTGCGCACTGACTTTTGTTGATCGGAGAAGCCGAATGTTTTCCGATGGTTCGCCACTCTCGTTACACCATCAAATATCTAGGCAATCATTTCAGATTGTTTTATTTCTTCGTGTGAGCACTGAAACGTCGACCGGTAGAGCAGATATTGGTGGCAAAACGAAATTTTTGTTCGACGTGCTTATCATTACGGTTCAAAGCTGCCTGAATCGTTCTAGCACGATTGCATCTCAAACACAAAGGCTCTCTCCTCGAAATTATAATCATTTATTTGAAATCAGTAATCGAAAGGATTCCAGATATCCCATAAAGAAATAACTGGTTTTCCAGTTGTTTGTGAGAGTAGTGCCTCATCAGCTCTAGCTGTCAATGCGACAGAGCAACTTGTTTTTCTTTGTTGTCCCACTTGAACGCAGCAAGGAAGTCTGTGTTTCCATCAGTTTGATGAGGACTGTACATTCTATGGTTAGAACCGAACCTGTGTGCTGCTTTTACCTTCCATTTGTTTGGTTCTCAATGTGATATTCTTCCGTTTCACACTGCTAAGTTGTAATCATACGATAGCAACGAGGATTTGTGTTTCGTTCTCTATCCTTTATCCTCCTTAATTCAAAAAGGAGGACTAGAAACTAACTAATTTCTAGTCAACTAAGTCTGTTGTCGAGTGGAGTCTAGGCTTCTAACTGAACGTTCTCACCTGCGACTGTGTGCGCCTGGAGACAGAGTTATCGTATCAAAAGGATGCTACTGAGATGTAGGATAGTCGAAGTACACATGCCTTCTCTATCAATGGAATATGCTCTGCAATAGAAAATTATTACCAATGTACAACATAACTGGCTCATAGCCCGCGCCATGCAAAGGTGAAAAAGCTGTGACTGAAATTTTTATAACACGAGTCGTAAAATACATATACATAACCATAATAAACGGTTGAATTATTAATAGGCAGTCTACACTGAAGAGCAATTGAATTAGAGATACCTATCTAGTAACGTGTAGCACCACCTTTCGCCCTGATGACGGCGGCGATTCGTCTCGGTATGGACTCGACAAAATACCGGAAGCTTTGGGAAGCCATCCGGTTCCACGACCCCTCTACAAGCTCCCACAGTTCACGAAGATTTGATGGAGGGCGTCAGAGCCTCGAACATCTCTCCCGATGGCATCCCAGATGTGCTCGATGGGATTGAGGTCAGGTGACCTAGCTGGCCAAGGAAGCGAGGTCACGTCGTCGGTGGAGTGTTCATCAAACCATTCGGATACAATTCGGGAGCGATGGCACGCTGCATTGTCTGGTTGCAGGAGGATGTCCCCAGTGGGATGTTAAAGACGCACAAACGGGAACAAATGGTCGTCCAGGATATACCGGTAACGTTGACCTGTGAGGGACGATGTCACACCTTCCAGGGACTCATTTCAGTCCACGTAAACAGTACCCAGACGAGAATGTAACCCCCACCAGCTTGAAGAGTACCCTGCGGGCAAGAAGGATCCTGCCATCCGCATGTACCAACCTGAATCTCGACTCATCAGTCCATGCAACATTTTTCCACATGTCTAGGGTCCAGTGGCGATGTTCCCGAGTCCATGCTAATCTTCGCACCCTGTGATGTGCGGTCAGCAGCGGTATCCTCGTGGGACGATGATTTCTGTACCTCATAGCGAGGAGATGGTTCTCGATGGTGTGGCTGCTTGCACGTTTTTGTGCACCAGCGTTAAATTGCCGAGTGATTTCTTGCACTGTGGCCCGTATATACATTGTTACAATGCGAGCTAGCTGACGATGACTCCGCTCATCCACACTCTGTTGTCCACGGCAGTAGGCCTTTGCAGGGATGGTTTTACCGGATTCGATGTACTGACGCTGCACCCGTGACACAGTAGCTCGTGAGAATCCCAGTGCCTGCACGACTTCCGAGATGGAGTGATCCATTCGTCGGGCCGCGACAATTTGCCGACGATCAAATGCTCTTAGATCCTTCTTCATACCCATACTGCGTCCGAATCTTACTGATTCCCGTCGCATCACTCCTTATATTGTCGGATCGCTGCATACGTCATGTCGTTTCCTTTTATAGGGCCGCCCACAGCGCCACATTTGCATAACGCTAGTTGTCTCTAATTCAACTGCTCTTCAGTGTATAAGATAGATCATTAATAACACAAGTTTCGTAATATTCCCATTAAATATTCCCATGACAGAAGCCTGTTATATAGGTTAATAGATTTTAACCCGCCATATGACGGTCACATTATGTTAAAAATCATATAATATAAAAATGTAGCTAATAAAAATTTAAATTAAAGGTTATGAAAGACTTCTTGATGTACAATGTTTTGTGTTTCTGACATTTGACTGTTCAAAATATTTCCTTGCAGTTCATTGTGTTTGACAAACTTTCACGTGTTGTGGATTTCTTGATTTGATAGAGCAACATAGAGCTGTCCATGAGCAGAAACAAACTCTTTTAGGGCAAAAATCAACATAATCAAAGGATTGACCTGGTGCCTTATTGATAGTATTTGTATAATCAGGCATTACGGGGAACTGGCGCCGCTTTAGAATAAAAGGAAGATTTAAGTCACTTGGAGTTAAGTCAATTCTTGGAATGAATATAATGTCACTCCGATTACTCTGAAATAATTTCTGCACAAAGAAGTTACATCGAGCTTGTAGTTGCTCAGGAGTTTTCACTTTAGAGCTTGAACACAACAATGCTTTATCTTATTAAATAATTAAATAACAAGGAACTATATACCAACTGTACTTAAAAAGTATAACTATACTAGTGATCCGAAATGTCTTGGTGTACAATAGAAATCGAAGTTTCCAAGCTTTCGCACATTAACAGGGCGGCTTTTTCAAGGAAGGTAGACAGCAAACTGACAGCAATTGCTATTTACAGTTGCTGCCTTTTTCAAGGAATCAGACAGCAGTTTGTAGTCTACCTTCCTTGAAAGCAAACTGACGGCAGTTGCTGTAGTTTTCAAGGAATCAGACAGCAGTTTGCTCTTTACCTTCCTTGAAAGCAAACTGACGGCAGTTGCTCTCTTTTTCAAGGAAGCAGACAGCAGTTTGCAGTTGCTGTCTTTTTCAGGGAATCAGACAGCAGTTTGCTGTCTGCCTTCCTTGAAAAAGCCATCTGGCTGATTTGCAAAAGCTTGGAAACTTTGATTTCTATTCTACACCAAGAAATTTCGGATCACTAGTATAGTTATACCCTTTAAATGCTTTATCTTATCTGGATGTTTTATTAAGCAAATCGCCTGACAGCCACCCAAAACCCAAGTCCGTCCCCAGCTTGATGCTCCGAAGCTCTTTCTATCCAGCAGAATACAAAAGAGCTATCTGCAGTTCCCGAAGTAGAAGAGCCTTCGCCGCCTCCTCTGATACCCATTCTAGACAACACGAAATTGAAAGCGTCATCGAGTTGGCCACGGATGCAGGATATTCATTGAATCAAATACATAATTTTATCCAAAAAGGCAGGGTCAAACATTTTAACCTTCCTTTGCCCAGCTTCGTTATTTATGCTCAATTCCCTACATACCAAATGTGTCTTACATAGTCAAGAACGCCCTCGAAAAGCTGAACCAAGTTACCACCATAAAGTCTGCATTTTTATATACTATAATAAAGAGAAATAATGAAAAAAAAACATCTCTTTCCAGCGAAGCAGGTGTTTATGCGATCCCACTAAGATATTCGGAAGGCTCTAAACGATATTACACTGGAATGACCAAGGGTTCCTTTAGAATCAGGGTCAACGATCACAAAAGGGGACACAAAATACGGTAAAGTAACCACGGCCCTATCCAGAGAAGTCAAATTCAAGTCTTATATTCCTATGTTGGATGATATAAAGAAATTAGCTACCTACTCTACCCCTAAGTGTAGAGCAATTCGGGAAACCTTGGAGATCATTACGAGCAGTGATACTTGTAATGATAGCGTCTCAGTCGAGTTGCCACGATTTTGGAGCCAGTTCTTCAAGTAACAATTTCTCCCGACCAAGATTCCACGTGCACAACCAACGTGAAATTTCGAATCTTTGAATGAATATAAACATCGTATCTATTTATTGTCAAGTGAGCTCACCGCGTTCAAATTGTTAAAGCGTTCTATTATTCAGATTGCAGTTTCTGTCTAACTTCCTTGAAAAAACCACCTGGTTGACGTGCAAAAGCTTGGAAACGCTTATATGCGTATTCCTACGCCAATAAATCGGATACTTGTATAGTTTTACTATTTATTCAAAATTGTATAACTATAGTAGTGATTCGAAGTTCTTGGCGTAGAATAGAAATAAAGGTTTCTATGCTTTCGTCCATCAACCAGACTGCTTTTTCAAAGAAGGTAGACAGCAAACTGTTTGCTGTCTCCCTTCCTTGAAAAAGCCATGTTTGCTCTCTACCTTACTTGAATAGTCATTTGGCTGATGTGCGAAAACTTGGAAACTTTGATTTCTATTCTACGCCATGACATTAGGGTTACTAGTATAACTATACTATTTTTTGTATATTTGATGTACATTTCCTGTTTATTAATTGAAGTTTCAGAAATTATACAATAATACAAAACTAATACTAAAGAAATTCATAGTACTTATCACTGTAAATATCTTACATGACGCCAGTTCGATTGAGCAGACTTGTGAATCCATGGGATACTTGTACAAATCCATCATGCAAGAGAAGCGAAGTTTTAACCTATATGGATAAAAAGATAAATTTCTTTGACACATTGATAATCCTTTACAGATGTTATAATTAAGAGAAACAAAGATTTGTTAAATTTAATACTATTTAAAGATTGTTACACTGGTTATTCTGTCGTTACGTACAATAATTGTATTTGATATTGATTTTTCATACTCACAATCTAAATAGATGCGGCATGGTTAAAACGGAAAAGATGGGGAAGAAAAATAGTCTCATTTGTCGCTCAACGTAAAGCACCGATGTTCCCCACTTGGACAATCTCCCTTTTCGTATCTATGTGATTATCGATTATTGTAGGTTCAATTTCCGTTGCCTCTCGTATCCAATTCAAGGTTTTTTCCATGGTTTACCTTGGCTACAAAGCGTTCGCACGGATTGATCCCTGAAAATTGGCTCTGAACATTCTGAACATCAGGGCTGCTTTCTTGTGTTGTACCCGTAAATTTCCGGTGCATGCAGTAGAGATCTGGCTACCCGGCTGACAATATATGTACGTCTTTCTCTAGTAACGTTACACAGGCTTACGTTTGCCCAAATTTCTATGGCATCGTTACACAGGCTCATGTCCAAGGCAGACTTTACCGGTTTGTTTATGGAGAGTGAAGACAGAGAGAGAGAGAGAGGGACATGAAGTAAGTAAACAAAAATGGCTACCGTATGTACAGCGCGATTCATAATTATTGTCGTGGTTTCTGTGGCTTGGCATGGTCAAACCGCAACCGACCAAATAGAACTGCCTGCAGCATAAGCAAATTCAACGCGGAAAGTTTTATGTGACAAAACGGCACCCGCTAAATTGACGTCATACTTCAAAATGGCCCGACTGCTCAAGAAAAAGCAATGAGCGTACTCTGGTTCTTCGAAGCAGAGTCAGTTATCACAACGTAACGTCGTTACAGAATGCAGTATGGCAGAGTTCCACCTTCCGATATTGCTATCCAATGTTGATTAAAGCAGTTTCAAAAGACTGGTAGTGTGCAGCATCGAAAAGGAGCAGGAAGACTGAACACTTCGTAGGGTGATGCTCATCACGTTGGTTAAAGCAGTTTCAAAAAGGAGCAGGAAGACTGAGCACTTCGTAGGATGATGCTGACCGCTTCGTAGGATGATGCTGATCACGTTGGTTAAAGCAGTTTCAAAAGACTGGTAGTGTGCAGCATCAAAAAGGAGCAGGATGACTGAGCACTTCGTAGGATGATGCTGATCACGTTGCTTAAAGCAGTTTCAAAAGACTGATAGTGTGCAGCATCAAAGAGGAGCAGGAAGACTGAGCACTTCGTAGGATGATGCTGATCACGTTGCTTAAAGCAGTTTCAAAAGACTGATAGAGTGTGCAGCATCAAAAAGGAACAGGAAGACTGAGCTCTTCGTAGGATGATGCTGATCACGTTGCTTAAAGCAGTTTCAAAAGACTGGTTGTGTGCAGCATCAAAAAGGAGCAGGAAGACTGGGCACTTCGTAGGATGATGCCGATCACGTTGGTTAAAGCAGTTTCAAAAGACTGGTAGTGTGCAGCCCCAAAAAGGAGCAGGAAGACTACGCATTTCGTAGGATGATGCTGGTCACTCCGTAGGATGACGCTGGTCACTTCGTAGGATGATGCTGATCACGTTGGTTAAAGCAGTTTCAAAAGACTGGTAGTGTGCAGCATCAAAAAGGAGCAGGAAGACTGGTCACTTCGTAGGATGACGCTGATCACGTTGGTTAAAGCAGTTTCAAAAGACTGGTAGTGTGCAGCATCAAAAAGAAGCAGAAAGACGGAACACTTCGTAGGATGATGCTGATCACGTTGGTTAAAGCAGTTTCAAAAGACTGGTAGTGTGCAGCATCAAAAAGGAGCAGGAAAGACGGAGCACTTCGTAGGATGATGCTGATCACGTTGGTTAAAGCAGTTTCAAAAGACTGGTAGTGTGCAGCATCAAAAAGGAGCAGGAAGACTGAGCACCTCGTAGGATGATGCTAATCACTTCGTAGGATGATGCTGATCACGTTGGTTAAAGCAGTTTCAAAAGACTGGTAGAGCGCAACATAAAAAAGGGAGGGAAGACCGAGCACTTCGCAGGACGATGTTGATCGTGTTCAGGAAGCCTTTTCTCGAAACCTTCAGAAGTCAATGAGACGAGCTGTTTCGCAATTAGGTATGCCCCAAACGACTGTTTGGAGGGTTCTACATAACTGCCTACAAGTCCGTTCATACAAACTGCAGATTGTACAGGTTTTACAGTGGGACGATAAACCCCGGCGTTTCCAATTTTCCCAAGACATTTTATCCAAAGCCGAAGCTGATGAACATTACCATCGGACATGGATGTTTAGTGATAAAGCAACGATCTTCGTCTCAGGGAGAGTACATCGGCATAACTGAAGAATGTGAGGCTCCGAAAACCCTCACGCCATTGAAGAAGTCGAACGAAATAGTCAAAAGGTGGGTGGGCTCATGTTCGGAAGTGTTGCGGCATTTTTTCTTTGTGGAGAAAACAGTGACAGCGGTTCTGGACATGCTACAACTGTATCTGTTGACTCAGTTGGAAGATCGGCAGCGCAATGTGGTATTTAATCACGATGGCGCACCGCCGCAATTGGCTGTTATTGTTCTAGAATATTTATTGACCTGCATTTCCCTGGGCGCTAGATTGGGCGTGGTGGACCCATTCTGTGGCCTCCGCTGTCCCCCGATATTACGCCACTGGATTTCTTCCTATGGGGATACGTGGAAAACATCGCTTACCAGACCCCTGTGACCTCCTTCGAAAACCATAATTGTTGCTGCTAAAGCAACAGTAACGCCGCAATTGCTGGCGAACACTTTGCGTAAAATTGATTGCATGGATATCATACGTGCCACGAAAGGGGCGCATGTCGAAGTGGTTTAGCAATCTGATGTATAGATTCTGCAGGTAATAAAACTTGTAGTTGTCATTGGTGTATTTCTAAATTTATCATCGGGAGAATAAACAAGAACAGGTCTCCAAGTCATGTGGTAGGCAATAGAATCTCTCATTATTTCTGTCATAGGAGTGTATTTTACTCGACACTTATGTTGTTAACCCCCAGAATTCTGCGAGGCTGAATTCTATGGTGACAAAAAAGTTTCAAGTTTTCCGTGTAGCACGTGTAGGTGAAAATTAAATTATGGCACTTCAGGAAAAAAAATAACAGCCAGCTAATATTTACACTTGAATTCCGCTTACTTCCTGCAGCTTCAGTTATTAACCTCAATAACAAAAGCTTGATTCCTCATTATATACACTGAAGAGCAATTGAATTAGAGACAGCAGGTGTTATGCAAATGTGGCGCTGTGGGAGGCCGTGTAAACGGAAAAGACATGACGTATGCAGCGATCTAACAATATAAGGAGTGGTACGACGGGAATCAATAAGAGTCGGACTCATTATGGGTAAGACGAAGGATCTAAGCGCATTTGATCGTGGACAAATTGTCGGGGCCCGACGAATGGATCACTCCATCTCGGAAATCATGCAGGCACTGGGATTTTTACGAACCACTGTGTCACGGGTGCACCGTGAGTACATGAAATCCGGTAAAACCATCCCTGCAAGGGCGAACTGCCGTGAGCAACAGCGTGTGGATGAGCGGGGTCATCGTCGGCTAGCTCGCATTGTAATAGCGGATAGACGGGCCACGGTGCAAGAAATCACTCGGCAATTTAACGCTGTTGCACAAAAACCTGTATGCAGCCACACAATCCACAACCATTTCCTCGCTATGGGGTACAGAAGCCATCGTCCCACGAGGGTACCGCTGCTGACCGCACATCACAGGGTGCAAAGATTAGCATGGGCGCGGGAACATCGCCACTGGACCCTAGACATGTGGAGAAATGTTGCCTGGACTGATGAGTCGAGATTCACGTTGGTACATGCGGATGGCGGGATATGAGTACTACGCAAACCACATGAAGCGATGTATCCCTTCTTGCCATTAGGGTACTCTTCAGGCTGGTGGGTGTGGCGTTCTCGCCTGGGGACTGTTTACGTGGACTGAAATGGGACCCCTGGTGCGTGTGACATCCTCCCTCAAAGGTCAACTTTACCGGGATATCCTAGATGACCATTTGTTTCCGTTTGTGCGTCTTCAACATCTCACTAGGGACCTCATACTGCAACAAGAAAATGCACCGTGACATTGCTCCCGAATTGTATCCGAATGGTTGGATGAACATTCCACCGACGTGACCTTGCTTCCTTGGCCAGTTATTAACGATTTATGGTGTTCATTAAAATTTCAGCCTGTTTCATAAAACATTCGCAATGATACGTTTCTAACTTTTTATCCCAGAGATTCGCCCCTCAAAGACGTCTGAAACCGAAAGCACGTGATGCATTTGATGCTTCTCACATGGACAGCTGTATGTTGGAATGTCGAGAGCAAAGGATCCAACAAAATTATGTATTGTCGCCGATGAAGGAGAAACCAAAACTGTTGCGTACGGCAAAGTGTTGAAATAATCACACTATGAATAAATAATTTGTAATGACCGAATTTGTGAAATCAACTTTTCTCTTTCTTGCAAGCATTGTTTCCCGATTTTTCCAGTGACAGATAAGGGAATATGAAATTAATAAGCCTAAATCCCGGGCAAAGCCGGACAGTAAAGCTAACAAGTTTATAAGATTATTGGATTTAATGATCTCTCCTTCTAAATAACTTACAAGTATTCCACTGTCATCGTAATCGTGTTGACCCAAATAGGTAAGGAATTCTGTCGATTAAACAACTATTTCATTTTAACATTGGTAAACTGATGTTTAAAAGGATAAAAATAATTTGTTTTCTACATTTAACTTCATTGGTCCTGAGTACTGAAATGGTTTGCCTGTGGAGTTCATTTATATTAATAATCTAACATTATTTAAAAACAAATTAAAAATATTCTTACTTAATAACTAAACAAAAAAAGGGACTAGCATACTTGTATATCTTTCCCTTACTGAGTTGACATGGCCAGTGCTTGACTCATTTGTTCTGTTTTGGGAATTCAGGACGCGTCCGGTCTCTGTGAGACCTTTTCCCTTTTTTCCTTTGCTGCTATTACTATTTAATTGCACATAAAAATCTCTGATTTATGATGTCATAATGTAACAGCATAAATATTGAAATAAAAATAAAGAAAAAGGATAAGGAGAAATGAAACAAAAAGTGTAAAAAAAAAAAAGGGGGGGGGCGAGAAAGTGCTAAAATGACAAAAGAGTACACTAGGAAAATGAGGACAGGAGGGCAAAGTAGTAAGGAAGTGGGGAAGGCTGGGAGGAGGGTGGAGAAAAAAAGGGATAGAAAACAATTTTACTAATACCAATTTCTACTAATACCTTTGAATATTATGTGCCATGCTCTCGGGTGTAATTCTGACTTCGCTACATTTGTGTAGGGAGATCAGGGCCTTGTCAGAACTTTTGTGACCCTTTCCCAAATCTCCCTCGCTGTTACAATTACTTACACTGTTGTTCTATTACATTGTATTTTTGGTTTTAATGTAACAGTTAAATAAATTGAATTGAATTGAACTGAGCATTAAACGGATATTTTTGCACTTTGCTATCTACAGTCTCGCTTTTAACTTAGAACGTAGATCTGGTATTGGACTGCTGAATTGTGTTGCAGTTCTTAAAAGTAAAAAATGGAACTTTTTACGAAATTTTTTAATGGGGGCCCCCTGACTCTGGGCCCCAACCCCTTCCATAACCATCTATGGTCTAACTTAGAGTACAAGAGATAGTATACCAAATTTCGTGGTTCTAAATTAAAAACTGTAGATTTTGCGAAAAATTTGTGTGGGGGCCCGTGACCCCTTCCAAAAACCATTTACCGTCTAACTTAGAGTACTATGAGATAGTATACCAAATTTGGTGGTTCTAAATTGAGAATTGTAAATTTGTATGGATGACATACAAACAAATATTCAATTTTATATATCATTTATAATTTAAGACAAACTTAAATCTTAAACAAGGTTCCATTAATGCTTTCCTACGGAAAATCGTCTGCGTTTTCATCTTAAAGGTAATCACGCAAAAGCTGGCGGTACTACTTTCAAAGCGGAAGCGTACAATCCCAGCTTCACTTTGCTAGCGTGGGTTGAGTTGGGGATAGCGACTCATCTTAATTCCTACGAGCTTGATTTTTACATTATAAAACTAAAACAAATTCAATTTAACATTCACATCATGCTTACAGGAAGTCTTATGAAAAGCAATCGGATTACAGAACATTGCTCTAATGAGAAAACTGCTTTGGTGATACAGTGAGGTTTATTTAAAACTTTGTCGTGAAAATTAGCGTTTTTAATAAGATTAATAACATAGAAGCTACCGAACATGCACGATTTTCTCCTTTGGCATGGACAACACTTTAAATTAATGATTTTTTTTTTTTACATGAGTTGAACTTGAGTTGCATAAAAACTTGCTTCATCAGCTTTTATATATTTCAAAGGAAAAGTGATCGATGTGTATAAGTTACAGAAATATAAATTAATTTTTAAAATGTTTTCTGCCAATAATAAAAGTATGAAATACAATGCTTTATTTTTTTTAATAAAAGAAGCAAAGGTTCATTGTGTATTAAAATTAAAACATCAAAAAGTGATTTAATAACAATTTCCTCAAAATTTTATTTCTCACAACGATCCTATATTTGCTCAGAATTAAATTTTTAATTCTAGGAAGTTTTATGTAAAGGAAACGTAAAGAGGTGACATTACCAAGATATTTTAATTAAAGTAGACTATTTCTGTGAAGTAATCCATCTATTCTGGGGAGTGCTGCAGTTAGTTCGAAAAGCTTAAAAACGTTTTTAATTAAATAGCAATTTTTGTTGGAAATATTGAAGACAACTTTAAGTGTGCGCTTAAAAGACATGAGACAATTACCAGACTTAGCATGCATATTAATTTTTTAACAAGTCTTCTTTTAAAGAGGACTTAGCAAGAGGTTTTTGGTAAACTGTTCAGGCACTTGCCAAAATGCATTTCAATTGTTTTTGTTGTTAATAGGATATAAAGAAGTCAACAAAAAAATTGAGTTGTTTTATTTTGGACTTCAACTAATTTCCTGAAGTTAATTAAATGTGTTCTCGAAGTTTTGTTAAATGTCATTGTACGAAAGAGCAAAAGATGGAAAAAATAATTATAACAGCACGCAACATTCTTCGAAAGAACTTCTAAAACAATCTTAAGAGGAGTAATGAATTGTTAAACGGGTTGTATAATGTATTAGCAAATGTATTTTATTTATAATTCACATAATTAGGCGTGCCTTCTCATTAAACATACACTACTGTTTGTGAAAATTGCAACACCAACAAAAAATAAAGCTATTCAGATGAAATTTATGTCACAGATTCCCCCATCTATAACGAAGTAAATTTCTCCGTCATTTTTATCTGCGCCAGGATTCGAACCCGGGTCCCCTCATTCCGGAATAAGTTGCTCTACCATTTGAGCTACGCGGACGCTTTATTCTGATTCCTATCTGCCTTTATGTCGTGTGCGTCCTTCTGGCAGGTACGTCACATCTCCTGGTACGTTACACATCGTACAGGAGATTACTGATTACATTTGTAGAGCTGTACACGATTTTTTCGCTTCAAAACTCAGTGTCGGGTGGAGCCGCCTTTAGCAACAATAACAGACTCTACACAGCGTGACATTGAATGGAAGAAGTTTTCGATATCGTCCTTGTAAATAGCCTGCTAAGCTGCTTCTATGCGAGACTAAAGCCCATTTGTGGTGACAGGCCAGTCGCTTACCTACCATGTTCCAGACATGTTCAATCGGGTACATATCCGGTGAACGTGCAACCCACGGAAAAAGTGATATCTGCATTGCACGGAAGAGGTCTTGGGCATTCAGTGCCACATGTGGCCGAGCATTGTCTTGCTGGAATATAACGCCAGGACACCTTTGAAGGAATATCACCTCTGCCTCTGAAACATCCCTGATGTATCGTAGGCTGTTGGAGTCATTGTCAGTTGCTTTTTTGTATAATTTCAAATGTATCCTGATGTAAACAACTGATACTTTACCCTTTTCCTTAAGAAACATTAAATCGATATATGACACGTACCCTGCATTTTTGTCTCATAGTTTTTTGAACGTTATAAATCGCTTAAATGTCAGGACAGATTTGAAATCTACGTGAATTTTCCTTTCATTTGGTATATAAAATAGATTAGTACCACTTATATTAGTACCCGATATCTCTGCTTCTAAAACTCCGATTCGGAATTTTTTTCTTCAGAGCATACAGCCTCTAACGGAAAATATTTTGCATATAATTCTAATTTTTGGGAAATAATGGTTTGGCCACCAGCGGGCAATAAGTGTTAATTTCTGCATCTGAGGTATTTGCCACAAAATATGAGCATCTAAAATCTCAATTGAAAAAATTCGTTTGTGGACCGATGCCCCTTACGTCAGTAGATCTTTTAGGAATATTTTCTTTTTAAAATATTGCATGGTTTGTCCGCCAGGAGACGTACACGTATATCATATTTTTGTTAATATCACTGCTTTTAATAGTCCGATTTGAAAAATTCCTCCTCTATTGGATAGTTTCCGGTACAACATGTTTTTCATATAATTTTAAAGCAATTCATAGATTTTCCACTAGGGGGCGTAATTTTAAAATGCATTTCCCCCGATATCGCTGCTTCTAAAACTCCGATTTGAAAACTTCTTTTTGCACCGGATGAAGCTCTTGATGGAATGTGTTTTGCATAAAATTTGTAATTTTTCGTTTAAAAATATTTTGGCCACCATGGGACGTAAGCTTAATTTATGCTTCTGATGCATTTGCAGCAAAATCTGAGCTTCTAAAATTCCGATTGAAAAAATTCGTTTGTAGACCGATGCTACTCACATCCCTGAACCTTTTTTTTAAATACAGATCCTTCCGTACGATCCTCCTTGTCTGAATTGGATATCAACAGCGTGCATGAATTGGTAATTCAAGGCAGACGAACGACTGTTTGTATCTCAGATTACACATTTAATTCGATAGTATCGATTTAATCGTGACAAATCCCTAGAAGATGAAAAACGTTATTGTACAATTGGTCGTATTAACAGTGAGAGGTCAAAGAAATTTATGGCATAAATGAATGTGCCTTACGAATTTGAACATCCTCTGTGCAGTTCCAATAAATCTCTAGTCCTGTATTGTTGCAATAGAACACACGGGTCCTTTGTTTTCGTCCCAGACAACGAAAACTAAAGTCTATTCTAAGAACACGCAACTCATCCGCCTCCTAAGAAGTTCCATGTTTTTCTGTCGTCCAGTCAAACGATACCATCCTTGGTTTTGGGCGAATACAGAACGCATCCAGGCTTATGGGACGAAGCTGGCACCGCAGGTTTCTGACTCTTCGTTCGAGCGGTCCCGGGTTCGAGCCTTGGATGAAACATAGTTGATGTGTTTGTCTTTCGATACGGGATCGCTCCACTACCTGAAATGAGTGGCCCTCATTTAGGGACCGGTGGATGCTTATATCCCTTATGGGTGGTCATTAAACTTGGAAACTGCCTAAACTATTCCGTTTTTAGTGTTTGGTTTCTTGCCAAAATATATTTGGTTACCATAAACATTTAGTTGTAAGATTTATACAGAGACGAAATAACATTCCTTGCATACCAGCTTCTAGCAGGGATCGATGAATGTATTAACAGATACCTTGCGTTGCTTCCATCAGTTCTGTCACTGGATATCTCAGTAGAGCAGTCGTATTTCTATTACTAATACTCACCTGGCGAATTTGTAAATCTTCCGGATCTGTAGTCACTCGAGGACGATCGGGTCATGAATGTTGATCTAATACACCTTCTTCTTTTCACTGCTGCCAGAAACGGCCAACTCTTTGCGTATTGCGCCTCGAAGGACCTGCAATTTGTCGTACAGACCATCCTGCTTTACCTATGACCTACGATGCGACCACGCTACGGTGATTTAAGGTCACCGTAGCGTGGTCGCATCATAGGTTTTGTATGGTGTATGAATGGCATTACATTTTGGAAAGATCTAGAGTTTTGCAGATCAAGTACAGTTTCTTTAATCCACATCGTCCATTATTCCGCAACAACATCTTTCCGTACTACTAACGAAACCCCAACACTTTCCTCAATACGAAGATTGTTCCATGATTGCGTTTGGTCTCTCACATCCATACTAATTGGTATAAATGTCAACTTTACCTGATAGGGTAATTTATTTTTGTATACTTATGAGGTCTAAAATTTGCAGTTTGTGTATGACGTAAATTTGCCTTTACAAATCATGTCTTGCAAAATTTAAAGTACCAGTAGTAGTGCAAAGCTTTAAAATCTTGCGGGAGGAAAACCAAGGAACAAATACATAATTTGTTATGTTACCTGAAGCGGATAGAAATTTTATAGTGAAAATAATAGCAGTGATATCGTGTGATAGTGAAATTATATATGCATATTAGGCTTCGAAAATATTGTATATGCACCCGAGATAGACAGAAAAAAAGCCCCTGTGGGCCACAAGATGTAGAAAATTTAGGATAATATAGGGTAATGATTCGAGCTACGCAATAGAAATTTCTTCCAAACAACTTCAAGGAGTGAAGGTATTGCGCCGGCGCAGAAATATGTTTACAGTTCCTAGCGAGAACGTTGTTCTCTAGAGAAATTCCCTGACTGTCGCTAAATGCAAATGCATTTTTCATGTTCACTTTTGTGGTGATATCTAGTCAAATAGAAAGAATAAGCGTGTCAGTTTTAGAAATAGTTGTCTGTGTCAAAATATTCTGGAAATGCGATACAATGCAATATTTTCAAAACAAAGATTTCGATACTTCGATTGATGGAATCATAAAAATTTATCAGAAGTTAATGCCCAAAGCGAATCTTTGTTGCAGGATTCGCACTTTTATCTAAAATGATGGCGTAAAGCACATATCAGAGAAACATCAGAAAACCGGCTTTTCCGTCAAGTATGCCATTAGATAAAATGATTCTTCACTCGCCTAAGTGTTTCCCTGAAACAGAAGGTAAACAGATCTGCGGATGATATGGATTTCTTTGAGTTCCACTTTCTTCTTTCTTAAAGTGGGCGAAGGACTCTCGCTTCAAGAAAACTTCATTTCTGCGCTTTGAGTTTCCAAAGCTCTTATTAACCTTTTGTAGGAAGAATCAAAATGGATACTTATGAATTCCCGAGTGCATGGAGCAATCTTATAAGAGAAAACTAAAATTTTGTCTCTTAATGGCATCTTAGGGTATTTTGAGATGTATAATATACTATTTGGGTGCTGCCTATAAACTGCAACTTCAGATGCTGGATTATGCAAATACATACACTGCCCTACGTTTAATGCCAGACAGTCTATAAGTAATTTTAGTTTACACAAAATTTAATGTATGATGAATCGTTTGGCCTTTACGAGAGCCTCTAGCCTTCATGAAAAGCTCTACACTAGTTTGTTTAAATTCTCACCGATATGTTCAGCAATTTGGGCTTCAAAGCAAAGACTACTTAAGCAATTCGGCCTTCGAAGCAATGACTAGTTCAGCAGTTCGGCCTTGAACGCAATGAATAGTTCACCGATTCGACCTTCGAAGCAATGGGCAGTTCACAGTCTGTCTTTCAAAGAAATGACTAGTTCATCAATTCGGCCTTCGAAGCAATGGGCAGTTCACAGTCTGTCTTTCAAAGAAATGACTAGTTCATCAATTCGGCCTTTAAAGCAATGAACTAGTTCATATATTCTGCCTTCGAAGAAATGACAAGGTCAGTAATTCAGCCTTCAAAGTAATGACTAGTTCAGGAATTCGGCCTTCAAAGAATTGACTAGTTCCCTTCGAAGCAACGACCAGTCTAGCAATTAGGCCTTCAAAGCAAAGACTATCACAGCTATTCGGCATTCAAAGCAATGACTAGTTCAGCTTTGTTCACAAGGGAATCTCTTATTGGTAATAACGAAGTTCCTATTTTTTGCACTTCTGTAAAAAATAAAGGTATGTGCTTACGCGTTATCACTTCGTCCGTCCGTCTGTGGACAACGTATCTCAGCAACTTATAAGTCTGATTTAACGCTTTCGTTGGATGGAATAAATGAACTTGGGGTTAGCAAAAAGGGCTGATATCATTTTGAAAGGATATATTTGCTGTCTAAGAAGTGGGCAGAACGAGCTGGAACGTGTGAAACTGCGCACCAGAAGCCGTTGCTTTTCCATTAGTTTTACTATTCAAAGTGGTTACTTAAGGGAATGTATGACACTAATGTCTTCTTACTGATTGTCTGCATAATGTTGTCGTATCTCAGAAAGGAGAGAGATGTTTGAATCACTTGTTTCTTCCTACCCAGGATCATGATGTCCGTGTCAGGGGGACTAACCCTTCCCCATCATGCCTTGAGTCACAGAGTAGAGAATAAAAGACTAAAAGCAATCTCTTATTATCCGTTACAGGTTTATACCCGGCACTGATGGAATGAGAGGGCAACAGGAATAGTTTTACCATAGCTTTCGTAAAACTCGTCCGCTATGTGAATTTTTCTTGTTGCTGAGCGCTGTAAACAGTCTTTCTACATTAGGAAGTTTGAAATGTAAGACCGGTGATCCTTCTACTCCAGTTTTCTTCGGATACACAACTTTGCCGTTAGAGCGTGTAAATGTAGGTGCTATTGAATTCAAAATATATTTAATTCAATAGCACCTACATTTACACCCTCTTAAGTCCTATTTCAAAAGTTCTTTCTGCATCGGACATAGCTGCTGCTGTACATGTACATTATAATTTCCGGGAAGAACAGTATTGCCACTAGAATGCGTAAGCGTATAATTCTATTTCTGATGTATTTGGAGCAATATCTGCTGGTCTGAAAACTCGATTAAAGAAATTATTTTGTGATAAGATACCTCTTTTAACTAAACACCTTTTGGGAATACCTTTTGCTTAAAATGATGCATAGTTTTTCCATCACGGAAGCATAATCGTGTGCCTTTATTTTCACGATATGTCTGCTTCTGAAAGTTCAATTTGAAAAATTATTTCTTCGTGGGAGATTGTTTTTTGCACGAAATGTTCCACATAATTTCAAGTTTTTGTAACGCACAAGTGTGCCTGTAGAGGGTAAAAATTCTCGTTTCACATTACAGCATATTTAGAGTAATGCATTCCTGTCTAAAACACCAATAAAAATTTCAGTGAGATACTACTAACTACGACAAATGTTTTGGGCTTTTTCTGCCCAAAATAGTTTCAAAAATTTCCGCTAGGGGCGCAAATGTTTATTTTGTTTTTCTCGATATCTGTGCTTCTAAAAGTCAGATTTAAAAATTAGTTTAACGCCGGATATCAGTCACCACGCGCAACACTTTGAATGTAGTCGTGGATTTTTCAGTTTATAGTTCTGGCGCCAGGAGATGTTAGTGTATGTTCATATTTGCACCATATCTCTCAGCTTCTAAAAATTCTATCGAAAAAATTATTTTTGTACCATATGCCATTCGCTACAGTAAAATGGGGGAAATTGTCCTTTTTAAATAATGTAGTTTTCCCGCTAGGGGACATGAATATCAAAACTCTTTACTCGCTATCTTTGCTTCCAAAAGAGGTATTTGAAAAAATGTTTTTCCTTAGTATAGCTTTTGATATGAAGAATACTTTTAGCATATTTCCTACTTTTTCTTTATTCAAAATTCTTCTGCAGGGGCACCAGTGTGTATTTCAAAGAGTAAAGTCGAATCTACGAATTCTTCTGAAAAATCCGTTTTTTGTAAGATTCTGTTCATTATGAAGACTACTTTGAAAGCATTTCCTTTTAGTAACAAAAAGGTTTCACGCTAAGGGGCGTAAAATTATATCATGTATTCCTACATATGTCTATCCTTTTAACTGATGATTTGAAAACCCCTTCTTCTCTGTTATCTTCCATTAGCTGTGAGAAACATTTGACGCACAACTTGTTAATTTTCGTAACATACTATTCAGCTCCTAGTACGCGTAAGTAGCTATTTGTATTTCTGTACGTTTCCTTAATGGCAGAAATCTGCTTGGATTTCTTTTAAATCGGTTCTATTTATTCTATGGATAACCTGTTTTCATTACCTAGTTTAACCCTTTTAGCGGCTGGTGTACGAGACCTAAATGGTGCCCAAAATTTTGCGTGCTTCTTTAACAGAAATGTCTATATAGCGGACAGATTTTACGAAAGTTACGGTAAAACAATTATTTTTCCTTCTCATCTCAACAGTATCGACTATAAATCTATTGCTGGTGATAAGTGCTCTCTTATAGTCCTTAGTCTTATGGTCTATAGTCTGATTCCCTTATAGTCATGTGCAGTAGATTGTCTGCCCCATGGCCCAAGGAATGATTGGAAAGTGCTACTCCCACGACACAGACATCATGCCACCGGGTAGAAAGAAGTTACTCAAACATCTCAAAAAGTAGGAACTGTACACCAAATTATACTCAAAATAGTGTAACTATACTATTTTAAGTACTCAAACATCTTTTCTCTCTTTTCTTAAGTTCGTCACCACTTTAGAGCATTCTTAGCGGAAAAGGTGATAAGACAGAAGGGATTAATGACAGTCATTCCCCTTAAATTACCACTTTGAATGACAAAACTAAGGGAAAAGCCACGATTTCTGATGGACAGGTTTCATTACTTCCTGTCTCGTTCGGCCTGATTCTCAGGCAGCGAACATACTCATTCCAGCTGATTTCAGCCCATTTTCTTAACCCCGAGTTGATTCGTTCCAGCCGATTAAATGGTTAGATCATGTGCGGTTTTTTCCTAAGTGTATTTTCGGTTTTGCTGAATTTTTAGATTTTATAAAAATATGCTTTCAATTGTTTTTCTCGTGTTGGAAAAGTTTTAAAAAAACATGCTTAGTGACTTAAAAATTCGGCAACGTCTTTCTTTTTAAAATTAGATTTATTACGGTTTTTCCAGTATCGTGTGCAAGCGCGAATACAGGAACAAGCACGTTCTTCTACTCACTCTTTTAATCTCAACCCATTTATCTACGTTTTGTTTACAAATGCTATTAGAAATAGAAACTGAGTGTTTTATCTGCGATCTCGGCAGATTTTACGTAAATGTGTAGTATTACGTCACGACTATGGAAGATTTTGCAGTGCCACCCCTATGGCACAGTAGTCAAAGCGACAGTTTCTGATCATTCGTCCGAGATGGGTATGGGTTCTTTTTCTTTTCTTTTTTTATTTTCCTTTTTTAGAGGGTGGTGGGATTGAAGGTTTAACAACAACCGTGAGAAACTCGATGTGCTATAAGCAGTCGCCTGTCCATAATTTAGTGTCACTGATTCCAGGGAAGTGAGGGAGCCAATACCATATGACAAACACAACACACATGCCTCAGCGGGATTCGAACCCGAACCCATCTCTGTTGAATTATTAAATGCCAGTGCTTAGACCACTGTGTCTTGGGTATTTATTCTTTTCAAAACGTCACATTCGTTACCATAGTGGACCAAACGGCGTTGGAGGTTCATACGATTGCTTTTGTTAGCTCCTGTGAAAAGTGTTAGGATCCATCTTGCATGGACTTTTATGAAAGTTTTTTGTCGTAAATGATATCAACCACGATTAATTTTCATCCAACCTAGGACCGTGGCACGGACCTGTTCAAAGTTCATAATGTCATTTGCAGTGGATGTGAACGGGCGAAGGCTTTTTCTTCATTCGTACAAACGTTTTGGACTACGAAATCCATTCTTAGAGAGGTTTTTTTCTTCGGGGGAGAGAGGGGGGCGCTATTCTCGTACGGAAATGAAAGCATTCAATGAATTTCAGACCCTGGCTGTTACCCAGCTGACATAACAAACAAACAAAAACAGATCACTGCTCTTTGCTCAGTTCTCTAAAAGATGATCTTTATATGAATGATTCAATTCACTATAGATCATTACATAATTCTTTATATTAAAGGGTATTCACTCTTCGCAGCGGAAAATCGTACAGGCTGTGACACATATAAACACCCAAACTGACTCCATGACTTTCCTGGTATAGCTGTTTGTTGTTAGCAGCATCGTATCCGAAAGCCTCGTGGTAATTATAAACACCTGAATAGGAATTAGAGCGTAATCTCGTCATTCTGTGAAAGGTAAGCAACTATGAGGATGTTACTCTCGGGTGGTGTTATATAATACACCCATAAATAAGATACGGTAAATATATTTTCTTAATGAAGCCATTGCGGGAAGCCTAAACTTTCGGGAGATAAAAAGGCAGAGGAAGTTCTGTCTAAATTCCGCTTTTCCTTTAGAAAAGATGAAACTGCTATACTCCGAAACTATTCTTGATCGGAAAGACTACAATCTTGTGACGATTATATACGTATATATTATGATAATACAAGGTATAGTTTGACACAATTATTTATTTTTTCAAGACGACCATAGTTTCGCTGGGTATTGCTAGCTTCACAGGACGAATGGCACGTAAATATTCAAATTGTATATGATATTATAAATGGTGTTTAACAGTCACGTGTTTTGGTTAGATGCTTCCACGCGCTTGATAGAAATGGGGTGGATGCCATGTCCTTAACAAGTTCCGAAGACTTCTGATATATAGGCCGTATGTATTGACGTCAAGAAAGGGCGGTTCGTGTCACTTTTTCGTCTGCAGCTTTCTTGCAGAACAACTAGTGTACAAGTGAGATCAAAGATGCATTGCATGGGATACGTAAGGGGGTTATCCGGCGATCACAAATAGCTTTGTTCTGTTAAATTAAAGTTATTGGGCAATTGTGGTGACCCCATATGTAATTCCATACTCATTTTTCCTGAACAATATTGAGGTCTTGCCACGAATAGAACACGGTGATATTGTTAATTATTTCGTTTCTTTCACGAACGCTTTCACTCCCGAGCAAATGGAATCATGCAAGTCATTCATAAAGAAATATTGATTCCAGTCTAAAGATCTTCATAAAGTTTTTGTAGATAACGCATCAGTATATTTATGAGCGTACCTGTTACAAAATGTAAACTACGCACTCTAATGTTCCTTTGTTTCCGGTTATTAATGTCAACTCTGCTGATAAGTGATAACAACAAATTTTGGCGCATCTGAATAATTTTTTTTTTTTTTATAATTCTGATCCCACTTCGTTCACTCAGATGGTAATCTATAATAGGACACATCATTGTCTCTCCTACTTTGGTTACCCCAGCCGAAAATAGCACATAACCCCACCTTCCTTAACGCTCCACAATGAAAATCCAAGGAGTGTTTGTACACAAGTTGATCACCAGGGCGTCTGCTAGGAGGGTTTACCTTGCCTCGACGTCATATGCATACGGTCTATATGGAAAGCTTCCAATATATTAGGTTTGGTGATTGAATCTGGCTTGTCAATTAGTTTGCTTCTTCAAAGAGAAATTTAAGGTCGTTTTCGTAACAGTGTTTATCCATCGATGGATTCTTTAGGTCACAGTTCTGAATGTAGGTATTGTGCTCCTTCAATCGAAAACGCAAGGCTCCACGGGTCTGTTCTATATACAAGTGCCACATTCATATGGAATAAATAAATAAATATATATATATATATATATATCATCATCATCATCATTGTCAACCATTATCAATCCACTGCTGGACGAAGGTCTCCCCAAGTTTCCTCCACAACGGTCTGTCTTGTGACAGTCTCCTCCATGTCACCCCTGCATACTTTCGAATTTCATCCACCCATCTCCCATGTGGTCTTCTTCTGGGTCTTTTCCTGTCCCTTGGAATCCAATCTAAAATTTCGGCTGTCCATCGATGATCTGTCCTTCTGGCAGTATGTCCAGCCCATTGCCATTTCAGGGATTTAACTCTGATCATGATGTCTTCCACTCTTGTCATTTTTCGGATCCACGAGTTCCTCTTCTTATCTCTCCTGGTTACACCAAGCATGCACCTCTCCATGCTTCTTTGAGTTGTCTGCAGCCTTTGTATGTCTCTTTTAGTTAAGGTCCACGTCTCTGCACCATACGTAAGCACTGGAAGGATGCATTGATCAAACACTTTTCTTTTAAGACATAATGGCATATTGCTCTTGAAAATTATGCTGTTTCTTCCAAAAGCTCTCCAGGCAAGTTTTGTACGCCGATTAATTTCTTCATCAATGTGACCCTCACTTGATATCTGTTGTCCAAGATAAACGTATGTGTCTGTTATCTCCAGCTTTTCTCCATCAATCGATAAATCTTCATTTCTTGTAAAAGCATTGAACATCACTTTTGTCTTCTGAAAGTTCATTTTTAATCCCACTTCTTTACTCTTGTCAGCAAGTTCCTGGATCATACTCTGCAGCTCTGATGGGGTAGTTGCAAAAATGACTACGTCATCAGCAAAACGAAGGTGGGTTAGATAATCTCCATTAATCTTTATCCCCGTGTTTTCCCAGCTCAGCGACTGAAAAACACCCTCCAATGTGGCATTAAAGAGCTTCGGAGATATGGTGTCACCTTGTCTCACTCTTCCAATTTTTACGTGTGTTGCATTTTCAAACAGCCTAATCTTTGCACTTGCATTTTCATAGATGTTATTAATAATATTAATGTATGCATCTTCAATACCGCAGGTTTTCAGAGCCATTGTAACTGCTGATGGTTTCACCGAATCAAAGGCTTTTTCATAATCGATAAAAGCCATGCACAATGGAAGTTCATATTCCCTCGCTCTTTCAATTAGTTCTCTCAGCACGTGGATATGATCTATTGTGCTGTAGCCACTCCTGAATCCAGCTTGTTCTCTCGGTTGTGCCATGTCTAGTGCTACCTTCAAGCGGTGTGAAAGAACTTTAGTGAAGATTTTATAAACTACTGATAGGAGGCTGATAGGTCTGTAGTTTCCGAGATCCTCAATGTCACCTTTCTTATGTAGCAGGATCATTGTAGCGGTGTTCCAATCCTCAGAATCTTTCCTTCATTAAGGCATCGAGTGAAAATTTGGGCGAGTACTGTTTCGATTTCTCCACTTGCTTCTTGTATGATGTCTACAGTAATTCCATCTTTTCCTGGAGCTTTTCCTCGCTTCATGTTCTTGATTGCATGTGCAACTTCTGCTGGAAGGACTGGAGGAACTCTGGTACTGGTATCTTTCATGATCTCTGGAGTGCATATATCATCCCTTTCATATAATTTGGAGTAGAAATCTTTCACTCTTGTCAAGATTTCGCCTCTATTTCTTGTTACAGAACCATCTTCTTTTCTCAGAGCCATAATCTGTTTTCTTCCCTTACTGAGATGTCCCTTTGCTATCTTTAGGCTTTGGTTGTTTTCAATTGCTTTCCTCACTAGTTCACAGTTGAATTTCCTTACGTCTTCAGTGATACTTTTTCTTACTGTCTTGCATAGCTCTATATATTCTACTTTGGAAGTCACATCTTCTTTATTTGTCCTCATCTCTCTTCTTTTTTGCATCAACATTTTGGTTTTTCCTGATAATTTGTTCACATGCAACTTGTTCTTAGACCCAGCTAATTTTGTTGCTGTTTCCATAAGAGCTTTGGTTATTTTCTGTTAACTTCAGAGATGTCCACTTCTTCCGATGTTAGGCCTTCTAAAGCAGAGAACCTGTTCTTCAGTTCTAACTTGAAGGTATTATGGTGTTTTTTAAGGTTGGTTATGTCAATAGATTTTGTTTGTCTTATGAGCTTGCCACGTTCAAGTTTGGTGTTGAGGTGCATCTTACATCTCACCAATCTATGGTCACTACCTGTGTTGAACTTGTTTAGCACACTGCAGTCTTCTATGACGAATTTTTTGTTACACATAATAAAATCAATTTCACTTGTCGTCCCATTTGGATGTCTCCATGTCCATTTCCTGTGTGGCTTTTTCTTGAAGAAGGAGTTCAAGATGAAAAACCCTTCTGCCTCTGCAAACTCAACGAGAGTATTTCCACGCTGGTTTCTGTTGCCATGACCGAATTTACCTACTGAAGTTTCATTCTGTTGCCGTTGCCCTATTTTTGCATTGAAATCTCCCATAAATATTTTCAAGTGCTGCTTACCTTTATTATTTAGATGACAAATTTCCTCATAAAATTCTTCAATTTCTTCTTCAGGATGACTTGTGGTGGGTGCATAAGTTTGAATAATCTGAGCCTGGTATCTTTTCGAGAGTTGGATAACAAGTCGTGCAGCTCTGTCAGAGGAACTTTCAACTTCTACAACTTTATCCTTCAGTTTCTTGTTTATTATAAATCCAACACCACTAGTTCTGCCAGTATCTGTCCCACGATAGTAGAAGAGATGTCCACTTTTCAGTTCGATGAGATCTTCTCCTTTTCTCCTTACCTCACTTAGCCCCACGATGTCCCACTTGATCCTTTGTAGTTCCTCTTCCAATTCAAGAAGCCTTGAATCAGAAGATAGGGAGCGTCCATTGTAAGTAGCCAAGGTCAGCATCAGATGGCAGCCTAGTCCGGTCCTCCGGGGATTCTTAGCACCCTCTGCCTTCATGTCGCACTGGCCGCTGCCTTGGCCAGGTACATTCCAGCTGCCGGAGACTGAGGGGCCAAGATTTAAGTTGTGGAATCATTTTGGAGGGGTTTGGCCATAACTCACCACGCTGGCCAAGCGGGTTGGTGAGTGTGGGATAGAATTTCCTCTGATCCCGATGGTATAGTTATACCGCTATGGGCGGTCGTCAGAGCCCCTTTAGTGGGAACAGGATGCACCACGAGAAGGCGGGGTTGACATTTGTCAAGGAGAGGCTATGATGTTACGCATCACCTGACCTTACATCCCTATATATATATATATATATATATATATATATATATATATATATATATATATAAAGCCTTGTATATATTGGAAGGGTTTTATCCTCGCTGTACTGAAACACGTTTAAGGAAATAAAGTTCTTTTTCCAAACTGTCTTTATCTGAACATATATGTATCGCGCGAAATCCGCAACTGTAAAAGTCGCTGAGTTTTTTGTTGCCAAGGGTGATTGAACTTAGCTTGTGGAGGTGAGAAAACAGCGAAAGGCTTCCGATAAATTGTGGTTGCGAAAGATTCATTTGAGTGAGTTACCTGCGGTCAAGGAATGGTAGGCAACCGTTATTTTCAGTTTCGTAGCTGAATTGAATGCGAAGATGGAATTTATCAGTTTCACTAATTCCGGAATTTCGTAATGTTTTCCCTTCAATAGAACGAAAGTATCGTCTACAGATCGTATCCATAAGTAAAATTTCACGAGTTTGAAAAGTTTTTATTCAAATCGACGCATGTAGATTTGAAGAAAAAACGTTTCTTATGTAGATATGTGAAATCTACATGCGTCGATTTGAAGAAAAACTCTTCAAACTCGTGAAATTTGACATATGGATACGATATACAGTATAGACATATCGTATCCATACGATATGTAGACGTATCGATTGTGGTTGAATTCGTTTTCGATTGAAGGAGCACACGACCTACATTCGGAATTGTGACCTAAAGAAGACATCGATGGCTAAACACTGATACGAAAAGAACATAAATTTTCTTTGAAGAAGCAAAGCTAATTGACAAGCCAGATTCAACCACCAAACTTGATATATTGGAAGCTTTCCATATATAACAGAAGTCTTCGAAACTTGTTAATGACGTGGCATCCACCCCATTTCTATCAAGCGCGTGGAAGCATCTAACCAATACACGTGACTCTAAACACCATTTATGATATCATATACAATATTACGTGCCATTCGTCCTGATGATGCTAGGTCAATACCCAGCGAAACCATGGCCGACTTGAAAAAATAAGTATTTGAGACAAACTATACGTTGTATTATCTATATGCACTGAAGAGCAATTGAATTAGAGACAGCTGGCATTATGCAAATGTGGCGCTGTGGGCGGCCCTGTAAACGGAAACGACATAACGTATGCAGCGATCCGACAATATAAGGAGTGATGCGTCGGGAATCAGTAAGAGTCGGACGCAGTATGGGTAAGATAAAGGCACTAAGCGCATTTGATCATGGGCAAATTGTCGGGGCCCGACGAATGGGTCACTCCATCTCAGAAGTCGTGCAGGCACTAGGAGTTTCACGAGCCACAGTGTCACGGGTGCACCGTGAGTACATCAAATCCGGTAAAACCATCCCAGCAAGGGCCAACTGCCGTGGACAACAGCGTGTGGATGAGCGGTGTCATTGTCGGCTAACTCGCATTGTAATAGCGGATAGACGAGCCACAGTGCAAGAAATCACTCGGCAATTTAACGCTGGTGCACAAAAACTTGTAAGCAGCCACACCATCCAGAACCATCTCCTCGCTATGGGGTACAGAAGCCATCGTCCCACGAGGGTACCGCTGCTGCCCGCACATCACAGGGTGCAAAGATTAGAACAGGCGCGGGAACTTCGCCACTGGACCTTAGACATGTGGAAAAATGTTCCCTGGGCTGATGAGTCGAGATTCATGTTGGTACATGCGGATGGCAGGATACGAGTACGGCGCACCCTACATGAAGCGATGGATCTTTCTTGCCAGCAGGGTACTCTTCAAGATGGTGGAGGTGGCATTCTCGTCTGGGGACTGTTAACGTGGATTGAAATGGGACCCCTGTTACGTGTGCCATCGTCCTTCACAGATCAACATTACCGGGTTATCCTGGACGACCATTTGCTTCTGTTTGTGCGTCTTCAACATCCCACTAGAGACCTCATCCTGCACCAAGACAATGCACCGAGCCGTCTCTCCCGAATTGTATCCGAATGGTTGGATAAACACTCCACCGATGTGCCCTCGCATCCTTCGCCGGTTAGGTCCCCTGACCTCAATCCCATCGAGCACATCTGGGATGCAATCGAGAGAGATGTTCGAGGCTCTGACCCCCTCCATCCAATCTTCGTGAACTGTGGGAGCTTGTTCAGGGGTCGTGGATCCGTATGGCTTCCCAACGCTTCCCGTGTCTTGTCGTGTCCATGCCGAGACGAATCGCCGCCGTCATCAGGGCGAAAGGTGGTGATACGCGTTACTAGACAGGTATCTATAATTCAATTGCTCTTCAGTGTATAACACAGAATTGCCTTTTTTTTCGAATCTGGTGTTCTTCCAAAACTAACAGCGAATAATGATTTTACCTGTAGCAGCAAATGACGACCCAGATCAGAGGTTTGTGAAGAGAATTACAAATCGGTCTGGAGTGAGTGCTTTTCTTGCGCAAACTTTACGTAGCATTAACAAGATCTAGACACCCGCAGCAAATCTAGACACCCGCAGCAAATCTAGACACCCGCAGCACATCTAGACACCCGCAGCAAATCTAGACACCCGCAGCAAATCTAGACACCCGCAGCAAATCTAGACACCCGCAGCAAATCTAGACACTCGCAGCAAATCAGGATGCACGTTAAAACAGATCAAGTACAAGGAAGTTTATTAAACAACATTAAGTAATACATGCACAACATTACTAATCGCAAGATAATCGAATTTCCTAAGATAAAAAAAGATTAAAATATTTATAACAACTTAATAATAAAATTATATAAGCGCCAGGAGTTTAACAAGAACAAATATATTTTTATCTATTTAATTTAAACCTCATACGGCTAAATATAACTTTTCCTCCCATGAATGGCACGGTTAGCGGGTAGTTATCTAAAACGGCACGCTACAGCTTTTCTAAAACGTAATAACTGTTTGACGAAGTGTGGAGTGCAGGTCCAATTAAAATGAAGAATACAGGCTTAATTAAAATGTGAAATGCAGACCTAACTGATAAAATATAAATTTCCGCCAAGAATCAATCGTATGTCATTAAATACTAAAATTAATTAAAATAGGATAAGAAAGTATACATTATATACCTCTACCCTTACTTTGGACATTTTTAGATATGTATGAATAGTATGCAGATGACAAAGAAATTTGATATAACTTTCGACGTATGGAACAAACAGCATGTAGATACTTTATAACTTTCTATATGAAATATATCTCTATTTTTCAAAGTGGAAAATCAAAATATTCAAGGATAAAGCACAAGCAATATTATTTACTATGAACTTAAGCTGTAGGGTTCGGAGAAAAAAACAATTACTTAAGAAATTTCATATATGATGTAGGGAAGTAAAATAACTAACATTGAACCCTGTATTTGCACGGACATGAGATGGGGAAGCGCATATCAATCAAACGACCGAAAAACACTGTAGAGGTTTTAAGCTTTTTAGTAGTTGTTTAGGTATTAACTACGTAATTAACTAATGTTCTTATCTAACTCTGAAAATTTTTACCATATATTTCATTTTTGCAATAACTAAGTAATTGCCAGGTAGAGAGAATCAGTGCTTACTTGTAACAGGAAATAAGTAGGTTTTTTATTTTCCCTTTTAAATATTCGTCACGCTGTAATTTATTCACTCACACAAAATGTTTATGTACATTTACGTTTATAACTTTTATATAACACATTTTTATATATATTTACATATATTTTAATTATGTAGTAATACGTATGTGTTGCTTCACATATATCTCACTCAGGATTTAATCTCTCTCTCAATGACGATAGATCTTCTTAATTAGCATTCAGTGTTGACTATATAATTTGATCTGACTAACTGTAAGCGTTGCCAAACTATAGAAAGCTATTCTAGAAAGACATATGTCATACAGTAAGAAAATGGTCAACGAGAAGTACCGAAATGTTCAGTCCGATAAGGGTCCGAGTTCGAATCCCAGGGAGGCATGGATGTTGTATTTGTCTTAGGGCACTGGCTCTCTCATATCTCTTGAACCATTGGCCCTAAATTAAGGACGGACAACTGCTTATAGCCTGTTGAGTTGCTCACAGTAGTCGTTAAACCCCCAATCAAAAAATTTACGTAAGAAAACAAACTCAAAATAAAGGTTACACACTGTTATTCGTAATAAACTATGATATTAAGATAATTTCTTGCACGCACTATTAAAATAAATGGAAAGCCCAGACTTAAAAACAGAACAGTGTAAAGCTTATTTAGGGGGAGGGGGTTAAAGAACCGCGTGAACAACTCAATGGGCTATAAGCTGTTGATCGTCCTCTAATTTAGGGCTATTAAAGAGAGAGAGAGAGAGAGAGAGAGATCCCATGCCGTAAGGCAAACACACGATCCATACTTTACCCCTGGATTCTCACCAGGACACGCACTATAATGACAAAAGTCACCGGACACCCCTTTAAAAGCAAATGAACGAATCCAATGCGTTGTTAGATGCGCGGTACAGCTACAAACGGTGTGAAAACAAGCCTGCAGCTGACCGCGATCATATCGCACTGTGAGGTTGAGTGAAAATGTCGCGGCGGGAGAGAACTGGCTTTGAGAAAGGAAAGATTATGGGATGTTATATTAGTGGGTTGTCCATAAGAGCAACTGAGAGGTGTTTAAACATACCCAGGTCAATCTATTGGATGTACTGAATAAGTGGAAGACACATGGCGCGCCTGAAGCAGCAAAACGTACCGGCAGACCAAAGAAAATCAGTGATAGAGAACGTGGAAGCCTCAGCAGAGTCGTTACAGCTAATCGACGGAGTACTGCACAAGACCTCAGTGTACAGGTGAGTAAAAATGCTGGAACCTTGGTATATACACGTACCATTCGCAGAAAACTTCATTCCATGGGTTACCGTGGTCGTGTGGTTGCTCATAGGCCTTTCATCTCCACTAGGAATGCTACTTGTTCTTTAGCATGATGTAAAGAACATTTATCGTAGACCGTAGATCAATGGAAACGTGTCCTATGGACATGTGAATCCAGATACACGATCGATCAGTCTGATGGGCGTATGTGGGTATGGCTGCAGCCGTTGAAACCCTATTTACCACAGTGTACCGTTCCTACTGTCAGGTTTGAAGCTGGCAGTGTACTCATGTGGGGGTGGTTTTCGTGGTATTGTTACTGTGGACACCCCCCCCCCCAACCTAAAACCTGAAGAAAACTCTAAAATTTGTCCGCCGTGTCGCGTATTGTATGAGGCAGCTAGGAATCACAGTTCGGCAGGCTCACATGTTCTTTTACAGTTCACAGTTTTTTTTTATTTATTCCTCATTTGCGTTGTTTTTTTTCGGCTGTTCTCTAAATTGATTAACAAAATTGCGGGATAATTAGGAAGTCGCTCCAATGCTCTTGAAGGCAAGAAATGTAATAATTTGCCATTTTGAATCGTTAGACCTCACACATAGTCCTGAAGTGAAACTTAAAAATTCCTATCTCAAGGGTCTTTGAGGGGGTGAAAAGCGAGCGAGGGAGGATGCACTTTCGAATGCGGATGGAGGCAGCAAGTTCGAAGTGGTTTTTAACTTTTCTTGTTTTTCTTCTTTCCGCTTGTAGCTTAACGCTGCGGTCCGTATGTTTATTTCAGTGTGTGGGCCAAGAGACCCCCAGCAGACACATAACTCTGTCAGCAAGAACGATACTTCGACGTCTGCAAGGGACAATGGGCAATTAGGAATACAGAGTCACCGAAGAAAGGGGGTGAATTCGAGCGTCGTTTTTGGACAGTAGTTGCTGATGTGCGCTTAAAGAAAAAGCACGTCTGATTTTGCTCGGCCGAGAAAACTAATCTCAGTGCTGGCGGTCACAACTCGATAAAAAAATGGGAACAAAACCTGCGAGGGTGCATATTTGAACTGCATACTCAGGCAGGGTAGATGCTATGCTAAAGGAAAGGAACTGACTGAATTTGGAATGAACGGTCAAAAAGGACAGAAGAGAGCAACGGATGGAATTACTAGCAGCAGCGGAAGTGAGGGGTTTCCACTCTCCAGGTAGCTGACGGTCAGAATCATTTCTTCACGACAACAGAAATCATTTCCCAGGAATGCAGAAAATCAGTCTCGGAACCCGCAACAGCAGATGTGAGGGGGGCTATTTTGTTTAACGGCCACCTTCAAATCTTCACAAGAGTGGATAAGGTTACACTCCCATCAGCGCAACAAAGTGCGCCATGATATCACCATTTTAATTGTGTGCTTCATTTACATCAAGCGTCAAAGTGAAGTCTTAATTCATCGGTACTGCCGCATGGTTCAAGTGTTTGTGTTTGTGTGTGTGTGTGTGTGTGTGTGTGTGTGTGTGTGTGTGTGTGTGTGTGTGTTTTGTCGTGTTTTATTATGTGATGCACACTGGATTTGCATAGCAAAGTCAAGAAACTGTAAGTAGATGAATATTTCTATTTTTCTTCGCACATCTGCGAACTTGTGCCATCCCAACACCCAAAGCTGCATGGACAAAGATGCAGCAATGCTGAGTGACTGAACCTCAGAGACCGTACATGCACATACACCCTTCGATTTCTTTCAGGGCCCATTTCCTGATAATTTTTTTACAAGAATAAGGGAGAGGGTGTGGCCACAAAATTCCGCTTTGACGAACAGTTTCTTTTAACTTTGGTTCAGGGCCAACGTGAGCTGGGAAGGGATCTGCATATGCATGCTTATTAGATATAGTTAATTAACTTTGGCAGTATTTCGCACCTGTAATCGTATACCGCAAATTAACGTGCTTGTGTATTTTGTGTCGCGAGCGTTTTTTTTAATGTGATCGTTTGCATATATTTTTTTTTCATTCTCTAAGCAATTGTATATGAGTATCACCTGCTGCTCTATTTAGAGTGTTAACGAGTAGTATCTCTTGATCAGATAGTCCGGTGGAGACTCAGTCGGCTTGCGCCGTCCGACAGTAAAGTGTGATACTGTGTGCTGCCCACATAAGAAGGGCAATTGTCTATGAGCCCAGAGAGCGCCGTAACTGTTTTAATCACAAAGTGATTAAATGTTGCGTTGTGTATTTGAGAATCATGTGTTATTTGCGAAAGTGAGTATTGTACTGGCTGGTTGGGGATTGAATGTACCGGAGTTAGATCCGGACCACTACACTCAGTCACGAATTGGTGATTGCGGGCGAACCTCATCACAACTCTCTGATCCCAAAGTATTGCTTATTTTATTTTTTTATTGTTGTTGTTATTTTTGTGCACACGGTGGATTCACCCAAGCCTCATGCTTCGGGTTATTCTTCCAATTTTCATTTTTTATGTTCTGGCGTGAATCTTTGAGTGCAGCGGTGCACCTGAGATTCACACCTGGTGCCGCGGTCAACTAAATTGCATGACAGGTTCCAAGCACCGTTACCGGCCGACTCGGCAAGACCACTGCTAGCGCCGTGTAACAGTATGGTCCCCGCCCATTGGTTATGGTGGGCAAACTTGTTAACCATCACGATTACCTCGATATTCTGAACAATTATGCCCTACCAACTGTGGCAATACTATGGAACCGAGACTTGTTAATGCCAGCAGGATAATACACCGATCCATAAAGCAAACGGGGTGGTTTGACGATAATTCCGTATCGTGTGTGGACTGGCCAGCACAGAGCCCTGATCTTAATCCCATGGAGAACCCATGGGATGAATTAGATCACCTCATAAGAAGTTTGGAACCAAGGCCTACTACTAAGCAACAGTTAGCGGCATCATTATGTACTGAATGGGAGCACATACCTATTAATGTGTTCCAAAACCTTGTCGAAAGCATGCCGCGAAGGGTCAGTGCATGCATTAAGGCCAAAGGTGGTTTCAAAATATCTTTATTCAAGGTAGAAATCAGGAGACGAACTAATAAGGACGTCTAAATACAAATAAAATACGATCAAAGATCGTTAAACTACTAAAACTTATATAAAAATATACAGCATAGTGCACAAGTTGAAAAATGGAGCAAAATTACAGCTCGTGATAAATGAACAGCGACAAGCATGTCTGGGCATTTAGGAAGGATTTTAACAAAAAAAACTTATTGCTCATAAGTGCATTGCTGTGCGATTAACAAACTTGTTCAAGAAAATATTGAGAGCTTCAGGAGACAACATTTCTCTTGCAAAAAAAAAAAAAAATACAATAAGACAGTAAGGTGTAACACATCATAGTTACAAGAATGTACAGTACAAAGCAATTGACAAACTGATCATAAGACAAATCAATGAAATGATGAATATCAGGAGAAGAACAAACTTGGACTTCCTGGTGTAAATATAATATATTACCTGTTCGGCAATATTCAGAAACAATGTACAGATATACAGCACAGTGTCAACATGTTACAAATCAAAATCGGACCATATACAGATATGTAACACTATTCTGTTGACCAGATAGAAAATGTAAGTATAATAAGAAAACACACGATGAATAAAGCTTTAACATATTCTCACTATCCATATGTAGTAATAGAAGAATGATAGTACCAAACATCACCTCACACAAAAGAACAAAATAGGTAAAATGTTTTTCAAAATATATTACTCATGAGTACAACACCATGCAATTGACTAACTTGTGCAAAAATAAATACAGTAAGAATCATTAGTCAACATGTCTCTTGAAAGAAGGTACGATATGACAGTGAGTTTTAACACAACATATTTACAAGGATGTACAGTACTATGCAATTTAAAACAACTGATTATCAGACAAATCATTGGAATGTTTAATAACAGGAAATAACTAAACTTGGACATCCTGATGCAAATAAGATGGATTACTTGTTCCGCAATATTTTTAAAACTATGTACAATTATACAGCACAGTGCAAACATGTTCGGGAAACAAAATAGAACAAAATTACAAAAAACTACACTGCAGAAACAATTTCTATGTTTATACAGCACTATGCTAATGACTAACTGCAATATTTATACTCAAAATGTAAACTAAAGACGAACTAACTTGAACGTCAATGTAAAAAAAAAAAAAAAATACAAGATGAGTGTCACAAAAAACAATTTGCTGTGTAAACACGTACAGCCCTTTATAAAAAAACTCATGCGGTAAATTTCCAAGCTGTGCAAAGATCTTGAAAACAGATTGTTGATATTTACATATGCATTTCTGATTCAAAAAGGTCAAATACCAAATCTGCCGACCGTCAGGTACAATGACGCTGGCGAGCTGGTAAACCATGAGGCAACCGGTGACCAGGTGGCAAGGAACTGGCTCTCCCGACGCTGAGTAACTGCAACAGAATACTCTAGCTGAAGTCGAGATGTCAGACGGTCGCGGAAATGGCATAATAATGCCGTAGAAGCTTCATGCACAGTCAGAGGAGTAGTCAAATATCTGCAGCGTTGATGAAACACGTAGATTACATGCTTCGCTAAAATAAAAATATAGGCACAGACTGATGGGAGCTTGACTGGGGGATAGTTCTGTAGCAGAAGAGTCCGATATGCATCAAATGTAAGATCTGCTGTAATGGAACATTGGGCGATAGTAAATGCCAAGTTCAGCATTGGGAGTAATATAACACAGTGTTGATAGACGTGGGAGACATCAGCCTCCCGAGCACAGAAAGGGCAAAGAGGGGAATCGAGAAGAGACATTCGGAAAAGAACAGAGGGAACAGGAAGGCGGCGATGGAGGAAAAGCCAATGGGTATTAATTTCTAGAGGAGCAGAAAGAGGAGACAGGGCGGCTGACCACACCGTAGCAGTGGCAGCAGGGGGAACATCAGGAATGGGGAGAGGAGGAGAAGAATGGGACATAGAGAGGAACCGATAAAGAGCTGACACCGAGAGAGAAGAATTGGGATGAGCTGAGCCAGAAGTAAGCAAGAAAAGAGGAAATGGGAGAGAAGCAGAAGGAACAAAGGAAAGACCTGAGTGGGAAGCAAGATGAGGAAATTAAGAAATTATAGATGAAAGAATAGAGTCGTAGATGTCACGAGAGGAGGAGGAGAGGAGAAGAGAGGGAGGGAGGCTGGCGAAGGGTCGCCAAGAAAGGTCAGGGTTAGTGAGATCTTTAACTTTTACCACACCTGCTCGGAGCCAGGTAGGATAGGCAAAGTACGGAAGATGAGAGGGGTGAATAATCGAAGAATAAAAGAGGGGTTCAGCAAGGAGCTCAGTTGTGGAATCAGGTGGAGAACGAGAGAGAGGGAGGGAACGAAGGAAAGTTAGAGCTTCACGGTAAACAGGGGGAAGTCGAATGAGGGTGAGGGGTCGGTGGTCCATGAGTAGTAAGGAGAGAAAAGAAAAGTTAGGGTTGCTCGGGGAGGCGATGACGTCCCTAGCTAAAACGGCATCTGGTACTGGCGACGTGAAGAGACGGAGAAAAGTAGTAATTCTGACGCCCTTGTAGTACTCCTGTGTATCAAGGAGTCCAATGCCGCCGTGATCCGGAGGGAGGCAAAGCTTTGTGACACTGCCCCAGTGGTGGCAGGTCCATATCAGAGAAGTAAGACATCGGGTAATTTCATGAAGGCGGAGTTGTAGAGACTTGACACCAAGCCAAGAGTGTGTGCACAAGGAAATCAGGTAAGTTCGAGAGAGGCGAGCTCTCTGGAAGAATGATGAGCAGAACTGGGCTCTCCTCCAGGAGGCAGTTGACCTGAGCAAGCGTGGGTGAATAGCATTCCGCGTGTAGATGGGGGCAGCTTGCAAGGAACCAAGATGAACTCCAAGGAAGCGCTGTGAGATGGACGACCAGCTTGCTCCCCAAGGGGTGTCTACACGATGTGCCCATGAGCCGCACCATAAACCAGTGCTTTTAGATGAGTTGAGCGCTGCACCGGAGCATGAGGCATAAGCTGCGAATAGACGTTGGAGACACGGAAACTGTGAGTCATGACGGATGCAGATGGTGACATCATCTGCGTATGCAACAGAGGTAGTGGCATGATGTCTTGTGCAGGCAGAGAGTGGTGGCAGAACTGCTTTAAAGGATTGGTGTACAGAGCGGAGGAAGGGTTCAATTGCGATTGCAAAGAGTGATCCGGAGAGTGGGCAACCCTGTCGCACTCCCCGGCGGAAGGGAATAGGCGATGTGAGAAAGTTGGGCAGCTTGACCTGGAGAACGGCGTCTTGATAGAGTGAGAAAAGAAGAGAGACGAAGGAAGGAGGAAAACCGAAGTGAAGGAGTGTAGCCGATAGATAGGAATGTGAGATATTATCAAAAGCGGATTGTTGGTCAAGAGAGAGAAGGGCGAGGGGTTCAGAGCGAGATCGGGCAAGATGGATTAGATCATTTAGTAGATGGATGTTATGAGAAAGTGAACGGCCGGGAACTGTGTAAGTTTGATTTGGGGAGAGAATGTGAGTGAGAATGGGGTTAAGGCGTTGGGAAAGAAGTTTAGTATAAAGTTTATAATCTAGATTTAAGAGGGAGATAGGGCGCCAATTCCCCAGGTCAAGGAGATCACCTTTCTTAGGGAATAGTACAACATATGCTACTGTGAATCGCCTTGGTAGAGGGGAGTGATTGAAAGCAGCAAAAAGTGCAGAAAAAAGAAATGGTAGAAGGAGAGGTAGAAAGGTTTTATAGAAGAGGAAAGTGAGGCCGTCCGGACCCGGTGCGGCCCTAGAGTTTAAAGACGAAAACGTAGAGGATAGTTCAGAGAACGTGGTAGGAAGGAGGAGGGAAGAGGCAAGATGGGGAGGAACTTGTGGTAGGTTAGAAAGAAGTGATGCCAAAGCTGAAGAGGATGGCGGAGGAGATTCACAGAACTTCTCTGTATAGAACTTTCGGATCTGGGAACATAGAGTGAGTGGATCATCAGACACCTCTCCAGATGCGAGGCGAAGGTGCCGAAGTGAATTCGATGCTGTTCGTGTTTTTTCCATGGATGTAAGGAAATCGTAATTGGATGCGTCTGGCGATAGATGTTGTAGCCGGAGACGTCGTAGAGCTTGTTGAGCCAGAGGAAGGAGGATTGATCGCAGTTCTTCTTGATAGTGACAGAAGAGAGGATCACTTAGGCTTAGGATGGAGAGCATGGAACGGACATGGTTGAGACGCATGTTTTGAAGCGTTTTTGCTTTAAAAGAAAGTTTGCGAACGTGGAGAACGAGTTGCTGTTTAATGTCCAACCAAAAAGTCAGACCACAAGGAGCTGATTGAAGTTGAGGTCGTTTGTCCTCAAGGAAGGAGCGTACTGAAGTACAGAAGTCTGGATCTGTAAGAAGAGTGTCGTCAAGAGTCCATGGGCGAATTGTACGGGGTTGTGCTGGAACTGCTTGAATAATAAGAACGATGGCACAATGGTCAGAAGAAGCTGTAGGAGTGATAATAGATTCTGTCACAGCTGTAAGCAGAGTAGATGAGGCGTAGTATCTGTCAAGGCGAGCTGTGTACGGATTTTGATTATGTTGCGAGCGCCAAGTATGTACAGTCGATGAAGGATGGAAGTGACGGTGAACATCAATGAATGAGTTGTCGGAGACCACTGACTGAAGAAGATTCACCAAGTTAACACGGCGTTCTCTGGTGGAAGGAGATCGGTCCAGGGTAGGATTCAGAGTGCAATTGAAATCCTCCAATTAAAACATGATCTATGGGAGGAATGCGAGACAAGGCACGACGAAGGCGAGTAAAAAGTATTGACAAGTGGGTTGAAGAGCTTGGAATATAAATATTAAATATATGATAAGATGTGGAAGCTATGGTGAATGATGCACACTGTAATAGGTCTCGACATAAGTTTCGAACCGAAAAAGAGGTGATTATGGAGTTGAAACTATGGCGGATACCTATAGCTAGACCACTAGGGGATGATAGTTGGTAGGCGTGGTGAAATGTGTAGTTCCACTGGCGCCATCGTGAGAATATCGTAGTGGATTGGCAATTCGTCTCTTGTAGTAAGAGAAGATCAGCTCCTAACGGAGTGAGGTCTTCATGTACCAAGGCATTAGAAAATGGGGATGCAAATCCCCTGCAATTAAGAGATACAATCTTGAAGAGTTTTTTCCATTAATGCTTGCTGAAGAGCCTTCACAACAGGAGGAAACGATTTGAGTCGATTAAAATAGGTTTTAGCCCACGGATGTTCCTTGCGAAGGCGGGAGATGCATTGATTAAGGACTTGGATCTGATCATGCACTAGAGGGAGAAACGATGCATACTTTGAGAGTAAAGCATGCGTTGTGGAGTGGTCTGTCTTATGTGACAGGTATTGATGTAAATCTTCAAATGAAATCGGCCCAGTAAATCTTCAAATGAACCGAGCCATCCTTAAGGTATTCGACAAGATCCTCAAATTTAAGAGGAGGCTCTTCGTCGGCCTGGACAGAAGAGGTAGCAGCCTTTGATGGTGAATTCTTTCGAGAGGTACTACCAGTACGGGGAGAGGTGCGGGGTGATGCGGCAGTCGGCTTCTTCGGTGGGCGTCTTCGAGAAGAACCACGACGTTTCAGCGAAGGCTCAGTTGAGCTCTCATCAACTCGAGATTCGTGGCCAGAAAATCCGTCATCAGCAGATTTAGATGTGGGCAATGCACACGTAAATGATTCTCTCCGTGGCAAAAAGTGCAGTGGAGGAAGGTAGTCACTTCAATTCTCCTACGTTGCTGTCCACAACGAACGTTGAGCACCTTTGGGCAGGCGAGCAAATGTTCATCAGATGGAAAGATCACTCTTGCACTTCGGCGAAATCCTCCTATGGATTTATCGTCTGGATCTCTCGGCGCGGCTGAAAGAGTAGTAACTGGCCCAACAACTCGGCCGAACTTACTGAGTACAGTGCACAGCGCAACGTCTGACACCTCAGGTGGAACCGGATAAAATGTAACCCGGATTGGACGCTGAGAGACAGGTTCTGGTAGAAGATGGACGTCTTTGAGGGACAAACCTTCTGTCAAGACAAGATCCGCATGCTCTTTAAGAGCAAAGTACACCAACACATCTCGAGGTTTTCGAGCCATGTGAGTAATACTGGCTCCAGCTGGAAGTATCTGCTTGAGAGCCATACTATATTCTTTCAACTTTGTGTCTGGGAGCGCATCAAAACACACTCCGAAGTCCATTCTAGAATAGAATTGTTTTCCCGCTGGGGAATCTTCGAGAATATCTATGGTGGCAGTAAGGCCATCAACAATGACGTACGAGTCTTTTAAGACTTCTGCAACAAACTTGGAAGGAGCTTTTGTTCCAGTAAGAGCGGCAGAGTATGCCCTAGGAGCAGGACTCGAGCGTGAGGGCTGCAACGCAACCGGCTGTTTGAACTGAGTTGAAGTAGAGGGTAAATTAGCAGCGCTGTCAGACACATCCATGTCTTCACTTAAAGCAACAGAGACTTGCGCTGCACTGACGTCACTGGTCGAAGCAGGGCAAGAAGCTTGAGCTGTAGTTGAGGAGTCACTTTCCACTTCTAGTGGTTGGGTGACGTCACCTACAAGCATTGGAGGAGATTGGTCTCGTGTCGAGGAGGAGGAGGCGGCGGCAGGAAATGCCTCGCTGATATGGGCGTGGACATCGCTCTTATCAGCAGCAGCCGCCGCCATTGTTAATGACGAGGGCTGCCTGAGAAATCGACCAGCTCGGTCGACAATTCAAATGATGATAACAGAAAAAATAAACTACTCACCAACTTGGGAGATGTATCAAAACAAAGCACGAACCTTCAGCTTTTTTTTTTTTTTGATTGGAGGTTTAACGACCACCGTGAGCAACTCAATGGGCTATAAGCAGTCGCCCGTCCCTAATTTAGGGTCACTGGTTCCAGGGAAGGGAGAAAACCAGTGCGGTAAGACAAACACAACATCCATGCCTGACCGGGATTCGAACCCGGACCCCTTACGGACGAATGATCAGAGGCCAACGCCTTAGACCACTGCGCCACCGGGGCGGCAACCTTCAGCTTGAAGGAACACGAAAGGAAAATGACGAACCACACGATAAAACACACTAAATAGGCACACAACACGGAGCTCAGAAAAACGTGACTTAGGCCAAAGGTGGACGGACACCGTACTAATGTATGTCAATAAACGCTATGTTGTGTTTCTCTTCTAGATGTCTTATGATTTTGTCAATTTAGTGAATCTCGGACAAGTGATTAAGGCTGCCATCGGAGCGGGAGAAAGCTTCTTTTGCAACCTCCACATCGAATGAAGTGAGCTATATATGGATTATGTTCACAATCACAAAAAATTACATGAAGTGACTTAACTTTCCAATATTCACTCCTCAGAAGATTCCATATGCACAACGGACAACTATCATCGAAAAAAGAGAAAAGCTTCAGTTCAATTCTTTCGAATGTACTGTGCATTAATTAAGTAAAGAACACTACAGAGCTACAGTAAAGGAAGCAATCAATTACGACACAAATGTTAAAAAAAAATTAGAGACCCAAACATATTCTTTTAAATAATCGCCAAAAAAATCCAATCAGTCAAAGGAGAAATTGCAAAACAATTCTTTAAAACCACCCTAAAGCAATTAACTACTGAATAAGTCTTCTCTTGCGAAATAAAGAACTAAAAAGAATGTTGATTATTTCATAAAATTAGCTAGTCCTTCATAAAAAACAAAACATGCAGAATCTTTATTACTTTAAGAAATGCCGCCTACGGTATTTGCTCCTATTTTTTCTGAGTACTTTTCCTTTTTTATTAGGCTAATCATATATCTATTTTCCTAATCATCAATCTCATTAAAAATTGAAAAAAAAAACTATCAATACATTTCGTTTCCTTTCATGAAGCAACAAGCCGTTACGTTTTGAGGAGTGCCACTAGCCAATTCAAAAATATTTTTTTCTAAATAGCTGTCGTAGGATTAAGGCTCGTATGATAGGAAGGGAGGGGGGGAGCAAATCCTTCACACTTGAAAAACTCGTGAAATTAATAAATTATTCTCTCGGATGCACAGCTAATCAGCGCTAAAAGAAAAGCCCAAATTTCCTATGCTCAAGACATTCAAGTCACCATGAAAAATAGGTCCTATGTTTTATTTTTAGTAGTTCGTGAAAATTACTTTGATATTTCATTATAAGAATACATATTTTTTCTGCTTGGTTTATATAATGACCATCTTAAAGCAAAATTCAAATTAAGCAGCACAGACGATTGATAACTCAAAAGAACCTTAGACTGATTAGGCGGATTTGATCAGAACCGTTGTATTAGTAAATTTTCTGCTAAGGGTAAGGTAAGGAGAATAGAAAAAGAGGCGCGATTTATTTGGACGGAGAAACTTAAAATATATGAAATAATCAAAGACGCTGACAGAATGTAGTCGAACACTGAAAAAGTGTAAGCGAACACTGGATTCAGAATTGCTGTTAGAAAGATAATTGCCAGAAAAAAATATTCGAAGAAAAAATATCTTTAGAGAAAAATGTAATATATTTTTGCGTGGCAAAAATATACTCCATGTGCAGTAATCCAAAAGAGTAAAGGTAAGAGCTAAAAGAAAATACACTAGGTGCATAATCCAATTTGCACGGCTAAACTAGCGATTAAAATACACCAAGTCAAGAACACTAATTAATTCATACTCCCGACGTGGATCCGAAACACCAAACATAATTCATCGCTCTTTCCACGGTAATAAGTGAGTCACGAAAAAATTATCACCGGCCGCCACCGGGAATCGAACCCAGGGCCTTCCATTTACGCAGTGGTAGCATGTCCGGCGCGTACCTGGAAGGCGCTGGGTTCGATTCCCGGTGCCGGCCGATGAGACTTTTTTCGTAACTCACTTAACGTGGAAAGAGCCATGAATTATGTTTGGCGTCAAGAACACTAATTGACTAAACGAATTATGAATTTTGTATTCATAAATTCGCACATATATGCTGCAATGAAGATAACCCATTGTGTATTCCTCAACCTTGGAAATTACTATTTGATAGTGACTAACTTGATGTGTCCTCAATAACTTCAAAATTTCCTTTCAAATTTTCTATCAATTATCTGCAAGCAAGTATGCGTCATTTTCTTGTAGGACTTCCGTCCACGGCGAGTAGATTTTAGGTGCCAGCCACCTACAGCGAGTTCGCCTTTTGGGCAGGACACAGAAACGGAAGGAATGAGAGCAAGTCTAGTGACTTTGACAGAACAGTTTGTAGTGAGATTAGAGTACAGTAGATTACGCCACCGTAAAAGTACAATATTGCACATAGAGGGGTGAGAGAATTTCAGGGCAGGGGCATAGGAAAGGATACCCATTTAACCATTGTTTCCAGCCCGGAGGCCGTCACTTAACGTGCTCGTCCGATGCAAGGCGAATAGTCAGGGATTATTAGCAAATCGCACCACCTCCGCAAGATCAGCCCAGGATCGAACCTGAGGACCTTGCATTGGGAGTCTGAACTGCTAACCACTCAGCCATTCGCGGCGTCCCAATTATCTGGCGGGTGGTGTGTTTGTAGAGCACGCTCATTAAGGAGGTGTTACGTCATCTCTTTAATGTACAGTATATAAGTATTCATAGTCATCGTTGTATTCATAGTCATCGTTAATGACGAGGGGTCCACTGTGGACCCGAAAGGTCTTAAACTTTTAACATATTTTATTTGTTTAGTCATTTCATGTTCTTGACTTGGTATATTTTAATCTCAAGTTTAATCGTGCAAAGAAGGTTCTGTACTTAGTGTATTTATCTATACTCCATGTTCAAGGTGATAGATTTAAGCCACACAGGTGTGCTGTTCTTATGATTTTAATACATACACCTATGCCAATTAAATGTGAAAAAAGTGACGCGTGGCGCTGCTGTGACTTCTAAGACAAATTACAAATTGTTTTTTGCCGTGCGTGCTTGTCGTTCAGTACAGAATTATATGAAGTTTGCAAAATGCATACACCTTTGTGATTTCATTTCACTTGCCATCTTAGAAATGTTACAGAATCAAGAAAAATAGGGAACAACCATCTGAGAAAAAGGCTCTGTATAAAACAACGTCTTCTGTTGTACGCGTAATATGATAAAAGTACTAATTTGAGGGATTTGTGTGCGCTGATGTTCTTAAAAATGAGCTATAGAATTAAGAAAAAAAGAAACTCTAAGAAATAATAGTTGATTCAAATTTCATACCTTAGCATGTACAGTATTTCGCCAGTAGGCATGATTCGAACAAGAACATTGGGCACAGTGACGTACTGGAATTCTGCGTGCTTTGCATTGGCAAAGAAGACTTCTGGCTTCCATATCCTCTGCACGAGTTTTGGGTCATTTAAATCCAAAGGTTTGGAAAAGGATTCCTGGCGTAGGCGCTTGTCAAACCAAGTCTGGCGTAAATACAAATCCACTTCGTAGTCCTAGTTGATAAACAGAAAAGAAAGAAGTCACTGAATGTTCTGTGTTTTACTGCAAAATTCATTTTACGTACACTTATACAGTATTAGTTCATCTAAGACAGCAATTCTAAAAATATTTTGAATATATGCAGTCTTAGCATAATACTGCTACAAATGTTTCGTGAAGTACTTGCCATGGACTGGGGCGATTATGAAAATCGTGTTGCCGTAATAGTGCTGCGCAAAGTTGGAAAATCAGCTTCCGAGCTTTTCAACATGCTGAAGAAGCTGAAAATCAGTCGAATTCCTATGTACCGGGCAATAAAAATTTTCCTTGAGACTGTGACCGCCGCTGACATCCCCGGAAAAGGTCGGCCGTGCACCGTGAGGACTGCTTAGCTGGTGAAAGCAGTGGCAGCCCGTATTCGACGAAATCCGGTCAGAAAGCAATCAGTAATGGCTCGTGATCTGAACATTTCAAAAATGTCCATGTCAGGCGTGCTGCGGAGTGACCTAAGTCTGAGAGCTTACCGGCGGCGTACAGGACGCTTCCTCAGACCACAACTGAAGCAGCACAGGCTGCTATAAGCGAAACGTTTGCTATAGCGTAACGCAGACAATCGCCACAGAACGTTGTTCTTCTCTGGTGAAAACAAGTTTCAATATTGAAGAGGCTTTCAACCGCCAAAATGACAGGGTGTATGCTTCAATCTCACGAGAAGCCCAGGAGAAAGCTCGAAGGAGGGTCCATCATGCTGCGTCTGTCATGGTTTGGTGGGGAGTCTCCTACGAGGGCACCAAGGAGCTCCATTTCTGTGAGAAAGAAGTGAAAAAAAGTCTGCCAGGACAGGGTTTTAGAGCCAGTGGTCAAAGATTGGAGTCACACCCTCATCCAAAACTGAGAGTGGAGCTTTCAGCAGATTCCGCACCTGCGCACAAGGCCAAGTCAAACCAGGAGTAGCCTCAGATGAATTTTCCAGACTTCATTCTTCCAGCTGATTGGCTTTCCAGCATCCCAGACCTCAACCCATTGGACTACAAGTTGTGGGCCACAGTGAAGGACATGGCCTGCAGAAAGAGACTCTCTTGTATTGAAGTCTCAAATGCTCTTTGGTGCGGGCAGTAGCAGCTTTACCTGTGGAGACCCTGAGTAAAGCTATTGATGAGTGGCAACAGAGACCGAAGGACTGTGTGAAAGCAAAAGGATGCCATTTTGAAAATTGATTGGTGCCATGTATTCACAAGGGTACTACTTACGTTATATCATAGGTATATTAAAATACCTTTAAATTGCTTTTGTTATTGAATATTTTGTAACAGTACTTACGGTAAGATTAGGCACATTCTGTCAATATAATAATACCTAACTGCTTAAAAAAATTGACTTCCTTTGACATCGTCAACTTTAAAGCACGAAAATTTTGAAGAAAGTGGGAAACTGCGTTTTGTACTGTCTGCGATTATCCGTTTACGATATTTTGAGCTGAGACTTTTTTATTATAGGTTTGTCTAGTAACAGGGAAAGTCATCAAGTTTCAAAAGAACGCCGCTATTCCGCAAATCACTTAGATTGATGAATGTTTACGACCGGTGCATAAACACGACCATCTTTTACAGCCGCGTCATCTTCTAAGGATCAAACACGGCGAGAGAAAGAGAATGAGAGCACCGAGAGTACTAGGGATGCAGGAGAGGGTAAACAGAGAAGTTCGCGCGGAGAGGATCTAGGTGACATTAAGACCTCGGCCCCGTTGTCTTCCCTTGTTGGGATAGCTGGATCGCTTTTCACACGGGCGAAAGTAATAATCAGCATCCGTCTTTCCCTGGAGGAACACAATTTAAGTCAGTGATGATCTACTTTGTCTTCTTCACAAATTATCGCATCCACTACAGCACTCCGAGGAGTGTTGCGTGTACCTTACAACAGCAACGGGTAAACCATTCTTTATTACCTACGGATTTTCGCAGGGAAGATTCGTGGATGTTGAAGGAATTATAGCTATTGTTCACTTTAACAATCAGGAAGTAAATATCATCACTATCATTAAGCAAGAAAAATAGCGCGAATTTTTCTGCCAAAGAAATCTTCAGGATTTTGTTTTTCACACGGAGCATTTGCTCGTCTTTATACTTTTGGGGAACAGGCTTCTTTTGCATATTTTCAGTGCTTCCCTCTTCAATACAATGTTTTATCATATGGCACGTTACTTCCCCGAATATCTTTTACAAATTTGGAGGCACTGGCAATAGCATATACAAGGTGAGGGGAGCCAGCAGCCTTTTGAGAGAATCCAAATTTTTCAGAAAAAGTCCTTTTATTCTTATTAATATGGTTTTGTTAGTTTCTAATTTTTTCTTATTTTAATCTTAAAATGGCCGTGTTTAAAATATCAGAAAGTAAACGAAGATTACCCGACTGACGGCCACAATTAAAATATTAGTAAGACATGATGGCTATTTTGACACCTTCTACGCTCATGGTTTCGCCCTTTGGCTCCGAAAGAACTACAGATGGAATTGATTGAGCTCTCGGAAAATGATATCTTAAAGTCCTATTATTCACTTGAGATTCACTTAAAATATGAAGCAAGTTAGTAAAATCATGCAATTCATTGATTATGATACGCTTTCCAACATACCAGAAATTATTACTCAAGTTATGAGGATAATGGCTGTGGAATTAATCTCGTTCCTGTGCCTTGACCTTTGATCCCATTTCGATTTAATTCAACAGCACCGGTTCAGTACACCTCCGAAATAATATGATAAATGTTTGTCGCAATCGAAGCATTTTTACGTAAATTATGATGCGTAAGGGCTATGGAATAGACCCCACTCCTGTGTCCTAACCCTTGACTCCATTTCGCCCATTTTCGACGGGATTTGTCCCCAGGCAGACTCTTACAACACACATTTCATCCAAATCGAAGACATTTTACGTACGTTATGGCGCATAGTGGCGATGGAAGAGATTCCGCTCCTATGTCCTGACTTTTGACCCCATTTAGCCCATTTTCAATAGGGTTTGTCCCCAGATGGTCCCCTATTACATACTAACATTTCATCGAGATCGAACCTTTTTACGTTAGTTATGACGCATAAGACGAGTGGAATGGATCCATGTCCTGACCTTTGACCCCATTTAGTTCACTTTCACTATAGGGTTCCTTCCCAAGTGTTCCCCTACCACATACTAAAATTTCATCGAAATCGAACGATTTTTACGCGAGTTATTGTGCGGACGGACATACGCACACAACGCGTGACGTAATGAGGCAGATGGTCGCGAGAACATGACGTCATAAAACGTTAATAGGATCCACAAACAACGCGTGACGTAATGAGGCAGATGGCGTGACCGCGTGCCAACATCTCAATCGCGAGTCGTTGCGAGAGTGTGACGTCATAAGATTTCTAATAATCGGAAACATTAATAGGACCACGCCATGCGAGTAAACACGTTGTTACTCGGGGTGGTTATTTAACCCACTAAACAAATTTTTCTAAAGTCGAGATCAAGCTAATACGGATTCTAGTACCAGAAAACTGTAGGTTAACCACTTTCATCAAAATCCTTAGAGCCGTTTCAAAATAAAATTTACGTATATACCAGAATTGCTCCTTTAATAAAATGGGATGGAATGCATCCCGCTCCTATGTACTGACCTTTGGCCCCACTTCACCCATTTTCAATAGGCTTCGTCCCCATGTGGTCCTCTACGACATACTAAAATTTCATCGAAAGCGAACCATATTTACGCAAGTTATGACGCATAAAGCAATGGAATGCATCTCGCTCCTATGTCCTGACCTTTGACCTCAGTTCACCCATTTACAATAAGATTTGTCTCCAGCTGGTCTCCTACCACATACTAAAGTTTCATTGAAATCGAATCATATTTACGCAAGTTATGATGCATAAGGGCAATGGAATGGGTCTCGCTTCTATGTCGTGACCTTTAACCCCGTTTGTCCCATTTTCAATACGGTTCGTCCCCAGGTGGTCCACTACCACATAATAAAATTTCATCGATATCGAATCATATTTACGCAAGTTATGATGCATAAGGGCAGTGGAATGGATCTCGCTCCTATGTCGTGACCTTTAACCCCGTTTGTCCCATTTTCAATACGGTTCGTCCCCAGGTGGTCCCCTACCACATACTAAAATTTCATCGATATCGAATCATTTTTACACGAGTTATCGTACGGACAGACAGACGGAAGGACGGGCGGACAAAGCTGGAGCATATACGCTTCTTCAATCTGCTGTTGGAAAGCGTAAAAAAGCAATAGAATACCTTCACCATCGGAAACGTGCACGAAAAATGCTTTCTTTGTTTTCAACCACTTATTACTGCGAATCTTCATTCTCCTCCCTAACCCAAATCAGGACTTCTTTAAAGTTACAAGTGAGGGATTCCCATCTAGAGGATCAGCTATAAGTGCGGACCTCCATGTTGCAACCAAATATTTCTAACAAAAGCAGCGACAACAAAATCATTAAAAGGTAAGTTAACTTAAGAATTATTTTTTTTTTCGTTTATTGTAGTTAGTACAAATTAGGATTTTACAAAATAATGTACTTTTCGAAGTACACTATATTTACAAGTCACCGGACAGCCCTTTAAAAGCAAAAGAACGGATCCGATGCATTGTTAAGCTGCGCGGTACAGCTGCAAACGGTATAAAAACAAGCCAGCAGCTAACCGCGATAATATCGAACGGTGAATTTGAGTGGAAATGCAGCATCGGGAGGGAACTGACTTAGAGAAAGGAAAGATTGTTGGGCATTATACTAGCTGGTTTTCCATAAGAGAAACCGAGGGGCGTTTAAACATACCCAAGTCAACTGTTTTTTTATGTACTGAATAAGTGGAAGACACATGGCGTGCCTGAAGCAGCGAACCGTACCGGCAGACCAAAGAAACTCAGTGATAGGGGACGTGGAAGCCTCAGTAGATTTGGTACAGCTAATCGACGAAGTACTGCAGAAGACCTCAGTGTACAGGTGAGTAAAAATGCTGGAACCTAGGTATGTATACACGTACCATTCGCAGAGAACTTCATTCCATGTGTTACCGTGGTCGTGCGGCTGCTCATAAGCCTTTCATCTCCACTCGGAATGCTACTCGTCGTTTAGCATGATGTAAAGAACATTTATCGTGGACCGTAGATCAATGGAAACGGGTCCTATGGACTGATGAATCTGGATACACGATCTATCAGACAGATGGCTGTGTGTGGGTACGGCGGCAGCCGGGGAAACACTATTTACCACAGTGCACTGTTCCTACGGTCAAGTATGAAGCCAGCAATGTACTCGTGTGGGGGCATTTTTCGTGGTATGGTCCGGGCCCATTGGTTATTGTGGACAAACCTGTTAACCAGTGCGTCTACCTCAATATTCTGGACAATCACGTCCTACAAACTCTGTGGCAATACTATAAACCGAGACTTGTTGGTTCCAGCAAGATAATGCACCGAGCCATAAAGCAAGGACTGTTACGGTGTGGTTTGACGATAATTCCGTATCGTGTGTGGACTGGCCAGCACAGAGCCCTGATCGTAATCCCATACAGCACCTATGGGATAAATCAGAGCGCCGCATAAGAATTTGAAACCAAGGCCTACTACTAAGCAGCAGTTAGCGGCAGCATTATGTACCGAATCGAAGCGCATACCTATCGCTGTCTTCCAAAACCTTGTCGAAAGCATGTTTCGAAGGGTCAGTGCATGCATTAAGGCTAAAGGAGGACCGACACCATACTAATGTATGTCAATAAATGCTATGTTGTTTTTCTCTTCTAGGTGTCCTGTGACTTTTGTCAATATAGTGTATATCTAACTGAAGTTTCTTGAATACGGCCTTGTTCGATTACACCTATGTTAATGCGGCCTTCCAACATGGAAAGGTTCCCCATCTCTGGAATATACCGTCAACGTTGAATGGGTGCGAGAGTAATAAGGCTGGTGCGATACAGTTGACGTAGTGTTAGTGACAGATCTACCGTATGTAAGATATAGGTATTGCGATTTACCTGCGTGGATCCACACAGCACAGAATATTTTGCATATGTTACAAGTACGTAGCACTGAAACATTGAGCCTTTTCAGATACGTTCACAATGTAACAGTAGTGTTTCAGAAACCTTACAGTTACGTCAAAGTGTCCTCAAGCGTTACATAACTTTGAAACATGAACTATACGTTACAGTGTAAGGTCTTTGTAACTTCAACTTACGGTTTTCACGTTACTGTTACGTATTTACTACGTTGAACAGTATAGTTTTAATAAACTTTGTAAAATCACAATAAACACTTGTCAGCTGTTTCAAAAGCACAACAGTCGTATTACGAGTTGTTTACGTTTTCACAAGTTCAACGCAGTCCGCTGTCCATTGGGAACAGTGGCGGCGTTTATATATTGATAACAAAAGAAATAAAAATGGGTCCTAAATGAGGGTGTCGAATTTCTATTATGCATTTGGAATAGACTACGTACATTTCAGCGAAAAAAAAGAAAGAAAATCGTATTCGTCATTTCTCTAAATACTTAAAAATATGAAATTTCTCATCTTCAAGTAAAATAAAAACCATGCTGCCATCTACTTAGATTTTATAAAATGCTTTTTAGAATTTCAAAATTATAATAATCGAAACAATTGCTAATTTTCAGATGATCTTGATTCACACAAAAAAAAAACGATGAAATATTAAATCATCTAACTAGCTAACTCGAGTACGACAGTATCAGCAGAGAATATACCAGTAGCACGTAGAAATACGACTACGAGAGTGCTTTGGTGAAATGGCATAAATGCGCATATGCATCCACGCCGTTGCCAAACCAAAAATCTTAAACATCACCGGAATGTAACATCAAGGTAGCAATTATGTACAATGGAGACTATAAAACAGTAATATCGGTGAATGCTATTTTTAACGTAACCGTACGTACAAAGAGTTATGTTCCAAAATAAATGTTGCTAAAACGTAATTGTAAGATATATCTGAAAGTGTAACGAAAATGAGAGATTGTAACATTGTTGATACATATCTGAATGAATCGTTTTGTGCTGTACGGAAGTTTTATGTACGAAAGGATATTATTAAGTGTTTTTATTGAAATCAATGTGATCAACGAACGAATATCATCATTGGTAAACTATTGTATGAATGTTCTGACTTTTCAGTAGTGGACGAAAAAAGGACCTAGAACTTTTTGTAAGTTATGTTGACTCTTTCCCTGGCAGTTCGGTTATAATTTTGACAAAGTGTGATTTATGTTTACGTAATTTGTTACGAACATTAGCAGAGATACATATTTAAGCACTTAAACTTACAGCATTTTTAGCTTCATTCATGATGAAAGGTTTTCTCAAAGAGAAATATGCCGTATTTTTTTGAATATGAAAAAGGTTTGGAGTAAATATTTCAACATTTAGTCAAAATTTATTAATTTTTTTATATGTTGGAGTTCATCATTACGATTTAAGTGTGTGTGACGCGAAATTTTCCTGGGGTTTTTTTTTTGGTTTCTTTTTATTTATCTGCTCTATGTACAACATATGGCCGGCCGCGATATAACCTCTTATTTTCCTGCTGGCCTCTTTTTCTGGTATACGAACACTTGCTAATTACCATTTGATCTACAATGTTCTGGGGTCGTACGTGAACATTCTGCTTAATATACGCAGTGCATCATGAACTGGATCAAACATTCTTACCTTTCAAAAGGCATCTGTTCACTGCCAACTTCCCCTCATTTATAGATGGAGCTGCACGTTCAACTGGTCTCTGCCATTTCAGAACCACTAGGCCGCCCCGGTGGCGCAGTGGTCTAAAGATGGCTTATGACCATTCTTCCGAGAAGGGTCCAGGTTCGAATACCAGTAAGGCATGGATGTTGTGTTTGTCTTACGGCACTGGCTCTCTCCCTTCCCTGGAACCAGTGACCCTAAATTAGGGACGGTCGACTGCTTATAGCCCATTGAGTTGCTCACGGTGGTCGTTAAACCTCCAATAAAACAAAAAAAAAAAAGATCTTTGATTCATGCAGCTTAGCTTCGTGAGGATGAAAAGAGCGTACAAATACAAATTGTTACATCATCAGTGATGATGATGTCTCGAATTATCGTCAGTCGTTTGCACGTGCTTGATGAAAATGCGGGAATGGATGCCATGTCGTTGATTAACCATAAAGGATTTTGTTGTCTTATAGAAATCTTCCGAAATATCAAGTTTGTTGATCAAAACCTGTTTGCTAATAATAATAAAGAATAACGGCCAAAGATACGAAGTCGAGGAAATGTGGCATATGGAGAACGTCACTATTGTCCCCATAGTAATATCAGCCACAAGTAATGTGCCTAAGACCATTCACAGCTCTATACAGACATTAGACTTCCAACCTAGCTCCTACATGGAACTAAAGAAGGCACCTATCTTGAACACATGTAGGATAATAAGGAAGTTTTTCGACAAATAAAGAAATATAAAACTTCTCAGACTTGGTAAATCGTATCCGACCCGGAAAAAAAGAGACAAAATCTCCCCATGTTATGTAGCGCAGCAACTGATTTAGATTTATGTATAACTGAAATTTTCAGTTTAATACAAAGGTCTTTCAAAAAGAAATGCATAATCGGTCGTTAAATTTTTTCTGTTGCAATTACGAAAATAAATTTGGTAGAGATTTTTAAGCCAACCTTTATCTATATACAAATTTATTCAATATATCCACGGGTGGCAGTAAACTTCCACCCCGGCAGAGGCGTAACTAGGGAAGGGAAAGACAAGCGGGGCAGCTGTCACGGGCGCAGCTCAAAGGAAAGCGCTAAAATCGCTACTTACAATCTGATTAAAAGTGTAATTGAACTTTTGCACCAGTATCTAGTGCAGTTTTTTTCGCGACACACTTTGCCATTTGCCCATTCACAGAATATGATTTGGTACCCTTGCCAGCTTAAAATTAGCATTTCTTCCTCAAAATGTTCAGGGGCTGTTAATTACTCACATTCAGAAGTGAAGACATGGTAGGACGTACGTTGTAAAATCAGGATATCTTTCATTGTACTGACGATTCTCTGAGGGCTATTCAATCATTAATGCGGCTGCCAGCCACGATTACCAGTTTCATTCGATCCGTTGTGGTATCGAAGGTCCGTACTCTGAAGCAGTTATGAAAAATCTGTACAGACATAGTCAGTTTGACTGTGCCTCTCAAACAGAGACATTTTGGCGTATGACGTTACTTTTATCTTGTCGAGTAGTGTATATTTATGTATATGTACTTACATGCTGATATACATTATTAAATTTGTATACGTAAAGAGTAGACCTATACATAAGATAGGAAGACAGGTGGGGGCGCAGTGTTTTGTAGTTAGCACCGTGCGCCGAGATGCCTAGTTGCGCCTCTGACACCGGTAAACTCCTACACTTTCTTCTGCTGCTAAGAAAACTGCTACACGGCGGAGAACTTCCACACAGATAGACTCCTACACCTTCTCATATAAGGAGATGTACATAAATTGCGTTTCGTTCGGAGTGCAGACATGAGAGGAATAGTTTTCATAATGGAACAAAACGAAATGTATGATATTTCCTAGTAGAACAAGGCTAAACGTACGAGTTTTCCTACTGATATAAATGCGAACACAAGATCATAATGTTACAAGATATATGTAGAAGCTTTCCGACTATGTAAATCTTGAGTTATGATTTTAATATCTGGCATGTGATAACATACAATAAAAGCCAATCAAAAGGGACTCAACGAATCGGTTTTCTGGTTCTGACAAAGCAGCAGCTAGCCTGCGGGCCTTTTTGGAAGATCTTAATTTACAAACCTAAATATTTTATACACATTCGAGTCACATTATTGTGATCACCTCCTACTTTTGACGTCAACAGCACCTAGTCAATGAAAGAAGGCACGTGTCGTGAACTAGCTTGGAGGGTATATAAGATGTGCTGTAGGAATTCGGGAAACGTATCACACGTTCTATCATGGATAAAAGGAGCGATTTATCAGATTTGTAAAAATGGATGATCATCGGCTTTCGGGAGAAGAGTGGCAGTATTTCTGAAACAGCGCAGTTTGTGAACTGTGCGCGTGCTGCTGTGGTTAAAGTGTATCGTGATTGGAGAAATGGCACCATGGCGAATAAGCGATGTAGAAACTGCGTGCCATTAATGTGAGAGGTGAACGTCGGCTTCGCAGGTGCGTGAGGGCAGATTAACACGCTACAGTGGAGCAACTCACAGGCCGAATGAACCAGAGGGCTACCGTAAGTGTGTCTAAAATGACAGTTCAGCGAACACTGCTGCGTATGGTGCTCCGATGTAGACGGGTGGTCACTGCACCTATGCTAATGTAGGTTCATCGGCAGAAAAGGCTTACATTTGCATGGCAGTATCGGAATTGGACGTCCGCTGATTGGCAATGGATGGCCTTCTCCGATGAGTCCCGTTTTCAGCTTCATCGAACGGATGTACGTTGGCGTATAAGGTGAGAAACATAGGAGAACAAACACTCTTCAACCATTGCTGGAAAAACATAAGCTGGTGGGGGCAGCGTTATGAACTGGGGAATGTTTTCGTGCAAATCCCTGGGTCCAATCATACCTGTGGAAGGCACTATGGGCCGAATTCAAAATGAATCCATCCTTGGAGACCACGTACACCCATACACGCTGATTGTCTTCTCTGTGGCGGATGTGATCTTCTAGCACGACCATGCGACGTGTCACGCAGCCAGAAATGTCCGAGAGTGATTGGAAGTGCACGACGAATACTTCAAATTACCTCCCTGGCTCCCTAATTCCCCAGACTAAAACCCAACTGAGCATCTATGGGACCACTTCGATCGTGTTGTGCGCTCAATGGATCCTCTAGCAGATACACCCTCTATCAGCTGTCAGATGCACTGCAGTTAGCATGGCTCCACATACCTGTGAACACCTTCCAGCACCTTACTGAGTCACTCCCAGCCCGTCTGGCTGCTGTCCGCACTACACACTGAGGTTACTCTGGATATTAGCTGGTGGTCACAATAATATGACTCGAAAGTGAATTTATAAGCATTTTATTCACGCTAATAAAAGTCACTCAACGGATTATCTCTGAGCTGTTTACAAGGCACCTAGGTGCGCGCTTTTTTAGACGATCTTAAGTTAAAAACAAAACCTTTTATCATTATGATCTTACATACGCATTTATATTACTAGAGGAACTCGCATACATTTCGTTTTATTCCAATAGAAAAACTCCCACACTTTGGCAAGATCTCCAAACGAAACGCAATTTGTATGCATTCCGTTATAGCATTAATGTGACAAGGTGTAGGAGTTTACCTGTATGGGAGAATTGTGGTGTGGGAGTTTACCTGGGTCCTATATCCACCTCTGCATTCTACACATTTTATCTATCGTTTTCCCAGTCCACAAAAACGCCTTTGTAAAAACACAGTTTCCTGCTCTTAAAACCAGTGCTTGACATCCATATCAAGTGTTCTACTGAATAAAACGTATTCTCTACGCAAACATTTTGTTAATATACCAGGAAGAAAAAATCCGAGCCGGCTAGGTTAGGACAAAACGGGGGATGAGACAATGTCCAACTCAATCTTGCGGTTATCGAAACAGGCAGGCGCGATTGCTTCTTGGGTGCATCATCTCACAGGTAAGAAACTTTGGTGCTCAGCACGAGCAAATGTTTCGATAGCCAAGGGTTGAAAGCAATTGCACAACACTTTCTTTAGGCATTGGAAATTGTCTACTTGGGTCATTTATTCAACAAGTTCGCATATTCGTCCTTCGTTATAGTTCGTGGTGTACCCAATCTAGCCTTGCGACTGATATTAAAATAACCCTTTTATGATGCGACGAATGCGTTTATAGACATTGCTTCTCTTAATAGTATCTTTTCATCATAAACAATTTGTAGTTTTTCGCGAATATCCGTCGCTGAGGTTTCTTCAGTCTTGAAAAGGAACTCAATGACCGACATTTGTCTGATTCTGCTGTTTATTTCGGGTTCTGCAGCTATCGACCTACGACACAGAAAATTTTCATTAGGTATATTTATAAAGCTATTAATAAAGAATATGTAGAAAAAATATTATGCTGCTCCTACAATTATGAATTTTTATGAACCGACTTTGCATTACTTTTTTTCGGAAGCTTGTGTAGTGAAAGCATTATTACTAACAAGCAGTTCTGTCGGTTAACATTGTCTATACCTGTTTCCAGTATACCGGTTTCGGCTTTTAATGTTAACATCCATCTTAATCTATAAATGAGTGTTCTTCAATTAAATATTTTAGCAATTAAATGTTTTATACTAAATCGTCGTCTTTGTCAAACATTTTCAATGCGCTGTTGGGGGAAGGTCTCACCAAGTTTCACAAATGTCTGTTTTGAGCCAGTCTCCTCCATGTTACTCTGACATACTTTCAAATTTCATCCATATATAACCCACGTGGTCGTCTTCCTGGTTTTTTTTCTGTGCCTTGGTATCCAATATAAATTTCTGTTTTCCATCAAGCCAGTTGCCATTTCTGGGATTTTTCTCTGATCACGATGGCTTCCACCCTTCCTCTTCCTATCTTTCCTGGTTTCACAAAGCATGCATTTCTCCACGCTTCTTCCAGTTGTCTGCAGCCTTTGCATGTCTTCTTTTTTAGTTAAGGTCCATGTCTGCGTTCCATGTGTAAAAACGCGATGGATAAACTGATTAACTTTTTTTAATACATAAGGACATATATCTCTTATAAATTGTAGCTGTTTCTTCGAAAGACTCTGCAGCCAAGCTTTACAAGCCGACTAATTTCTTCATCAATGTGACCGTTGCCATATATCTGTTGTCCAAGTTAAATAAATGTAGGTATCTGTTACCTCAAGCTTTTCCCCATCAATTGATAAATCTTCATTTCTTGAAAAAGTACATCAGTTTCATCTTTTGAAAGTTAACTTTTAATTCTACTTCTGTACTCTTGTCAGCAAGCTCCTGGATCATGCTTTGCAGTTTTAAAGGGGTGGTTGCAAAAGTGACGTCGTCAGCAAAACGAAGGTGAGTTAAATATTTTCCTTTAATTTTTATCCCTCTGTTTTCCCAGTTCAATGATTGAAAGACATTTTGCAGTGTGGGATTTCAGAGTTTGGAAGATATGGTGCAATCTTGTGTGTGTGTGTGTGTGTGTGTGTGTGTGTGTGTGTGTGTGTTCACTCTCTCTCTCATTTTTATTGGTGTTGTATCTTCAAACAGCCGAACCTTTGCAGTTGCAATAATACTTGTGTATGCATCTCCAATACCGCAGGATTTTAGAGCCATTGTAACTGTTGATTTCTTTCACGAAATCAAAGGCTTTTTCATAATCAATAAAAGCTATTGCATAGTGGGAGTTCAAGAGTTTATATAATGAGTTTTTTATTAAGATTTTGCAATTCATAATGAGGTTTCAAATATTATGTTTCTTAAAAATCTTTAATAATTTCTTGAGTTTTGTATTATAATATAATTAATTATATTTTATATTCCCTCGGACATACCAAAACATAGTGGCATTTGATTGTTCGTTTTTACTGGTTCTGTATCATTTAAAAAAAATGCATTCCAATCTTTAAAATAATTCCTGAAGTATCTACACATACCAGCCACTGAATTATGTACTTTACTCAACACATCGTACGATCTTCTTTAGTCCGAATTACAGCATGTATGCGGTTTGTCATAGATTCCACAAGGTGTTGGAGTACATCTACGTCTACAGCATACCAAGCGTTCACAAGACAGTCTTTTAACTGGTTCAGATTTGACGTAAGAAGATCATATTTTCTAACATGTTTCGTACATTATCAATGGGTCTCAGATCCGGGCTTTGTGGTGGCCACGGATGATAGTGGAAGTCACTTGCGCGATGAACAATAACATTGTCGTCCACGAAACACCCGTCACCTTCTGGGTAAAAAGTCAACATTGCAGTATGGACTTGAAAGGTAACAAAAAATATTAAAATAATCCTTTGAGGATACCTCACTTTTCAGCGGCATTAGGGGATCCGTTTTGTACCTAGAATATGTACTCTACACCATGACAGCACCTCCAGAATATTGAGGTGTGTTTACAAGGAAAGCTGGGTCCATTGCTTCATGAGGCTTCTCCCCAACTCTCTGCCTTCTGTCTATACAGATCAATGTGTAGCCGACTCGTCGGACCACATGACGTTTTTTCAGTATTCCAGTGTACTGTTACGATGTTCCTGACACTGCTATGGACGAAATCTCCGGTTCGTCGTAAAGATCAGTAGCTTCAGCATAGGGATGCGACTGCCAGTACCGATCCTCTTTAATTCCCTGCGCATAGTTCACTGAGTGATGAGTCGGTAAGTTGCAGAAGCACAAGAAGTCTGGTCAGTTGCAGAAGCACAAGAAGTCTGGTCAGTTGCAGAAGCACAAGAAGTCTGGTCAGTTGCAGAAGCACAAGAAGTCTGGTCAGTTGGAGAAGCACAAGAAGTCTGGTCAGTTGGAGAAGCACAAGAAGTCTGGTCAGTTGCAGAACACAAGAAGTCTGGTCAGTTGCAGAACACAAGAAGTCTGGTCAGTTGCAGAACACAAGAAGTCTCGTCAGTTGCTAAAACAGCACAAGAAGTCTGGTCAGTTGGAGAACACAAGAAGTCTGGTCAGTTGCAGAACAAAAGAAGTGTGATCAGTTGCAGAAGCACAAGAAGTCTGGTCTGTTGCAGAACACAAGAAGTCTGGTCAGTTGCAGAACACAAGAAGTCTCGTCAGTTGCTAAAACAGCACAAGAAGTCTGGTCAGTTGGAGAACACAAGACGTCTGGTCAGTTGCAGAACACAAGAAGTCTGATCAGTTGCAGAAGCACAAGAAGTCTGGTTAGTTGCAGAACACAAGAAGTCTGGTCAGTTGCAGAACACAAGAAGTCTGGTCAGTTGCAGAACACAACAAGTCTCGTCAGTTGCTAAAACAGCACAAAAAGTCTGGTCAGTTGCAGAACACAAGAAGTCTGGTCAGTTGCAGAACATAAGAAGTCTGATCAGTTGCAGAAGCACAAGAAGTCTGGTCTGTTGCAGAACACAAGAAGTCTGGTCAGTTGCAGAACACAAGAAGTCTCGTCAGTTGCTAAAACAGCACAAGAAGTCTGGTCAGTTGGAGAACACAAGATGTCTGGTCAGTTGCAGAACACAAGAAGTCTGATCAGTTGCAGAAGCACAAGAAGTCTGGTTAGTTGCAGAACACAAGAAGTCTGGTCAGTTGCAGAACACAAGAAGTCTGGTCAGTTGCAGAACACAAGAAGTCTGGTCAGTTGCAGAACACAAGAAGTCTCGTCAGTTGCTAAAACAGCACAAAAAGTCTGGTCAGTTGCAGAACACAAGAACTCCTGTTTCTCCGTACCTGCCATCTTATAGGAGAGCGATCTCGTTCATGACAGGTTGTCGTCGCGCCACAGTCACGCCTCTCAGACGAGCAATGTGGATTATTTTCCTCTGATTAAAAAATCAAAATATATCACTTTTTGGAGATATACGTCAGCTCTTCTGTTTTCGAAATCGTCGCTCCAGCCATATGGGCCCTCACAATGAGCCATTTATCGACCTCCGAAACATCCTTTGTTTTTTCCAATTGCGATTAAAACTACTGACGATTACTGACAAGCAAGAGTCTTAAATATTTGATTAGATCACGTGGCACACGAATTTGCATATATGCTGCGTAAGTGATGTTTACGTATATCTGCGTAATGTGTTTGCAATTCAGCTGCCGGTGTGGATGTTACAGTTAATTTCTTCCTACTACGATTTATTCTTAGTCTCTTATTTTAGTCCTGTGTCACTGTTTTTAATAATACCTTTTTAAGCATTATGACTTGAAGATCGCGTATTACTGGGAATCATAAAACACCTATCAAAGAAGCAGTGCTTCATAACTACACAACGTATTCTATTTTACTTATTTCTGTAAATTCTATCATGAGTATGACTATTTCCGTTTGGAGAACACTTCTTTCTTTGAAACATTCTTTTTACTTCACTCAAATTTGTCACAGAGATTAATTTCCGGTTGAAGCAAAGTACTTTTTCTAAACACGATTTTTTGCAGTAAAGTACTGCTTGCTTAATTCTAAAAGTTCTTTTATAAAAGACTACGGCAATGCACAAGTTTCTACGAAGTACTTTAAACTCTAGTTGAACTTTTTGCACATAACTTACCCTCAAACTCTTTCCTCAACTTGAGATTTAATAAAAATGATTAGTTTTATACGGCTGATGGAAACTTTTCTCAATAAAACTGCTTCTGTCAGACTAACGGATATGACGCATGTGTCGAGTGTCACATCCGTTATTAAAGAGAAACAAGAGAGTAGCACGTTTGTCAACAAAAATTGCTTTTCTCGACAAAAGTGGCAAATAATTCTGTGCCGTGAACTATAATCATTTTCGAGACCGAGGGAACTAATGACACCTCGATCGATTAAAGTGCATTTCGAAACTAAATCCATCAAAGCTTAATTAGGAAGTTACGTGGCAAAGAATGTGAGACGAACTTAAAGGAAGTTATAAGGACTTAGTATTCCACATTCCATTTTCAGATGAATAACCTCACATTTATTTTTTATCATTACTATATTTGCTGAACCATTAAAGCAACCACTTAACGTCGGCTTCTGCTTATCGAGATTACAGATTGTTTCCACACTTCAGCTCTTCGGTATCCATATGGCGTTTCTCATTTTTCTAGATTTATAATTCGAATGAATCTTTTGAGAGACATTTCGTATCTTTCATCTTATTTTGCTTTCAAAAGTGAGTTCTCTTTCTTTAGACCTTTAGCAGAATATCTGGCTACGCCAACGAACGCTCACAAATAGTGTAATTATTCAAATAATAATTGTATGTCAGAAACGTGCACAAGGATTACTGCGTCATGCAAACTGTGTATCGAACGCTTAGATTTGTTTTCACTAATTTATTGAATTTGAAGAAGATGGTAAATCTTATAAATAATTTATTTTTCTCTTAAATCCTATTTCTGAACCTTTATCGGATTGGAGTGCGAGAACAAAATATTTGACTGCGCGAATTTAATGTATGTGAAAGTCTGAGTCAACAAGGTTTTCGTGAAATTTCACGATGAACTAGGGAACTGCACCTTTTGAAACATAAATGAAAAGTTTGAGCTCCTATGTTGTTGCAATTAAATAAATAATTGATGCCATATTTAGGTATTCTGTGTATAAATTCCTGTATAAACTGGTCCTATAAGTTTGAGATTTCATATTCTTGCACTTCAATGAATAACTGATTCCATATTTCTGTGTTGTACACTGTTCAAAATTTTATGTTAAGCTGCACCAAAAAGGTGGTGCAACACCAGCTGCACCACTTTCTGGGTAAAGATAAGCCATTGTGTGGTGCAAACAAAAGCCAACAACATGGTGAAATCTGGCGTCATAATGTGTGCAACCTTGTACCGTAACGTGGTGCGAAGGTGCACCATGGTTTGTGGCTTTGTTTGCTCCACATAATGGCCTATCTTTTCTCAGAAAGTGGTGCAGCAGGTGTAGCACCGCATTTTCGTGTAACCTACCACAAGAGGTTTAACGATGTAAATATGTAGGTTATGTCAAGTTCCCTCTCCTGGAGAACGTCGTAAAAGAGAGCGCCCAATGCTCTTGTAACTTATTAAATAGTTGATGTCATATTTAGGAGTTTTAGGTACGTTATGCAAGTTCTCTGGCCTTGATAAACTGGTCCTATAAGTTTGAGCTACCGTACGATTGCACTTTAGATAGGTTATGTCTAATTCCCTTTTCTGGAGAAATTGGTCTCAAACATTTGAGCTCCGTACTCTTACGATTTAATACATAAGTGATGTCATTTTTGTCAGTGCTTTAGATAGGTTATGTCAAGGTCTTTGTCCTGGAGAAATCAGTATCATAAGTCGAGCTCCCACGCTCTTGCATTTTAATAAATAGTTGATGCCATGTTTAAGTGTTTTAGGTAGGTTATGCAAGTTCTCTATCAAGGATAAATTGGTCCTATCAGTATTTTAGGTAGGTTATGCAAGTTCTCTATCCTGGACAAATTGGTCCTATAAGTTTGAGATCTCATATTCTTGCTCTTTAATAAATAACTGATGCCATTTTTCGGTGCTTTAGATAGGTTATGTCAAGTTCACCTTGTACTCAGGACATTCCTAAGAAACGTAGCAACAGCTTTGGGCGTCATGGTGTTCTGGTCAACCCACGAGTTTTGGGTCCCGGTCGTTAAAGTGTAAATTATGTTTGGTCCCTCGTCCTAAGTTAACAACCGCTGATTAAGGAAAAGGCAGAAAACTAGCTTCGAAAGGCATCATTCATATCTTGATTCGACATACGAACTCGGCCCCAGTAATGCCAGAAATGAGAAACCCGTTCCACAAACCTCTCGGCGATTTCGAATCTGTTTGTAAATGCAAAATATATCAATGTTGAATTTTTTGTCTGATCTTGCAAAAGAAATACGTTGTTCATTTGAAATCGAGTTTGCGTGACAAATTTAGTTACGTTGAAGCTAATTGAATTTAAAGCATCGTTATAAATTGAACAATAATTAATTTCCAAATATCAGTTTTTATTTTAAATACTGATACTGAGTCATTAAAATTCACTAAATCTACTTCGCAAAGGAACAAAATTATACAAACCATAGTTGAGGGATTTATAGATCCGAAACTCCGAATGAAGATCCCGCATGAAACCACTGTAGGAATTCCTGAAATAATAATTCGAAGTGTCATAATTTCATATTCGTAAGTGGAAAATTTGTAAAATTATGTTAAGTAAATGCTTCGATTAATTATGACAGAACAAGGAGAGAAATAACATGTATAATATTGTGAATAGAAGACAAAATCTGTCGACAAAAGAAAAAATCGTGAATAGTTGTTGTCGTTCAATGATTACACCATTCAACAAAGTTCGAATTGTATCCAACGGAAATAAGTTTACTTCATACATTTTGGGATGCTCTGTATGAAAATAGATGTTTAATTAACGGATTAGACTTCGTTTTCCAAAAATGCCACTCTCTCATATTTACAATTTTGTTATTCGTGACATGTGTGCAAGATATCGCTGGGAACGTACCTGCGTTAAACACAGTGCCATTTCGCTTGTCGCTTGTACGAAACTTCTAGAGCACCTCTTTTCACCATCCGGTAATATTCGGCTAACATCAAAGCGCAAATTTCCCGTTGTATTTCTACTCCATCTCCGAGTTACCCTGACGGACACGCACTGCGTGTTTATCACCTGCTGAATACGGTTTCCCGTAAGAAATCCAAGTGCGAACGGAGGAAATTCATCTTCAGTAACAAGTTGCAGACTAATTTCTCGTACGAAATCACGAGATTTCTGAAATCGTCGGCTTTTACTTTCTTAGAAAAGCAGTGGGAGCATTCTGTTGTCTTTCTGTCATCGCTGAGAACAAGATCATATTGCTAATCTTTGAGGAGTTGACGCATCTGCGGGCCGAAGAATATTACCTCCTTGATCTCCATACTAAGCCTTGGGTTTTTGTTCACACAAATGCATTACGACCGATCAGTTTCTGTCCAATGTCTTTAAGAAAGTTTTCATGAGGTCTGGTATGATATCTACCGACGGAAGTAAAATTCAATTGAGATGCACCTTCTGCGTTCCGGATGCTCCAGATTTACGGTGAGACCAATTCTTTTTCTTCTAATGCATATCCTTTTCAGGACTATTCTCATTTGCACAGAAAGCAAGAGAATTTCATTTAACCCTTTTGAAGTCTCAGAGAAGTGGGGACTTCTATCAAATAACAGCAAATCAGCAATAAAGTTGTTTCTATTTCATGCAGCTGAGAATGTTCATGTCTACACACGTTTCATTTGAGTGATCGATATGGGCAACAAGGATTAAAGGTAAAACATTTCCACAGTGTACAAACACGGTGTTTAGGCTAACCTTAGAAAGTTTATGAATAGTTTCTATTCCATTTTCCGACCATTGTGCCACCAACACCCACATAGAAAGGGTGAGTTAATCTTCTCTTTTGAAGAATTGCTGCATACTAGCATCTTTATGATGGGAGAGAAATTGTGTCACCTTCATATTGCCTTTTCATCCTTGAGGTCAACAGATCTGCCTTATTTATTGGAAGTTTAAGATCCCCGAAGAGATCGTGGTGTTATGTGATTCAGCAGAAGTCACCTTTGGACGAAATTCTTGATCTCTTGAAGTAGATGATTCCGGCTTTTCTTCGGATATGTCATGCTTTTCCTGATGACAATCTATGAAAAAACAGAATGGGTAGTCTTTCTTACCGTGAGGCACTATACTCAGTGTAGATGATATATCTGGTTACACCACTCTCCACATTTTCTTCTTGGTGATCTTTCCAAATAGGACGCACTATATAGAAGTAAGTGCTTGACGCTGCTACCTCCAAGTCATAGACACTTCAAAACTCGTGGAACGTCCCTTGCGATTCACGCACACGTTGATTTTTTATTAAAAAAACGCGGAGGGGGGGGGGGAGCAGCACACGAGCTGACCCCAGCTCTTGTTCTGGTCACTTCTTTTACAGGGAGAGTTCAGAAACTAAACTGTTTTTGTCCCTGGGGTTAAAGCACACTCCCTTGCACTTCGAATCAGGAAATAAATCAAGGAGAAGTAACATTTATTGCACGCGATGACTCAGGGATTTCCTGATTGATGAAGGATAAAGGAAATTAATTTAGCGATGAAAGTCCTGCATTCTTGAAGAAAACTGAAAATTAATTGAAAATCAATTTCGTGGAACTTTTCACCACAGCGAAACGCTTTCGCGCAAGCAGTTTGCAAAGCCGCCTCGGTGGAGCATTGGTCTAGCGCTGGCTTATGACCATTCGTCCGAGAAGGGTCCGGTTTTGAATCCCCGTGTGGCATGGATGTTGTATTTGTCTTACGGCACTAGCTCTCTTCCTTCCCTGGAACCAGTGGCCCTGAATTAGGAAAAGGAGACTGCTTATAGCCCATTAAGTTGCTCACGGTGGTCATAAAATATTCAATCAAATTTACAAAACGTTTACTCAGATCAGAGACAGGGTGATGTCACTCATTTCCAAAATTATATTGCTGAGTGCAGTGTGACTAACCTTGTTATTTTTACTCTATATGTGCTTTAAGGTTCAAAAATAATATGGTGTACGTATAACGCCACAAAAAACATGGCATCTCAAAATATTTGATTTAATAGTAGTGCAATGTATTATTGTACACTATCTACCAAAAAGTAATTGGACACACCTGCAATCGACGATATCTGCGGTCCTGATACACGTCACGGCCGCCGCGGTTAAATATCGTGTGAGAAACAACAACGCAACCAGTCGCATGCAAGATGCCACGCAGTTCGGAGCTCTCTGATTTCGAGAAAGGTGTAATCGTCGGGTATCACAGAAATGGCCGATACATACGTGACATATCCATCAAGTACCCAAACTCGACAGTGGCCTACATGATTGGCTAGTGGAAGATGAGAAATGACTGTCCGAATGTGCCCCGACCCGGCAGACCCAGAAAACTGGGAGTTAGAGACCGACGGGTGCTGGCCAGAGAAATTCGGAAGAACCGCACTAAATCGATGGGCCACATCCGAGAGGAGTTTACCCAGGCCTCCGGGAGTGTTCTTACGATGAATACTATCCGTAAGGAAGCCCACCTGCTCGGTTATCATGGACGTGCTGCCGCCCACAAGCCTTTGATCACCAAGACCAATAGCGCTGCTCGGCTAACGTGGTGCAAAAAACGTCGACAGTGGACCGTTGAACAGTGGAAACAGGTTCCCTGGAGCGACGAATCAAAGTTCACCCTCTAGAGTTAGGATGACAGGGTCTGGGTTTGGCGTCTGCCTGGAGAACGCCTCCTGCCCGAATATCTTGTGCCAACTGTGAAGTTCGGCGGCGGTAGAATTATGCTATAGGGGTGTTGCTCCTGGTATGGCACGGGACCCTTGGTCGCAATTCCTGGTAGACTCAACGCCGAGACCTGCCGCACCATTTTGGAAGACCATGCGCTTCCTACGTTGTGGCAGTTTTACGGGGTGGACCCATGTTACTTTCAGGATGACAATGCCACCTGTCGTGTTGCGAGGTCCACCATGGCTTGGTATGGTGACAATGGGTTTAATCGAATGGACTAGCCTGCGCAGAGCCCGGACCTTAACCCTATCGAGCACCTCTGGGACGAGTTGAAGCGTCGATTTAAGGGGTGCGCCCACCGTCCGAAATCGGTGAAGGAAGTGACCTGTCTTCTCCAAGCCGAGTGGAAAAAGATACCGCTAGCCGTCTTACAACGTCTGGTTGACAGTATGCCCCGGAGGGTCGCAGCTGTAATCGCCGCTCGTGGATGCTCCACCAACTATTGAAGGTGAATAAACTTCGTTTTCCTTTGCTAGCACAGGTGTCCAATTACTTGTTGGAAGATAGTGTAAATGCATATCAACTTTGAATCGCTCTGAACTGTTGCAAGTTGTAAATAACATCCGCAACTGTAACGGAATTTAGCGTGACTGACGGGAAACAATGGATGATGAAAGTCAATTGATTGCATTTACACATAGGTGTACAGACGAAATTTAATGCGCGCGTCTGTCTATGCGTCTTTTCTTTATTTAATTTCCGTAGAGACAGCAAGGAGGTAAATTTCCGCAAGTCAAAATTTCGATGATAATTTATTTCGTAATGCAGTCGAACTCACATAGATCTATAACGAGCTCCCATAATCTGAAGTTCCTTATAAACCGAAGTTTTTTATAAATTTCGTAATATTTCCTCTTGTTATTTTGATCTCATATTAGGAACAATCAATTTTGGAGAAACCGCAGATATCGAAGTTCAGCACCGCTATCTACAAACAAAATATGTGACATTCAACCCCCTGTGGATCCCCTTACAGATAGGTCAGTTCGCATGACGACAAGAATGCACTTGCTTACTTCTACCTCCCGCTTTCCTTCCACGCTTGTTAAACATACATCTCCTGGGAAAATGCTGTCTCTTATCTATTCCTTTTGCCAAATTTCAGTCACGTCATCTCTGTTTAGAAAACCTTAGTTTATTTTGCATCTAGAAACATGTTAGCTGCGTCAGAGGAGGTCGAAAAACACTTAAAACAGCGAGCATAATAAGCACAAAACAAGCAAGAATTGGCTCATATATCCAACATAACATGTAACAGGCGAAAATTCGGTAGTTACTTTAATTTTTATATTCGCTCAATGTTTTGCTTTTTTTAGATCTCACTCATATTATTTTGCTAGCTATAGTTTTCAGTTAACAAAAAGTGCTTATCTTTTAATAATTGATTAATAGTTTCAATGACTAGTTTTAATGACATAACGAAATATGCCAAAATTATCCATGTTTTGTCTGTTTGGTTATAATGAAGCTCGCATATATCTAATGTTTCTGACTTTCCCTTTAACTTCGTTACATACGGGTTCAACTGTAGGTAGGTGGAACTTATAAACTGGCATCTCGGTGTATATATAAGATAATTTTTCAAGTAAGGTATTGCAAAAATCCTGGGCTCCACCTATTAAAACATATACTGTCACTGTTTCTAATGCGTAACCTATGAGTTACCCTACACCACGCTTGATATAACACAGTAAAACCTTTTTAACGTACATTCCCAAATAGCGGAAATCTCCATTTATTTTGCATTTTTGTGTCCCCCAATCCCGAAGTATATACGGTTCTGTCTCTCAAAACTGGGAACCTCAAATTGGTACTACGAAATGGCGGACCACAAATTGGTACCTCAAAATAGCGGACCGCAAATTGGTACCTCAAAATAGCGGGCCAAAATATCGGACTACAAATTGGTACCTCAAAATTGGTACCTCAAAATAGCGGACCACAAATTGGTACCTCAAAATAGCGGACCACAAATGGGTACCTCAAAATAGCGGACCACAAATGGGTACCTCAAAATAGCGGACCACAAATGGGTACCTCAAAATAGCGGACTACAAATTGGTACCTCAAAATAGCGGACCTTAAATTGGTACTTCAAAATAGTGGACCTCAAATTAGTACCGCAAAATAGCGGACCTCAAATTGGTACCTCAAAATAGCGGACCTCAAATCGGTACCTCAAAATAGCGGACCTTAAATTGGTACTTCAAAATAGTGGACCTCCAGTTGGAACCTCAAAATAGCGGACCTCAAATTGGTACCTCAAAATAGCGGACCACAAATGGGTACCTCAAAACAGCGGACTACATATTGGTACCTCAAAATAGCGGACCATAAATTGGTACTTCAAAATAGCAGACCTCAAATTGGCACCTCAAAATAGCGGAACTTAAATTGGTACTTAAAAATAGTGGTCCTCAAATTAGTACCTCAAAATAGCGGACCTCAAATTGGTACCTCAAAATAGCGGACCTCAAATCGGTACCTCAAAATAGCGGACCTTAAATTGGCACTTTAAAATAGTGGACCTCAAGTTGGTACCTCAAAATAGCGGACCTCAAATTGGTACCTCAAAATAGCGGACCTCAAATCGGTACCTCAAAATAGCGGACCCGCTGAATAACGGATAATATTATTGGTCATATGATAATAAAAAATGTGAGCATTCAAGGAAGAAAAATCGGGGAAGTTTTTCCGCAAAGATTTTGTTAGGCTTCTTTGGATGGAAATAGGGCATTTCTTGTCCTCTCTCTCTAGATCCGCATTACAAAAACTACTGGTTTGTGGTTTCAATACGGCTGATCTGTTCTTTGAAGTGGGCAGAGCAGCTTCTTTCAAACGAAATGGTGTATTGCTACCAATCCAGAAGAGAATTTAGATGTCATTTTTTAATTACGTGTCGAAACAGAAAAAGAAATCGAAATGATAACATTATGGTGGACGTAGACTGGTGTATCGAAGAGGATAGCTCTCCTTCGTTGCTTTGAAAACATTGGAGGAAAATTATTTGATTAAAGAAGCGTCGTATGCAGCTGTCGAAGCGGTGTGAGATTGTTTTAAACGCTGTAAAGTGCATTCAAGCGTTATAAAATTTCTGGAATACAAAGGGGAAACAAGGGATTTCGACTATTGAAAAATTTAAAAATGTGTTTTGAAAAACATGCCACGAATTGCTAAAAACCGCGATTTTTTAAGATGTTTTCCTGCCAAAAATTGCCGACTAATTTAATTATATAATAAGCAGTAAACATACGGGTTATAAAATTCATGGTGTAATATATTTTATTGTTACGTACGTATGTTTAAAAAGGCATAGAAATACGTACATTGTAAGCACTGTATCTTAAACTGAAAATATACTGTATATGTACTGCATGTATCAACACGAATTATATTGTTTCTCACTATAAAACAATAGCGAAAAAGTAAATTTTTAATCAGAAAACATCATTTGAATTATGTATTGTTCGTAGCTACTTAATATGACGTTTGTTGTATTGTGAGTCTAGCTGGACTTAGAAGTCCCAATAGCAGACAAATGTTTAAGTTCCAGAGTGTCAGTTCAGAGGATTTCCTGTATGTTTGATCACAGTCGTAAATACACTATCTACCAATAAGTAATTAGACACCTGTAATGTAAGGTCAGGTGATGCGTAACATCACAGCCTCTCCTTGACAAATGTCAACCCCGCCTTCTCGTGGTGCATCCTGTTCTCACTAAAGGGGCTCTGACGACCGCCCATAGCGGTATAACTATACCATCGGGATTAGAGGAAATTCTATCCCACACTCACCAACCCGCTTGGCCAGCGTGGTGAGTTATGGCCAAACCCCTCCAAAATGATTCCACAACTTAAATCTTGGCCCTCAGTCTCCGGCAGCTGGAACGTACCTGGCCAAGGCAGCGGCCAGTGCGACATGAAGGCAGAGGGTGCTAAGAATCCCCGGAGGACCCGGACTAGGCTGCCATCTGATGCTGACCTTGGCTACTTACAATGGACGCTCCCTATCTTCTGATTCAAGGCTTCTTGAATTGGAAGAGGAACTACAAAGGATCAAGTGGGACATCGTGGGGCTAAGTGAGGTAAGGAGAAAAGGAGAAGATCTCATCGAACTGAAAAGTGGACATCTCTTCTACTATCGTGGGACAGATACTGGCAGAACTAGTGGTGTTGGATTTATAATAAACAAGAAACTGAAGGATAAAGTTGTAGAAGTTGAAAGTTCCTCTGACAGAGCTGCACGACTTGTTATCCAACTCTCGAAAAGATACCAGGCTCAGATTATTCAAACTTATGCCCCCACCACAAGTCATCCTGAAGAAGAAATTGAAGAATTTTATGAGGAAATTTGTCATCTAAATAATAAAGGTAAGCAGCACTTGAAAATAATTATGGGAGATTTCAATGCAAAAATAGGGCAACGGCAACAGAATGAAACTTCAGTAGGTAAATTCGGTCATGGCAACAGAAACCAGCGTGGAAATACTCTCGTTGAGTTTGCAGAGGCAGAAGGGTTTTCATCTTGAACTCCTTCTTCAAGAAAAAGCCACACAGGAAATGGACATGGAGACATCCAAATGGGACGACAAGTGAAATTGATTTTATTATGTGTAACAAAAAATTCGTCATAGAAGACTGCAGTGTACTAAACAAGTTCAACACAGGTAGTGACCATAGATTGGTGAGATGTAAGATGCACCTCAACACTAAACTTGAACGTGGCAAGCTCATAAGACAAACAAAATCTATTGACATAACCAACCTTAAAAAACACCATAATACCTTCAAGTTAGAACTGAAGAACAGGTTCTCTGCTTTAGAAGGCCTAACATCGAAAGAAGTGGACATCTCTGAAGTTAACAGAAAAGTAACCAAAGCTCTTATGGAAACAGCAACAAAATTAGCTGGGTCTAAGAACAAGTTGCATGTGAACAAATTATCAGGAAAAACCAAAATGTTGATGCAAAAAGAAGAGAGATGAGGACAACTAAAGAAGATGTGACTTCCAAAGTGGAATATATAGAGCTATGCAAGACAGTAAGAAAAAGTATCACTGAAGACGTAAGGAAATTCAACTGTGAACTAGTGAGAAAAGCAATTGAAAACAACCAAAGCCTAAAGATAGCAAAGGGACATCTCAGTAAGGGAAGAAAACAGATTATGGCGCTGAAAAAAGAAGATGGTTCTGTAACAAGAAATAGAGGCGAAATTTTGACAAGAGTGAAAGATTTCTACTCCAAATTATATGAAAGGGATGATATATGCACTCCAGACATCATGAAAGATACCAGTACCAGAGTTCCTCCAGTCCTCCAGCAGAAGTTGCACATGCAATCAAGAACATGAAGCGGGGAAAAGCTCCAGGAGAAGATGGAAATACTGTAGACATCATACAAGAAGCAAGTGGAGAAATCGAAACAGTACTCGCCCAAATTTTCACTCGATGCCTTAATGAAGGAAAGATTCCTGAGGATTGGAACACCGCTACACTGATCCTGCTACATAAGAAAGGTGACATTGAGGATCTCGGAAACTACAGACCTATCAGCCTCCTATCAGTAGTGTATAAAATCTTCACTAAAGTTCTTTCACACCGCTTGAAGGTAACACTGGACATGGCTCAACCGAGAGAACAAGCTGGATTCAGGAGTGGCTACAGCACAATAGATCATATCCACGTGCTGAGAGAACTAATTGAAAGAGCGAGGGAATATGAACTTCCATTGTGCATGGCTTTTATCGATTATGAAAAAGCCTTTGATTCGGTGAAACCATCAGCAGTTACAACGGCTCTGAAAAACCTGCGGTATTGAAGATGCATACATTAATATTATTAATAACATCTATGAAAATGCAAGTGCAAAGATTAGGCTGTTTGAAAATACAACACACGTAAAAATTGGAAAGGGAGTGAGACAAGGTGACACCATATCTCCGAAGCTCTTTAATGCCACATTGGAGGGTGTTTTTCAGTCGCTGAGCTGGGAAAACACGGGGATAAAGATTAATGGAGATTATCTAACCCACCTTCGTTTTGCTGATAACGTAGTCATTTTTGCAACTACCCCATCAGAGCTGCAGAGTATGATCCAGGAACTTGCTGACAAGAGTAAAGAAGTGGGATTAAAAATGAACTTTCAGAAGACAAAAAGTGATGTTCAATGCTTTTACAAGAAATGAAGATTTATTGCTTGATGGAGAGAAGCTGGAGATAACAGACACGTACGTTTATCTTGGACAGCAGATATCAAGTGAGGGTCACATTGATGAAGAAATTAATCGGCGTACAAAACTTGCCTGGAGAGCTTTTGGAAGAAACAGCATAATTTTCAAGAGCAATATGCCATTATGTCTTAAAAGAAAAGTGTTTGATCAATGCATCCTTCCAGTGCTTACGTATGGTGCAGAGACGTGGACCTTAACTAAAAGAGACATACAAAGGCTGCAGACAACTCAAAGAAGCATGGAGAGGTGCATGCTTGGGTGTAACCAGGAGAGATAAGAAGAGGAACTCGTGGATCCGAAAAATGACAAGAGTGGAAGACATCATGATCAGAGTTAAATCCCTGAAATGGCAATGGGCTGGACATACGGCCAGAAGGACAGATCATCGATGGACAGCCGAAATTTTAGATTGGATTCCACGGGACAGGAAAAGACCCAGAAGAAGACCACATGGGAGATGGGTGGATGAAATTCGAAAGTATGCAGGGGTGACATGGAGGAGACTGGCACAAGACAGACTGTTGTGGAGAAAACTTGGGGAGACCTTCGTCCAGCAGTGGATTGATAATGGTTGACAATGATGATGATGAATAGCAAAAGAAAACAAAGTTTTTTCACATTCAGTAGTTGGTGGAGCCTCCACGAGCAGTGATTACAACTGCGAACCTCCGGGGAATACTGTCAACCAGGCGTTGTAAGACGGCTAGCGGTATTTTCTTCCACTCGGCTTGGAGAAGACAGGTCAGTTCCTACACCGATTTCGGACGGTGTGTGCACCCTTTAAGTCGACGCTCCAACTCGTCCCAGAGGTGCTCGTTAGGGTTAAGGTCCGGGCTCTGCGCGGGCCAGTCCATTCGATTAACGCCATTGCCACCATACCAAGCCATGGTGGACCTCGCCTCATGACTGGTGGGATTGTCATCCTGAAAGTAACATGGGTCCACCCCGTAAAAGGACCACAACGTAGAAAGCGCATGGTCATCCAAAATGGTGCAGTAGGTCTCTGCGTTGAGTCTACCAGGAATTGCGACCAAGGGTCCGGTGCCATACCAGGAGTAACATCCCCAGAGCACAATTACAACGCCGCCGAACTTCACAGTTGGCACAAGAGATTCTGGCAGGAGGCGTTCTCCAGGCAGACGCCAAACCCAGACCCTGCCATCCAAACGGTAGAGGGTGAAACTTGATTCGTCGCTCCAGAGAACATATTTCCACTGTTCATCGGTCCCATGTCGACGTTCTTTGCAACACGCTAGCCGAGCAGCGGTATTGGACTTGGTGATCAAAGGCTTGTGGGTGGCAGCACGTCCATGATAACCGAGCAGATGGGCTTCCTTACAGATGGTATTCATCGAAAGAACACTCCCGGATGCCTGTTGAAACTCCTCGCATATGTGGCCCATCGATTTGGTGGGGTTCTTCTGAATTTCTCTGGCCAGCACCCGTCGGTCACTAACTCCCAGTTTTGTGGGTCTGCCGGGTCGGGGCACAATCCGACAGTCACCTCTCATCTTCCACTTGCCAATCACGTTGGCCACTGTCGATTTTGGGTACCTCAACTCACTGGATATGTCACGTATGGATCGGCCATTTCTGTGATACCCGACGATTACACCTTTCTCGAAATCAGAGAGCTCCGAACTGCGTGGCATCTTGCATGCGACTGGTTGCGTTGTTGTTTCTCACACGATATTTAACCGCGGTGGCCGTGACGTGTATCAGGACCGCAGATATCGTCGATTGCAGGGGTGTCCAATTACTTGTTGGTAGATAATGTATACGAAATGCGATCTTTTTGCGTTCACGAACGCGTCTTTACGTTAAATATATCGTTAACGGGATTTTCAATTCCCATCACGAAGAAAACAGCAAATGCACTTGTGGTATTAAACCTGCCTTTAATTATTATCTAATGCTTATTATTGGTTTGCTCTGGAATTCACCTTTGTCATTTAGTAACTCTCTTACTAAATATATCTGGTAATGACTTAGTAAACATAAAAAAAAAACTGGTAAATATACTAGTACGTATAATATACTTAGTAATATTCTTAATATTTTGTTCAGTAAATGTAACTGTTCTGTTTCATATTTTTGTATTTACTTCGATTGCATTCTTATTTCTCGCTGACGTCTCGACTACTCGGGAACCCCAAAGGCGACGTTCGCTTCCCCTCGTCTTCCCTGAATTTTTCTCACGAATTCTGTGCCTCAGAATCCTCTCTACCATTCCTCTGTTCGGACCACTGAAATATCCTATTGCTTGCAGAAAAGGCACCGAGTCGCAATCAAGGGAATAAGCTAATTCTGCAGTCTGGCTTCGTTTTCCTGCACGCGATTCTGTTTGCTGCTTACTGCTGGCTGATGGCACATTTGAAATGAGGGCAATAAAATACTTAGCCGATGTTGAGTGATCGATTGCTCTGGGAAGAGTTGTTTGAAACCCTACTAATTTCTATTGCCGGCCTGATTGCATCTTGAACTGTGCTGTGAAGATATTATTTTGTTGTGTTACGATGATGACAAAGACCTGCTACTCGAAATCATACTTGGGAAAGAATAAGTTCGAACTCCTATGTATACCGGAAAGAACACACTGAATCGAAACTATGTCAGTTCGGATATCATGAAACGATCCAGATGCAATTACTCAAAGTGACCTCTAATCGATTTGAGACACATTACATTACTTCCTTCATTACATAATCAAAGCCGATATATTTTAAGTTATACCCGTCATATTTGTCAGTTTCATAATTTTAACTTACACACTGCTGGCCACCCAAAATGTAACACCAAGAAGGAAGCATCCGATTGACCTGAAATTCGCAGCATGCGTTGCCCGCGAGGGAACATGCAAACGATTAGCATTGCGGGGCATATGCAAATAATGTGTGCCCGGCACGCCACCCAGAAGCACAATAAGAAAGGAGCACAGAAGGCGGGGTGTAAGTAGTGTAAGTGTGTTGTGCTGCCGGACCTGTGCGTGGGAAGCTTCCTGATGCCTCGTCGCAGAATACGACAGTCATTTCAGCACGTTTCGGAGTTCAACAGAGGACGAATAGTGGCTTATTGCGACAGCGGTTTATCGTACCGAGACATCGGCGCCCGTTTGGGACGACATCCAGTCACAGTGAGGCGAGTATGGATTCGGTGGGTGGAGGAGGGACGGACGGACCGACGTGAGCGATTGCCGTAGCGACGGCACACCACCGAACGAGAGGGCCTGCATGTTGTGCGGCGGGCATTGACGGCTCGCACCGCCACATCACGAACGTTAGAGCAGGTATTAGGGTGTGTAGCGCAACAACATCTGTCAGCACGTACCGTTCGACGTCGTCTGCAGGAGAGGGGACTTGTCACACGGCACCCATTGCTCCGATTACCATTGACGTTACACCACCGGCGAGTGCGGCGGCAGTGGGCCATTGAACGCCGCACCAGGACTACGGAATGGCACGACATTGTCTTCTCCGACAAATCCCGCTTCTGCCTGCAACACCACGATGGTCGGATCCGCGTGTGGCGGCACCGCGGTGAGAGATTGTATGACGCCTGCATTATGCATCGCCGTACCGGTCCGTCGCCTGGCGTTAGGGCTTAGGGCGCAATTGGATATGACACCCGCGCCCCTCTAGTACGCATCGCCGGTACACTCAACAGCCACCGCTACATATCCGACGTCTTAGAGCCTGTAGTCCTCCCTTACCTGCAGGACCTGCCAGCGGTCACGTTACAACAGGACAATGCGCGCCCGCACGTGGCACGCATCGTGCAACAATTTTTCACGGCCCACCAGGTGTCACTTCTGCCGTGGCCCGCCTGTTCTCCCGATATTTCGCCCATCAAACACGTCTGGTCGCTGAGCGGCAACCGAGTGGCCCGGCAAGCACCACCCGCGGCTTCGCCTGATGAACTGTGGCAACGTGTGGAAGCAGCCTGGACCGACATACCCCAAGCGTACATCCAAAGCCCCTTTCGTTCGGTGCCGCGGCGTGTAGCGGCCGTTATTGCCAGCCATGGGGGGCCACACGAACTATTGATGTTTGCGTGTTCCGCAAGTCGCACGGGCCTGTAAGCTCAATCGTTTCATCTTTGTATCTGTTGTTATGTGTCTAGTAAATCTGGCTTTGCTATCTCGTGTCCTTCTTGGTGTTGCATTTTGAGTGGCCAGCAGTGTATTTCTGAAAAGCGCAATTCTGTTTTTCGATTTAAAGAAGTACTTTAGGAAATCGGTTTTATAACAGATAAGGAAATCGTACCTTCCGAGCTTGTGGGTAGCGCTCGTCTATCGTAATTTTTCAAAACTTCATCCAGCATGTCCAAGTCATGAACTGTGCTGCTATTAATTTTCCTGAAAATGAGAAAGGAAAAAGAAAAAAATTAAAATTTGCTTACATTCAATAATTTTCACGTGCATACAAAAGTAGAACATTAAAATCTTTGAGTTGTTTTCTGTCAAGAACTTTTCTGAGCGTTATCAATTTACCCAGTTAAGACTACTTTGAGCATATTCAGCTTTTCAACACATCTTCGAAAAATTAAAGGAACATATAGATATTAAATTAATTGCGGTTTTTTTATAAGCACGTGAGGTAACATGAAAAATACGGCTTCAAATATGTGAGCAAACTAGCTGTAATTTTTATTTCATTCATATGTATTGACCGGGGTCAAGATATATACAATACACGTCCACCGATCAGCTGAAAATGTCACTCGTCAGAAATTTCGGTTTTAGCAAAGGTTATTAACTGCATTTTACCAGTCAATGTGTATTTCTTCCATACACTTTTGATGTGATGAAACGTTTTGCTGTACGCTTATGTCAGAGTCACATAAATTTACCTCGCGCTCCACGTTCGTGACTGCCACGGAGAAGACAAGATCAATCCGTGGTAGGTACAAACGCTCAAACCACTAAATATCCGCCGTGTGTTGGATGGTCATGTTAAGCCCTCGTATCCTGGGTACTCCTTCCCCGGCTATAAATAAGGACGTTTTCCTTCTCCTTTTTACTTCCAGAGCAGTGACGCTCCTACAGGACTTTCTCTCTCAGCTGGAAACCTACTACACGGACTGGCGGATCAAAATCAATCCGTCTAAGAGCAGGGCGCTGTTGTTTTTTGGATCTCTCCAAGGAGTACCGAAACTCGTTATGTTTCAAGAGACAATCCCTTGGGCTGCCTCCACTAAGTACATAAGGCTCCAACTAGATTGTCGACTTTCGTGGGTGGCGAACACCAGCTACCACATGAATAAAGCTAGATAATGTCTTGGGCAGCTAGCTCTACTACTCCACAGGAGAAGCTTCCTTACAACACGGCACAAAGTATTGCTGTACAAAACAGTCGTCAGGCCAGGGCTTACCTTCGCCTCTCCCATCTGGACAGCAATTAGTAGGAATCAGCGAGAGAGAATCGAGAGGGTGCATAGCCGAGCACTTTGTATGATCATTTTGGACCCCACTTCAGAACCTTAGGAACAAACTTGGAATCGAGAAGGTATACGAGTTTTCCACCAGACTCGCCAAGAAGTTCTTCAACCAAGCGGAAACCCACTCTAATGGACTTGTTAGGAACGTGGTTGATTACAATCCCTGCGAATTACTTAGGTATTCCAGAACTAAGGCGATCGTCCACTCCCTTTAACAGAGAGAGAGAGTAAGTATATGAACAATGGTGGGCGTTAGACAGACCACCACCCCCTTCATTTTCAGATTGACATCGAGATGGTGAGAAAGGATACTGCTCGGGCATTTGGATTTGGTTGTGGTGAGTTTTTTAGTCACCCCGGTAACGTAGGCGGCCGGGTGGTGTTGTGGTTCTCTGTGATGTTGTGCGGTGCTTGGTTCCCTCTCCCCTTGTCCCCTTCTCTTCGGATTGGTGTCACGGTTCACAGTTTGAAAGTTATGTCACCCTCTCCTTTCACTCATTTTTCTGTTTATCTTTCCTATTTAGTTCACTTACTCAGATCTCCTGGCTTCGTATTTCTAAGGGTAATATTAGACCTGGGGTCAGACACTTCCTTCCTAAAACTTCTTCAAATATCTTATCGTATAGTATCCTTTTTATTCCTCTTCCGTGTGATTTTCCTGTCGCACACCCTTAGAAATAGGAAGCTGGGAGACTCTTGCCTAAATCTCCCAGCTTTCTACTTCTAAGGGTTTTTAAGTCCTGGGGTCAGACACTGCCTTCATACAAATCCTCTACATAAATCTCTCCACACAGGGATTTTATTTCACTGATTGACAAGAATCGGATGATAAATTCATAATTTGCATTTAAAAGTCGCATAAAAAATTTAAGCTGTTAAAAATGCGTGGATTTGAAGATTACATTTTGACTTGTGTCCTCTTGTTTCTTAAATACAATAGAACCAGTTCATGACGAGCCCGTATTTTGCGAGATCACGGATTTAAGAAACAAAGCGGAAACTTTTGTTTGATATAATGTTAATTAGAAGCTAATTTGATCTTTTTAAACGAACACAATTTAATGAAATCCTCCGGATTTAACGAGTGAGTGGAAAGCTACGATGATCGATATTAATAAGTGAAGTAGCAAATTTAGTGAAATTCTGTATTTAACAACGCATAGAAAATATAATTCGTACTGTCCTGGAATAGGGGAATGGGAATGTCATACTGGGCTAAATTGCAACAGCTCAATGGAATCTAGGTGTGTGCTACTGGAAGAATGTTGATAGAAAAGCAATGAGAATGAGGCATTTCAAATGCTCGAAATGTTTGAAATATCTATTTGCAAATGCAAATCTTACCTTTTTGAGGAGTCACTCCATCAAAATGAAAGGCTACGAAGATGAGATTGCTAATACATTTATATGCACAAATACACACATACACGCCGAAGACATACACGTTAGTACAAATAAATCGCAAACCTCTTATTCAATTCTCAATTCCTGCCTTGTCTTCTTTGCACTTCGTCTCCTTCTAACTCATCGAGGCTCAACCAGAACCAAACCATCAGCGTTCTGTGGTTACGGTTCTTGCGTCAATATATAATTGCCAGCTGCTGGCCTTCCTGTTTAAATATAAAAAATTGCCAGCTGCTGGCCTTCCTCTTTAACAATAAACAATTGCCAGCCGTTGGGCTGCCTCTGCTCCAACACAATAAAAGAGTTGTGCAGTAGAATCCCCACCACCCACTCCAAGGGTCAATGCTTAGGGAATATAACGACAGAAGCGTTGAAAGCAGGCGCTCTACTCCTTGGCAAAATAATAATAATACTAATAATAAAGGGTGGGAAGCCCGCACATGTAGTCAGTGGATATCTGGGCAACGATTACGGAGAGAATTAATGGAATAATGGAATGGGGATGTTGCCAGAGGGATAACAGGAGATAGCAATTCCTGGCATTGTGTCCATTGTCCTCTTTCACCCTCCAAATGAGCTCTCTATTAGGAAGACCGGTACTGCTTTTTTTTCATCTGTATCGTTAAACAGTGGTCAACTCATGTAGTAGTCAAAAGAAATCCATGATATTTGTAAGGGACAAAATGTTTAAAGGGAAATATTATCCGTGAACGACGAAGTAGTCATTATTAGAGACCAGAAAAAGGTGAAAAGATGTTGTCATATGATATGATATGAGGTATATGGATAATAATATAAACATTTATGCATTCTTTTACATGGTAGAATTTTTCACCGAAAAACGAATTTAGCGAGCGTCCGAATTAACAGGAATTTCCGTAGGTCCCGAGCTCATGGTCATAAGCGGGTTCTGCTTTATATTGCTAGGAATTGATGTAAAAGAAGCAAAGAAGCATTCATCTTTTCCTCTTATGGATATTATTTCGAAACAGCAGGTATCTCCTCTCCTACCTCCCAAAAGAAACTTATTTTATTGCATAGGATATCGTTTCTTAAAGCACAGTATGTGCTTTGATAAACAAAAATCTTAAAATAAATATGTAATTTCGTTAATACTGTACCATTTTTAAAATTGTGTGCTGGGTAGTAGCATCGTAACAGATTTCATGGTATTCAGTGTGTACCCCATAAGTAGGGATTGAGTTATCAAAAACATTTAGAATTTTCTCAATCTTTTTAAAGGGATGTGTTTGAATATTTACGCTATCAAGTATTACGGTTATCTTTGTTTATTTTAAGTGTATTTCTATCACGCAAATGTACGGTGTGTCGCGGTGTATTTCCATCCTTTAAAACCACATGACAAAACATTGGTAGTTCCATAAAGACCAACAAACGGTATGCTCTCTCTGAAACTACCTTCTGTTTGGCATACGATATTAAAGGATGGATGGAAGTACATCGCAACACACCCTATAATTGCGTGATAAAAATAAACGTAATACCGCTCGTGATGTCACCAGTGTTATTTTTAAAAAAATCATCTTTGTTTCTTACGCATTCTAATTTTCCGCACTTTATGCCTACCTATCGCTTTGAAAAAGCTTCCCAGTGAAAATCTATATACGTTTTGCGCTTGTAAATAAACGGAATTTGCTACTCTATAAGCGCTTTTTCATTGCATTAACCGACCGGCAGACAGACGTTGTTTGACCGAACTCTCAAGCGAAATTTACCCGGCAATGTTCTTCAATTTAATAAAAAACGATATTTCCGTGACTGACAATTTAGCATTTGGAGCAGTGAATGTCGTCGACCAGGAGTAAGTCAGATATCTGCTGTACGCAAATATTCTGTCCATCCACACGAAACGCAGTTCTATGGAAATTTTATCATATTTTGGCAAAATTTACTTTGGATTTGGCAGCGATCCATTTTGAAAATTTCTCTTTCGTTTGGTATTAAATTTCGTTTGTCCCAACAGTACACCATAGTGCCCTGTGCGTTAGTTTTGCAGTTTGGCTGGTAGTCAGGTTGAAATGCCTAAACATTTCGCTTGCACGACTTTCAACAGTCCTTAACACAAATAGTGACGTCCCGTTGACAGTGATCAAACACACATGCGATGTGTAGATAATCACTGCCAAAAGAATGCCATTCTGACGACCAATGACAACGTAACATACAGCAAGTTGTGTATTCCAAACTAAGATTGGATGAGTCATATGGAAGAAACAAAAAAATGTAATTGTCAAAATTAATTCAAATATTAAATGAGCCTTCGATATCAACTTTTTGGTTTTATTTTGAAATTTTCAGAACCCTTGGTTTACATTTAACAAAGGGAAAGTTTAAAAAATGAATTGCAGCAATTATTATAATATCCGAGTGAGTAGGTCTTGGGAACATTGCGTTATTGAAGACATAATTAAAAACTGGTGTGGTATCATGAAATGTTAAAGGTGTGATCGTTGAGTTATCAGTATTTAACGATACTAAGTACAGAGGAATTTCGGTTATACATTTTCCTATGACCTTTAGAAATATATAAATGTGAAAAACCGTATAAAGGAAATTTCAAATTGGTAAAAATTATTGTAAAACTTGGAATGCCTCCAAAAAGAAGAAAAAATGGGGCAAAACTCGTAATTTAAGATTACGCAAATTTATAATGTAAGACATGCAGACACACACACATTGATACATATTTGCTAACTGAAGCGTATTTCTATTTTTACATTTCTATTATTTTTTAGTCTAATTTTTATTATAAAATCTAGGTTAAGAAATTCTGTAAGAATTTTCAATATACGAAGAAGAAATCCCCTTACTTTGAAACACAAGACTGTAAATCCCAATATGATTTTGTTTCATATCCAATACCCGATTACACTGCATTTTCTTATATTATAAGTATTGCTCCTTTCAATGCAGTTTGTCCACTAGTTGATTAAGAAGTAGTGCCGAGTAAAATATTTGCTAATCTTTGCTAGTTTCCATTTTTTTTAATTCAGAGAAAAATAGCGCTATGAATGTTGTTTAGTAATTTTTTAGTTGCATCAGTTATTTCATGATTGCAAAAATCGCTGTCTCATTTCCTTCAAATTTAATACATACAATTAAAAATACAATATTTATATATAGTCTCAGTTGAACTGTCTTGGTTCCCTCAAATTCAGTACATACAATATAAAATACAATATATAAAGTCTCAGTCGGACTATTTTCCTCAAATTTAATACCTACAATATAAAGGAATCAAAGAACAGTTTATTTTTGATAACCTGAAATTCAAAATTAACGTATAATTGCAAAAAGCGTAAAATAAATTGCATACAACAGAATTGAAAAGGCGGTAGAATCTATGATAAAATTTTTGGACAAGTGCAGAATTACGTATCAAATTTAAAAACGTATAACGGGGAAATGTATAAAAGATGTTCCACTGTATTTGGCAAACGCCATTTTATCGTAGCTGAGAAAATATCCTGACCATTAACTTCAACGAAACTTGGACTAATTTTAGAAAAGCTGTTGTTCGTTTATAATGCAATTCATCTGTCTTTCATCTTGGACCACTAATTCTTCGGAATTAAATTTCGAGTTTTTAATACAGGTAGGAATTTGAGCGTATCCCACCATTTTCAATAAAACTTAACCTGATAACAGTTCTCACTCTTTTGCTATGCCAGTAGCTGTTCCAGAACAGGACAATACAAATCATTGTATCAGCATCTTACATTATTGGTGTTATTAATACCCTTTTGGGAAAACATTTAAAAAATTTAATACCACATTCACGAAGGAATATTCCTCTCATGATCCGAAATAAAGTATGAAGAATGCGAATTAGAAATTATGGACCATTTCTTTTATTATTCTACAACGGCCAATCCATAAAAGCTGAGAGTAAAATCTCACAAAATGAAGAAATTTATGTGCAACAAAATATGTGTTTTTCTTTCTCAAAGTACAGTATCTTCCCTCGGATGATATACAACGGTATCATCGTTCAGTCCACTTCTCAAAGGATGTGACGTAGACATTTTGTGGAAGCTATTTTAGCGACCCCTGTACAGCTTGAATAACGTCAGCATCTGTGTTAAATCGCACGGGGAGAGTTCAGGGCTGTAGGCAGGCTGTGGCAGGATTTCAAAACTGAATTTCGTGAGAAACTGTTGAACACAAGCGGCCACATGTGGGCGGGGGTTATCATGGTGTAGGGTCCACTTGCCACCAGTTCCGGTCGAATCATAGATATGTGTCATCACAGACGCCTCAAGACTGAAATGTAATACTCAGCATTGACAATCAGTTGTGGAGGAATGGTATGCTGGTAGACTACACGTTTATGATCAACGAAAATTATCATCATCATCTTCCCAGCTGATTTGGTTTGGTGGACTTTTTTTGGAGGAGACAAGCTTTTGTTTTCCAGACACTCGTTTCGCACGCGGTGAGTGAAAAATCATGAAAATCGCCCCAGTGCGTGGCGCTGAAGGATTGTAGATAGAAACAGCTTTGGGTTTTAAAAATATAGATTAGACACCGTATCTTTCTAATAAATGCCCGGTTTATCATTCGGTCCAATTTCTCTTCAAAAGGTCAACTTTCACTTTTCATGCTTAACACTTTTGGGTAAAGCTCTTTCTGAATTTGTTTTGGAGAACAAGTAAAAATCATAAAAGTTTTATTAATACTGTTTAATGATAGTGCAATTAGATTTTTTACAAACAAAAAACCCGGATGTTATTACAGAATAAATGTTACAAAATTATCACAGCTTGGATGTATCAACCCCTTTTTCATAAATATGTTGCAGTTTTATTTTCTTCGCAGTTTGTTATAAGTCTTCTTGACGGCTAATCACAGGAATTGAGAAATCACCTGCGGGGAAAGCTATTTTCGGCGGCATGGTTGTCCTTTGTTGTAGGGATTCTCCGGAACTTCAGCGTAGTGTGAGTTTCAGATGACTAATAACATGCCACTGGATAGAGAGAAAGAGATGGAGAGAAAGTCGGGGAGGGAAGCGAAACTGCGCAATTTGAAGCCATGGGGGTGATTTCTGAAGTGGTTTCTTGAAGTAAAGGACCGACAAAGGAAACCGAAGCTTTAATCGCGATACTCGAGAAGCGTTTCTTCCGTATTGGAAGGCATATATGTCCAAGACAGATCAAACTGCGTATATCAGTTGGTCGACTTCAGATTAAAAGAGTGACTGAAATGATATGTGTGTTTTTCTGTGACAAAAACTAAGGCTATGCCTTTTTTTTTTTTTTTTTTTGCAGTTGTAACCCGTAATAAAAAGTCCGTCCGCTAGGCAGTTCCAGAGGCTAGTGTTTCAGAGCTATTTTGTGTCTCTTTAATTGTAACTTTTACGCTGAAATCTTTTCAACTTTTTCCAAACTACCGAAAGTGCCGAGGCGTTGTCCCACAATGTAAATTCAACTAGAAAAGGAAAAGTTTTCTGATTTAATTCCTTGCGGATTTTAACGCTGACTGTAATGCAGCGAGCGTTGTTCTAGGAATTTATATTTCCTGGTAGGCCGCATCTTTTCAGTTCTTTTTATCATTTACAGTAGAATGCATGAAGTATAACTCTCTTGCTTTAAATAGCTTCAGGAATCAGTTAATATGAGGTTCAACTATTTATTCAGGTTATATACAGTATATCAAGGGTATGCAAAGGTATCCGCCGCTCCCGCTAACGGGCGCTGTAGGGGTCTAACCGGTGGCGACTCGTGCTGTCAGTTTGTACATGAAGCCTAGCATGGAGGTCGATAAAGTTCATTTGCGGCACTGTTTGTATTCATGTTAAATTTAGGGAGAAATGCGAGTGAAACATACGATTCAATACGTCAGACGTATGGCGAAACGGTTATGGGTGGGCGGACATGTAGAGAATGGTTTGCCAGGTTTAAGAAATGTGATCTAAGATTGGACGACAAGCTACATGCATGTAGATTGCAGGAATTCGCAGAGGAGGAGCTGGAATCGCTGTTGCAAGAGGATGTCACACAAATCGACCACGCAAATGGCGAAACGTTTGAAAGTGGCTCAATCGACGGTGGTACGGCGTCTACAGACCTTGGGGAAAATCCAAAAGATTGGAAAGTGTGTTCCGCATACGTTAGCGGAGAGTAACATTAGTCAACGATCGGGGCATCTGCATGTCGTTTCTGAAGAGGTTTCAAGGGGAAAATTTCTTGTGGAAGGTTGTCACCGGGGATGAAAAATGGGTTTATTGCGACAACCCAGTGCGCAAGCGATCCTGGATCGACCCAGGTCAGCCATCAACATCCACTGCAAAACAGGATATCCACAGGGGAAAAGGCGCTGTTGTGTGTGTGGTGGGATATGCAAGGAGTGATGTACTTCGAACTGTTGAAACTGGGCGAAACAATCACTGCACAACGGTATAGCGATCAGTTGATGAAACTGAATTCCACGATCGAGCAAACACGCACATGGACAGATAAAGGACGCCGCCCAGTCATCTTGTTGCACGATAATGCCCGACCACATGTCGGTGCCACCACGGAATCAACCTTTGAACAGATACACTGGGAGGTTTTACCGCACCCAGCTTACTCCCCGGACAATGCACCCTTCATAATCTGTGTTGCTCTATGCAACATGCCCTAGCACAGCAGCTGTTCACTACAGTTCCACAGGTGAAAAATTTCGTCACTGAGTTCTTCAGCTCAAAACCCGAGTCCTTCTATCACAGGGGCATTCATTTGTTGCCTCAAAAATGGCAACAGGTCATTGATGCTGACGGCTAATATTTCGTTAAATAAATGTGTACTGGTTTCCTTGTTGTTTCTGTCTCCTTTCTCTTTAAAACGGCGGAAACGTTTGCATACCCCTAATATATATATATATATATATATATCAGACCTGATATATATATATATATAGGTGATGCGTAACAACACAGCCTCTCCTTGACAAATGTCAACCCCGCCTTCTCGTGGTACATCCTGTTCCCACTAAAGGGGCTCTGACGACCGCCCATAGCGGTATAACTATACCATCGGGATTAGAGGAAATGCTATCCCACACTCACCAACCCGCTTGGCCAGCGTGGTGAGTTATGGCCAAACCCCTCCAAAATGACTCCACAACTTAAATCTTGGCCCTCAGTCTCCGGCAGCTGGAATGTACCTGGCCAAGGCAGCGGCCAGTGCGACATGAAGGCAGAGGGTGCTAAGAATCCCCGGAGGACCGGACTAGGCTGCCATCTGATGCTGACCTTGGCTACGTACAATGGACGCTCCCTATCTTCTGATTCAAGGCTTCTTGAATTGGAAGAGGAACTAAAAAAGGATCAAGTGGGACATCGTGGGGCTAAGTGAGGTAAGGAGAAAAGGAGAAGATCTCATCGAACTGAAAAGTGGACATCTCTTCTACTATCGTGGGACTGATACTGGCAGAACTAGTGGTGTTGGATTTATAATAAACAAGAAACTGAAGGATAAAGTTGTAGAAGTTGAAAGTTCCTCTGACAGAGCTGCACGACTTGTTATCCAACTCTCGAAAAGATACCAGGCTCAGATTATTCAAACTTATGCACCCACCACAAGTCATCCTGAAGAAGAAATTGAAGAATTTTATGAGGAAATTTGTCATCTAAATAATAAAGGTAAGCAGCACTTGAAAATAATAATGGAAGATTTCAATGCAAAAATAGGGCAACGGCAACAGAATGAAACTTCAGTAGGTAAATTCGGTCACGGCAACAGAAACCAGCGTGGAAATACTCTCGTTGAGTTTGCAGAGGCAGAAGGGTTTTTCATCTTGAACTCCTTCTTCAAGAAAAAGCCACACAGGAAATGGACATGGAGACATCCAAATGGGACGACAAGTGAAATTGATTTTATTATGTGTAACAAAAAATTCGTCATAGAAGACTGCAGTGTGCTAAACAAGTTCAACACAGGTAGTGACCATAGATTGGTGAGATGTAAGATGCACCTCAACACTAAACTTGAACGTGGCAAGCTCATAAGACAAACAAAATCTATTGACATAACCAACCTTAAAAAACACCATAATACCTTCAAGTTGGAACTGAAGAACAGGTTCTCTGCTTTAGAAGGCCTAACATCGGAAGAAGTGGACATCTCTGAAGTTAACAGAAAAGTAACCAAAGCTCTTATGGAAACAGCAACAAAATTAGCTGGGTCTAAGAACAAGTTGCATGTAAATAAATTATCAGGAAAAACGAAAATGTTGATGCAAAAAAGAAGAGAGATGAGGATAACTAAAGAAGATGTGACTTCAAAGTGGAATATATAGAGCTATGCAAGACAGTACGAAAAAGTATCACTGAAGACATAAGAAAAATTCAACTGTGAACTAGTAAGGAAAGCAATTGAAAACAACCAAAGCCTAAAGATAGCAAAGGGACATCTCAGTAAGGGAAGAAAACAGATTATGGCACTGAGAAAAGAAGATGGTTCTGTAACAAGAAATAGAGGCGAAATTTTGACAAGAGTGAAAGATTTCTACTCCAAATTATATGAAAGGGATGATACATGCACTCCAGACATCATGAAAGATACCAGTACCAGAGTTCCTCCAGTCCTTCCAGCAGAAGTTGCACATGCAATCAAGAACATGAAGCGGGGAAAAGCTCCAGGAGAAGATGGAATTACTGTAGACATCATACAAGAAGCAAGTGGAGAAATCGAAACAGTACTCGCCCAAATTTTCACTCGATGCCTTAATGAAGGAAAGATTCCTGAGGATTGGAACACCGCTACAATGATCCTGCTACATAAGAAAGGTGACATTGAGGATCTCGGAAACTACAGACCTATCAGCCTCCTATCAGTAGTTTATAAAATCTTCACTAAAGTTCTTTCACACCGTTTGAAGGTAACACTGGACATGGCTCAACCGAGAGAACAAGCTGGATTCAGGAGTGGCTACAGCACAATAGATCATATCCATGTGCTGAGAGAACTAATTGAAAGAGCGAGGGAATATGAACTTCCATTGTGCATGGCTTTTATCGATTATGAAAAAGCCTTTGATTCGGTGAAACCATCAGCAGTTACAATGGCTCTGAAAACCTGCGGTATTGAAGATGCATACATTAATATTATTAATAACATCTATGAAAATGCAAATGCAAAGATTAGGCTGTTTGAAAATACAACACACATAAAAATTGGAAAGGGAGTGAGACAAGGTGACACCATATCTTCGAAGCTCTTTAATGCCACATTGGAGGGTGTTTTTCAGTCACTAAACTGGGAAAACAAGGGGATAAAGATTAATGGAGATTATCTAACCCACCTTCGTTTTGCTGATGACGTAGTCATTTTTGCAACTAGCCCATCAGAGCTGCAGAGTATGATCCAGGAACTTGCTGACAAGAGTAAAGAAGTGGGATTAAAAATGAACTTTCAGAAGACGAAAGTGATGTTCAATGCTTTTACAAGAAATGAAGATTTATCAATTGATGGAGAAAAGCTGGAGATAACCGACACGTACGTTTATCTTGGACAGCAGATATCAAGTGAATGTCACATTGATGAAGAAATTAATCGGCGTACAAAACTTGCCTGGAGAGCTTTTGGAAGAAACAGCATAATTTTCAAGAGCAATATGCCATTATGTCTTAAAAGAAAAGTGTTTGATCAATGCATCCTTCCAGTGCTTACGTATGGTGCAGAGACGTGGACCTTAACTAAAAGAGACATACAAAGGCTACAGACAACTCAAAGAGCATGGAGAGGTGCATACTTGGTGTAACCAGGAGAGATAAGAAGAGGAACTCGTGGATCCGAAAAATGACAAGAGTGGAAGACATCATGATCAGAGTTAAATCCCTGAAATGGCAATGGGCTGGACATACTGCCAGAAGGACAGATCATCGATGGACAGCCGAAATTTTAGATTGGATTCCAAGGGACAGGAAAAGACCCAGAAGAAGACCACATGGGAGATGGGTGGATGAAATTCGAAAGTATGCAGGGGTGACATGGAGGAGACTGGCACAAGACAGACCGTTGTGGAGGAAACTTGGGGAGACCTTCGTCCAGCAGTGGATTGATAATGGTTGACAATGATGATGATATATATATATATCAGACCACCGACACCGATAGACAACTGAATTTTCAGACTGGATATCAAGAGACAGGAAAAGACCCAGAAGAAAATCATGAGGGAGATACGTGGAGGAAATTCGAAAGCATGCTGGAGTGAATGGTGAAGACTGGCGCAAGACAGACCGTTGTGAAAGAAATTTGGGGAGACCTTCTTCCAGTACTGGATTGATAATGATTTACAATGATGTTATATAGACAGCAATATATACAGTATATGCGTGTATATTGCTGTCTACCTTCCTTGGAAATCCACCTGGTTTATCTATAAAAGCTTGAAAACTTTGAATTCCATTTGAGGCCACTAAATTCGGATTACTACTATAGTTTTACTATTTTCAATATGGATGTTCTTTCTTACAGTTCAAGTTGCCCAATTCAAAAAGAAATTTCCAAATTGAAAGTAATAACTGCTCAGATGTGGCGTCCACAGACGAACGGACAGACTCTGTGACACTACAAGCAAGTATCCCCTTCTAAAAGACGTGCTATTTATTATTGAAGACAATATTTTTCACTATGTCTGTCTTTTCAAACACAGCTGATTTTCATAAGCGACTTATTTTTACCAGGCCTACGCCTTTTAGTTAGATGACTCACGTTTCTCTCGCTATACATAACGTTTTCGAGAACCAACCTCAAGTCTTGGTGTAGCATTAATAAGATAAAAAGGCTTTCCATTCGTTTCCGAGGTATATTGAGTGTCGTAAAAGCGTCTATATGACCTCGAAACTCGTATCCAGTTACGTATAATGTCGGGAATAATGCTGCTAGCACTTAAGCCAAGCGTCGTTTCCTTTAGTTTTTTTCATGTCTTGAAGATATGCTACAGCTCTTAGAATATCACCTACAAATTATGATGTCCTAAAATTTTCAGAGTGTTTCAGAAAATTTTATATCATTTGACATGTAAATATTTGAGTAACTAAATAGTCTAGGCAAATGAAACTAAATAAGCTTAATGTTGAGTAAAATAAGTTTTATTCATCAAAATTTGAATGAGAAATTCAAAGGTATGTAGATTGTATGAACGATTTCACAAGTTTCCTGTATGCGCCTGTGACACGGCACATGTCAAGTCGGTAGGCCAGCTCCTGCCAAACACGATGCAACATGTCCCTCGTGTGCTCAAATGCACCAACTGCAACGCAGATTTGGACATGGCACAAAAAGTTCAAAGAGGAAGGCTATCCGTGCAGGGAAAATTGATCTGGATGATCAGCAGTAGCGGAAGAGATGGTCGAGCGGGTTCGGGACACATTTCTGCGAAGCCCCAAGAAGTCCATAAGAAGAGCAAGTCTGGAAACCCAGATTCCTCCAACGACAGTTTGTCGTGTCGCAAGGAAACGCTTGCGAATGACACCCTACAAGCTACAGCTTGTTCAGGCCTTAAAGACAGATGACAATCAAAAGCGTAAGCAATTCTGTGTCGATATGCAAGAGAAACTAGAAGAATACGAGTGTGAAAATCATCTTGTTTTCAGTGATGAGGCCACATTTCATACGAATGGCAAAGTCAACAAGCACAATGTTCGCATTTGGGGCGAAAAAAAATCCCCGTCACATTTGAGCACATGAGGGACATGTTGCTTCGTGTTTGGCAGGAGCTGGACTACCGATTTGACGTGTGCCGTGTCACAGGCGGTTTGCATATATCGAAAACTTGTGAAATCGTTCATGAGATTCGCATATTTTTGAATTTATCTTTCAAATTTTGATGAATAAATCTTATTTTGCTCAACATTAAGCATGTTTAGTTTAATTTGCCTAGACTATTTAGTTACTCAGATATTTACATCTCAAATGATATCAAATTTTCTGAAACACCCTGTATTTCTTAAAAAATCATTTCTTAAGGTTTCTAAATTTATAAGCGAATTTTGAAAAATCCTCATACTCTAACAATAAATCGAGGAATGCTTTGTAAATAACTTTCGCTAAGTACCGATATTTTATATGGCTGACCGAAAAATTCCATGAGCGCAATACAATCTCAAACAGCAAATCTGTCGTGTTATTTAAATTCTAAACTGTGATTACATGCATCAAAGTGTATAGGGTTATTATGTTTAGGGCAAGGTCAAATAAGAAAGAAATGCAAACTCCATGTTTGATATGTCTGTCCCCCTCTCTCTCTCTCTCACACACACACACACACACACACACGTAACGTCAAATGAAAAGAATTCCACTCATGTCTGGGTTGTGTTGGGAATGTTTCCTGACAGAATAAACTTATATATAGTACGTTTTAAAATCCCAAATGTAAGAAAGGCTTCCTTATGGATAAAAAATGTCTTTATGGCAACGGACACATCACTGGTCTACCCGGTAAAAAAGTTTCTGAAATTCACGAGCCGCTTTCCGTGATCCGTTTCGTGAATTAACGAAGCATATTTCTGATACAACCTTCTTCGTGAAATGACGGAAAAGAAACCTGAATTTTTTTACACGTCATAACAGACAAAATAATACATGGAATCAAATTTTTATTTTGTGGGGAAAATGGTATGTGATAGAATATTTGTATGAGTTTTCTTAAAATCAGCACCCGTGAAATTTTTTCTGAAGAATTCGTGAAAACAACTGCACGCGTTTTGTACCTACCAATTCTTTACTAATTCCAGGGGCACCCTTATAATGGAATCTCTTTATCTTCAAATATAGATTTCTCTTTCTGTTTCATCTTTTCAGAGATTTCGCGAGGAATATCGTTTTGAATTTAAGGAACTCAGGATTTACATGTCATTAATTTATTTTAATTTTATATCCACTGAGTTCAGAGACTTCTTAAATAGCGTGTTCTATATGTCGGAAATCAGCAGTTATCAGGAGTTTAACTAGAAATCCGCGTTGATTATATTTAAGTAAAGATCTCAAATTGTGGAGATTTTTCAATTTTGATGCAGTACTTTCAGTAATGCGAGTCTAAGACACCTGAAACTATTCATGTGTCTTCGGTGGGCGTGACATTTGAGCTCTTATTGAGATTAGTGGAAGTGCCGTGCTCACTCAAGAAGAACACATTTCGGGGAAAGTTAGGTACATCACAGCAGATCATTGAAAGCAGAGATCAAGCACAGTATGTTCAAGCAGAGTCATCAGAAAATGCATCATCTAATCCCTCGGCTTTGTTTTACTCACGGAAAGAAAGAAAGAAAAATATTTCTAACCGAAAGGGAAATATTCCTATAGTGCAGGAATATTTCAGTTGAATCGAGAGAGTGTCTGTACTTTTTCTAAGTTTGAACTCAACGAAAACGAGAAGAGACCTCTATCTCAGTGTTTAGCTGTTTTATAAACAACAAAAGAATTAAAAAATCCTGACCCCACTTTGCGTATTTTACAACGCTAACTTTTCGGCCCATAAATTAGGACATCGATATAGATTAACACACTCATGTTCAAGAAAAACCGAGCTTCTAAAAGTAGTCGAGCTGTGACGTGGATATTTGCATGATATGTTAACCCTTTAAGTGGGCGATGTACCTGAACCAAATATTGCCCAAATTTTCCTGCGTTCCTCAAACAGAAGTGTTCCCGTAGTCTATAGGTTATACCAAAAGGTACGGCAAAACAATTTTCCTTCTTTGATCGCAGGAGTATCGACTATAAATCTGTCTCTGGTTGTAAGTCCTTAGCCTTCAACTATGTAGTCTGATTCCCTTATAGTCATTTATTCTCTATTGTATTACCCAAGGAATGATTCGGAAGCCCTAGTCCCCTGGACACAGGCATCATGCCACTGAATGGAAACAAGTTACTCAACCATCTTTTCTTTTCTTCTCTTCTCTCTTAGGTTCGTCGCTCTTTTCTTAGCATCTTTAGCGGAAAATATAATCAGACAGAAAGGATAAATGACAGTCATACTCCCCAAATGACCACTTAGAATGATGAAGATAAGGTAAAAGCTTTCTGATCCGCAAGTTCACTTGTTTCTGTCATCTTTAGCTCACTTCTCAGACAGTGAATATATTCGTCCAAGCTGATCTCAGTCTATTTTGTTAACCCCGAGTTAATTCGTTTCAGCCGGTTAAAGAGTTAATATTTTAACCCTTTAAGCGTCCAATGTACCAGAACCAAATTATGTCCACAATTTTCTGCACTTCTTAAACAGAAATAGTTACATATAGCGACCGGGTTTTACGAATGCTGGTTGTTTTCACGGCAAAACAATTCCTCTGCCTTCACCCTTTAACAACCAGGGATCCGTCACTGGCTAGAAGTGCTCTGTTTTAGTCCTTCTTTCTCTGCTCCGTGACCCAACACATGTCAGGGAAACTATGACCCAAAATATGGTCTCCATGACCCAAGAAGCGATGTTAGTCCACCTGACACAACCATCATGCCAATGGGTCGAAACAATTTACTCAAACATGTTTTCTTTCTTTTGTCTAGTTTGTCGCCATTGTTATAGCTCTCTTAGCAGATGAGCAGTCAGAAAGAATTAGTGTCAATAATCCGGCTAAATTACCGGTTTACCAAAGCTAAAGGTAAAGCAACAATTTTTAGTGCTCAGGTTCACATTCCAACCGCGTTCGACAGCGAACACATTTTTTCGAGTTTATTTCAGCTAATTTTTTTAACCCAGAGTTAATTCGTCCCAGCCGATTTAAGGGTTAACCGGCTGCAACTAATTAACTCGGGTTTGCCAAAATGGCTTTAAATCGGTTCGAACGAATGCATTCGTTGTCTAAAAAGTGTGTCGAACGCTGTTGGAAGGAGTGAACCTGTGCATCAAAGAGCGTTGCTTTCCCCTTAGCTATTAATTTATAACATATGATTGATACTAAAGGACCACTTTGTAAAAATCCCTTAAATGACCGCTTTGCTTGTCAAAGTTGTTATTGAGGGGAGTGGGATTGACACTAATCCTTTCTAACTGTTAAACTACAAAAAGAAAGGGCTATAATAATTCCGGTTATAATAAAAAAGAGAAATGTTGTTTGAGGCATTAATTGCTACTCAGAAGCATGTTGTCTTTATCAGGAGGACAAACCCTTCCCAATGTCATGGGTCATAGAGCAGAGAATAGAGGACTATAGAAGCGAGATATAATCACAAGCGACAGGTTTAGGGTCGGCTCTGCTGAAGTGAGAGGGGTAAAGTAATTATTTTGTAGCAGCTTTCGAAGGACCCAGTCACCAAGTGGACATTTCGGTGTGGGGAGCTCAGAAAAGTTTGGGTGCGTTTAGATTCGGCAGTTTAAAGGATTAATTAGGAAATACCGCAGAAATGATAAGCATTTTGGCATCATAGGTTCGCCAGTACCAATTCGATCGCGCAACGACACAGACCGTACACCAACCTTTATTCTGTTATAAGCGACGCATGGCTTGGTCGGCATGTCAGTGCTTGATCAGCAGTAGGTAAGGATGGCTTGTTGTCGTGTAAGGCAGTTCGACAGAGGTAGCGTTATCAGCATGAGTGGGTACTTCCGCCGGGAAATTGCCGGTCTCGAGTGACACAGTGTGTACCTCGTGAAAGGAGTGTGGAGGGATTGGTGCGAAGAAAGGCGTAGAACAAGAAGAGAAGGTTCTGGACTTCGTACACAGACAACTACGAGGGGCAACCGTCATCTCATGAGGATGTCTTTGAGTGATCGCTCTGCATCATCAACGGCGAGATAAGGACATGCCATAACTTTCATATATAGTAGTTCAAAGTTGATGATCGTCCTGGATGATCATCAACTTGGAAGTGCTATGTTCCAAGGTAATGATCATCCTGGAACTACTATGGGACAACCATGGCACACCCTTGCCACCCTTGTCTTTCTTCTTTGTTGGGACAACTATAGAACTACTATTGTCTTCCTATGGAACTACTATTGTCTTCCTATGCAACTACTATTGTCTTCCTATGCAACTACTATTGTCTTCCTATGGAACTACTATTGTCTTGCCACACAGAAAACATAGCAGGAAGACAAGGTTGGCAAGGGTGTTCAATCCGAACCAATGGAATGAAGACAAGAGTGGATATAACTTTTCTTTGGTTTCAGATAACATATTAATTTTTAGCAGAATTAAGCATAACTTTTCTTTGGCTTCAGATAATATATGACAATCCTTTTGCTTCAGATAATATATTTCTATAGTAAGAAACAACATAGCAGAAAGACAAGGGTGGCAAGTGTGTCCAATCCACACCTATGGAGCTACTATTGTCTTGCCACCCTTGTATTCCTTCTTTGTTGGAACACGTAGGGAACTACCTTGTCTTCCTTCTTTGTTGGAACACTTATGGAACTACTAGCACCTATAAAACTACTAACACCTATGGAACTAAGACATTTCTCTTTGTTGGAACATCTATTGAACTACTGTGGCACACCCTTGCGACCCTTGTAATTGGAACTACTATGTTCCAAGTTGATGATCGTCCTGGATGATCGTCAACTTGGAACTACTGTATTATGTCCGCCTATGATGATCGTCCTGGATGATCGTCAACTTGGAACTACTGTATTATGTCCGCCTATGATGATCGTCCTACATCATCAACGGCGTCGGCGCAGCAGTGGCTAACTGTGAAGCATTCTGCCATGTCAGCTGTAACAGTACGTCACTGGTTATTACCGTTCGGATAGCAGGCTCCTCAGCAGCTCCTCAGGCTACCTTTTGGCATCACAGCAACGGAATGTCAGGTTGCAATGACGCATAAAACGAAGTGGGTGGCGTGACGAATAATACAATATCCTGTTTTTGGACGAATCGCGCTTCCGTTTAGGCGAAAATGATGACCGAGTCTGTATGCGCAGATAACAGGGGGTGTGGCGTCGGGATGTGGATATTCTAACCAGGCATAAAGAACCAACACGAGACATTATGGTCTGGGATACTATCGGGTACGAAAGCAGATCACCTCTCGTAAATTAGTACCACCATAAAGAGTGCCTGTTACGTCAATGACATTATACGGCTGGTCCGGAGACATGTTTTGGCAGGACAATGCCCCAATGCATGTTGCAGTGACATCACGGGCCTTCTTCAGTGTTAACAACGTTACACTTTAGCCGTGGCGGGATAGATCTCCGGACTCATGTCTCGTAGAAAATGTCTGTGCGATTCTCAAAGGACAGGTACAACGGTTCGACCGTCCGCCTGCAACACTTGATTATCGCTGGAAAAACAACAAGTTCCCACCAGCATGGAAATACCATTTATGGTTTTAGTTAATCATTCTGGTCTCTTTCCTTGGATCCTCGTAATGGCATCGAGGAGATATTGATGTCACAATTCGGCTCTTTCTATCTGACCTCTTGGATTCCACTTTTTTTTACATATTTGTTCGACATTCGCCTTCGGTTATGTGCGGAGGTAGGCTCTTCTTACCGTGGTAAACAGCTAAACTCCTTCCTATCCCCACGCAAAAATTTATATACTTCAGATTATCACAAAAAAACACCCTTTCCTCCTGCAGAAGCATCGTTAAACCGATTCTACCGACCACAAAACAATGAATAAGGAAAACTTGGAAGCTCTTTGTCTATCTCTCTCTCTCTCTCTCTCACGCACAAGAGTTTTACAATTGCAATTTTTCCCAACGTCTAGAGCGGCATGATTAGCTACAATGTCCCAACAATAAGCCATTTGGAGCGGATCATTGCCGCAGCTTTTCTCACTGATACACTTCGAGAAATAAATTCTTTTTAATTATCCATCGTTCGTGCTATATAATTTCAATTTTTACTTCTTGAAAACAAGTGGATCCGGGAATAAATGAGGTAAAGTATTTATGCTTATAATGAAGCACAAAAGGAATTTTGTAGACCACTGAAAGCAAAAGTTCATGGGGGCTTGCTGGTTTGCAGGGGAGTGAGACCTCTCAACTCTCTGCTAGCTACATTCGTAAACCGAACGGAATAATAAACAATGCGACCATACTTTGAAGCTATATATTTCCTTTTCTTAGGGTTTAACGACCACCGTGAGGAACTCAATCGGCTATAAACAGTCGCCTGTCCCTAATTTAGGGTCACTGGTTGGAGGAAAGGGAGTGAGCCAGCGTCATAAGACATACACAACCCCCATGCCTCACCGGGATTTGAACCCAGGTCCATTCGGACGAATTATCTGAAGCCATCGCTAGACCACTATGCCACCAAAGAGGCAATCTTCAGCTTCAAAAATGAAAGTAGGAAGTGAAAATTGTTTTAGGCATTCTGTGAATTAATTTATGTTATTTTAATTGTGTCTGAATTTGAATATACATATTTTCGCAGAAGCACGTCGATTAAAACGGAATAATAATCCCTGGTAGAGCTCCTTTTCTAAATTCAAATAAATTGGCAGATATTTTATCCAAAATCTGTGTGTTTTTGTACTAATCGTTTAATCAAATTACATGAGAGTTTGATCTTGCAGTACTTCTGATAATGTATTGATATCATCGTCGAACGTCATTTTCCGTCTTACTCATCCATCGATGATCTATAGCTTCACGGCTAAAGGCGAATTACTTTGCGAAACGTCTCGGTAAGCCGTGTTCTAAGCTTTGGTCTTTCATCTTTCTTCTGAGTAGGCTTGGGTTCGAGTCACGGTCAGAGATCGCGGGTATGCTCGTCTAATGGCACTAGCTTTCGTCCTTTTGGAATCATTGACCCTAAATTAAGGAAAGGCGACTGCTTATAGACCATAGAATTACTCAAGCTGTGAGTTAATCCCTATCCGGAAATAGTTTCTTGGCATGGAGTTTAAAAATGAAAAAAAAATTATTAATATATTTTAATTATGAAATTATCAGTCTCGTCCCCTTCCCTGGGGGTACCCCGACATTTTAAGAACTAAAGTATTTGACTTTTGTGATTTCGAACTGGTAGAGAAAGTATTTCTGTTAATTTAAGGACGTTGACACAATGACGTACCATCAACCGATGCGTTTCTGTGTTAAATGGTATACTAAGTCCAATAAATTGTACGTACGAGTATAAAGCCTTTGCACGTGACGTCACAGAACTGTCTAATAGACTTCCGAGTGGTTAGAAAGTACCCGAGCGGATCTCTCTCCATGCTTTTTAATGGCTGCTGTAAATAGAGTTAAAAACTGTTCTTTCTAACAAAGTTTGCCATCTTAATGTGGTGAAAAAGCAACCTTACGAAGAAAATCTTAGAAATAATGGCATAGAAGATCCATATGACATACCTGAAAGATATTTTTATCGTCTGGAAGTTGTGTTGCTACGGACCTTCCTGATCTGAACTATCACGATATTTAAAACTATTTAACAGGCAGTTTTTCGTGTTATACCGGAAAAGCCTTGATGCATATAAATATTTTACCAACGGGTCGTTAGAAACGTATTAATTTTGTAGACTGAAAACGAAAAATTTTTTTTTTCCGGTCGAAGGTAAATTGTTACATTTCTGCCTGGTTCCAGCGTGTATTGCAATTAGAAAAAAGAAAATACCGACTTATTATATCCCGAAAAACAGATTTTTTTTCACAAAAAAAAAAAAAAAAAAAAAGAAGGAGAAAACAGATCCGGGGAAACGGACGACACCATAATGTATGACAGCATCCTCTAATTCTATGTGGACGTGTATCCTTAAATTTCGGTTCGGAAAAAAGCCACCTGTTTCAGTACTTAGAAACTAGTAACAGTACAAAATCTTGAAAGTTCACGAACGCTTAGCAATTTCCGATTCGACAGGAATAATTCCGTCACGCATTCAGATCATTTTAAAGAGAATAACAAGGATTTAAGTAAAAACTTGAAAATAATAAATAAGAGTAAGCAAGAAAACAAAACCGATATAAATTCGACTATTAACGTAGTAAAATATGCAGATTAATGATCTCTGAAATGAAGTGTTCGTGTCATACGGTCTGAGCGACCATGCCTTCCGATTTACGGCTGTTTTCCACACAATCAGGCGTTTTTCTGACCCAAGGAAAGCGATAAAAGGAAATTCCACTACCTTACTCGTACTTTGAGAAGCACCCATACACTACACAACTTTTAACCGTTCCTAAAATTTCAAACAATCGAGTGACAGGGAGTCCAGAAATTGCTTCGCCATGTTAATCCTATGGAAACCTTAGCAGCCGAACTTTCTCTTAACCACCCGAAAGTAATCGTGACGTCAAAAATGACGTCGGTGCAAAGGCTCTATAAGTAAAAAATGAAATATTTCTATCTACAACGATGTTTCACTTAAGCGAAAAGGACAGTGAAATTTAAAAATTATCATCTTCCTTTTGCATTAATTTGAAATTTTACATATACTGAGCATTTCTGACACATAATCAGTGTCATAAATGCTCAGTATATGTGAAAGGTTTGGAAAACAGCATTTTCGTGCCCTCTTTTTGACTAAAAACAAAGTTTTACAAACTTTAATAAAATTGATTTAACTTCTGCAATTTTAAAACTAGGTATACGAAATTTTTTGGTAATTTGGTAAGAATTAATTACCCTTCGGTCGGATGCTACGAAATTTCAGTTTCTTTTAAATACACTGCAACATATTAATAGTATTCTAAACTTTCTTTTCCAAAAATTAAAGAAAAATTAAACATTTTATTTCAGTTGGCAGAAAATCTACTCACCATATCACAATTCCGTAGCATCCAATAATTGCAGACATATTGAAATACAAGCAGGTAAAATTTCATATGAAGGTATATTTAGTATATTCAAATTATTTCACTCTGAATGTTTACACACACCTGAAAAACAAAGTGCGGATATTAGGTGTACAAATAAGTTTTAAAGCGTTTTCTGTGTGACGTATACTGCTAATTTACATATCAGATATTTCCCCGCGTTGTGGTCATGTGACCGTAACTGGTCCAGAGTATTTTATGTGACACAAAAGTTTTCCCCACAGTCAAACGCACTTGCGCATCGATAGGTGAAACATGAAAAGCGATGCTGCAATTATTACGAATTTCATCAAAGAAAAAGTGCTGCAAAAGCATATGCATAGATCTGTTGTGTTTTGAGGGTGAATATTGTATCGAAAAGCACGTGTGAGTTGGGTTTAGACGGTTTAAAGCAGGTGATTTTTTACGCTTTCCAACCGTAGGTTGAAGAAGCGTATATGCTCCAGCTTTGTCCGTCCGCACTCTAACTCACGTGAAAATGGTTCGATTTCGACGAAATTTTAGTATGTGGTAGGGGACCTCCTGGGGACGAACCTTATTGAAAATGGGCGAAGCAGGGTCAAAGGTCAGGACACAGGAGCGGAATCCATTCTATTGCTCTTATGCGTCATAACTTGCGTAACACATGTTCGATTTCGATGAAATTTTAGTATGTGGTAGGGAACCACCTGGGCACGAACCTGTTGAAAACGGGCGAAATGGGGTCAAAGGTCAGGCAGGGCATAAGAGCGGGATATATTCCATTGCTCTTATGCGTCATAACTTGCGTAAAAGTGGTTCGATTTCGATTAAATTTTAGTATGTGGTAGGGAGCCAATGGGGACGAACCCTATTGAAAATGGGCGAAATGGGGTCAAAGGTCAGGAAACTGGAGTTGGATCCATTCCATTGCCCTTGTGCATCATAACTTACCTAAAATGCTTGGATTGCGACATAATTTTATCATGTTGTTCCGGAGGCATAGTGAACCGGTTCTGTTGAATAACAACGAAATGGGGTCAAAGGTCATTGCAGAAAAGCCAATTTTATTCCACAGCCGTTATTCTCATAACTTGCGTAAAACTGCTTCTACTGCAACAAAACTTTATCATGGTGTTCCGGAGGTATAGTGAACCGGTTCTGTTGAATATCATTGAAATGGGGTTAAATTTGGATTCGAGCCCCGTCGCGTATAAAAATGACGGAGAAATTTACTTCGTTGTACAACGCTTGTCGCAAAATCGGTCAAGGAAACGTTATTGACGCTTGGCTGGGAAGTTTTGGAGCACCCGGCCTATAGTCCCGACATGGCCCCTTCAGACCATCATTTATTCCGATTGATTAACCATGGTTTGTCTGCTGTACAGTTCCGGACATGTGACGACGTGCAAAAATGGGTTGACGACTTTATCGCGTCACACGACAAAGTATTCTTCATGGCTGGAATCCGTCAGCTGCCCGACCGATGGCGGAAGGGGATAGATAATGACGGCAATATTATGGATTTGTAAAGGTATTGTTGTTTTCTCTCAAATTACATGTTGCGTTGTCTTCAAACGCTTTAAAACTAATTTGTACACCTAATATTAACTCTGAATGTTTGATTTCATGTAGCTCACTATATAATCATTAAAATTATCCAAGTTCTTATGTTAGCGATCGAACATATGAGGTGCCTTCCTGGTGTTTCTGTCTCTCTCTGTTGCCCTCAGTATGGTCATCTTTAGTGCAGTTCTGTACGTCTGGTATGCTGCACTTCTTTGCTTTGTTTTTCCTGAGTTTGGCTGTACTGTCTTTTGCTTTTGCCAAAAACAGAGATTGATTGCCAGAAGAAATTCCAAAGTCCTGCTGTCTCTTTGACACTATTTCCAAAATTGAATTTTGTAGTTTTCATGCAGTGCATGCAAAGAATAGTGCGTGTGCCACTCGGCTGAATTTAAAGTGGATATATAAGCGCGCCGGTGTTTAAAAATGGCGTCATGGCGACCATAAAATGTTGCCCAAGGGCATAAGAGGGTGGAAGTAAGTCTTTATAACAAGTGGAGAGCATTTATGAAAATTTGGTATCTTTTTTTTTTTTGTCTGATGTCATTGTCCTCTTTCCTGAACTTTATTTTATGTAAATGTCAGAAAGCTGACACATAATTCTCTTTTGGTTAAATTCAAATGAGACAAAGTAATTTTCTGAAACCAGCTATTCCGTTATTTCCTAAATTTTTCTGACCGCTTACTGCACTTTCGGAAAAAATCACAATTATCAGGCATGCTAATTAATTAGATCAAATGGTTTAGTTACAAAATCTCCTTATCTGCTGAAGCTTTAATTAGCGGAAACTCCTCGAGTCAACAAAATGGCGTAAAAAATCTTTCTCACTCCATGTGCACTAATTGAAACATTTTTTTTTCCTTCACGATACTTTATTTGATCATGAAGGCAAGCAAAGAATTGTTTTTTTCTTTTGCATCTTATACTTGTTTTCATTGTGCAAACTGTCTGCTCTTTGTTTGGTGGATTTATAGTCGGATTTATTTTGCGCGTTAAAAAAATGTCGGCACTGTTTTTATGCAAAAAGCGTCTTTGAACATTTCATTTCTTAACAAAAAGTTATAAAAGAAATAAAAATGCTAAGCTTTACTCTCATCCCACATATCTTGCTTATTGTCCAGTTAGAAACACATTTTACGACATAAGCTTCATTTACTACCCATAGAAACTCCGTTATTTTGGTATTCATCAACTGCAACAATTGTTATTTAAAAGAAGAGGGATAATCAAATTTTCAAGATATTACCCACTTGCAGAACAGAAAAAGAAATTCTTTCTTGAAAGACCGATGTGAATAGCTAATCTGCCAAGGACTTCTCTTTACACACGCAGAGCAAATACCTCTTAACTATGATTCATTTAAAAATAGTGTAAATTAAAATATAAATGAACAGGATGCGTGAAGAAACCCTCGTCTGCACCGCAGATATTAACATTAAAATGAAACAAAATCCAATTCAAGCCAGTAACGTTATTTTCGGTGTAAAGGTAAAAAAATTATTTGCCACTTTAAAAATTACCATTGCATTTGGGAAGTTACAAAGTTCTGTTTCCTCAGTACTTTTTTTACTATTTAATTGCAAGGAAGATATATTCTTTAAAAACTAACATAATCGATTGGAGTTGAAATAGTGGTAATTGTGAATAACTTGTAGTAATAACTGTAATCGAACGGGCTAGTGGAGAATGTTAATTTTATGATTTTTAATATTGTGCAAATACTTTAAAATGTTATCTTAATTTTAATATGTAAATAATTAAGAGCTTTGCATTTAAGAATGTTTTAAAAGTTAAACTCGGGAGTGGGGGGGGGGGGAGCTACGAAGAATATACTTTCGCACATAGCTCTCCACATACGTGGAATGAGCGATGACTTCTGTTTGGTATACTTTCGGTTCTGTTTGCGGAGTCAGCAAGTCTCCTAAAATAATTAGTATGTCAGCAAACTTCCTTGGGAATGATAATGCACCGGACGCCAGGTTCCTGTAGCTACAACAGAAGATTGCTTTTTAGGGCCATCCATTATTAATACACTGCTGGACAATTGCTAAGGACGGATCATAAACGGCTATACAGCGCATAAAAAAGTAAGTGTGGTTGGATGCCAAGTGAAATAAAATAATGTCAGAATGCCAGGACATTACAAGAAAGACAATTTATTGTGCTCTGAAATATAGAAGGCTTTGGAACGTGTTCAAGGGACAAACAAGCCATTTTGTGCAGAATACGTAAACGTGAAAAAAAATGCAATTACCGTCCGCAGGCGTTCCGGCGTAAGATGTCAATACGGGATATGGCCACCATGGAGGGCGATGCAAGATTCCACACGTCGTGTCATGCTTTGCACAAGATTATCAAGCAGCTGTTGGGGTAATTTATCCCATTCCTCTGTCCGTGCACGGATGAGGGTGTCCTTGTTTATTGGAGGGCATTGGCGACCAGCAATACTCCTCCCCAAAGCATCCCACACATTTTCAATGGGATTCAGATCTGGAGAACGTGCTGGCCATACGAGGCGTTGAATATCCTCGCTCTCAAGACACTCCTGGACAGCGACTGTTCGATGACATATTGCGTTGTCGTCCATGAAAATGAATCTATCACCAACAGCACCACGGAACATGCGAACATGAGGTAGCAGAACATCATTAATGTATTGTTGGCCAGTCATAGTCCCAGTTTGAAGCACATAGAGGGACATACGGCCATTGATAATGATGCCAGCCCATACCATGACACTACATGTCGTATATCGGTCCCTTTCCTGTATGTTTGCTGGACACTATGCAGTAACATTATCACGCCAGATCAGTTGTCGTACACAATCAGACGATAGACTGTATCTACTCTCATCTGAGAGAGGAACGCAGACCCGTCGTTATCAGTCCAATTGCGATGTTGATGGCACCATTGCAAACGGGCGGTACGGTGACGTCTGGACAATGGTATGCACACAACAGGACGGCGGGCGTATAGTCCTCCTCCATGCAAACGTCTGGCGACAGTTTTTCGGGAGATCCGCTTGCCAGTAGCAGCCATAAACTGATTTGCTACTTACCTCACTAGCTGTGCTGCGCCGGTGTCTTTTTCTTGATAGCACTATGTACCGATCTTCTGCAGGTGTCGTACTGCGAACACGACCTCTCCCGTGACGTTTGCTACACTTTCCATTTGTTTGAAATGATTTCCAAAGCCTTGAAACAACAATGTGGCTGACGTCGAACTCCCTGGCAACATCTGTTATTTTTCGCCCTTCTTGAATCTTGCCAATAATACGGCCACGCGTAAAATCATCTAGGTGATGTCGGGAAGACATACTGAAAATTGCAAGTTCGTCAATTGATTCTTTCCCTTTCAACTTTGCGTTTGAACAACAACGGTCAATACGCGTCAAATCCTTTATATCTCTTATCAGCGCTATGACGGTCACGAACAAGTTCGGCAATCCAAAATTTGCATACGCACAACACGTCTTACTGTATCCCGCACTTATGCTAATTTCCACATTTTCCTGCCTTTCCATTTTATGGTTGCTATCGTTGCTATTGTCATCCGTCCTTAGCAATTGTCCGGCAGTGTATATAATTTATTACTATAAAAAGTTGTGATGTTGAGATCAACTAAAAATAGCAACGTTTGTTCACAATTCAAATGTTTATTTAACATCGACTAAAGTTCCGCACAGCATTTGACTCAGCATCATCAGGACGAATGAAGCGTAAGCTTTCAAATTATTGTTCTAGACAAAATTGTCTAAAACTTTAGGAAACATAAGCCTGTCTGCTCTCTTACGCCAATAGACCTCAGTGTGAATGAATTGGGCGGTTATCCCATTTGTTCCTCAGATTTGCTTCGGAATTTCAAAAATTCTCAAAAGTTTTTATTTCAAAGTTATTTTCAAACCCATAAACAAAGGTGAATCTTTAGGGATCAAAATATCTCGTCGAAGACATAAATTCCTAGGGAAATTAATCAGATACCTTGTGAATGTGGACTTTCATGGCCCAGCACTATGTTGCCGCTGCCGAACCGTCAATAAAATGTCCGGGCTGCCAACAGAAGGGCCAGCAGTTCAGGCCAGCAGCTGGCCAACAGTTGGCACTCCATCAGTTGTCATATGCCACAACAGGGCCATAAGTGGTCCATCACAAGCAGTAGCTGCCACAAGTGGCCCTTCAGTGGCCCTGAAAGCACGTGCCAGAAATGATGGCTAACCTAATGTGGTCCGTTAGTGTGCCGTTAGTGGCAGCCAGCAACCACGTGACGTAACTGGAGGCTTGCCGGATCTTGTCCGCCAATTTCCCAGTAGTAGCCATAATAATAATAATAAAAAAAAAAAGCAAAGATAAACGCAGTTTCCCTAAGCTACAATTTTTTTTCTACCCTTACGAAACTTGTGAATTAACGAACAGAGAGAGCTGTGGAAATTTTCTCAACAGATCGAAAAAACACCAGTTTGTATCTGAGTAGATTTGAACCTGGGCTGTTTGCGTGATAGCTGAATTTCTACCGACCGGACTGATTTGGCACGGTCGAGCGTATGCTTAAAGCTGTCTGTTTGGTATGCAATGTGTAATCGAATGCTTCCCTCTTTCATTTTACATTATTGCGAGGTATTTTTCATAAAAGTCAGTTTCATATAATTGATAAATTAATTTTTTCAACGTAACGATAGTTCTTTTTTTTTTCTAAAAGGAACTTCACTCATTTTCAAGGCTTGTACATACTTAGAGTCGCTTTCCAAAGTTTTGTACTGTCCTTGCCGTCTTGAAAAGAGATTGTTGAATAAATATATATTTACCCGTGTTCATGTCACATTCTGTTACATTTTAAACGTTGTGTCTTTCCTTTCCGTTGTCCGAAGCTTCATTTGTTTTAAAGAGTAAAAAATATTTTTTTTTACTTCTCGTTATTTTTAGAAGTGAATTCCTCCCAGTCTTGTGTATTCAACCCATGTATGAGTACACCACATAGCGTTGCTTTTTTTTTCTTTCAAATAATTAATAAATTTTGTGCGTGTATAATTCTTTTTTTTCCAACAAACGTTGATTTAATGGTTTTCCAGGATATTTGTTTCAAGTGGTTTCAATTTTTTTCTTTTTATTCATCCACTCCATTACATGAATTGTTATTCATGGGAATGGAGTGGGTGTATTTCATGGCTGTAATCAAGTATTTCACGGCTTAATCTGATATCTTCGTCGACGTAAACTTTCATTAGGAAATTAATTCGCCTCTCCACATACGGATTTTTTTCTTAACATGCACTAAAATAACACGATGGCGATAGCGTCGTCTTCAAGTAACTGGTACCATGAGAGACACAGCAAGTGTTGCTTCTGCGCATGCGCAGTCCCGTTGCTTTCACCTGCTGTTGGGGGTTGCATTGGTTGCCAGCAACGGGCCACTAGTGGCACTTGCTTGGAGGCCCACAATTCACGGCGATGCTGCAGGGCCATAAATGGCTCGCCAACTGATGGCGCTGCCACCAACGGACCACTACCGGGCCGTGAGCGGCAGATTTCGGCCAGCAGTGACCCATCACTGCCAGCTGGTGGCCAGCAGTTTCCCAGCACTTGTGTTTTTGCTGGGATATAGAACAGACTCGCAGGGCTTTACGTTTCCGTGTGAAGGAAGTATGAACTGAAGCAATCATCTATAGCCCAACATTGACACGAAATTAACCATAATTTTTGGTTTGGAAATGCTACGCTTATTGATAAACCTGATTCGACTATCAAGCTTAATATGTATATTAGAAGCTTTCCACATACACCGGAACTCTTCGCAGCTTGTCAACGACATGACGCCTAGTCCATTTCGTTTAGGCGCGTGGAAACAACTCACCAAAATCCGCGCCTCACTCTGATGGTGTCATAATAATTTGAATGTTTACGCTGCATTCGTCCTGATGATGCCGAACTAAATGCTTTGCAAAACTACAGTCGATGTGAAGAAATTAACTCCTGCACCAAAAGCTATTAAATCGAAAACAAACTCCGCAAACACAAACTAAAAACAACACCCGGACACGTTTGTCGGTCAAGTACAAACCGGCGGCCTCAGTGTCAATGTCTGGAGGATGTTTCGTTGGTATACCTGGGACCGCTATTACTACTGGTTGGATCCCTGAACGCCAATGATTGGCTACCCATCCTCGCTTACCACATGCATCCCTTCATGTTGGACGTTTACCCTGGTGGTGATAGTGTCTACCAATAGGACAATGTGCCCTGTCACGTCGCTAAGGGGATGCGTGACTGGTTCCAGGAACATGAGAGAGATGTCTCCGTTCTCCCTTGGCCCGTGAAACCGCCCGACCTCAATCACGTAGGGCACTTGTGGGACTATTTAGATCGACAGGTCCGATGTGCTAACCCACAACCACGTCATCTCTGGGACGTCTGTGCTCCGCTGCAGCTCAAATGTGCACGTGTGCCTTGAGCAACCTTCCAGGGCCTCATTGCGCCAATGGCACGCCGTCATCCGGGCCAAGAGTGGTTATTCCCATTATTGGGTAGGTGGTCATATTCTTATACAGCTGTGTATGTGGTAATGGTCGGGGTAGATTTCAACAGTGAATGAGTAAAAGCAGCAGATACAACTTTTGCTGGTTCTTCGTGAAGCCCGAACATTTACAAAGACTGGTTCAAAGCGTGCTTAATCGATTCTTCAAAAAAATTCGTCACAATGGGTCAAAAGTTTGAATTTAAACAGAAAATAGCAATTGTTCATATAATTTTGAGACAGCCTCATTTTCAGGTTCTATTTTTTCCCATAAATTATGTTAGTATTATTAATATATACTTTTTCCCATATTGTATACTTTTTCTTCTTTAATTTCATTCATCATCATCATCATCATTGTCAACCATTATCAATCCACTGCTGGACGAAGGTCTCCCCAAGTTTCCTCCACAACGGTCTGTCTTGTGCCAGTCTCCTCCATGTCACCCCTGCATACTTTCGAATTTCATCCACCCATCTCCCATGTGGTCTTCTTCTGGGTCTTTTCCTGTCCCTTGGAATCCAATCTAAAATTTCGGCTGTCCATCGATGATCTGTCCTTCTGGCAGTATGTCCAGCCCATTGCCATTTCAGGGATTTAACTCTGATCATGATGTCTTCCACTCTTGTCATTTTTCGGATCCACGAGTTCCTCTTCTTATCTCTCCTGGTTACACCAAGCATGCACCTCTCCATGCTTCTTTGAGTTGTCTGCAGCCTTTGTATGTCTCTTTTAGTTAAGGTCCACGTCTCTGCACCATACGTAAGCACTGAAAGGATGCATTGATCAAACACTTTTCTTTTAAGACATAATGGCATATTGCTCTTGAAAATTATGCTGTTTCTTCCAAAAGCTCTCCAGGCAAGTTTTGTACGCCGATTAATTTCTTCATCAATGTGACCCTCACTTGATATCTGTTGTCCAAGATAAACGTATGTGTCTGTTATCTCCAGCTTTTCTCCATCAATCGATAAATCTTCATTTCTTGTAAAAGCATTGAACATCACTTTTGTCTTCTGAAAGTTCATTTTTAATCCCACTTCTTTACTCTTGTCAGCAAGTTCCTGGATCATACTCTGCAGCTCTGATGGGGTAGTTGCAAAAATGACTACGTCATCAGCAAAACGAAGGTGGGTTAGATAATCTCCATTAATCTTTATCCCCGTGTTTTCCCAGCTCAGCGACTGAAAAACACCCTCCAATGTGGCATTAAAGAGCTTCGGAGATATGGTGTCACCTTGTCTCACTCCCTTTCCAATTTTTACGTGTGTTGTATTTTCAAACAGCCTAATCTTTGCACTTGCATTTTCATAGATGTTATTAATAATATTAATGTATGCATCTTCAATACCGCAGGTTTTCAGAGCCATTGTAACTGCTGATGGTTTCACCGAATCAAAGGCTTTTTCATAATCGATAAAAGCCATGCACAATGGAAGTTCATATTCCCTCGCTCTTTCAATTAGTTCTCTCAGCACGTGGATATGATCTATTGTGCTGTAGCCACTCCTGAATCCAGCTTGTTCTCTCGGTTGAGCCATGTCTAGTGCTACCTTCAAGCGGTGTGAAAGAACTTTAGTGAAGATTTTATAAACTACTGATAGGAGGCTGATAGGTCTGTAGTTTCCGAGATCCTCAATGTCACCTTTCTTATGTAGCAGGATCATTGTAGCGGTGTTCCAATCCTCAGGAATCTTTCCTTCATTAAGGCATCGAGTGAAAATTTGGGCGAGTACTGTTTCGATTTCTCCACTTGCTTCTTGTATGATGTCTACAGTAATTCCATCTTCTCCTGGAGCTTTTCCTCGCTTCATGTTCTTGATTGCATGTGCAACTTCTGCTGGAAGGACTGAGGAACTCTGGTACTGGTATCTTTCATGATGTCTGGAGTGCATATATCATCCCTTTCATATAATTTGGAGTAGAAATCTTTCACTCTTGTCAAGATTTCGCCTCTATTTCTTGTTACAGAACCATCTTCTTTTCTCAGTGCCATAATCTGTTTTCTTCCTTACTGAGATGTCCCTTTGCTATCTTTAGGCTTTGGTTGTTTACAATTGCTTTCCTCACTAGTTCACAGTTGAATTTCCTTACGTCTTCAGTGATACTTTTTCTTACTGTCTTGCATAGCTCTATATATTCCACTTTGGAAGTCACATCTTCTTTATTTGTCCTCATCTCTCTTCTTTTTTGCATCAACATTTTGGTTTTTCCTGATAATTTGTTCACATGCAACTTGTTCTTAGACCCAGCTAATTTTGTTGCTGTTTCCATAAGAGCTTTGGTTATTTTTCTGTTAACTTCAGAGATGTCCACTTCTTCCGATGTTAGGCCTTCTAAAGCAGAGAACCTGTTCTTCAGTTCTAACTTGAAGGTATTATGGTGTTTTTTAAGGTTGGTTATGTCAATAGATTTTGTTTGTCTTATGAGCTTGCCACGTTCAAGTTTGGTGTTGAGGTGCATCTTACATCTCACCAATCTATGGTCACTACCTGTGTTGAACTTGTTTAGCACACTGCAGTCTTCTATGACGAATTTTTTGTTACACATAATAAAATCAATTTCACTTGTCGTCCCATTTGGATGTCTCCATGTCCATTTCCTGTGTGGCTTTTTCTTGAAGAAGGAGTTCAAGATGAAAAACCCTTCTGCCTCTGCAAACTCAACGAGAGTATTTCCACGCTGGTTTCTGTTGCCATGACCGAATTTACCTACTGAAGTTTCATTCTGTTGCCGTTGCCCTATTTTTGCATTGAAATCTCCCATAATTATTTTCAAGTGCTGCTTACCTTTATTATTTAGATGACAAATTTCCTCATAAAATTCTTCAATTTCTTCTTCAGGATGACTTGTGGTGGGTGCATAAGTTTGAATAATCTGAGCCTGGTATCTTTTCGAGAGTTGGATAACAAGTCGTGCAGCTCTGTCAGAGGAACTTTCAACTTCTACAACTTTATCCTTCAGTTTCTTGTTTATTATAAATCCAACACCACTAGTTCTGCCAGTATCTGTCCCACGATAGTAGAAGAGATGTCCACTTTTCAGTTCGATGAGATCTTCTCCTTTTCTCCTTACCTCAGTTAGCCCCACGATGTCCCACTTGATCCTTTGTAGTTCCTCTTCCAATTCAAGAAGCCTTGAATCAGAAGATAGGGAGCGTCCATTGTAAGTAGCCAAGGTCAGCATCAGATGGCAGCCTAGTCCGGTCCTCCGGGGATTCTTAGCACCCTCTGCCTTCATGTCGCACTGGCCGCTGCCTTGGCCAGGTACATTCCAGCTGCCGGAGACTGAGGGCCAAGATTTAAGTTGTGGAATCATTTTGGAGGGGTTTGGCCATAACTCACCACGCTGGCCAAGCGGGTTGGTGAGTGTGGGATAGAATTTCCTCTGATCCCGATGGTATAGTTATACCGCTATGGGCGGTCGTCAGAGCCCCTTTAGTGGGAACAGGATGCACCACGAGAAGGCGGGGTTGGCATTTGTCAAGGAGAGGCTATGATGTTACGCATCACCTGACCTTACATCCCAATTTCATTCATACATAAAAAATTGTGTGGTTGTAACAATTTTTAGTTAGATGTTATTCACAAAATTTGGTTGTCCATAAACTTTGGAGATACACTTAAGTGGCTTTATACAACACGTCCAGCAAATGTCTCAATATTTACACGAACTTTGATTTCACCTTTTTATAGATATAGCAGTGTGGTAATCATGATAAGATGATCAGTTCTTGTAAATACATCAGATTTCTGTAATATTCCTTTTTAGGGCTGAACGCTGTTAATAATGCAGTCCTTCGAATTTGTCCAGTCTTAGATTGTGTATTGTGACAATGATTTTTTGTGATAATCAACGCGATACCAAATTTTGAAACGAACACTGCCCATGTCACTTGAGCATCAAATTCGAAAGCAATTTGTTCTGAAATTCGCTCGAAGGAAAGAATATTTTTTCGCTCATCCTGCTCTCAAAGCAAAATCCCTAGTTCATTGTCCTTTCATGAATCAGTAGCTCAACGTGTCGACGATGCCTCCATAGATTCCAGATATCATCACACAAAGTAAATATATCTTTCGCCCGTCGTTGACAGTAATTCTTTCGAGAATCGATTTGTGCTTGCACACTATCCATTATCCTTGAAGGTAATGTAACATCATATGTTTCGAGAATCTTTTTTCCATCTGAATTTAAAGAGAGAGTGTGTGTCTCAAACAATTTCTTGAGCCGCCGTCGTCGCATTCGTCCGTGGAACACATAAAGCATAGAAAATAAATCTCATCGCATGAATCACACGCGAGAGCAAAAGTTCAAAATATCTTTCTATTTACCTGTGAGAGCAGTTAGAAATTTAAGGAAGGGAATTTGATGAAATATTACAACTGTTTGTGCCCTCATTAGCAGCTGTCAAAAGTATGTGTAAGCATACTTTTTTAAAGACCGAAATGTAGTTGCACTCACGAAGTAATGTAGCTTAGGGACCAGAAAAGTGAAGTTCGTCAAAAACGGGTTTTAAAGTTTAGAGGTACAGAATATAAGGAAGCATGAATTGTTTAAGACTCATTAGGATCAGAGGATAATAAAACGATTATTTTACGAAACAAGGAGAACCGGACAGGGCATTTTAATTCTTTCCTCAAACAAGCCTTTGTTATAGGCCTCAATGAAACGAAATGGGGTATACCTTGTATGTTCTGTTACTGTAAATTCTTAAGCTATATGTCCTGTCACCGTAAAGCCTTAAGCTGTGTGTCCTGTTATCGTAAAGCCCTAAGCTATATGTTCTGTCACCGTAAAGACCTAAGATAAGCGTTCTCTTATTCTAAAGCTTTAAGCTATGCGTTCTTTTATCCTAAAGCCTTAAGCAATGAGTTCTAGTATCGTAAATCCCTAAAATATATATTATCACCGTGAATCACTAAGCTATGTGTTCTGTCACCGTATAGCCGAAGGCTATGTGTTCTGTTATCGCAAACCCCTAAGCTATGTGTTCTGTCACCGTAGAGCCGAAGGTTATGTGTTCTGTTATCGCAAAACCCTAAGCTATGTGTTCTGTCACCGTAGAGCCGAAGGTTATGTGTTCTGTTATCGCAAAACCCTAAGCTATGTGTTCTGTCACCGTAGAGCCGGAGGTTATGTGTTCTGTTATCGTGAAACTCTAAGCTATGTGTTCTGTCACCGTGGAGCCGAAGGTTATGTGTTCTGTAATCGTAAAACCCTAAGCTATGTGTTCTGTCACCGTAGAGCCGAAGATTATGTGTTCTGTTATCGCAAAACCCTAAGCTATGTGTTCTGTCACCGTAGAGCCGGAGGTTATGTGTTCTGTTATCGTAAAACCCTATGCTATGTGTTCTGTCACCGTATAGCCGAAGGCTATGTGTTCTGTTATCGCAAACCCCTAAGCTATGTGTTCTGTCCCCGTAGAGCAGAAGGTTATTTGTTCTGTTATCGCAAAACCCTAAGTTATGTGTTCTGTCACCGTAGAGCCGAAGGTTATGTGTTCTGTTATCGCAAAACCCTAAGCTATGTGTTCTGTCACCGTAGAGCCGAAGGTTATGTGTTCTGTTATCGCAAAACCCTAAGTTATGTGTTCTGTCACCGTATAGCCGAAGGCTATGTGTTCTGTTATCGCAAACCCCTAAGCTATGTGTTCTGTCACCGTAGAGCCGAAGGTTATGTGTTCTGTTATCGCAAAACCCTAAGCTATGTGTTCTGTCACCGTAGAGCCGAAGGTTATGTGTTCTGTTATCGCAAAACCCTAAGCTATGTGTTCTGTCACCGTAGAGCCGGAGGTTATGTGTTCTGTCATCGTGAAACTCTAAGCTATGTGTTCTGTCACCGTGGAGCCGAAGGTTATGTGTTCTGTAATCGTAAAACCCTAAGCTATGTGTTCTGTCACCGTAGAGCCGAAGATTATGTGTTCTGTTATCGCAAAACTCTAAGCTATGTGTTCTGTCACCGTAGAGCCGGAGGTTATGTGTTCTGTCATCGTAAAACCCTATGCTATGTGTTCTGTCACCGTATAGCCGAAGGCTATGTGTTCTGTTATCGCAAACCCCTAAGCTATGTGTTCTGTCACCGTAGAGCAGAAGGTTATTTGTTCTGTAATCGCAAAACCCTAAGTTATGTGTTCTGTCACCGTAGAGCCGAAGGTTATGTGTTCTGTTATTGCAAAACTCTAAGATATGTGTTTTGTTACTGCAAAATTCCTAAGCTATATGTTCTAACACCATAAAGTCCTAAGCTATGTATTCAGTCATCGTAAAGCACTAAGCTATATCTTTTGGTACTGTAAAGCCCTAAGCTATGTGTCATCTTATCCTAAAGCCTTAAACTGTGTGTTATGGTATAGTAAAACCCTAAAATATATATTCTGCCACCCTAAATCTCTAAGCTATGTGTTATGTTATCGTAAATCCCTAAGCTATATGTTCTGTTACCGTAAAGCCATAAACTCCGTGGTTTGTGATCGTAAAGCCCTAAGCTCTGTGTTCTGTGATCTTAAAGCCCTAAACTATATGTTCTGTCACCGTAAACAGTAAAGTTCCAAGCTATATGTTATGTCAACATAAAGCCCTGAGCTATGTGTTCTGTTATCGTAAAGCACTAAACTACGTGTTTTGTGAACGTAAAGCCCTAAGCTATGTGTTCTGCCACCGTAAAATTCTAAGCTATATATTCTTTCAACATAAAGTCCCGAGGTATGTGTTCTGTTATCATAAAGCCCTAAGCTATGTGTTCTGTGATGGTAAAGCCCTAAGATATATTTTCTGTCACCGTAAGGCCCTAAGCTCTGCGTTCTATAATCGTAAAGCCCTAAGCTAAATGTTCTGTAACCGTAAAGTCCTAAGCTATATGTTCTGTCAACATAAAGCCCTGAGCTATGTGTTATGTAATCGTAAAGCCCTAAGCTATATGTTCTGTCACCGTAAAGCCCTATGCTATGTGTTCTATTATTGTAAAACCCTAAGCTATGTGTTCTGCAATCGTTAAGCACTAAGCTATATTTTCAGTCACCGTACGGCCCTAAGCTCTGCGTTCTGTAATTGTAAAGCCCTAAGAAATATGTTATGTCACCGTAAAGTCCTAAGCTATATGTTCTGTCAACATGAAGTCCTGAGCTATATGTCCTGTTATCGTAAAACCCTAAAAACTACTTGTTCTGTTATCGTTAAGCCCTAAAAGCTATATGTTCTGTCACCGTAAAACCCTAAGCTATGTGTTCTGTTATCGTAAAACCTTAAGATATATGTTCTGTTACCGTAAAGCCCTAAGCTATATGCTCTGTTACCGTAAAGCCCTAAGCTATATGTTCTGTCACCTTAGAGCCCTGAGCTATGTTTCTGTTATCGTAAAGTTCTAAGCAATGTGTTCTGTTATTGTAAAACCCTTAGCTATATTTTCTGTCACCGTAAGGCCCTAAGCTCTGCGTTCTGTAATTGTAAAATCCTAAGCTATATGTTCTGTCACCGTGAAGCCCTAAGCTCTGTGTTTTGTAATCGTAATGCCGTAAGATATGTGTTCTGTGATCGTAAAGCCCTAAGCTATGTGTTCTGTGATCTTAAAGCCCTAATCTATATGTTCTGTCAACATAAAGCCCTGACCTATGTGTTCTGTTATCGTAAAACCCTAAGCTATGTGTTCTGTGATCCTAAAGCCCTAAGCTATATGTTCTGTCACCGTAATGTCCTAAGCTATATGTTATGTTACCGAAAAACCCTAAGCTATATGTTCTGTTACCGTAAAGCACTAAGCTATGTGTTCTGTTATCGTAATGCCTTAAGTTATGTGTTGTGTTACTGGAAAGCCCTGGGCTTTGGTTCCTCACATGTGCTCAGTTTTGTGGGATCATATACCTGTTTCTGGTTGACGATATTTTCTCCTGTTTTCTGGGACTAAAACCTTTCGTGTTTCTTCTGCATGCCAGCAAATAATGTTACGTATACCAAGAGACCAGGAATTGCTTAAAGAAATTCAAATAAGATGGTTACTAATTATTTTAATGTCAAGAGACATTCTTTTGGAATCCAAACGCTAGGAAACTGAGTCAATCAGAAAAGCGCAATGCTTAAGTATCTGAAAAAGAACATGAGTCAGTTGTATTTTCTTACTTGGGCAGAGAAAAGTGGCAGCTAGGACATGTGCACCTCACCGCCTTGTCCCCTCTTTAGAAACCAGAGACCCCAGATCAGTGACATTGCAGTGCTCTCTAAATCGCTGAAGAAATAAAAAGGAAATTTCTTTACCTTCCGAAAGCTACCCTAAATGGGGCTCTAATATATGCGGGGCCCAATATATGGCCCCGGCATATATTAGAGCCCCATTTTGATGAACAAGGAGTCTATTCCTGACGAACAGGGTGGTTTCCTGGCACAGCATAACATGAAACACCTGTTGATCAAACTTATGGAATTTGTTTCTGCAGGACATAAGAGTTTGTTTTCTACTGCCGTACTCCTGAACATGTTAGATCTTTTACCAGTGTGGCAAAATGGCTTCCTTCACAAGATGCAAGAGCTTCAGAGTCCCCTCCCATTTCAACTGATTGGAACGTACCTTAAAAGCCGCAGTTTCACTGTTAAGATTTGCAGTGAGCTTTAGAAAAATAGATTCGGGCTGGTGTACCACAGGGTTTTGTTATTGGACATACGACGTTCTCCATCTATCTGGACCATACGCCCAAACCCAAGTATGGGCATGGTATGATGATGTCCACAGATGGTACCATGGTCGTCATCAGGTCCCTGATTAAACGCAGAGCTCTGATGCTTTTCCAGGACTTTCTGTCGAAAAAGAGACTAACTACACTGAGTGGTGAATCAAGATCGATCCATCTAATAGTTGTGTGCTGTTGTCCCATAAAACTCTCCATGTAGTACCAAAACTAGTCTTATTCAGGGAGACAAATTCTTCTTTTACATTTGCTAAGTACCTGGGGCGGCAAATAGATTGTTGCCTTTCTTGGGTAGCCAACACCAACTACTTTACGAATAAAGCCAAAAATTGCCTTGAACAGCTAGATGCACTACTTCAATGAGAGAAGCTTCATGACTACACCGCACAAAGTACAGCTATACAAGACGGTCGTCAGGACAGCGTTCATTTACGCCACCCCAACCTGAGTAGGTGCTAGTCGGTACCTGTGGGACAGATTCTCAAGGGTGCAGAGCAGTGCACTTCGATTGATCACCGGGGATCCGAAGTGGACCCGACTTTGGAAATTGAGGGACAGACTGGTACTTGAAAAGGTACACGAGTTTACCATCAGACTTGCCAAGATGTTCTTCAGGAAAGCAGATGCTCATCTTAATGGACGTTTTACAGATGCGGATGACTATGATCCCAGTGTAGTCCTCAGGCATCCCTGAAGAAAAGTTGCTATCATTGTCGTCTTTCCTTTTCTGCCAGGAAGATAGGAAAGGCAACAGTGTCAGGTACGGATTTTTCGGTTGGAGGACTACGATCAGATAGAGGAGCGGATCAGATACAGTGAAGGTATTGTGAGCATTCAGGTGGGAATTAGACAAACCACCAACCCCTCTCTTCTTCAGGTTAGTGTGTGACGGAAAGTACTGACTGCTGCTCGGCCACCGGATATATTTTTCACGAGTTTCGCTTCGCCTTCTCGGGGAGTGACTGTGCCCTGAGTGCTTGGTCTCCCTTCCTCAGTTGTAGTGACGCGGTTCCTTCAAAGATCTGTGACACTCCACTTGTCCCACCATCCTTCAATTTTTCTTTCCAATTGAGGTGACTTACTCAAATATTTTACTTTCTAATTTCTCAAAGACAGTTTTAAGCCTGTGCTTTAGACATTCTCTTACTAAAACTACTTCAAATATTTCGTATTTGCGAATAAAAGGGGGATATCATGCCTGGCAAACCCTCACACGAGCACGTAATAGGAATTTTGTACGGGAGGGGGGGAATTCCAAGTCCGAGCAAAAACTAAGTATAATTATTGACGTACTAACCGAATTTGTATATATATATATATATATACACACTATCTACCAACAAGTAATTGGACTGGACACCTGTGATAGCAAAGGAAAACGAAGTTTATTCGCCTTCAATAGTTGGTGGAGCCTCCACGAGCGGCGATTACAGCTTCCACCCTCCAGGGCATACTCTCAACCAGCCGTTGTACGACGGCTAATGATATTTTCTTCCACTCGGCTTGGAGAAGACAGGTCAGTTCCTTCACCGATTTCAGATGGTGGGGGCGCCCCTCTAGTCGACGCTCCAACTCCTCCCATAGGTGCTCGATAGGGTTAAGGTCCGGGCTCTGCGCAGGCCAGTCCATTCGATTAACCCCATTGTCACCATACCAAGCCATGGTGGATCTCGCAACATAACAGGTGGCATTGTCATCCTAAAAGTAACATGGGTCCACCTAGTAAAACTGCCACAACGTAGGAAGCGCATGGTCATCCAAAACGGTGTAATAGGTCTAGGCGTTGAGTCTACCAGGAATTGCGACCAAGGGTACCGTGCCATACCAGGAGAAACACCCCCATAGCATAATTCCACCGCCGCCGAACTTCCCAGTTGGCACAATACATTCCGGCAGGAGGCGTTCTCCAGGAAGACGCTAAACCCAGACCCTGCCATCCGAACGGTAGAGGGTGAACCTTGGTTCGTCGCTCCAGAGAACCTGTTTGCACTGTTCAACGGTCCACTGTCGACGTTCTTTGTACCACGTTAGCCGAGCAGCGCTATTGGACTTCGTGATCAAAGGCTTGTGGGCGGCAGCACGTCCATGATAACCGAGCAGATGGGCTTCCTTACAGATGGTATTCATCGAAAGAACATTCCCGAATGCCTGTTGAAACTCCTCGCGGATGTGGCCCATCGATTTGGTGCGGTTCCTCCGAATTTCTCTAGCCAGCACCCGTCGGTCTCTAACTCCCCGTTTTGTGGGTCTGCCTGGTCGAGGCACATTCCGACAGTCACCTCTCATCTTCCACTTGCCAATTACGTAGGCCACTGTCGATTTTGGGTCCTTCAACTCACTGGATATGTCACGTATGGATCGGCCATTTCTGTGATACCCGACTATTACACCTTTCTCAAAATCAGAGAGCTCCGAACTGCGTGGCATCTTGCATGCGACTGGTTGCGTTGTTGTTTCCCACACGATATTTAACGGTGGCGGCCGTGACGTGTATCAGGACCGCATATATCGTCGATTGCAGAAGTGTCCAATTACTTGTTGGTAGATAGTGTATATACGAGAGTCGCACCGAAAGTAATGCAAATGTCGGCATAGCATTTTTATTAACTGAAAGAGGTCGTTCAAATTGCACATCTTGGTAGAATACTCCTTCTCTATACAGAGATACTACTCAACATAGTCTCAACCACAAGCGATGCGTTTGCGCTGTCGTTGAACCTAACTCTGAAATCCTCTTTGGAAAAAGTCAGGTGTAGACTGTTTTACATACTACTTCACAGCCACGTTCACCTTTTCTGTGTTATCAAATCTTTGTTCCCGGAGACTTTTATTTATTGTACCGACCAGGTGAAAGTTGGAGGGCGCCAGATCTGGGCTGTACGATGGATGGGGGGCCACCGATTAGACTAATTTGCTGATCACCTGATTTGTTGGCAAAAAATGTGTGTGGTCTCGCATTGTGGTGGTGAATGTGAATCCTTTTCATATTCTTGTTCGGTCTCTTCCTCATTATGGCTTCTGTAAGCTGCTTGAGCGTCTCAATGAACCACTCGCTGGTCACTGTACGGCTGCGTTCCAGAAAATCAAAGAGAATGACACTCCTGTCATCCCAAAAAACAGTCAGTGCTGATCGTTGACTCCCGAACTCCTTGGACCTCGGTGAAGAGGTGTGTCGCCATTCCATGGATTGTTTCTTCATTCACGTATAGTAAAGATACGCCCACGTTACATCCACTGTCACCAGATAAAAAAAATGTGTCATCATTGGCTTCAACCGCTTCCAGCAGTTTAGAGCAGAAATCCACTCTTCTTTCCTTCAAATCGGGTGTCAACTGCCGCGGTACCTACTTTGCACACATTTTGCGAGACCCTAAGTCTTCCACCATCTTCTGTGTGGTATTGTGACCAAAGTACAGTTGTGAAGCAAGCTCACGGATTGTGACTCGTCTCTCCGTGTAAATCATTTCATCCACTCGCTGACGGTTCATGTCAGTAGTCGCAGATAATGGTCTCCCACTGCGTGGCTTTTGTTCAATGCTGGTTTTCCTTTCCTTAAACTTCTTAATCCATCCGTGCACATTGCTCTTGTCAATGGTGTCATCTCCGTAAACATTCTGTAACCTTCTGTGGATGTCGGACAGCCTGCACTCTTCTTTCGTCAAGAACTCAATGACGGTACGTTGCTTCTGCTTGGAATTCATTGTTAACCTACAATGAAGAGGAGTTACTATAGAGGAAGAGTTATTCTACTAACATGTGCAATTTGAACAACCTCTGTCAGTTAATAAAAAAGTTATGCCTACTTTAGCATTGCTTTCGGTACAAACCTCGTATATATGTAGGTGGCTAGTTGTATTGACCATATGTTGTACTTACATGCCGCATGCATAATATGCATAATACTATTCCACGTCTCTTACTCTTGGAAGACTGGGAACCCTGGGATTAAAGAGACAAATTGTCAAACTCATATAATGGAAATAAATAATAAATTAGGTTTGCTACTAGGTATAAATGAAAAGACCAAATTCGAAATTTACAGAAACTTGTTAAACTGCCAATTTAAACTGCACGGAAATTTGCCTTGATGATCATTCGTAAGCAAACTGCTCTATATTCATCAATTAATTTAACGAGGTAAGTGTTGAAAAAAATTAAATTTTGAAACATTTGGATTTCCTTTCTTACTAAAACCGGATAAACGTTTAATTATGAATTCATCTGCCGCAATAAAATTCGCATATGAGTGGAATAAAACTTCGACAGTCCGTCATAGAGAACGCACTACATATGCCTCTTGTTTGAGAAGCGAATTAAACGAGTGGTAGGAAATGTTTCCTGGAATGATATTTACTACATTTTCTAATTAATTCTTATTAAGTGGTTGTAATGAAAGTACAGCATAAATAATATATTCTTTAAACTGACAAATAAATCAGAGTCATATTATTTATTCCTAATTGTTAGAAATATAAAATTCGACATTACACTTTACGTACAGATTTAAGGAATCATACGAAACATTGAAAAGTCACACCTAAAATATCTTATTGAAATGAATTACAACTATATGTATGGTATTTTTACTTTTATACAACATGGTATTATTGATAACAACTGCATTTTGATTTTATTTATGCGACTGATAATGCTGTATTATCCAAGGTAAAGTACTTCCTAATCAACAGCGTCGATATCACGTCAGGGAAAACGCCCAACAGGTCCGAAGCGCATTCTAAACAGCGGTTCTGTTTCCAAAGTCAAGATTTCCGACAGGCGTTGATCAGCTCATTCGTGGTTTACTCAACGCCACACTTCTCTTCAGAGCAGAAACATCACCCCAATCCTTGGCGTGATACTCAAAAGTGCATGCCTGTGGGGACCTTCAAGGTTACAGATTTGTTTATCACTTCGTCTAGGGGTCTATTCGTAAAAATGATTTTGTGAACTATTATTACAAAATCAACATTTTTTTGTTGTTACAAATTTTGAAGATGACAATCCCTTTTTTGGTGAAATATGACAAAGAAGGAAGTCAGATACTAGTAATATCCGAAACTTAAAAATTTCGTCGTCCTTGAGCGGAATCGAACCCGCGTCTTCCAGATAGCGCCCCTGGTATACTAACCACTACGCCGCCACCCAGAACGACCAAGTCCCAAGTTTCCAATTAATTTGAACATGGCCATCACAGAATTCACTAGTCGAAGCAACCGACATTAATGTTTAGCGAATCTGGAGGTTAGGAATACTGTCCCGCGATTGCCTGGAGGAGCAAGTAAATCATGAATGAAATACGGGATTACACCATACGATACAACTTGAAGATGACAATCCGTTTTTTGGTGGAAACTTGACACTTGTTCGTCCAGGGTGGTGTAGTGGTTAGCATACCCAGGAGCTATCTAGGAGACGCGGGTTCGATTTCCGCTGCAGGACAACGAAATTTTCAAGTTTTGGGACATTATCTGACTTACCATTCTTGTCATATTTACATCAATAAACGGATGGTTATCTTCAAAATTTCTATTGTATGGTGTAATCCCGTATTTTATTCCTGAATTTCTTTTGTTGTTGGGTAATCTTTTTAGGGAGACACCCCCCTTGGTTATATGCGTGCCCTCACCTGAACGTCCTTGCTGGTAAATGTGCCGTAATTGCCAACCAAAATCGTATGCTACACCCCGTACGAACGATTACCCTCCTATGTAGTGTAAAAATAAAAAAATAAAAAAGGCGCGCCCTGCTAACTTTGAGATTGTAATTTGATACACAAACCACCTTCGCCATGTTTCTTCAGAGTGTCAATAAAGAAATACACTGGCGTGCAAAAATTAATTGACGAGATGGTTTTTCGAATGTAACGTCGTGCAGAAATGCTCCACATCGACTCAAATTATACCATAATATCCCCAAGATGTACGAATATGGGGCAAGCGAGCAAAATCTTCCAAACAAGGAATCCAAATGGATACAAAGTCACTTTATTGAAAAAGTAGCTTCGAGCACAACTAGACAGAAACGTCCATGCGACAGGGGGCTGCCAAGAAAAATACATTCTTTAGAAGGGGATATGATTTCCGCTGACTGTGTTTCAGGATTCACAACGTCTGTCCATGCTGAGGACGAGGTTGTCAAGGAGCTGTTGGGGCATCGCGGCCCATTCCCCTTGTAGCGCCAATCGCAGCTGTGGAATCGTTGCTGGTGGCTGGTGACGTGCTGCCAAGCGTCTCCCGTGAAGATCCCACACGTGTTCGATTGGATTTAGGTCCGGGGACTTTGCGGGCCAATCCATGCGCTGAATACCTTCACTCTCCAACAGCTCTGCGACAGCTACTGTACGATGAGTTGTAGCGCTGTCGTCCATGAAGAGGAACTCAGGACCCACAGCACCTCTAACCAGACGCACGTGAGGCAGGAGAACCTCGGTACAATAGCGGACACCAGTGACTGAACCTCCTTGGACGATGTGGAGGTCGGAGCAGCTGCATGATACAGCCCCACCCCCAAACGAGAACTCTGACACCTCCAAACGGGTCCCTTTCGATGATGTTGGAGGTGTGATTACGTGTTCCCTGTTCTCTCCAGATGTGTATACGTCCAGATTCGTTCGTCAGACTAAATCGGCTCTCATCCGTAAAGAGAACTCGACCCCATTGCTGATGTGTCCAGTTCTTGTGTTCCTGGCACCAGAGAAATCGCTGTCTCCAATGAGCAGGCGTTAATGGCACATACCGTAATGTTTGTCGTGCAAATAGACCAACTTTGTGCAGCCTCCTGGCCACGGTAAATCGCGATAAAAGACGTCCAGTTGTCTGTTGCATGAGCCTTGCGATTTCTCCCGCTGTCTGCCGTCTGTCTCTTCTCGCCTGTAGGACAATATACCGGTCGTCCGCTGCTGTGGTTTCTCGTGGACGACCACTGCTAAACTCTCGGACAGCTGTTCCTGTCGTTTGAAATGATCTATAAGCTCGTGAAACGATGCTGTGAGCGATCCCGAACTCCTCGGTCACACTAGTCACACTTCGACCTTCTTCCAACTTCCCAATAACGCGACCTCGGGTAAAGTCATCCAGATGTCGTCTACTGGATTGCCTGTTGGCCATATCACACGGTGGCAGCAACTCGACGTCGTTCAAACTGATTTAGACCGTGCAAAAGCTTTCACCGAACTGCTGAGAGTACACCGCCCGTGTGCTTTATACCCTTCCGACCCCCGTCCCTTACGTCATGCTGCATATATGCGTATGCCCAATGGTACCGGACCCTAGTCTATCTCCTGAGTGGTCTTTCGGTCCGTTCTGCCTGCGCGTTCCGCTGTTATGCTAATTTCTCTTCTTCGTCCTTAATTTTTGCACACCAGTGTATTTTGCTGAGGTGCCGATAAATATCGTCAACAACTCGCTCTCTCAGCTCCGCTAGCGAGCAGGCAGTATAGACTTCACCGCCTGATGTAACTGGTTTGGAATGAAGTTTAGGTAGGTGGTAGACGTCATAGTTTCCTGCATATGAGCGAGTGAAACCCATAGTTTCAAAGCATAATATTGCCCAAACCATTATCACATTTGAGATGTATTGATCCCAGTTGACATTTTTAAATGCTGTGATAAAGTGAAATATCGTAGATTGTGTCTGAGATATCATAATTTCTGAGCTACTTCTATGGTCTCTAATAAGAAAAAGTCCGAAACTGAATTAAGTGATCACCTATTTATATAATTATGTTGCGAAGTTTATCCTTGAGATGCGTTTTTCTTATTGAGAAACACAGAATGGCATAATTCATCGACAACCACCATGCATATATTGATAGTGCGAAGAATATTTATGAGTTCTTGGAGAAAGTATTACTTATATATTCTGGCATGTGCTCTTCATGTTCGCACAAAGAAAAGAATGATTGTTCCTGTAACTTAATTCTACCGATGAAGAGCCGCTCATACTCTTGATGAAAGATCTACAAGCGCTCTGAGGCACAATACACAAAACCGCGATTTAAAATAGAATACGTAATTTACAATTTGACGAAACGTACACAGGAAAACAGAAACGCAGCTGATTTGCTGCTGATTATTGACTGACGCCCGATTCCCTTCGCTGTGCGGCTTCGCACTAAAAAGCACAGCAAAGGTTACAATGTCACTTGTTCTAACTTCACGTTAGCTGAAGCTGTCGCCCTACGGCAGGCTTATGGTGTGACTTACGCAAGACAAGTGCTTTGCTGTTTATATTTTCACTGCGCAAATGATCTTTGAAATAGCATTCAACTTCCGCACTTTGACAGATGAAAAACCTGTTAAATTTATTTGTTTTAGACGCATTAATAATGTAAACACCTAGATCCGTCTGCCTTTCTGGAACGCTTGACGTCGCAGCAACGCTTGCATTGTTGGTCATCACTTATCGATCAGTTCGTGTGTGCTCACGCGATGTCAAAATGATTGCCTGCTATATAATAGCACGTGATCACTTTCAGATGTCAATGTGATCGCGTGCTAATTTAAAAACATTGGTTTATCAAATACTCGTGTTCTATTTATCAGATCTACAGAATTCGAATTGAAATCATAATATCATGGTAAGTTGAGTTTGTATATTAATTTAATTTAGCACAATCTGAATATTAATTTGTGCGCTTTAATTATTTTTAATTTAACTAATTTTCCGAGTTTAGTGCTGATTATATATTAATAAGCATTTTGCAAAATATCGATCTAACTAAATGCTGTAACGTACAATAAAAACTGAAATTTTGAGATGTCAAAGTGAGCAAGATTGCATCTGAAGGCAGATAGATGTCTTCCCAATAGTACATTATCGAGAATTTAGATAATTTCGATTTGTAAAACCAGATGTCGCATTATTTTTTAGCTTCGGTATGAAGTTTCAAACTAACCGTCCCATAGGACAGTCTAAAACAAGCCGTGAAGCCGGAGAAAAAGTAATTTAAAGCGAAAAATCGAAGTAAAAGTTTAAGGTAAGTTTACATGAAAACAACTTTCCAAGTTCAATGGCTGATTATATAACACATTTCGCAAAATATCGATCTATCTAAACGCTCTAATCTACAATTGTTAAACAACAGATATTTTACACAGAATGTTATTTATCACGAGGTCTTTTGAAAAAAGGAAATAAATAGCATGTAATTTTTCCTTCTAACATAAATGCGTTCTTACTATATAAGTTTTTATTATGTTTCCTTACAGAAATCCGGCGTCTATTTGATTTGTTTTCAATCTGGTTCCATTAAAAATTTCACTCCGTCATGGGACGGGCAACATTCCCTATATATTGATATTTATTTAAAGCTTAAAAACAACCGTAAGGCTGTAAGCTAGTTTCACATAAAAGTCTGATTTCCAGAATTTATATAAGTGTCGTGTCCAAATTTTTCTATATGACAAGATGCAAACTCTGCATGCTGCAAAATCCTTTTTTACTTAAAGTTTCATCAAAAATTCTGTAGAAGAGATTTCGTGTTTCCGCAAATTCTGCGAAAGATAAACAGTGGAGAACAAAAAAGTCAAAGAGAAAAGGGGAGCAAAATGGGGTTGGTCGTGAATCTTAGATTGGGCAAACTTGTCAGATCGATCACGACGAAGAGAAGGTGGCTCTCAGTCGAATCATTAGGCTTATGTGTCAGCCACTGAACGGGAATAAACAGCTAGCACAGGTGTCAGGAAACAAGCCCGGTGGTGTGATTGGCAAACTGCTTCTTGGATAAAACCCACAGTTGTACCCCTGGGAATAACGACAAGAATGATACCTTACGCAGCAGAAGGAAAAGGAAAACAAAATAATGTTTCCATCTTTTTTGAATGATGAGAAGGAATACATACAAATAAAGAAGACAAGAGTGCATTTCCTTTGAAAACAAGATTTATTCGCAGAGTAACAATAATGAAAGAAAAGTGTGTCAGCTAAGGAAATAAATCACTGATTTACTTAGAACTCTGATGCACTTATCTAAGCTATTTCTTACATCCAGTGACATGTTTTTATGCTGGTATTTATCGATGTCGCAAAGATCGCATCGTTTCTTGTTCTAGGAAATATACCACAGGCAAACTGAAGATCCACAGTCTTTACTATAATCACAGGCTGTATTTACTATTTTTATTATGGCTTCATATATACAAAAATGCAAGTATTTATATGTGTCACTTCTAAATCACGCTTAGATTTCTTTCACACGGAGCCAGCGTTTCATCCGGGCGCGGGCTCTCGGGACTTTGCTTTCACACGAGTGGCCCACAACAAAGTTCTGCCCGCATACAAAACAATTATTAGTCAGTCAAGCTCGAGTCGCTATCGAATGAACACCTGTCTGGGTGTGTGTGTGTGTGTGTGTGTGTGTGTGTGTGTGTGTGCTCGAGAGAAACCCAAAATCTTAGAGAAGAACAATGAAAACGTTTTTTATGGTTGTCTTATTAGTTAGCAAAGAAGAAAAACTATTCATTCAAAATTTATATTTAACAAATAGACGAATTAAATTTTCAATTGCTTTTAAATTAAATTCATGAAATTTAATTAACTTTTACCTGATCTTAAAGTATACCCCACAACATTTTTAGCAGCAAAACAGAACAAGTTAGTAGAATCATGCAATGCATTGATTATGATACGCTTTCCAACATACCAGAAAACATTACTCAGGTTATTACCCAAGTTATGAGGATAATGGCTGTGAAATATATCTCGCTCCTGTGCCCTGATCTTTGACCTCATTTCGATTATATTAAACAGAATTGGTTCAGTGTACCTCCGGAACAACATACTAAAGTTTTGTCGCAATAGAAGCATTTTTACGTAAGTTATGACTCATAAAGGCGATGGAATGGATCCCGCTCCTATGTCTTGACCTTTAACCAGATTTTGCCCATTATCAACAGGGTTCGTCCCCAGATTGCCGCCTTCCACAAACTTCATCAAAATCGAACCATTTTTACCTGAGTTATCGTGCGGACAGACAGACAGACAGACGGACAAAGCTGGAGCATATAAGCTTCTTCAACTTACGGTTGGAAAGCGTAAAAACGAGAAAACAACCATACCGTTCAAACACTTGACAGAGACTGAGAAGTTGCGGGCAAAGGCATTTGGCATACGTGTCGTGTGAAGACCTGCATTCCGTTCCGTGACAAAGCAAGTAAGCGCGTGTGTGTTCCCGCACCCAAATTTTGACATCGGACATTCACCTGGCACTACGTTCGTTCACACATGCTCCCACTTCGTGTGGAAGCCTGCACTAGAACCATCAATTAAAATTCCTGAGGCTCCGCATTTACATTCGGGCACGCGCAAAATAAAATTTAATACGTGCAACTCAATGATTATAAGCGGTGCCCGTCAATAATTTAAGGCCACTTGTTTAAGAGAAGAGAGAGAGCCAGTGTCGATAGATAAACATATCTCATTGAGAATTGAATACAGATGAATCTCGAAGTAAAGATCAGTAGCTAGCACTCAGACCACTGCGCCAACCAGAGGCCACATGTATTGTAGAGTAAGACATGAAATACACTGCCTGACAGAGAAAATGCCACACCACGAAGACTTGCACGCAGCACCATGAAAATTGCAGGGTGGGTGCACACACATACTAGTTATGCAAATGATTGCATTTGCAGACCAATCGCACGAACGGCGCGGGGGGATATAAGCGGACAACCACCCCTTGAGGCCATCAGTCGCTACGTCGTCAAGGCCGCGAGAAGTGAGTGGTTCTGTTGTAACCGTATCTTGAGAACGAACAGGGGGTGCCAATGCCGTTAAGATGGCGTCGTACGCGATTTTGTCAAACGAATGAGTTCACAAGAGGTGTCATCGTAGGCCTTCGTACCGCCGGATGGTTCTCGCGTCGTATTGCGGAAGAGACACAACGTGATGCCACAACTGTCGGTCGCATTTGGAGACAGTGGTCCTAGGAAGTCTCTGTGCAGCGTCGTTTGGGAGCCGGAACACGGAGACGGACGTCCGTGCGCACCGATCGTCGCATCCGACGTCATGCCGTAGCGGACGCACAGGCCACAACGGGCGACATTTTGCGGAGTGTACGGGAAGACTTGGATGCTCCAATATCGACGCGAACGGTGTTGCGCTAATTGGCTGCTTCTGGTTTGCTGTCCAGTCGTTCGTTGCGAAAGCTACCCTTAACAACGAGCCATCGTCGTCCCCGCTTTGTGTGGGCGGCCGAATGGAATAGTGTGATGTTCAGCGACAAATCGCAGTTCTTTCTCACCACGGATGGTTGCAGTGTGATAGTCTAAAGGCGACGGGGCCGACGGCAGGATTCCTCCGCCATTGTGGAACGCCACAGGACCCGGCAACGGGGAATCAGGGTGTGGGGAGCTATCAGTGCCAACAGCCGCTCACCGCTGGTATGCATTACGGGCACATTGACAGCACGCCGCTATGTTGACAAGATGATGCGGCCCGTGGCACTACCGTATCTCCAGGGCATCCCAAACGCCGTTTTTCAACAGGATAACGCCCGGCCGCATACCGCTCGGATCAGCCTGAATGCTTTACACGGTGCGCTGTAGGAAACGATTGGACGTCGGTAAAGTACTTTACCACCCCCGCAAAATGAAGATGAACTGTGGATTCGGATCAACACTACATGGTTCACGATACCCCAGAACTTTATTCGGGATCTTATTGCCCAGATGCCACGTCGGGTTCAACGCTGTATCGCTTAAAATTGGGGCTCCACTCCTTATTGATTATCCTGTATATTCGGCCACTGGAGCCTAGTCTGTCTGTGACAATTAAATTATTTGTTCAAGACCTACTTGTTCATCTTTCGAGCATTCTTTCATGGTGTGGGAGTTTCTCTGTCAGGCAGTGTAATTACAATATCACAGCATTAAGTTTCATAAAACTCGTAGCACACCTGGAACAGTTTATTACCGCCTAAATCCAACTCTAGCTTTGATGCAGGCATGTATATGGCGTTGTATGGAGTCGGACAAAGCCCTAAAGTTTTTCTGAAAGAGATTGTGCTAATATTTCTGTAATTGCTTCATAAGATACCCGATCTTCCGGAATGGATGCAGCTGACGTACCACAATGTCCCAAACAAGCTCGATAGGAGAGAGATACGGGTACGCGGCTGTTGAAGAAAGGGTTGCCGCACTACGCAGGCACTCTTGGAAAAGCCAAGTCTTGTACTTCTGAGGATTATCCTGCTGGTAAATGTCCCTTGGAAAACGTGATATCATAGAGAAGGCAACAGGTTATAGGATCTCTTGAACGTATTGCTGTGCTGTTATCGTCCCTGTTACCGAGACCTAGCGCGTCAGACTCTCCTAGGCGATGGTTCCACACAACATAGAAATACAATTGTTGCTACTCCACAAGTGAGTCTGTATGCGAGCGCTACCCAATTCTTTTCCATATGCGGATGTGGTGTTTATACTCTCCAAATAAGAAGCAGGGTTTGTCACTGAAAACGTTTTGACGCCAGTCGGAGACGACATACGTCAAATGTGAACCACATTAGCTGCCGATGTATTGTGGTTAATGTCACACTACAGAAGGGGAGACTGTAACGCACTCTTGTTTCTGCAGAGGGAACCCCAATTGTAGGCGACGTCACAGGATACTGCGTGAGGCTGTTACATCTTTTGTGGATGGTGGACAGCGATTCTGTCAGAATTATTCGGGATTGTCAGATGACGAGACTATCCTTTCTTTTTCCCCATTTGTGAGTCTGGACCTACCAGTACCTTGTTGCGAATTCAGTCTCATTGCTACGTCACAATGACTCAGATGGTGAGATATTCCTGGGCAAGAGCAGCCTGTGTCCTGCAGTCCCATGATACGGTCTGCCTGCAATGCGTTCCGTTGTTCTTAGGATCTTCTAGGGCGTCGTGGAGGAATGAGTAGAGGGGAACTAAACTTAACGCACCAGACAAAGCAGCCGGAATGTTCATAGCGAGCATCACAAGGCACTGATTGTACTGTTCAAATCGGCTGTGGAAACAACTTGAATGTTCATTGGAGTTGAAACTTCAGTCAGTTGTATGGCTGACTAAGTGGTATTGCATTCTGGCTTTCACTTTTCTGGGCTGGTTTTATCGGGGTGGGTCAGTTTTTTGTCTAAGAGTATACATCAAGAAACCTTTCTCGTTAGACGACAGAAAGAGAGAGCAATACAACTTAGTCAGACATACGACTGACTGTGTGGTATGTCTCTCGGGTTTCCTACGTGTACATACGAAACATTTTCCTCTGGACATGTTAGGAACCAATCAGAAGTCAAACTTGTAAAATTATTTTTACTTAACGTAGAAGAACGTATGAGAAAAATACTTTTTCCCTTTGTCTGTGGGTCTGCGAATCTTTTAGGAAAAATAATGAATTAAATGTTCGTGCTCTTTTTTATGTCTGATCCAGGGGTGCGTACGCTCCTCTTTGCTTGTTACTCTGTTTGTAGAGGTAATTCTACTGTAGATTTTTGTTTCCTTTTTTTGGATACACTACAGGAAAGAATACACTTTTGAAACATAAGGTAGATGGACTTATGAAAGGAAAACGGAGTAGCAGATTGTAGGAGGGATGCAATACCTGGCTAATTCGAAAGTCAACATTTTTATTGTATATTTGAGAAACCCTTATTGCAATTTAGAATCGAATCAAACTGTCCTTCTTAATAGCTTCGTCATTTGTCAACAGAGTTGGTTGAAACCATCCTTGGGTCTTGCAGGCGGCAAAATTCCAACAGTAGTTTTCGTATGTGGTAAGAGCTGGATCCAGATTGTATAACTTGGTTGCTTCTAGTTCGGACTTTATTCATTCTGTATAACTAGTGGGATGTAAGGTCAGGTGATGCGTAATATCACAGCCGCTCCTTGACAAATGTCAACCCCGCCTTCTCGTGGTACATCCTGTTCCCACTAAAGGGGCTCTGACGACCGCCAATAGCGGTATAACTATACCATCGGGATTAGAGTAAATGCTATCCCACACTCTCCAACCCGCTTGGCCAGCGTGGTGAGTTATGGCCAAACCCCTCCAAAATGACTCCACAACTTAAATCTTGGCCCTCAGTCTCCGGCAGCTGGAATGTACCTGGCCAAGGCAGCGGCCAGTGCGACATGAAGGCAGAGGGTGCTAAGAATCCCCGGAGGACCGGACTAGGCTGCCATCTGATGCTGACCTTGGCTACGTATAATGGACGCTCCCTATCTTTTGATTCAAGGCTTCTTGAATTGGAAGAGGAACAACAAAGGATCAAGTGGAGACATCGTCGGGCTAAGTGAGGTAAGGAGCAAAGGAGAAGATCTTATTGAACTAAAAAGTGGACATCTCTTCTACTATCATGGGACTGATACTGGCAGAACTAGTGGTGTTGGATTTATAATAAACAAGAAACTGAAGGATAAAGTTGTAGAAGTTGAACGTTCCTCTGACAGAGCTGCACGACTCGTTATCCAACTCTCGAGAAGGTACCAGGCTCAGATTATTCAAACTTATGCACCCACCAGAAGTCATTCTGAAGAAGAAATTGAAGAATTTTATGAGGAAACTCGTCGTCTAAATAATAAAGGTAAGCAGCACTTAAAGATAATTATGGGAGATTTCAATGCAAAAATAGGGCAACGGCAACAGAATGAAACTTCAGTAGGTAAATTTGGTCACGGCAACAGAAACCAACGTGGAAATACTCTCGTTGAGTTTGCAGAGGCAGAAGGGTTTTTCATCTTGAACTCCTTTTTCAAGAAAAAGCCACACAGGAAATGGACATGGAGACATCCAAATGGGACGACACTTGAAATTGATTTTACTATGTGTAACAAAAGATTCATCATAGAAGACTGCAGTGTGCTAAACAAGTTCAACACAGGTAGTGACCATAGATTGGTGAAAAGTAAGATACACCTCAATACTAAACTCGAACGTGATAAGCTCATAAGACAAACAAAATGTATTGACATAACCAACCTTAAAAAACACCATAATACCTTCAAGTTGGAACTGAAGAACAGATTCTCTGCTTTAGAAGGCCTTACATCGGAAGAAGTGGATCTTTCTGAAGTTAACAGAAAAGTAACCAAAGCTCTTATGGAAACAGCAACAAAATTAGCTGGGTCTAAGAACAAGTTGCATGTGAACAAATTATCAGGCAAAACGAAAATGTTGATGCAAAAAAGAAGAGAGATGTTAACAACTAAAGGAGATGCGACTTCCAAAGTGGAATATGTAGAGCTATGCAAGACAGTAAGAAAAAGTATCACTGAAGACGTAAGAAAATTCAACTGTGAACTAGTAAGGAAAGCAATTGAAAACAACCAAAGCTTAAAGATAGCAAAGGGACATCTCAGTAAGGGAAGAAAACAGATTATGGCACTGAGAAAAGAATACGGTTCTGTAACAAGAAATAGAGGCGAAATTTTGACAAGCGTGAAAGATTTCTACTTCAAATTATATGAAAGGGAAGATACATGTACTCCAGACATCATGAAAGGTACCAGTACCAGAGTCCTTCCAGTCCTCCCAGCAGAAGTTGCACATGCAATCAAGAACATGAAGTGGGGAAAAGCTCCAGGAGAAGATGGAATTACTGTAGACATCATACAAGAAGCAAGTGGAGAAATCGAAACAGTACTCGCCCAAATTTTCACTCGATGCCTTAATGAAGGGAAGATTCCTGAGGATTGGAGCAACGCTACAATGATTCTTCTACATAAAAAAGTGACATTGAGGATCTCAGAAACTACAGACCTATCAGCTTCCTATCGGTGGTTTATACAATCTTCACTAAAGTTCTTTTTTTTTCACACCTTTTGAAGGTAACAATGGACATGGCACAACCGAGAGAACAAGCTGGATTCAGGAGTGGCTACAGCACAATAGATCATATCCACGTACTGAGAGAACTAATTGAAAGAGCGAGGGAATATGAACTTGCATTGTGCATGGCTTTTATCGATTATGAAAAAGCCTTTGATTCGGTGAAACCATCGCAGTTACAATGGATCTGAAATCCTGCGGTATTGAAGATGCGTACATTAATATTATTAATAACATCTATGAAAATGCAAGTGCAAAGATTCGACTGTTTGAAAATACAACACACATAAAAATTGGAAAAGGAGTGAGACAAGGTGACACCATATCTCCGAAGCTCTTTAGTGCCACATTGAAAAATGTCTTTCAATCACTGAACTGGGAAAAAAAGGGATAAAGATTAATGGAGATTATCTAACCCACCTTCGTTTTGCTGATGAAGTAGTCATTTTTGCAACTACCCCATCAGAGCTGCAGAGTATGATCCAGGAACTTGCTGACAAGAGTAAAGAAGTGGGATTAAAAATGAACTTTCAGAAGACAAAAGTGATGTTCAATGCTTTTACAAAAAATGAAGATTTATCGATGGATGGGGAAAAGCTGGAGATAACAGACACGTACGTTTATCTTGGACAGCAGATATCAAGTGAGGGTCACATTGATGAAGGAATTAATCGGCGTACAAAACTTGCCTGGAGAGCTTTTGGAAGAAGCAGCATAATTTTCAAGAGCAATATGTCATTATGTCTTAAAAGAAAAGTGTTTGATCAATGCATCCTTCCAGTGCTTACGTATTATGCCGAGACGTGGACCTTAACTAAAAGAGACATACAAAAGCTGCAGACAACCCAAAGTAGCATGGAGAGGTGCATGCTTGGTGTAACCAGAAGAGGAACTCGTGGATCCGAAAAATGACAAGAGTGGAAGACATCATGATCAGAGTTAAATCCCTGAAATGGCAATGGGCTGGACATACTGTCAGAAGGACAGACCATCGATGGACAGCCGAAATTTTAGATTGGATTCCAAGGGACAGGAAAAGACCCAGAAGAAGACCATATAGAAGATGGGTGGATGAAATTCGAAAGTATGCGGGAGTGACATGGAGGTGACTGGCACAAGACAGACCGTTGTGGAGGAAACTTGGGGAGACCTTCGTCCAGCAGTGGATTGATAATGGTTGACAATGATGATGATGATGATGATATAACTAGTATTCCGATTCATTCCCTTTTCTCTAACTATTCTTTATTCATTTTCTATTCTCTAACTATTCTTTATTTATTCTCTAGTCAGAGTACATAACTTGGGTATCTTCTATTCGCACTTTATTCGTTTTATTCATTCCGGACTTTATTCATCACTCCAAACGAAGCTTCGCATTCACTGTCGTGAATGCTCATGGTGCTACCTTTTGCACGCAAAAAAAAGTTTTCCTCGCTCAATTTTGCAGGATAATTAAAATTGTGCTTATGGTCCTAACTTTCAAATGCAAAGAGAGTTTTTATCGTGTAAGTTTTGGAACTGAGTATTCTACAAAAGATGAAAACAAGTTTCACACCTAGTGGGAAAATTTGGAACACAGAATTCGTATATACGTCATTCATCATCTGCATAGCTAAGTTCGTCTGTTACAAAATTATTTATTTTTTCAAATCCTACTGACACGTACTGATTTGTCGTATCTGTAGTTAGACAGACAGACGAAATGATGCAATAGGTGTCTGTTGCTGCTTCTTAATACACAACATGTACCAGTAGCAGTCCGTGAAAATGTGTGTAATGCGGTACCTAAAATGGAACTTCTGAAATAAAAGCTAGAATAGCATAATCTGTAATTCGAAGTGTTGGTAACTGTGCGGTGCATCATTGCTGTAAATTAAATTTATTTACTTTGTCATTCCTCAAGGCTCGTTAGAAGTCGACGGCAGTCGTTTTTATCGTATGCTTTTAGTAGAATGTGAACACACAAATCGATGCGTTGTAAATTATCTGAATCATGCTTTCTTTCCTAGATGTAGTCAATGCTTTTTTTGCATTCGATATTTTTTTGCAATTGTAATTAACGAGCGAAAGGATGAAGATGCAATCAAAAAACAAAGTTGTTTAAATGTCAAACTGTGTCTTGTTGCCGGCATAGATCATTAACTTAAAAAGGAATTCCAGCGATCTGCAGTCTTAATTGGAAAGCTCTTTACCATCAAAGCTCCGATTGTTAACATTAAGATGTGAGGCCTCATGAGGAGAATATTAATGGGAACAACTTTCTGCATAACATAAAATTCACACCTCAGTAGCCTATTTCTCTTCAATACCTTTTATTTATTTTGACCTTTCTCAAAAATAATTTACAATAATTTCCAACTTTCTGCAGTGACATCTTCTAGCTAATGTGAAACGCAATTCGTCTATGAATAATTCCGCCGTTAGATTCCATGAAGAAGGTTTAGGATGAAATTTCGAAGTATGCCTTAATTTTTTCTCCGAATCTGAGCTTCAACCAGACTAATTATGTAGAAGGTTTCAGGTATGTTTTCTGTACTTGTTTGATTTCCTTTGCTAACACTTCTCTGCACTTGTTTGATTTCCATTGCTAAATCTTCTCTGTACTAACCTGATTTCCTTTATAAACACTTCCCTGCTCTTGCTTGATTTCGTTTGCTACACTTCTCAGTACTTGTCTGACTTTGTTCACTCCTATCTGGTACTCGCTTGATTTACTTCTCCGTACTTGTTCGATTTCCTTTCTTCACACTTCTCTGTACTTGCCTCATTTCCTTTGCTAAAAATTGCTTGATTTCCTTTCTTCACACTTCTCCGTACTTGCCTCATTTCCTTTGATAACACTTGCTTGATTTCCTTTGCTAACACTTGCTTGATTTCCTTTGCTAACACTTGCTTGATTTCCTTTGCTAACACTTGATTGAATTCCTTTGCTAACACTTGCTTGACTTCTTTTTCTAACACTTCTCTGTACTTGCCTCATTTCCTTTGCTAACATCTCTCTGCATGTGCTTCAATTTCTTTGTCAACACTTCTCTGTACTTGCGTGATTTCCTTCGCTAACACTTATTTGTACTTGACTGCCTTTCTTTTTTAACACCTATCTGTACTTGCTTGATTTCCTTTGTTAAACCTTCTCTGTACTTGCTTGACTTCCTTTGTTAAACCTTCTCTTTACTTGCTTGATTTGTTTTGCTAACACTTCTCTGTACTTGCCTTATTTCCTTTGCTAACACTTCTCTGCACTTGTTTGATTCCCTTTCCTAAATCTTCTCTGTACTAGCCTGATTTCCTCTATAAACACTTCCCTGGGCTTGCTTGATTTCGTATGTTACACTTCTCTGTACTTCTCTGACTTTGTTCCCTCCTATCTGGTACTTGCTTGATTTCGTATGTTACACTTCTCTGTACTTCTCTGACTTTGTTCCCTCCTATCTGGTACTTGCTTGATTTCTTTTGCTAACACTTCTCTGTACTTGTTTGATTTCCTTTCTTCACACTTCTCTGTACTTGCCTCATTTCCTTTGATAGCACTTGCTTGATTTCCTTTGCTAACACTCTCTGTACTTGTCTCATTCCCTTTGCTCACACCTATGTACTTGCTTGATTTTCTTTGTCAACACTTCTCTGTACTTGCGTGATTTCGTTTGCTTCACTTCTCTGTACTTGTCTGACTTTGTTCACTCCTATCTGGTACTAACTTGATTTCTTTTGCTAACACTTCTCCATACTTGTTTGATTTCCTTTCTTCACACTTCTTGGTACTTGCCTCATTTCCTTTGCTAACACTTGCTTGATTTCCTTTGCTAACACTTCTCTGTACTTGCCTCATTTCCTTTACTAACACTTCTCTGCACTTGCTTGATTTTCTTTGTCAACACTTCTCTGTACTTGCGTGATTTCCTTTGCTAACACTTATTTGTACTTGATTATCTTTCTTTTTTAACACCTATCTGTACTTGCTTGATTTCCTTTGTTAAACCTTCTCTGTACTTGCTTGATTTTCTTTGTCAACTCTTCTCTGTACTTATTTGATTTCTTTTGCTAAATCTTCTCTGTACTAGCCTGATTTTCTTTATTAACACTTCCCTGCGCTTGCTTGATTTCGTTTGTTACACTTCTCTGTACTTGTCTGACTTTGTTCACTCCTATCTGGCACTTGCTTGATTTATTTTGCTAACACTTCTCCGTACTTGTTTGATTTCCTTTCTTCACACTTCTCCGTACTTGCCTCATTTCCTTTCCTAACACCTGCTTGATTTCCTTTGCTAACACTTCTCTGTACTTGCCTCATTCCTTTTGCTAACACCTCTGTACTTGCTTGATTTTCTTTGTCAACACTTCTCTGTACTTGCGTGATTTCCTTGGCTAACACTTATTTGTACTTGCTTTACTTTCTGTTCTAACACCTATCTGTACTTGCTTGATTTTCTTTGTCAACACTTCTATGTACTTGCGTGATTTCCTTTGCTAACACCTATCTGTACTTGCTTGATTTTCTTTGTTAAACCTTCTCTGTACTTGCTTGACTTCCTTTGTTAAACTTTCTCTGTACTTGCTTGATTTCGTTTGCTAACACTTCCCTCTACTGGTTGATTTCCTTTGTCAACACTAACACTTTCCTGTACTTGCTTTATTTCCTTTGCTAAGATTTCCTGAGCGGCCGATCTTCCTGATCCAAACGACACCCAAAATTTTCTTGTGTATTATGAGAAGTACAACAAAACGGTTCCTTAATACCTATCACCTCATCATTACCGACAATAAACTTGTCACGGGTGATAAAAGCTCCCATCTAGTTCTTTATTCTTTGCTCCGTGACAGAAGTCATGATGGGTAAAGTTTAGATCCCCTAACATGAACATAATACCATTGGGCAGAAACAGGTCACGCAAACGTCTCTCTCCTATTTTAAGGACATCGGCATTGTTATATCCCTATATAAAATAGTACAACTATATTAGCAATCCAAATGTATTGGCGTTATATTGAAATCAAAGTTTGCAAGCTTTGTAAATCTGAGAGATGACTTTTTCAAGGAAGGTAGACACCAAAGACACTCTACCTTCCTTGAAAAAACCATATCGTTAGTGTGCATAAAAGCCTTGATTTTACGTCAATAAATTAGTGTAACTAATGTAGCTTTACTTTTTGGGTATAGTTGGCGTACAGTTCCTCGTTTCTAATTACCTATAGCCCTTTTAGCAGGTAATCAGTCAGAACGAATTAGTGTCAATCACCATCCCAAATGGCCAGTTCGAATAACAAATCTAAAAAAAAAAAAAAAAGAGACGCTTTCTCATGCGCAAGTTCATTTGTTCCAGCAGCGCTTGACAACAAATATATTCATCCGAGCTGATTTCTGCCCTTTTTGCTAACCCCCAGTTAATCGCGTTCCCACCGGTTGAAGGGTTAAAGACATCTATCAGCATTTACGGTTGCAAGTGTTCAAGAAGTAAAATGAACAGCTTATAACGAAGTAAATTTCTCCGTCATTTGTGTCCACGCCGGGGCTAGAACCTGAGTCCCTTCATTCCGGAATAAGTCACTTTACCAATTGAGCTACGCGGACGTTCGTTGTGGCTGCTATCTGCCTTTATGTCGTGTGCGTCCTGCGAGGCAGGCACGTTTCCCCCCTCCCCGAAAGAGGGCCGAGGGCATGGTCCACGGCTCAGCCGTGACCATAAATCGTTGTAGGCAGCCATCCGCTGTAGAACGTGCACTTGAGATCTCCCAGTCAATCTGGTGTGTGGAATGCAAAGTCACACACATTTATTTTTTGAAGCGCTGGAGAAGGGATTCTCTGATTTTTCCTATCTCGCGGTGTGGAAAGAACATCACACCATTGCGAGATTTTGAACGGTCGGGTCATCCGGAAAGTTCGGGCGCCATTGTAGCGTAAATTTCTCCGTCATTTGTGTCCACGCCGGGGCTAGAACCAGGGTCCCCTCATTCCGGAATAAGTCACTCTACCATTTGAGCTAGGCGGACGTTCGATCTGACTGCTATCTGCCTTTATGTCGTGTGCGTCCTGCTGGGCAGGCACGTCACAAGCTGTAGAGAGACATACACAACAACCATGTATTTCTCCGAGACTCAAAGCGAGAACCATTAGTACCAGTAGTCAGGAAACTTCATCCTAGAACACGTGACCATTAGACGACAGAGCATTACTGAAATTATATTAGTGTATTGTACTTAGGAGCTGGTGATCATATAAACGCGATACTATTACAAGATAAATCGGGCTGCTCCGTTTGCCTAGTGGTTTGAATCTCGGGCTTATTCCTTTTGTTCGAGATGATGTGATGTGTACCTAACTTTGAGGTGATGCACATGTCAAGACGGCAAATTGCAACGACAAACTTTGTCGGTGTAACTTAATTGGGAAAGCATTCGGCTCTGAAGCAGAAGGATGCAGGTTCCATTCTCGCCACTGGCACAGGGCTTTACCGCTATAATGGGACCGGGTTAGAATTCCGAATGAGGCATGCGTGGTGTGCTTACCGTATGGCACTGGCTCTTTCCCTTCCTTGGATTTAATGGCTTTAAATTGATGACGGGCGACTGCTTATAACCCTTTTCATTTTTGATCTCAAAGATCAAGAATGAAAAGGGTTCTGTGACGATCATATATATTTAGATAATACAACGTAAATTGTCACAAATATTTATTTTTTGAAGTCGAACTTGTTTTCGCTGGATATTGACCTAGTTTCATGAGGAAGAATGACACGTAAATATTCAAATTGTATATGATATCATAAATGGTGTTTACACTGACGGGTTTGGTTAAATGCTTCCACGCGCTTGTAGAAATGGGGTAGATGTCATGTCATTAACAAGTTGCGAAAAATTCTGATGTACACTGCTGGCCACACAAAATGCAACACCAAGAAGGACACGAGATAGCAAAGCCAGATTTACTAGACGCATAACAACAGATACAAAGGTGAAACGATTGAGCTTACAGGCCCGTGTGACTTGCTAAACACGCAGACATCAATAGTTCGCGTGGCCCCCTTGGCAGGCAATAACGGCCGCTACACACCGCGGCATCGAATGAAAGAGGCTTTGAATGTAGGCTTAGGGTATGTGTGCAGGCTGCTTCCACACGTTGCCACAATTCATCAGGCGTAGCCGCGGGTGGTGCTTGCCGGGACACTCGTTTGCCGATCAGCGACCAGACGTTTTCGATGGGCTACATATCGGGGAAACAGGCGGGCCACGGCAGCACTGACACCTGGTGGGCCGTGAAGAAATATTGTACGATGCGTGCTACGTGCGGGCGCGCATTGTCCTGTTGAAACGTGGGCGCTGACTGTCCTGCTGGTAAGGGAGGACTACAGGCTCCAAAACGTCGGAGATGTAGCGGTGGCTGTTGAGTGTACCGGCGATGCGTACCACCAGTGGGGTGCGGATATCATATCCAATTGCGCCCCAACCCATAACGTCAGGCGACGGACCGGTATGGCGATGCATAATGCAGGAGTCATATACAGTCTCTCGCCGCGGTGCCGCCACACGCAGATTCGACCACCGTGGTTTTGCAGGCAGAAGCGGGATTCGTCGGAAAAGACAATGTCGTGTCATTCCGTAGTCCAGGTGCGGCGTTAAACGGCCTACTGCCGCCGCACTCGCCGGTGGTGTAACGTCAATGGTAATCGAAGCAATGGGCGCCGTGCGACAAGTCCCCGCTCCTGCAGACGACGTCGAACGGTACGTGCTGACACAGGTTGTTGCGCAACACACCCTAATTCTTGCGCTAACGTTCGTGATGTGGCGGTGTGAGCCGTCAATGCCCGCAGCACAACATGCCGGTCCTCTCGTTCGGTGGTGTGCCGCGGCTGCGGCAATCGCTCACGTCGGTCCATCCGTCTCTCTTGCACCCACCGAATCCATACTCGCCTCACTGTGGCTGGATGTCGTCCTACACAGGCGCCGATTTCTCGGTACGATAAACCGCTGTCGCGATAAGCCACTATTCGTCCTCTGTTGAACTAAGAAACTTGCTGGAATGACAGCCGTATTCTGCGACCAGGCATCAGGAAGCTTCCCACGCACAGGTCCGGCAACACAACACACGTCTGCTATTTGCACCCCGCCTTCTGTGTACCTTTCTTATAGTGCTTCTCTGGGGCGTGCCGGGCGCACATGTTTTGCATATGCCGTGCAATGCTAATCGTTTGCATGTCCTCTCGCGCGCGACGCATGCTTCGAATTTCAGGACAATCGGATGCTTCCTTCTTGATGTTGCATTTTGGGTGGCCAGCAGTGTATAAAGGCCCGCGGGTTAGGCGCTTTTTAAACAGCTGGGATATGTTCCGTTGAGTGACATTTACCAGGTTTATAAAATTGTTTTCAAATACCAAATATATGGAAATAAGTTTTCAAAATAATATTAAGAGGAAACAACTTAAATTAGTATGCCTTTCATAAAAAAAAAAACATTGGCCGTGGGTAGGATGAGACCATTGGACGAATTGGCATTGAACCAATGGTCCCATTGGACGAATAGTCCATTTGACCAAACGGCAATGAACCATTTGTCCCTTTGGACGAATAGGCATTGGACTAATCGGCACTGGACCAATAGTCATTGTGCGAATGTCCGGGCCCGCATCGCCTGGAATTAATTAGAATGCCTTCTTCAGCGAGCTACTTGTAGCATAGTTTGCCGGCTGACCCGGAAACTGTTGATTCCGTCCCAGCACTGTCTCAAGAGGGAGGGTGATATATGAGAAGCACTACAGAGGTGAAGCACATGTCAAAACCGCAACGTTGAAACGATAAATTCCGTGGGTTAACTGGGATATAATTCAGTTCCAAAGTAGAAGGATGCGAGTTCAATCTTCGCCACCGGCAAAATTTGTGAATTTCCCAAATTATGAAATAGTGACAAGAGTAGAGCACAACTGTAAAATGCAGGGAGCATTTTGCCTTCTGGAAAGCACGAAAGAGCGAATTTCTTATTGGGAAACACACAAATTCTTATCTTAGATCTCCAGTACCGTTAGAGAAAATGACGCTTGCACACACACACACACACGACAATTAAATCCCAGGGAGAAGATACACACCTTCGTGCTACATTACTGTATGGGGAAGTTACTACCAGAGCTGTAAAAGGGTTACCTGTTGAAAGTCACTTACGCCATCAATGGCAAGCATCCGCGTAAGAATATTTAGTTAAGGGTGTTAAAACTGACCCCTATCCTACACAAAGTGAGCCAATTAACGTACTACTGGTATCAAATCCCATCGCAGCGCGCAAAAATGCAAATAGGAAACAATAGGTGGCTGAAGTTAGGAGTTTTTTCAGAGAAAAAGGTGCTTTGTTTTCCCGGGATGTACGTCAATAGAAGGGTAAAACAGCGCGGACTTTATGCTGAAAAAACAAAATACTATAAACCTCACTCCTTGTTGAAAGTAACAAGTATTATACCATAATAATATTTCCCCTAATAATAAAAGTAAAAGTTTTCTTTCTACTTCTTTTGTTTCTTCTTCCTCGCTCTCACAAAATAGAGGAACTGTAAAATTCACCAACTCGTCGGTAACGATATCGAATCCTCGTCTTAGAGCCAGTTATTCTAACCGATTAAACTACACCGAGAGAATGAAACAATGCGCCTCCCCGGTGACGCAGTGGTCTAAGCGATGGCTTGTAATCATTCGTACGAGATGGGTCTGGGTTCGAATGCCGGTGAGGCATGGAATTTTTGTTTGTTTTACGGCGCTGGCTCTCTCCCTTCCTGGAACCAGTGGCTTTAAATTGGGGACGGGCGACTGCTTATAGCCCATTGAGTTGCTCACGGTGGTCGTTAAACCTCCAAACAACAAGTTAGTAAAATCATGCAATGCGTTGATTATGATACGCTTTCCAACATACCAGAAATTATTACTCAAGCTATGTGGATAATGGCTGTGGAATAAATCTCGCTCTTCTGTCCTGACCTTTGACCCCATTTCGATGATATTCAACAGAACCGGTTAACTATACCTCCGGAATAGCATACTAAAGGTTTGTCGCAATAAAAAAGGAGTTTTACGCATGTTATGAGAATAATGGCTGTGGAATAAATATTGCTTTTGTGCAATGATCTTTGACCCCATTTCGTTGATATTCAACAGAACCGGTTCACTATACCTCCGGAACAACATGATAATGTTTTGTCGCAATCGAAGCATTTTTAGGCAAGTTATGATGCACAAGGACAATGGAGTGGATCCTAATCCAGTGTCCTGACCTTTAACCCTATTTCGCCCATTTTCAATAGGGTTTGTGCCCAGGTGGTTCCTTACCACATCTAAAATTTCATCGAAATCGAACCATATTTACGCATGTTATGACGCATAAAGGCAATGAAATGGATCCCGCTTTTATGTCTTGACCTTTGACTCCATTTCGCCCATTTTCAATAGGTGTCGTCCCCAGGTGGTTAGTTACCACATACTAAAATTTCATCGAAATCGAACCATTTTTACGCATGTTATGACACATAAAGGCAAGGGAATGGATCCCGCTTTTATGTTCTGACCTTTGACCTCATTCCGCCCATTTTCAATAGGGTCCCCCCCCAGTTGGTTCCCTACCTCATACTAAAACTTCATCGAAATCGAACCATTTTTACGCAAGTTATGCCTCATAAGGGCAATGGAATAAATCCCGCTCTTATGTCTTGCCTGACTTTTGAACCCATTTCGCCCATTTTCAATAGGTTTTGTCCCCAGATGGTTACTTTCCACATACTAAAATTTCATTGAAATCGAACCATATTTACGCATGTTATGACACATAAAGGCAATGAAATGGATCCCGCTTTTATGCCCTGACCTTTGACCTCATTCCGCTAATTTTCAGTAGGGTTGGCCCTAAGTTGGTTCCCTACCTCATACTAAAACTTCATCGAAATCGAACCATTTTTACGCTAGTTATGCCTGATAAGGGCGATGGAATAAATCCCGCTCTTATATGTCCTGCCTGACCTTGAACACATTTCGCCCATTTTGAATAGGGCTCGTGCCCAGGTGGCTTCCTACCACATACTAAAATTTCATCGAAATCGAACCATGTTTACGCACGTTATGACGCATAAGAGCAATGAAATGAATCCCGCTACTATGTCCTGACCTTTGACCCTGTTTCGCCCATTTTCAATAGAGTTCGTCCCCAGGTGGTCCCCTACAACATACTAAAATTTCGTCGAAATCGAACCATTTTCCTGTGAGTTATCGTGCGGACGGACGGACGGACATGGCTGGAGCATATACGCTTCTTCAACCTACGGTTGGAAAGCGTAAAAAAGAACACAAGTCACACGTTTAAATACAAGTCAGCGTGGTAATGCAGACAGGGACTGTTTGATCAGTAGATCCACGAGGTGTGACGTCACTGAACATGACGTCACGACTTGATAGGCCTTCAAGATATCGGAGGTAACGATACAACGCGTGACGTAATGAGACAGATGGCGTGACCGCGCGCCAACATTCTCAAACGCGAGATTGTGACGTCATAAGATTTCTAAGCACTGGAAACATTAATGGAACGACGCCATGACAGTAAAAAGTTATAATTCGGGGTGGTTATTTAACCTACTAAAAGAAATCTCCTAAAGTCGAGATCAAGCTAAATCGATTTCTAGTACCAGGAAATGGTAGGTTAACGACTTTCATCAAAATTCTTAGAGCCGTTTTCAAAATAAAATGTACATACATACATACAAGAATTGCTACTTTAAGGTGGACGTCAAGTAATTTTGCTTCCCATACTTCCAATGGAAAAACTTCTGTACACATTTTCTTCACAATTAATGCGTTCCCAAGAATGAAAATTTGAACATCGATTAAAATAACTTCATTTCATAACTTGGAATACTTAATATTTTCTAAACCATAGCCGTAATATTTTCTAAACCATAACCGTAATTATGCTATCCAATATTTATTTGTCCACTGACGTCATCAAAGTACAGGTCGCGCCATCTTTTTTCTGGTTTCAACACCACCAGAGGAAACGTTATTCTTTTTTGCTTATGTTTTAGAAAATGTTAAGTATTCCAAGTTATGGTATGAAGTTATTTTTAATCGATGTTCAAATTTCCATCCTTCGGAAACACAGCAATTGTGACGGAAATAAAAGGTTTTCCATTGGAAATATAGGAAGCAAAATTACTTGACGTCCACCGTAATAGTGTGGGATAAGGGCGATGGAATGGATCCAGATCCTATGTCCTGACCTTTGACTCCATTTGTTCCATTTTCAATATGGTTCCTCTCCAGATGGTCCCCTACCACATACTAAAATTTCATCGAAATCGAACCATTTTTACACACCTTATGACGCATAAGGGTAATGGAATGCATCCCGCTCCTATGTCCTGATCTTTGACTCCACTTCACCCATTTTCAATAGGGTTCGTCCCCAGCTGGTCCCTTACCATATACTAAAATTTCATTGAAATCGAACCATATTTACGCAAGTTATGACGCATAAGGGCAATTGAATGGATTCCGCTCTTATGGCGTGACCTTTGACCCCACTTCACCCATTTTCAATAGGGTTCGTCCCCTGGTGGTCCCCTACTACATACTAAAATTTCATCAAAATCGAACAATTTTTACGTGAGTTATCGTGCCGACAGACGGACGGACAGACAGACGGAAAAAGCTGGAGCATATACGCTTCTTTAACCTACGGTTGGAAAGCGTAAAAAAGAAAAAAATCCCTGCATATTTGTCGTCTTGACACGTTCTTTACCTCTGTAGTAGTTTACGTAATTTCTTTTTTACTTACAGTTAGCCTTTTTATTCAGCCGCACTTCTCTTGAAGCAGAAGAAGAAGAAAAATAAACTTTGAAATCGTAGCTCCAGTTGTGACGTATATGCATACTCTAATTTAACTTTTTTTTTTTAGCTTCTTTCTCTATGCAAATTTGAGTTCATTCTCCTTAGCGTTTTCCAAACTTAAAGTGATATATTCTCTCTCGCAAAAGCATGGTTGGCAACACCTTCAGGTCAAAAGGCGTGACGTGTGAATGTGTCTGATGAGAGCAGAACTATATATTATGTTTGAGAAGCAAGAGTATTGTGGAGATGATGGAAGTTATCATACTAACTGTGGAAGAGACGTTTGTTAAATTGAAGTTTGAGTTATTTAAAGACTGCATGTTTTACTTTAGTGTTGGTATTGTTCTCTCAACCAAGTATTATATTCACTATCAAGTCACTTTCGTTTGATTATACCTTGTGGAAGTGCCAAAGTATTGGGTGTCCCACTCGCTACCGAACCCGGCATTTCTTTAATAATATCAACAACAAGGAAGACATTACAACGAAACCTTACCTCATTTCGCGCGAAATGTCATGACATCACAACATGTTCTGGAAGTTCCCACCATTTGCGTCCGGACAGCATTGAACCCGGTACTCTCCGCCAGCCAACCGGAGTGCTCCTTAGTGGCAGACACATTCCTAACTGTGGCGCCACTACTGAGTACCAGTCCACCAGCCAGGGGGACGCGTCTCTCTGCTGCTTTGTTATGTCGTTTCGCTGTGCATGTCTACACAGTACTGTTGTTGATAGTGAGTGCTCGTGCTCGTGGCTGTTCGCGTACGTGTGGAAATGTATCGGTATACTCTGGAGGAGCGAGCGTTTATTGTTCGCACTTATTGGAAAACAGATTCGATAAAGCCTTGTCAGCAGCAATTCTTGGAGAGGTTTACAGGCAGACATCCGCCGAGCAAGTCCACCATTTGGGCCTTGTCGAAGAAATTGGAAACCAAGGAGACTTTATAAATGTCCGAGGAAACGATTTAACCTAACGATTGGAAACCAAGGAGACGTCCACAAATTTCCAAGGAAACGATCCAGAACGATATGGGCCGACTACTTGCGTCACCCAGGAAGTCATTTCGCCGACTGTCACATGAAACAGGGTTGTCCAAAAGCACTTGTCAACGTGCTGTGAAAAAAGCGAAGCTTCATACGTATCCTATCTCCGTAGTCCACGAACTGAAAGAGCCTGGCCTCGTGAAGTGAGTGACATACTGCCAATGGCTTCAGACATTTCTTCACGAAAATCCGGGCATTCTGGACTACACGTGATTATCGGACGAGGCGTGTCCAGATACGTCAATTCTCAAAATCACCGTATTTGGGCCAGTGAAAATCCCAACGCGATACATGACGAGCCCCTTCATTCCCAGAAAATAGGTGTTTGGTGTGGGATGACCTGGCGCCGCAAAATTGGTCCAATCATCTTCGATACAACCATCACAACATCTTTGTAAATCAATTGGACGACGAAGAACTTTCTATTGGATCTTACCAGCATGATGGAGCGACATCACACACCAGTATGGCCGAAATGCCGTCCTTTTTTCGGCGACCGCATCAATTTGAAGGGTCTGTGGCCACCGCGCTTGCCTGATCTGACGCCTCCTGATTAGTTTTTACGTGGATATCTAAAAGGGAAAGTTTACCGAAAAAAAACCGCGAACTATAAACGTCTTGAAAGCAAACATCACTGAAGAAATTCAGGCAGTGACGGCGGACATACTGGAAAGGACTTTCCACAATATGGTGCTCCGGGTTCAATCCTGTCTGGACGCAAATGGTGTCCACTTCCAGCACATGTTGTGGTGTCATCAAATTTCGCACGAAATGAGGTAAATCCACTTCAAATTTCGTTGCAATATCTTCATTGGTGTTGATATTATTAAAGACATTTCGGGTTCGGTAGCGAGTGCGACATCCTGTATTAGTGTCTGAATCAAGACTAATCGTAAATAATTTTTTATCGACGTTTACTTGAATGACTCGTGTTTCACTGTAGGTGAAGTTTTTATGTAGTGGTCAGTCAGCTATATTTAAACGAGCATTACACAGTAACAGCAATAGGCACTTAGGCGAATTAATGTGAATTAGTAAGCACAACCGCCGTTTGAAAAGGCTAACACGAGATATATATACGACACTGATGTGGACAGACGCTGTCGCTTACAGATTAGGACACCTTCCACGACTACTACTAGCGCACAGACATTGCCCACAAGCTCTAGTTTAAAGCGAACACACTCGGCTAGTTATCGAGAGTTTTGGGGTTCGAACCCTGTGGTGTCGGATGAACAATGTTTCGATTGCTATGCGCTGGTTAATAATAACGTGGACAGAGTGATGCCATCGTCTATTTGCATTATCTCCACGTCTTTTTCATTTCTTTACCATTTCTTTCGCCCTTTGGATTATCAGCTGTAATTTCGTAGCTTGCACCGTTGAATGCCACTAGATGGAGACACATCAGTTGCTGATCCCATCGATATGAATGTGTGTAGTCGATTGATAAACCAAGCATAGCGCTGTGAATTGCTGGCACTGTTGTGTAAAGCGAACACACTGGGCTAGCTAGCACACTCGGCTAGTTACCGAGAGTTCTGGGGTTCGATCCGAACGAACAATTTTTCAGTTGCTATGTTCTGGTTTAAAATAACGAGGACAGAGCGATGTCATCATCTATTTGCATTATATCCCACTTTTAGCTTGTCAGATATGTACACGTCATTCACTCTTGATCTCAAGACTGTAGCCAACATAGCATTCAATGAGTGGGAAAATATAGTGTTTAGGTTGAAACGCTGAAAGAGCACGAACTTAAAACTTATTTGTACAAATGAAAGTTAATTTAGAGCATATGTCATGGAACTTACATCATCATTCAATCTTTTGGCTTCATGCAATTGTCATTCAGTGTTATACAAGCATATCAACAAAACTGCAACTGCTCCAACAGATTGACAATTCTACCAAAAGGATCATACTGAAATTCTGTAACAATGGAGAAACTTTAAAATTTGCTTTATATGAAACAACAAAATTTTCTGTAGTGCGTGTAAAGCTACTTATAAAACACCCCTGTACATAGCAAACGCTCCAACACGAAGTGGCACAATATTTTTTTCTGCCAACTTAAAGCTGCTTAGCCTGAAGAGAATGGCAAAATATAAGTACATGAGTCCCTTCAAGAAAAAATATCGTGGAAAATGAAAAACCTCTTACGACACGAGGAATTAATTAGCGACTGATTCAGTGCGATCAAGGACAGAATACCGAATCCATAAACATGAGATCGTAAATACATAAGGAGTGTAGTAATTGGTTGTCTTAGGAACTCGAATGTAATCTCCATCGCTTGAATACTACGAAAAACACCACTGTATAAATTTCCCGAATAATCAATGTGGTGTCCACAATGCTGCGCATTTTCTTTAACAGAAGAAGAAGATAACGTGGTCTTAATTTAAAAGATGGTTCCATAATTTGCAGCTGCAACTGGATATTTCTTCGCCATCAAAGCAAGGTTTATTAAACTGAAGAAGTAACATTCAATTGCGCATCCTTAATACCAAATTGACTGCTCTTAAGACTAGCACGTCACATATACGCTTTTAATATATTTTTTCTCATCAATTCTTATTCATTTTTGAAGCTATTCAGCGGAAGTCGTTTATAAAATGCATTTGCAAAGGACCCTTACAGATAAATTTCAACAAACTAGGGAAAGTTTTCTTCAGTAATTATCTCAATTTTTAGGCTGAATACCAGAAGAATGTACAAAGAACTTCGCCCGAGTACAAGAATTATTCCTCCGTAGAAAAAAAACGGGTTTCTATGCGGCCATTGTAATGCGAGATCGTCTTTATGCACATCGGCCTGAAATGTCTTTTGTTGGCTTCCTTCCGCGGTTAATTTTCTTTCATTGCCAGGATCAAGATAGGTTTCAAGTAAAAATCAGAAAATGTTAAAAAATGAAATAAAGAAAGAAGCTGAACAATAACAACTTCTTGAAGAAATATAGATTTGGCACTTTTGACGCTTTTCTGCAACAAAAGTTAGTGTGAAGTCCTTTTCCGTTTAGCTTTGCAATCAATAAGCCATAACTGCTCATGACAGGAAACAAGTCGATATTTAGGAAAAGTGTTGTTACTTTTTAAATAGGTTCCAGTTTTCTTTTAGGCTTCGAAAGTGGGGTGGATTGATCGTGCGTGGATTTTGAGGACAGTGTAATATCTTTGACTGAGCAGACACTTGTAGAACTCCCCGATTAGGTACTAGCCAATGGGCGGTCCAACGAGTGTAGAAACCATACGACTATTTGCCGCGAATGGCAACATTTGTCAAGTAATGTTGAAAAACGAGTAAAAGGTAGTACGCATTTCAAAAGTTTTATATCATAAATCAATGAAGGAATAAATATTCTTAATAATACATGGGAAATCTATAGGCACGCTGCTAGAAACTTTACTGACCATGGCGGCGTAACGGCTATCATACTCGAACGGAAATCAGGAGATGCGGGTTCGATTCCCGCTCCATGGCGATGAAATTTTCAAGTTTTCTGATAGGTGTTGCATGGATGACCAAGTAAGTGTTACAAGCAAATTAGAATGTGCGTTCTGTTCGCTTTGAATTTTAGCGTTGATGCGGTAGCTGGAAGCCTCGTAAACCTGTTAAGAAAGAGAAGGGGTGGAACTCTTACTCAAAACAAAAGAATTGAATTCTACATGTAGTTCAATATTTAAAAGAAAATATTTAGCTTTGAGAGGACGCGATAACAAATTCTACCAGACATATTCTCCACAATTTCGAGTAATAGACTGGGATTAACAGAAGTGTTTTGTTTCTTTATTGACATCTCAATCTCCATCGATCGGGATGCTTGAATGGGGAAACCAAATAAAACGGCTTTGTTAACGTTCCCGTCATAGGCGCTGACTATAGTAGTGCAAGTTGAATCTTTTGCCCCTCCAATAATTTTACTAGGAGGCAGAGCCCTCCCAATATGTTTCATCCTGTTTAATTAAATAATTAAATAATCGCTTTAGCCTCATAAGGTGGACCGAACTTCACCTTATGAGGTCAAAGCAATTTATTTCCAAAAAGTTAATAAATAGCAAAATAAATAAAATATTTTTTCCCGTTCGCCGCATTGTTCATTTGATAAGAGACCGGATTGCCAGCCCCGTACTGTGTTTGACATGTTCTCGGGATATGTGTGGTAAATATTTTAAACAATTATCAAAAACAAAATAAATAAATATACAGAAACGTATAATCTGTAGCGCTTTTATTTATATATTTATTTTTTGCGCTTCTTGTTCTTTGCATGAGCAACCCAGCTGATTTCTCATATTTTTTGCTAAACTTTGGAAATAAAATCTCTCTTGATGTTTTTATAAAAGCACACGCTGAATTTTATTTTTAGAAATATTAATATTCAGCAAAATAATATTTATGTTTCCTTGTTCATTTGCTGATGAGCAATTACAGTTGCGTTTTAAAATATACGTCGAATCTCATATTTTATCAGTTTGCTCCCCCCCCCTTTTTTTTCCTTCTTGACAATGGAAGAGACGTACATCTCCTACGTCTGATCTCTTCACGCCTGCCCCCCACCCCCACCCCAATAATTTGGAGAATTCGGCGACCCTGGTACCCGCGAACCCTATAGCACTTCAACCCCTCTTCTTGTCAGCTCATTTTACTACTGGTTCTTCTGTGCCATCTCAGTCCACGGAACTCCCTTGAAAGACAATAAATACCTCAGTGACAAAACCTTCTGCAATTAGTAAATTCAACCAATTTTTAACTAGCAATAGATAACCATCTATTATGATTTTTCGCTCTGTTAGATGACATTTTTAGCTATAAACATGAATTAGCTTCTTCAGAGAGGTAGCAATAATGATAATAATAAGAGTACAAAGAGCTGCGGAGTTTCCACCTATGCAGCCAGTCTCCTACACGTCTCGGCCATCCCTGTGGCGTAGTTGTCAAAATGCTGGCTGCTGAGCAATCGTCTGAAATTAGTCCAGATTCGAATCCTGGTGAGGCATGGGTGGTGTGTTTGTCTTACGGCACTGGCTCTCTGCCTGCCAATGGCCCTAAAATAGGGACGGGATTCTGCTTGCTGCTGATTGAGTTGCTCACGGTAGTGGTTATACGTCCCTCCCCCCCAAAAAGAGGAGTTTTTTTTTTTTTTGATTGGACGTTTAAGCAACACCGTGAACAACTCAGTGGGCTATAAGCAGTTGCCCTAATTTAGGGCCAGTGGTTCCAGCGAAGGGAGAGATTCTGCGCCGTGAGACAAACAAAACATCCATTTTTTCCTTTTCTTTTTTTGATTTGAGGTTTAACGACCACCGTCAGCAACTGAACGGGCTATAAGCAGTCGCCCGTCCCTAATTTAGGGTCACTGGTTCCAGGGAAGGGAGAGAGCCAGTGCCGTAAGACAAACACAACATCCATGCCTCACCGGGATTCGAACCCGGACCCCGTTCGGACGAATGGTCAGAGGCCTTCGCTTAGACCACTGCGCCACCGGGGCGGCTAAACATCCATTCGTCACCGGCATTCCAACCCAAACCAGTTTCTGACGAATGGTCGCAAGCCAGTTCATAGACATCTGCGCGTCACCGTGGTGGCTTTAGTGTAATCTACTTCGCCTATGTAGTGATGAAAAAAGTTGCTATATATGAATACTGGGCAAGAATCACTTTGCTTTCCAGTATATTTGTGAGAGTTCATGTAATAAAACCTATGACGTTTCAGTTTTTATTTCAATTATTATACAGTAAATGATTTGAATGCTTATGAGCAGCCGCACGACCATGGTAACCCATGAAATGAAGTTCTCTGCGAATGATACGTGTACATACCGAGGTTCCAGCATTTTTACTCACCTGTACACAGAGGTCTTGTGCAGTACTCCGTCGATTAGCGATAGCGACGCTCCTGAGGCTTTGACGTCCTCTATCACTGATTTTCTTATGTCTGCCGGTACGTTTTGCTGCTGCAGGCACGCCATGTGTCTTCCATTTATTCAGTACATCCAAAACAGTTGACATGGGTATGTTTAAACGCTTCTCGGTTCCTCTTATGAACAACCCACTAATATAACACCCAACAATCCTTTCTCAAAGTCGGTTTTCTCCCACCGCGACATTTTCGTACAACCTGACAGTGCGGTATTCTCGCGGTCAGCTACAGGCTTATTTTTATACCGTTTGCAGCTGTACAGCGCATTTTAACAATGCATCGGATCCGTTCATTTGCTTTTGAAGAGGTGTTCGGTGACTTTTATTAATATAGTGTATATACTGTTAGGTCTCTCCTGTTAAGTGAATCTTTCCTGTTAAGGAGAATAATAAAATGAAAGAATCATTAGGCCCCGAAAACTGTGACGGCCCAGGGCCCCTAAAAGTGTAAGTGTTAAGACAGAGCTGAACTGTTCCACCTGAAATCACTGGAACTATATTATGCAGTGGAAATATATACCCTCTGTACCTTCAGCGCCATAATCAGATTAGCTTTGTCATGAGTATAATCTCGATGTGAACGAACAGTCAGCGTGATAGGAAGGTCAGGTCACGCGGACAGTCTTTTTTTTTTTTTTTATTGATTGAAGGTTTAACGACCACTGTGAGCAACTCAATGGTCTATAAGCAGTCGCCCGTCCCTAATTTAAGGTCACTGGTTCCAGGGAAGAGAGAGAGCCAGTGCCGTAAGACAAACGCAACATCCATGCCTCACCGGGATTCGAACCCGGACCCCTTTCGGACAAATGATCAGAGGCCATCGCTGAGACCACTGCGCCACCGGGGCGGCCACACGGACAGTCTCCTCCCCCTCATGTCACCAGTCAAATTTTATTTCCTTTGCCATGTGCAGCCTTCCTCTAAGTGTCGCCATTTTCCACTTAGACAATTCTACACCGCATCTCAATACTTTAAACACTTTCGACCAAAATCTCTTCGGAAAATGGGAAGTCAATTAACTAAGCTTTGCATTGGCTGTAATCCCTACAAGAATAAAAGGCGTTTGAGATTCGTAGCTGGAAACCTTGAGGTTGAAGCGCAGTTCAATTTATTCGATATCTATTTGTCTTTGCAATTTGCTTATCGAAAATGATTCCGAAATCATAACAAATTTAATAGCAAGAATATGACATACTTAAGGATGAGGAACAACCATTTTCTAGGTTATTACTTCAAACAAAGTGAATCTTTCCTGTTAAGGAGAATAATAAAAGGAAAGAATCATTAGATCGTGAAAGATCTTCAACAATGCATATGTCGACGAAGCCAAATGGCACTTTTCAACAAAAGGCAGGAAACCCAGGTCCCACAAGAGCGATATTAATCGGCATATCCCATGTGGCGTTCTTCGTGTTTCTTCACTTTGATGTGTTTGGGCAAAGCGGAATGGGAACAGGGCTAGTCTGCTCTTGAATGTGAAATACCATGGGAAAACTTGTGAGATTCCTCATTTCAGACAGCTGCATGTACATAATCTCTTGGGTATTACTGAGCTACTACTTCGTCGATTCTGATTTACCTTTAGTATTCCAACGAGAACATCGCGTTTCGTCAAGCGAAGAAAAGGAGATCTGCAACTTGAAATGAGAATTTGTTTGACCGGACGTCTCGTTTGAGACCGGAAGGACGACGTGACTAAGATATTTATTGGAAATATTTTAATATGGTTTCCATTCGAAATAGTTTGCATTCTCCCATGAGTATATAAGTTTAGAAGTTGCCCAATCAATATCTCATGAAAAGTTAACGGAACTAAACAAAGCAACGCAACATTCGTATTTGATCAAACCTTCACAACTTATGAGAGGAGTTGTAACATATCTCCATGGGCGAATGGTTCAGATATCATATATATATATACGAATTATTATATACATCCTGATAATAATATACAAAGAAGAAATATCGTGTCCAATCACACGAGGTCCCGAAATTGGCAATGCTTACACTTTAAAAACTTTTCTGAAATTCACGGGCAACTTTCCGTATTTTTTTTTCGGGAATTAACGAAGCATGTTTCTGATACAACCTTTTCAGTGAAATGACGAAAAGAAACTGAATTTCACGGATTTTTTCGTACCACGGGGAAATTCTGAATTTTCAGAAACATTTCCGCAGTTTCTTTCTTGTGTAGACGGTAAGTTACCACTTAAGAAATGTGTTAACGGAAAATTCTGAATTTTCAGAAACCTTTCCGCAATTCCTTTCGAATATTAACGAAAAATCTCCGTTCTCACTTTTTCCGTATCCGTATACCGAGACATTACTGGTAATAGGAGCGTTTCGTGAGAATACTTGAGATTTGATTAACTTTCAAATTTCAATCGTCTGTCACATAATTTGATTTTATAGTTCTGTAGCGAAATCGGATATTGTGGACAGTGTATCGCGTGGATTTTGTTGATTGGGGCACAGGATATTTCTTCTCCTTTCCCCTATTGGTGCACCAGCTACTTATTATATATTGTGTTACTGTAAGAAACCGGGTACTTATTGCACAGATGATAGATTATACGATGCCTGTGTATCCGTCTTTGGACAGCTCAAGACAAAAGCTATTATAGCTATCAAGAGTAAATTTTATAATTTTTTTTAAATAATACTATAAAGAAGTACATTTCACCTCTTAAAAAGATAACTGGAAGTCATTGGCAGTTTACCAAAATCAAGTTGCAAAGTACACTGCCGGACAATTGCTAAGGACGGATGACAATAGCAACGATAGCAACCATAAAATGGAAGGCAGGAAAATGTGGAAATTAGCATAAGTGCGGGATACAATAAGACGTGTTGTGCGTATGCAAATTTTGGATTGCTGAACTTCTTCGTGACGTCATAGCGCTGATAAGAGATATAAAGGATATGACGCGTATTGACCGTTGTTGTTCAAACGCAAAGTTGAAAGGGAAAGAATCAATTGACGAACTTGCAATTTTCAGTATGTCTTCCCGACATCACCTAGATGATTTTACGCGTGGCCGTATTATTGGCAAGATTGAAGAAGGGCGAAAAATAACAGATGTTGCCAGGGAGTTCGACGTCAGCCACAGTGTTGTTTCAAGGCTTTGGAAATCATTTCAAACAAATGGAGAGTGTAGCAAACGTCACGGGGGAGGTCGTGTTTGCAGTACGACACCTGCAGAAGATCGGTACATAGTGCTATCAACAAAAAGACACCGGCGCAGCACAGCTAGTGAGGTAGCAAATCAGTTTATGGCTGCTACTGGCAAGCGGATCTCCCGAAAAACTGTCGCCAGACGTTTGCATGAAGGAGGACTATACGCCCGCCGTCCTGTTGTGTGTATCCCATTGTCCAGACGTCACCGTACCGCCCGTTTGCAATGGTGCCATCAACATCGCAATTGGACTGATAACGACTGGTCTGCTGTCCTCTTCTCAGATGAAAGTAGATACAGTCTATCGTCTGATTGTCGACGACAACTGATCTGGCGTGGTAGTGGTACTGCATATTGTCCAGCAAACATACAGAAAAGGGACCGATATCCGACATGTAGTGTCATGGTATGGGCTGGCATCATGATCAATGGCCGTACGTCTCTCTATGTGCTTCCAACTGGGACTATGACTGGCCAACGATACATTAATGATGTTCTGCTACCTCATGTTCGCATGTTCCGTAGTGCTGTCGGTGATAGATTCATTTTCATGGACGACAACGCAACATGTCATCGAACAGTCGCAGTCCAGGAGTGTCTTGAGAGCGAGGATATTCAACGCCTCGTATGGCCAGCACGTTCTCCTGATCTGAATCCCATTGAAAATGTGTGGGATGCTTTGGGGAGGAGTCTTGCTGGTCGCCAATGCCCTCCAATAAACAAGGACACCCTCATCTGTGCACTGACAGAGGAATGGGATAAATTACCCCAACCGCTGCTTGATAATGTTGTGCAAAGCATGACACGACGTGTGGAATCTTGCATCGCCCTCCGTGGTAGCCATATCCCGTATTGACATCTTACGCCAGAACGCCTGCGGACGGTAATTGCATTTTTTCACGTTAACGTATTCTGCACAAAATGGCCTGTTTGTCCCTTGAACACGTTCCAAAGCCTTCTGGATTTCAGAGCACAATAAATTGTCTTTCTTGTAATGTCCTGGCATTCTGACATTATTTTATTTCACTTGGCATCCAACCACACTTACTTTTTTATGCGCTATATAGCCGTTTATGATCCGTCCTTAGCAATTGTCCAGCAGTGTATTTTGTTGCTTCGAAAAATCAGTATGAAAAATGCTTAATTTGTGCAAAGTCCTCCTACAGAAAAAGAAAATACACAACTATTGAGAAAAATAATAAGCTCCAACAGAAAATAAAATGACTAAATAACTCGCATTAATGACAAAAAAACAAAATTTCATCATCGCGGAATTCGTTTTCTCATGCACGTGAGCCAGATGACCGAGCGTTTATGGTTCAGTGGTTAAAGATGCGAGTTACCTGTTGAGGCACCTCAAACGTCGGGGGTTCGAGCCTGACCTCAGCGGAAGGATGATCAAGATCAAATGTAGAGGATTTTAGGAAGGTAGTGTCTGACCCCAGGTCTTAAACAACCCTTAGAAATAGGAAAGTGGGAGATTTGGACTAGAGCGCCTGATAGGAAAGTGACACGGAAGCGAAGTAGAAAGGGGAGGAAGACGCCCTTATTTATTACCGGGGGGGGAGTACCCGGGGTCTGACGGCTTAACGTGCCCATCCGACGCACGGCGGGTATTTAGTGGATCGAGCTTTCGTACCTGCCTGGGATCAAACCTGATGCCCTTCCCGTGGCAGTCACGAACGTTGCCCACTCGGCCACCCGCGGCCTACAGCGGAAGGATAATGTGGGGTAAGAGCTGAAAAGCACAGGGTCGGTAATTTCGCCGAATTTCAGTTTAAATACGGAAACATCTGAAATGGACTTTTCTGAAATAAACGGAATTCCTGTCAACGGAAAATCTGTGAAATGACGGAAGTTAAAATAAACGGCCAATTTTAGAAATGGAAATTTCTGAAAAAGTTGGATACCTACCAGGAACTTTGCTGCACGTTACTTTCAGAAATTTTCCGTGAATTCACACCACTTATTTTTTACAGGGTATTAATAGAGTATTAACAGTGTATTTAATAGAGCAGATCTCTACGCATATCAAACTAGTCATGGCGTTATAATAGGTACCTCTTGTTGGCCTCCGGCTGTGGAACCTCAGGTGCTCCGCTGTTGTACTAGTAGGTGAGCCGGGTGACTGTTGTACATCGTTGCTGAGATAACAGTCGTAACACCCGACGTTCAACTGTTGGATCAACAGCGCGTGGCGGACCAATGTGAGCTCACCTGCTGGATGCCTAAGCTTGGTTAACCCTTTAACGACCATAACGCCCAAAACGCACATAAATGCAAACGGCCATAGGCGCCCGAAACGCCAGAAACTCCCGTACAGGCAAACGGCTATAGCCGCCCGAAACGCCAAAAACGCCCGTACATGCAAACGGCCAAAGCCGCCCGAAGCGCCAAAAACGCCCGTATATGCAAACGGCCATAGCAGCCGGAAACGCCAAAAACGCCCGTACATGCAAATGGCCATAGCCGCCCAAAACGCCAAAAACGCCCGTACATGCAAACGGCCATAGCCGCCCGAAACGACAAAAACGCCCGAACATGCAAACGGCCATAGCCGCCCGAAACGACAAAAATGCCCGTACATGCAAACCACCATAGCCGCCCGAAACGCCAAAAACTCCCGTACATGCAAACGGCCATAGCCGCCCGAAACCCCAAAACGCCCGTTCATGTAAACGCCAAAAATGCCGGTACATGCAAACGACCATAGCCGCCCGAAACGCCAAAAACGCCCGTACATGCAAACGACCATAGCCGCCCGAAACGCCAAAAGCGCACGTACATGCAAACGGCCATAGCCGCCCGAAACGCTTCTCTAGAGTGAGTGAGATTTCCTACTTTTGCCTTTTCTTCAAATTTGAGGGATCATCAGGGGTCACATTCAGTCATCGTTATTGTTACTAAACAAAGAAGCGACACAGTTTTTGGGCGTACAGTTTTTAGAGTGATAAAAATTTGGGGGTCATTGTCTTTAAAGGGTCAATCCAGTACTTCTAGACCCTTGATGCAGCAGTACGAAAGAAGCCAATATGTGCGGCTCTTTCCGCAATACTCACACCTGCCCTTCGGACCACAACACTCTGGCCGCTGTCAAATTTGCAAAAGTCGCTACATTTCCGCATTACTCGCAAACTTTACTGATTGCATACAGAAGATAGGTGTACACAATTTACAGTAGCCGCACGTGACGTTTATATCACGTGGTACTTCGTTATCGCTCCGAATATGTAAAACAGGGAGTGTTCCTAATGCAAAGCTAATTCAGTGTATCTGTATATTATGCATTCATTGCCAAAAAAGTAGTTACACCCAGAAGTAAGCAACCGACAGGAATGAAACTTGGTGGGTAGGATTGACATCGTGAGATATGCAAATGATTCAAGTATCATGCTCGGCCGCGCATGCGACATCGTAGCGCTGTGCCTGACCGGCTATATAAAGTCCTTCGGTTGCACGAGCTTGCCATTCCGACTCGTGCTGTTGTGTTGATTGCATAGTGAAGTATGCCTCGTAGTTGGAGGTGTTCAAGAGGGGCCGCATCGTCGGGCTCAGGGAAGCCGAATGGTTTTATCGCTGTTATGCGCGCCAACCTGTTCGTGCGTATATCACCATAGCACTCTGTTGGCGGCAGTGGATAGAACACGGCACGCGGAAGCGACAGGAACGGTCTGGGAGACCTAGACGAACCACTGAGAGAGAGGACCGATGGGTTGTTCCACATGAGCGAAGTGACCCAACAGCCAAGATTGCAGATATGCAGCGAGCTGTGGTGCAAACCATGCATCGGCCGACTAATGCCAGCACCATTGGTAGACGGCTGCACGACGTAGGACTACACGCACGCAGACTGTTACAACGACTGATCTTAACACCACTGCATCGTCGCTAAAGACTGCAATGATGTCGTGCCAGACTGTCAAGGAGCTACTAAGAATGGCAAAGGGTGATAGTGACGAGTCTCGCTTTTTTCTTAGAGGAGACGACCACCGAATCCGTGTGCGGGTGCACTATGATCAGCGCCAAGATGAACGGTTTGTTGTCGAGCGTCGCACGTCCATACGGCCTGGTGTCATGGTGAGGGGTGCAATTGCCTACGATGCCAGATCGCCTTTGATGTTCATTACAGGTACTTTGACAGCCCAACGTTACGTTAATGTGGTCCTGCAACCTATGGCTCAACCTTTTCTGAACCCTCACTCCGGCGCAATTTTCCAACAAGACAACGCTCGTCCGCATACTGTTGCTGTCTGGAGAGCTTGCCTACAGGTCACTGGAACTCTAGCGTGCACAGCCGCATCGCCAGACCTATCGCCAATTAACAATGTGTGAGATGCTATTAGACGCACTATTCATACTACACCCGTACCGCACAATCTGCATTAACTACGTGAGAAGGTTAAATCTGCGTGGTATAGCTTATCAAAGGACACTATTAGGCGCACAATCTGCATTAACTACGTGAGAAGGTTAAATCTGCGTGGTATAGCTTATCAAAGGACACTATTAGGCGCAAAATCTGCATTAACTACGTGAGAAGGTTAAATCTGCGTGGTATAGCTTATCAAAGGACACTATTAGGCGCACAATCTGCATTAACTACGTGAGAAGGTTAAATCTGCGTGGTATAGCTTATCAAAGGACACTATTAGGCGCACAATCTGCATTAACTACGTGAGAAGGTTAAATCTGCGTGGTATAGCTTATCAAAGGACACTATTAGGCGCACAATCTGCATTAACTACGTGAGAAGGTTAAATCTGCGTGGTATAGCTTATCAAAGGACACTATTAGGCGCACAATCTGCATTAACTACGTGAAAAGGTTAAATCTGCGTGGTATAGCTTATCAAAGGACACTATTAGGCGCACAATCTGCATTAACTACGTGAGAAGGTTAAATCTGCGTGGTATAGCTTATCAAAGGACACTATTAGGCGCACAATCTGCATTAACTACGTGAGAAGGTTAAATCTGCGTGGTATAGCTTATCAAAGGACACTATTAGGCGCACAATCTGCATTAACTACGTGAGAAGGTTAAATCTGCGTGGTATAGCTTATCAAAGGACACTATTAGGCGCACAATCTGCATTAACTACGTGAGAAGGTTCAAGCTGCGTAAGATAGCTTATCAAAGGACACTATTAGCAAAGAATATAAACGCTTCGCGTGAAGAAGCTCAACTCTCGTAGAGATAATGTAAAACAGGCGACAGCAGCGCCACCATGTAATGCGGCAGCAGATGCTCTGCGGGAAAGTTAACATTCAGGCGCAAAAAGCGTAGGAGACACGGGACGGGAAGCCTATTTCACGGAAAGGAAGCTAAGCTTTGATGTGCGACTGTTTCCTTCGGTCTCATTGGGTCTACTAAAGCATTTTTTTTTTGTTGTTGTTCTTTTCTGAGTATCCCTCCTGTCCCTTCTTTTGGTGAAACAAATATATACATTAGCAATTAATATTATTTTAAGGAAATTTTAGCAGTTTTATTCTCACTTTAAGCACCGTAGTAATACCAGGTTGCTTGGCATGAATTTCATATTTACAATATACCTTAAATGTCAAAAATGCTGAGGCTGGTTTCCCAGTAGCAGCCATAATAATAAAAAAAAAAAAAAAAAAAAATGCAAAGACAACCGCAGTTTCCCAAAGCTACAATTTTTTTTTCTACCCTTCCGAAGTTTGTAAATTAAACGCACTGCGCTGGAGAAATTTTCTCAACAGATCGGAAAAACATCCGTTCGTATCTGAGTAGGTTCGAACCTGGGCCGCTGGCGTGATAGCTGAGCTCTCTACCGACCGGACTAACTCGCCACGATTGAGTGTATGCTTAAAGCTGTCTGTTTGGTATGCATTGTGTAATCGAATGCTTCCCTCTTTCATTTTACAATATTACGAGGTATTTTTCATAAAAGTCAGTTTCATATAATTGATAAATTAATTTTTTCAACGTAACGATAGCTTTTTTTTTCAGCAAACGTTGTTTTAATGGTTTTCCAGGATATTTGTTTCAAACGGTTTCAAATTTGTTCTTGTTATTCATCCACTCCATTCCATGAATTGTTATTCATCGGAATGGAGTGGGTGTATTTCATGGCTGTAATATAAACGCAGATCTAGATGAGAACAACAAAACCTTTGAACAAAACGCCAACACAAACAAGCGTTTATATTCTTTGAACACAAACACGCATGCTCAGTCTAACTCAGTCTGCTCGGCATCCTGCGGCATCAGCCTGTAATGTTGGCTTCTGTGTAGTAATTCTTTGCCGCATAATATAGTGGCGCTAGTTACGTCTCGCTGAGCCTTACCTTCTTATCAGTTAGATATTCTTTGCTATTAGGAACCTGTACAAGACGTCTAGCATGCTGTGTGCACAAACATGACCGCCCGACGCCATATGAGAAACACTACTTATTGGCGTGGAGCTCCATGAATATTGCCAATATCTGTCTCAATGTTTAATCATTTATTGTTCCTGGTAACCTCTTTACCTTCCTCCCGAATGCGACACGTCCTTCTGGGTGCAACTATTTTTGACGGTGAGTGCGCGATAGAGATCTATGTTGATACATCAGATATTTAGTGTCGGTGGATAAATTACGACGTGCAGATTATATTGATGTGCAGAACTTCTAGTGAGTTAACAATAATGGCAGAAGTTTATTCTTTCACCCTATAGTTATTTCTGCTATGCACGTAGTTATTGAAGAAGTGAGGTTTATGTTCAACGACATTATCTATGTACATTTGTTCATTACCTAATTGATTAAACATGCTTATCAATAACTAAAACGCTTACACATTACTACCAGGGGATTACCACTTCAGAGTAGTTACAGCTGGGGTAGCACTAGCTACTACTTCCCTCCCGTTCGTCAGGAATTTAGTTTTCTGTATTTTCTTGTTATTCGGGCAGTAGACTTTTCTGTTTTGTGCACATGATTTGTGGTCCGTGCCTATGATATTTACGCGATGATTCATATCTGGTGTTTTCTCTTGTGCCACATTAGTCTGTAGATATCCAGAGCAAAAGATCTGCTTATACGTGTATGCTACCAGCTCTCACAAAGCTGTCTGAACAACATCTATTGTTAAAAAGCAATATTGACACGTGGTAGTTGATACAGAAAGGTATGCGTTGTAATCGGAGTGGAACATAGGAATCTAAACAAGCGTCTCCAAAGACGTTATTACCTTAAGAGTTGATTTGTAATACCAGAACGGAAATTGCGAAACATTTAATGAAATCCTTACGTATTCTGCTTATGTAATTTTTCTTTTCATATTTACCGTGTTATATCTATTAACTTGTGGAGGAACTATTTATTTTCTTAGTAATGGGTTCATTTTGAGATTCCCGGAGAGGTGCTTGGATTAGGCTTCAAACAGGTCTTGCCACTTACAACTCATGCATCTGTAGAAATTGATCTTCCTTGTCTTTCTCAAAAACATTGATTTAGGGCAATCTTTGATACATTAAAGCAAACACATGATAAGTATGCGACTGAAGGCCAAATTCAGTTTTCGTAACAACTAATCGATGGCAATTTTTTAGTTAAACTGGTGACGCAAACGACAGCAGCCGAATGAAGTTAGCACGCCAAAAGAGCAGCCAGACTAGTTGGTATCTGTATCGCTTAAAGAATCTTTCACACGGAATAGGTACTGCCCGTACCAACATGTGAGTGCGACCTCGCGTGACTGCTTTCACACGAGCTGCCCGCAAGAAAGTTCTTCTCGCATTTTAAAATAACTTTTAATCAGTCGCGTCGCTCTCAAGGAGGTTAGAATTAGATATCTGGAGATGTCCTTGTTAATGAAGCATAATATTAACAAGACATCTCCAGATATCTTTGCGTGATACCTATATCCGCGAGCGATTTTAGCTACATAACTTGCTGCCAGTGTGTGGGGAAATGCTGGATTTATAATATTCCTAATTATTTTAAGCTTTTCTCCCATTTTTATTTTAAATTGATATGCACGAACATTAGTGCGAATTGTAACCAAAGCATAACGTTAACATTGAAAACTTCATTCCGGTAAGAAATATAGTTCATTCCGATTTGATATTAACACGATTTCTACAACCCAAACCCACGCAGTTCCAAATTACACACAGCTTGAATTATATAGGGCAGCCCTGGTGGCGCAGTGGTCTAAGCGATGGCTCGATGTTGTCTAAGTAATCATTCGTCCTAAAGGGGTCTGTGTTCGAATCTCGGTGAGGCATGGATGTTGTGTTTGTCTTACGGCATTGGCTGTCTCCCTTCCCTGGAATCAATGGCATTAAATTAGGGACGGACGACTGGTTATAGCCAATTAAGTTGCACACGGTGGACTTTAAACCTCCAATCAGAAAAATATACACTGCTGGCCACCCAAAATGCAACACCAAGAAGGACACGAGATAGCAAAGCCAGATTTACTGGACACATAAAAGCAGATACAAAGATGAAATGATTGAGCTTACAGGCCCGTGGGACTTGCGGAACAAGCAGACATCATTAGTTCGTGTTGCTTTCATGGCTGACAATAACGGCCGCTAAATGCCGCGGCATCGAACGAAAAACGCGTTGGATGTGGGCTTGGGGTATGTCGGTCCAGGCTGCATTGCTGCAAAGTTTATACCAAAGATTCTGAACCCCGTAGAGAGGACGATCCGTGTCGAACTCTGTCAAGATCTTCGTCAGCAGGTGGTGAATGAACCAACGTTCCTGTCGCGGGTCATCACTGGGGACGAAACTTGGGTCTACCGTTAATACCCGGAGGAGCGGAGCGCAACCAAAAGCATGCTCATCGTGTTCTTCGACATACATGGGGTTGTGCTCCGTGAATTCGTCCCACAGGGGCAGACCGTCACCTCCCTTTTTTACTACGATGTTTTGCTGCGTCTTAGGGAGGACATTCGCTGCAAACGACCTAAAATGTGGCGCAGGGGCGAATTTCTGCTCCATCACGACAATGCAGCAGCTCATAGAGCGTTAGCAATACGCCAGTTCTGCTGCCACAGCAGCATCACTACCCTTTCTCACCCGCCTTACTCGCCGGATTTGGCCCCCTGAGACTTCTTACTCCTCCCGAAGATGAAGATGAAGCTCAACGGTCGCCGTTTTGAAACCATGGACGAGATCTAGCGTGAATAGCAGACGACGCTGGAGAAGATTCGCGAGCAGAACTTTCATGGGGCGTTCCGACAGTGGCAAAAACGCTGGCAGCGGTTTATCGCTTTTCAAGGAGACTACTTTGAGGGAGATCATAGCCAGACTTAAGTAAAGTAAGTACTTTGTTGTACATCGGCATAGTGTCGGAACTTTTTGATCGGACCTATATCTATATGGGTATCATGTAAACAACGTCAAATTCTCACACCTTGCGGCTTCACGGTTAACAGACTCACGGCATCTCCAAAAATATTCTTCTAACCTCCTTGGTCACTATCGAATGGAATTCTGTGTTTTTTTGTATGTGTTTTTGAGAAAAAACTAAAAATGTCAGCGAAGAAAAGTAAAAAGCTTTTTTTATACTTGTGCTATTAATTAACAAGAAGAAAAGCTATTCATTCAAAATTCATATTTAACATATGGCCAAATTAACTTTTTAATTTCTGTTTTAAAATGAAGTTCATAAAATTCAATAAATTTTTACCTGATCTTTAATACACCCCACAGATTTTTTTTAGCAGCAAAACAAAAGAAAGAAAGCAATTGCACCGTTCAAACACTTGACAGAGACGGAGAAGTTGAGGGTAGAGGAAGTCTGCATACAAGACTTGCATTCCGTTTAATAAACCAAATAAGCAAGTGCATTTGCGTGCCCGCAGCAAATTTTTGGCATCGAAGGGCGCAGGGGCGGATACAGATGTTTACTCTAGAGAGGGCGGTTTTTCGGGTACAATAAGGGGTCAGAAGCCAGTATGAAATGTTTTTTATACAACTATACAACTTATATATATATCATCATCATCGTTATCATCATCAGTGTCAACAATTATGAATCCACTGCTGGAGGAAGGTCTCTCCAAGCCTCTTCCACAACGGTCTCTCTTGTGCCAGTCTCCTCCATGGTACTCCCGCATACTTTCGAATTTCCTCCACCCATCTTCCATGTGGTCTTTTTCCTGTCACTTGCAATCCAATCTAAAATTTCGACTGTCCATCGATGGTCTGTCCTTCTGGCAGTATGTCCAGCCCATTGCCATTTCAGGGATTTTACTCTGATCATGATGTCTTCCACTCTTGTCATTTTTCTGATCCACGAGTTCCTCTTCTCATCTCTTCTGGTTACACCAAGCACATGCACCTCTCCATGCTGCTTTGAGTTGTCTGCAGCCTTTGTATGTCTCTTTTAGTTAAGTTCCTCGTCTCTGCACCATACGTAAGCACTGGAAGGATGCAATGATTAAACACTTTTCTTTTAAGACATAATGGCATATTGCTCTTGAAAATTATGCTGTTTCTTCCAAAAGCTCTCCAGGCAAGTTTTATACGCCGATGAATTTCTTCATCAATGTGACCCTCACTTGATGTCTGCTGTCCAAGATAAACGTACGTGTCTGTTATCTCCAGGTTTTCTCCAACAATCGATAAATCCTCATTTCGTGTAAAAGCATTGTACATCACTTGTCTTCTGAAAGTTCATTTTTAATCTCACTTCTACTACTCTTGTCAGCAAGTTCCTGGATCATACTCTGCAGCTCTGATAGGGTTGTTGCAAAAATGCCTACATCATCAGCAAAACGAAGGTCAGTTTGATAATCTTCATTATCCTTTATCCCTTTCTTTTCCCACTTCAGTGATTGAAAGACATTTTCCAACGTGGCATTAAAGAGCTTGGGAGATATGGTGTCACCTTGTCTCACTCCCTTTCCAATTTTTATGTGTATTGTATTTTCAAACAGCCGAATCTTTGCACTTGCAGTTTCATAGATGCTGTTAATCATTTTAATGTATGCATCTTCTCCAATACCGCATGATTTCAAAGCCATTGTAACTGCAGATGGCTTCACTGAATCAAAGACCTTTTCATAATCGATTAAAGGTATGCACAATGGCTTAAGTTGTGGTCATTTTGGAGGGGTTTGGCCATAACTCACCACGCTGGCCAAGCGGGTTGGTGAGTGTGGGATAGCATTTCCTCTAATCCCGATGGTATAGTTATACCGCTATTGGCGGTCGTCAGAGCCCCTTTAGTGGGAACAGGGTGCACCACGAAAAGGCGGGGTTGACATTTGTCAAGGAGAGGCTGTGATATTGCGCATCACCTGACCTTACATCCCTATAAAAATATACATATTAATCCTAATTGTCAATCATTATTAATCCACTGCTGGATGAAGATCTCCCCAATTTTTTTCTACAACGGTCTGTCTTGTGCCAGTCTTCTCCATGTTAATCCCGCACATACACTTTATATAATGTTAGTAGCAGGGGATGCCGAAAATTATCCCGTATTAGCCACGCTGCCTCCCTCCTAGCCCACCCCACCCAAGCGGGGATTTATTTCGGAGCGGGTGGAACAACGGTAAGCGCCCGAGAGGCGTGAGGGAGCAGGAAAGATAAGAAAAAAAAAGGTCCTAAAACGACCATCTGGGAGGAAGCGGTAGAGACATTTTTTACGAATTTTCTTTGACTCAATTAAGATACGTACGTAGATCAGATTGTTATTCACAGTTTCTCCCACCTACTCTGATTTCAGTACCAAGCTCTGCTTTTCCCTGTTTCGAAAAGTTACAGATGCTACACAACATGACAATAGCAAAGAACTAACAAAGAATATGTAGCCGCCCCGGTGGCGCAGTGGTCTAAACGATGTCCTCTGATCATTCGTCCGAAAGGCGTCCGGGTTCGAATCCCGTGAGGCATGGATGTTGTGTTTGTCTTAAGGCACTGGCTCTCTCTCCCTTCCCTGGAACCAGTGACCCTACATTAGGGACGGGCGACTGCTTATAGCCCATTGAGTTGCTCACGGTGGTCGTTTAACCTCCAAAAAAAAAAAAAAAAAAAAAAAAAAGAAGAAAGCTTGTGTATTGTTGCAAAAAGGATGTGGACTTATGGGACAGCCGAAAACTTTCTCATCTGATATGGGATCAAGATGCTCGTAGACTGTTAAAAAATATATATGTCGATTTCAGCAGGAAACCTTCTCCTCCGATGAGATCAAAGAAATTGTGGACCATTACAAAACATGTGAGGAACTGTAGGAAGACTACACTATAAAACAATAATGTTGTTGTGTGAGTTTTGAGTTTTTTTCAGTAAATTAATAAAATTATATTTTTGCTTTGATGTACTGTACGCTACTGATCGTGAAACTTGTAACTACTGATCGTGAAAATTGAAGGACTGACGGTGTTAGCTTGAAACTTGCAGATATGTTCAACAGGTTAGCACTTGTAAAAGAATAAAATGACCGTAAAAATGCGTATCCAGTTTCGGAGCAGCTCACTCTGAATTGTGCGGTTTTGGGAGTAAAAAGCTGGCTCAAACGAAATAGTGCAATCGGTGAAGAGCCGTTATTTCCTCGAAAGGGAGTTTCTTGTCTCTCACTATGCGCCGTGACCGAAGAAGGTCGTATTATGAACACTTGAAGGATTTTGAGCGAGGAAGGATTTTTAGAATGAGAGAAACTGAATTTTCCTACTGCAAAATTGTCCACTTTAGAGACGAAACGTCAGTACAGTCATGAGCTCGGGCACACAGAAATCAGGAAAATTAGAGACGAAACGCCAGTACAGTCATGAGCTCGGACGCACAGAAATCAGGAAAATTAGAGACGAAACGCCAGTACAGTCATGAGCTCGGACGCACAGAAATCAGGAAAATTAGAGACAAAACGCCAGTACAGTCATGAGCTCGGACGGACAGAAATCAGGAAAATTAGAGACGAAACGCCAGCACAGTCATGAGCTCGGACGCACAGAAATCAGGAAAATTAGAGACAAAACGCCAGTACAGTCATTAGCTCGGACGGACAGAAATCAGGAAAATTAAAGACGAAACGCCAGTACAGTCATGAGCTCGGATGCACAGAAATCAGGAAAATTAGAGACGAAACGCCAGTACAGTCATGAGCTCGGACGCACAGAAATCAGGAAAATTAGAGACGAAACGCCAGTACAGTCATGAGCTCGGACGCACATAAATCAGGAAAATTAGAGACAAAACGCCAGTACAGTCATGAGCTCGGACGGACAGAAATCAGGAAAATTAGAGACGAAACGCCAGTACAGTCATGAGCTCGGACGCACGGAAATCAGGAAAATTAAAGACGAAACGCCAGTACAGTCATGAGCTCGGACGCACATAAATCAGGAAAATTAGAGACAAAACGCCAGTACAGTCATGAGCTCGGACGGATAGAAATCAGGAAAATAAGAGACGAAACGCCAGTACAATCATAAGCGCGGACGCACAGAAATCAGAAAAATTAAAGTCGAAACGCCAGTACAGTCATTAGCTCGAACGCACAGAAATCAGGAAAATTAGAGACGAAACGCCAGTACAGTGATGAGATCGGACGCACAGAAATCAGGAAAATTAGAGACGAAACGCCAGTACAGTCATGAGCTCGGACGCACAGAGATCAGGAAAATTAGAGACAAAACGCCAGTACAGTCATGAGCTCGGACGGACAGAAATCAGGAAAATTAAAGACGAAACGCCAGTACAGTCATGAGCTCGGACGCACAGAAATCAGGAAAATTAGAGACGAAACGCCAGTACAGTCATGAGCTCGGACGGACAGAAATCAGGAAAATTAGAGACGAAACGCCAGTACAGTCATTAGCTCGGGCGCACAGAAATCAGGAAAATTAGAGACGAAACGCCAGTACAGTCATGAGCTCGGACGCACAGAAATCAGGAAAATTAGAGACGAAACGCCAGTACAGTCATGAGCTCGGACGCACAGAAATCAGGAAAATTAGAGACGAAACGCCAGTACAGTCATGAGCTCGGACGGACAGAAATCAGGAAAATTAGAGACGAAACGCCAGTACAGTCATGAGCTCGGACGCACAGAAATAAGGAAAATTAGAGACGAAACGCCAGTACAGTCATGAGCTCGGACGGACAGAAATCAGGAAAATTAGAGACGAAACGCCAGTACAGTCATGAGCTCGGACGCACAGAAATCAGGAAAATTAGAGACGAAACGCCAGTACAGTCATGAGCTCGGACGCACAGAAATCAGGAAAATTAGAGACGAAACGCCAGTACAGTCATGAGCTCGGACGCACAGCAATCAGGAAAATTAGAGACGAAACGCCAGTACAGTCATGAGCTCGGACGCACAGAAATCAGGAAAATGGACCGCAAAATCAAACGGCTTCACAGGATGACACACACCACCTACCACATGGCAGTGATCGATTTCACAGAAGCATCCACGTTGTTATCGCAGCAGTGAAGCACTATCACAGGTCCGGTTTTGACCTCCAGCACAGTTTGAAGCCGTCTGCTTAACAGAAGACCGGTTGCTAGCTGCCAATCGCTGCGCATTCCTTTGACGCTTAACCACAGACGCCTCAGGGTGCAACGGGGTCTCGAACACAGACATTGGCGCGCTGATAGTCAACAGTTCGTATTTTCTGACAAGTCACGATTCAGCTTGATGCACCTAAATGGTATCATACGTGCTCAAAGACATCATAGTGAAGGTCACCTTGCATCGTCACACCTGCCCAACGTCAAGTGTTGTGGTTTATGGCACCATTGAGTTCAATTCGCGAACTCGCCTGATACGAATCCAGGGAACCCTCAAGAGCCAGCGATACACCAGGAATACCCTTTTTTCAGACTCTCCCTCACTCTATATTTTAGCAGTACAATGCACAGCCACATGTGACCTGGAATGCCCAAGCCCTATTCGAATGAGATCAAAGTATGAAATATGTACGGATCACAATTACTCCGTCATTCAAATTCTAGGCCGTGATTCTTAGGGACATACAAATTCTGCCGATGGTGGAGATTGTACTTGGCGTTCGCAAACATGAGGGTGTGGATCTACTCTTCAGCTCGTAAGGATGGTTGTACAGCATGATGCGTGTGGATTATCCTTTTCACACATCTGATACCAGTGGACCACCTTTTGACGCCTGCTATTAAACGAGACTGCTTGTGGACCATGAACACCTTACAATATTGTACCTCTACCCAGAGGAACATTGGTTCTGTCAGATTGATAATGTCCCACGTCATTGATTCCGCCTTCGTGCAGGAATGGTTCGATGAATACTGCGGATATTGAGGCATTACGAACGGCCCTCAGACTATCATGATCTCAACACAATTGAGTCTGTGGGAAGTGATAGACATCAGGTAAGGCAGTTGAACACACTACACGACTACTCTCTATACGGGAACTGTGGACCACTATGCTTGGTTGCAAATCCGACTAAACACCTGGACGAGTCCATTCCACGCACGGTGGCTGCCGTACTTTTGGATAAGAGTGAGCTCACGAAGCATTAGGTTGGTGGTCGTAATTAAGTAAGCACTAAGTGTACCGTAATTTCATCGGATATCTCTGCTTCTAACAGCCAACTTTGATAATTCAAATGAACTGTACATTAAGAACAATAAGAAATTATATAGAAAGTGCCTTAATTCTGGAAGATATTGGAAGCAAAAAATATATTCTTCATTTCTGGAAGATATCAGAAACAAAAAATTGTTTAGTGTAATTAAGCGAGCTAGGAGTGTACCCTAGTTTTCTCTCATATCTCTGCTTCTAACAGCCGATTTTGATTATACAAATGAACTGTGTGTTAACGACAATAAGATATTGTATGGAAACTATCTTAATTCTGGAAGATATGAGCAGCAAGAAATATATTCTTCATTCTGGAAGATATCAGAAGCAGAAAATATATTCTTTATTCTGGAAGATATCCGAAGAAAAAGATATATTCTTCATTTCTGGAAGTTATTAGAATTTTTTTTTACCGTAATTCAGTAAGCACTCAGTGTACCCTATTTTCCCCCGATACCTCTGCTTCTAACAGCTCGCTTTGATAATTCGAATAAACAGTGCGGTAAGAACAGTGAGAAATTATATGGAAGGTAATATTCATTCTGAAAAATATCAGAAACACCATATAATTTCTTATTGATCTTAACGGACAGTTTTATTGTTGTAGGGCATAAGTGCACGATTCTCTTTACAACTTATTTGTAACTGGGCCATCATTATCAACCATTGTCAACTCACGGCTGGACGAAGGTCTCTTCAAATTTCTAACACTCTTGTGCCAGTCGCCTCCACCTTACTCCCGCATACTTTCGAATTTCATCGACGCATCTCTCACATGGTCCATTCTAGGTGTTTTTCTTTCCCATGATGTCTTCTCTTGTCATTTTATTGATCCCCGAATTGCTCTTCTTATCTAATTATTTTGTGGTTACACCAAGTATGCATCTCACCGTACTTTTCTTAATTGTGTTCAGCCTCTGCATGTTTCCTTTTAGTTAAACCTTATGTCTACATTTCATTTCAGAGATAATGATAAATTGCTTTTAAAGATTGTATGTACTGTTTATTCCAAACGCTCTTCAACAAAATTTAATACTCCGATAAATTTCTTCTTCAATGTGGTCCTCTCTTAAGCTCTGTCACCCAAGGTAAATGTAGGTTTCGGTAACCTCCAGAGATCCCCCATTAATCGTTAAATCTTCATCTCTTAAAAACACATTTTACATCAATTTTGCTTTTAGAAAATTCATTTTTCCCACTTCTTTACTCTTGTCAGCAATTTCCTGGATCATCCTGTGCAGCTCTCAAGGGAAAGTCTGAGAAAAAACAAGTAATCGGCAACACGAATGTATGTTCTTGCTGTGTATGCGCGTTTGAATACCAGTTTGAAAATATTCCTCTTCAGTCCGATAGCTTTCCCCCAATAAATATTTCATTGCATTTCCTTCCCAAAGTGATGCATAACTTTTCCACTAGGAATCGCAAGTAGATACTTGATTCTTCTTGATCTTACTGCTTTTGAAATTCTGACTAGAAATTTTTTTATAAGACCTGATACCATTTTCTTTGTTGAGCATTTTGTATATACTCTTTGACTTTTTACTGTTCACAGCTTTGACGGTAGGTAGCCTTAGCGTGAATTTCTGTTTGCAAATGTCACCAAGATATTCTATCCAAGTTATATGTTTTGTGGTGTAAGACATTAAGTATATACATACGAACTCTATCCTCTTTAAATAATGCACAGTTTTTGTGGTAAGAAAATTATATTTAATTTTTTTTTTCTGTCTGCTTCTAGATGTGTCATTTGAAGAACTATATTTTCATTACATTGATTTCGATAAAAATAAAGTATTGCGCATAATATCTATTTTTTTTTCTTAATTCACAGTTCTGCCGCCAGGGGGCGTCAGGGTATATTTTTGTTTGAATGCGTACTTCCAATTCGAAAAAACTCTTTGGGAAACTCCTTCATTGGCGTGAAACTCTTACTTATAAAGAATATACTTCTTCTTAAAATAACACGTAGCGTTTACGGTATTGGACATTAAGTCATATAATGTTTTCCTCCATATATCTTTTGCTAACATTCTATTATTAAAATTCTTCTTTTTTCCTTTATTAAACCTTTCTGTCGCAAGTGGGAATACGTAGTTTTATCAGTTTGGGATGCCAGTTATTCATGGTTTCACAACTAGGGGGCGTTGCAGTATATTTTTATTTGAAAGAACGCTTTCAAATAGAAAAAAAAACCTCTAGGAAAAAATGCTCTTCACATTTTGAAAAATATCGTTCTTTAAATAACGGAAAGTTTTTCCGCTAGGGGCTCTACGTTATATCATGTTTTCCTCCACATCACCTTAGCTAATTGTTCGATTTAAAAAATTCCTTTTTGCCTTTTGTATCTTCCAGCGCGAAGAGTATTTTAGGCACAATTTGTGATCTTTCTTACTGCACATTTCTGACGAAAATGGTAATTCGTTCCTTTGCGGATTTTTTTCCGAATATAAGATTTGTTCCCCATTTACTACGAAGAGCACTGCTCACATTGCGTATTATAAATGATACACAACTTTTCACACGAGGAGGCTTGAATTCGTTCTTTTTTTTTACTTAATTTTTTTATTTTCAGAACAAATCTACTTTACAAAATTCGTTTCGTGTCAGAAAGGATTGAAAAGACTTGCTGATTAGACCTGAAAATTGGATGACATCTTTCTTGTTTTCTCTTTTCTGTAGGAAATGCATGCTCATTACACGCGCGTAATTTCGAAGATTTCGTTATTACGCGTTGGATACTTTCTTTTAGAAAGGATCTTGCTAATGTCATTCACGCTTTGATGCCTTTTCCTTTACATGTGCTCAAACCTTTGAAAATGTACAAAGCACTTTTGAGCGATTCAAAGGAAAATAAGATTTCGCTGCATAGAAAGGACTACAGACGCGTGCTGTTAAGATGTTTACAAATCCGTTGAACCAAACATGATTGCTTCACCTAAGAAAATTTGGTCTTCCGCTTTTCTAAAGGAGTTTTGCTTCGTGCATTATTTTCAGAACTTGAAGGTATAAATTTAAATCTTCGTTAATTTTAACACTTGAATGATCGACTTAACTGGTTCTTTGAAGTCCGAAAGGGTGACAGTGAGGGAAAAAAATGGTGCTCAATTTAAGGAGCGTAATGAAGGTTGACCCGTTTTAAAAGGTTCGAGCACACGCCGATATCAGAAAGACGCAAGACACTTCATACGTCTTTGAAACGCGCTATTTACTTTCAAAGTCTAATGCAGCGTAAACAGTCTTCTCTTCACGAATCAGCGGTCTGCATTTCTGATTCAATTCTCAAGTGCAGTTCATCCGGAAATTCATCTCCTTGGATTCTAACAAGGCATACGGGTATTATGCGCTCCTTTGCTGCAAATTTATCGCATGTTTGTCACCATTCCGTGTTAAGAGCGATAGCTAGAGGCAGCGAAACGTTTCCTTGCTTGCCATGTAATGTTAGAATTATCTCAGTGAAGTTTGTTCTACCAATGTGTGGCCAAATAGCTTATGCGAAGCCAGATAATTTTTCCTTATTCTGATGCTCAGGCGGTAAGGTGCATCAGATCATTTTAGGAAATAAGATTTAAATTCCGTTAAATCCAAATGACGCGAGCTCGATACCCTGAAAATGCAAGAAAGATGACACCGAATTTTTGGTTGTAATGAGCATATCTTTTGAAATTTTTTCCAATGCGAATAAAATGTTTCACATTTATTCAAGGTCCATGAAACTGGCTACAAAAAAATCGACCGGATTTCCACAATCGATAAGAACATCCAGAAATAGCAACAAGTAATTACTTCCACACGCTGCCAAAAATTATGATACGAAAATTAACAAATGCCGCACAAAACGGTTCTTCTAGCAGAAGGAATACCAGAGACAAATATATTTTCAAATCGAACAGTTAAAAGGAAAAAATATAGAAGTAAACATTATATAATTATGCATCTACTGGAAGAATGTGCATAATAGAAAAATTGAAAATATGCGGGAAAATATATCTCATGGAAAAAGCTATTCTAAGCAAAACGAACTTTTCAAATACGTCATCCGACAGCAGAGCTAGAGAGAAAAAGGTTTTGACCCTTACACCCCCAGCGGGAAAGCTGTACATTATTTAAAGGGGATAGTGCACCCCATTTTTATTATACCGAATAGCATACAGTAAAAAATAATTTTCTCAATAGGGCTTTTTGAAGCGGAGATACAGCTTCAACCAAAAGTACACAAAACACCATCTAGCGACAGAACTGTGAACATCAAAAATCTTTAAATACAAACCTAAAGTCTTCTACAAGGTAAATTTCATCTAGTGTTGAAATAATTTTTGTAAATCGCACATTTAAGAAGAGAGATATTGAGACAAACAAATTAGACATTTGTAAACCTAGCGACGAAGTTGTGCATTATTTTGGGAAGAGAAGGTCACAGAGTTTTCATAGTTATTAGTATCTGAATTATAAATATTTTTTTTAAATACGATATTTAGTCCCGCAGATATTGCTGTAAACGGAAACGTGAACTTGCGTTCTCTAGTGACACACTTATGCGTTAAGAAAAAGTTTAAATTATATAAGAAACATTTCGTATCGGAATTGCTCTCTAACAAAGAAAACATTTTTGAAATCGGGATATTAGAAGCAGAGATATTGAAAAAATTATATATATATATCTACGCCTTTAGCGGAGAAACCATGCATTTTGTGAAAAGAAAATATTCCGTAAAGGTTTTCCGAGGTGAGCGGTATCGGTCCACGAAAAAGTTTTTTGATTCAAGTTTTTAGAAGCCCAAATTTTGCTACAAGTTCATCAGAAGCAGAAATTAAAATTTACGCCCACTGGTGGCCAAAACATTATTTGCCGAAAATTAGATATCATATGCAAAACATTTCCCATCATAGGTTGTATCCGATGCAGGGTGTTCAAATCGGAGTTTTACAAGTAGAGATATCAAGGGAAATGCAATTTACCTTTAAAACCCCTAGCGGAAAATGTATGCATTACTTTAAAGCGTGACCCTAGCTTATATAATTTTCGACATAAATGGCATCAAAAGGTAAAATAATTTTTTTCAATCGGATATTTAGAAGCAAATATATGGTACAAAATTCATTTTGAATTCGACATCATCTGCCTTAACGCCCTATAGCGGCGTAAAAGCAGGTGATGTCGGATTCAAATACGTCGAAGTGGTGATGATGCCTAATTCAAATACACATATTTAAGCGCATCCAGTTTCCGCGTTCCACCTCCATTTGGTAAGTCGTCCTTTTGCATCATATGTAACGTACCAGGAGATGTGACGTACCTGCCAGAAGGACGCACACGACATAAAGGCAGATAGGAATCAGAATACATGTCCGCGTAGCTTAATTGGTAGAGCAACTTATTCCGGAATGAGTGGACCCGGGTTCGAACCCCGGCGTAGACCAAAAATGACGGAGAAATTTACTTCGTTATAATGGCGCCCGAACTATCCGGATGACCCGACCGTTCAAAATCTCGCATTGGTGTGATGTTATTTCCACACCGCGAGATAGGAAAAATATGAGCAGCACTTCGAAAGAAAAAAAAAAAAAAAAAAAAAAAAAGAAAAATAAGGGGGAGATGATGTAACGTACCAGGAGATGTGACGTACCTGCCAGAAGGACGCACACGACATAAAGGCAGATAGGAATCAGAATACATGTCCGCGTAGCTTAATTGGTAGAGCAACTTATTCCGGAATGAGTGGACCCGGGTTCGAACCCCGGCGCGGATAAAATGACGGAGAACTCCACTTCGTTATACATACACGTGGACAATCCGTCTAGGCATCAATTTGACGAAGGCACAACAAGAGGGTCTTCTGGAATGTTGGCCCACGCTTCTTGAAGAACCGTCTTCATCTGATATTTTGCTCTGGGCTTCAGTTTCCACTCATCTTTCTTGAGGACATGCCATACGTCCTTGATTGGGTCTTCATCTGATCTTTTGCTTGGGGTTTGGCGAATTTATGCCCCAGTCCAGGACTTGGACCCCATTTTGGCAAACCCAAGGAGTCGTGGATCGTGCAGTATATAACTTTTACGGAATATTATCTAGTTCAGGAGATATTGCTGGAATGTCACACCTCCCTACGAACGAAGACATGCCACGGAAAGCAGAAAATGTTGTTGCGAAATTGCCTGGTAGCGTTGTTTATTAGCAGCTCCCATCATACGGAGAAAAATTACCAATGCCAATATACCCAAAACGCCCCCACCCTTGCATAGTGCCTGGAAAGTTGACTTTTTGCTTCAAACCGTTTTGAGCGTGTCCTTCATTTGGCAGGCGGATAACTCTCCGTCCGATATTTCCATATAGGACTGGGAAGGGCGACTCGTCAGACCGACATTAGCACAGACATTGAGCCGCCGTCCAGGACAGGTGGTATCTGGCCCATGCAAACCGCTTCTTTCGCTGAACTGGCATCAACACGAGCTTTTGCTCTCACTTGTGCGAGCTATAACCCATGTCGTGTAGCCTGTTTCCAGCAGTTTGTCCAGATACAGGTTGGTCTATGTGTTCGCTCCACAATTCTGCAGTTTCTACGAACGTACCATGCCGGTAGTTAATGACAAGGCGAAGCAAAATTTGACCTATCCTGGTAGTAGTCGTTGGCAGTCTACCGTTTCTGCATCCAGGGGCAATGGAACCAGTTTCCTCGTAGTGTGTGAGGAACGTTCAGAAACTAGACTCGCTCAAACAAAATTCCCGAGCAATGTGCCGCATAGTTGATCCATTTTGTCGTTTCTGGAAAATCTTTCTTACCTGTAGTCCTAATCTGTGTCTTGATATATTTGGGCTTTGAACAGCGCAGAGACTGCACCAGCTTTTATACTGCACTTCGTTCGCATATTGTTGACCGAGCACGAGACACAGAGGCAAATATTTGCATGTGCAGCCGAGCAACGTCTGGCGAGTGCTAGGTTAGCGTAAATTTATTATCTCCGAGTGTTGGGAGGGGGAATGCTACGAGGTATATATCGAGAAGCCTGTTAAAGTCTTTGTACCAATTTTTGTTGTAAACTATAGCTCAAGTGGAGTACTTTGTTTATTAAACAGGTTTCCTTGCAAACGCATACGAATCCGCTTTTTGACGTGGATATGTCGTTAAAATTGATACCATAGGGGTTTTACCCTTTAGGAAAACTTGACCGACATAATTTTTTACGATTGATCAAATGCTTATAATTTCTAAATTATAACAAATAGCTTAAATCTAATAACTGACATAGAAAGAGTAATAACAAGTGATTCTAAAAATATCAACTTCATGTGCGCATGCGCAGGGAGAAGGGAGGGCGTTTACGCCATTTTAGGGTCGAATACGCTACGTCAAGCGCCTTGAAATCAGTATAACTCGAGATAGCGTAGAGGTAGGGTCTTGATATTTTTCCCAAACGATTTGTCTGGATGAGATTTGTCTAAAAACCAATAACCCATAAACATTTACTAAGTACTTTATAAGTTATAAACGAAAAACATATTTGTGAGCAAATCCAAATGTCTAAGTATTTGAAGCGAAAGTCCGACTCAGAGTACTACAGACGTAAATCAGAAGAAAGAAAAACTCAAAAGGAATCGATTGTGCCCAAAATGACTAATTCAGAACAATCTAGGGCTTCTTAGTACATGTGAACTAATAGACTAATATGTGAGTGAAATTTGGATGGCTGATTTTAGTCCCATACATTTTCCTGGTTTCGAATTGAAGGCTTAAAAGAACTAGAGCAATAGCCCGTCGCAAACCGTCCACTTCCATACGTACTACTTCGCCCTCAAAACGAACTGCAGGGGGAGTTGCCATTTGCAGAAACATCAATAGTATAACAGATTGCCAACCAGTAAATGTCTCAGTCAGCAACAGATTGAGAATTGAAGATGACTATGTGGGTGACATGTATCTAGTTGATGTGACAGTGTCTGCTCGAATTCGCTTCATACTTGGTTCGGTTTACATTCATCCCAAGTATCACTAGAGGTCTTCATGTTTCTGATGCTATGCGATTACTCTGAAAACATCAAGAAAATCATATTTTAAAAGTATGATACCGTATACCCAAGTGGGTATCAGTCTCAATGGTGTCTCTAACATTGATGTGCAACAAAACGCCTACTTACTCAAGTTCATGAAAGACAATTTCTGCTTGACGTACATGATTTTCTCCACCAGCTACCTTAGGCAATACTTGAATCGACTTAACCTTTGTACAAAACAAAGATGTGAATTATATGTCATATGTTTGTTATTTCTCATATCATCGGCCTTTAATAAATAAAATTATAGTCTAACTGCATTCCTCTTTCATTTATCAACCGAAGTCTACTTCAAACCCCTTACTGTCAAACACGTATCCGCGTAAATAAAACCTTCAGGTGTGTCCCGGACACAGCTTACCTCAATTTTTGTACGCTTTCCACCCGTAGGTTGAAGAAGCGTATATGCTCCAGCTTTGTCCGTCTGTCCGTCAGTCCGTCTGTCTGTCCGCACGATAACTCGCGAAAAATGGTTAGAGTTCGATGAAATTTTAGTATGTAATAGGGGATCCCCTGGGGACGACCCCAATTGAAAATTGGTGAAGTTAGGTCAAAGGTCAGGACATAGGAGTAGGATACATTCCATTGCCTTTGTGCGCCATAACGTGCGTAAAAATGGTTCGATTTCGATAAAATTTTAGTATGTGGTAGCTGCCCATTCGGGGAAGAACCCTACTGAAAATGGGTCAAGTGGGGTAAAAGGTCAGGACATAGGAGCGGGATCCCTTCCATTGCGCTTATGCGTCATAACGTGAGTATATACGGTTCGATTTCGAAGAAATTTTAGTATGTCGTAGGGAACTACCTGGGAATGAAACCTATTGAAAATGGTTGACGTTGGGTCAAAGGTCACGACATAAGAGCGAGATGCATTCCATTGCCCTTATGCGTCATAACGTGCGCAAAATGTTTCGATTTCGATGAAATTTTAGTATGTGGTAGAGGACCACCTGGAGACAAACTTTATTGAAAATGGATGAAATGGGCTCAAAGCTGAGGACATAGGATCGGAATCCATTCCATCGCCCTTATCCCATACTACAATGGCGTGCAAAAATTAAAGACGAGACGGTTTTTCGAATGTAACGTCGTGCAGAAGTGCTCCATATCGACTCAAATCATACCATAAGATCCCTAAGATGTAAGAATATAGGACAAGTGAGTAAAACCGTCCAAACAAGGAATCGAAAGGATACAAAGGCACTTTATTGAAAAGGTAGCTTCAAACAAAACTGGACAGAAGACAGAAACGTCCATATGACAGGTGGCTGCCAAGAAAAATCCAGTCTTTAGTATGGGATAAGATCCCCCCTGACTGCGTTGCAGGATTTACAACGTCTGTCCATGCTGAGGACGAGGTTGTCAAGGAGCTGTTGAGGCATCGCGGTCCATTCCTCTTGTAGCGTCAATCGCAGCTGCGGAATCGTTGCTGGCGGCTGGTGACGTGCTGCCAAGCGTCTCCTGAGAAGGTCCCACACGTGTTTGATTGGAATTAGGTCTGGGGACCTTGCGGGCCAATCCATGCGTTGAATATCTTAACTTTCCAACAGCTCTGCGACAGCCACTGTACAAGGAGGTGTAGCGTTGTCGTCCATGAAGAGGAACTCAGGACCCACACAACCTCGAAACAGACGCAGGTGAGGCAGGAGAACCTCGGTACAATAGCGCACACCAGTGACTGAACCTCCTTGGAAGATGTGGAGGTCAGTACGGCTACCAAGCATGATACCGCCCCAAACGAGAACTCCGCCACCTCCAAACCGGTCCCTTTCGATGTTGTTGGAGGTGTGATTGCGTGTTCCCTGATCTCTCCAGATGTGTATACGTCCAGAATCGCTCGTCAGACTAAATCGGCTCTCATCCGTAAAGAAAGCTCGACCCCATTGCTGATGTGACCAGTTCTTGTGTGCCTGGCACCACAGAAACCGCCGTCTCCGATGAGCAGGCGTTAATGGCACACACCGTACTGTTCGTCGTGCAAATAGACCACCTTTCGGCAGCCTCCTGGCCACGGTAAAACGCGATAACGGACGTCCAGTTGTCTGTTGCATGTGCCTTGCGATTTCTCCCGCTGTCTGCCGCATGTGCCTTGCGATTTCTCCCGCTGTCTGCCGCATGTCTCTTTTCGCTTGTAGGACAATATACCGGTCGTTCGTCGCCGTGGTTGCTCGTGGACGACCACTGCTAAACTCTCGGACAGCTGTTCCTGTTGTTTGAAATGCTCTCCAAGCTCGTGAAATGATGCTGTGAGCGATCCCGAACTCCTCGGCCACACTAGTCACACTTCGACTTTCTTCCAACTTCCCAATGACGTGACCTCAGGTAAAGTCATCCACATGTCGTCTATTGGATTGCCTGTTGGCCATATCACACGACGGTGGCAGCAACTCGACGTCGTTCAAACCGATGTACACCGTGCAATAGCTTTCTCCGAATTGCTGAGCGTACACCGCCCGTGAGCTTTATACCCTTCCGACACCCCCTCCGCCCTACGTCATGCAGCATATATGCGCATGCCCTACCGTACCGGACCTTTGTATATCTCCTGAGTGGTCCTTCGGTCCGTTCTGCCTGCTCGTTCCGCTGTTATGCTAATTTCTCCTCTTCGTCCTTAATTTTTGCACGCCAGTGTATTAAAGCAGCAATTCTTGTATGTATGTAAATTTTATTTTGAAAACGGCTCTAAGGATTTTGATGAAAGTCGTTAACCTACGGTTTTCTGGTACTAGAACTCGATTTAGCTTGATCTCGACTTTTGGAAAATTTGCTTAGTGGGTTAAATAACCACCCCGAATCACCACGTTTTTAGTGTCATGGCATAGTCCCATTAGATGTCGGCGCGCGGTCACGCTATCTGTCTCATTACATCACGCGTTGTGTGTGGATCCTGTTAAAGTTTTATGACGTCATACTCTTGCGAGCAGATGGTCGCGATTCCCATCTGCCTCATTACGTCACGCGTTGTGTGCGTATGCCTTTCCGCACGATAACTTGCGTAACAATCGTTCGATTTCTTTGACATTTTAGTATGTGGTAGGGGAACACCTGGGAAGGAACCCTATTGAAAGTGAAAAAATTGGATCAAAGGTTAGGACATAGGAACGGGATCCATTCCACTGGTCTTGTGTGTCATAACTAACGTGAAAAAGGTTCGATTTCAATGAAATTGCAGTATGTGGTAGGGGACCACCTGGGGACAACCCTTATTAAAAAATTGGCGAAATGAAGTTAAAGATCAGGACATAGGAGCGGAATCACTTCCATTGCCATTATGCATCATAACTTACGTAAAAGTGCTTCGATTTAGATGAAATGTCAGTATGTTGTAGGGGCCTGCCTGGGAACGAATCGTATGGAAAATGATCGAAATGGGGTTAAAGGTTAGGACACAGGAGATGGATCTATTCCATAGCCCTTATGCATCAAAGCTTACGTAAAAATGCTTTAATTGCGACAAAACTTTATCACGTTATTTCGGAGGTATACTGAACCGGTTATGTGGAATATCATCGAAATGGGATCAAAGGCCAGGGCACAGGGCCGAGATTTATTCCACAGCTATTATAATCATAACTTGAGTGATAACGTGAGTAATAACTTGAGTAATGATTTCTGGTATGTTGGAAAGCGTACCATAATCAATGCATTGCATGATTTTACTAACTTGTTTATAATAAGCCCGCATGAGGTGAGCAAACATTTTTTGCCACGTGGAAGGTATTTGTGCCTGTAGATCCATCGCGATTTTTAATTTTCCTCCGTGGACATATTTCTTGAAACCAATTTTTCTGACATCGAAAAATGGCCGTCGGACTTTCAATTTTATGACTGTTCTCCTTCGAACCGAATTTCACGAAACAAAATGAAAAAAAAATCCTCACATATTCTCGATGCGAATGACGAAAAATCGTATCTGTCCAGTAAAACACAGGATGATTTAAATAATTGCAAGTAAATGGAATTCACAAAAAGAAGCCTAAAGCCAAAAGCCAAATGAAAAAGGGGAAAAAGGTGTATTTGATAAATAATTCACAATTTGTTTCTCGAGATTTAATGGATTTTTCCTGACGTTTTCCACGGTGGGTGGGGAAATTGGACGACTGTTAAACTAAAGCAGTACGTACAAAATGCAATTAAAATCCTATAAAAAGCATTTCAGACAATCTTTGTAGCTAAGGTAATATATGAAATGGAAGTGATTAAAAATTAAGTGCAATTAAAGTGAAAGACGATAGCTAAGTAAACTTGATTAATTAACGCACTGTCCAAAATAATACATTTTTAAAACCGGAAAACGATTTTTGAAGAAGGTATTTTCAATGCGCCGTAGCACGAATTGTATTTTCTACGAGAGCTAGAAATTATGGCAATTATTTTGTTTCGAGGTGAGTAGCATATTTTTAATAGCAACCGAATTTTAATATGATAAACATATTCTTGATTTCAGCTGATTTTCCAGGTTGCCTGATTTATTATCATTCACCCTAGTTGGGCCCGGGTTTGAATCCCGGTGAGAAATGGATATTTGTGTTTGTCTTTCGCCACTGGCTCTCTACGTTGGCCATTTAACATACTGTAAAACCATGTTTGATGTGTATTTGTTCACATTGTGTTACTTGATCAACACTGGCCTCACTGTGTAAATTGATCAATTGGCATACTGTAAAATGTAAGATATGTACTTGTTGCTGTGTAAAATCAGCATCATGTCTAATTGTTTGTCGCGTCTCTGTACAACCAGGTCCAATAAATGTTTTTTTTAAACCTTCCAATTAAAAAAAAGTCCCGATACTTATTTGCATACGTTTTTCAAAGTTTTTTTTCATTCAGTGAACAAAAGATGATCTTATATTCTAATGTTTAAGGAGTTTTCAAGAATTGTTACTTTACAATTAGGTCCTTGTGAGCCACCTGGTAGCTGAGGGATTAGTATACTGTCTTATCGTGGCAAATGCTTACATTTTTATGCATTGTTATCCTGGACTCATTAAATTGAGCGAAAATTAGCTTTTACAGATAACATCAGATCATATGTAGAGGATTTTGGGAAGGAAGTATCTGACACCAAGTCTTAAACAACCGTTAGAAATAGGAAGCTAGGATATTTGGGCTAGAGATCCCGATAGGAAAGTGACACTGAAGCTTTTTTTAGAAAGGGGGAGGAAGACGCCATTATTTATCACGATGGCCCAGTACCCGGGATGTGACGAATTAACATGTCCATCGCGGATATTTTAGTGGTTCGAGCATTCACACCTGCTGGGATCGAACTTGAGGTCTCTTCGTGGCAGTCACGTACGTTAACCACTGAGCCATCAGCGCCCCTTTAGCTTTTATAACCTGCCTTCAACCCTTTTAACGAGCTGGAATGAATTAACGCGGTCTTCATCTGAAATCAGCTCGAACGACGGTATTCGCTATCTGTGAAGTCGGTCGAAAACAGCTGGAACGGGGTAATTGGCGGGCGCATCAGAAAGCATCGCTTTCCCATTAGCTTTTTTACTGAAAGTGGTAATTCAGAAGGGTTTTTGACGCTAATCCTTTCTGACTGTTTACCTAATGAGAAGGATATAAAAATTGCGACGAACTAAGAAAGGAGAATAAAGGTGATTGAGTCATTTGTTTTTACCCAGTGGCATGATGACCGTGTCAGGGGAACTAGCGCTTCCTCATCATGCTTTGTACCATGGAGTACAGAATAAAGGGCTAGATGGGAGAGCTTATCACCTCAGTGACAGGGTTATTAGCGGTATTTCTGAAACAAGATGGGAAAGGAATTGTTTTCCCGTAGCTACCGTAAAACCCGGCCGCTATGTGACCATATCTGTTTAGGAAGCTTAGAAAATGTTGGGCACTATTTGGACCATATGTATCTGCAGCTTAAAGGGTCAGTATCATCTGATATGCAGGGGACTTAGTTCTGCATACTGTCCATTTTTGAGAAAAGTGTGAAGTAACTGAGAAAACTTACCTTATTGCAGTTCGATGTACTCCCCTGCGCTGCTAATGACAGTTTACCAGCCATGAGGTAGGTCGTGGATGCCACGTAGCACACCATCTTTATTCAGCTGTCGTATTACTCGTGTCACGCCCAATGACAGTTCGTCCAGCGATTCGAAGCGGATGCCACGGAGCCGATTTTTTAACTTCGGGAAAAGATGAAAATCTCGTGAACTGAGTTCAGGGCTGTATGGTGGGTGGGATAAAGTTTTCCAGCTTTATTTCGACAAAATTGCCCGCACCGACGCTGCACCATGACACGACGCGTTGTCATGCAGCAAGATCACTCCCGCTTCAAACAAGTTGGGGCTATTTTGACGAAATTTCTGTCTCAACGTTGTCGTCAGAAAGTCACGATAATATTGTGTGTTCCCATTTTGCCCTACCTGCACTCGATCGGAGACCACAACATCCTGGTAATCGTACGCAAAAATCATCATTTGCTTCATTTTGGATTGTTCCCGACGACACTTTGAGGGGTTTGGGGAACTTGGAGGCCTCCATTCCGCTGATTGTGACTTCAGTTCCGACTCAAAATCAGTGGTACAAGTCTCATCAATTGGAACAATTCTGTTCAGGAAGGCGTCGCCCTCCCGTTTGAAATTGTGGAGCTGATCCTGTGCGATGCTCAATCTGGTTGCCTTCTGCTCGGGGGTGAGTTGATGTTGTACCCAGCGCGGGCCGACTTCTCTTAATCCCAGTAAGTCGGTCAAAATCCAGTGAACAGACTGAGTGGACAAATTTATCTGATGAGCAATATTCTCTTCGAGAAGCGTTGAAATAATGGCGACAGATTTTTTTGTCGCCGTTTGAGGTCGGCCTGAGCGGTGATCATCTTCGATGCTGCTTCGGCACTCCTGAAAGCGCAATACCCAGCGAGAAATTGTGCTGTGATCATGGGTTCCTTCCCCACAAACTTCTTGCAAAGCAGTGTGGATCTGTGTTGGAGTTTTTTTCCCCGCAGACTTTCTATTTTCATGTACGAGTGTTGGTGTAACGCCGTGACACGACCTAAAGAGCTGCAGGCTTCCATTTACAAACCCTCCCACGTCCACACAGTAGATGATATCTCGTCATTCTCACACCACTGCGTTGCTAAGAGTCTGACTTTGCCATGACACAATCACTTTCCCGATTGCATCATCCCCTTCCGTTTTAAATTTACGTGGGCAGAACTTTTGTATTGACCGTCATAATAAATGATTTCCATTTTTGGTTGGGCTCTTCGTGGAATACTTTGAGATAGTCCCTTTATTAATATTCAACCATCCGTTAATTATCACCCCTGCTTCAATGTCTCCGATGTTTGGAGAAAACACTATTACAGGCTGTCTATGCATCGACTGTTCATTAATTTAGTTTGGAAATTCCTGCTCTGTGACGTGTGCTCTAATGATACTTTCTCTTTAGTTCTTGTCTTACGCAAATTTTGGGTTCATGCTCTTTAAAGATTTTTCTAAGCTGAACGCCACATTTTCCTCTCCCGAAAAATTTGTTTTTGGCAACCTGATAAGAGGTCGAAAAGTAATGGCGTAATCGAAAATTAAAGATGAGAGTTGATATCTTGATCGTATGATTAGCACTGCTTAGAGTGGGTACCCTTTGGTATGAGCACTTGTTGTCACGAGTTCTGTTGTAACACGAAAACTTGGTTATCCCTTTCACTTACTTCTGGCAGTAGCACTTGTTGATCAGCCTAACTTGTAAAAGTTCCTGATGCTTGAAGCACAATTTTTATTTTTTGACAAATTGCTGTATTAAAGCGATGGCAGAGTCAGGTAATACTCCGAAGTATAGAAATAGTTATACAGAAGCTACAAAGCACAAGCGAAGTATTTCAAGGGATGTAAACAAAGGTGGAAATATCTTTAATTAGCTCATGAGACATCAGTGTTTGAGTATAGATACCGTATGTTTCTGCTGTGGTGCTGCTAGGTTTCCCGGGATAGATCACGGGCTTCGTCGGCAGCTTTCTTCGCTGACGACCGTCAACTGTAGGACCCTTAAGAGGTCCCGTCTGCTAATTGTGTATGTAACAGTAAAGTCGGAAACACAGCCAGGATTTTAAAGGAGAGGATTAAAAATTGAAATCTGACTTACAACATTGACCGAAAAGCATCTGTATTCTATTATAGTGAGAAGCAGTCGTCTCTTCATGCCTTGACGAAGCAGTTGTGTAGCAGGAAAACGAGTGAGAGCGCAAACGAGAAAAATAAGGGATCAGTGTAAACAAATGAGCTGACACCAAGAGCTATCTCCGGAATTAAGAAAGATACAGAAATATAATAACACTTGTTTTAAAGCATACAACAAGAGCTATCTGTAATGCATTGTCGGAATGGACAGCAGGCTAATGCCAAAATGTTATTAAACACTATTGGCTTGACAACAGGTAAAACAGCGAAACAACTAGTAAAACTAAAGCTACTTACAGTAGCTAGAGCTCCTGAGGCATCACTGAACACGTAATACACAAGCAAACCTCATTGGAAGTACCAGGGACTATTCTAGAAATTTGCATAAGATCCATTCTCGTGATCCATACGTTTCTGCACACTTACGAATTACAGGAGCATATTACGTAGCACTCCAGTGGAAGGGGTGACAAAGAAATATAAGTGAATGCAAGATATTTGCGCTCGTTTGTAGTGTAGAGGACAGTAGCAGGGCACCAGCCCATAACAATACGAAGGATAATAAGAAGGGAAAGAAGTAAAGGTGACATACCCAATTCTAAGCAAAAGAACGGTATCTTGGTAAGAGAGCGACGTGTTAATATGGGAAAAGAGAAGTACGTGTACAAAGGTATAGACGACTCATGTCATCGCATCACAACAGAGTGCAGATACTTTCTGTCAATTTAGTAAGTCAGATTTCAATTTGTATGCCCCCCCCCTTTGACAATTCTGGCTGTGTTTCGGAGGTTACTGTTACAAATGAAATTTGTGGACGGGCCCCTTAGGTGTCCCAGCATCAGAGATCGAAACGGGTCACCGGATCGACCATTCCCTGCCTGTTAAACAGGTGGGGTCAAGGTGTTCTCGACCTGATTTCGACCAGGTTTTATTTCCGTTTTATTTCGGAATAGAAAAAAAAATATTTCAAAGAACCTTTCTGAGGTCTTTGGAATAATACTTTAGAGTTGCAGATTATGATCCAAGAACTTACTGAGAAGAATAAAGAAATAGGGATAAAAATGAACATTCAGAAGACAAAACTGATGTTCAGTGCTTTTTTAGGGAATGAAAATGTATCAGTTGATGAGTAAAAGCTGGAGATAACCAATTCCTACATTTACCTTGGGCAGCAGATATCAAGCGAGATTCACATTGATGAAGAAATTAACTGGCTTATGAAGCTTATTTGGAGAACTTTTGGAAGAAACAGTACAATTTTAAGAGCAATATGCAATTATGTCTTAAAAGAAAAGTGTTTAATCAATAAATCCTACGGTCATGTATAGCATCCTACAATTGTGAGACACCCCGTGGTAATCGCATATTCGGTTCCTTAATGACCTCCACATCTTCCATTCGACTAATGAGATGCGTTGTTAGAAAAGGTGTCTTCTTCCACGGTGATTTCTTGTACGCTGAAGAAAAGTGGTCGTTTGTTGACAATTTTACAGCCTTATTCAGTGTTTTAGCTTCGAACATCTTATTTTCAATAATTACTGTAAGATTTTCTGATTCAACGATTTCTCAGTGTTGTTTATACATGAAAGATAATGTCAAATATATAATAATATTTAACCAGAACAAATATTAAATACATAATAAAATTATATCGAAATTTGGTATAATAATAATTATATGGAAATAAAATTATAAAAATAAAATTAAAATAAATAAATAATAAAAATGAATAAATAAATAAATAATAAAAATGAATAAATAAATAAAAATACAATTATATGGAAATTTGGTATAAATAATAATAATCAATAAAATTAACTACATTTTCACATCATATAATGATTGAAATGTTTAACGACGGCAAGCTAATGTAAATACGTTTTTCAACATTGAGCACCTCTTCGTTTTCTAAAGCCTTTCTTAGCAGGCCTCAGGGGCGGATTTATGGGGTCGCGCAAGTCGCAATCCCGAAGGGCTTCGCGTCCCGGAAGGCACCCGATTCATTGCGAAAAGGAAATTAAAGCAAGGAGGAAGCAAAGAAAAGGAAAAAAAGAGGGGGAAAGTTATGTTGATGAATATAATATTTTGTGGAATCAGAGAAAAGCAGTCGTGGTTCAAACTTTATGTAGTGCTTGTTGTCTGTTCTCTACTTAAGAAATGTAAAGTTGGCTATCCTGCTTGACAAGCCCGTAAAATTTTGCTAATTGTAGAGTAATTCCATTTGTGCTTGGTGGCGACACTGACCACTGGTAACGTCGTATCATATCGTTTGTAATCTGGATTTCTGTTCGATCTCCACGTTGTGGTATCATACAGTCTTAATTTCTCAGTATTGTGATTATTAACACCTAACCGTGACCTTAAAATCGGCATCGTTGCAGCTGTTGTTTCTGTTTCTTTTATATAAATTAATAGTTTATATATCTTATTCTCCTGAAAATGAAGCCAGTGAAACGAAGGTTATGAAAAGGGGAAAAATGAAAAAAGAGAAAGACGAACATCTTCAAATGCCAAATAATGGTTTATTAGTATTCCTGCATAAGCCTGTGCAGAGTCACTGATGAGCAAATTGAGAAAAAGCCTCGGGATTTATGTACTTCAAAAGAAAATGTGCAACTGGACCGTACACAGGACTCACACCATTAACGTTCAGACAACAACGATGGTAAGGCTAGTTTAATAAATTCAGATCTTGACTCCAGCTACTTAGATTCAATAGCGCACCCAGAAATTTTTTCCCAAGGGGAGGGGTGCATGGGCCGTGGCGCGCACAATTTTCTGAAGGTAGGGGTGACCCCGCCTAAATTTACCGGGAAAAATAGGTGCCATAACAATTAAGAAGGAGGTTGACTTTTGTATATTTTTTCTTATCCAGTTACCAGTAACATCACAGTACAAGAAAGTTAAATTATTAGAAAAAGCAGTACATAAAATTCCTTTTCGGGTTAGATTTTTCTAAATTTATTTAACAGAACTACTACCTTTTAATTATTGTATGTTATAATTATACGATATATGATTAAGAAATATATATAGATCGCGCATCGTGATTTGGTGTTTCGGACTTCGACGTAAAAATCTTCCGCTCTACCAGCCCAGGGGGAGGGCACCCATTGGCCCTCCCCGTGAGTGCGCCACTGCTTAGATTTATGTGAGAAATTATCTCATCTGCTACTGAATAATTTTAATTGTCAGCCCTCAGAGCCAGACCAAATAATCATCCAAGAGCATGAACCAACAAATCAAAAGGAAGAGCGTAGGCCTATCTGTTCAACGAATTCATCAAATCCTGCTGATATAGCTTTATGGTCTTCTAACCCCACCTCTGATATGATAGATTACTTTATTAGAAGGAAATGGAATAAAACAAAAAAAGAAACTGGTTAATTTTTTTTGAAACTTCTAAGTCTGTTAACTGCTATGTGTGTAAACTTTTCCCCGACCATAAACAATCACATAGGGTTCCTGTTGATGGATTTTCGGATTGGTCCCATACAGAAAAAGTTTGAAGAAATCATGAAATCTCGAAGTCTCACTTGACAGCCCGGATCAATATGCTTACAAGGAGCAAATTATCCGGGAGATTTGATTCTCAACTAATGACTCAGATTGAAAAAGAGAACAGCTATTGGAGGCAAGTACTATACCGAGTAGTGACTACTGTGAAACTACTTGCAAGAATCGGACATTCACTCAGAAGTCACAGAGAAACTGACTGCTCTGAAAATATAAATAAGGGTAATTTCATAACGTGTATGAGTATCTTGCAGAGTTTAATGACTTTCTGGAAGATCATTTTGAAAAGCATGAGCACTGTGGTTCAGGCTGAACAAACAATTCGTCTCGCCAAACATATGATTAGATATTAACTGTAATGGCGGGAAAACTTGAGAACTTTTCTTATCAGGAAGTTAAATATCCACAGTACTTTTCAATTATCGCCGATTCGACTTCTGAAGTTAAGTCATGTGGATTAACTAACTTTTGTTTTGAGGTATGTAAAAGCTGATGGAAAAAGCTACTGAGCGATCCCTTAGTTTCTTGCACAGAAATTCTCACAAAGCGGGGCATTTCAAAGATACTGTCTTGAAAAATGCTTTAGATCTAGAGCTAGATATGAAAAACTATAGAGGTCAATGCCGTGACAATGCCTTGAACATGTCAAGCATATATGCTGCGCTTCAAACAAAAAATAACTGAAAGAAGTCCCACAGCATTTTATGTGCCGTGCTAAAGCCATTCTTTGAATTTAGTAGGGCAATAATGCTACTGAATGCTACAGACATGCTGAAGCTTACTTTGATTTTGTTCAAAAAGTATATACTTTTCTTTTGGCCTCCATTCATCGTTGGGAAACACCTAAATCCCACCTTCAACTACATCAACACATTGTGAAACAGTTGAGTGATACTCGATGGTCAGCAAGAGCTGATGCTGCATCACCCTTACGAGGACCTTAAAGTGAAATTAAAAAAGCATTAATTAAACATCTTGAGTGTAAAACTGAAAAGCCTTTAGCCAAAACAGAGGCAAAATCAATGGCAAAAAAGTTTGACAAATATGGAACTGCCTTCATGTCTGTCTTGTGGGACCGGCTTTTGCAACGAATCGACAAAGTCAGCAAATCCTTGCAGAAAGAGATGGAAACATGTAGATGACAGTAGTTCTATTTCAATCTCTGAAACGCTTCTTTGATGATGTCGTAACGACTATTCTGGCGTTGGCATAACATCCTCGTCTTTGTCAACATCTGTGGAGCAACCAATGATGAGAGTTACAAAAGGAGAATAAAAGAAAGAGCTTTGCTGATGAAAGTACATACAGTAAAGTTTATCTAAAAGGAAAAGAAAAGATTTGAATGGAGATACTGAATTTTATCTGTGACAACCTGGTCATTGATAGCATTCAATAAATTCCAAATTTAAGCTCGGGAAAATTAAAGAATAATTATGATATATATTCAACTTATTCAAAGTTGTTTTTGCTGATGAACATGTCCATTCTACGAAATGTGACCTCAGCAATATTTCCAAGGTATATTCAAATGATATAAATAGAAAACTGTTTTGTAATGAACTGCAGCACTTCCGTCGTTTTGTGAATCTCATTGATTAAGATCAATCCTCCGTCTGGCCAGAATATTGCTACACACTGCTTGGGGACAGTGGTGGTTTGAAAGAGACGTTTCCAAATGTGGAAACCATTCTTAAAAGTTTCCTTACTTTACAAATATTTAATGCAAGTGGTAAATAATCATTTAGTGTTCTTAAAAGAGTTTAAAACTATCGACGATTACCCCTTTCTCAAGAGCACTTCGATAGTTTTTTTAATATTGTACATAGAGAAAAATGCCCCGAATCATTACAATTATGATGACGTTATAGACACATTTGCTGCAATTAAAGCCAAGAAGAACTTCTTATAAACACGATACTGTGTTTGTAAGTAAATGAAATAGGGTTTCTCTTTTTTGCAATATAGAATAATAATAGAATTATTTGATGATGATGAAATTTATTATAATCCATTTGAAAACTGTAGTAAATATACCCGGAACCCGGATGTGCGTCAAAACGAGGGGCTCCCAAAAGGTTCAGTGAGACGGGCCCCATACAGCATAAATCCGCCCCAGTTAGGCCTACGGTTGCCACACTCTTTCTACTGGCAGCTGTGTCACTGGCCATGTATGAAGCAAATTTTAAAATTTCTTTTAGATGGATTTCTGCGGTACAATTCATTTTTGTTGTTGTTGTTTTTTGAATTTTACTTTTTACTACATGAGAAGTCATGATCTTGGATTGCTTCCAACTTAGTTTTGTTGAATAAAGGACCTTGAAACTACACCACGTTTATGAATATAATAAGTATTAGAAGAAATCTCAAAGTTTTTGGTAACGTTTAAATCATCTTCTAATGAAAAACATATCCAAAATAATCACTAATAGATTGACGAAAACCAAAATTTATTTTGACTATTATTTTTAGCAGCTAAATTGAACAACACTATCAACTCAAACCTCGCACTCACTTACTGACAACACAAAGCGACCTTTAGGGATCAAACGTACAAGAATTCACAGTGGAAGGAGACATGTTTTCTAACAACGCTTCTCATTGGTCGAATGGAAGGCGTCAAATAAGGGATCGTATATGCAATTACCACGGAGTGTCCCACAATTGTAGGATATTATACATGACCGCATCCTACCAGTGCTTACGTACGCAGCAGTGACGTGGACCTTAACTAAACAAGTTAGTAAAATCATGCAATGCATTGATTATGATACGCTTTCCAACATACCAGAAATCATTACTCAAGTTATGAGGATAATGGCTGTGGAATAAATCTCGCTCCTGTGCCCTGACCTATGACCCCATTTCAATGATACTCGACAGAAGCATTTTTTTTTATTGGAGATTTAACGACCACCGTGAGCAACTCAATGGGCTATAAGCAGTCTCCCGTCCCTAATTTGGGGTCACTGGTTCCAGGGAAGGGAGAGAGTCAGTGCCGTAAGACAAACACAACATCCATGCCTCACCGGGATTCGAACCCGGACCCTTTCGGACGAATGATCAGAGGCCATCGCTTAGACCACTGCACCACCGGGGCGGCTAGAAGCATTTGCATTCAAGTTATGAGGATAATGGCTGTGAAATAAATCTCGCTCCTGTGCCCTGACGTTTGAATCCATTTCGATGCTATTCAACACGACCGGCTCAGTATACCTCAGGAACAACATGATAAAGTTTTGTCGCAATCGAAGCATTTTTACATAAGCTATGAAAATAAGTGCAATGGAATGGATTCCGTTCCTATGTCCTGACCTTTGACCATATTTCGCCCATTTTCAACAGGTGTCGTTCCCAGGTAATACCCTACCACATACTAAAAATGTCCTAAATCGAACCATATTTACGTAAGTTATGACGCATAAAGCAATGAAATGAATCGGATCCCGCTCCTATGTCCTGACGATTGACCCCATTTCGCTCATTTTCAAGAGGGTTCGTCCCCAGGTGGTCCCCTACCACATACTAAAATTTCATTGAAATCGAAATATTTTTACGCGAGTTATCGTGCGGACGGACCGACAGACGGGCAGATGGACAAAGCTGGAGCTTATACGCTTCTTCAACCTACGGTTGGAAAGCTTAAAAAATATTTACGAAAGCTGCAAACAACTGAAATAAGAATGGAGAGATGCATTCTTGGTGTAACCAAGAAAGACAAAAAGAAGAACTCGTGGATAAGGAAAATAACAAGAGTGGAATACATCATTATTGGAATAAAATCTCTTAAATGCCAATGGGCTAGACATATTGCCAAGGAGAACGGACCACTGATGAAAAAACCGAAATTTTAGACTGGATTCCAAAGGACAGGAAAAAACTCAGAAGAAGAACACGTGGAAGATGGGTCGATGGAGGAGACTTATCCAAGACAGTCCGTTGTGAAAGAAACTTGGGGAGACCTTCATCCAGAAGTGGATTGATAATGATTGGCAGCGATGATGATATAATACATTCGAGTTTAAAGCAGATTTGTCCGGGTCAGGCCCGGGTCGGATCCAATTATGTAACGTCCGGTTCGGTCCAGGTCCAAAATTTCTGACCCGTTTCGAACTCTGCCCAGTATCGACAGTCATCAGCGAAGGCGGTTGCTGACTCAGCCCGGGATCAACGCCAGGAGACTGCTGCATCTACCGGTCGATTTCAAAGTTGCTTGTCTTAGGACATTATCGGAGTTTCAAGCAACTGAAGCTAAGCAGATGAATCCGAAAAACTTTTTGGGCACGCGCTATTCGAGGCAAAATCTTCTTCATCCTAGCGTCGAGGACTATTTCTCATCCATATGCGGATTTTCTTTTCTTCTGAAGGATGGCTACACTGGAAACAGTAAAAAGTATGGCATCTACATGCGGACAGTGGTATTACACGAGGCCGTTCATGCATTTGTGAAAAATTAATTCTTCCGGGAATTAACTTCCTATCTGTTTCTGTAGTTGTTGCGATATTTTCTTATACCATAAAAGCGAAGTGCAAACGTTAAGTAGAAGTTCTAATAAATTAAAAACCGATAAAACAAAATAACACAAAATTTCACATTAATAATTCTAAGTCATCTCCCAGTGAAAGAAATATACTTTATTACTCAATATGCAAAAATTCTTTTATTCAGAATTTTTAAGCGATTGATGTTTTTCTTAATGCAAATGGTTACGGCTGCTTTATTCCTTGCTTAATCTGATTATGTAGTCTTGAGAAAATTTATTCTGTTTCAGTTTATAAAAATTATATGCAACACATGAGTTTTTCGAGCGATTTATTATTTAAAGAATTCGGGTATTCCCAGAATGGGTTTTAATCCTCTGAAACTTCTTATTTCGCAAGGGGAGCATGTTTAGTGGCCAAAAATATTTCTCATTTGATTCACCACACTAGAAAGGCTTTTTCTGGAAACTAAATTCATCAGCTTACCTTTATTTAACGAAGCATTAATACTTTGAAGTACCAGTTTTCGACATCATTTCTTTTTTCAATGAATGAACATCTCGGAGTCTTTGAGGTAACTGTGTTACTTAAATAATAAGCATTTACAAGAAAAACGCAGTTTTCAGAAAGTTAAAACTTAACAGCTTAAGAAAGCTTATTGAGATTACGCAAGTGCAAACTGGCGATTATTTTTTTTTGTTATACATTTTTTGCTGTTTCTTTACACATTTTATTCGAGTGTTACGCTAGATTTAGAAAACGAGCCAATTACTTAACAAGGCTTATTAAAAAAATCACTGCAAGAGGTAGAGAATAGTTATACATAAACAGATACAAAACAAAGAAGGGTAAAGCAATATTTTTCCCCCCATCAGGATTAGCTCATGTTTCACAAGAGTGAAAGGTCAAAACAGTATTTCTTGTCAAAAGTGTCGTATTTCGGGTTTGAAAATAATTAAAAAGATGTTTGGAAAGAATATATGTTTTGGGTCACTGCAGTACTTTGGAACGCATAATTCATTTAGCTTTACAAAGCGCTTACAGAAAATGACAGGAAGTTTTTTTATGACGGGCAAAAAGCTTAACCCATTGTTTTACCTCAATTTTTGCGAAATATTCTTAAAAACCTAATTTTATCTTTCATACGAGTACTTTCTGTAGAGTTATTTCATTTGCAAAATCATTTCACGAATGAATGGAAACAATTTCACTCTCAAGAAACGCATACGCGCTATAAATATTTCGTTTTTTATCCATTATTTTTACAATTTATGCTGAATATTCTTAAAGCATTTTTTAGACAGGAACACACTTTGTTAAATATATTATTGTTTTACTTTAAATATCTGCATAATTATATTTCGTTATTAACTTTCCGTTAGTCAGTATATATGTATAATATTTACTGTTCTCTCCTGGGAGGTAAAATTTAATGAAAGTAGACAAAATCGTGAAACCGAGAAGAATCAGGTGTTTCACATTGAACTTCTTGAAATACGACGGCAAGTTCCTTTTGTTCCACCATTTCTAAAATGCATATGTTGCTTTATTAATTTTATGCATCGTGATCACATAATCGAGTAGATCCCTCTCTTACCACACACAAAACAAGGAAGACAAGATTAAATTGTCGTGTGAGACTACAAAAAAAAAAAACATGCAGAGGTAACAGATTTGTAAGCATAAAAAAAGTACTGAGCAAAGGAAAGGCAATTCGAGAGACAAAAATCCTGAGATACAAATGAAAAAGGAGATTGGAAGACAAAACAAATCGTGAAGAATACGCAGTCAAGTAGGTTAAAGGAGCTTCAAGTAGAAACGATAATATGTAAATTTAAAGGACCTTGATGAGAAAACGGGACTACGGAAGGTTAAGAGATTTTCAGACAAAAAGGAAGTTAGGAAGGTAAAGGAACTTGAAACCCAAAAAGAGAATACTGACCTTGAACCAAAAAAGGAATTTGGAAGATAAATAATTTTTACTATAAAAGGAGGCGTAAAAATTTAGGTTTAAAGTATGCTTCAAGAAGAAAAATGAGATACAGAAGATAGTTTCTTAAGGTACAAAAGAAAACGTAAAAGATTTATCTTCAGGCCCAGATGGGAACAGTAGGTAACTGAAGGTAATAAAGATGCAGAAGTAACGGAAACGCAAAGAAAAGGAAATTCAAGATGTAGAAATCCTGTAGATACAAATAAAGAAGGATAATGGAAGACAAAAGATAATGTGAAGAAAACGCCGTCCGGAAGGTTAAAAGATTTTCTGGCACGAAAGATAATATGGAAAAGTAGAGGACCTTGAGGAGAAAATGGGTACATGGAAGGTTAAAAGACTTTCAGACGAAAAGGAAGTACAGAAGATAAAGGGCATTGAAACCCAAAAAGGGAATATGGTAAATCATCGAACTTTGAACCATAAAAAAGGAATTTGGAAGATATCGGACTTTGAACCGTGAAAAATAATTTAGAAAGTAAATAATTTTTACTGGAACAGGAGAGGTAAAACTTTAGAACCATAAAGTATGCTTCAAGAAGATAAATGGGATGCAGAAGATAGTTTCTTAAAGCACAAAAGAAAATGTAAAATATTTATTTTGAGGCCCAGATGGAAACAATAAAAGAAAGAAAAAATGATTTTGAATCATAAATGAAAAATCCCTGGAGGATGGACTTTTAATAAAAACGGAAGAACATATGCTAAATGATGTTGTAACACGAAGTAGAATGTAGATTGTAGAAGGTAAATGATCTTTTATATCAACAAGTTAGTAAAATCGTGCAATGCATTGATTATGAGACGCTTTCCAACATACCAGAAATTATTACTCAAGTTATGAGGATAATGGCTGTGGAATAAATCTCGCTCCTGTGTCCTAACCTTTGACCCCATTTCGATGATATTCAACAGAACCGGTTCCGTACACCTCAAAAATAACATACTAAAGTTTTGTCGCAATACAAGCAGTTTTACGCAAGTTATGAGAATAATGGCTGTGGAATAAATCTTGCTTTTGTGCAATGACCTTTGACCCCATTTCGTTGATATTCAACAGAACCGGTTCACTATATCTCCGGAACAACATGATAACGTTTTGTCGCAATCGAAACATTTTTTGGTAAGTTATGTTGCACAAGGGCAATGGAATGGATCCCACTCCAGTGTCCTGACCTTCGACCTCATTTCGCCCATTTTCAATAGGGTTCGTCCCCAGTGGCTCCCTACCACATACTAAAATTTCATCGAAATCGAACCATTTTTACGCAAGTTATGACGCATAAGGGCAATGGAATGATGGAATGAATTCCACCTTTATGCGCTGATCTTCGACCCCATTTCGCCCATTTTCAATAGGGTTCATCCCCAGGCGGTTCCTTACCAAATACCATATTTACGCATGTTATGACGCATAAAGGCAATGAAATGGATCCCGCTGTTATGGCGTGACCTTTGACCTCACTTCACCTATTTTCAATAGGGTTCGTCCCCTGGTGGTCTCCTACCATATATTAAAATTTCATCGAAATCGAACCATATTTACGCAAGTTATAACGCATAAGGGCAATTGAATGGATCCTCTCTTATGGCGTGACCTTTGGCCCCACTTCACCCATTTTCAATAGGGTTCGTCCCCTGGCGGTCCCCTAAAACATACTAAAACTTCGTCGAAATCGAACCATTTTTACGTGAGTTATCGTGCCGACAGACAGACGGACGGACAAACAGACGGACGGACTGACAGACGGACGAAAGAAGCTGCAGCATATACGCTTCTTTAACCTACGGTTGGAAAGTGTAAAAAAAGGAAATATTGATGATAAACAGCTTTGGTACTCAAAATAGGATACGGAATGGAAGAAAAACCAAATAGAATCATAACAAAAAGTCAGAAGGTAATCGACACGGCGGAATATGAAAGATAAAGGATTGTGAAACTCACATGAGAGTAGAGCGGGTAAATTACCTTGACGCATAAAATGGAACAGCGTAGATAAAGACCTTTATTGTATAAAAAAGAATGTGTGACTAACAAAAACTATTCGAAGAATCCATGCATTCAAGAAAAGACGAAAACATTTTTCCAAATATTTTTTATGTATTTACATAAAGAGAAACTACCTTCGTTTCTCTAACTTCCTTAATTTAGATAATATTTTCTCTTCGTATTTTGGCCGAATTCGTTCCCTTTTTGTAATAATGTTGAAATACGGTTTAAGTACATCAAACATGAATTTGAATAGAGTAATTCGTAATAACTGGAGTTTGATAATTTCACGTTAAAACCGTAAGAACATATCGCCGGGACTTTTGTTAGTCAAGTGTATTATTGATAACTATGTTAAATTGTCTTATAATGACTACAATTGTAAAGTAAATTCATTGAAGATTTGGAACCTTTCCTTAATCCAAAAGCACACGTAATTTTAGCGAAATTAATCGCAATCACTGATGTGTTCGTACATCGTACTAAAAACACATCATCCGTGTTTTCGTTTGAAGAAATCTCCATGAAGATACATAAAAAATCAATACAACAGACCTAGAAAATGGGAATTCTTAGAAAAATGTACTGCTAAATTTTTCGGAGAAATAACATGCTAGATCTCCCAAGTCAAAATCATCTGCTTACGTATTAAACCGCATGACGTGCTTTTGAGAGAATTGGACTTGATTGGTTGGAATTTTTTTACTTGATGGAGATTCCCCAAGCAGTAGCTGACGGTGAACAAGGTTAATCCTGAAATCACAGATTTTAACAACAGTACACTTTAATAACCATTTTTGAATATGGTGAGTTTGTCATTTCCCTTTTTATTAGCGCTTATTTGAAAACGGTTCCATGTTCTCCGATTCCGTGCAGCTGCGTAAATGATGCAGGAAAATTGTTTCTAAATTGTCCCGTCCGAATAAATCGCCGAGTTCGATGTTATGATTATTGCTCTACGAGGGAATGAGTGATAACGATCTTTGTAGAGACTTGTCAAAAAATTATCGGGTCTTGAGTTTAATGCAGGCAGTTTTCACGATGGGCCGACGAGCAGTTGATTGGTCAAAGGATCAGCAGCAGAAGACGGACAAGGCGTTAAGATAGGAGTGAAAAGTTGGTAGTAATGTAGTTGTCCTAGAGAGGATGAATAGAGTAGGACTTCTGATCCGGCTCTAGAAGAGAGGCGTTTCGAAGATTTTCCTCTGTATCATGAAAGCACAACAAAAACATAGTGGGGAAACGTAAATTTAGCAGCGAGATAACTGGGAAAGGAGTTCGATAGCATAATAAGTAGAAACGGATTAAATTAATAATACAAGTTATGGTAAAGAAAACAAGCCAAAGCTTTGAAGCCCCTCCTCGTAATTAATTGAATATACTTATTCTTCACTGCAAAAACGACTTATAATTTTAGCAGATATGTAATTTATTTGTTTCACCGTCAGGGGAAAATAGAGGCAAAATACCGGAATTTCAGAATTCTTTACAAGCAAAGATCTAACGAACCCTTCATACAGGGCACTGAAACATACAATTCAGTGAAAAGCCCTTCAACACAAGAGGACTTAGTCAAACTAGTTATGTTCTTTGGCGAACTAACCAGGCAGAGGTAGTATTAACCGCAACCGTTTGTACCATTTGAGAAAATGAAAATAATGAGCACAGTAGGATTTTTTAGTTCGTTTTCAACTTTTTGATTCAGCCGGTTTGTACGGACAAACCGGCTGAATCAACCTTCAGGCCATACAACCTGAAAAAAATCAACCTTAAATAAATCAACCTGAAACTAAATCAATCTGAATAAACCCCGAATGGACGAAAAATTCAGTTTAAGAAATGAACGTAAATTTCTTAATGCATGAGAGAGAAGGTAACTGACAAGTTGCAGAACGTTTTAATACAGTACATTGGTGTCCCAAATTAACGCGATAAACACAAAATCATGAATAACGCAAAATCCACACCACAGAGTTTAATGACATTTGGTACGAATGCTACCTGGGGCTTTTGGATTGCCCCGCGTCATTATTAGTATTAAGGGTAATCACTCGAATCTCAAAAACTATGTTTTCCCAGTATTAGAGAAAACACAGGCTCGCTATTCGAGGATGGGCGTTGTGTTTCACCCAGCCGACGTTTCGTGTATCGGGGTCCACTGAGTGCCGCAATGCTTTAAAGTAATCGTCTAGCTTTTCATTTCTTTTTGAATAATTCGTTAACTTACAAATTTTGATTTGTTTACTAGCACTGATGCGTAAGTTACTCAATATTGCACTGGAGGATTTTTCTGAACATTCATTCCAAATCATTTATTCACACATCCAACACTCAATCGTTATTAACCTTTTCTACTTTACAAAATTGTACACTCAAATGAAATGTAGCCGACTCATAATAACGTGAAAATAAAATATGTTTATTTTGCCTGATGAAGGCTTGAAATCTAGAAAAATATACACTCAGTCATATGAAAATGTTTGAAGACCCTTTTAGCAAAATTATTTATTTAAAGGTTAACTTTAATTTCTTATTTTCATTTAATATAATTCTGAAATATTTCGAAACATAATTTACTAAAAATGATTCCCTATACTACACAATTTCCTGCTCTGATCAATGGTATTTACTTTACTCAACCATTTCATTTCTTCTATTTCTGCCCTACTTTTCTCAGCATTAGTTTAGAGCTGGTTTTACTTTCAACCTTAACTTAGTCTATTTCTGCCCTGCTTTTCTCAGCATTAATTTAGAGCTGGTTTTACTTTCAACCTTAACTTAGTCTACTATGCTCTTCTTTAATTTTCGGTTCAACATACTAATTATGTAAACAAGAGGAAACATTAAGGTCGGAATTGTCCTACCTTCTATCCCACGATGAGGGCTGGAATATCATTCTCTCGAAGTTTTCATGCTATCTCCTCTCTTCCTGAAGTGCTTATGCCAACTGTCTGACTTCTGTCATCATTCTCTCGAAGTTTTCATGCTATCTCCTCTCTTCCTGAAGTTCTTATGCCAACTCCTAATTCTCTCTGAATTCTGTCATCATTCTCTCGAAGTTTTTATGCTATCTCCTCTCTTCCTGAAGTGCTTATGCCAACTGTCTGACTTCTGTCAACATTCTCTCGAAGTTTTCATGCTATCTCCTCTCTTCCTGAAGTTCTTATGCCAACTGTCTCAATTCTGTCATCATTCTCTCGCAGTTTTCATGCCAACCCATAATTCTCTCTGAATTCTGTCATCATTCTTTCGAAGTATTCATGCCGACTGATATAATTATCTCGCTCCTCTTCCTGTCCTACCAAAAATTTGTTCTTCCCGGATCCTCCTACCAATCTACAGATTGGTCAAACAATTATCATTTCCCGATCTGATTTGCTCTGGGTTTCCCGCCATTTCTCTGACTTGCCATCCTTCGCCCCGTCTAAAATCTGTGTCCGCCCTCAAATTCTAGGAACTTCGTTGCCTACGGATCTCTGAGGTCGTAAACCTTCCTATCATAAAACTGCTATAGTTTTCCTTGGCCTGGCGTCAAGTTATTCTTTTCTTCCAGACTTGGTGCATCAAATCTCAAGACGACTGGCGCCGAGCTCCAATAAAATGTCTACCCGCTATTTCTCTGACTTGAATTACTCTGTCTTACCCAATATTGCTGGCTCATAGCAGTTAGGGAAAGGATGCCCCGCGGTCCCATGCCACAGCAAGCGGACTGCTGGAAGCCCTTCGACTCTGAGAGAGAGAGAGAGAGAGGGTGGGGTGGGGGTGAAGGGGAAAGAGCGGTACTTTCCTGACCTTCCTAGGCGCGAACCCACGGAAGAACATCAAAGGGGAAAATTAAATTGTGAAATGCAGAGCGTCTGAAGAGCGTGAAGTTTATAAAATCCTTATTTTAATAATTCTTACACCAGCTCCCCAAAATCTCTCCCATTCATTTGATTAATTTTTTTAAATCCCATTTCTTTTCCGCTTTTCCGATTACTTCTCAATTTCCAATACAGGGAACAGGTGCACACTCGCTCACGAGTGCTGCAACACGAACATAAATATATCGATAATACAGCAATACACAAAATAAAATGAAAACCATCACCACACGAGGAGGAAGCATGGGCATGACAGCATGGCAATCCAAAACTCGGCTAGAGAGCTTTTGGCAGAAACAGTACAATTTTTGAAGAGCAATATGCCATTGTGTCTTAAAAGGAAAGTGTTTAATCAATGCATCTTTCCAGTTTTCATATATGGAGCAGATACATGTACTTTAACTAAAAAAGATGTACAAAGGCTGCGGACAACTGAAAGGACCATGGAGAAATACATGATTGGTGTAACCAGGAATAATAAGAGGAGGAATTTGTGGATGAGAAGAGTGACAAGAGAGGAAGACATCATAATCAGAGTAAAATCCCTGAAATTGTAATGGGTTGGTTATGTTGCCGGAAAAACGAACCACTGATGCACAACCGAAATTTTTGATTGGATTCTAAGGGGCAGAAGTAGACCACGTGGGAGATGGATGGATGCAATTCAAAAGCATACCGCAGTAACATGGAGGAGACTGGCTCGGGACAGTTGTGAAAGACACTTGGATAAACTTTCATCCAGCAGTGGATTCATAATGGTTGACAATGACGATATATATATATATATATATATATATATATATATGTATGACACTGTATATGTAAATAGACAGAAGCGAACACAGGTGCCGAAAGATGTGTTGCAATCGTGATATAAGTGGCACTTCTTTATTTACGTTCTGCGCTGTAATTTCTAGTTCTATATAGTGTACACCACTCGTGTTATTACTTATTTGTTTAAAATTGTTACTAAGTGTTCCATCTCTTTTCACTCTTTCTTCTTCTACTTCTTTTTTTCCCAATTAACTATAATCTTTGTGTGCTCACCTCCTGAACTTGAAACCGTAAATATCATCTCATTCCATTTTAGGCAAGTGCAGAAAAGTCTCTCTTAGGACGCAAGGCACGCGCTCTTTACCACATGCCTGACGTCACTAGGACAAATATTTATGTAAAGGATACTTCCGGTTATCGTGCCCTTACTGAGAAGTGGCGGGCGGAAAGAGAAAGCTTTTCGAGAAAGAAAGTGGAAAGCCAATATTATGACTGTTACGACCAAGGGTCTGGAGAATTATTGCTTCTGGTGAGCAGAAGTTATGGGTTCATATCCCTATGCGTGCGCTATGAAATTAATCGCTTGAGCAAAGGGTACTCATAAAGTTTCTTGAACCATAGCAATAGTTTACTTTACGATGAAAATAAACCCTAAATAATTATGAAACACATTTTGCATTTTTAATGCATTCTTACTATGGGTTGAAGAAGCGTTTATGAAACATCATGACCATTTCGTTAGCACTGTAAATTAAGTTATGTATGAATAGTGTGCCATTGAATAAATTCATGCTAATTCTATGGAAAATGGCTGAAATGGTCAAAGTGATTTATGAAATGAGTAACATAACCACCAATAAAGCATTATACTATAGCGCGGATGTTCAAGCATTAAAAACCTCCAAAATAAGCAAGCTTTTATGCACTAAAAATCAAGAAATATACACTAAAAATACAGATAGGCTCTGTTCTGATTGAGTTGTCAGTTTGGAAAGTAAGACTACGACTTGCCGATCGGAGAGTTGAAAGGAGCCAGTCGAGTATGGATTCAAGGCGTTAATTTTTTATAGCCAACATGATATGAAAAGTATATAGCTTGCATACACAAATAATGCTGGATACAGTGCGAACACAAAGCAGATTGACACACGAACTACCCAATGTGGTGCTCTGTCTTCTTGGGCTTCTTACATTCCACATCACTTGCTCTTGCCTCTCGATTTCATTTTCTCCACTTTCGCATTCGTTCATTCTGCGAATATCGCGGTGTAGTCGAAGCACTGCGAAATGCTCTATATTGTGTTGTGCTCACGGTTGTCGAAATATTCTGAGTCAAACGCTGCGGCACACCAAGAAATGTTGCATCATTTCCCCCGCTCACAGGGAGTGAGGGGAGAAACGCAGTTTACTGTTACGCTTCCTGGGGAAAATCTATGCATAACTTGAAAAAGTGACTACACCTAAAATACTCTTCTACATAAATGGAATCGTAAGGTAAAATATTTTTTTCAATCGGATATTTGGAAGCAAATATGTGGAATAAAATGTATTTTGAATTGTGTATCATCTGCATTTACGCCCTCTAGTGGCGATATTGTACATCGTAAAACAAACAAAAACGAAATAGAGGATCATCATTCGCATATCTCAACCTTCCCAGTGCAAAAAGAATTTTTGAAATGGGATTAATAGTTGCAGAGATATGGTGCCCACAGACGGACGGTCGGACGGACGGACGGACGGACAAAACGATAACATAAGCACGATTTTTTTTTTACAAAAGACGTGCTAAAAGTAAAACATTAGCATGAAGAAAACGATAAAAGTGTGCGGAATATGAATAACCGGACGTGGGTTGTTATGCAACAAACATAAAACCTGGGCAGTTAAGAGCTAAATTACTTTTCTTCACGCTGTCTACGAATATACTAACACGATTAGTGTACGGCACGTATTTTTAAACCTATCATGGTCTCAATTGGGACCTATGTTTGTCACATGCGGTCGGCCGTAAGTCGCCCCATGGTATCCGCGGCATTAGGTGTAGTCCTACCTTAAAAGGAGAAATGTGATATACCGACGACTTAAAATAGCAGAACTATACTGGTAATCCAAATATATTGGCTTAAGACAGAATTCAAAGTTTCCAAGCTTTCGCACATAAACCAGAAGGCTTTTTTAAGAATGGTAGACAGCAAACTGAATAATGGAACGCTTTAACAATTTAAACGCGGTGATTTCTGTGACTGAACAATAATCGAATATATGCGAATGTGGAGTAGTGACGCTACCTCAGCTCAATTCCTTCATACCAAATGTTTCCTATCAATTCAAAAACGCACTCAAGGAAGTGAACCTCGGTGCCGGCATATGGTCGCCGACATCTTTATATACCACTTGAGAGAAATACTGACAAGCTCTCTCTTTCCAGGTGTTTATGCCATCCCTCTACAATATCCGGACGGCTCCGAGCGATACTACATTGGGATGACCAAACGCTTGTTTAGAATTAGACTCAACGAGCATACAAGAGACACAAAAGAAAGGCAAAGTAACCACGACCATATCTAGAGAAGTCAAGTTCACGTCCGCTGCTCCTATATGGGATGATATAACAAATTAGTTTTCTACTGCACCACTTAATTTAGTGCCATTCGAGAAACCTTGGAGACCATTACCTACAGTGAAGCCCGCGATGATGTCGTCTCACTAGTGTTGCCCCGAATTTGGAACCAGTTCTTCAAATTATTACCACGAACCCGGTAGTACGGTGGTAGCGGAATACTTAATCCTCGTCTAATTGGATAAACAGGGAGGTTGCGTTTCCGTAAATGAAAGGAACCCAATCTCAAAGTTTACAGACGTCGCGTTGTGTTTCATATAGGCCCGTTACGAGGTATTTGTAAAAAAACCATATGCCACGAATTGTGAGTTAGAAAAATATACACAGCCGAGAAAAGTTAGCTACACCAGGTTAAGTAATTAACAATGTTTATTATAAGAAAAAGTACGAGTATATATAAGCAATACATCCTTCAGGTGGAGGCAAAATAAAAGTTACGTTAAATTAAAAATATTAGAATTAGCCATGTTGACTGGTCAACTGCTGCATAAGCCTGTTACATCCCTGAGCTTAACTTTAAATTAAATTCCTCAATCTATTTCGAGGAGGCATAGCGAGTATGCATATGTATATATTGAGTTAACATTGGAACTGGAATTGATGAAAATAACGTCATCTTACCTTCCTTCGGTTGGATTGCCGCTCGTTGAGACCCTTCTGTTTACCGCGTGGGTACTTTGCTGTATCTCTCTACCTACTTCGCTGATACGGCTGGGACCGCGTACTGGGCTGTCCGTTTCCTAACTAAAAACTACCTCCGTCTCATTCTCGAACATCTATGCATCCGTCCTCCGAATACTATACGTGAATAATCATCTGTGTCGATATCTGTCTGTGAATCACAGTTTCGAATATGAATCACTTCTCTATATCTTTTTCTTGCATATATATTTCCGCCCCTTTAATTTTCCACGTGATAGGGGCGTGCCTACAACCTTCTAAAACCTCTTCGCCTGGGGTCTGGATTAGTCAGCTAAGCTTACCAGTGCTCGAGCTTAGTGGCTACTGGTTGGCCCTCTGGTCCACTTCGCTACCTTTTCGCGGCAGCTGGTTTGTTGGGCAGGTGAGCCTTTTTCGAATTCAATAGGACATAATTCCTGCGCTCGGATGAATAGCGAAGAATTTGAAGGGACTTTCATCTGACAGAGTTACGACTTTTCAGTGACGCCACGATGTACTTTACGACTTTCGCTGGTGCCTCCTTCTTCGAGGAGATGGTCGTAAACTTCAAACCGCCTATTCATCTGATCCCGTTTCGGACTCTTGCATGTTCACTCCTGAAATACCGGGATGTTTTGTCCCACCAGCAACGCTAGCGCTGGGGCCATTTCGTAAATTTTGTGAATGCCGTGCTTCTTCTCACAAGAGTGAAAAGAAGATAAATTCCTTGGTCATTCTCCACGGGTGTCCGAGCAAACCGCCTTGACCACCTGGGTTTTCTGCTCCAGTGCGGAAAAAAGGGGTTTATGAGGCATGAAGGGAGCAAAGGAAAAATAATTTAAATTAAGTAAAAAATAATTAAGGTAAATTACTCCTGGTCTTTGTATTTAATTAGACCGCAAACAATGTGACCAGAACTATGAAGTATTTCTGCGGCAACAAAATAAAGCCTTTTTTTTTCCTTTACAAGATACCACGTTCCCAAACAACATGACGCCTCGTGTCTTTGAATGAATAATTACATTCACAAATATTCCTTTATTGTCCATTCAAATTTATGAAGGGCGCCATTTCTCAGTTTCCAGTTTTGTGCCTATTTTTAAATAGCCATGTACTGAGTTATGTTTCAGCGCTCTGTGTCAACCGTTTGTTAGACCTTCGCTTTTGGAGAATTCGGAAGATATGGGGTTTTACCTCTATTTCTCCCCGCAGATAAAAACAAATAAATACTTTTCTAGCTAAACCTAACTCTTTATTTTGTAGTAAAGATTATGTTCATTCCTTGAAGTTATGGGCTCCTCTGCTGCTGATCGCGTGGCCTATCAACTGTCCTTCAACCCACCGTGTAAACTGCTTCCACTCACGCTGAGGATGTGAGAATTTCTTGATACTCTCCTACAAAGATCATTACGCCGTCGAAGAGCAATAAATTGAACGCTGCTATTCCCTTGAATCGGACACTTAAGAAACGAAAGAGAGTGTTCTGCATCATTAACGCAGCTGCACGGAATTGGAGAAAATGTGACAGTCTCCAAATAAGTGCTGAGAAAAATGGAGATGATTTAAACTCACCATACTCAAAATACACTGCTGGCCACCCGAAATGCAGCACCAAAAAGGGCACGAGATAGCAAAGTCAGATTTACTGGACACATAACAACAGATACAAAGATGAAACGATTGAGCTTACAGGCCCGTGGGACTTGCGGAACACGCTGATATCAATAGTTCGTGTGGCCCCCATGGCTGGCGATAACGGCCGCTACACGCCGCGGCATCGAACGAAAGACGCTTTGGATGTGGGCTAGGGGTATGTCGGTCCAGGCTGCTTCCACACGTTGCCACAGTTCATCAGGCGTAGCCGCGGATGGTGCTTGCCGGGCCACTCGGTTGCCGATCAGCGACCAGACGCGTTCGATGGGCAACATATCGGGAGAACATGCAGGCCACGGCAGCAGTGACACTTGGTGGACCGTGAAAAATTGTTGCACGATGCGTGCCACGTGCGGGTGCGCATTGTCCTGTTGAAACGTGGCCGCTGGCAGGTCCTGCAGGTAAGGGAGGACTAGAAACTCTAAAACATCGGAGATGGTGCGGTGGATGTTGAGTGTACCGGCGAGGCGTGCCAGAGGGTTGCGGGTGTCATATCAAATCGCGCCCCAAACCATAACGCCAGGCGACGGACCGGTATGGCGTTGCATAATGTAGGCGTCATACAGTCTCTCGCCGCGGTGCCGCCACAAGCGGATTCGACCATCGTGGTGTTGCAGGCAGAAGCGGTATTCGTCGGAGAAAACAATGCCATGCCATTCAGTAGTCCATGTGTGGCGTTCAACGGCCACTGCCGCCGCACTCGCTGGTGGTCTAACGTCATTGGTAATCGGAGCAATCGGCACCGTGCGACAAGTCCGCGCTCCTGCAGACGAAGTCGAACGGTACGTGCTGACACAGGTTGTTGCGCAACACACCCTAATTCCGGCGCTAACGTTCGTGATGTGGCGGTGCGACCCGTCAATGCCAGCCTCAAAACATGCCGGTCCTCTCGTTCGGTGGTGTGCTGCGGCTGTTGCAATCGCTCACGTCGGTCCTTCCTTCCCTCCAGCACCCACCGAATCCATACTTGCCTCACTGTGGCTGGATGTCGTCCCACACGGGCGCCTATGTCTCGGTATGATAAACCGCTGTCGCGATAAGCCACTATTCTTCCTTTGTCGAACTCCTAAACGTGCTGGTATGACTGCCGTATTCTGCGACGAGGCATGAAGAAGCTTCCCATGCACAGGTCCGTAGCACAACACACTTCCACTACTTACACCCCGCCTTCTGTGCACCCTTCTTATAGTGCTTCTCGGTGGCATGCCAGGCGCACATGATTTGCATATGCCTTGCAATGCTAATCGTTTGCATGTCCTCTCGCGGGCGACGCATGCTGCGAATTTCAGGCCAATCGGATGCTTCCTTCTTGGTGTTGCATTTTGGGTAACCAACAGTGTAGAAAATAATGTAGCTTTAAAATTCGCCAAATGTGGTTCTTTCCCATATTACTGAGCATTTTATTTTATCTTACAAAAAAATAATATTTTACGTTCAACAACGTCAGTCGCAAAGGATTTTCCTGCTCCATAATTCCTTCGAGCAGTGTTTAAGTTTGATAATATGATTCATATTACAAGGCTGTTTCAGTAGTTCAAACCGATTTGGTGTTTGTGTTTAAACTACTTTGTGGTCCTACAAATTGAGTTTTACGTCTACAGCCAGTTGAATAAATGAGTTCAAATAGATATTCTCGAATTTCCGTTTCTCGGCATATTTATCTTTTTGACCCTTACTTGTTATCTAACTGTTAGTCGAGAAGACAATAAAGTCATATGGATCCTTAAATTGGTGCTGTAAGAAAGAGTATTTTAAGTAACCAAGGTTTAGCCTGTCAGCTAGAGGCTTGTTATGGTAAGTCACGTTAGACGAATAATTACCATCTTGGTGGTTAAAATGAAAAACCTGGAGAACTGAACGAAAAAGTTAAAACCGCAGAACTGATCGATAAATGAACTATAGAAAACGTTTTTCGCTACCACATGCATTAGGCATTTTTGGAAAATGAGTTCAACTCCAAACAGGTTATTATTCGTTTAATGTAACTTACCGTGATAAAAGCCTCCATTTTGCAGGCAAAAGCTGGGTAAATTAAAACATCTTTCTAAATAAATTTACGGATTCCTGTGACTTTATTGTCTTCACGGTTATTGTGGTGTATTAAGTATCTTTTGGACATTTCCTTAGGATATATCTCTAAGTGTTCGAGTAAGAATTCAATATTTAAGTGACTGGTGTTTCTAATAACAATGCGCGAACATAATCTAAAAATCTTCAAACGAAATGTATACACCGTTGAGCCATTACATTATGACCAACCCCAGCTTAGAGAAATGAGCGCGCTTGGTGACCGAAATGTGGGGCAGGTAAAGTTTACAGAGCAGTATATTCACAAACCGAGGATCGTCTTTCGGTTAGTAGAGTGTTCGGAGTCAAAATGGGAAAAGCTGCCGATTTATCGCAGTTTGATAAAGGAGAAAATGTGATGGCACGGCTCCTCTGAACTACGATCTTGGATACGGCTCGGCTTGTGCGTTGTTCCTGTGACGCTGTAGTGAGTACGTATCAAAAGTGGTGCACAGATGGCCAAACGACGAATCGTCCTCCAGCCGTGTCACCCGCAGCTCATTGATGGCAGTGCGAACCGGAGACTGTTCACAGCGACCGCAGGGCCACAGTGTGAGGAATCACCCTCAGCTACAACAGTGGTAATCAAGGGAATGTGCCACAGCACACAGTTCATCTCAGCCCTTTACGCATGGGCCTGTGTAGCCGAAAACCCAGCCGGGTCCCCATGCTCATTTCTCGTCATCGCCAACAATTCATGAAATGGGTCCAAGATCATCGAGATTGGAAAGTGGATGATTGGAAGAAAATGGCCTCATCTGACGAATGAAGATTCCTGGTGCATCACGTAGACGACTGAGTTCGGATACGCCTATTGCCAACGGAGGCTATGGCACCTCGATGCACTGTTGGGCGGAAACAGTCCGCCGGTGGTGGTGTTATGCTGTGAGCGATGTTCTCTTGTGACACTTTAGGCCCCATTATCACAATAGCACAATCCTTGACGGCTGTCAAGTATCTGAAAATGGCTGCGGATCAGGTTCATCCATCCATGGCAACTGTGTTCCCTACTAGTGATGGCCATTACCAACAGGAGAATGCTCCATGTCACACTGCCAAAATCGTCAAGGAGTGGTTCGAGGAACATACTGGTGACTTTCTGTTAATGCCCTGGACTCCAAATTCACCTGACATGAACCCAATCGAACATTTGTGGTTCGACTTTATAACGTAGAAGTATTTTCGTACTTCTACGTTATTTTAAAAAACATAACCATAAGATGAAATAGTTCCTAATTTAAACATTGACGGCCAGACGAAACATGTAAACAACAGATGTCAAACTTACGGAAAAGATGCTTTATTCAAGGTTTTCTCCAATACATCATAACATAACATATTGGTATCAACATTAAACCCACCACACACCAACAACGCTACGTTCTACACAGCTCCACAACAAAACGCTCACCCCAAGCAACAGTTTACTCGTAGTTTATATATCTCGTCCTTATCAAAACAGGCATACGTCACGTTCATTCAACCTCAATTATGTTGCCAACAGTATTCGTTTGAGAGAAAGGATATTACGTTAAGTGTGAAGTATAACTGAGAATAAACTCAAGATTTACATAGGGAAAGAAACTAAAAAGGAAATTTAATTTAGAATATACGTCACAACTTGGAAAGCGGGTTCGCGCTAAATCACCACCCTCCTGAAATATACGGGAACTGAAAGACCTGCTGTTGACATTATGGTACCAGATATCCCAGGATACATATCGCCACCTAATTGAATCGATGTCTCCCCGAGTTACCGCAGTTTTGCGGGCAAATGGGGCCGTACAGCGTATTAGGTAGGTGGTCATAATGTAATCGCTCATCGGTGTATATACAGTATGTGTGTGTGCAGTGTGCTTCCCGTGTAGCGCAAACAAGTATTTTGTTTATAAGAACTTTTTACTAAACGGTTTCTTTTGGAAACGTGTTACATTATGCGGAATTCTTCTTGAAGTAAACTTATAGTTCTTCAGTTAGCGCGAATTTAGGCCGAATGTTCCGTGTAAAAGTGTTGGAAGACTTCCAGCGCGTCACTTCCATTTAATTTTGGCTTCGCTTCCTCGAAGACATTAGCATCTTTGATCTTCTGTCACTTCTCAAGAACGGATTACCGGACGTATTCTTAAACTTTAGGATCCATCTTTCTTCCACTTGAAATTTTACTACTTTAACAGGTTTTGCACTTCCGTTTCCAATAAATAGGTCATTTTCAGCGAAAATACATCAATCTCTTCAGTCAAGTTACGTTAGATAGCTTTTGCAAACGATCTTCGGAGAAAGGGAAAGAAAATATCGAAACGTGGCTGATCGATAAATGAACTATAGAAATCTTTCTTCGCGACCAGATGCATTAGGCATTTCTGAAAAATTAGATTTTTAAGTACCCAGAGAGTAACAAGCGGAGTTCTTAGGTTAGACCAGGAGCGCAATTTCGCGAATTCCATGATTTTCGATCCTGCTCCAGTTTTTATTAAAACATTCTTCTTTCCAAAGGGCTGTCCGTCAAAATTTGAATTTAAAAAAAGGAAGCATTTATTGAGTGCATAACTTATAGTTTACTTAATAGATTAAAACCAACGAGGTTTATTCACAATTATATTTTAAGGTGTACCATAGTTTCGCTGAGTGTTTAGCTCGGCTTTATCATGACAGATGGGGCGTAAAAATTCAAATCATTGTGACACCATCAGCCTTTCTGACGGTCACTGATTTTGGTCAGTTGTTTCTGTGGGACTGAAAGCAATGGAGTCGATGACATATTGTTTACAAGTCGTGAAGAGCTGCGATATATGTGAAAAGCTTCGAAAATATAAAGTTCGCCCCAGTAACGCAGTGGTCTGAGTGCTGGCTTCCGACCATTCTTCTGAGATGTGTCAGGGTTCGGATCCCGCTGAGTTATGTATGGATCTCATGTTTCTCTTACATCACTGGCTCTATCACTTCCCTCGAACTAACAGATTTGCAAAAAAAATCTGTTATTTCCAGGGAAGGATTTATCAGATTTGCAGAAAAGGGGTGATTATCAGCTTTGGGGCCAAGGGGGCAGTATTTCTGAAACAGCGCAGTTTATTTGTGAACTGTTCCCGTACTGCTGTGGTTAAAGTGCATCGTGCTTGGAGAAATGACGCTACTGCAAATAAGCGATGTGAAAACTGCAGAGCACCACGTGCCATTGATGTGAGAGATGAACGTCGGCTTCGAAGGTGCGTGAGGGCCGATCGACACGCTACAGTGGAGCAACTTACTGGCCGAATGAACCAGGGGGCTACCAGAAGTGTGTCTAAAACGACAGTTCAGCGAACTCTGCTGCGTATTGGGTTCCGATGCAGACGGGTAGTCACTGCACGTATGCTAACGAAGGTGCATCGGCAGAAAGTCTTACACTTGCACGGCAGTATGGGAAATGGACCTCCGCTGATTGACAAAGAATTGCCTTCACCGATGAGTCACGTTTTCTGCTTCAAGTCAATGGACGTTGTCGTATAAGACGAGAAACATCGGAGAACAAACATTCTTCAGACACTGCTGGCAGAACACAAGCTGGTGAGGGCAGTGTTGGTCTGCGGAACGTTTTCGTGACATTCTCTCGGTTCACTCATACCTGTGGAAGGTACTATGGACCGAATCCGTTATGAATCCATCCTTGCAGACCACGTACGCCCATACATGCTGATTGTCTTCCATGGGCAAATGACATCTTCCAGCATGACAATGCGACGTGTCACACAGCTGGAAATGCCCGAGAGTGGTTGGAAGAGCACGATGAAGACTTCAAAGTACTTCCCTGGCCAACCTAATTCCCCAGACTTAAACCCAATTAAATCCAAATCTATGCGACCACTTTGATTGTTTTGTTCGCTCTATGGATCCTCCATCACTCACTCTTCAGCAGCTGTCAGATGCACTGCAGTCAGCATGGCACTACACCTTTAAACACCTTCCAGCACCTTATTGAGTCACTCCCAGCCTGTAGCTGCTGTCCGCGCTGCACGCGGCGGTTACTCTGGATATTAGCTGATAGTCACAATAATGTGACTTGACCTTGTATATCCTCGTACTTCGTCCGTTGACCATGATGCAGTTATTGACTTTTACAGAAGGCATGATATAATCCTTTTCAGAGAAAGCGTTTTGTGAATCTACGATCTTACTTACAGATTTTTGATTTCTAAGTCACAATACTTTTATCATGGGTCCTAATGCAGTTACGAAAAATATATAATGACTTAGAGAATTTGGGACGTGTACTTCTTCAAGGAAAACATTCTGTCATTTAACATTCGGTTTTACAGTTTCCTTCTGGGTCATGAAAGATCTTCCGAAAAGAAGAAATTGTAACCGGGGCTTTCAGATTTATCAGAAGCGAGATTCTGTAGCCATTTTTAGAGATAGTGAGTTGGAATCATTTTCTTTAATTTCCCGCCGTTTGGATGGGAATCGCAGCGAAAGGCAAAGTATCTCCTTTCCCACGAGTCACAACAGAGTGTAAGCAATTAAGAACATAAGAGTTTTTGAGAATGAAAGCGTAGCTGCGCTTTCTTGGAATTAGACGGACCAATGGGGTTTTCTCTCTCCGTGCATGAGGGGGACTGGGTGGCGGACAGTCGGGAGAGGAGGTGAACATATTTAGGAAGCTCTAAAAACCTCGGGGGTTGGTCGGAACGGATGAAAAAAGAGGTTTGGATGACCGGGAGGAGATAAAGAGATTTTCGGCGAGTAAGACACAAAGGGAGAACTAAAAGAATGAACGCACGAAAGTGACGGACAAAAGCTTGATGACATTCCCCGCAAGATCGGAATAACAGTTTTCCTCACTGCAAAATTTAGCCTCAGTCGATTCACTTTTCTATGCTTTGTATTGTATTTATCTGCTACAGTTCGGAGAATTACGAATTAAACCACCGATACCGAACTTACTGCAAAGGAAGCATCAAAGGAACCCTCCACACAGGGTGCTGTAATAGAACTCAGCACCAAGCCCTGTAACATTTGAATGGCGCCCGAACAGGGGCCCGAACCCTGGACATTCAGGTTAATAGAAACGGAGACATACATCTCTAATTTAACCTTCTTTGTGAACTTTGTGTTTTTATGTAAATCTGGTTTCATCTCGTTAAACGCTATCTGACGTAACAACACCTTATTTCTCACGACGGGTTTTCAAAGTTGTTGTAACTGGAAGTAAGTAAAAGGTAAAAAAAAATGGGTATAAGTGCAGTTTCAACCCTTTAACGAGATGGAAAAAATTAACTCGGGGTTATCAAAATGGTCTGAAAATCAGCTCGAATGAAATATTCGCTGTCTAAGAAGTGGGCATTACGCGGTTGTGCGAGTGAGCTGGTGCATCAGAAAACGTTGCTTTCCCGTTAGGTTTGTTATTCAGATTGATAATTTAAGAGAAGATTGAGACTAATCTAATTTTTTCTGACTGGTTACTTGCTAAAAAAAGCTATAGCGACGAACCTAAGGAAGGAGAGAAATGTTTGAATCACTTGTTTTTACCAAGTGCCATGGTGTCCTATTAAGTGAAACAATTACTCCCCTAATATGCCGTGGGTAATGGAGCGAGGGATAAAATATTCGAGCCGAGCGTTTATCATTAGCCACAGGTTTTTTGTCGATACCACTGGGATATGAGGTAGAAAAGGGCTGTTTTACCGAGTAGCCTTCGTAAAATCCGGCCGGAAGCGAACATTTCTGTTTGAAAAGCGCAAAAACGTTTTTGTGCACAATTTGGTCTAGACACATTGGCCGCTTAAAGGGTTAAAAGTCTAAAAAGAACGATCTAGGAGCGAACTATTGGACATGTGCAAAAGTTCTACCCGTTTTTGTAATAGATGCAAATTGCGATCGGAGTAGTTACGTCACAGATGACGCTGCGATGAAGAATTTTCGGCCAATAAAGCGTGGAACAGTAGAGCATATAGAGGCACCATGTTTGTCCGAGTAAGTCATTCGTAACGGAAATCACGGACGGTGTAACATGGCATGCAATAAGGAGCACATTAGACATTGCTTACTGTACGAGTTCGATTAAGGCAGTACTGCAGCCGCGGCTTGCCGCAACATCTGTCATGTGTATGGGGAGGATGCAGTTGATGCTAGCACATATCACCGTTGGTTTTCGAAATTCCGGGATGGAAACAGAAGCTCTAAAGATCACTCAGGCAGCACAACCTTGCAATTTAACGTAGGGCCAACAGTGAGCCACCGTCTTTCAGAAATAGGAGACGGTGGCTCAGTCTTGGCTTTACGTTAAATATCAAAGCCGTGCTACCTGGAAAACCACGTCCTGGATGTCAACCCGTGGTTTTTGACGAGGATGGTGGACCAAGCCATAACAAATAATCCATATCCAACCGTTCAGGAATTAGCAGAAACGTTGTAGGCATACAGAAGAACAATCGAAAGACGGATGCATGTGCTTGGGTTAATCTCAAAGTTCGATAACTGGGTTCCGCACCAGCTTTCTGCAAAGCAACGATAGAAGAGAATCCATACCTGTGTTTCTTTGCTTTCTCGTCACAGAACTGAACCGTTTTGGAGACGAACTGTAACGGGTGATGAGAAATGGGTACTGTACCGTAATGTAAAGCTTCGACGGATCTGTGTGCCAAGGTACGCAGCCTGCTTCATCGAATTCGAAAGGAGGACTGCATCCCAAAAAGGTTTAGTTGAGTGTTTGGTGGGATGTCCAGGAAATAATCCACTGGGAGGTGGTGGCACCTAACTGAACGATAAATGTTGGCCTCTACTGCCAACGGTTGGACAGATTATGAAAACAACTGACACTGAAGCGGCTACCACTCGTCAATTTCAAAGGCGTTATCCTTCATCATGATAACGCAGACCTCATGCTGCTTTCATCACTGGGCAAATATTACTGGACTTTGGTTGGGAATTGTATCCTCACCCGGCGTATGCACCTGACCTGGCAACTACGGCATACCACCTGTTTAAATCGTTACAGAACGCCTTCGCTCTCCAAATCTTCGATGATGTGGACGATGTGAAAACGGCATTACATGACTTTTTTACTCTAAAACACAGGGGTTTTTTCGGTGTGGGATTCTCTTGCTCATAGGCAAGAGGTCATACATAATTATGGCAATTATGTGAAATCCTAGGTACGCTATTTGTTGTGTTCTCCACCTTTCTGTGCAGCCTACAAAAACGAATAGAACTTATGCACACACCCAATATAAGTTCAGGATGTACAGATTGTAAGGGCAGATTTACTTAACAGATTGTTTCTAAACGATTGCCCACCAGGTACAAGAAGATTGTTAATGATTTTAAAACGACAGCCAGATAGCGTCTTTATAATTGTCTTGCCGAATTAACGAGTTAATATTTGAAGTGCTTGATTACTGTAAGCATTTTCCTATTGCTAAGTCGAGCTCTTTCAACTTTGCTTTTTCTTGGAGTGCCTAAGAAATAAAGTTGAGCATTAAAATACCAATAGTAAGTAATCTATTCTGTTGATTCTTGACTGTGGACTGTTAGTATCTAATGCTATTGAAGTGTATAGTTTTTTTTTTTAAGTGTTACATATTACAGCTGCAACTTCCCCGAGCAATGGTTTAAATTAAAACTTAACTATATGTACAGTACTTATTCAAATTAATTGCTTTCTGAAAATTCATACTTCCGTCCATCGCGTTGTCGTTGTCTCCTGATCTAAATCATAACCGAATTTATTCACCGGTTCAGTATTTAGGGACTGATATCTACACTTTGGCCATTGAATCGAAAGAGACTGATGTTACCACAGAAATACTGTGACTTTTGTCCCGAAGAATTCCTTTGAAATATAAAAACGTCTTGAATCGAGGTACTTTGCACATCGAGCTTCTCAGAGTATCCATATTCATGCAATTGTTAAACACTGTCGTGCATTTAAACTTTCGACGTTTTAGTGTCTTAAAAGTAAATATATTCTCAAACGTGCTCTTTTACATTTGCTCGCGCTTTTTCTAGTTACTTTTCGGAATGACGGGGGGAAAATTCCATCCTAACCGAATTTCCGCTTGTGAAGTAGGAATGTTTTCCAAAGAGAGCTTAGTCCAGTTCAAATGGAATACTCAGTTATAAAAACGTCTATGATCTTCAAACTTCCATTACAAACTATTAAAGCAACAATTCTGTGACCCCAGGAATTTCATTCCATTTCGGTCGGAGGCAGACGACGATGTTTTTTGTTCAAAGAACTCATGTTTGCCTCGCTTTCATCATCGACAAGTGTTGAGTATATTTTGCCTCGTTTTTGGCATCAACATCATCTTTAATCCTTAAGTCGATGTATCAAATACTTACAAACACGTCTGCAGCTTAGTCTTTCAGTAATCTGCTCTTTGAATACGGAAAGGGTGTGATGGCACATGACTCATGTGTGTTTAAAATCTCCTTTAATGGTTAAGGGTATGTTGTGAACTCCAGCTGAGGCTTTTATTTTAACTGTTGGCTTGCTTGCTGACACATTGTCGTGTATAGATGCAAGAGATTTAATAGCCACATTTACTCCATATTTTTTATTCAGGTTTTTGAATCTGAAACAGGATTTTGGGAAACATATTATGGACCCACGATATATTCAATCGCTGTTGTTTGATATATTATGAGCCTTGGATTTAGGTACCTGAACCCTTCATAAATTGAAATCTAATGTTTGCATAGTAAACCCAGCTGTAAGTCACATGTCGATGTTATTTGGCATTTCTTAATTCTTCTACGATGAGCAATTTACAAACGCTCATCCGAAACACGCTCCGAAAAACTGCTGTTTTGTATGACATTAGGCAGGAGGACGTGGGAAGGATTACGTTGGATACAGATGACGGTTTGTGAAAAACTTCTGTTTGAAGTCAGTAATCTTCTTTCCTGGTGAGACGAACGTCCAAAAGCTGCAAAGTTCCATTGTTTTCCTGTTCGAACATAAAGTTGATTGACTGGCGAAAGGAGTTTTTTTCATGGTGAGTGTCTTCAAGCTTTTCTCTCTGTTTCACCACAGACTAAAGATATCATCCACATATCTGAACCGCGTTTTAGGGTTTAAAATACAGTCATAAAATATATTCTCCTTCATCGATCGCAATAGAGCTTCTGCTAGAATTCCAGAAATCGGTGAACCCATTGTTGCTCCTCTGGTCTGCTTATAGATTAGTCCCTCGCAACTAAAGTATTGATGGCGACCATGTTTAAAGTTCAACGTGATTATTTCACTACTTCTAGGGGATGTTGGTTTGATTTCATTATTTGATCTTCTAAGATATGACACTCTTCACGTACTGGGAGAGGAGGGTTGAGGGAGACAACATAAAAATGACCCAAAATACCCGTCAGGTCTAGCTTCAAATTAGTTGTCTTGTGCACGAAGCCCGCGAAAGAGTTTAGAACATGTTCGGATTCCGCTAGGAACGGTTTTAAAAGCATAACAATCCCTTTCTCAAGGAAATAAATGGGGGATTGTCTTTTGCCTAAAATAGGTCTCACGTTCAACCCTGGTCTATGGTGTTTTAATCTTCCGAACAATGGTGGAGTGGAAGGTCCTGGTGATATTTTCGCTTCTTGCTCTAGGAAGGTAAGGGCCGCAATTTAGTTGTGGTTTTAACCTTGATTGCTAGAGCATTGGTCTTGTCAGTCTTCTATTTTAATGAGCCTGAGTCATTTATGAACACTAATAGTTTGGCGATATAGTATGTTTGATACATATCACTGATGGACTATCACGTTTTAACATGATATCCCTGTACGAAAATAAGTTAGGTACCATTGTTACGCAACAGAAAACGTTTTTAATTTTAGTTTTTTTAACTCAAAACGAAGCAGTGAACATATGTGAACCAGCACATTGAATTTGAAATATCGTGATCATTTAGGAAAAGTTCATAACCACAATGCTGGAACTTATGTCAATAAAATAATCATTTCAACCAAATATTTAAAGGAGTTATATAAAGGAAATATATACTGCTAGGCATAGCCAGACCCCAGCACGAAGGAACACGCGAAATGTGACTGAACGTTCCAAACATGTAGACATTTAGGCGAGTCTTAAATACGTGTTTGTTGGTCACCATTTGTTATTGTTGTTGTATCTATGAACCATCTTACATATATGCACTCCGGTAGAATGTTTACCTCGTATTGAGAGTGTTTTTACCTGAGTTATTCCATGCCACCAGTCCAGAATTTGATCCTGGACAACTTTAGTCATAATCTAATACTCTTATCAGAGACGTAGCGAAGGATCAAGCATTTTGGTACACACAGAGCTGACATCTTCAAAGACAGAACAAGTTTTAATCTATATACATTCCGTACAGTTGCTGAACTATTTATGGAGAATACCCTCAAATTTGAGGTTTACTTTGCAAAAGTATTGAACTTGCACAGTTCCTTTACAAAAGTCTAGGTAACACATACAGCAGTGAGTGTTCCGTCTAGTTATACACACTGTCCATAGTCGGATTTATGAGTCACGAAGATGCTACAGTCTTGTCCGTTAGTAGAGGCATCGCACATTTCTTAATAAGCACCGCACAGGCTATTGACTATACAGACTACATAGGAAAGTCCCTTTAGCCTGAAATAACTTGCGAACGGAAAGAGGAACAGTTATGCAAGTGAGGTAACAGTATAATAAAGCAACTACGCCCGATCAAATGCAACCAATAGCATCGCCCCTAGTGGCGAAATGCGGAAGTTAGCCATTGCAAATCGAAAATGAAAAGAGATAGAGCAAAATTTCCAATTACAAATATGTAGAGCATCAATTAATTAGTACAAAACGGCATTCTTTTTACACGGGTAAGGTAAATTGTTGCCTGAATTTCTTAAAATGTCCGAAATCCATGCGCGACGATTTGAATCTTCATATTCACATTTCGCAAATGTAGCGGTATGCAAATGCAGATTGTGACGTTGTACCGTACCTACGATATAAAAACCAATAGCAGGATGTACCCTGATCAGAAATTTAGATCTACGTACGCTGTGTGAGAATGACGAGCTTAGATTTCTGGGGTTACGTACATAATCAGGTATTTGCAACAGCGCCTACAAGTCTGCTGGATCTACGTCGTCATGTTACAGATGCTTCCAATAGTGTGACACCTTCCATACTGAGGAATGGGCATGCAGAGTTACTTTCACGAATACAAATGTGTATCGTGGGCAATGGCGAACTCTTCGAACATACTCGACATTAACTTCTTGTCAATGTGCGCCAGTTTGCCTTTTTTGTTTTTGTTTTGTCTGACGTCATCAAACTGTATTGACATAAGTACGCATTTATGCAATAAATTGTGTGTATTTGCTCATACCTATGTCTGTTCCCTTTAAACGTTCACACAAACGGTCGCGCATCGATTTCGGACATTTTAGGGTATTCAGGCGACAATTTATCTTATCCGTGTGAAACAAATGTCGTTTTGTACTAATTAATTGATGTTGTACAACTTGGTAATTGGAAATTTTGCTCAATCACTTTTTGTTTTTGATTTGCAATGGCTAACTTTCGCATTTCACCACTAGGGGCGCTGCTATTGGTTGCATTCGATTGGGCGTAGTCGCTTTACTATACCATTATCTCACTTGCATAACTGTACCTCTCTCCGCTCGCAAGTTATTGCTGGCTAAAGGGACTTTTCTATGCACCCTGTATATTAGCTACTTAAAGCACGGAGAGTTCTCTACTGGTGGTATATTCTATCTACTTATTTTAGATTTCTAGACCGCAGCCTATTTCTCAGTAATTAACAAAAGATCGACCACTAACCTCGGATAGTGACAAAGTATGCTGGCGACCCAACCGCAGATGAGCACTCAGAATGTAGATATCAAAATTCTTCCTGAGAGCTGACCTAACATCTTTTACTCGATAAAACTATACGAGAAGTCCCACAAACACTTCCTGCTCTTGCCTCCCTCAACTTTCTCCCGTCACTCTGGACAAGGCACAACCAATCATAGGCTTGCATTTTGACCCCCGAGTCCTAAGGCATCCTGTGCCCTGAGTCCTATCGCCGACCCTTGACATAATCTAACAGACTCTTCTGCTGTTGCAACGGTCTCTGCGAATTCAACGCTCCAAAATTCCTAGAAATTCGCAACATCTATCTGAATCTTCTGGCCTCGTCACAAAAATGGCTGCAGTTTCTTCCTCCCTTCTCGTTTTCGATATAATGGCGTCGCATTACCCGAGCTCAGAGTTTTCTCCCTTTACTGTTTTTTGATTTTTTGGAATTTAACATTACCACTGATTTTTCTGCCACCACTGGCAGTTTTTTTCTCAATTTTTTTACATCACTCCACGTCACCACAGTGGGACAGAAGATATTTAATTTCTAAAGGATTACATGAATACAGCTGGCGTGAGGAGACAGTATAATGTGACCTAACGATATTTTCTGTCTATCTCGTGCTGGAAACATTTGCCCCAAATTACAAACGGGCGACTTCCTACAGACCTCAGTGTCGGCACTTACCTCCATCCAAAAATAACATATCAAAAAAAAGTTCTGTGACTTTAATTTCCGAATTCATGCGATATTAATGCTCAGCGTTAGTGATCTGAAGATTATTGGTTCACTGAACGCACTTTAGGCAGTAATAGCTATGAAAAATAAATTTTTCCACACCTCATTGGTTTAAAAGCATGTTTTTGCAACGCAGAAAATGTTCCTGAAGGAATTATGGATGATGGGCTTAAAAATAGCCGAAAGAGTGATTTTTTACCTCGTTAGTCTTCCCTCGCTTCTTCATATTTCATTAAAATGTGGATGATTTTGGAGGGCTTAGATCTCCATAAATTTCAGAACTTCCTGGCAGCGGGTCTTAATTTTGGAGAAGGAGCAGTAATAGGATTATGGGAGTGTGTCGGGGATGCGGTCGATTTCTGAACTTCGAAAAAAAAATGCGTCCGGGTTTAGTTCTAACATTAAACAATAATTACAGGAAATTAAAAATGATTGTAAAAATGGTGAGAGATACAGCTCAAAAAGGGAGATTAGTCATTTACATAAATATGCAAATTGAAGCTCCAAAATTACGTGTTTCTTTTCACCTTTCATCAGGCTGTTAACAGGTAATATTTATATATAATTGGGAAACGAATTTCCCCGAAGAAATAATTCTCCATAAATATATGGTAAGCATTGTAATGCTATAATTGGCATATTTTCACTGGATTCCATGCAACCACTTCTCTCAGAAAACTTGAAAATTACATTTCTTCGGGAAATTCGTTTACCAATTGTATATGACGTACTTTCATCACTGAAAGTTGCGACCTACATCCGACCCTGGGTGTGATAAAAGGTCACGAGACGCTACGATGGGGTAGGAATAACTTTGACTAGCGCAAATCTGTAGGTTCTCAGATATCTACGTTCAGTTGCTTGGAATTTTCTTGTCTTGGGTAGTGTACCCAGGTATCACAGCCTTGCAATTTAACGTAGGCCCAACACGGAGCCACCGTCTTTTAGAAATAGAAGACGGTATTTCAGTGTTGGGCCTACGTTAACTTGCAAGGCTGTGCTGCCTGGGTAAGGACTAGCATACTCGACCGGAAATCGGGAGGTACGGGTTTGATTCCCGCTTCAAGACGATGTAATTTTCAAGTTTTCTCAAAGAAGTGGTTGCATGGAATACGGCGAAAATATATCGATTATAGCATTACAGGTAATATTTATTGTTTCAAAACGTAAATGCTGAAGGAAGACTTTAAAAGTTAAACAAGCCATTCTCTTGATACTTAAACATAAAATAATTTAGCATTCCACTATGGAAATCTGTCTTTCTACTTCACGTACTGAAATATATTCCATGAATGCTCTGCACAAAGTATTGTAATCTAGTACAGGGTATTCAAAAAACGTTGTAGAAAACGTTTTATAGACGGAAAAGGTGAAAATATTCCAAATACGTGGCGACAGTTAATGAATAAATACATCGCTCTTTACACGTTCCAGAAACACACAGCAACCGAAAATTTGTTTTTCGGTTGCTGTGTGTTTCTGGAACGTGGAAAGAGCGATGTATTTATTCATTAACGTTTTATAGACAAAATATATAATTTAAGAAAACAGTGTTTCTTTGAAGTGGGCTCAAAAGGTAATTAAGTGATAACATTTTCAAAGTGTTTGCCTCTCGTTACCACAAGATGGAGCATTCGGGCTTCAAAGTTCTCCATGACTCATCCTAGAGTATCTCATGTTAGCCTCAGTGATAGCGTCTTTGAGTTTAGTTACAGTGCTAGAGCGTGATTTGTAGACCAAATCTTTGATGAATCCCCAAAGAAAGAAATCGCAAGGATTTGCGTTGGGAGAATAAGGAGGCCATTCGATAGCTCCAGGTCAATGATTGGGGTAGTTGAGAGCGAGCACGCTGTGTCCAAAGTGGCTGCTTATGGTCCTAAGAACATCCAGAGTGCGAGGCGGAGGTGCACTATCTTGCATGAACCAGAAACAATCGACCATTCCCATACGGCAAATTTCTGGGAGAAACTTGTTGTCCATCATAGCTTTGTTTGTCTTAAAATTTGAAACCAGGTCCAGAATTGTTGACTTTGATGGCTTTCGAACATTCTTGTGAGCTGTTGACCACTTTCTCAGTGTTTGAGAAGGACTTCTGTTTGTTTCATACCAAGTTTTCACAATAAAAAAGCGTTGTTCGGTTGAATAAACCATTTTAACTTGCACTAAAACACAGTCGAACCAACACTGAATCAATTACCTGTAGGCCCTTGGTCGACGAAAACCTGATAGTACTTCCCTCTCGTGGGTATTTCAAAGGTTATTCCCAAACTAAGTGTTCGTTCATTTATTGAACACCCGGTATGTCAAGAAAGAAATCGTTCACTGATCTGTTCCGTATGTGTTACGTTAAATTTTCATGTCCATACCTGCCCGAGACATTAATATTTTTTGTAGAATAATATTATACATGGTCCCTAGCAGTAGCACAGCGACAGGGGTGTTCAACAGGTCGTGAACCCCTCCCCTTCAAAATAATAAGCGTAAGATTGAAAGTGTATGTGCGTTATGAAGTGTCGCCCCAAATGAGAAAAAGTCCAAAGATATTTTATTTTGTACTGTAAAAAACGCTTATTCGATTACCAAACTTTTACATGAACATAACAAAGTCCGCCTGAAATAGTTCCCAAAATGTTAATAGTGAAATCTCGCAGGTCAGTGGGAATTAGGAAGGATGCGAGGAATCGGGGGAGAATGAGAACGTACGAGGCGATGACTGGCCGGCAGAAAAAAAGGCGACCAGCTGGTTGATGATAATAGACGAAAGGGGATCAGAACAATGTTTTAAGATATTCCCCATAACATTGGAATAAAAGTCTTCCTCATTGCAAAAGCAAAGTTTAACTTTTGTCGTGTCTATTTAATACTTTATCTATCTGCTCAAATAAGAAGAAATACGGGTTAAACACCAGATACAGAGCTTGCGGCAAACGAAACATCAAACGAACCCTTCACACAGGACACAGGGCACTGTAATATTTTTCAGCACCAAGCCCTGTAACAATACAATATAACTGTGACGTACTACAAAGGTAAAGCACGTGTCAAGACGACAAATATGTAGTGATATATTCCGTCCGTGTAGTTTAGTTGGGAGAGCAACTTACTCCGGAGTGACGGGACCGGAACGCGGAATCGATTTCCGTCACAGACAAACTTGAGTTTTCACATTTGCGACCGAACGTAAAAATGGATGCATTGGCCGTTGGGTTCTTCGAAAAATGTGTGGTGTTTGTTCCACATATCATTTAGAATGAATGAAAGTTCTTCGCTTACAAATTTTTTTAAGAGTGTGACGATGTGACGTACTATAGAGGTAAAGCACGTGTCAAAACAACAGATCTGCTGCGTTATTCTCCTTCCGTGTAGCTTAGTTGGGAGAGCAACTTAATCCGAAGTGGTGGGGCGCGGACAATCTTGTGTTTTCACACAACGGAAAAAACAGCACTTTTCGTGAAATCTTCCATAAAAAGCTTTTCCGAATATATAAGGAGATGAAAGTGTGAAATAGTTTACGAAACACATCCATTGCAAAATATCGAAGCTTTTTATTGTCTTACTTAACATTCACATCAACTAGAAACATATGATGTTTCATGGAACCATTTTTCCATATGGGTAACTTTATAAGATAATGGATTGTGTCTTTCTGAAATATTTAGCATCGTTTCTACGGAGTATGTTTCTGGTAACTGCGTAGGATTTGGAAATTTTGTTTTATTTGAACAGTCTGGAGGTTTCCCGCTTGAGTACTTACTAGCTGTCGTTGGTTAGAAGGTACTCTGGGGTAGTTCTTACAAAAATAAATTTCTTTAAGATGGCGCAAACTGAAACTGCATGGAAAAGATAAGCAAAAAGAGTTTCCGAGAAATCTTTAGTAAAATCCTGCATTCAATCAAAGATTTCGAGAAATCTACTAAATATATAACAAACGTATATCCCCCACATTGCATATTTCTTTCCGTTCTAACATACATTTTCAATCTGAATTTCAGAAATTTTCCATCACAAGAAAACTAGTTTTGGGCGTGTTAATTGGTGAACTGCTACGGAGGACGTTATAAACTACGTATAGAATAAATATGAAATTTATATAATTCGTACTTCAATAAATCGAGTTATATGGAAACAAGAAAGATGACACCGAATTTTCGGGTGTAATGAGCACGTCTTTTGAATCCGTTCTAACGCAAATTGAATTTGTCAAAGCAATTCAAAGCCAATGGAACCGGTATGGAAAACACTAATATATGAACGAGGAAAGAAGTTTTTGAATCGGGTTTTAATCCCGCTGATATTGCTGTAAAGGGGATCGTGAATTTGCGTCCTCTGGTTGCATACTTGTTCGCTAAGAATCATTTGAAATTATATGAAAAACATTTCGCAGCGGAAACGGTCTCCAACAAAGAAATAATTTTTAAAATCGGACTCTTAGAAGCAGAGATATCGACAAATATAAGATATGCATGCACGCCCCCTGGCAGGAAGAATCGTGCATTATTTTAAGAAGAAAGTATTCTGAAAAAGATTTTTCGATGTGAACGGTATCGGTCTACGAAGAAATTTTTGAGTCGACTTTTTAGGAGCTCGGATGTTGCTGCAAATTCATCAGAAGCTGAAATTCAGACTTACACCCCTGGTGGACGAGCCATTTTTTACCAAACATTAGATATTATTTGCAAACAATTTCCCATTAGGAGCTGTATCCGCTGAAGAAAATATTTTTCAAATCGGAGTTTTAGAAACAGGGATATCAAGGAAAACGCAATTTACTTTTACGCCCCCTAGAGTAAAAACTATGCGTAACTTGAAAAAAGTGATTATATTTAAAATACACTTCAACATAAATTGAATCTAAAGGTAAAATAATTTTTTCAATTGGATGTTTAGAAGCAAAATAATGGAATAAAATGTATTTTGAATTCGATAGCATCTGCATTTACGCCCTCTATCGGCAAAATTGCACATCGTATGAAAAAGCAAAATGAAGGGTCATCATTTGCGTATTTCAAGCTTCCCAATTCAAATAGGATTTTTCATATCGGATTATTAGTTGCAGAGATATGGTGTCCACTGTCCGACGGAGGAACGGACAAACCGATAAGAAAACCGCTATCCATTTTTTCCAAAGACGTGCTAAAAATTATTGGCGAAATAGAATTAATCGGTTTCTGGAGAAATTAATAGATATTGTTTGTTGAATAAGTACGACCTTTCGGTTCAACTCTCAACAGTGTCGGTCACAAAATTTACGGTGAGAAGTTTGATTGAAAAAACTGAAAAAGCAACACAAGCATCAACACAGTGAAGAGTTATGAATGTTTGAATATTGTCTCATTATCAGTTTAGCACTTTGCTTAGGCCCAGCGCTGCCATCACGAATCCGCTTTATCGCTCCCTATTACATGTGTTCTTAGATCTTCCATTCATTGCTCTCATATCGCCAAGCACCGCATCCATTCACCTAAATCTGGGTCTTCCCATTGGTCTTATGTTATCTATTTTGCTTACCGGCACCTTATTCACAATATGTACATCCGCTTTCCATACATGTCCGAAAAATTTCAATCGGACAAATAAGAGGATGTCAGGCTTTACAAAGATATGTGGAGAAACACTTATTAGGTAGGTGTATATAATAATTTGTCCATTCAGTTTACATGACATACGCGAGCTGAAAGAATTCGTGCACATTGTGAAGTAGCACAACGTGGAAGAACGGAACAATACGAGGGAAAAGAGACCCAGAAAATTGAGCAATAGTTGTTGAACAAGCTTTTTGACGCTTTTCAACCGTAGGTGATGAAGATTTATCGATTGATGGGGAAAAGCTGGAGATAACCAATTCCTACATTTATCTTGGACAGCAGATATCAAGTGAAGGTCACATTGATGAAGGAATTAATCGGCGTATAAAACCATTCCTGGAAAATTTTGGAAGAAACAGTATAATTTTCAAGAACAATATGCCATTATGTATTAAAAGAAAAGTGTTTGATCAATGCATCCTTCCAATGCTTACGTATGGTGCAGAGACGTGGACCTTAACTAAAAGAGACATACAAAGACTGCAGAGAACTCAATGAGGCATGGAGAGGTGCATGCTTGGTGTAACCAGGAGAGATAAGAAGAGGAACTCGTGGATCAGAAAAATGACAAGAGTGGAAGACATCATGATCTGAGTAAAATCCCTGAAATGGCAATGGGCTGGACATATTACCAGAAGGACAGACCATCGATGGACAGCCGAAATTTTAGACTGGATTCCGAGGGACAGGAAAAGACCCAGAAGAAGACCACATGTGAGATGGGTGGATGAAATTCGGAATTATGCGGGAGTAACATGGAGGAGACTGGCACAAGACGGACCGTTGTGGAAGAAACTTGGGGAGACCTTCGTCCAGAAGTGGATTGATAATGGTTGACAATGATGATGACCCCATTGTATTACGTAAGCATGTTTTTACATGCTTCGAAGTAGAGTTCAAGACTGTATAACGAAGTAAATTTCTCCGTCATTTTTGGTCCACACCCGGGCTCGAACCCGGAACCCCTCATTCCGGAATAAGTCACTCTACCAATTGAGCTACGCGGACGTTCGTTCTGACTGCTATCTGCCTTTATGTCGTGTGAATCCTGCTGGCAGGTACGTCACAACTGATTCTTATGTTTTTGCCCCAAGCAAACATTTGGTCGATGTGAGCCCAAGTCTGTCTTTAACGTGTTTTATTTCTTTCATCCCTTGATAAACTAAAAGGGTATTCCAATAAGAAGTCCACATTGTTCATTTAACTTACACGAGAGAACCTAACAGCTTAACTTCACAAATGAAATTCAGCCGCTCACTTGGAACGACGCCAAAGCAAATTTGCTGCTGTTAAACAGAAAAGTGACCAGTCCGAAAAGACAGACAGTTTTACGCATGCGCAGTTCAGCGCGCATTTGCTCATTCATTACTGTTCTCTGAAGCTTCAACAACGCGACGAGTTGACTAAGAGTCACCACTCCCACGCACGTATATTCAGTGAGCTCTAGTAAACGGATATGGAAGGCTGTATTGTGTTACTCAGTTATTCAACTTGTGTAATGGCACGAATTTGCATTCAGAAAATCTGGGGACTGGCTAATAAGACGGATTTTCTTTCGGAATTTCTCCAATTAAATAAAGAAACGATTGAGTTTCTTCTCATTTTCACGCGGGGATAGCCTTGGGTATCCATAATGACCTGACGACACTGCTACAATCAGTGATCCCAAATAAGGGATAGACTCCATACACAGCTTCAGTTACTCAATGTGGTTATTAGACTTCGAAAGAGATAGAATTCCCTCGAAATGTTTTACGTTGGGTTAATTTATTACATTTTTAACTCTGCGTCAATGACTTTTTCTTTTGATTTAGGTAACCCAGTGAGCATCTATTGAGAGCAGTGTAGTCTGACAATAATTTACGAGAACTGTTTCCAAGAAAGAAATATAAAAAGCGTAGCGACGCAGCCACACTAACCAAAATACACATGTTGAGCAGTACTAAAGATCTAATGATGTGACAGAAACGCATTGCTTTGGTCAAGAGATCGCACGATGCATTCTTTTCTCACCGAGGTGGTGTACGTCCTGTTTTCTTAAAGACCGGGAACACCTGACTGGAGAAGAAAAGGCAACAGTGATCTGCATACGTAAAACCCTGTGCTCAACGTTTAATTTAAAAACTTATAAGCGAAACTATTAGGCAGCTACAAATTAATCACTCTTTCCTTACCCTATTGAAGAATAAAGCTGATCGAAACACACAGAAATTACAGAGATACATATTTCAAAGCTTTACCGCGAACAATCGCCAGAAATACCGGGAGACATACACAGACGAGTCACATTTTTGTGACCACCTCCTACTTTTGAGGTCAACAGCTTGTAGCCAATGAAAGAAGGCACGTGTCGTAAGTATATAATGTTTGCTGTAGGCATTCTGAAAACATATCACTCGTTGCTGTCATGGAGAAAAGGAGCTATTTATCAGATTTGCAAAAAGCGATGTTTGTCCTCTTTCGGGCCAAGAGTCGCAGTATTTCTGAAACAGCGCAGCTTGTTGACCATTTGCGTGGTGCTGTGGTTAAAGTGTATCGTGATTGGAGAAATGGCATCATTGAGAATAAGCGACGTGGAAACTGCGGAGCACCACGTGCCATTGATGTGGGAGATAAACATCGGCTTCGAAGGTGCGTGGGGGCCGATCGACACGCTACAGTGGGGCAACTGACTAGCCAAATGAACCATGGGGCTACCGGAAGGGTGTCTAAAAGGACAGTTCAGCGAACTCTACTGCGTGTGGGGCTCCGATGCAGACAGGTGGTCACTTCACTTATGATAAAGAAGGTGCATCGGCAGGAAAGGCTTACATTTGTACAGCAGTATTAAAAATTGGACCTTCGCTGATTGGCAAAGGACTGCCTTCTCCAATGAGTTACGTTTTCTGCTTCATCGACTGGATAGACGTTGGCGTATAAGGCGAAAAACATCGGAGAACAAACATTTTTCAACAATTGCTGGAAGAACACAGGCTGGTATGGTCAGCGCTATGGTCTGGTTAATGTTTTTGTGCTATTCTCTGGGTCCGCTCATACCAGTCGAAGAAACTATTAACCGAATTCGTCATGAATCCACCCTTGGATACCACATACACCCATACATACTGATTGTCTTTCCTGGGGCGGATGGGATCCTTCAGAACGACAATGTGACGTGTCACACAGCTACAGATGTCCTAGAGCGGTTGGAAGAGCACGATGAATAATTCAAGGTACTTCCCTGGCCCCCTAATTCCCCAGACGTAAACCCAATTGAGCAGCTGTGGGACCACCTCGATCACGCTGTTTGCTCTATGGATCCTCCACCACGCATTCTCCAGCAGCAGTCAGATGCACTGCAGTCAGCATGGCTCCACATACTTTTGAACATGTTCCAGCACCTTGTTGAGTCACTCCCAGCCAGTCTAGCTGCTGTCCGCGCTGCACACGGAGGTTCTGGATATTAGCTGGTGGTCACAATATTGTGACTCGACCGTGTATTTCAAAGCCTTACCATGAACAATCATCTGGGGGCAAGGGCTGAAAAAATCAATCTTCTATTTCACGAAATTTCTGTATAAATACGGAGAAACCATAAACGGACTTTTCTGAAATAAGCGGAATTATTGGCTATGGAAAATATGTAAAAATACGGGAGTTAAAAGAAACGTTAACTTTTGAAAACGTAAATTTCGTTAAAAAACGGACACGTATCGGCAACTTTTCCGTGAAATTACACCACTTATTTATTGCAGTTCAACTTTAAGACGTTTCATTACGCGTTTATTTAAATCATTCATGTGCAGTTAACTTTAGATTTACCGTCCATCTTGCATAACTCCACATTTTCAGTTATAACAGGCGTGCTCTATACGAAACATTCCTTGATATACCGCCACATTTTTTGGTATTCGCTAACCACCCATGCATATTTCTGCACCAACCTGCCTTTCCCAACATAAAACTTAGTTGATGTACCACCACTTGCGAGCTGTGAGAAAACTCATTCGCGTTTTTTTTCTTGTGGGACGTGATATAATTGTGAGAAACCTTAAAGTTAAAGACAGTGATTCAATCAGAGATAGGAATCGGTGTTTTTAAACATTGCGCAGATTCTTCGAGCAAATTCGAAATATGACAATAGTTCAAACACATTTATGGAATTCGATTGTGCTCTGAAAATACAAAGATGTTCGCACATTTCTAGAGCGTATTTACAGAAATATAAATAATTTTGAACATAAAATTATTAGGTGTGAAACTTAATTCTCGCATTTCTTAGGTCTGCAACTTAATACAGCAAAGTGTAGCAAATCGAATACGTACATAATCAAGGTAATAATCCCCGTCGTATTGGATACATTTGAGCCATTGGTTAGGAAGCTGCCGAATGTCACTGCGGAAAAAAGAGGGCTGTTTCGAGTTGATAAAGTCATCAATACTTGTGTGGACCTCCTCGACAGAAGTGAAGTGCGTATCACTCAGGTGATGTTGTAGGGAGGGATAGAGGTAATAATCCGACGGGACGAAGTCTGGAGAATACGCCGGCTGGGACAAAATCTCCCATTCAGGTCGGTGATCGTGTTTAATATCATGTTTGCGGTGTGAGGACGCGCGTTATCCTGAAGTAACAGGGCCGACCTTCTGCCCTTGCCGGTGTATGGCCTTTTTTGCCTCCATTGCGTCACTCGCACGAATGAGTTGCTAAAAATAACGTTCAGCATTGACCGTTTCACCAGGTTAGAGGAACTCATAGTGTACGACTCCGCGCTGATCCCACCATATGCACAGCAACAACTTCCTGGCATGGATATTCGGTTTGACGGTACTGGTGGTAGATTGACCTGGATAAACCCACGATTTGAGCCGCTTAGGATTATCATGGAGGATCCACTTCTAATCACAGGTCACAATCTTGCGGAGGAAATCCTTTTTCTTGAATCTGGAGAGCAAGGACACGGCAATATCGTAGCGCCTAGACTTGTTCGCAGCTGTGAGTTGGTGGGGCACCGAATGGCTCTCCTTGTGAATCCGTCCAAGCTTGTGCAGGCGCTTTGCAATGGCTTGCCGTGTTACTCCGAGTTTCTGGGCGAACTCTGACTGAGTGCGACAGGCATCCACGTCCAACACTTGTTCCAGTTCCTCATCGTCAACTTTCTGTGACTGTTCCGGACGTTCTGCATCACGGAGATCGAAATCTCTGTGTTTAAACCTCTTGAACCACTTCTTACACGTAATGTAGGACATCATCACCCAAAGAAGCACAGATCATTTAATGGGCCTCCGCTGCACTTTTTTTCAGCTGCAACGCGAACAGGAAGCAATGCCTCAAATGTTATTTCGTGAACGACATTGCTTTCACCGTCAACTTTCTGCCACTGCAGCTGTGAGTAGTTTTCGTTGCCTCGAAATTTGTTGGATGGCGCTGCAATCAGCCATTATTGCACACAGCTATTTGCATTTGCCTACGTTCTATGATCGCTTGCGGCTAGGGGCCGAGAATTAAGTTGCACACCTAATATATTTTTTTTAAATGCTCAACCTCATAAGCCTTTCTCTGGACCATAAACATAATCTAGATTTCGAATATGACAGGGCATTTCTTAATATTGGTAGTGGTATTTTTTTCCGCTCCTCTTCCACTGCTTTCCATAGTCTAACCATTATTTTAGGTCTGCCTTAAAAAAAAGCTCTTTTTAGCAGTCCGAAGGCACAATAATCTGTTATTGACACATCAGAGGACTTTGAAGGAACATGAGGAAAAGGTATAGACTTGATACCCGTCATTTTTTCATTTTTCTAAGAAATAGAATATTAGATTTCATTGTATAACTAGTAACGTTATCCTAATGGAGTTCTATTCTTTGAAGGCTCTGTGTATAAAGGAGTGGTATTTCCTGCTAAAATATATGAGTTAAAATATAATTTTGGTAATACACTGGCGGAAAGTGAAAAAAAAACCCGAGAAGGAATTGGCGGACGATCATGAAATTTACATATGTTAATGGGGTCGAGTGTACTTAGGTGTGATGTTAATTTCGAGACCAACCGGTGAGCGCTTGCGCCACAGCACTGCATAATATGCAAATTATCGTCGGTGGTATTTAAGGAATACGGTGAAGTGAATGTAATCAGTCATCGGCGTACGGACTTGTGCGAAGACCCTGAAGAAGCTGCAGTGCCTGGATATGGAAGACGTGTACAATTTGAGCAGTTATCGGACTGTGAACGAGGTCGTCAAGTCGGAATCCGCGAGCCCGGGTGGTCGTATCGTTGTATTGCGGTGTGAATTGGACGGGAAGTATCGGTGGTGGTACGATGTTAGCGTAGATGGTCCGAGGAACATTCCCACACGAGAAGACGTGGAACCGGGAGTCACAGACGGACTGATGAGCGGACCGATCGACGCATAAGAAGAGCTGCGTTGTCAAGCAGAACATCCACTGTGACCAAATCCGAGCTTCCGTTGCACCTGAGGTGACTGTGCGAACAATCCGCAACCGTCTACTGGATGTAGGACTCCGTGCACGTGTACCTCTGGCATGTGTACCTCTGAATCCAGCCCACCGTCAGGAACGGCTGCAGTGGTGTCGCCAACGTCTGCACTGGAGAACGCAATGGCGATCTGTCGTGTTCAGCGAAGAAAGCAGATTCTCCTTGGGAGCCTCCGATGGCCGTATGCGTGTTCGCAGACGCCCAGGGGAGCGTCTCCACCCTTCTTGCATCCGCAAATGACACACAGGGCCTACACCTGGTCTCCTGGTGTGGGGAGCGACCGGACCTGTCCCACATTGAGCGCGTGTGGGATTTTATGGGACAGCGACTTATCCGGTCTCCACGGCCAGCCACGACCATCCCCGATTTACGCGTCCAGGTTGAGGATGCTTGGAACTCAATACCCCAAACTTGCATCCAACATCTGTACGACAGACTCCATGCCAGAATTGTACAGTGTGACGCAGTTCATGGCGGTTCAACCTCGTACTAACCATGTTACATGGAAATGTTATTTTTCAGTTTACCAGCAAATACAGCTGTATTTTGCCATAATGTTTTGATCACGTTATCCTCTGTATTCCGTTATTATGCTGTATACATTTCGTTGGTATCAGACGTCACCTTCTTGGTGTTCTGTTTTCACTTTCCGCCAGTGTATGTAGAATTCCTTTTAACATTATTTTCAAGTTTTCTTAACTTTAATTCCCCATGGTACGAGAAAACAGCAATAATTATAAGTCATTTTCTTAACAGTTCTTTGGATTCTTGGAACCAGGTTTGTAAGATATTTTACGTCCTTTTGCTATAGTAAATCCATATTTTGTGTTACAGTTGTTTATGTAGATCCATGCTTGATCAATAGTCACAATAAATTTCCAACTATCTTCGGGTTAGTGATTATCATAAAGAAGTTTACACTGCTAAGACACGTGCCTGGGCAAAAAGCCTTGAGCATTATGCTTTTTTGTTCTTTTTGTGATTCAAATCTTTGTTTATTACCTTGTTTACATACGGAAACTTGTAATGACATAGCGGTTGCGATTTGGGTTTGTAAATTTTCTTTTAAGACCAGTGTCTTTAGTTTTGTAATAGTCATAAGGGTACGTATCTTTTTTGGATGCTTCCCGTTAAAATGAACGCTTTCGCAGCGATTGTAATCACAGAATGCGTATATTTATCATCCTGAAGATCAAAAACCTAAGCTCCTTTCCATAGCTTGTTTACGTGCGCCATTTTCTAAGCAGACGATATTTAACTGCAGCAGATGCTTCTTTCGTGTTCATCTAACATGCTGTGTCCAGTTTCAATTCCTGAACTTTTTATTTTCTGCAATTTCTTATCAGAAACGTTTTACAAATTTGTAAACGTGGTCTATAATTGGATTGCAATCTAAAACACAAATTAAAATAAGCGAGTTTTCTGAAAGAAGGTAAGGAATTTAAAATGATTTTTTTCAATGCTATTAATTTTCATTTCATAAAGCTTTGGTAGCAAATATATTTTTTATTTTTATTTTTTTTATTTCCTAATGATTAAATTTTTGAATTTGTCTTCTACTGCTCAAAGTAAATTTCTTCATTAAATGCGCACCAGAATCCTCCAAATGGAAGCGGGCACTTCGAAATGCAGTACACAACATACTGTATAATCGCATTATATTTCTAAATAGTATGTTTTTGAATTTATTGCTAATTATGATTTTCGAAAGAACCATAATCAACAGAAATTAGGTTTAAAAAAAATAACTGGCTAATTTTATGCCATCCTAGATGTAACGCCGCAGTGTCATGTAACAAACGGTGGCGGTATATCAAGGATTAACTTTACTTGAATGTATCGAAAATTATGAGCTGCAGTTTCTTCTAATATACCCTCTGTATTTGTGTCATTGGCCACTTCCACTTGAATGTCGTTTTAGTTTGCAAATATGAAGCGGTAGAGAATGGAGCAAGTCAGCGGCTTATTTGCATAACATTTTTAGGAATATCTCGCGGGTCACTCTCCTAAATTGCTAAACCACTCTGAAATTTTCGATCAATGATAAAGACATAAACGAAAATAACTTTTCTTAATGGGCAATGCAGCTCCACAGATGCTCATGAAAACCTTATAGAACTACCATTTCAGCTGCATTGAAATGTCACGAAATGGAACATTGAGTTTCGAGAATAAAAGTACTTTTATTTCTGCATTTTAAGTTCTTTCAAAATAAGGATTACATGAGTTTCTTTAAAGCGACACTGGGCAAACGTTCAAAACTCTTTAATGTTTATTTTTACTGTAGCGTGCTGATAATCCATTAAAAGTACAATATTTAATAGATTTAGAAAATAACGATTTGTCGGAAAGCTCTTCCTTGAAACGTCTCTTATTGAACGAAAGATTCTTTATCTGGACAAAATCACTTATTCTTTTCTAAATATCTGCTTCTGAAAGCTCATGAGAAAAATTCAGAAAAATATGTTTTTCCTAAAATCGTTTCTTAAAAATCACGAGAGATTCCATTTTCAAAGCTAATGAGAGAAATTAAAGAAAAACAATCCTACTCCTTTGAAGATGACAATCCGTTTTTTTTTTTTTGTGTAAATACACTGCTGGCCACCCGAACTGCAACACCAAGAATGAAGCACCCGATTGGCCTGAAGTTCGCAGCATGAGTCGCCCGCGAGAGGACATGCAAACGATTAGCATTGCAGGACATATGCAAATCATGTGCGCCTGGCACGCCACCGAGAAGCACTATAAGAAGTGTGCACAGAAGGCGGGGTGTAAGTAGTGGAAGTGTGTTGTGCTGCCGGACCTGTGCGTGGGAAGCTTCCTGATGCTTCGTCGCAGAATACGGCAGTCATTCCAGCACGTTTCGGAGTTCGACAGAGGACGAATAGTGGCTTATCGCGACAGCGGTTTATCGTACCGAGAAATCGGCGCCTGTGTAGGAAGACATCCAGCCACAGTGAGGGGAGTATAGATTCGGTGGGTGCAGGAGGGACGGACGAACGGACGTAAGCGACTGCCGCAGCCGCGGCACACCGCCGAACGAGAGGACAGGCATGTTGTGAGGCGGGCATTGACGGCTCGCACCGCCACATCTAGAGCGTTAGCGCAAGAATTACAATTGCTGTGCAACAGCCTGTGTGAGCACGTACCGTTCGACGTCGTCAGCAGGATCGGGGACTTGTCGCATGGCGCCCATTGCTCCAATTACCATTGATATTACACCACCGGCGAGTGCGGCGGCGGTGGGCCGTTGAACGCCGCACCTGGACTACGGAATGGCACGACATTGTCTTCTCCGCCAAATCTCGCTTCTGCCTGCAACACCACGTTGGTCGGATTCGCGTATGGAAGCACCGCGGCGAGAGACTGTATGACGCCTGCATTATGAATCGCCATACCGGTCCGTCGCCTGGCGTTATGGTTTGGGGCGCAATTGGATATGACACCCGCACCCATCTGGTACGCATCGCCGGTATACTCAACTGCCACCGCTACATCTCCGACGTTTTGGAGCCTGTATTCCTCCCTTACCTTCAGGACCTGCCAGCGGCCACGTTTCAACAGGACAATGCGCGCCCGCACGTGGTACGCATCGTGCAAAAATTCTTCACGGCCCACCAGGTGTCACTGCTGCCGTAGCCCGCCTGTTCTCCCGATATGTCGCCCATGGAACACGTCTGGTCGCTGATCGGCAACCGATTGGCCCGGCGAGCACCACCCGCGGTACGCCTGATGAACTGTGACAACGTGTGGAAGCAGCCTGGACCGACATACCCCAAGCCCATATTCAAAGCCTCTTTCGTTCGATGCCGCGGCGTGTAGCGGCCGTTATTGCCAGCCATGGGGGCCACACGAACAAATGATGTCTGCGTGTTCCGCAAGTCGCACGGGTCCGTATGCTCAATCGTTTCATCTTTGTATCTTATGTTATGTGTCCAGTAAATCTGGTTTTGCTATCTCGTGTCCTTCTTGGTGTTGCAATTTGGGTGGCCAGCAGTGTATGACAAGGATGGTAAGTCAAATAATATCGGAAAACTTGAAAATTTTGTTGTATTGGAATTGAACCTGCGTCTCCCAGATAGCGCCCGGGTATGCTAACCACTACACCACCCAGAACGACCAAGTCTCAAGTCTCCGATTAATTTGAATATAACCATCGCAGAATTAGCTAGTCGAAGCAACCGGCATTCATGTTTAGCCCGTATTGTATTCATGATTTATCTGCTCCTTCGTGCAGTCACGGGATAGGATTCTTAATCTCCAGGTTCGCTAAACATGAATGCCGGCTGCTTCGACCAGCGAATCCTGCGATGGTTATATTCAATTTTCTCGAGAAAAAAGAACAGATTGTCATATTCAAAATTTGTATTACACCAAAAAAACAGATTGTTATATTCAAAATTTGTATTACACCAAAAAACAGATTGTCATCTTCAAAATTTGTTTTGTATGGTGTAATCCCGTATTCTTTTCATGACCTACTCCTTTTGTTCAGAAACCTTTTTATTGACACTATGAAATTTTGCTGCATAACCGGCATTGAACTGAGTTAATTAAAACTTCAGAAATATCATCGGTAGTGAAAGAAACCGACGATGCTCTTAATCCACTCAATTTGGGTTTAAAACAAAGCTGTTTAATAGGTTATTATTCCTGTGGTTAATTACAGAGGTGAAGGTATTGATTTTAGCAGACGCTTTCAGATTATAAAGAACCAGTATTTTTCTACTTAAACTCAGTATGCAAAAGTGAAGTCATCGCAACTGTCAAAGAAATAAAGAATAAGTATTTTATCCTAAAAATATTATGTCAATCTTCAGAGCGTCATTAACCATTTTTAGCATTGGCAATTTGCGGCCAAGATAGGCTTTTCAGATACCTGGTTTGGTATATATCTGGTACTAAGCACGGCACAATGATTTCGTTGCTATCCAGGGCTTTGCATTCCCAGTAAATTTTGACTTTCCCTCTTTGGGATCTTTTCGCAAGATTTAAATGTATTTCTCACTGCCGCTCATTTTTTCTTATTTCTTGTTCTCACCTTCAGCCGTCAACTGAATAACTAAAATAAAAAAAAAACACTTCCCAGTCTTGTTAAGATGTACATGAAATTTCAATTTGTCAAGCGTCCATAGTGTCCCAAGATAATGTTTAATTTTACTCTGATTGCAGATTACGTCCTCTGATAATAATATGTATAAAATTAATAAAAAAAGAAAAAAAGTAGCAAGTGTTCAATTCTATGCTCTGTACTTTCCTCTTAACTGTTGCGCCATTACCTTTAACGCGTTTGTCCATACATGTTTTGAAACAATTTTTTTAAAGCCGTTCTAAAATCAGCAGATAGTTAATCCGCGCAAATTTTCAAAGGAAACATTGGAGTCTATATTTTCTTCAACGCGAAATGCATGGCAGGGTTGTGCTACACAAACTGACTAATAAATTATTTTTCTTCTTAGCCTGTTTACACCTACTGTAGGTTATAAGGCCTTCTCCAGTCTTTTCCAGCTTTAGTCCACCATTCAGCACCTCTAAATGTTTGGTTATCTCTCCATCTTGTTCTCTGGCGCCCCATTCACCTCTTTCCATCTCTCAGTTGCCATTCTGTTATCAATTGTGTCTATCTTTCATCGTTCAGTCTTCAAACATGTGCAGCCCATATCTACTTTGATTATTTTATTATTTTCGATATATCTACTATTCCTGTTCTTTATTTTGTGAATTCATTTCTAACTTGCTCTCTCTCTCTCTCTCTCTCCTTGTTATCGCTAACATTTTTCTTTCTAACTTTCTTACTGATACTCTTATTTTTTCACGTTGTCCTTCTGTGATACTTTACGTTTCTCTTCCATAAGTAAATATTTGGTTATTTTGTTTTATTGTGGGTTTAACGACCACCGTGAGGCAACTCAATCGACTATAAGCAGTCGCCCGTTCCTAATTTAGGGCAACTGACTCCAGGAAAGGGAGGGAGACAGTGCCCTAAGACAAATACAACAGCCTCACGGAGATTCGAACCCGGACCCATCTCGGACAAATGATCAGAAGCCATCCCTTAGACCACTGCGGGGAGGCAAATTCAGGGTTACTACATGCGCTAAAGATTTTTTCTTTTTAAATGCAATGAAAGATTACCAGTTAAATAGTTTTTAAGTAGTCTTTAAATAGTCTAATAATCTTATAGACCACTAAATTAGAAACTTTTATTCAAAATCAGGTTGGACCTCCTTTAGCCCAAAGTGCGGCACGTATGTGGTTGGCATAAATTCCACAATGTGTTGGAGTGCAGCAGCGTTCACAGCATACCAGGCAGTACTTTAACTGGCTCAGATTTCACAGAAGAGGACTTTGCTCTATGATATGTTTTTCTAGAATGTTCTATACATTCACAATGGGGTTCAGATCAAGCTTTGTAAAGACCAGAGAAGATAATGGAAGTCGATGTGATGGTCGCTGAACCACTGCGGAACACATCTTATGTGATGGACAGTTGCATTGTCGTCCAGGAAACAGCCATCACCTGCTGAATAAAAAGTCAGCATTGCAGGATGGACTTCATAGGCAACAATGTTCAAATAATCCTTGGAGGACACCTGACCTTATTGCAATAGCAGGGGACTTGTTCCGTAATAATAAAAAGTGTCTCACACCATCTTACATAATGGACGGTAGCATTGTCTTCCAGGAAACAGCCATCACCTGCTGAATAATAATTCAACATTGCAGGATGGACTTGATAAGCAACAATGTTCAAATGACACCTGACCTTATTGCAATAGCAGGGGACCCGTTCCGTAATAATAGAAAGTGCCTCACACAATCTTACGTGATGGACGGTAGCATTGTCTTCCAGGAAACAGCCACCACCTGCTGAATAAAAAGTCAACATTGCAGGACGGACGTGATAGGCAACAATGTTCAAATAATCCTTGGAGGACACCTGACCATATTGCAATAACAGGGGACCCGTTCCGGAATAATAGAAAATGTCTCACACCGTCTCCAGAACCAGTCGGTATAGAACAAGAAATACCGTAACTCGTCGGATCACATGGCGTTTTCCCATTCGTTCAGTGTCTAATCCTGGTGTTCGCATCACCAATATACACTGTTAAAAATTATGTGGTAGGTTGTACCAAAACGTGGTGCAACACCAGCTGCATCACTTTCTGAGAAAAGATACATCATCGTGTTTTGCAAACAAAACCCAACAGCGCGGTTCAACTTTTTACCACGTTATTATACAAGGTTGCACCATGTTATTTGGTTTATTTCGCCCCACAGAATGGTGTATATTTTCTAAGAAAGTGGTGCAGCTGGTGTAGCACCACTTTTTGTTGCAACCTACCTAAAAATGTTTAACAATGTAGACGAACTTTCCTGTTCATTACAGAAATCAGTGGTTTCCGATTTTCTGAAAGTCACTTCTACATTAGCAGAACTTGAATGTTACTGATGTATTGCTTGTCCATCCTTTGTGGACTGATATCAAAAAGACAGGATAACGCACTAATGACTTTGTATCATTTCTAAAAGCATAGAAAATAAGAGATTGAGAAAGAAGTAACACATTTTTTGGTTATTATCCTTGTTCTGGTGCAGACGTTGTAATCTACAATGGTGTGCTAAAATTAGGGAGGAAGAGGAGAAATTAGCATAACAGCGGAACGTGCGAGTAGAACGGACCGAAAGACCACTCAGGAGATAGACTAGGGTCCGGTACGGTAGGGCATGCGCATATATGCCGCATAACGTAGGGGGGAGGGGGTGTCGGAAGGGTATACAGCACACGGGCGGTGTACGCTCAGCAATACGGTGAAAGCTATTGCACTGTGCAAATCGATTTGAACGACGTCGAGTTGTTGCCACCGTGTGATATGTCCAACAGGCAATCCAGTAGACGACATCTGGGTGACTTTACCCGAGGTTGCGTCATTGGGAAGTTAGAACAAGGTCGAAGTGTGACTAGTGTAGCCAAGGAGTTCGGGATTGCTTACAGTATCGTTTCACGAGCTTGGAGAGCATTTCAAACGACAGGAACAGCTGTCCTAGAGTTTAGCAGTGGTCGTCCACGAGCAACCACGGCGGCGGACGACCGGTATATTGTCCTACAGGCGAGAAGAGACAGACGGCAGACAGCGAGAGAAATCGCAAGGCACATGCAACAGACAACTGGACGTCCGTTATCGCGTTTTACCGTGGCCGGGAGGCTGCACAAAGGTGGTCTATTTGCACGACGACCAGTACGGTGTGTGCCATTAACATCTGCTCATCGGAGTCGGCGGTTTCTGTGGTACCAGGAACACAAGAACTGGACACATCAGCAATGGAGTTGAGTTCTCTTTACGGATGAGAGCCGATTTAGTCTGACGAGCGATTCTGGACGTATAGACACCTGGAGAGAGCAGGGAACACGCAATCACACCTCCAACATAATCGAAAGGGACCGGTTTGGAGGTGGCGGAGTTCTCGTTTGCGGCGGTATGATGCTTGGTAGCCGTACTGACCTCTACATCTTCCAAGGAGGTTCAGTCACTGGTGTCCGGTATTGTACCGAGATTCTCCTGCCTGACGTGCGTCTGTTTAGAGGTGCTGTGGGTCCTGAGTTCCTCTTCATGGACGACAACGCTACACCTCATCATACAGTGGCTGTTGGAGAGTGAAGATATTCAACGCATGGATTGGCCCGCAAGATCCCCGGACCTAAATCCAATCGATCCCGTGTGGGACCTTCCCAGGAGACGCTTGGCAGCACGGCACCAGCCGCCAGCAACGACTCCGCAGCTGCGGTTGGCGCTACAAGAGGAATGGGCCGCGATGCCTCAACAGCTCCTTCACAACCTCGTCCTCAGCGTGGACAGACGTTGTAAATCCTGCATCGCAGTCAGGGGTGATAATATCCCCTACTAAAGACTGAATTTTTTTGGCAGCCGCCTGTCACATGGACGTTTCTGTCTTCTGTCCAGTTGTGCTCGAAACTACCTTTTCAGTAAGCTGACTTTGTGTCCTTTTGATTCCTTGTTTGGACGGTTTTGCTCACTTGTCCCATTTTTTTACATCTTGGGGATCTTATGGTATGATTTGAGTCGATGCGGAACACTTCTGCACGACGTTACATTTGAAAAACCATCTCGTCCCTAATGTTTTCATCCCAGTGTTTTTCCGATATGCACACCGATGAACATAGCGTTTAATATCAGTAGCTAAACGTAATAATGAAAGCCTTTGCTAACACCTTTACATTAATTAAATCGTTAGTCCATCACAAAATCGAAAATTGATAACACGTACAACACCTATCGCTTAAGGTACAGCTTCTTATCTGTATATTTTAACGAGACTTTCTGATAAGAGTTGTGAAAAATGAAGCACTACCGGGAGTTGAGATATGACGTTAAAGTGAAAAGAGGAAACGCAAACTAATGTAATAAAAATGACAGCAGGCAACCGATGAAAGTTAAATTAGAATGTAAGCGTCACAGAAGTTAGTGTGATCCCGTCCCTAATTTAGGGCCACTGGTTCCAGGGAAAGGAGAGAGCCAGCACCGTAAAAAAAAAAAAACATCCATGCCATACAGGGATTTCAACCCTGACCAAATTTGGACGAATGGTCATAAGCCATCGCTTAGACCACTGCACCACATGGGCGGCACAGCCAGCTTTGTACAGACTTAATTTGTCAATTCGTCACCGATTGAAATCGCTGTAAAATAGTGAAAAAATATCTCCAAGACGTGTTTACGTACTCGAAATGTCCCGTTTTCTGATGAAAAAGTATTTAATCTTTCATCAGTTGCTGATTTCGTCTTTCATTAAAAGGTTTTGCTTTCGCTCGACATCCTGGATGATATATTGATAAAGGATTACAAATTTTTTAGATGAAAAACTGCTATATAAACTTAAGCGCGAGATGGCTAATGTAAAAGTAATTTATTTTATATGTAAGATACTTTTACCCGCGATACTTCAAATTTTGTTACCACGTTAACTTCAATCTTCAATGCAGAGGAAATGACGTTGCCCCCTGCAATGCAATATTCCTTCTAAGAGGCCTTGGACAATGCGTGCCTAATCCAATGAGCTGGGCAGGCATCAAAACCATTTGGGCAAAAAAAAATTCCAATCCCCCCGCCCCCATTTTTATCACCCTTCTTTCCACAATCGATTTTAAATTTAAAAAAATATTAAGAACATTTCATTAATTAAAATTTTTATTTTATAAAAACTGAGAAGCTCAAACTTACTTGTGGAATAAAAACACTAGAAATTCGGAAAAGCATGTTCACGCATAATACACAGTTTCTTTGAATATCAAAATACCAAGGAGAATAAGAAACGAAATAACAACTAAATGCAAAACAGTTAGTTCAAATACAGTAGAACAAAAGCAAAACCATTCTGATCTGACACTCATTTCAAGGAATAAATCGCCTCTCAATATTTTCCCCCAAATAGAAGACTCGACCTTGGGAATTTATCATCTTTGAGAGTATTCGGAAAATATCGTTTACCATTTATGAGCGAGTTGTCGGCTGATGTCTTAGGCTTTTGTGACTTTTCCAAAAGCTGTAGACTGTCTCAAGATTGATATGTTGTCCACTTTGCTAGATAGTATTTTATTCTCATCAGCATATCCAGTTGTCTCACTAATTCACGTGTGTGTGTGTACACACACACACACACACACACACATGTGAATTAGTTTTGATGCTATTCATTAGGCTAAATCATCTGTCACAATCAGCACTTGAAGCTTGAAAAGTGCCGCATATGTCAACCAACTTTGATAAGTTTTAAAACTTTCTTCTGAGAATACATTGCCTAATACATCTTTGAAGGTTTTTAATGCACCTATTTTCAGCTGTTCCTTCACAACAAACTTAAATTCTGTGTATAAGAACACATTATACTTTAACACATCTTTGACATCATTTTTCTCAATATTTGTCTGAGCTGATTTTATCAGAAAATGTCTGTGTTTTCTGACAAATATAAGCTTCTTGCGAGGAAGCGCGCTCGCGACATAGAAGGAACATTGCTGCCATATACAGTTAACTTATTTCCAACAAAGTACTTAAACTTTAGGAATCATAAAATAAAGTGAACCATACTACTGAACAAATGCGTATGCATATAACTCTCCCTGCACGTTCTAAGCGGACAAGGATACGAAAACTGCGTACAGTCACGGATATTTGTCAGTTGCTTCCAGTCGTTCGACAGAAATGGTGGAGATATCACGCCGTTGACAAAATGCGAGAAATTTGGATATATATATATATAGCATCATTATCATCATCATCAACCAATATCAATCCACTGCTGGATGAAGGTCTCCCCAAATTTCTTCCACAATTGTCTGCCTTCAGCCTGTCTCCTCCATGTCACTCCAGCATACTTTTGAATTTCATCCATTCATCTTCCACGGGGTCTTCTTCTGGATTTTTTCCTGTCCCTCGGAATCCAGTCTAAAATTTCGATTGTCCATCGGCGGTCCGTTCTTCTGTCAACATGTCCAGCCTATTGCCATTTCAGTGATTTACCTCTGGTCATGGTGTCGTCCACTCCTGTCATTTTCTTCATACACAAGTTCTTCTTATCTTGCCTGGTTACACCAAGCATGCATATCTCCATGCCTCTTTGAGTTGTCTGCAGTCACTGTATGTCTTTTTTAGTTAAGGTCCATGTCTCGGCTCCATACGTAAGCACTGGCATCATGCATTCATTAAACACTTTTCTTTTGAGACATAATGACATACTTCTCTTAAAAACTGTACTGTTTCTTCCAAGGTCTCTGCACCCAAGTTTTATATGCCAAATAATGTCTTCATCAATGTGACCCTCACTTGATATCTGCTGCCCAAGACAAATGTAGGAATCGGTTGTCTCAAGCTTTTCTCCATCAATCGATAAATCTTCGTTTCTTGTACACACACACACACACACACAACGGCCGTTTCATAAAAACTGAGAGTAAAATCAGAAAAAATAAAGATATGTAGGTACAGCAAAGTATATATAATTCCTTCTCAAAGTATCTTCCCTCGGTTAATATGCAACGGTCCCATCTTTCAGTCCACTTTAAGAACTGTAGCCAGGCTGTGTCATGATTACAGTACTGCATTTCGTAAAAAACTGAAGCAGCCACAAGTGGGCGGGCGTTATCATGGTGTAAGGTCCACTTGCCAACCAGTTCCGGTCGCTTAATCTATATATGTCGTCGCAGACGCTTCAAGACTGAAATGTAATACTCAGCATTGACAGTAATTTGGGTAGGAACGGTATGCTCGTAGACTACATCTTTATGAACAAAGCAAATTATCATCATCACCTTCCTAGCTGATTTGGTCTGTCTGACCTTTTTCGCAGGAGGCGAGCCTGTGTGTCTTTCCAGACACTCGTTGACCCAAGTTCGTGAGAAAGTCGAAATAATGGACCCAAGTTTCATCGGCAGTTATTACTGTGTTTAGAAAGTTTGGATCCTTTGCAATCATTTGTTCCCACTCATGACACACCTGAACTCTGGCAAACAATTATTCTCTCGTTAGGTGATGAGGTACCCATCTGGAACACACACAATGCAGCAGTAATTTCTCGCGCAGAAGGCGGAATGCAGACATTTCTGAAATATTAAAAGACGCCGCTTTGTCTTCACACGGCATTCTTCGATCTTGCAGGATTGCCCAAACAGTGTTAACAATTCGCTCCGTAGCAACACTTTCAGGTCGACCAGGCCTAGGAGCGAATTCTACCCACAAACGCCATTTTTTGAAATCATGGTGCCGTCTAAAAATCGTTGACTTACCCTAACATTAATCTTAGTAATTTTTTTTTACTAAATCAACTGTTACTTGGAGCCGTTTTATTCAAACGATAGCCAAATTTTGTCGAACAAAATTTTCATTTCTTAACTGTGAAACACTGACCTCCATTTCTGAACTGTGAAACACTGACCTCTATTTCTTAACTGTGAAACACTAACCTCCGTTTCTTAACTGTGAAGCACTGACCTCCATAGCTGCATGACGAAATATCAGGCGTAACTTAAACACCTGCGCAATAACAAAACCAAAATCATCGGCCCCGGCTAATGACTGCTGCAGATACTTCCTTGATCCAGTAAATCGTCTGGGTGGTTTTTTTCCCGTCGCACTGTTGCCAACTCAAAAGAAATTACTCTGAGTTTTTGTGGAACGGTTTTTGTATATCATCATCGTCAACCATTATCATTTCACTGCTGGATGGAGGTCTTCCCAAGTTTCCACCTAAACTGTCTGTCTTGAGCCATTCTCCTCCATGTTACTCAAGCATGCTTTCTAATTTCCTCTATCCATCTCCCATTTGTCTTCTCCTGGGTCTTCTTCAGTCTTATGGTATCCAGGCTAACATTTCGGTTGTCCATTGGAGGTCCGTTTTTCTGGAAACATAACCAGCCTATTGTTACTTAGTATTTCAGGAATTTTACTCTGATCATGATGTTTTCCACTCTTGTCATTTTCCGTACCCACGAGTTACTCTTCTTTTCTTTCTTGGTTACACCAAGCATGTATCTCTCCATGTTCATTTCAGTTCTCTGCACCTTTGTATGTTCGTGTTTAGTTAATGTCGATGTCCATGCTCCATATTTGTGTACTGGAAGGATGCACTGATTAAACACTTTTCTTTTAAGAAATAATGGCATATAGCTCTTCAAAAATTGTAATGGTTCTTTCAAAAGCTTTTCAGCCAAGTCTTATACGCCAGTTATATTCCTCATCAATTTGACCTTTGCTCGAGGTCTGTTATCCAAGGTAAATGTAGGTATCAGTAACCTCCAGCTTATCTCCAGCTATAGCAAAACTTTATTCCTTGTAAAAGCACTGCACATCAGTTTTGCGTTTTGAAAGTGAATTTTTAATTCCACTTCTTTACTCTTGTCAGCAACTTCCTGGATCCTTCTCTGTATAATCTCCGCTAATATTTACCCCCTTGTTTTCCCAGTTGAAAGATTGAAAGTTCAAGATGAAAATATATGTATGTATGTATGTATGTAACTACACACAGTTGAGTCATGTAGTGACCACCTCCTACTTTTGACGTCAACAGCGCGTAGCCAATGAAAGAAGGCACGTGTCGTATGCTGGCTTGGACGGTATATAAGGTGTCCTGTGGGCATTCTGAAAACGCATCACCCGTTGCCGTCATGGAAAAAAGAGCGATTTATCAGATTTGCAAAAAGGCATGATTCCCGGGTTTCGGGCCAGGGGTGGCAGTATTTCTGAAACAGCACAGTTTGTGAACTGTTCGCGTGCTGCTGCGTTTAAATTGTGTCGTGCTTGGAGAAATGACACCATTGCGAATAAGCAATGTGAAAAATGCGGAGCACCACGTGTCATTGATGTGGGAGGTGAACGTCGGTTACGAAGGAGGGTCACAGTCGAATGACACGCTACAGTGGAGCAACTCACTGGTCGAATGAAACAGGGGGCTACCGGAAGTGTGTCTAAACCGGCATTTCAGCGAACCTTGCTGTGTATGGGACTCCTATGCAGACGGATGGTCACTGCACCTATGCCAGCGAAGGTGCGTTTTCAGAAAAGGCTTAAATTTGCACGGCAATATCAAAATTGGACCTCCTCTGATTGGCAAAGGATTTCCTTCTCCGATGAGTCATGTTTTCTGCTTCATCGAATGAGTGGACTTTGGCGTATAAGGCGAGAAACATCGGAGAACAAACACTCATTAACCATTCCTGGCAGAACACAAGCTGATGGGAGCAGCGCTATGGTCTGGGGAATGTTTTCTTGGCATTCTGGGTCAACCCATACCTGTGGAAGGCATTATGAACCGAATACATTATGAATCGATCCTTGCCGACCACGTATACGCATTCATGCTGATTTTCTTCCCTGGAAGGATGGCATCTTCCAGCACGACAATGCAACGTGTCACACAGCTAGAAATCTCCGAGAGTGGTAGGAATAGCACGATGAAGACTTCAAAGTACTTCCCTGGCACCCTAATTTCCCAGATTGAAACACAATTGAGCATCTGTTGGACAATCCTCAATCGTGTTGTTCGCTTTGTGATTCCTCCACCACGCACCCTCCAGCAACTGTCAGATGCACTGCAGTCAACATGGCTCCACATAACTGCGAACACCTTTAAGCACATTACTGAGTCACTCCCAGCACGTCTAGCTTCTAACCGCGCTCCACACGGCGGTTGCTCTGGATATTATCTGGTGGTCACAATAATGTGATTCGAATGTGTATATAATATGCTGTGCAAGTTTAATTCGAGGGACGGATGTAAGTGCAAAGCATGGATATTTGAGGATACAGCATGAATAAAAATTGGAAAGGGAATGAGACAAGGTGACACCATATCTCCGAAGATATTTAATGCCACATTGCAAAGTGCATTGTAATCATTCAACTGGGAAAACAAAGGGATAAAGATTAATGGAAATTATTTATTTCCCCTTTGTTTTGCTGATAACGTGGCCATTTTGTCAACTACCCTTTCAGAGCTGCAGAGTATGATCCAAGAGCTTGCTGACAAGAGTAAGGAAGTGGGATTAAAAGTGAACTTTCAGAACAGAAAAGATACGTACAATGCTTTTACAAGACACGAAGATTTATCGATTGATGGAGAAAAGCTAGAGACAACCGATACCAATTTATTTCTTGGGCAGCAGATATCAAGTAAGAGTCACATTGACGAAGAAATTAATCGTCGTATAAAACTTGGATGTAGAGCTTTTGGAAGAAACAGTACAGTTTTTAAGCGCAGTGTGCCATTATGTCTTAAAAGAGAAGTGTTTAATCAATGCATCCTGCCAGTGCTAACCGGTACGTATGGAGCAGAGATATGGACCTTAACTAAAAAAGACAAACAAATACTGCAGATAACTCAAAGGATCTTGGAGTTATGCATGCTCGGTGTAACCAGGAAAGATAAGTAGAGGATTTTGTGGATAAGGAAAATGACAGAAGTGGACGGCATCTTGACCAGACAGAATTAACTGAAATGGCAATGGGCTGGACATGTAACAAGAAAAATAGATCACCGATGGACCACCGGAATTTTATACTTTATTCCGAGGGACAGAAGAAAACCCAGAAGAAGACCACATAGGAGACGGATTGATGAAATTCGAAAGCACGCCGGAGTGACATGGAGAAGACAGGCTGAAGACAGACGATTGGGAAAGAAACTTCGGGTGGGCTGCGTCCAGCCGTGAATTGATAATGGTTGAGAATGATGATGATATATATACACTATATTGACAAAAGTCATTAGACATCTCTTTGAAAGCAATTGAACGAATCCGCTGCGTTCTTAGGATGCGCGGTACAGCTGCAAACGGTATAAAAACAAGCCTGCAGGTAACCGCGATCATATCTCACTGTTAGGTTGAGTGAAAATATCGCGACGGGAGAGAACTGTCTTTGAGAAAGGAACTATTGTTGGGTGTTATATTAGTGGGTTGTCCATAAGAGAAGCAGAGGGTCGTTTAAACATACCCAAGTCAACTGTTTTGGTTGTACTGAATAAGTGGAAGACACATGGCGTGCTTGAGGCATTAAAACGTACCGGCAGACCAAAGAAAACCAGTGATCGAGAACGGCGAAGCCTCAGGAGAGTCGTTACATCTGATCGACGGAGTACTGCACAAGATCTTAGTGTACAGGTGAGTGAAAATGCTGGAACCTCGGTATGTTCACGTATCATTCGCAGAGAACTTCATTCCATGGATTACCGTGGTCGTGCGGCTGCTCATAAGCCTTTCATCTCCACTCGGAATGCTACTCGTCGTTTAGCATGGTGTAAAGAACATTTATCATGGACCGTATATCAATGGAAACGGACTCTATGGACTGATGAATCCAGATACATGATCCATCACGCTGCTGGCCATGTGTGGGTATGGCGGCAGCCGGGAGTAACACTATTTACCGCAATGTACTGTTCCTAAGGTCAAGGTTAGAGCTGTCAGTGTATCCGTGTGGGGGTGTTTTTCGTGGTATGGTCCCGGCCCATTGGTTATCGTGGACAAACCTGTTGACGAGCACGTCTACCTCGATATTCTGGACAATTATGCCCTACCAACTCTGTGGCAATTATATGGAGCCCATCCTTGTTGGTACCAGCAGGATAATGCACTGAGCCATAAAGCAAGGAATGTTACGACGTGGTTTGACTGTAATTCCGTATCGTGCGTAGACTGGCCAGCACAGAGCCCTGATCTTAATCCCATAGAGCACCTATGGGATGAATTAGATCGCCGCATGAGAAGTTTGGAACCAAGGCCTACTACTACGCAACAGTCAGCGACAGTATTATGTACTGAATGGAAGATGAATTAGAGCGCCGCATTATGTACTGAATGGAAGATGAATTACAGCGCCGCATAAGACGTTTTTAACCATGGCCTACTACTAAGAAACAGTCCGCGACAGCATTATGTACTGAACGGAAGATGAATTAGAGCGCCGCATTATGTACTGAATGGAAGATGAATTAGAGTGCCGCATTATGTACAGAATGGAAGATGAATTAGAGCGCCGCATTATGTACTGAATGGAAGATGAATTAGAGCGCCGCATTATGTAATGAATGGAAGATGAATTAGAGCGCCGCATTATGTACTGAATGGAAGATGAATTAGAGCGCCGCATAAGAAGTTTGGAACCAAGGCCTACTACTAAGCAACAGTCAGCGGCAGCATTATGTACTGAATGTAAGCGCATACCTATCGCTGTGTTCCAAAACGTTGTCGAAAGCATGTTTCGAAGGGTCAGTGCATGCATTAAGGCCAAAGGTGGACCGACACCGTACTAATATCTGTCAATAGATGCTATGTTGTGTTTCTCTTCTAGGTGTCCTGTGAGTTTATCCAGTATAGTATATATATATATTGGGAAGCTTTCAAAATATCTAGTTGGTCGACAAGCTCTGCCTATTCAAAGGGAAATCTATTGTCATTTTCATGACAGTGTTATAGTGTTTAGCCATCAAAGATTTATTTAGAACAGGGCTAATATGCACATCTTGTGGAGGTCTGTATTACATAAAAATATATACATACTATTTGGTAAATTCTCCACGAATTTATATTTTCAACATGGTCCTTTGCTCAAAAAACAAATATTATTTTTGTTTATGGGTTTAAAATTCACTCTGTCTAAATTCAAGTTAACCCTAAGAGAAATTAATGTAGTTAAGGAATTAATTTCAAACCCCAATTGACAGAGGATGTTCACACATTTTTAGAACAATTTTGCAGCGATGTATTTAATCTTTAAAATCAAATTATTTCTTTCTTAAATGCTCTATTGGATAGCCCTCTCCCTGGATATAATCCTACATCTAGTCCAAGGCATCAGGGCGTATCTTAATATTGCTGGTGTTATTTTATTACACTCCTCTTCCATTGCTTTCCATAGTCCAATCATTGTTTTAAGTCTACGTTTAGAAAGCGATCTTTTTAGCAGTCTGAAGGCACAATAGTCCATTTTCGACACATCAGGGGACTTTGAAGGAATATGAGCAAAAGGTATATACTTGATACCCGTATCTTTTTTTTTTATTTTTCAAGAAATAGAATGGTAGGTTTGGAGGTACGTATGACTGGTAGCCTTATCCTGGCGGAGTTCTACTCTTTGATGGAAGGAATGGTATTTCCTCTTAAAATACAGGTGTAAAAATGTGGAATTGATTTTAACATTCTTTTCAACTTTTCTTAACTTTAATTTCCCATTGTACGAGAAACGAGCAATAATTATGAATCCTTTACTAAAACTTTCTTTGCATTCTTGGAACCAGTTTGTAAGTCTTTTTCTGCTCTTTTGCGATAGTAAATCGACCTTTTTTTGTTACACACCGTTTAGGCAGATCCATGATAGTTTTTATTTTTGAGATGCATGCAAGACGTTTCGCACAACGCAACTTCTGACGGGTGAATCAAGTACTCTCATTTTCCTTTCTTTAACTACAGTTTACGAAGAGAACAGAAATCGCTTGAAAGCTAATTATCTCCAAAAAAATATCTATCAGCTTAGTAATTCAATAACACCGGAATAAGAAAAAAGCGACGTGGTTGTTCTTGATCTTTTTTTATCATGACGCAAGTTCAGTCGCATTTTGTTCTGCCCTGCAGACATAAATCCATGAGATGATAACTGTAATTAAGTAATTCAAAGTGCTGCAGCAAACTGTATTACTTTTAGCATGATTACTGCTTTTCAAATCAAATGTGCGTGCCCACTTTTCACAGTTAGTTTCCCAAAGGGGATTTCCAAGAAGACACGTACGTATTTTTTTTTATATATATAAGTCGTTGTCAGAGATTGTAAAGTCATTTAATGAGACGGCATAGAAAATTGTCCTTTAATTACACTTTGTTAATTAGTCTTATTTTTTACCTTTCCTTAAAACATTTCGTCTTAGCGCTCTTTCTTCTTAAACGCTTAGATTTCCTTCATTTAAATTGATTTCTCGAGGTTAAATTTTTGTGGAGGAAATGGAATCTTCAACAAATGATGCTTTATGTGTGGATATATATCTTCTTTATTTCATATGAGACTACACGATTCACTAATTTCAGAAGAGAAAAGAAGCAAAAATCTGGAAGCTGCCTGATTCTCTGGGAACGAAAGACTTTCACCCTTTATTAGTGACGTTTTTGCGACACAGCCAATTAATTTTTGACGCGCACTTACGCAACTTCAAAAGAAACAGAAATGGGTCAACTAAAAGCCGAAATATCACGGGGAAAAATAAATTTCCAAAGCACACTTGTCGTGTATTTATTTGTTTGCTGCCCAGAAACCAGAATCCCCTATCCCCTATTTGCCCTGAAGTTACGTGGACGCACATCGAAAATGTCTAGATACACTAAGCTGATATCTGTCCGTAGCTCAGTGTTATTTTCTTGCATGTTTGTTCAGTTCGGCTTTAAAGCTACAAACGTGAGTGAATCCTCGAATATTTAATTCTGTTGAGGATCGAGGTTTATTTTCCTTTGTATGTTTTAGAATCAGTGCGCTATTTGCAACAGAAAAATAAACAGACAACGCATCCAGCAATTCGTGTTTTGAAAACAAAAGACGATATGAAAAAAAGGATTACTTTTCTTCCTTTCCACGCAAATAAGTGCATATGGTATCTTTCGAAGTCTTGAAAAAAAGAAACTTCTCTGAGATTTAAAATTAATTTTGTTGGGATGCCAAGATGCCGCTCTCAGGAACAAAGACCAAAAATAAGTCCTGAAAGCCGATTTTTGTGTGTTGCTTCTTGTTGATGCATACTTCTTTTAAGAAACTGAAAATGACGACCTAAAAAGTCGACTCACGAGCGAATAGATTTAAGATTTTATTTAAGACGTCGACCTAACAATCATATTTTAAAGCCGATTATACGTTTTCTAAGCATAAAATCAGTTGGGTTCTCAGCAACTAACATTTTTTGTTAGATTTAATCACTATCTTAATGCATAACATACGAGTATTTTGCACATAATTATTCAGTTGGATGGATAGTTTGGTTTGTTTTTTAGCGTGTGCAGTATGCATTTATGCTTAATTTTCTATTTAGTTTACAATTCTTGACATAGAAAATGCCCAACAATGAAGGATTGTACGAAATAAAACGAAACTTATCGAACATGTAGAGAAGTGAATGGGAAAGAAGTGATTTGATTTCTGAGGGATTGTACACAGTCGTATCAGAATAATATGACCACATACCTAATAATAGGAATAGCCTCCCTTGGCCTGCATGAGAGCTGCGAGACGGCATGGCATGGACACAATGAAGCCCTAGAAGGTTGCCCAAGGCACACGTGCTCATTAGGACTGCAGCAGAGCACGAAAGTCCCGCAGATGACGTGGTTGTGGGTCAGCACGTCGAAACTATCCATCCAATAGTCCTACAAGTGCTCTCTGGAACTGAGGATGTGTGATTTCGCCGGCCAAAGGAAAATGGAGACATCGCTCTCGTGTTCCTCGAACCAGTCACGCACCGCCTTAGCCACGTGACACGATGCATTTTCCCGTTGGTAGACACCATCACCACCAGGGTAAAGGTCCAACAAGAAGGGATGCATGTGGCCAGCGAGGATGGACAGGTAGCCATTGGCGTTCAGGGACCCATCCAGAGTGGTACCAGCGGTCTCAGGTCATGCCAGGAAAACATCCCCCAGACATGCGCAGTGCCACCGCCGGCCTGTACGTGACCGACAAGCCTGTCCGGTTGTTGGTTTTCGTGTGTCTTACCCGTATCCACCACCGCCAGTCACTTCTGTTGAGTAGAAACCTCGATTTGTCGACAAGGCAACCTTTTGCATTCTGAGTCTGCCCGATGACGGTAGTCCCATGCAAACTGCAGGCGTCGTTGCAGATAGACTTTGGTTAACATGGGCACATTGACACAGCGTCCACTCCGGAAACCCACAAGTAACAGGTTTCGCTATACTGTTGCTCTTTTTTTCGCTCAACTGCTGCACTGTTGCGCATCGATTGCCTTTTACCAGTCGACGGAGGCGACGTTCTCTGGGGTTGACGACCTTTAGGGCTCCACAGATGGGACGTCGGGAGGTACTCGGTGTGCCAGTGGTCCATTCTTGGTACACCCTTACTCCAACACCTCGCGAATGGCCCATAAAGTCTGCCGTTTCTGAGATGCTTCCACTCTTGTCGCGGTAGTCGATGATTACTCCTTTTCTGCACGTCCATTAAACCAGTACCTCTACCCACTGTTCTCACGTTACACGCTATGGTTCATCTGTCCTGGCCGGCCGTTTATATCTCCGTGCGGTCGACCTTTTCACGTGCACTCTAGCGCTTGGCTGGGTACACTGTGATTCCGGGGATGGTCATATTACTCTTATACGACCGGGTATGTGTGCGATGGACGAGTAGACAGGATAATGTGGTCTGACTCAATAGATTCGACGACAGCCAAGCTGGGCTATACATTCAGCAGCAAAGCGTAGACTTATAGCCCAGCATGGGCGGTCATGGGCCTATTGAGTCAGGCCTCAGCACAATCACAAAAGGCTATTCGATTCTAGCCACACGTTGAAAAACTTTCTCTGTGATACGGAGACAACAACTTACTGGCGATCTCCTTCCGACTTTAGAAACTGGACATCAGCTGCCCTTTATGATAATAAGTCGAAACTAATTAAGGGAATAGTTACTCTACGAATAGCCGCTTAGGCTATATCACGAATTTACCTATGCCATGAACTTACCAATATTTACCCTACCTACGTAGTTTTCCCGCATGCGCTAACTTCATATTGTGGCCTCGTTTGGTATTTTAACACTTGATCCTTTCTTGATCTCAAAGACTGTAGTCTTATGACGATTCTATGTATATATTAAGGTAATACAACGTAGTTTGTCACAAATATTTATTTGCCGCCCCGGTGGCGCAGTGGTCTAAGGCGCTGGCCTCAGACGTCCGAACGGGGTCCGGGTTCAAATCCCGGTGAGGCATGGATGTTGTGTTTGTCTGACGGCACTGGCTCTCTCCCTTCCCTTTAACCAGTGACCCTAAATTAGGGACGGGCGACTGCTTATAGCCCATTGAGTTGCTCACGGTGGTCGTTAAACCTCCAATCAAAATCAAATATTTATTTTTTCAAGCCGACCATGGTTTCGCTGGGTCGGCTTTATTAGGACAATTGGCACGTAAATATGCAAATTGTATATGACATCATAAATGGTATTTAATGCTTTCCCTTTGAAGAAGAAAAACTAATTGACAAACCAGATTGAACCACCAAACTTGATATTTTGGAAGCTTTCCATATATATCAGAAGTCTTCGCAACTTGTTAATGACGTGGCATCCACCCCATTTCTATCAAGCGCGTGGAAGCATCTAACCAAAACACGTGACTGTAAACACAATTTACGATATCATATCCAGTTTGAATGTTTACGTGATATTCGTCCTGATGAAGCTAGGTTAATACCCAGCGAAACCATGGTCGGCTTGAAAAAATAAATATTTGTGACAAACTACGTTGTATTATCTTAATATATGCTTGTTCCTTTCGTTTTCACCTAAGAATTTTCCTCGTGCTACCAGGATACTGCTCTAAAGTTTATAATTCGTTTTGTCTAGGGCACTTTTATGCAGTTTTCTTTTCATTAGAACTCCATTATACACTCAAAATGTTCTGTTTGCCACTGTGACCTGAGCACTCAGCTTAACATGTTCTTGGTTTTAATTATGAATCTGTGCTACAGTTCTGTATTAATTCTCTTTTCACCGATATTTGTTGCTGTACGGCACATTTGTTTTCCTGTCATTAGGATATTGCACCGAAAGTACAGTTTATTATACACACATCCTTCAAAACATGTGGGTCCTTCTTTTCGCTCTCGCAACAGTGGAAACACGTCCTGCTCTTTTTTTTTTTTTTTTTTTTTTTTGTAACTTTGTTTTGGTTCTCCCATAAGCAACTCTGAGGGGTCAAACTGGTCTTCTGTCTTTAATTAAAAATCACTAGTTCTAGGAACGAGACAGATCCAGCGATATCACAAACATACCACTCTCATCCGAAATCCTAACCACTATCAGCCATTTTTTCCAGGTAACAGAAAGAGATAACTAAAACTTTAGCACAAGGGACTGTATGACTAACAACCACCCATGATTCAACCGGAACTTGATCTCGGACTCAGCTTTACAAACACTTACGCTTCTGATAACTCTATTATCGCTCAGGTTCCTAATTGGGTTCACCCGGCGTAATATTGGGAGCCAAGGGGGTGTCGAGTGGATTGTGATTCTGCGATTCCCTGATTTAGGGCTGACGCCGCTTCAGAATCCACTGACGGGGCGTTGTGTTTCACACAGCAGATTTTCCTTTGGGAGTCAAAGGGTCCGCTGCGTGCCGCAATATTTTTGTGAACGTCTAGATTTAAAATAAAAAGCATAAATGAACAGATTTGCTAAGTTCCGGTTCCAAAAGATATATATATTCTCCAAATAATCTAGGGTTGAGCACACATATTGTACTTAACGACACACTCATCATAGAACTTAGACAAAATTAACAAACAAAATCAATTTATTGGTTATGTTTTGGCATAATAATAAATATACGCTCATGATATTAGCAAAAATGATTTACGACTCTCTGACAGGAACCTGTACTCAATTATCTATTTGCCTATAAAAATATTAACTCTATGTGTGGACTGATCCGATAAAGATTTTGTGAGGGGACACCAAAGAAAGAATAGGATGGATTTCCTACCTTAACATCCGAATCTGGCATAGATATCGCGCTGCTGACCACTCCTGATCCGGGAGAATTCTCGTCCGGTGGTTATTACTTCCATCCGCAGCTGCGACCGTCGTATGGGCTCTTTTTTTTTTTTTTTTTTTTTTTTTTGATTGGAGGTTTAACGACCACCGTGAGCAACTCAATGGGCTATAAGCAGTCGCCCGTCCCTAATTTAGGGTCACTGGTTCCAGGGAAGGGAGAGAGCCAGTGCCGTAAGACAAACACAACATCCATGCCTGACCGGGATTCGAACCCGGACCCCTTACGGACGAATGATCAGAGGCCAACGCCTTAGACCACTGCGCCACCGGGGCGGCTCGTATGGGCTCTACTGGTCCTTAGTGGGAGTCCGTTCATCCGGAAACCTCGGTTGCGATCTCCCGTCCGCAGCTTAGAAAATTGTCTGCCGGTTCCTTGGTGACAGTCATGGAGGACAGTGCACGCAATGCAAGCCGCGAAACCAGCAAAGGTAAAAGTTTCGTGTAAAACTGTAAACGTGAAGTGACGAAGTTCTTCTCTTCCCTTGTAAAATTTTCGACGACCCCCAAAAAGACCCACACTACCTCAAAACATCCCATTATCCAATCACTAGCTGGCAAACGCAAGCCTCCCTGAATTAAATTCCCCAGTGTAAATCTTACTGGTCAGAGAATTAACATTTTGATCTTCCATTCGTTAGGGGGTCAAGATTCCTACCCGTTCTAGTGAAATTCTGAGAACCCCTCGTTACGTTTCCCGCGTGATACAACTCCTGGCCATAAATTACCTACCCAATAAAACTGTTGGCCCCGGTTCCAACAAGTCTCCGGTCTGCCCAACACGCAATGTGGATTCTTTAGACGCTGGACACTTCTATTGCCCCAATAAAACATACTACAAAGCCAGCTCGCCGATGGTTGTCGCCAGCGTTCTCTTACAGAGTCGGTCTGTCCTGTGACGCCTTGTGCTGGGAGAGGGGGGACGGAGAGAAAAAAACAAGAAAAGATTCACAAGAAAGTATATGGCAAAATAAAACGTACTCCTTCTTCAAAAATTGCATGAATTAATAAAAATGAATAAATAAATAAATAAATAAATAAATAAATAAATAATTAAATAAATAAATAAACTAGGGAATGGGTTTTCGACTAAATGTGCATCGCTCGAGTACGAGCGCTGTCATAACTCGACCAACACGGTAGATTATTACGCATTAAGATCATCAATAAAAAGTTTCCAAAAGTTTACCAAGAATATCAGCAAAGACAAATCAAAATAGGTTGTCCAAAAATGGTCGGTTTGAAAGTTGTAAAATGATATTTAAATATTGGTTTGTCTGTACATCTATTGCTTTAAAGGTCCTTCAGCCTTAGTGGTGCTTCATAGGAGTTGTAATTCTACACTTCAACTTATAACGTAAAAGTTTGTCCTCGCCGGGCATCGAATTTGGGTCCTCTCACTCCGGAGTAAGTCGCTCTCCCAACTGAGCTACGCAAGCATGTGCTCTCACTGCTATCTGCCTTTATTTCATGTGCGTCCTGCCGTTCAGGCACATCACATCTCCCCCATCCCTCGAAAGAGTGCCGGGGGCATGGCCTACCGGTCAGCCGGCACCATGTGTCGCTGTAGGCAGTCATCCCATGAAGAGCGTGCATTTGAGAAATCCCAGACAGTTTGGTGTGTGGAACGTAACATCACACTGATTTTTTTTTCGATACGCTGAAGAAGGGATTCTCATTTTTCCTTTCTCACCGTTAGGAAAGAACGTCATATCATTGCGAGAAACTTAACAGCAGGGTCATTCTGGAAGTTCGGCCGCCAATATAATGTACAAGTTCGTCCGCGCCGGGCGTCCAATCCGGATCCCCTCACTTCGGCGTAAGTCGCTCTCCCAACTGAGCTACGCGGACAAGTGCTCTCACTGCTATCTGCCTTTATCTCATGTGAGTCCTGAGGTACAGGCAAAGGACAAATTGGAAATTTACTTTCCCTTATGAGTCACTGTTAGCGTAAGACCACCACTTATGCTCTGGAAAAAAACTCAAATGTAAACATTATTTATTTTTGTACAAGCTCTCTCGCACTCGGACAGAAACAACAAAACAGCAACTCTCTCTACAAAAAGAAGCTACACAGAAGTGAGGGAAGTTCCTGTCCTGAAAAGTTGTGTGATTATGCATCTGTTTAGAAGTGTTTGTGTTTATTCTGTTTATTCTCAGCAGACGATGGAACCTTCGAATTTACAGAGGTTATGTTCCTGGTGTTAAATATGCCCTTCCTTCTTCAAGAAGACAATTTTTTTTTTTTGGTGATTATTTTAAATGACTAGAAGTGAAGGTCATAAGTTCGCTTCTCACTCGGAGAACCAGAAGGTTTGTGGAATGCATCTTTGCTTCATTATTGTTCTTCATATTACCTTCAATTATTCTTCATATATTCAGCAATTAATAACTTCAAGTATTTGTTTATGTCCATTAAAAAATAAGTCATCTTTATTCTAAAAGTATGTTTTGTTCATTTTAGCGCTATTCTGTTTATTTGAATCAAGTTATTAGATATCTAAACAACATGAATACAATATTGGATATGAGAGGCAACAGTCACATACTTTACTTTACTTTCGTGGCAGCTAAAACCTAATTGGTTATAAGGTTTGCATTATGAACACCTATATAATAAAGCTGTTGTCCTCCTTTTAGTGAAAGCACGGATCACAGACGCCTAGGGACAGATTCTACAAGATGTCGAATATCCTCCATGCGTAACTTGATCCATGTCCGTTGCAGCAGCTGCATCATCAGTTCACGTTCATTCCAAAGAGGAGAATCAGCAGCTCTCACACCTTGTTCTAGCATATCCCACAAATGTTAAATTGCGTTACAGTCAGGATAGTTTGTAGGCGAAGGCAATGTTGCGAATTCGTTGTCGTGTTCCTCCATCCACGCAGTAGTTACACGAGTCCGATGGCACTATGGTTCGGGTTAACCTACTGCAGGTATTAATATAGATGGACGGCTAACAGGTCCCTCTAACGTCCACCATTCAGTGTTTGTGGGATAATAACCAACGGATCTAGGGCTTTCCCGGAAAAATCTACCCAGACCAGAACACCACCTGCACCGTCCTGTTGAACCCCAACTGTACAACCTGGCGATAGAGCTTAATGCAGTTTACACCATATGCGAACCTGCACATCAGCATGTTGCACTAGAAAACGGGGCTCATCAATCTAGACAACTTGCATCTATCTGTAGAGGGTCCAGTGCCGCCGTGTCTTGGCCCACGCGAGGCGTTTTTTGAGATGACTGTGTCATCATGGGTACCCTCGTTGCTCTCCGGCTGAAGAATCCCAGGTAAATCAGGCTACGGCGCATGGGGCATGAGGAAATAGGTCGACCTGCACCGCTGTTGAACTGGTGGATAAGCTGGTTGACTGTTGCACGTCATCGCTGAGATACAATTCGTGACACCAGACGTTCACCTCTACGACCGACGCCCGTTCCGACCAATGAGAGCTCTTCTGCTGGATGTCTGTGTATGATTAATCCAGTTCTGGTAAACTCTTGATGCAGAAGTACGTGATAAGAGCCAACAAGCGCAGCTTTTGTTTAAATACTGGCACCCGTCGTCCGGGCCTCAACTATCTGACCGTGGTCAAATTGGCTTAAGTCGCCTGGTTTCCCCATTATTGTCAAACGTTTACTGATTACGTACAGAGGATAGATGAGTACAGTTTATAAAAGCCTCACGTAACGTTCACATCACGTGGTACTTTGTTATAGCTCCGATTATGTGAAACGGTGGTAATTCGTTATGCAAATCTATGTAACTCAGTGTATACGTCTCACTTCAAAATAATACTGCAAGGGCTTGACAAAAGTCAGTATTGACGAACCAGACCCACTTTCATTCAAGAATTCAGCACCCCAACCATAACACTTCAAATAATCACCCTAAAGAGGTCATATTAACGCAGTGTTCGAATACATTCTTCTTATACAACAGTCGCTCGTATACATTAGATACAGCTCTTTCAAATTATCTCTTCTGAACAGCGATCGAATGAATACAATATTTACTACACTACTCTCTCTCTCTAAAGAACATCGTCTTATCTTTTGATTTTACGTTCGCTTGTCCTTTTTACCCGCTATTCGGTTATTCCCAAATTCCAATTCATCGAAAGAAAAATCTGTGGTCTTAAGTTTATTAAATACTATATGTGCCCACGGCTTCGCTCGCGTGAAATATATCGCCGAAAAACAGGGCTATGATAACACGTGCAATCCGATCCATCCATAAGAATTGTAGTTGAATTTCATAGCAACCGATGTAGGAAATTGGCCGAAAGATTAAAGTAGTTTTTCACGTGACAGAAAATTATAATTCAAATTTACATAAATTTTAGTACATAATTTTTATTTTGTTTTTTGAAAATAATTCATAATGACTCTGCATATACAGCATTCTTGGTCTCGTTTCCAGTCATTATAAAAAAAATTATATTGTCTGAACGGCCGGTTCTCGATAAGCTGAGGTATCCGTGCGAGAAACATTTTTGACGCAAGTCCAATCCCACATGTTTGCAAGTTTGCCCCTGGGACTCATTAATCGTTAAAATAAAGGGTAGTTTAATAGGAAACTAATATTTTAAACGTGAAAGGCAAGTCCGTCGGAATCGTCGGGATTCTGGGTATACTTGTCATTTGTCCAGCTGCTGGCCCAGTTAGTATAATGGCTTCAATAATAGTATTACTCAGTGCTTTGACCTGTAATCTTGTACCATTGCACAGGTTTTGAGGATTCAGGTTCCGTAATTATATTATAGGAATGCCAACTTTCAATTTTAGACAATGCGGTGGAAGTCCTGGGGGATTTAAAGCATTTAAAAGTTCATGTGGATAATGCACTGTATCTTCCAAGTTAATGAGAGTATCGATTCGTGTGTTAATTCTGTATACACCGGGCAGTTTTTGCAAAATAGCATTTATTTCATCAGCAGATTCATTCTTGGAGACATGATAGCTCGTTCACACATCCAGTTGGGACTTCTTTGGAGCACACTTTCTATATTAGGATACATGTTTCCAACTAATTCATTAATAGATCTTAAAATGCTTCCCTGCATTTAAGATATAAATCAAACCGTTCTGATTAGGTACTCTGCCATCACCGACATGTAGGAACGGAGTAGAAAATTAAAATTAGGTATCTCCACCTCCTAAGTAAACTCTCATATTTGTTCGTAAATGGAGCTTTTCAATATCATTCCACATTAGTAAAAACATTTCCGTATTTTATCGCGAACTACTTTCTTTCACGTTGGGTGTGATGGGGGTGTATGTAAGCAAAGCCGAACGATACATCGGAGATCGGGAACTATTTGAGAGCGATCTGGTTTGGTAGTACAGCCAAAAATAATAAAAAATAATAAAAAAAATAATACAAAAATAATAATAAATAAACGAGATAGCCTATGTCCCCCGGAAGAAAAAAGGCTTTCCAACGGTGAAAGAATTATACAAATCGGTTCAGTAGATTTCGAGATTACCTCAAACACACAAACAAACTTTCTCTCTTTATACAGTATCATCATCATCATCATTGTCAACCATTATCAATCCACTGCTGGACAAAAGTCTCCCCACGTTTCCTCCACAACGGTCTGTCTTGTGCCAGTCTCCTCCATGTCACTTCCGCATACTTTCGAATTTCATCCACCCATCTCCCATGTGGTCTTTTCCTGTCCCTTGGAATCCAATCTAAAATTTCGGTTGTCCATCGAAGGTCTGTCCTTCTGGCAGTATGTCCAGCCCATTGCTATTTCAGGGATTTAACTCTGATCATGATGTCTTCCACTCTTGTCATTTTTCGGATCCACGAGTTCCTCTTCTTATCTCTCCTGGTTACACCAAGCATACACCTCTCCATGCTGCTTTCAGTTGTCTGCAGCCTTTGTATGTCTCTTTTAGTTAAGGTCCACGTCTCTGCACCATACGTAAGCACTGGTAGGATGCATTGATCAAACACTTTTCTTTTAAGACATAATGGCATATTGCTCTTGAAAATTATGCTGTTTCTTCCAAAAGCTCTCCAGGCAAGTTTTGTTCGCCGATTAATTTCTTCATCAATATGACCCTCACTTGATATCTGGTGTCCAAGATAAACGTACGTGTCTGTTATCTCCATCTTTTCTCCATCAATCGATAAATCTTCATTTCTTGTAAAAGCATTGAACATCACTTTTGTCTACTGAAAGTTCATTTTTAATCCCACTTCTTTACTCTTGTCAGCAAGTTCCTGGATCATACTCTGCAGCTCTGATGGGGTAGTTTATACAGTATGACCGTATAGATATATATTTAATGAGCAGAAAACAAATTTACATATATAAACAAGAACTTAAACAAAAGGTTAAGTTAGAGGTATACGTCACAAAGTATTTGTCAATACAAACCGTGTTAATGTGTTATTGATATCGTCAGAAAGAGATGGTCCAACAATATAGCAAGACTGTCAACAGCAAACAGTTTAACGTATAACCATTTTCGAAAGACTGATTATCAAAGTACTGAGACTATCAAAAGAACTCACCAATCCTGCTCGTGATCGTCAGCATATTACGCAGATTTTAAAGAAAAAGTGTGGATTCCTGCACAGTACTAAAACTTCTAATTGTAGCTTACACCCAATGTTGTGCAACTATATCAAGACTTTTCGTCACACGAGACATTTCGCTCATGTATTTCACACAACGCATTTGTTAATAACAGTAAACAAGAACTCCCCGGATTCGTCGTAACCTGCGTTCATTTTCAGAACTAAAGAAATGCTAATGAGGTACAGTCTCTTTAAGTTCCTATTTTCACTTCAAGCATTTACTAAACTCTACCCCTTGCTTCTAATTACAAAAGCATCAGCTGGAAAAAAGTGTCTTTTATCCAACGAAGCTCTAGTGAGCTGAAAAAATTGTGCTGTGCGCTGGTTGAAAAGGATTTTCGCTTTTTGGTTAGAAACTGATATTAAACATTACTGAGAAACATAGTATATATAATGCTGTCTTGTTTCATTTAACTCCTTTAGTTCTGTCTTCAAGAAAAGTAATGAAAGAAATATAAAAAGAGATCCTAAGAAAGGAAGAAAAAATGTTAGGCATCACAGTCCTTTATCTTAATGGGAGAAGTTCCTCCTTTCTCAGCGTTATTATTCGTAATTGAAGAGAGCGTACGTAGAGTGTGCTGTGTTTGTTGAAAATCTTCAGGGTTATAGTAAGTTCCCGTAAACCTCAATTAAATCTGAAATCCTCTTAGAGTTTGGGATAAGTGAGTTACAAAGAAAATAATTGAATGGAGATACCTAATTCAAGTTTATTCTCTGGTGTATTGAAAATGTCAGCTGCTGCTTAGGAAAAAAATGTCAGTCACAAAGTTCTAGCTAAAGAAATCCAGCACCATTTCCCGCTTGACTTTTCTAATAATAGTTCATGTTCGAGGGAAACCTATTACGGCGCGTATATGTTCTTGTCTTCTCTGAAGTTCCTAAAATTCCGCGCAGTTTCTCTAAAGTAATTAGCAGATTACAAAGATTTTTAAGGCAATTCGGAACATGCAGTTAAGAGCGCTTTCAGTCTAAATTTTTTATTTCTTTTTAATTTGAAAAAGTATTTTTTGTAAATTCCTTTCCAGATTTTAGTAAATATGGTGTGCTTCACATTATTTTTCCTTCAAGAGCAACGTGTTTAACATTTTAATCCTTTAATTGGCTGGAACTAATTAACTCGGGGTTGACAAAATAGGCTGAAATCAATTCGAACGAATGTATTCTCTAAGAAGTGAACCGAATGCGACTCGGACGAATTCGTTCAGGGTATAAGTAGTGGTCCCAAAGCTCTGCTCATACGAGAAGGGCCGCGTGTGGCCTAGTGGGCAACGTGCGTCACTGCCACGGAAAGGGCCTCAGGTTCGATCCCAGGCAGCTACGAACGCTCGATCCACTACATATCCGCCGTGCGTCGGATGGGCGCTTAAGCCGTCGGACCCCGGGTACTGGCTCCCCGGTAACAAATAAGAGCGTCTTCTTCCCTCTTTCTACTTCGTTTCCGTGTCACTTTCCTATCGGACGCTCTAGCCCAAATCTCCTAGTTTCCTATTTCTAAGGGTTGTTTAAGACCTAGGGTCAGACACTCCCTTCCTCTACATATGATCATTTTGCTCATACGAGTTACTTTAAAAATTAGAGCATAAAAAAAAGTTACTTTCGCCCTCAGATTTGTTATTCAGACTATAACGAAGTAAATTTCTCCGTCATTTTTATCCGCGCCGGGGCTCGAACCCGGATCCCCTCATTTCGGAATAAGTCACTCTACCAATTGAGCTACGCGGACGTTTTATTCTGATTCCTATCTGCCTTTATGTCGTATGCGTCCTTCTGGCAAGTACGTCACATCTCCTGGTACGTTACAAGATTTATGATTGACACGAATCCTCTCTGACTAATTATCTGATATAGGACTATGGCAACGGTGTACAATTTAATGAAGGACACAGAACGTATTTGAATCATTTGTTTTTACCCAGCTGCATGACGTTCGTTTCAGGGCGATTAGCCCTTCCATATCATAGTTTGGGTCATGGAATAGGGAATATAAAACAAGAAGAGAGAGCTTATCACCGTGTAAGGTTTTCTTTTGGTGCTGTGGAGATTTGATGGGGTAAAGATAAATTGTTCTGTCATAGCTTTCGTAAACGCCAGTCGCTGTGTGAACATTTCTGTTTAGAGAAAACAAGCGTTTTGGGCATCGTTTAGTTCATTTAAGTACATCGGTCTCTTAAAGGGCTAAACATTGTATTTTGTGTTTCTTTGTGAATTTTGAAATGTATGAGAAAATCTTAGATATCAGTGGGAAAGAAATACCTCCCTCTGAAGAAATAATTCTTCACAAATACGTGGAAAGCATATAAATATGCCATTATCGATACAAAAAATGTGTCGTATTTTCGCTGTTTCGCATGTACCAACCTCTTAAAAAAATTTGAAAGTTACATTTCCGTGGAGCGGGAATCGAACCCGCATCTCCCGATTTCTGTTCGAGCATGGTGCAATTACACAACCCAGGACATCGAAGTTCCAAGCAACTGGAGCTAAGCAGATGTTGCTTAAAATTCCTTAATACCTCTCAGATTTGTGCTAGTCGAAGCAGTCCGATGCTTCTTAGCAGGGTCAACTGCCATCTGTCATCCAGGTACGGATCAGTGGCGGTTCTTGGTTTAAAAAATAGATGAGGAGATACAAAGCAATACGAGAAAATATCTACTGTCTAAAGTGAAAAATCACGTAATGAGGACTTGCTTGTTTTCTGTATATAAAATTAATTCTTCCTTTTAAAGCTACAAATTTGTAGTTTATGTCGTCATAAAATGGTTGTGTCATCATGAGCTCCAATAATCTTTCTGAATAGTAATATTTGCTAAAGAAGCAAGCCTGTTTTGAGAAATAGCGTTTCTTAAGAAAGCTTAAGAATGTTATGGATAGGACACACATTGCGCCATGGATGCCCAATTCTGATAATTTAGGAAGACAAAATTCATAGCAAGAGTGGAAGAAGACGACCAAGGAATGATTTTGTGGCACAACTACTTCAAGACACTAATACTAGGACATACCATGACTTGAAGAGAACGTCAGAGAATAGAGAGGAATGGAGAGAAGAGAGTACATCTACTGCACAGCCAGTCCTTGGGCTGAGTAACAAAGAAGAAGAAGAAAGCTTGTATTCTTTTAAGGCAAGAAAAACTTCTTTCCACTGACACTCTTGCAGATGCAATTGTTAAAATGAAGGGAAACTAATTTACTCTCACGAACAATGAAATTTGCGTATCTAGAAGGAAACATGCTACAACCTCGACTCTTTGCAAATAGCTAGAGTGCGTGCTGGTATGCAAATGATCCACGTTTGGTTAGATTGCGCATAACCGCACACCCTGTGGTGGCGCTGCAACCACGAACCGGCACCCTTTAAACCCGCCGTGTAGTAGATGACTCATGAAAGCAAAAAGCACCGGCAGACGGAAACAAGGGTACAGAGGCCTGATCATCGGGATGAAGACAGGAAGGTGGACGCCGCGACGTATAGCCAGCCACGCGAATCGCTCTGGCCATACCGTCCGACTGTATTGGGAGCAGTGGACACGTTACGGCACTGCCACATGGCGGAGTGGCTTTGGACAGACCAGGAGGACCACCGGTAGAGAGGCTCGACGGATCGTGAGCCAGGCACGAACGGTTCCCAAGGGAACTCGGTCCACTATACAGGCAGATGTAGCGGCTCCTTTGTGCCCACGAACCATTTCCCGACGCGTCGCGGAAGCGAATCTGCGATCGCAGCGCCCCTTACATGTGCTGCCATTAACACCGGAACATCGCCGACTCCGTATGCATTGGTGCTAGTCCAGAGCGACGTGTGTTTGGTGATGAGTGTCGCTTCGTTTTGGGGACAGATGATCATCGTGTCCGGGTGTGGAGGTCCCCGGGTCAACGGCACATTCCCAACCTTGCTGTCGAGCGCCACACCGCCCCCGCTGCGGGTATTATGGTCTGGGGTGCCATTGCCTATTATAGCCGATTAGCGCTAGTACTGGTACGTGATCATTGAATGGCAAGCGGTATGGGGATGACATCCTACAGCCCCATGTGCCCCCATTCCTGGCCGGGATTTCAGGTGCGTTTTACCAGCTGGAAAATGCCCGCCCGCACACGGCTCGGGTTGCCCAGGACTGCCTACGTCATGTACTGCCCGCTCCCTAGATATGTTCCCTATCGAGCATATGTGGGGCTAATTGAAACTCCAGCTGCCGCCGTGCCGCACTATTCAGGATTCGGAGCGAACCGTCCAACACGTGTGCGCCAGTCTGCCGCAGGACAACATGAGGCGTCTGTTCGCCTCCGTGTCGGACCGTATTGCAGCATGTACCGCCGTACGAGGTAGTGCGACGCGATATTGAAGATGACCGGACTGCGTGCCAACAATCCCTCTGTGATTGTCCTTCAGCTCTGTTTTTGCCATCATGTGTGTCATTCATGTGTCTCATTACGTCCATAAAATTTCAGTTTAATCCGATTCTTTCTTCTTGGTGCGCAGATGTCATTGTCCTTGAGTGTATATGCTTCTGTAAGAATGCCTTTATCTCCATTAAGCACCTGAAGAATTTCTTGAATCGATATGTTCCGTAACTTTCATCGGTATACACAAATACTCATTTCAGTTTTAAGGTGCTGGTGTTTAGTAAATATGTTGTAGATATTCAAGATCATGAGAAGGAAAGTATGAATTGAATTGTTCCAATTTGGTTGTATCAGCAAATTTAAGTTTTTCACAGACATGAAATCTTATTTCCATAAGAATGTTGTGCAAAATCTGAAAATACAATATTTTTATCTTGTAAAATTGTTTCTTCTGTAAGAGCAACATATATTCCCGTTGAGATCTGCTTATTTCTGTTATTTCGCTAGCTTTTTCAAACAGTATTTCCAAAACCACATCGTTCCTTTTACAGCTCAAAATTTCGCGAGTTTTTTTTTATTTGAGTTTCACAGTCATTTATGTCTAGTGATTTCTTTTTTTGTAGAATTTCGAACAATAGATCTGTGAATCCAAAAATATCATTAAATACTATTGCCGAAAATGTAAAATATAAAACTGTAAAAGACAAATGCAACCAATGATACTACTTACATATGCAATGTAGCCCATTGTTCCGCTTCTTACATTTCAGGCACGTAACTCTACGTGCCTGAAATGTAAGAAGCGGAACAATATACTGAGCCCGTTTTAGCGAAGTATTTGCATGGGCTTTTGAGCTTAAGTTGTACATTACGCATTGTAAAAATAAAAAAACTGTACATGAACATAGACTAGGAGTATCAGCTAAAGTGTTCAACAAATAATCACAAAGCACGGAAACAGTAACCACGTTTTTTTTTTTTTTTTTTTTTGATTGGAGGTTTAACGACCACCGTGAGCAACTCAATGGGCTATAAGCAGTCGCCCGTCCCTAATTTAGGGTCACTGGTTCCAGGGAAGGGAGAGAGCCAGTGCCGTAAGACAAACACAACATCCATGCCTCACCGGGATTCGAACCCGGACCCCTTCGGACAAATGATCAGAGGCCACTGCGCCACCGGGGCGGCCAGTAACCACGTTCGAAAGCCACGTGGATTAACCAAAAAGTGCTACACACCTCAAGACAAAAACCCTGCTGGATCGCAAAGTATCCTGGGAAATCCACTCAAAAACAGAGATGCAGAATACGGAGTCTAAAGTTAAATATCTTCATTTGAGCAAGTAGATTGGGGCAGGTGACCCCTTGGTTACCATGGCAACTCAGCGGAAAGTTGCAGATTTCGAAGCATTCTCATCTGGACTCTTGTTTTACGTATTGATCGTGCTGTGCGAATTGATATTTGTTTAAATTTTGAGTATTGTGGAATTGAATAAATGCAAAAAAAGTATTATATATAAACATTGAAATAAATTTTATTTTAAGCGAAATCGGCGAAGAGGCACTTCACCTACTTTTGCATGAAAAGCTGCCACTGGTACGGATATACACAGTGCGTCAAAGAATGTTGAAGACTGGCGCTAGATTTCAGCCTACGGTGGTGCCACCAGTGTAATCGCGAATGGGTTATAAACCGTGACCATCTGCTTGCTTTCTACCAAAAGTACTGCGCAGTTGTTAAAGTAACTCAAACAAAACGGCCGTTCATTAGAGAAGTAAAATTTTCTTCATGTTGAATTATTAAGATGGAACAAAGGGCTGTTTTAAAATTTAACGCAAAACTTGGTAAAAGTGCCTTGGAAACGTACCAAATGATGAAAAACGTTTATGGTGAGTTTTGTTTAAGTATATCAAATGTTTCCCTGTGGCACAAATGTTTTTTGGACGGAAGAGATACGCTAGAAGATGATAAGCATACCGGAAGACCAAGTTCATCTAGGACACCTGAGATTATTGAAAAAGTGGGTGATTTCGTGGCAAACAATCAATGTGCGTCACTAAGAATGATGGAAGGGTTTTTAAACATCAACAAAGAAACGATTCGAACCATCCTGCATAAAGATTTGGGCAAAACAAAAGTCTGTGCTAAATTTGTTCCACACACGTTAACCAATGAACAAAAATCAAGGAGAAGTGCACATTGCAGAGACATCATATCAGCCGCCGTTGAAAATGATCCGAACTTCTTAAATCAATTGTTACAGGTGATGAAACATGGTGTTTTCAATATGATCCTAAAACAAAACGACAAAGTGTGGAATGGAAGTAAAAAAACTCACCACAAGCCAAAAAAACAAGAAACGTTTCATCGAAAATCAAAACAATGCTCAATACTTTATTTGCCAGTAAGGGTATTTATATATCCACAAAGAATTTTTTCCAAGTGGACAAACAATTGCTGGTGAGTTTTATTTAAATGTTTTGAGGCGTTTGATGGGCAGAATTCGTCGCATTCGTCCAGAATATCGGGATGAATGCAGTTGGTGTTTGTTGCACGATAATGCACCCAGTCACACCTCACTCCTTGTTCGTAGATTTTTAGCCAAAAATGAAATCTGTGTGTTGAATCATCCACCATATTTGCCTGATTTAGCACCCTGTGACTTTTTTTATTCCCAAAACTTAAAATGACGTTAAAAGGATGTTATTTTGATGATACTTCGACCATACAAACAGCTTCGACGCATGCCTTGAAGGCAATTCCGCAAAGTGAACTGGAACAGGCATTCGAATCATTATTAAATCGCTGTAACAAGTGCATTGAAGCCGGAGGGACTTATTTTGAATAACAAACCAAAACAAATGATAATTTGTTGTTCCTATTTCATTTTACAGACCCAGTCTTAAAAATTATTTGCCACACTGTGTATTTCACAAGATTCTACAAGATGCTCCATAGATTTCACAAGATGCTTCATAGAGCATCTTAGATATCAATGGGAAACGAAACCCTTCTGAAGAAAAAAGTATTGACAAATACATGGAAGGGATATGCAAATGTCATTTTTATTTCAACCTGTATCCAAGGTTGGATGAGAAATCGTCTCTTGCTCTCCGATGATCGCAAACTGCATCACAGAGTACAGACTTTTGATGAGAGTCTGGCTTTTCAAACTCACATCAATAACCAGTTCCAGGGGTGTATATTAAACGACCTCTACATCAATATCTTCAAATTTCATGTCATTTCCTTGCAGAAAGGAAACCCAATCCTTTTTGTCTGCAAACCTATTGACTGTACTCTGAGCCGGACGATGTCCAGGACTTGAGAGACACGTCTGATTCTAATTTGAACTTATCCAAAGACATATATTGATTCTGATTTGAAACTAAATCGAAGGAATTGCACGGTCGGCCTGTGGAAGTCTTGGATTCATTATGCGACATTCTAAATGTTTTTCCAATGCTGAGACACCTATTCTCATTTTTGGGACTACAGTAGGACCTTGAGTAGAGTATGCTGCGATAATTCAGAGCCGTAGCCTGTGACGTACTACAGAGGTAAAGCACGTATAAAAACGACGGATATATTCCGTCCGTGCAGCTTAGTTGGGAGAGCAACTTACTCCGGAGTAAGTGGGTTAAGTTTCGATCTCCGTCACGGACAAATTTGTGTTTTCACATTGGCGCCCGAACGTAAACATGGATGTACTATCTCTTGGGTTCTTCGAAAAATGTGTGATGTATGTTCCACACGTCGTCTAGAATTAATAAAAGCTCTTCGCTTAAAAAAATAAAATAAGGGGGAGATGATTTGACGTACTACAGAGGTAGAGCACGCGTCAAGACAACAGATCTACAGCGATACATTATGTCGGTGTAGCTTAGTTGGGAGAGCAAGTTACTCCAGAATGTGGGTGCGCAGGTTCGATCCCCGTCATGGACAAATTTGTGTTTTTACAAGCCCCATAACACAAATAAATGAAATTGAGAAATTACAAAAGCGATTTCTACGACACTTGTTTTACAGATCTGCTGGCCTTGTGCCATTTTTTAAGATGACCTCACTCAACTTTCAAGAAGAAAAGGAACTCCAACCTACGTATCTGTAGGGTATCATCAATAGAGAGAGAGAGAGAGAGTTGATATTTCTAATCGCCAACCGATTAAAGTTTTGTGTGCCAAGATGACAAAGGCCAAAATGTGAAGTACGGAGGATTGCAGCTGGGAAATATTTTCCGTTAAAAAATGTCTGGACTTCACAAGAGACTGTCCGGTTATTTTAATGCAAGCTATGACGTCTTTCGTAAAGCATAGTTTGGAAGGTTGTTATTATCATTTTTAACGAAGAATGGTGCTATTGCAATCTCTCTGTGACCCGGTCTACTGTCTGTAGTGAGGCGTTTACAAATAAATAAATAAACTGGTGGCATCAGACTGCTTTGGCTAGTGCATATTCGAGCGATATTCAGATTTCTATACTACCTCTCCTTAGTTTCAGTTCCTTGAAACACCGTTGACCTGGGTGGACATCAACGGTGGACAACAACGGAATCAGGCGATGAGAGCCCGATTTCCGCTCCAGGGTGACGTAATATTTAAAATTTTCTCAAGATGTGGCTGCCTGGGAAACAGTGAAAATAGTTAATCTTTGTCTCGATAGTGGCATTAATACATAGTCGAGTCACATTGTTGTGACCTCAAACAAAGATCTTCGCTCTTTCCACGTTTATAAGTGAGTCACGGAAAAATTATCATTGGCTGCCACCGGGAGTCGAACCCAGGGTCTTCCAGTTACGCGCCGGATATGCTTCCGCTACACCACAGCGTCCTCGAATTCCTCCAGACTCACACACGGTAACTGCCAAGCCAATTTGGCAGGTTGCTTCTTAGAGCCCCGCACAATGCTGGGGATTCGCCAAAGATGGTAAGCAGCAACTAAAGAAATAATTAGAAGGCGAATGAATAATTAATACAGACATTTAACGCGGACCAGGATCATCAAACAAATATCTTCGCTCTTTCCACGTTTATAAGTGAGTCACGGAAAAAATTCTCATTGAAGCAACCTGCCAACTTGGCTTGGCTGTTAGCGTATGTGAGTATGGAGGAATTCGAGGCCGCTGTGGTGTAGCGGAAGCATATCCGGCGCGTAACTGGAAGACCCTCGGTTCGACTCCCGGTGGCGGCCAATGATAATTTTTCCGTGACTCACTTATAAACGTGGAAAGAGCGAAGATCTTTGTTTGATGTTCCTAGTCAACGTTAAATGTCTGTATTAATTATTGTGACTACCTCCTACTTTTGACGTCAACAGCGCGTAGCCAATGAAAGAAGGCACGCGTCGTGAGCTAGCTCGGAGGGTACATAAGGTGTGCTGAAGGCATTCCAAAAACGTACCACTCGTTGCAGTCATAGATAAAAGGAGCGATTTATCAGATTTTGCAAAAAGGCATGATTATCGGGTTTCTGGACAAAGGTGGCAGTATTTCTGAAACAGAGCAGTTTGTGAACTGTTCGGGTGATGCTGTGGTTGAAGTGTATCGTGATTGGAGAAATAGCACCACTGCGAATAAACGACGTGGAAACTGCGCAGCACCCCGTGCCATTGATGTGAGAGTTGAACGTTGGCTTTGAAGGTGCGTGAGGGCCGATCGGCAGCAGGCTCTAGTGGAGCAACTCACTGGCCGAATGAACCTGGGGGCTACCGGACGTGTGTATAAAATGACATTTCAGGGAACCCTTCTGCATATGGGGTTCCGATGCAGATGGATGGTCACTGCAACTATGCTAACGAAGAAAAGCTTACATTTGCACTGCAGGTTCCGGAATTGGACCTCCGCTGACTGGCAAAGGATTGCCTTTTCCGATGAGTCACGTTTTCTGCTTCGTCAAACGAATAGACGTTGGCGTATAAGGCGAGAAACATAGGAGAACAAACACTCTTCAATCATTGCTGGAAGAACACAAGCTGGTGGGAGCAGCGTTATATTCTGGGGAACGTTTTCTTGGCATTCACTGAGTCCACTCATACCTGTGGAAGGTATGAGTTCGTTATGAATCCATCCTTGCAGACCACGTACACCCATACATGCTGATTGTCTTCCTTGAGGCGGATGGGATCTTTCAGCAAGACAGTGCGACGTGTCACACAGCTGGAAATGTCCGAGGAAGGTTGGAAGGGAACTATGAAGACTTCAAAGTGTTTCCCTGGCCCCCTAATTCCCCAGACTTAAACGCAATCGGGCATCTGTGGAACCACCTCGATCGTGTTGTTCGCTCTATATATCCTCCACCACGCACTCTTCAGCAGCTGTCAGATGTATTGCAGTCACCATGGCTCCACATACCTGTGAACACCTTCCAGTACCTTATTAATTCACTCCCAGCCCGTCTACGTGCTGTCCGCGCTGCACACGGCGGTTACTCTGGATATTAGCTGGTGGTCACAATAATGTGACTCGACCGTGTATATACAGATTTAAAAACACTTAAAAATACATGAGTACTTTGAGACCTACTATGGGTCCATAGTAGGTCTGAAAGTACTCATGTTTGAACATTATTACGTAAAAACCCAAAATGTTGAAAAACGATATTCTGCGCACTTGCCGTTGACCATTGTTACCCATTTGATGGTAAATTATTTTCCCCTACGCCGTAATTTCATCCAGTAGGCATTTCCAAGCTTGTGGGCTATATAAATGTGTGGAGTCATGGTATCATAAGAGTCCTAATCTATGTATGAAGAGGCTTCCCGTAAATAACAAAGATGGTTTTTTAAAGGGTGTTACTAAGATTGAGGCCTCATTCCATTTGGGTAAATATTCACCTCCATTCAATAATTGTGAAAGGACTGTTACCTGAGAACCAGTTCTGACGTTATATCGATGTTCCCTAATTCTAGTTTCTAGGTAACGAGAGTTCGATCCAATATACACCTTATCATTAGCTACAGGTGACACTGCCTTCATAGGATTTTATATATGTCAAATTTCTTTGACAGTTCCATATTTCTTTGACAGTCTCTATCTTTTTTAATCATTAATGGTACATTTTTTGTTTTAACACCAAAATCAATATGGCTTCTTTTACAAATATTTTTCACAACGGGTATAATCCAGGGGTTGTAGTAAAGTGAGCCAACAAATCTGCTTCTATTAGTTTTCCGGGGGCAATTTAGTTTGCCGGGCTGTTTTTTTACCAAGTACGCTATTTACAATGTATTCATTGTATCCATGTCGTGCTGCAATATCCTTGATGTTGTCAATCGCGTGCTGTCATAATGAATGGGAAGAGCAGTGCGTATAAGTTCAAGATGTAAATCTTACGTCTTGAACTTATTAAGGTGGTTGGTTGGTTGTTTTGGGTTTTTATGGAGTAAGGGCCATGTTTGTCCAAAGAGCGCCAGACACAAGACAATCAAACAAACAGTATTAAAAACGTAACGTGTTATAATGCTTAAAATTATTATTTTTTTTTTATTGGAGGTTTAACGACCGCCGTGAGCAACTCAATGGGTTATAAGCAGTCGCCCATCCTTAATTTGGGGTCACTGGTTCCAAGGAAGGGAGAGAGCCAGTGCCGTAATACAAACACAATATCCATGCCTCACCGGGATTCGAACCCGGGCCCCTTACGGACGAATGATCAGAGGCCAACGCCTTAGACCACTGCGCCACCGGGGCGGCAATGCTTAAAATTTGGCTGATTCGGTAAAAGTGAAAAATGAGAATGAAGAAAAGTGTAAAAACTAGATACGTTTAAATTTGTTTTAAAAATTAAAACATAGCGAACGTATCGCAGTGGTCATCTAGAAGCCGCTGCAGCGTAGCTGCGTCGTCGTTCAACAAATGAGAATGAAAGAAGTGAAAACGAACAGCACAAAAATGAACACAACTACAGAGAAGAACCATATGGATATGGTCTGTATTAATGTGCTGATGGATATGGTCTGTATTAAGGTGTAAATATCTAAGTGACTTTGGGAGACTCCACATGAGAGCTTGATAATGATACCGAAGTGGGTATCGAAATGCATTGCGAGTTCCAGATATCGTGATGAGGTGAGAGTGTCGTGATAGTGTTGACTTTTCGATGTTTTTAACACAGTACCTTGTCCATGATGTTTAATGTTTCCTTTTGATGTTAATTGTATAAAGTTAGTGTAATTCAGCGACCATTTGAGAAGTAGTGTACTAAATGGTAATAAATATTTATTAGAGAAGTGTTCTCAATAGTAAGACTAATAGTCATTTGAACTAAATAGTCCCTGGAACCTCTCGTTTCTAATATATTTTGTACTGTAGCATCAAGTTTGCTACAAATTTTTAGTGCACACATCGAAGGGAAAACTAAACTACTCACATGAAGGAATGTGCACGGAGTTTAAGATAATGAGAACTGTATTTGAAAAATACACCTTATTAGATAACTACAAAGATTATAAGTGACAGTGAGTCGGAAATTGCGCGTCTCACACATCGGCGCAGTGTCGCCACACAGCAAGAAGCGGTGAGCGAAACGACAATGTCCAATGCGGAGACGCGCAAGAACAACTTCCTCCCTACGGTTCCGGCAACAGGATGATCTCCAGATTTCAAGAATTGGTTTGATTCGATGAAATTTATTTTCCACTTGCTGATCCCACAGACGCTGCCACGTTCGCATGATATGATCATGAACAATAAAGCGGAAATCACGAGTGGCAAGGGTGTGACGACCAAATAGGAAGCAGATCCAGCAGCCGCATCAGCACACTCGTTACCCAGAATTCCAACATGCCCAGGAATCCAGCAGAACTTATTAATGTGGACTTAATGCCATATCCAAATCAGCCTTCTGTTGATAGAAGACGCTAAAAATCGCGCTGTTTTTGCGACACATTCTAGTGGTGTCTTAGTTTTGTGAGTGAATTGCGTGAGGTCTTTCCCTTATCAGATGGTGATTTCTGAAGCTTCTGTCATCATCTTAGATTACCAGCTTCTGATTTGCATAGGTTTGTGGGTAGAGAAGCCAATAAACTGCAATGTAAGTGTTTTAAAAATAACATCCTAAACAAAAGTCTCTAACAGCTCAGTTATAATTGTTTGCATGAAAACGTTTAGTACTCAAGAAACAAAGTAAGGAAGTACCGCGTTTCCAGTACTTGACGCACGTAGAGCGCCACCTATTGACGATATACAGCGGTACTTCAACACGCGGAAATTTAGTGCTAAAATATCCCTTATAATTTATTTTCTGAAATTTGCAACCACTGACTATAGTTCAGTGTCTACTTCCTTCGTGTGCCAATGTTCACGAGTCAGAAGAATATTTTGTATATGAACTTATGTAACTCAGGTTTCACCATTGAAAGTATAGCGGCGCATTTTCACTTGACGTACACCTTAAAAATGTGGTCTAAACAATGGCTTCGCCGCCCCGGTGGCGCAGTGGTCTAAGGCGTTGGCCTCTGATCATTCGTCCGAAGGGGTCCGGGTTCGAATCCCGGTGAGGCATGGGGGCTGTGTTTGTCTTACGGCACTGGCTCTCTCCCTTCCCTGGAACCAGTGACCCTAAATTAGGGACGGGCGACTGCTTATAGCCCATTGAGTTGCTCACGGTGGTCGTTAAACCTCCAATAAAAAAAATAAAAATAAAAACAAAATAATACTTTAAATGTTTTTTTAGCAGCAACGTCCTACATGAACTTATATAGGAGCCACCAGAAAGAAACGTTATTTCCTGAGTACGACAAAACATCTGTTTTCATATAAATGCACTTCAGACATGGAAATGAAAAATAGGTATTTTCAAAACTTATGGGTGATAAAAGAAAGGTAAAGAGGAAGGGGGACATATGGGGTAAACACTTATCAGGACATTATCCTCCACTGGATAAAACTCCCATTTTATCCGTGATGTTAAATGAAATATTCCAAACACTGTTTTTAGCGAAACTGTTTGGTTGTTGTTATGTCATAAAATATTCCTTATTTATTCAGAAATGCTGCGCGAGAAATTTAATTTCAGGATTAATATTCCACCCCGAGGAAATAATGGTGTGATTTGGAATGTAATCCGTCTGACTGAATAGAAAAAAAGATAAAGTTCCCTTCGAGCAAGAAACAGAAAACAAACAAAAAAATAATGTACATTCATCCTTAAGTAAGTCACGCATGTGCCAAAGTACTGTCGTAGAAATCACGCAGCGAGCATCATGGGACTCTGAAAAAAATGTTTATTGTAAAGGACAGGAGAGAAAAGTGTTGCAGAAAAATAAGGGATCTTTTTATGACACCTCGGGCTCTTTACCACCGTGATAGATTACATTTCATATGATGATCAATCACTAGCTTTGTTTTTGTTTTTTTGTTCCTAGACATATCCAGATAATTGACCACTCTCAAGGGCATAAGAGGCGATATGGCATAAACTATTTGCAACTGCTTGAATGATATTACTTATATAAGAGAAGATATCATAGATATTACATTAGTATGTTACGCATTAGTACCAGTAACGTACTAATGTTGTGTTCGGAAGACGATTCTTAAAATTCAAGCGTAGTTTCAAATGTTGTAGTTTCGATGTAGATTGTCATGAAGGAATTATGCGCAAAAAAATACAATTTGTTTTTTTTTTATGTATTTTTGTAAGCACATCGCTACAGACAGTAGATCTTGTTACGGGAATTGCTATATCATCATTATGCGTTAACATCCATAGTGCATTAAAAGTGATAATTACGATCTTGCAAAACATGACTTACGAAAGAAATCAGAACTTACATTAAAAATATCTGGTCATTCTTCAAGTGAGTTGTGAAGTCTGTGCATTTTGTGCGATGGAGAAATTTCAGAGCTTCAGTCCTGCAGAATGGCACAGAAAATACACTACTGCTTTTGAAAATTGGGAACCAAGAAGGAACCATGCGATTCGAATGAACTTTATACTACACATTGCTGATATGACTGTACATAAGTATTTTAATTTTGAGAACAATATAAAAAATTTTTACTTTCAAAAATCAGTATCTTGTGAAACCTCCGCGAGCTGCAGTAAGAGCTTCTAGACTGAAGAGGTGTCCAGGGTAATTGCTTGCCATGCGGCATGTATGCAAGCCCACATACCATTGGTACTGACCGCTGGAGGACTTTGATGAGCCAGCTGCCGTGTGATCATATCCCAGACATGTTTATTGGGCGACATGTCTGGCGAACATGCACGCCAGGGAAGAAGCGGTATCTGCTGTGCTCCGAACAGGGCTTGAATATTCCTGGTGACATGTGATCGGGCATTGTTCTTCTGGAATATAGCGCAAGGAGTGCTTTGAAGGAAGGATATGACTTCTGACTGTACAACTTCCCTGATGTAGTGGTCGCTGTTCAGATTACCCTCAAGTTGTAGCAGCCAAGATCGCGAATGGTACCCAATGGCATACCCAGCCCATCACACTTAGCGTTTGGCCCTTATGACACTCGACAATGCATGCTGGAAGACGCCTCTCACCACAATACCATCTAATGTGTATGTGGCCATCATGGTAGCCCAAGTTGAATCGGGACTCGTCCGAAAACACGACATGTTGCCCATCAGCACGCCGTTGTCTGTATTGAAAATTTCATTCCAGCCTGAGGCATCCATTGTTCAGGGTATAAGGAATCCGCCGTAAAGGGATGCGTCCAGCCTGTCCTCTGTTCATCAGACGGTGTCGAATTGTGGAGGCAGACAATGCCACACTTGTTGCAGTGCTCCACTGTTGTGCTAAGAGTTGCGAAAGTGCGGAACGGTTTATCACTGCCATGCTGACGAGGTGTGGATCATCCTGCGTTGTCGTCACATTTCTCGCTCCGCTGTCGGATTCTCGATGCACCTGGTTCTCCTTAATTCACTGCCGCCACACGCGCATCACTGCCGTGGCGTTATGTCCCGTTCGAGGCGCAACGTCGCGGTACGAAGGTGCATCTTCACGCACCACCAATCATTTGTCTCTGTTCAAAATATGTCGTATTATGATATTGAGCCCTTCCTCGTCGCCAAGGAATTATTGAATCCTGAAGACCGTTTCAGAACTCGCTGTCCGTGATGCACTACGGGTGTGTATCCTAAACAGCCCTCTCTTTATACCCCTCACTCGACTATTTAGAGGGCGCTGCCGAGCCCAGACATGCGCAATGACTCTTCATTTCTAATCATTTGCATTTCCTACCCTGCTCTGCATGTCGAGTAAGTTTCACGTGATTGCTCTTATTCCTTCATGGTGTTGCAATTTCCAAAAACAGTAGTTTACTTCACATTTAGCCCTTGGTGAACATGGCACAATGAAATTTAATCGATTTACTATCTGATAATAATCGATCTCTGCATTGATGATAGTGTACACAAACTTAAACTAGAGTCTTCCGGTCATCTTGGAAAAGGATAGGTGTGCCGTCGGGATATCCGCGATACAAGTTCCAGTAACATTACCGATTAGGTTCATACCTCATCACAGTAGTATGTTATCTACATAATATAACGTAGTGCGTCACACCACCTCTCCCCTCCCCCCAGAATAAAGGCGGGGCACGAAATCTCAGGTTTCGGTCAGCCTACAGCCATGTTCGAAGGATCATATCATCGTAGTACATGGTGATTCATTTGCGTAGGGAACATTTGAAAATGCTGTGGCATGGCTTGTAACAGATGTAACAAGTCTATACATGGCAGAAATTACTTTTATAGATGGGAGTTTGTCTATGTCTCTACATCACCCACTTTGCGCACTCGGCAGAGTTGTTACCAGATGCTCAATTCTTGCCGTGTGTTTTTTAACATCTGATCGGTGATTTGTGCGAACGCTGCAAAAATTTTCACTGTCGAATCATCCAGGTTTTGAGTACGCTCTGCGAAGACGATGTCGCCGCCCCGGTGGCGCAGTGTTCTTAGCAATGGCTTCTGATCATTCGTCAGAGAGGGGTCCGGGTTTGAATCACGGTTGGGAATTGATGTTGTGTTTGCTTTACGGTGCTGGCTCTGTCCCTTCCCTGGAACCATTGGCCCTAAATTAAGGGGTGGGCGACTGCTTATAGCCAGCTGAGTTGCTCACGGTGGTCATTAAACCTCAAATCAATCAATCAATCAAGACGATGTCCTTCATAAACCCCCAAATGGAGGAATCGGGGCAGAGTGAGCACTAGGGAGTTGGCACGCCAAGGAATAGGGTCATCGCGGCCACACCAGTTGTCATTGAATATAATGTTGAGGAAGTTCCTGACTTACAGTAACCAGTAGGGTGGGGTTTCGTCGTGCTATAATGTGACATCCTTATCCTGTTGGGGTACCAAGAAGATCTATAGCATGTCCATGTATGGTCCTAATCGTACAGTGTTCTCAAAGAAAAAAGAACCGCACAGATGGTGACCAATCACACCGCACCACACAATTACCTTGGGACTTGCTCTGTTCACTGAAGATGATGGGTACCCCAAATGAAAGCGTTGTCCGTATTCACTAGAGGCGTAGACAAACTCCGATCCATAAAGGTAAATTCTGCCAAATATTGATTTATTATATCTGTTACCAGGCATACTGCAGCATTTTAAAATTACCCTTACCCAAACGGATCATCCTGTGGAATTATTTTCTATTTAATTACATGCGTTGTGTGGAAGACTCGCCGCACGTATTTATCAAGCGTAATGCCCAGAAGATTCACTTTCGTTCGGGATCTAATATGACATATAATCTTTTCGCTAATTAAAACAGACATTTAACGTGGACCAGGAGCATCAAACAAAGATCTTCGCTCTTTCCACGTTTATAAGTGAGTCACGGAAAAATTCTCATTGGCCGCCACCGGGAGTCGAACCCAGGGTCTTCCACGTTACGCGCCGGATATGCTTCCGCTACACCACAGCGGCCTCGAATTCCCCCGGACTCACACACGCTAACTGCCAAGCCAATTTGGCAGGTTGCTTCTCGGAGCCCGGTACAATGCTGGGGATTCACCAAAGATGGTAAGCAGTAATTAAAGAAATAATTAGAAGGCGAATGAATAATTAAAACAGACATTTAACGTGGACCAGGAGCATCAAACAAAGATCTTCGCTCCTTCCACGTTTATAAGTGAGTCACGGAAAATTCTCATTGGCCGCCATCGGGAGTCGAACCCAGGGTCTCCACGTTACGCGCCGGATATGCTTCCGCTACAACACAGTGGCCTCGAATTCCCCCGGACTCACACACGCTAACTGCCAAGCCAATTTGGCAGGTTGCTTCTTGGAGCCCCGCACAATGCTGGGGATTCACCAAAGATGGTAAGCAGTAGCGGAAGCATATCCGGCGCGTAACTGGAAGGCCCTGGGTTCGACTCCTGGTGGCGGCCAATGATAATTTTTCCGTGACTCACTTATAAACGTGGAAAGAGCGATGATATTTGTCTAAAAATCTTTTCGCTGGTGGTGATATTCGAACCTACGTCTTTCTAGTCCAACGCGGCTGTTCTCCCAACTGAACTAGGCCGGCACGTTTATCGCTACAACATTGCAGATTTGACACATACGTCACCGTGATAGTACGTCAACTACGTCACGCCACGTAGTACATTATAAGAATTGTGTTCAGAAATTACTGTTTACCCATTTCAACACCAACGACGTAACTACTTCAAGAGTGGATATCCAGAAGTATGTGTTGTAACCACAAATGTTTTTAACCATTTGTAATGTTTTCAGTCTTTCAAATAGTTGTTGCTGTTGAATTAACTAGCGTCCTTAGCTGACTCGTTGAACATACATCATTCTAGATAATGACTAGAGATAAATGACCAGGGTGAAAAATATCAGCATTTAGAGATGAAACTTGTCTTTATTTCATACGATGTGGCAACGCACTGGAAGTTTCAGTCACCAATGCACTTTAGTTTGATGACATCATGCGTAATTCATCAGGTGACACTTAGCAGCAATCTCGTATTGAAACATATAAATCTCCACTGAATATCGACTTCAGTTTATTCATCTCTCCACATACTGTACACTCATGTTCATAAAACAAACAGAACACCTAAAATGAGTCGAGCTACGACTTTGATTTTTATCGGATAGGTTCATTAGGCAACACAGAACAAATGATGGGAACAAATGATGGGCACCAGGTGTGTCGATGTAAGGAACAAATTCTGCCGACAAACGTCCTTTTTTGAAATCATGGTGCCCTCTAAAAATTGTTGACTCACCCAAACATTTATCTTTGTAAGCTTTTTTCATTCAATCAACCGTTTCTGGAGCCGTTTTACCCAAACGATATAAAAATTTTATCTCACAACGCATTTCACTTCTTAACTCTGAATCAATCACCTCCACAGATGCATGACAAAATGCGAACGTTCCTTAAACAACTGCACAATGATAAAACCAGAATTGTCTACCACGGCTAATAACGGTTGTCATTGATACATCCTTAATTCAGTTGGTCGTGTGCGTAGTTATTGTACCCATTCGCACTATTGCCAACTCAAAAAACATTACTCTTATTTTTTATGGGACGGCCATTGTATTTTCATAACTTTTGTTTTACCCGGGAAAAGGACTTACGTTATTCCCGAATGCCGGTATTTATCAAAGAAATAATCAAGAACGGTTAACTGCAATAATTTCAGTGGCAATGAGCTATAGTGATAAGAATTTTACAATGAGGAATAATTTACTTCGTAATGTTGACCTAGTATTTAAAAATGCCCATGCATTTTTTTAGAAATAATGAAAGCATTCATTGGGGATAGTCATGGGTTTCACAAATGGAATCCTTTGTGTCTAATTTGGAAGTCTTTCCTCGTACATTAGAAGCCGTCGTCGAACGAACGAATGATTGCATTGCTTTGCTACCACTCACTTAATATCACGGACGTTCTGGGCTTCAGAGTAATCCAGTGTTTACGACAACGACTTTGTTGCGATTTCACGAGAAGCTCCTCCTCAGTCAGGTCTCGAAATTTATCTGTACAATAGATTGTCCAGCCGGGCGTTGCGCTGATGTCTCGTAAATGCAAATTCACACCTTCGAAGCTCTGTATGAAACGGATTAATGAGTTCGAACGATCCGCCAAAGGAATTATGCGTATCATTCGGCGGCTTTCTCGAGTGGACGGCGCCGCTTGGTATATGTGGTCTGGAATGACAGCGAAACGACGCTTAATTCGAAACCTGGGATCACTCAATGACAAGTTTGAGAACTTTTCCTGCTTCGCAGCAATGCACGCGTGAAAGATTAATAATTCCACCGTTATTGAGTTGCAAAATCAATGTGCCACCGTGCTTGCGAAGTCATCATACCCTACGCACAAGTCGGTAACCATAAATAGCTCTTGGCTTACGTTATTTAACTTTTGCGAGCTGGAATTTGAAACATTTATATCTTCATCGTTACACTGCTTTTGACTCAAGGTTTACAGGGTGTTTGTATATAAATTATGTGACTGTCATTTCTTCTGAAAACTGCAAACTATCTCATTAAAACTGGTTTGAATAACGATCACTTACAACAGAAGTTTCTATTTTCTTCTTGATTTTAGTTTTAATTGATTGATTTGAGATGTAATCTGCGTTCTCACTGAAGCTGAAAACACAAACTGCAAATTCAATATTTTCCTGGCGTAGTACTGGTTGGCCAAAAAGTAACTAACGTCATTTCAAACCGCAAGATAATTATGTAACGTGATAGCTCAAACTTTAAGCTTGTTTGAAGAACAGAAAATACACGATTTGATTAACTAGTGCTTGTTTGGCTTCGATTTCAAAATGGACAATGAAAAGAAACATTTTCGTCATGTTTTGCTGTATTACTTCCGAAAGGGAAACAAGAAAAATTACACCGAATTTTCGGGTGTAATAAGCACGTCTTTTGAATCCGTTCTGACGCAAATTAAATTTATCAAAGCTATTCAAAGTCAATGGAACCAGTATGGAAAACAGTAGATCTGACGAAAGAAAGAAGTTTTTCAATCGGGTGTTTAATCCTTCAGATATTGCTGTAAACGGAATCTTGAGCTTACGAACTCTTAGAAACAGAGTTATCGACAAAAATAAGATGTGACTTTACGTCCTTTGGTGGAAAACCATGCATTATTTTAGAAAAAAGTATTCTCAAAAGGTTTATCCATATGAGCGGTATCGGTCCAAGAAAAAAAGGAGGAGCCCAGGTTTTGCAACAAATACTTCAGAAGCAGAAATGAACACTTATGACCCCTGGTGGCTAAACCATTCTTTACCAAACATTAGAAATTAGGTGAAAAATATTTTCCAGCAGGTCTTGTAAACGATACAGGAAGAATGTTTCAAAATCGGAGTTTTAGGAGCAGAAATAACGCAGAAAACGCAATTTACCTTTGCGCCCCTAGCGGAAAGTCTATGACTTACTTGAAAATTTTGAATTTATAGGGAAAACATTTCGCATCGGAAGCACTATCCAACAAGGAAGGAATTTTTCAAATCGTACTCTTAGAAGTTGAGATGTTGACAAAAATAAGATATATATCTACGCCCCCTGGCGTAGAAACCATGCATTTTTTCAAGAAGAGAATTTTCCTAAAAGGTTTGTTGACATTAGTAGTATCCGTCAAAAAACGACTTTTTTTTCAATCGAGATTTCAGAAGCTCCTATTTTGCTGCAAATACAACAGAAGCGGAAATTAAAACTGACGCTACCTGGTGGTCAAACCATTTCTTACAAAAATTAGAAATTATGTGCAAACGATTTCCCATCAGTAGCTGTATGCGGTGCAAAAAGAATTTTTAAAATCGGAGATTTAGAAGCGGAGATATAGGGGAAACGCAATTTACATTTACGCCACCTACCGGAAAGTCTATGAAATACTTGAAACTTTTGAAATTATATGAACCAAATGTAACACTAGAAACACTATGCAACAAAGAAGAATTTTTTTTAAATCGGACTCCTAGAAGTAGAGATATTGACAAAAATATGATATATATCTACGCCCCTGGCGTAGAAACCATGCACTATTTTAAGAAGAAAATGTTTCTAAAAGGTTTGACGACATGAGTAGTATCGGTCAACAAACGACGTTTTTTTCAATCGAGAATTTAGAGGGTCATATTTTGCTGCAAATACAACAAAAGCGGAAATTAAGATTTACGCCCCCTGGTGGCCAAACTATATTTTTACAAAAATTAGAAATTAGGTGCAAGGTGCAAACGATTTCCCATCAGGAGCTGTATCCGGTGCAGAACGAATTTTTCAAATCGGAGATTTAGAAGCAGAGATATACGTAGGAGGAATCGCAATTTACCGCTACGCCCCCTAGCAGAAAGTCTATGAATTACTTAAAAATTTTGAAATTATATGAAAAACATGTCACACGGAATACACTATCAAACAAAGAAGGATTTTTTCAAATCGGACTCCTAGAAGTAGAGATATTGACAAAAATAAGATGTGCATCAATGCCCCTGGCGGAGAAACTGTGGAATATTTTAAGAAGAAAATATTTCAAAAAGGTTTATCGATGTGAGTGGATCAGTCCACGAAAGAATTTTTCATTCGATATTTTAGAAGCTCCGTTTTTATGGCAAATACATCAGAAGCAAAAATTAACACTTACGCCTCCTGGTGGCCAAAGTATTTTTTACCAAAAATTTGAAATTATATCCAAAAGATTTTTCATCAGGAGATGTATCCGCTGAAGAAAAAAAAATCAAATCGGAGTTTTAGAAGAAGAGTTATCGGGAAAATTGTTTTTTATTTTTACGCCCCTTAGTGGACAATCTATGCGTAATTTGAAAAAGTAACTATATCTAAAATACTCTTCGACATAAATGGAATCGGAAAATAAAAAAATTCAATCGGATGTTTAGAAGCAAATATGTGGATTAAAACGTATTTTTAAATTCGACATCATCTGCATTTACGCCCTCTAGCGGCGAAATTGTACACCGTTAAAAAAAACGAAATCAAGGATTATGATTTGCATATTTCAAACTTTCCAATCGAAAAGAATTTTTCAAATCGGACTAATAGTTGCAGAGATATCGTGAGTACAGATGGAAGGACGGACAAACCGATAACAGAAGCACGATCTTTTTTTTACAAAACGTTGTGTAAGCTCATAAAAGCTTATGGGATGTGTATGGTGACGATGTCTTAAAACTACGGCAGTGTCAGAATTGGTTTGCGAAATTTCGGTCTGAAGATTTTATTGTGAAAGATGCACCATGCTCAGGAAGGCCAATAGAAGTTGATGAGGACAAAATAAAGACATTGATCGAATCGAATCGGCGTTTAACGACACGTGACATTGCTGTGAACCTAAACATATCGAAATCGAGAGTGGAAAAACATTTAAAGCAACTGGGATACGTTAGTAAGCTCGACATGTGAGTACACATGAGCTCAAAGAAATTAATCTCACTAAGCGCGTTAACATCTGCGATTCACTCGGGAAACGTGAAGAAAACGATCCATTTTTGAAATGTATGATAACAGGCGATGAAAAAGGGATCGTCTACAACAACGTCGAACGAGAAAGATCGTGGAGTAAGCGTGATGAACCTGCTCAAAGCGCCTCAAAAGCAGATAGGAAGGGTTATGCTGTCAGTCTGGTGTGATTTGAAAGATAGTGTGTAATTTGAATTGTTTCCAAGGAACCAAACCATTATTTCGGACGTGTACTGTCGTTAGCTGGATAAACTAGGTGATGCAGTCAAACAGAAGCGTCTAGAATTGGTGAATCGCAAAGGTGTTGTGTTTCACCCTGATGACGCAAGACCACATACTAGTTAGGTCACTTGTCAAAAATTGTTGCAGCTCCGATGGGATGTGTTATCACATCCACCATATTCGCCAGATCTAGCACCATCGGACTACCATTTGTTTAGGTCGTTGCAAAATGTCTTCAATGGTAAAATCTCCACTGCTTATGAGGCTATCAAATCGTTCTTAGAACTACTTCTTGTCGGAAAAAAAACCCGTTCTTGAGTGCCTAATCATAAACTTGCCTGCGAGGTGGCAAAATGTCATCCAACAAAATGGACAACATATTGTTGACTAAAGGTTTCGCTTCCCATTCAAAATTCTCCCCTCATTTACACGGGGGAAAAAAGTAATTACTTTTTTTGGCCAACGCAATAAAATAGAAAAGAACAAAACAAAATTTACATTTTGTTATGAGTTTATTTTAATCTTTATAAGTTAAAAGATTCTTTCGACGATGTGATTATTTAGTGTTTCTACATCATAATTCGTACATATCCATACGAGAGATGGAAACAGGTCAACAATTTTGGACCCGGACCCGACACTGGTCTGAAACGGACAAACCTCCTTTGAACTATAAACTCGAATACATCATCATCATTTTCAATAATTATCAATCCACTGCTACACGAAGGCCTACCTCCCCAAGTTTCTTCCACAACTTACTGTCTGGTGCTAGTCTTCTCCATCCACCCATCTCCCACATGATCTTCTTCTAGGTGATTCCCTGTCCCTTGGAATTCAGTCTAGAGTTTCCGTTGTCCATCGATGGTCCGTTCTTCTGGCAATATGTCTAGTCCATTTCAATTTCAGGGATTTTACTCTGATTATGATGTTCTCCACTCTTTTGTTTTCCTTATCCTCGAGTTCTTTTTTTTACCTTTCGTGGTTACACCAATCATGCATCTCTCTATGCTTCTTTCAGTTGTCTGCAGTATTTGTGTGTCTTTCTTACGCTTTCCAACCGTAGGTTCAAGAAGCGTATATGCTCCAGCTTTGTCCATCTGTCCGCACGATAACTCGCGTAAAAATGGTTCGAATTCGATGAAATTATAGTATGTGGAAGGGGACCACCTGGGGACGAACCCAATTGAAAATGGACGAAATGTGGTCAAAGGTCACGACATAGGAGCGGGATTATTCCGTTGCTGTTATGCTTCATGACGTGCGTAAATATGGTTCGATTTCGATGAAAATCTAGTTTGTCACTTGGAAACGAACCCTGTTGAAAATAGGTAAAGTGGGGTCAAAGATCAGGTCATATGAGCGGGATGCATTCCATTGACCTTATGCGTCATCACTTGCGTAAAAATGCTTCGATTGAGACAAAACTTTATCATGTTGTTCCGGAAGTACATTTTACGGGTTCTGTTGAATATCATCGAAATGGAGTCAAAGATCAGGTCATAGGAGCAAGATTTATTCTGCAGCCATTATCCTCATAACTTTGGTAATAACTTGAGTAATGATTTCTGGTATGTTGGAAAAAGTATCATAATCAATGCATTGCATGATTTTACTAACTTGTTTAGTTAAGGTCTACGTCACTGCTGCGTGCGTAAGCACTGGAAGAATACGTTGCTTAAATACTTTTCTTTTAAGACATATAGGCATATTGCTCTTAAAAATTGTAATGTGTCTTCCAAAGATCTCCAACCAAGTTATATGGGCCAATTAATTTTTTCATTCATGTGACCTCGCTTGATATCTTCCGCCTAAGGTAAATATAGGAACTGGTTATCTCGAGCTTTTCCCTAAACTGTTCAATTTTTGTAAAAGCATTGCACATCCGTTTTGTCTTCTGAAAGTTCATTTTTAACCCCCATTTTTTTTACCCTCCTCAGCAAGTTCCTGGATCATACTCTGCAGCTCTGAAGTATTATTTCAAAGACCTCTGAAGGCTTCGTTGAAATATCTTTTTCTATTCAAAAATAAAACGGCAACAAAACCGGGTCGAATTTGGGTCAGGAACAACTTGACCCAACCCATTTGACCAGCAAGAAATTGTCGACCCGGTGACCCGTTGACCCGTGACCCATCTCTGTTCCATACGTACTGATCCTAAAGTTCATTTAGTTTTAGCCAACTTTCGGCATGTTTTAGGACTGAGAAGGAAATATTTTCAATAAATAATTAAATAAAAATTCGATTATTTTGTAATTTTCCCTAATTCAGACTACGTATATACTCTCAGTGCATTTCTTTACAGGGTCATAGATTATCAAGTTCGGAAAATATTACACTGGAAAAAAATAAGTTGTGCGAATTCACAAAATATTTCTGCAAATAACATGCAGCAAAGTTGTCGGTACGTGTCCGTCTCTTAACCAAATTTTCGTCTTTGAAAGTGCTCCCTGATTTTACGTAGTCAGTAATTCCGTTTATTTCAGAAAAATCCGTTTCACCTCTTGCCGTATTTAGACAGAAATTTCGCAAAACCGTAAAAGTTGAATTATCTAACCTTTACCACCGGTTGTGGAGATCGAAATCAGACCGATTAGGTTAGATCTCCATATGCCGCGCGTCTTAACCACTGAGCCAGAAACTCTTAGGAACTGCACTCATGTTTAAGGTAAAACTAACCTCGTGATGATGATTTTTTTTTCATTAATGAGAAGGATTTTGTCATCTTATTTTCTGTTGGAGCTTATTATTTTTTTTAATATGTTTGTAATAATTATATTTTTTCTGTAGGAAGACTTATCACAAATTGAGAATTTTTTCCAACGTGACATTTCGAAGCAACAGAATGCTTTGGAGCTAGAGATTATTTTTTACGCTTTCCAACCGTATGTTGAAGAAGCGTATATGCTCCAGCTTTGTCCGTCGGTCTGTCTATCTCTCCTCGCGCTAACTCGCGTAAAATGGTTCGATTTCGATGAAATTTTAGTATGTGGTAGGGGACAACCTGGGAACGAAATCTGCTGAAAATAGTCGAAATGGGGTCAAAGGTCAGGACATAGGAGCGGGATCCATTCCATCGCTCTCATGCGTCATATCTTACGTAACAGTGCTTCGATTGCGACAACACTTTATCATGTTGTTCCGGAGGTATACTGAACCACTTCTGTTATATATCATAGAATTGGGGTCAAAGTTCATGGCACAGCACAGCAGCGAGATTTGTTCCACATCCATTATCCTCATAACTTGACTAAAAATGCATCGAATACGACAAAACTTTATCTTGTTGTTCCGGCGGTATACTGAACCAGTTCGGTTGAATATCATCGAAATGGGGTCAAAGGTCAGAACACAGGAGCAAGATTTATTTCAAAGCCATTATCCTCATAACTTGAGTAATGATTCCTGGTAAGTTGGAAAGCGTATCGTAATCAATGCATTGCATGTTTTACTAACTTGTTTTCTGTTGGAGCTTATTATTTTATTGAATAGGTTTTGTAATAATTTTATTTTTTCTGCTGGAAGACTTATCACAAATTAAATATTTTTATCAACGTAATGTTTTGAAGCAACTGAAGGCTTTGGTACTTGAGATTATTTTTATTAACTGACAATAACTTTTAATTATCTTTAAGAAATGGTGAAATGTACATTTTTATAGTATTATTCTATGAAATTTGATAGCTATGATGTTAAGCCCACCACAGACTGATATATAAACATCGTACAATGACTTGTATAATAATTTAAATACCCAGTTTCTTACGGTAACACAAAATAGAATACCTGGTGCACAAAATGAGGGAAAGAAGAAAAAATATCCTGTGCCACAATAATCAAAATTCATGCGATATGCTATCCAAAATATCACACCTCGGTACAGAACTTCAAATTCGATTCCTTTGACAAACGATTGAAATTTAACAGTCAATGAAATCTCAAGTATTCCTGAGAATTTCTTCTGTTACCGGAATGTTTTCATCATATGGATAAGAAAAAATGAGAACGGAGTTTTCCGTTAATATACAAAAGGAATTATGGAAAGGTTTCTGAAAATTCAGATTTTCTGTTAACACATCTTGAAAACGGCAATTTACCGTTAATATAAGAAAGGTATTGTGGGAAGGTTTCGGAAAATTCAGAATTTTCCGTTAACACATCTTGAAAACGGCAATTTACTCTTAATATAAGAAAGCTATTGCGGGAAGGTTTTTGAAAATTCAGAATTTTCCCGTGGTACGAAAAATTCGTGAAATTCAAGTTTTTCTTCCATCATTTTACGGAGAAGGTTGCATCAAAAACATACGTCGCTAATTCATGAAAAGAATCACGGAAAGTGGCTTGTGAATTTCAGATTTTTTTTTGCTATGTTTAAAGCAATTGTGATTTTTAGACTTTGCTGAGAACAATTGAGCTTGTATTAAAGAATTGAATTTGTCCTGCACATTGAGACGAGACGCTGTTTGTTTTAAGACTGCTATGATTGGAATTATTGAAGATATGTTAAAATGCAACGAATGCAACATCCTTTTATATTTGGCATTTATAGATTTCAAAAACGCTTTTAATATTATAAAAACGGCATCAATAATAGACGCCCTGGAACGTTACAGCATTGAAAAACCTGATATAAATCCAATCAAGCATATCTACCAGAATTCAACATCTAATATTATCGTAAATGAAGAAAGTGAAAAGTTAAAAAAAATAAAAAAATAAGACAAGGAGATACAATCTCGCCAAAGCTAATTATATTAACGCTGGAACACGTAATGAGCAAATTAAATTGGTTAGAAAAGGGGATCAACATGAATGGAGCAAGGTTGTGTGTCGCGTGGAAATCATAAATTATAATTTAAGATTTGCACAAGACATAGTCCTCATTTCAGAAAGTAAAAAATAATTAAAAGGAATGATACAAGAACTAAGAGATTTATCAAAAGAAATTGGATTAGAAATCAATATTGATAAAACAAAAATAATGTCAAACCAACTTAATAGCGAAGCACAAGAAAATATTAGAATAAATGATAAAGAAATAGAATATGTGGAAGAATACATATACACAGGAAAACAAATTACCACACAGAAACAGGGCATTATGGAAGAAATCGGCAGAAAATAAAAATCGGATGGGCAGCTTTTGGGAAGTTAAAGAAGATTAGTAGTAAAATCAAGCCAGAAAATAAAACAAAACTTTTCAATTAATGTATAATACCCATTATGACATATGGAGCTGAAAACTGGCCTATTAAGAAAAACATCTTAGACAAACTGCAAAAAACAGAACGTAAAATGGAAAGATCCATACTAAATATAAGACTTCAAGGTAAAGTAAAGAATACAGATATGAGATCCAGAACAAAGTTTTTAGACATAGGTAAAAAGATACTCAATTTCAAATGGAAATGGGCTGGCCATATAGCAAGAATCGAAAATTATAGATGGACTAAAATAATAACAGGATGGAGACCATATAAAAGAAAGAGAGTAGTAGAGAAAACCAGAGAAAAAATGGATGGATGATGTAAATAAAACTGTAGAAGAGCTATGGAATAGACAAGCCCGTGCCATGAACTCTTGGAAGAGATGAGGGAATCCTATAACCTCAATTGGCTATAAAAAGGGTTTCAAGAAAAAGAAGAAAAATGTTGAAATATATCGGCACATGGATACGAAATGTTCCTTCACTCTACGATGAAGTGGAGATATCCTCGACTAGTGCTCATCCAGGACGTTGTTTGGATTCGTAAGCTTCATCTACTTAACTTCAGTTGTTTGGAATTTCAGTGGTGTAACGGGTCATTCCGGAACGTAAATCCTGAGGTAAAGGTTCGATTCACGTTCCAGGAAGATGTAAATTTTAAGTTTTCTGAAAGATGGCTGCATGGAGTACAGCAAAAGTACGGCACCTGCATGCAGGCAGATGATATTGACTTTCTTGTATTTATAAAAAATTAATTCTTCCGAGGATTCATTTTCCATTAGTTTTTATTACCCTATTAAACTACTCCGATTATACTGCTATTAGGTTACTTGATGTTTATCTCTACCCTATAAAAAAAAATAAGTGGTGTGAATTCACGGAACATTTCTGAAAATAACGTGCAACTAAGTTACGGGTAGGTGTCCGTCTTTTTTCAGAAATTTCAGTTTTTAAAAGCGCCCGTTTCTTTTAACTTCCGTATTTTCACAGATCTATCGTAGACAGAAATTCCGTTTATTTCAAAAAGGCTCGTTTCAGGTCTTTCCGTATTTAAACTAAAATTTCGCAAAACCCGAAGAATCTGAACTTTTTAGCTCTTACACCAGATAACCCTTTCGCAGCAGTCAGGATCGAAATCTCCCGTCGTTTTTGTTGATTCAACAGATAACGCGCGCCAATTAACCACTGAGCCAGAAACACTCGGGAATTTAACTCACGTTCATCATAAAACAAATTGCGCAACGATGAAACAAATTATTTTATTCTTATAGCGAGTGATTTAGTTATCTTATTTTCTGTTCGAACTTATTATTTTTCTAAATAGGTTTGTAATATTTTTTTTTTCTATAAAATTAAGCATTTTCCATCGTAATTTTTCGAAGCAACAAACAGAATACTTTGCAACTTCATATTGTTAAACTGATAATGATTTTCAATTATCTTTAAAAGCGGGGGAAATGTAGAAAATAGTAAAACTATACTAGTAATCCGATTTAATGGCGTAGGAATATAAAAATAAGTGTTTCCAAGCTTTCACACATTAACTAGATGGCTTTTTCAAGGAAGATAAACACAAACTGCAATCTGAATAACAGAACGTTTTAACAATTTAAACGTGCTGACTTGACTTGATAACAAGTTAGTAAAATCATGCAATGCATTGATTATCATACGCCTTCCAGCATACCAGAAATTGCGCGCAGACAAACCCTCCTCCCTACCCTGAATACTGATTCCTTCAGTACACCTCCGGAACAACATACTAAAGTTTTGTCGCAATAGAATCATTTTTACTAAGTTATGAAGATAATGGCTGTGGAATAAATATGGCTCCTGGTTTTTCTTGTTGTTATTTATTGGAGGTTTAACGACTCCGGTGAGCAACTAGATGGGGTATAAGCAGTCGCCCGTTTCTAATTTAGAGTCACTGGCTCGAGGGAAGGTAGAGATCCAGAGCCGTAAGACTAACATAACATCCATGCCTCACCGTGATTCGAACCCGGACCCCTTTCGGACGAATGATCAGAGGCCATCGCTTAGACAACTGCGCCACCGAAACAGCATCAGGCTCCTGTGCCCTGATCTTTGACCCAATTTCGATGATATTCAACAGAACCGGTTCTTTTTTTTTTTTTTTTTTGATTGGAGGTTTAACGACCACCGTGAGCAACTCAATGGGCTATAAGCAGTCGCCCGTCCCTAATTTAGGGTCACTGGTTCCAGGGAAGGGAGAGAGTCAGTGCCGTAAGACAAACACAACATCCATGCCTGACCGGGATTCGAACCCGGACCCCTTACGGACGAATGATCAGAGGCCAGCGCCTTAGACCACTGCGCCACCGGGGCGGCCAGAACTGGTTCAGTTCAGTATACCTCCAAAACAACATGATAAAATTTTGTTGCAATCGAAGCATTTTTACGTAAGTTATGTTGCATAAGAGCGATTGAATGGATCCCGCTGTTATGTCCTAATATTTGACCCTATTTCGTCCATTTTTAATAGGTTTCGTCCCCAGGTTATGCCCTACTACATACTAAAATTTAACTGAAATCGAACCATTATTACGCGAGATATGGTGCAGACAAACAGACAGTCAGACAGGCAAAGCTGGAGAGATGAATAGATACGACGCTATACTCATATAAAGACACGAGGTATCACGTTGGTTGTGCATCCGGTATCCTGCTAGGATGGCGGCGTTACTTGAACTGGCTCCAAGTTCGTGGCAACTCCAGTGAGACGCTATCATTGCTAGTATCACTGTTGGTACTGATCTCCAAGGTTTCCCATTCGGAAAACCTTGGAGATTATTATGTATATTCCTACTAAAATAAATCGGATTACGAACATACTTTTACTATTTTCTGCATAACTGGTGTACAATTCCTCGTTATTGAGGTGAAATATACATTTTAATTGCATTATATAACACAACTTCTAAGTATAAAATTTACTTTTGATAGCTATAATTGCTTTTGTTTTAAGGGGTCCAAAAACTCAGACATGCACATCGGATTACAATCGCCTGTACGATAAGTTAAATACCCGGTTGCCGCCCCGGTGGCGCAGTGGTCTAAGCGATGGCCTCTCGTCCGAAAGCTGTCCGCGTTCGAATCTCGATGAGGCATGCATGTTGTGTTTGTCTTACGGCACTGGCTATCTCCCTTCCTTGGAACCAGTGACCCAAAAGTAGAGACGGGCGACTGCTTATACCCAATCGAGTTGCCCACGGTGGTCGTTAAAAACCTCCAATCAAAATGAGTACCCGTTGTCTTACAGTAACACAGTTTATAATAAATAGCTGGTGCACAAAATGTATGAGAAGAAATAAGATATTCTAAGCCACAATAAACAAAATTCATGCGATGTGCTATCCACAATATCCGATCTCGCAACAGAACTACCAAATCAAATACTTCGGCAGATTATTGAAATTTAACAGTTAATCAAACATGGCAATTTTTCATCATATAAACACGAAAAAAAGTGAGAACGGAGTTTTTCTGTTAATATAAGAAATCTATTGCAGGAAGGTTTCTGAAAATTCATAATTTTCCATTAACACATCTTGAAAACGGTAATTTGCCGTCAATATAAGAAAGCAATTGCGGGAAGGTTTCTGAAAATTCATAATTTTCCGTTAACACATCTTGAAAACGGTAATTTACCGTCAATATAAGAAAGAGATTGCGGAAGTTTTATGAAAATTAATAATTTTCCGTTAAGACATCTTGAAAACGGTGATTTGCCGTCAATATAAGAAAGGTATTGCAGGAAGGTTTCTGAAAGTTCATAATTTTCCGTTAACACATCTTGAAAACGGTAATTTACCGTCAATATAAGAAAGGTATTGCAGGAAGGTTTCCGAGAAGTCATAATTTTCCGTTAAGACTTCTTGAAAACGGTGATTTACCGTCAATATAAGAAAGCAATTGCGGCAAGGTTTCTGAAAATTCATAACTTTCCGTTAACACATCTTGAAAACGGTGATTTACCGTCAATATACGAAAGGTATTGCAGGAAGGTTTCTGAAAGTTCATAATTTTCCGTTAACACATCTTGAAAACGGTAATTTACCGTCAATATAAGAAAGGTATTGCAGGAAGGTTTCCGAAAAGTCATAATTTTCCGTTAAGACTTCTTGAAAACGGTGATTTACCGTCAATATAAGAAAGCAATTGCGGGAAGGTTTCTGAAAATTCCGAATTTTCTCATGGTACGAAAAATCCTTGAAATTCACGTTTCTTTCCGTCATTTCACGGAAAAGGTTGAATCAGAAATATGCTTCCTTAATTCACGAAAGAAATGACGGGAGGTGACACGTGAATTTCAGAAATTTTGTTACAGTGTATGTTAGGACACTACGGGTTTGCCAACACAACGTAAAAGACAGAGATACTCGTAACAGTACCTAGGAACATTTCAGTGGAAATGGTAGATGGGTTCACTTAGATGTAAGAAGGACGTTGGTATGCACATCGAATTACCACCCAAAGTTGCCGTGTTCTATGAATTAGGTGTACGACAGACGATTAGGTTACATCTTCTTATTATCACGAACCATATGCGGAGGTAAAGGAGGAGGATTTTATTCGGAGATACGCTACTGAAAATTCTTCTGCTAAATCGAATTGTATCTCTAGAAATGTGATGCCTACATTACATTCTCCGGGTTCTACAACAAAAGGATCATTCGACTTTGCAAGTAGAATTTGGATTCCACTCCTGGTTTAAGTCCGTTAATTGCTTCTGACGTTCAGACACTTCCAGGAACGTCTACTGTTTTGTCGGCAATTGAGGGTTTGAGTAGAGAAGTGAAAAAAAATCATCTTCTCTGATATAACCGGCTTTTATTTGCATGTAAATGATGGCCGAATAACTGTGTCACCCCAGCGGAAGAAGAGTCCAGCGTACGTGTAGCGAATCCACATTCCCCGCACCACCTGAGTTGCCGATGTGGTTATATAAGTTACGACACCACGTCGTATTTTTTCTTCGTGAGAGCAGTGTTGATAGAGCACTTACTGGATGGCGTTTTGAAACTCATTCCCTACCCTTTCTCAGTGGCATTCCTGATGGAATATTCCAACAATGCGTATCCCCGCGTGGATCTATGTGATGTCAATCTTATCAAGCACGTCGCCATGTTACGTCTATTGTGCACATATACGTTGTCTTGGAAGGACATATCCAGCACAGAGACTTATACTCCTTCCGTGTCCATCTGGAAGAATGGCGGAATGTGCCACAAAACACTATTCGGTATATAACATAAAACCTTTTGTCGATTCTAACCCACGTATTCCTACTTCGGAGGGAATATTCTTCTTATCTGAACTACGCCGGCACGCTTATTGATGTAATATTGCCGATTTGACTCATTCGTCACCGCCGTAGTTAACCATCTACGTCATGTGACGTTGTACGTTACATCATGAGAAAGGCGGATGCACAAAATCGCGGGTTTTCGGCCCCGCCGACAACCATGCTTAAAGGGACAGCTCACTGTAGAAGAAATTTTTATTAATTTCATACAACGTGTGGAAGAATCATCACAGATATATATATATATATATATATTTTTTTTTTTTTGATTGAAGGTTTAACGACCACCGTGAGCAACTCAGTGAGCTAAAGTAGTCGCCCGTCCCTAATTTAGGGTCACTGGTTCCAGGGAAGGGAGATAGCCAGTGCCGTAAGGCAAACACAACATCCATGCCTCACCGGGATTTGAGCCCGGACCTATCTCGGACGAATGATCAGAAGCCATTGCTTAGACCACTGTGCCACCGTGGCGGCACAGATATTTTCACACCTCAGGGATAGGAGATTCCTTTACGTTCGGGCGCTAATATATCATATAACCTTTTGTCGGTGGTAGTGTTCGAACCCAGATCTTTCTACTCCTGAGTGGGTGTTTTCCCATTTGAATTGCACCAGCAAGGCTTATCGTTGTAGCTTTGTCAATTTGACTTATACGTCACCATGTTATGCCACGTAATACGTTAAACTTACCCGTATGAACCGGTACAAGAGGTCTTAATATGTGTACCACCAAGAAAGGGTGACTTACGGAGGGTGTTTGGGGAAACAACTGTGCAGCATCCATGTCAGCTTCCTTGCTGTTAGCGAAGATTCTGCACACCACATTCAATTTCTGGGGCATATTTGATACATTTTCATATAGTGAAGCACGGTACAACCCGTTTTGGCCACCCCGGTGGCGCAGTGGTGTAAGCGATGGCTTCTGATCATTCGTCCGAGATGGGTTCGGGTTGGAATCCCGGTGACGCATGGATGTTGTTTCTTACGGCACTGGTTCTCTCTCTCTTCCCTGGAAGCAGTGACCTTAAATTAGGGACGGACGACTGCGTATAGCCCATTGAGTTGCTCTTGGTGATAGTTCAACCTTCAATCAAAAAAAAAAAACACGTTTTGTGTCAATTAGTGAATAATATGCACGGCGTGCCAACTTTATCAGGCGAAACTTTATATCGATAATAGCTAAGGAAAGAAACTGCAAGAAGTGTACTGAAATAACAGCTGCATGTAGGGACTATACCTTCATGAAGCTGTTATTAGCGAATGTTATTAGCATTCCAAATTAACGAATGTTATTAGCATTCCAAATTAACGAATGTTATTAGCATTCCAAATTAACGAATGTTATTAGCATTCCAAATTAACGAATGTTGAAATTTACAAAAAAATTTGAGAAGCTTGTTTATATCATCACTTATTTAGACGTTACAGGAACAAAGAATCAGAAACAAATTAAATAATTTCTTTCCTACGTTTTATCAATCACTCGCAGGCACCTTAACTAGGTCTTATCAAAATGAGGGAAAGGCGTTGGGCTACAACACATGTGAAAGCTTGGATGGACATCATATTTTAAATATTATCACTCAGGGTAAAACCCTGTGTGGCCTCAAGAGGGTAAAAACCCCTGGGACCTCAAGAGACTAATTGTCCATTCTTTAAATCACCAACCAATAGGAGTTTCGTGTGTTTTGAATATATTAAGTCGAACCTCTATTTCTTAACGCGAAATTCATTTCAGATCGGATCATACGTAGAGGATTTTAGGAAGGGAGTGTCTGACCCCAGGTCTAAAACAACCCTTCGAAATTGGAAGCTAGGAGATTTGGGCTAGAGTGCCCGATAGGAAAGTGACACGGAAGCGAGATAGAAAAGAGAAGGAAGACGCCCTTGTTTATTACCGGGAAGCCAGTACCCGGGGTCCGATGGCTTAAAGTGCCCATCCGACGCACGGCGGGTATTTAGTCGTTCGAACGTTCGTACGTCCCCAGGATCGAACCTGAGATTATCTCCATGGCAGTCACGAACGCTGACCACCAGGCCACTTGCGGCCCGCGAAATTCATTTCAAATATCGCGCAGGTTATGACTGATTCTTTCCGTTAAATATACTGTTCTCCTTTTAAAATGTAGCCTCACGATGAAAAAGTGTCATGCGTACTAAAAAGTACAAAAGATCCCATCTGCACACTGTTTAGTCAGGGAATACATAAACACTGAATGGACAAAACATAAGAGATACCTACCTAATAACTTGTTGGTCCACCTCTTGTGCGAATAACAGCCTGTACACACCAAGGCATCAACTCCTGCAGATGCCGGGTGATTTTCGGAGGTAATACCAGCCATGCCTGTTGCAGCATTGTTCACAACTCCACCCTAGACGTCTGACCAGGATCCATGGATCTGATGTTTCCGCTCCACGGCCACCCAGAGAGCTTTCACTGGGTTTACATCCGGAGACCTTGGTAGCCACTGGATGATTCCAAACTCAGATTAGTGTTCGTGAATCCATGCTGATGGAACTGAAAGGTTCTAAACTCAGACGAGTATTCCTCGAGTCACCAGAAACAACTGTACTCCTTGCATAAAGACATTGCTCACGGAGACTTCTACAAACGGTATGCCTTGAAACTTCGTCCCTGTGCCTATGTTAGAGGGTCACAAATAACTGGTCTCCTTGCATAAAAACATTGCTCACGGAGTCTTCTACAAAGACTATGCCTTGAAACCCTCGTTCCTGTACTAATGATAGAAGGACACATATATTAAGTCGAACCTCTATTTCTGTACTAATGATAGAAGGACATAACTGCATAGAGGCATTGCTCACGGAGTCTTCTACAAAGACTATGCCTTCAAACTTCGTCCCTGTGCCTATGTTAGAGGGACACAAACAACTGGTCTCCTTGCATAAAAACATTGTTCACGGAGTCTTCTACAAAGACTATGGCTTCAAACGTCGTCCCTGTGCCTATGTTAGAGGGACACAATCAACTGGTCTCCTTGCATAGAAACATTTCTCACGGAGTATTCTACAAAGACTATGCCTTGAGACCCTCGTACCTATACTAATGTTAGAAGGACACAAATAACTGCATAGCGGCACTGCTCACGGTCTTCTACAAACAGTATGCCTTCAAACTTCGTCCCTGTGCCTATGTTACAGAGACACAAACAACTAGTCTCCTTGCAGAAACACAATGCTCACGGAGTATTCTAAAAAGAAACCCTCGTTCCTGTACTAATGTTAGAAGGACACAAATAACTGCATAGAGGCATTGCTCAAGGGAGTTTTCTACAAACAGTATGCCTTGAAACTACGTCCCTGTGCCTATGTTAGAGGGACACAAACAACTGGTCTCCTTGCATAAAAACATTGCTCACGGAGTCTTCTACAAAGACTAAGCCTTGAAACCCTCGTTAATGTACTAATGTTAGAAAGACACAAATAACTGATCTTCTTGCATTAAGGCATTCCTCACCGAGACTTCTACAAAAAGTATGACTTGAAACCTCATTCCTGTACCTATGTTAGAGGGCCGCAAATAACTGCATAAAGGCATTGCCCACGGTGTCTTCTACAAGCAGTATGCCTTAAAACACTCGTTCCTGTACTAATATTAGAAGGGCACAAATAACTCCATGAGGCATTGCTCACGGAGTCACCTACAAACAGTATGCCTTGACACTTCGTCCCTGTGCCTATGTCAGAGGGACACAAACAACTGGTCTCCTTGCATAAGAACATTGCTCATGGAGTCTTCTACAAAGACTGTGCCTTGAAACCCTCGTTCCTGTACTAATGTTAGAAGGACGCAAATAACTGCATAAAGGCATTGCTCACGGAGTCTTCTACAAACAGTATGCCTTCAAACGTCGTCCCTGTGCCTATGTTAGAGGGACACAAACAACTGGTCTCCTTGCATAAAAACATTGCTCTCGGAGTCTTCTACAAACAGTATGACTTGAAACCTCATTCCTGTATCTATGTTAGGGGGACACAAATAACTGCATAAAGGCATTGCTCACGGAGTCTTCTACAAACAGTATGCCTTCAAACGTCGTCCCTGTGCCTTTGTTAGAGGGACACAAACAACTGGTCTCCTTGCATAAAACCATTGCTGACGGAGTCTTCTACAAACAGTATGCCTTCAAACGTCGTCCCTGTGCCTATGTTAGAGGGACACAAACAACTGGTCTCCTTGCATAAAACCATTGCTGACGGAGTCTTCTGCAAAGACTATGCCTTCAAACCCTCGTTCCTGTACTAATGTTACAAGAACACGAATAACTGGTCTTCTTGCATAAAGAACACGAATAACTGGTCTACAAGAACAAGAATAACTGGTCTTCTTGCATATTGCTCACCGAGACTTCTTGAAGCAGTATGCCTTAAAACCTCATTCCTGTACCTATGTTAGAGAGACACAAATAACTGCGTAAAGGCATTGCTCACGGTGTCTTCTACAAACAGTATGCCTTGAGACCTCGTTCCTGTACCTATGTTAGAGGGACACAAATAACTGCATAAAAGCATTACTCACGGAGATTTCTATAAACGGTATGCCTTGATATCCTCATTCCTGTAGCTGCTACAAGCTCCAAAGGGAGTTAACTGGCTGTTACCTCTTTGTTCGTTCTGGCATCCAGACTCATATAGCCTTCTCCTGCAGCAGTTGTGACTTCGAAACGGCCTTGTCCTGGTCGACTATGTACTTCATTTTTCTGTTGAAAGTATCTTCAAAATTTTGAGAAAACCTTTGGCGGGACATTTAATATTAAGGAAAATTCCGTCTAGGACTGACCTGCTTCCATCCAGCGAATTGCTCTCCACCGCTGATAATCATCCACAAGATGTCTTCGTGGCATAATCAGCTCAATGTGGCACTGAAACGGAAGCAATAGTTGTACAGAATAGATACAAGTAGACCCGTTTGTCTTTTTAACACAATTCGTTTTTGAATATTCCAACTTTCCTGCGGGAAAAGTAATTGAGAGATAGTCTTCCACGTAGCAAAATTTGTATGTCCCACAATGTTTAGTGCATTACTTTACACACACCCTTAGCTATGTGCGTTTTTGTAGATTATCTTTTAATTTTGAGCACCACTACATTTTCAAATCAGCACATCGACATAAACCCTTTAACAACCATAACGGCTGAAATGCCTTGAATTCAAACTACTACGTCCACCCCAAAACACCCATAAAGAGTGAGTAAGATTTCCTAACCCCACCTGTACTTTGAATGTTCACGGCCTCTACGGGACTAGCAGAAGTCATTCTAAATCTCCATTGTTGTAACGGGTAAGTCACATGCCTTCTCCGTGGAAGACTGAAGTGATTATCCCTGGGAAACGTCTGAATGCCAATGCACATCAAGACTAAATATCAGAAGTTTCGTGTGGTGACCGACCACTAATCCTTCTTTTGTTAATTTGTAAAGGGAGAGGAGAAATTCTAAAAGATATCTGAGAAATAACGGTATTAGCAGCTTACTCTCAGAAACCATTGTTGTCGCTAAGCAAATAAGTAAATCAGGAGTTGCTACTTTCCGGATCGATATTATTTACTGTCATGACATCGCATGCCTTCTTCGTGGAAAAATGCAGTGATCGTGACCGGTAAACATCAGGGTATTATTTACTGTCATGACATCGCATACCTTCTTCGTGAAAGAATGTAGTGATCGTCCCCGGAAACGTCTAGGTATTATTTACTGTCATGGCATCGCATGCCTTTTTCGTCGAAGAATGCAGTGATTTTTCCCAGGAAACATCTGAAGATGAATGCACCCAAGACCAGAGGCCCGAAATTTTGTGTAGTAACTGAGCACTAATCATTCTTTTGCTAATTTTGAAATGGAAGAGGAAAAATTCTAAAATGTATCTGAGGAATTCTAAACATATGGAGAAATTCTACGGTATTAGCAAGTTACTCGCAGGCACCACTGTAGTCGCTAAACAAATAAGTAAATCAGGAGTTTGTATCTTCTGGGGCGATATTATTTACTGTCATGACATCGCATGCCTTCTCCGTGGAAGAATGTAGTGATGGTCACCGGGAAACGTCACGGTATTATTTACTGTCATGACATCGCATGCCTTATCCGTGGAAGAATGTAGTGATCGTCACCGGAAACGTGAGGGTATTCTTTACTGCCATGACATCGCATGCCTTCTCCGTGGAAGAATGTAGTGATCGTCACCGGGAAACGTCACGGTATTCTTTACTGCCATGACATCGCATGCCTTCTCCGTGGAAGAATGTAGTGATGGTCACCGGGAAACGTCACGGTATTATTTACTGTCATGACATCGCATGCCTTCTCCGTGGAAGAATGTAGTGATCGTCACCGGAAACGTCACGGTATTCTTTACTGCCATGACATCGCATGCCTTCTCCGTGGAAGAATGTAGTGATCGTCACCGGGAAACGTCACGGTATTTTTTACTGCCATGACATCGCATGCCTTCTCCGTGGAAGAATGTAGTGATCGTCACCGGAAACGTGAGGGTATTCTTTACTGTCATGACATCGCATGCCTTCTCCGTGTAAGAATGTAGTGATCGTCACCGGAAACGTGAGGGTATTCTTTACTGTCATGACATCGCATGCCTTCTCCGTGGAAGAATGTAGTGATCGTCACCGGGAAACGTCTCGGTATTCTTTACTGTCATGACATCGCATGCCTTCTCCGTGGAAGAATGTAGTGATCGTCACCGGAAACGTGAGGGTATTCTTTACTGTCATGACATCGCATGCCTTCTCCGTGAAAGAATGTAGTGATCGTCCCCGGTACACGGCTGAAGGTCAGTGCATATCAAGACCAAAGATCCGAAGTTTCATGCAGTAACCGAGTACTAATCCTTCCTTTTGTTAATTTGTAAAGGGGAGGTGAGAAATTCTAAAAGGAACAGCAGACAGTTTCGGGCGTAATGGTTTTCTGAGCGACACAAGACTACAGGGTCATGGTCTTTAAAGGATTAACACGAAATATGCCTCAAACAGAATACCATTGTTAGAGGCCTGTGTTTTCTATTTGGTAATTCTTCGGACTTCTATCACCAGATAAACCGACTGCTGTGAAAAATCTAAGAAATGATACAGGTACTTAAATTTACCGCTGACAAATTTTCAGAGCCGCCCTGGTTACCCAATGGTCTAAGCGCTGGCTTATGACCATTCGTCCGAGTTGGGTCAGGGGTTCGAATCGCGATAAGGCACGGATGTTGTGTTTGTCTTACGGCGCTGGTTCCCCCCTTCCCCTTTCCTGGAACCAGTGGCCCTAAATTAGGGACGAGCGACTAATTATCGCCCATTGAGTTGCTCACGGTGGTCGTTAAACCTTTATTAAAAAAAAATTCCGATGTACTCGTATTAAGTTGTTTCTTGAAATTTCATCACGAGTTAACTACTGCACTTTAATATGCACAAGGGACTTGTATAATAATTTTGCATGGCACAGCTAGTACTGATAATTTCGACACAGCTTCTGGGAAAGATATCCTTAAATTAATAAGTCTTTCATAGTTTTTGAAGTACTTAAAATGCATAATGATGTGCTTTATTGCTCTTTTTTCATCAAATCTGAAGATAATGGTTCCGGACTTTTCAGAATACACTCTTGAGAAATACAAAGCTTCTTAAGAAACATGACGGTGATTTTTTTCTTTATTTATAAAAAAAGCAAACCACAGCTTTTCTTCCTCGATGGAAACTAAACTGCCATTGTAGGGTAATAATGACTCTTGGCGAACATGAACTGAAAATGGGAAACGATTATTTCGTTCCCTTTGATCTCGTTTTTTTATCATTTCGCAAAACATAATACTTGCTTAAATTTATTTTTATGCCTTTCTCTCTAACGAAGAGCAAATTTGTATTATGCTACAGGTCTGCAAACACTATTTTTTTAGGTTAAAACATTATTTGCAATGTTCTTTTGTTTTTCCGTTTGTGAAGTTTAATTAACGTACACCTCTCGACATAGAAAATGCCATACCATGAAGAAATGGACGATATATTGGATTGATGAATAAGTTCATGCCGTTTTTTCACTGCACTACAGGTACATATTACTTCAGAAGGGGAAATTCATATGTATCACCCCCCCCCCCCATATTTACAATGGTGTCCCAAATTGTAGATAGGTCTGCAATGCCATTCTTGAGAAAACGTGCAGGTTTTGCTACGAAGAAATCATCAAGGAAATTCTGGAGATCAACATCATTGTTGACCGTTCTGCCACGGAGTGCAATCGACAGAGCGCAGAACATGTGGAAGTATGAAGGGCTGATATCTGGAGAACAGGCCGGATGCGGAAGGATCTTTCATTTCATGTCCTGAATGGCCGTTTTGGTCATGCTTGCACTGTGCTGGGAGAGCGTGCATTATCATGTTGGAGAAGAACATCATGGCGCCGATGTGACCGTTTCTGCTGAACTACTTCCTTCACACGGCGGGGTTGCTCACAATATAGCGCAGCGTTGATAGTCCGATTCCTCGGCAGCATTTCCCAGAGAATAATGCCTTCCACGTCCCACCACACGCAAAACATGATCATCGCAGGATGAACGTCACGTTTTGGACGTGGTGTGGGCGTCTTGTTTGGGCGTAAACATTCCCTCCGATGCCTGAAATTCACGTATAAGCACCACTTTTCATCTCCAGTAACAATACGTGGGAGAAAGGGTTTGTGTTGCTGAGAACATTCGCGATAACGGCGAGCAAAGAACCACATTTGGCAACACGCTGATTATCGTTGTCACCGGTGAGAGAGTGAGTCACCGAATACCCCAATTTCTGGACCTTTCCCTTACGTTTCAGTTGTCGCACCACTATGGCCTGATCACAGTCCATCTCAGCGAGCAATTCGCGTGTGGTTTCACGCGGATCCAAGTGAATGTGGTGGTTCAAACGATCTTCATCAAAGTGAGATGGACGACCTGAGTGTGGACAGTCGTTGTGGTCAAATTTGGAACCTCGGAACCGCTCAAACCATTTGCGGGCTGTCCTCGGGGAAATAGCTTCCTCTCAATACACAGCACAAATTTCTCTAGTGGCTTCGGCGGCTGTGGATCCCTTGTTAAATTCGTAGAGGAGCAGATGTTGGAAATGCCCATTCCTCTCTACTTGACACTTCAAACTTCCTAAAACCTGAAAACCAAAAAAACATTCGCCACAATCACACAACGCAATATGGTTTAGATATACGATATTACTGGCTAAATTTCGATATACAACTGACCATCTGCAGCGTTACTACTGACCTGGGAAACACTCGTGAAATAAAATGGCATGAACTTAAGCATTAACTTAATAAAACAAAACTTACCACACATGTAGACAAATAGGTGGAGGAAGGAGTGAGCAATGGGCGAGGAGAGAGACAGTGAAATGTGACCTGAGGCAGTAGGTCATATGACAGCCATGCCATGCTGTACTTTCGGCAATGTGGCCTGGATTCGAGAGGAAAAGGTACTCGGATCGTGACCTTTGGTATTGTTGACCAGGTGTCATTCATGTGCGCCCCCATTTCATTAAAACTGCGAGGGGTTCATTCAGAGGCAATAAGTCTGCCAGTATTTCTCACACGTTCTCTGTTGATGAGGTCTGAAGATCGCGTTGGTCAGGAAAGCACCTAAACATCTATTAGGTACTACGCGATTTTTGAGGCGGCAAACAGAATAGCAATTGCCTTGCTTGCTGTTTAACATGTAAATTTAACAACAGAAAACTTGAAAATTATATCGCCCCGAAGTGAGAATCGAACCCTGTTCTCCCGATTTCAGTTCGAGCCCACTATCCGTTACAGCATCCAAGTGGACGAAGCACCGAATATTTAAGTGTTAAGAATCAGAACATTCTCAGAGTTTCGCGAACGGAAATCGGGGATGTGGGTTCGATTCTTGCTCCAGAGCGAGGTAATTTTCATGTTTCATGATGCTGAAGTTATGTATTGAACAGAAATCAAGGCAATGGCTATTCTGTTTCCAGCCTTAAAAATCGTGTAGTTGTTCCACGTATGTGCAAAGCATATTTCTGCCACACTCTCCATGTTTGAAACGGTACTGTTTGCTCATATTGGCAGTGGTGTTGCTCTGTTTGCTCATGCCGCCCAATGTACTGTTTACTTTCTATCCTCACATAAGGTTTGCATGACTCGAGACAGTGTTGATTTGTGTTCTGAGCAGACAGTCCTTCGCAGGGTTCTCCTGTCAAATTATGTTAGCTTCCTACGTTCACTGGGTCATTTCTATCTAGATTCAGCCGCAGTCTCATTTGCATCATCAACCGTGGACTCAGGGATCTTCAATGCCGCTGACATTCCACGTACGGTTAGACAACTGGTGTTACACCTTATAATTAATTAGTTCTAGGAATCAGTTAACTTTGTCGATCAAGGCACCTTACTTTCGCAATCGTGGTATTGTCTCATCGCAGCCTTCATCATATCTATTTATAGTTGGGTTTGTGACGTGATGCTTGTGTAGAACAGAATTCATTGTAAAGGATATCCAGCTTTTAAATATATGTAACTGAAATTAACCAGGCATCCCCAGTGGCACAGTGGTCTAAGAGCTGGATTACGACCATTCTTCCGAGATGGATCCGGGTTCGGATCCCAGTGAGGCACTGATGTTGTGTTTGTCTTACTGCGTTGTCTTTCTCCCTACCCTGGAACAAGTGACCCTAAATTAGGGACGGGCGACTGCTTATTCGCACTGAGTTACTCACGGTGGTCATTAAACCCACAATAAGAAAAACGAGTTTACCAATGAAATTGTAATCTATCCATTTCCCAGATTAGTGTCCAAGCGCAGTTTTATTAGAAGAGTCTTAACAAGAGTTTTCGATTCCCAAAATGTACAAAGTAAACCGTGAATCGACGGTTAATCCACCAGCTGGGGGAAATCGCAGTGTCTATCAAAAAAAAAAAAAAAGCTTGAAAGCAGCCTTTCTGAAATAACAGGTATATCACTGTCATTTCTCATTCCTTCGCTTCGTCCTATTCGACGTTCAAGAAATTAAAACTATTTGGGCTTTTCCAGTTAGTTTACCTGAACTGCGTTCCATCAGATTTAGTTTTCTAGTTGATCGATATTTTCGCGATTCACATCTTCAGTTTAATAATGCTGTCAATAAACGTTCTTGTTTTCTGAGTACAGAGTTTCGAACAGAAAAAACACAGATGCGAAAACACAAATTTGTTCTTGACTGGAAAACGCGCCCTCTCACTCCGGAGTCAGTTGCTCTCCCAACTAAGCAACACCGACAGAATGTACCGCTCCAGATTTGTCACCTTGACATGTGATTCCCTTCTGTAGTACGTCACACCATCTTCCTCTTAATATTTTGCTTTTTTTTTTTTTTTGTGTTTGAAGCGAAGAAAATATTTTTCATTAATTCAAGACGGTGTGTGGGACACACATCACACATTTTTCGAAGAACCCAGCTGACAGTAGGTCCATTTTTACGTACGTTATATTATTAGTATAAAAGGACGGGGACTGCCAGAGGAGCAGCTCCTTCTAGGAGAAGGAGCATGGGGCGTGGCTTGCGGCAGGAGGATGATAGGGCGTGGCAGATGGTGCTAGTGTGTAGTGTCGACACTGATGTGATGTCCACTAGCGGTGCTTCCTGAAACTTTATTATTACGTTAGATCTTTGTTTTTGAGAGATGGCAACGACCGAGTGGGGGAAAGGGCGTAGCAGATGGCGCTAGTGTGTAGAGTCGATGCTGATGTGTTACCTCCTAGCGGTGCTTTTTGGAACTTTCAATGAATCTTTGAGGGATGGCAACGACCGAGTGGGGGAAAGGGGATGTTTACGTGATGTGCTGCCCCTAGCGGTGCTTTTCGGAACTTTAATGTTTTTCTCGGGAGATTTATTGGACTTCGACAAATTTTTGAGAAGTCTTTCCAATATGTTTTGTTTCCTCGAATTTGTTTTATTAAACTTATATTTTTTAGGAATTCCCTGAAGTGTTAGGAATTTTTACAGACGTTGCATTATTTTTTTGATCGTTATATTTGTCCTCCCTCCAATTTTAATTTAGACGAGGAAATGCTTCAATGGAAAAGATTTCGTTCCTGTTGATTCATGTTCCAAGTAAGCTACACGGAAGGAATGTACCGCTGCAGATTTGTCGTCTTGACACGTGATTCACCTCTCTAGAATGTCACACAGGTCGCCAGAAACATACAGAAAACTATGTACTTTATATGCGACAACCGTGAAGCCATACTCTTGACAGACATGTAATTAAACGTGACAGGCTTCGTTTAACGAATCCATTTAAAGGCCAAACGTTGGCTGAACACAGAGATACTGGAAGGTAATAAGGGAGAAGTGATCCTGTGAAAGCACATCGATTCTCCTCGTCATTAGGAAACGGCAGCTACACAATGGAACTAAGGCCTGTCTTATCCTTATATTGCTTTCAAACCCTGTTCCAATGATTGGGCAAGTCACCGCAACAGAACATGCAGTTTGCGAAAGAGGACTCATTGTTTTCCCAGACACGGTACCATACCTCCGGATAATTTTGATGATGAGAAATGCACACACCGGTCAGTAAATTGCAAACCTTTAGGCAAACGACACTTACGCAGCAGCGTATATGCTAAATACTTGGTCAACTACTATGTGGCAACTATTTAAAAGAGCTGCTCGTCAGTAGTGCCGATCACAACCCATACAGCACAAAACGTTTCAGATACGTATCAATAATGTTACAATCTCTCATTTTCGTAACACTTTCAGAGATATCTTACAATTACGTTTGGGCAACATCTATTTCGGAACATAACTCTTTGTACATTACGGTTACGTTAGAAATAACATTCACAGATACTACTGTTTTATAACTTCCATTCTACATAATTGCATCTCACGTTCCGGCGATATTTAAGATTTTTGGTTTGGCAACGGCGTGGATGCGCATGTGCATTTATGCCATTTCACCGAAGCACTCTCGTAGTCGTATTTCCATGTGCTACTGGGATATACTTTTGTCATACTGTCGTACTCTAGTTACACAGTTAGTTGATTTAATATTTCGTACTTTGTTTTCCTGATTCAAGATCATCTAAAAGTAAGTAATTGTTTTGATTATTAGAATTTCTAAATTCTAAAAAAGCATTTCATAAAATCTAAGTAGATGGCTGTGTTGTTGTATTAGTATACTATACCAGCCTGCTTTTTTTTACTTGAAGCTGAGAAATTTCATATTGGCAGGTATTTAAGGAAATGACGAATTTGATTTTCTTTTTTTCGCTGAAATATAGTCTATTCTACATGTATAACAGAAATACGACACCCTCATTTGGGACCGATTTTTATTTCTTTTGTTATCAATATATAAAAATTGCCGCCCCGGTGGCGCAGTGGTCTAAGGCGTTGGCCTCTGATCATTCGTCCGTAAGGGGTCCGGGTTCGAATCCCGGTCAGGCATGGATGTTGTGTTTGTCTTACGGCACTGGCTCTCTCCCTTCCCTGGAACCAGTGACCCTAAATTAGGGACGGGCGACTGCTTATAGCCCATTGAGTTGCTCACGGTGGTCGTTAAACCTCCAATCAAAAAAAAAAAAAAAAAATATATATATATATAAACGGGATGTAAGGTCAGGTGATGCGTAACATCACAGCCTCTCCTTGACAAATGTCAACCCCGCCTTCTCGTGGTGCATCCTGTTGCCACTAAAGGGGCTCTGACGACCGCCAATAGCGGTATAACTATACCATCGGGATCAGAGGAAATGCTATCCCACACTCACCAACCCGCTTGGCCAGCGTGGTGAGTTATGGCCAAACACCTCCAAAATGACTCCACAACTTAAATCTTGGCCCTCAGTCTCCGGCAGCTGGAATGTACCTGGCCAAGGCAGCGGCCAGTGCGACATGAAGGCAGAGGGTGCTAAGAATCCCCGGAGGACCGGACTAGGCTGCCATTTGATGCTGACCTAGGCTACCTATAACGGAAGCTCCCTATCTTCTGATTCAAGGCTTCTTGAATTGGAAGAGGAACTACAAAGGATCAAGTGGGACATCGTCGGGCTAAGTGAGGTAAGGAGAAAAGGAGAAGATCTCATTGAACTGAAAAGTGGACATCTCTTCTATTATCGTGGGACAGATACTGGCAGAACTAGTGGTGTTGGATTTATAATAAACAAGAAACTGAAGGATAAAGTGGTAGAAGTTGAAAGTTCCTCTGACAGAGCTGCACGACTCGTTATCCAACTATCGAGAAGATACCAGGCTCAGATTATTCAAACTTATGCACCCACCACAAGTCATCCTGAAGAAGAAATTGAAGAATTTTATGAGGAAATTCGTCATCTAAATAATAAAGGTAAGCAGCACTTGAAGATAATTATGGGAGATGTCAATGCAAAAATAGGGCAACGGCAACAGAATGAAACTTCAGTAGGTAAATTCGGTCACGGCAACAGAAACCAGCGTGGAAATACTCTCGTTGAGTTTGCAGAGGCAGAAGGATTTTTCATCTTGAACTCCTTTTTCAAGAAAAAGCCACACAGGAAATGGACATGGAGACATCCAATTGGGACGACAAGTGAAATTGATTTTATTATGTGTAACAAAAAATTCGTCATCGAAGACTGCAGTGTGCTGAACAAGTTCAACACAGGTAGTGACCATAGATTGGTGAGATGTAAGATGCACCTCAACACTAAACTGGAACGTGGCAAGCTCATAAGACAAACAAAATGTATTGACATAACCAACCTTAAAAAACACCATAATACTTTCAAGTTGGAACTGAAGAACAGATTCTCTGCTTTAGAAGGCCTAACATCGGAAGAAGTGGATATTTCGGAAGTTAACAGAAAAGTAACCAAAGCTCTAATGGAAACAGCACCAAAATTAGCTGGGTCTAAGAACAAGTTGCATGTGAACAAATTATCAGGAAAAACCAAAATGTTGATGCAAAAAAGAAGAGAGATGAGGACAACTAAAGAAGATGTGACTTCCAAAGTGGAATATATAGAGCTATGCAAGACAACACGAAAAAGTATCACTGAAGATGTAAGGAAATTCAACTGTGAGCTAGTGAGGAAAGCAATTGAAAACAACCAAAGCCTTAAGATAGCAAAGGGACATCTCAGTAAGGGAAGAAAACAAATTATGGCTCTGAGAAAAGAAGATGGTTCTATAACAAGAAATAGAGGCGAAATTTTGACAAGAGTGAAAGATTTCTACTCCAAATTATATGAAAGGGATGATACATGTACTCCAAACATCATGAAAGGTACCAGAGTTCTTCCAGTCCTCCCAGCAGAAGTTGCTCATGCAATCAAGAACATGAAGCGGGGGAAAGCTCCAGGAGAAGATGGAATTACTATAGACATCATACAAGAAGCAAGTGGAGAAATTGAAACAGTACTCGCCCAAATTTTCACTCGATGCCTTAATGAAGGGAAGATTCCTGAGGATTGGAACAATGCTACAATGATCCTGCTACATAAAAAAGGTGACATTGAGGATCTCAGGAACTACAGACCTATCAGCCTCCTATCAGTGGTTTATAAAATCTTCACTAAAGTTCTTTCACACCGCTTGAAGGTAACACTGGACATGGCTCAACCGAGAGAACAAGCTGGATTCAGGAGTGGCTACAGCACAATAGATCATATCTACGTACTGAGAGAACTAATTGAAAGAGCGAGGGAATATGAACTTCCATTGTGCATGGCTTTTATCGATTATGAAAAAGCCTTTGATTCGGTGAAACCATCAGCAGTTACCACGGCTCTGAAATCCTGCGGTATTGAAGATGCATACATTAATATTATTAATAACATCTATGAAAATGTAAGGGCAAAGATTCGGCTGTTTGAAAATACAACACACTTAAAAATTGGAAAGGGAGTGAGACAAGGTGACACCATATCTCCGAAGCTCTTTAATGCCACATTGGAAAATGTCTTTCAATCACTGAACTGGGAAAACAAGGGGATAAAGATTAATGGAGATTATCTAACCCACCTTCGTTTTGCTGATGACGTAGTCATTTTTGCAACTACCCCATCAGAGCTACAGAGTATGATCCAGGAACTTGCTGACAAGAGTAAAGAAGTGGGATTAAAAATGAACTTTCAGAAGACAAAAGTGATGTTCAATGCTTTTACAAGAAATGAAGATTTATCGATTGATGGAGAAAAACTGGAGATAACAGATACGTATGTTTATCTTGGACAGCAGATATCAAGTGAGGGTCACATTGATGAAGAAATTAATCGGCGTACAAAACTTGCCTGGAGAGCTTTTGGAAGAAACAGCATAATTTTCAAGAGCAATATGCCATTATGTCTTAAAAGAAAAGTGTTTGATCAATGCATCCTTCCAGTGCTTACGTATGGTGCAGAGACGTGGACCTTAACTAAAAGAGACATACAAAGGCTGCAGACAACTCAAAGAAGCATGGAGAGGTGCATGCTTGGTATAACCAGGAGAGATAAGAAGAGGAACTCGTGGATCCGAAAAATGACGAGAGTGGAAGACATCATGATCAGAGTTAAATCCCTGAAATGGCAATGGGCTGGACATACTGCCAGAAGGACAGACCATAGATGGACAGCCGAAATTTTAGATTGGATTCCAAGGGACAGGAAAAGACCCAGAAAAAGACCACATGGGAGATGGGTGGATGAAATTCGTAAATATGCGGGAGTGACATGGAGGAGACTGGCACAAGACAGACCGTTGTGGAGGAAACTTGGGAGACCTTCGTCCAGCAGTGGATTGATAATGGTTGACAATGATGATGATGATGATATATAAACGCCGCCACTGTTCCTAATAGACTGCGTTGAACCTGTGAAAACGTAGACAACTCGTAATACGACTGTTGTTCCTTTTGAAATAGCTGTCGAGGGTGATAATTTTATTGTGATTTTACAAAGTTTATTAAAACTATAATGTTCAACGTAGTAAACACGTAACAGTAATATGATGACGTCACAAATATATTTCAAATACGTAACAGTAGTAATGTAATGAAGTTACAAATATCTTTCAAAAACGCACCACTAACATGAAGTTGGTACGTTGAAGTTACAAAGACCTTTCACTGTAACTTATCGGTTATGTTTCAAAGTTATGTAACGTTTGAGGACATTTTGACGTAACCGTTAAAGTTTCTGAAACAGTACTGTTACGTTGCGCAGCGTATCTGAAAAGTCTCAATGTTTCAGTGCTACGTACTTGTAACATATACGAAATATATGTTACAAGTACGTATTCAGTGGTCGGTATGTGTCGGTAATCAAAGACTTTTATCAACAAATCCAGATACATCCAGATGTGTCCAGACGGATAGAGAGATCGTAGTTTAAAATGTTTTGTATTTAAGAGAAAAGTATAAAATTAATTAACAATTCCAAATTGATAATTAAGAACAGTACACCAAGTATGTAGAAAATACTAACTATACTAGCGATCCGATTTATTGGGGTAGGAATCTTATATATAAAACACAAAACGTCTATTTTTCTGAAGCAGCAAAAACTCTCGAACGCCGAACTGTAGCATCGTGAAATTAGGCATAAAAATTTTATTTCATCGGTAAACAGAAATATATACGCAGAAACAAAGATACGTTTTTAATTTTTTTATCCCAAAGATTCGCCCCTCAAACACGTCTGAAACGGAAAGCACGTGATGCATTTGACCGTCGATAACAAATTGTTAACGAATTTTGTTCAGTCAGTGTCCTAATGCTGTCTGTGTCTCCTGGACGCGTATTAAAAAATTTGTAACGCTTTTGGTCCCTTTGATTTTCAGATATGTTGCGCAATGTAACAGTAATGTTTCAGAAACCTTACGTTTACGCTAAAACGTCCTCAAACGTTACAAAACTTTAAAACATAATCAATACGTTACAGTGAAAGGTCTTTTTAACTTGAACATACCAACTTCATGATACTGTTACGTATTCGAAAGATATTTGTAACTTTGTCACATTACTGTTACGTATTTGAAAGTTATTTGTGACATCGTCATATTACTGTTACGTATTTACTACGTTGAACATTATAGTTTTAATAACGTTTGTAAAATCACAATAAAAAATGTTACTCTTGACAGCTGTTTCAAAAGCAGCAACAGTCGTTTTACGAGTTGTTTACGTTTTCACAGGTTCAACGCAGTCAGCTGTCCATTGGGAATAGTGGGGCGTGTATATTGATAACAAAAGCAATCAAAATCGGTCCCAAATGAGGATGCCGAATTTCTATTATACATGTGCAATAGACAAAATTTCAGCGAACAAAGGAAGAAAATCAAATTCGTTATTTCTCTAAATACTTATCAATATGAAATTTCTCAGCTTCAAGTAAAAAAAAAACATGCTGGTAAAATCTAGTAATACAACAACACAGCCATCTACTTAGATTTTATAAAATGCTTTTAGAATTTAAAAATTCTTGTAATCAAAACAATTACTTACTTTAAGATGATCTTCTTGAATCACCAAAAAAAAAAGGGATGAAATATTAAATCAACTAATTAGCTAACACGAGTACCACAGTTTCTCCAAAGAATATGCACATGGAAATACGACTACGAGAGTTCTTTGGTGAAATGGCATAAATGCGCATGCGCATGCACGCCGTTGCCAAATCAAAAATCTTAAATATCGCCGGAATGTGAGATTTTTTTTTTTTTTTTTTTTTTTTTGAGGTTTAACGACCACCGTGAGCAACTCAATGGGCTATAAGCAGTCGCCCGTCCCTAATTTAGGGTCACTGGTTCCAGGGAAGGGAGACAGCCAGTGCCGTAAGACAAACACAACATCCATGCCTCACCGGGATTCGAACCCGGACCCCTTACGGACGAGTGATCAGAGGCCAACGCCTTAGACCACTGCGCCACCGGGGAGGCGGAATGTGAGATCAGGGTAGCAATTATGTACAATAGAAACTATAAAACAGTAGTATCTGTGAGTGCTGTTTTTAACGTAACCGTACGTACAAAGAGTTATGTTCCAAAATAGATGTTGCTGAAACGTAATTGTAAGATATCTCTGAAAGGGAAATTGAAATGCAAGCAGTTGCCCCATTGCAAGTCAGAAGCAAACAAAAGTACTTTTTGTTTGAAACTACGGATTTCTTCCAGCAGGAAAACAAAAATGTTTCTTTTGCGTTCAAGTTTCAAATTCAATCTATTTAAGTGCGATTTTATGTCTACTTAGAATTAGAACTTGGGCAGCCAATTGAAATCAGGTAGTCAGAATAATCAATGTTCTTATCCGCCAAGAAAGTCTATTTCATTCGGACATAGTGAGAATCGTTTCCAAACTTCGCCTCGAAATAGCCATCTGACTTTATTGTGTATTAGCAAGTCGGAATACTAATTATCTACTTCACGTAATAGTTCTTGAAATTGTCGATAGTACAAGCTTCTTTTCATTATTGTGTTTATAATGTTAATAACGAGTTCCATCACTTTGCAGATTTTATCAGGCATGGATTGTACACATAAAGCCTCTTGATGAATAATACAGTGAAAACACAAAATGTTGTGCTGCACTTCTTTGCGCACCAAACCACGAAACCTTTATTTACACCAACTATGCACAGTGCACCATCAGTGGTAATAGAAAGAAATTAAGCCATTGATATTTATTTGATTATTTCCGAGAAAGTATAATACTGCTTTTGTTATATTATCCCCTGTTATTTGTCCTTTGAGTGATAGGAGTACAAATAACTTTTCCCTAGGGCCGATATTTGTTACACACCTTGCACATAATGTTACTTGTGTGGTGTCACTCAAATCGCAGTGTTCATCCAATGCCAGCGAAAATGCGGTAGCGATCTTTATACCGTTGAGCTGTTGGTTAGAAATTTGTTTTGCCATTCTAGTTGTCCGGTCCTTAATTGTTTTTGCAGAAAGGGGCACGTCATGTATTTTCTTTATAGCACCGACACAATCTTTAAAATCGCGAAAGAGATATTTTCAAGTATTTAAAAACACTCTTTTATATATTCACCGTCAGTAAAAGGCTTATCTCATTTCACAATCTCCTGAGTGACTATAAAACTCGCAAATATAGCGTGATTGGTAGTCTTTACCCAGTTGTGTAGCATCAACGTACTTTGTTGATTTTTCTCTGCAGTTCTTCAACCGCTTTCCCTCACCTGATAGTTATGCTAAAACGTTTATATTTCATATTGAAATGTCTTTCCAAATGTGATTTTTTGTTGTTAGAAAGTTTGTCTTTACATATTAAACAGAACGGCAACACATCGGAGTTCTTGGCAAAAGCAAACAAAGGAGTCCGCTCTTTAAAATCGCTATAATCGTCATCAGTTTTTCTGATCTTGCTCTTTGAATACATTTTGGTTTTGATATTTAGGAAAAACAATAGAGCCCTTTTCCCGAGAACGTGCGTGTCGCGACGAGATTTCACAACTACTACCATGAAAGATCGACTACCACTGATGGATTTATGACGGCGAAGCGTGATTGGTGCATTCTGTTGGTGCATCTGCACTCAACTTTCTTGCCGAATGCGGGATTTAATGCCGAGCAATGACTCACCGGCCGGCGAGTGGAACGATGTGTTGCTCCTCCGAACTTAACTTTGAACCAAGCGGTGGAGTTACGCAGAAGTGTAACTGGTGCACAGCCGTCCGTGCCGGAGTGAGAGAGAGAGAGAGAGAGAGAGAGAGAGAATGAACTTAAACGATGGTCCCTGCAGTGCAGCCTGCAGTCACTCACAAATACACAAACATTGGAAAACAAGTTTTTCGGTCATCGTCAAATGTTTAATATTTTTCGGCTCCTGTCTCTCACGTTGGAGAGTAAATGGGAATTTTCTCTGAAGTAGAAGCTGAAATTAAAAAAATAGCCATATTTGGATTCCCAAAGAGCCATATCTGGCTCGCGGGACATATGTTGCCGACTCCGGTCCTAGACCAAAAGTTACCAATCCTCCTCACAAAAATATTAAGATTCAGCTTTTCTTTCTACCATTAGGTCAGATTTTAGTTTGCGCATGCGCGAGATGGACTTTCATAACTACAGCATGTTTCATCAGTGTCAAAATGGCTTCTTACATTCGTCTAAATAATAATAATAATAATAATAAATACTGTTTTTGAGAAACTAAATAGTCAAAAAACTATTGCCTCCGCCATAGTTTAGTAAATATTTGCTTTTGTGATTCAGGTATCTTCTTTCACTTAGTTTAGGACAATAAAATTATTTAATTCATCTAAGTTCTGTTCAGTGTCGGGAATTAGTAATCCTTATTTTGTGTTGTCATGATTTAATTCTACTTAGTATGTACCGTTAGTAGTTACCAATCTCCCCTGACAAAAAATTAAAATTCAGTTTTTCTTCCTATCACATGGTCAGATTTTAGCTTGCGCATGCGCAAGATGGACTTTCGTAATTACATCATGTTTCATCGGTGTAAAGGTCGTTTCTTACGTTCGTCTAAATCTGAATAATAATAATAATAATAATAATAATAAATATTGTTTTTGAAATATTAAACAGTCGAAATACTTACTATTGTTTCAGCCACAGTTCAGTAAATATTCACTTTTATGACTCGCGTATCTTCTTTCATTGATTTCAGGACAATAAAATTATTTAATTCACTCTCATAAAATAATTAATTCACCCTCATAAAATAATTAATTCACTCTCATAAAATAATTAATTCACCCTCATAAAATAATTAATTCACTCTCATAAAATAATTAATTCACTCTCATAAAATAATTAATTCACTCTCGTAAAATTAATTCATTCATTCATCAGTTCCGCTCAGTGTCAGGAATTAGTAAACTTTATTTCTTGTTGTCATGATTTAATTCAACTTTGTATGTACCGTTAGTAGTTACCAATCCCCCCTGACGAAAAATTACAATTCAGTTTTTCTTTCTATCATATGGTCAGATTTTAGCTTGCGCATGCGCGAGATGGACCTTCATAACTACAGCATGTTTCATCGCTGTCAAGTTCGTTTCTTACGTTCGTCTAAATCTGAATAATAATAATAAGAAGAAGAAGAAGAAGAACTATTGTTTTTGAGAAATTAAACAGTCGAAATACTTACTATTGTCTCCGCCATAGTTTAGTAAGTATTTACTTTTATGACTCTCGTATCTTCTTTCACTGATTTTAGGAAAATAAAATTAGTTAATTCACTCTCGTAAAATTAATTAATTCATTCATCAGTTCCGCTCTGTGTCAGGAATTAGTAAACTTTATTTCTTGTTGTCATGATTTAATTGAACTTTGTATGTACCGGACAGTGGCGTTGTGATGACGAGTGGCGCGAATAAATGCAATGTGTTGTACGTAACTAAATGCATGCTCTCGAATCATTCGTTTTATTGCAATCCCACAAAGATCTTGCATTCGAAATTTGCATAGCGTGAATTATATCTACAAAGAGTACCACGATGCTCTCTCGATTTGTTTTCAGTGATATATCCGTGGTTATAAGATTTTGAATGCCGATGTAAATTTTAAGTTTCGTTATTGTGTTTCATATTACTTTTCAACTATCATGTTTTAATTCATGTTGTCCGCCTTAGTGTTAACAAAGCGAGGAGCGCCGAATTTTCAGTGGAGGTCAACATAAAGCGAAGTTATGAAGTCATTTTATTTTCTTCACATAGGTGAATGAATTCCCTGGCGGTAGATGGGATGCAAAAGTGAATAACTCAATTTTAACAAAACAACGAGTGAAAAGTGTGTCCTGTGATCAAATTACCTATAGTGTGTCGGAAAACAGTCCTAAAAAGAATAGCGTTAGAGTTATGACGCTATACATCTTCTTCGCATGACATTTTCAGGATAGCAGTGTCTTGCAGGGCAACTTGGCCGCACTTTCACGAAAATCAGATCTGTGCTTGCGTGATGCGGCAAAATTTCATGGCTAATCAGCTTAGCTACGTTCTTTGGATGGACAAAGACGTGCGTCCCGTGCTTACTATTAGGCTTACATTTTCACGATAGTGGTGGTAAATGGAACTTCCGCATTTTGCGATGGAATCGAGTTGCTTGTTCGTCTAATAGCGTGTAGCGAAGCACGTAATTCAGCCTTTAGCAGCATTTCATCCTTTTAAACCTTTTTAAATGACGGGAAAGGTCAACGAGTTTCTTGGACCGAAAGGTAACGCGCGAACAAGGATAAGCCGTACCTCCACTTAAGATGGAAAAATTGGCTCTAATGAGATTTTACAGCAAATGGAAGGGCGCTGTATTAACCGAAAATGTCTTTATAGTGGGCTAATGGAAAATGTACTAAAGTATGCTGATTGCCAACGAAAAGTTTGTTAAGTAGGTTTCGATGAGGCAAAACCCTTTTACGTTTACCATGCTTCTGCCGAAGAAAAAATATTCTTAGATTAGATTTCGAGACATACGAACAGGTAGAATGAAGCTAGCTATGTTATTTGTTCTAGGGAGAAATACAATAAATTTATAAGATAAATGTGCACAGTAAAAAGATTTGTTTTGAGCAAGGTTATTGATTTCTGGGAGCGTGGTCATAAGCATTGAAACAGGGTTCGTAAAAAGAATTTTTCTTCTACAATTCAAAGAAGTAAGAGGTTATTAAACATTTGATCTTGCTCTGAAACTATTTTGACATACAGCACCAAAAAAAATAAAAAACTCATTTTTCTTACTTTATCTTTACGCTTTAACACTTAATGAATAGGGAAGAAATCCGAAAACACATTTTCTTTGTTTGCTAAGAGAAGGTGATTTTGAGGAAAGTAAGAATGCCTGGTTATACAGGGTGATTGTAAACTCCTTCAACGAAACAAGAGGGGGATAGTACACATCAAGACGAACAATATTTGCAATGGAACATAGGACCGCATTCCACTCCTAGTGCCAGAAAAGAGTAAAGTTACATATCTGCGTACGTTGAGGATTCAACAGTGAAGACAAAGAGACATATCTAATTTATGAGTTGCGCAATTCCAATCGCATCAGAAAAAGACTCAAAAGAGCTGCTCAAACTAGCGTTCAAGGGCGTTCATTGCACAGCCCACACCGGCAAATGAAGGACTGTCGCACCCTCTCGTAGACACCCGGTGTGGTGTTGATCTTGTCCGCAGCAACAGCGATTCGCGCGACGAGAACTTCCAGCGAGTCCACAAGTGTCTCGCGCACCAATGTTTTCATGTGCCCCCAGAAGAAGTCCAGTGGACTAAGGTCTGGGAAGCGTGGAAGCCAAGCCACATGTCCACGGCGTCCAATCCACTGCCCGGGATATGTCGCATTTAGGAAGTATCGGACCTCGGTGACAAAGTGTGATGGGGCCCCATCATGCATAAACCACATGTCCCACCATGTGGTAAGCGGACCATCCTGCAATAAACCGGGAAGCACTTGCTCTAGAAACACACGCTACGTTGCGCCGGTCAGACATATACGTCAATTCTCATATAATATTCGCAAAGTAATATCGCTGAACGGGTTCGAACGCGTTTTTAACAGTTTGCTGCTCATCATCTACGCACGTGTTCAGCGCACCTGATTTGCATCTTGTGCTTCTCATGCACTGGTTGGAACTCCGTGAGCCTGCTGGACGTTTTTCGAACGTGTTTTTCCTGGCACTAGGAGTGGAATACGGCCCTAGGAGTGGAATACGGCCCTAGGTTCCATTGCAAATATTGTTCGTCTTGGTGTGTACCATCACCCCTCTTCTTTCGTTGAAGGAGTTTGCAACCACCCTGTATAAATTGGCTTTACAGTCAGAAAGAAAAGACGTTTTGAAAAACTGAAACAAGCAGAAAAGCAGGGTTAGATAAAAGTTATTCTGTAGAACAAAAAAGGTGATATGATTGCATATTAAAGCGCGAAACTAAGTTACAGGCAAACCAGACTCTACTTACGAACTTCATATTTACAAACACTGCGCGGACTAACAAATGCGCTTCCGAATTCATTTGTTCTAAGTTAATTTAATTTAATCAGATTAAATTGAACATACACTGCTGGCCACCCAAAATGCAATACCAAGAAGGAAGCATTTAATTGGCCTGAAATTCGCAGCATGCGTCGCCAGCGAGAGGACATGCAAACGATTAGCATTGCAGGGCATATGAAAATCATGTGTGCCCGGCACGCCACCGATAAGCACTATAACAAGGGTGCAAGAAGGCGGGGTGTAAGTAGTGGAAGTGTGTAGTGCAGCCGGACCTGTGCGTGGAAAGCTTCCTGATGCCTCGTCGCAGAATACGGCAATAATTCCAGCACGTTTCGCAGTTCGATAGAGGACGAATAGTGGCTTATCGCAACAGCGGTTTATCGTACCAAGACATTGCCGCCCATGTATGACGACATCCAGCCACAATGAGGCCCAGTATGGATTAGGTGGGTGCAGGATGGATGAACGGACCGACGTGAGCGATTGCCACAGCAGCGGCACACCACCGAACGAGAGAACCGGCGTGTTGTGCGGCGGGCATTGACGGCTCGCACCGCTAGATCACGAACGTTAGCGCAGGAATTAGGGTGTGTTGCGCAACAACCTGTGTCAGCACGTACCGTTCGACGTCGTCTGCAGGAGCTGGGAATAGTCACACGGCGCCCATTGCTCCGATTACCATTGACGTTACACCACCGGCGAGTGCGGCGGCAGTGGGTAGTTGAACCTCGCACCTGGATTACAGAAAGGCACGACATTGTCTTCTCCGACGAATCCCGCTTCTGCCTGCAACACCACGATAATTGGATCCGCATGTGGCGGTACCGCGGCGAGAGACTGTATGACGCCTGCATTATGCATCGCCATACCGGTCCGTCGCCTGGCGTTATGGTTTGGGACGCAATTGGATATGAAACCCGCACTCCTCTGGTACGCATCGCCGGCACACTCAACAGCCACCACTACAGCTCCGACGTTTTGGAGCCTGTTGTCCTCCCTTAACTGCAGGACCTGCCAGACGCCACGTTTCAACGGGACAATGAATGCCTGCGCGTGGCACGCATCGTGCAAGAAATTCTTCACGGCCCGCCAGGTGGCACTGCTGCCGTGGCGCGGCTGTTCTCCCGATATGTTGCCCTATCGAACACGTCTGGTCGCTGATCGGAAACCGAGTGGCCCAGCAAAGCACCACCCGCGGCTACGCCTGATGAACTATGGCCACGTGCGGAAGCAGCCTGGACCGACATACCCCAAGCCCACATCCAAAGCTTCTTTCGTTCGATGCCACGGCGTGTAGCGGTCGTCATTGCCAGCCATGGAGGCCACACGAACTATTGATGTATGCGTGTTCCGCAAGTCTTACGAGCCTGTAAGCTCAATCTTTGTATCTGTTGTTATCTGTCCAGTAAATCTGGCTTTGCTATCTCGTGTCCTTCTTGGTGTTGCATTTTTGCGTGGCCAGCAGTGTAGAACCACTCGCTGACGAACATTTTAGGATGCCAAATGTGTCGTAATTACTCATTCTACGCCCTATTAGATCGTATTATGTATGGGGCTGAAAAGAAAGTAATGTCTTAAAGGTAAGGCTACAGAAATGTGCTGATTTCCGTATATACAAATACAAATCAGTCCAAAATGTAGTCGCCATCGTTTGGCACGACCTGTTCCTATCGTCTGGACAGCTATTAGATACCGTCCCTGTAGAACTGTGACGGTTTGGACGCAGACAAGTGAATAAGTGCGCGTCCGACATCGTCCCGGTTGGTGAACCGCTATCTGTCCAGGAAATGATACAACGAGCGGAAAAGTTGGTAATCGCTTGGGGGCGATTACCAACTTTTCCGCTCGTTGTCCGGGGAAACACGCTGGGTCCGGCAGATCTCTGATCCTGTGACAGGTCACCCGGGCCATGTGACATTTCGCCCCATCCTGTTGTAGGAGGATGCCCTTGCGGTTCAGCAGTACTGGTCGTTTCGACGTGATTAATGAACGCTGTTCGCCAAGCTCACGTCGTCAGTGTACATCGGTGGTGCTGTGGTGTTGTTCTACAGCAGCTAAAAACAAACAAAAAGACAACGACACCCTGCTTCTCCCACCAAACAGACAACAGTACTTTACGTAGGTATAAGTCGGCATTGCGTATCGCCGTGGGATTTCGCTTTGGGTCCAGCCACTGTTTCCGGGCGCCGACAGTGTCATAGAGGACTCATTTCTCGTCACATGTCATAATGCGGTCCAAGAACGTTGCAACTTGGTCACGCATCTCATAATCCTCATAGTGACGAGAAATGTGCCTTATTGCATCTGATAATCAGGCGCTCAGTTCTGCGCCGTACTTCCTAATGTGTGTATGTATTTCGAAAATACTATTTTCAGATTAAATTAGCTCTTCGCAAATCAAATTTCTTTATTATGTTCATGCATAAGTTTCCGGCGCTCTACGTAGTGACCTGTGAAAGTGAAACTGTTGAATTTTTGTAAGAAATTCGTGCTTGGGGGTGTACGGTTGGATGACAGTGTCAAACCATACGTGTTGGTGGGCAGCGTACACGTAAGATTACATGAGAAAAAAACATGGCCACCGACATGGTGCATATCTGTCGCAATCTGTAGTTCGTGTTTATTCTCAGGAACATCGCTGCAGATGCACGAGATCAGACACTGGAGAAGAACGAGAGTAGATCTGTTGGGCATTCTCTAAGAGAGCTGTAGTTGCAAGCTCGTGTCATGAGTGGTTTATGAAGTTCAGAATTGATTATTGCAGAGTGGCTGACAAGCAGCGCAGCGGAAGGCTGAAGGTGATGAACAACTCAGATTTGTCAGCAATTCTGAACGATACTTAAATAGTGTAACTATACTAGTGATCCGAAATATCTTGGAGCAGAATAGAAATCAAAGTTTCTAAGCTTTAGCACATCAACCAGACAGCTTTTTCAAGGAAGGTAGACACTGAAAAAGCTATCTGGTTGATGCTGTCTACTTTCCAAGGTTCTAAGGTTGCTGGCTACTTTCCTTAAAAAAGCCATCTGGTTGATGTCCGAAAGCTTGGAAACTTTTATTTCTATTCTACAGCAAGGCAGTTTGTTGCCTACCTTCCTTGAAAAAGCCATCTGGTTGATGTTCGAAAGCTTGGGAACTTTGATTTATATTCTACTCCAAGCAATTTCGGATCATCAGTTTAGTTATACTATTTAAGTACAGTTGGTGTATAGTTCCTTGTTATTTATTTATTCTGAACGAATCCACTCGACCATAGATCTGGCAGTGTAATTAGTCCTATTGGTGAGAGCTGTTGTTGGCTTTTTCAAGGAAGGTAGACAGCAAATTGCTGTCTACCATCCTTGAAGAAGCCATCTGGTTGATGTTCGAAAGCTTGGGAACTTTGATTTCTATTCTACACAAAAGCAGTTTGCTGTCTAACTTCGTTGAAAAAGCCATCTGGTTGATGTGCGGAAGCTTGGAAACCTTGATTTCTATTCTACACCAGGAACTTTCGGATCACTAGTATAGTTATACTATTTAAGTATAGTTGGTGTATAGTTCCTTGTTGTTTAATTATTCTGAACGAACCCAGTCGACCAGAGAACTGGCAGTGTAGTTAGCCTTATTGATGAGCGCAGAGTAGTTTTGGTCTACAGCATCATTAACCAACTGCAGTTCTAGAGCATAGAGATTCCCTTACACAGCCTGACCATCTAGCACGAGTTCCAAGTGCACAGATACGTCACAATTACACCAAATGCAAAGTCAGCATGACCTTCCTCTCAAAATGCACTGTTTGTACCTCTGGCTGTACCTCCTAGCGTGGCCTAAACCACTGGTTCCCTTTGGTAGGATAATGTAGAAATATTCCCTATTTATCACTTGTGACGATTGGACGGCAAAACATATCGTCTTGCGGAGTCTATACCAATCGCGACAGAGAGATTAACGTTGTTTCGACTGCTGTGGCCCCATTGTATGGCGCCTGGAGCAGAAAACAAGCTGGTGCAGGTGGCGAACGAGTGTGGTTTGGGAAGACACCACCTTAGCTGCTAATTGTCGCGTATTGATACCCGGGTTCACATTCACAGCTTCAACCAGGGTGTCAGTGGTGATGGTCGTTGGACGTCCTGATCTAGATCCACCTTTCGAGACTGGTGTTCCAAGCGTCGAAATGCCAGAACTGTTTCCTGCAGTGCTGTGCTGCTGTTGATGTTTCCTCGCCTTCAACTGCACAGATCTCTCTCGCTGCTTTTATTTTTCAATAATGACGTAGGAGCACCCGAACAGCAAGTTTATCGACCTCCATCCTCTGCTCACCCGATAGCGCAATGTGGCTCGTGCCACACGCATGTCACCAGCATCCTGTGTCCCACGTCATCACGGTATTCAGTCGCCACTGGTGCGGGTTTTCCTCAGGAATGGAGGTCAATCATTATGTGTTAACCAAAACGGGACGAAATTTTGATGCACCTTGGTAATCTCCATTTCTTTTTATATCTATTCTTAAGACCGTCTGTGGTTATCTAAGTTGGTTTAATCATCTACAGCAGTTTTCTCACTGTTATGCAACTTTCGCTGAGGACATTTGTTCTTGGTATCAATTTGTATATGCCCAATGAACATCGTAGCATTTCACTGTGTGCTTTTTATTACTTTGCAGTTATTGCCTTTCGGACTTAAATTTTGAACACCAATATATACTGAAATAATATTATAACAGGTAGATTTATGCCATTGTTGCACAGTTTGTTTAGATGGGTATTTTACCATGACTTGGTCCCATGCCTCGTTTCGAAAGTAGTCAAGACGTTCACGTAGTAAAACCAAGTTAACATGTTGTTGTTGTTGTTTTTTTGTCTGGGAATTCTGCGACTTCAATCCAATTTAATGCGGAGTATTCTGGAGAAACGGTTTTTTAAAATGAACTTTTCAGGAGAGGAAAGTTGTTATACTTAATGCAGCAGAAGTGTGGTTCCACCATGGTGAAGTGAAATAAATGTTCTTTAAACTGGTGGATTAATACCAAAACGTGTTCAGCAGCTCATTGCAGCAAAAACAATGATAGATTTTACGCTAATGTTGAGTAAGGAAACTATATGTTCCAAGGTGCATCCTGAAAGTAATGCCTCCTCCTTAATAAATTTCGAAATTTTGAAGTAATTTTAATGAAACTGCGCTGACATGTATTATGATATGTTACCAATGTGGGAACACATTTTTTTCAGAATCGGAAATAAAGATCATGATTGACAGAGAAAAGCATCGAGCCGTAATTTAGTTTCTGAAAAAGAGGGATGTGAGGCTCCAGAAATCCACAGACGATTCATGGCGGTGAATGGAGCTACCACAATCGATATCAATAGTATCCGAAGATGGATTAAGAGGTTTCGAGAGGGAGAACGTTCAGTGTCGGATAAAGAACGGAGTGGAAGGCCCTCAACTGCAGTGACAGGTACCAACAAACAGAGAGTGAAAGACCTCATCACAGCTGATTGTCGTGTCACCATCCAGAAAATTGCAACAATAGACAGTGCTCATTATTTGCAGACACTGAAGAAGCTAAAGAAAGCTATCAGAAGGAAAAGACGTGACATTCCACTTCATAGTTTTGTTTTACACCATAATAGCGCACGTCCCCACACCTCAAATGGAGACTTCACAGGCTATTACCAAAATGGGTTGGACAGTGATGCCCCCCCCCAGTCCTGATTTGGCTGCCTCACACTTTTCCTGTTTGCCCCTTTGAAAAACACCCTCCGTGGGGAACATTTTGACGATGTGACATACGTTAAACTGGCTGTGAACTCATGGGTGAAACGGTAGCCTCAGGAATTTTTCCAAAGTGGGTTTTACCAATGGGTTCAAAGATGGCAGAAGGGTATAGAAAGTGATGGACAATACTTTGAATAGGCTAGCATTATTAAAAAATTGTTCAAGTATTTTTCCACCAAGTTTCACTTTTTTGTTGCTACAAATAAAAATCTTATTAGGGACGAGGCATTACTTTCAGGATGCCCTTCGTACATTTTTCTCTTAATATACAAATTTCTTTTGTCCCAATTGATTTCCACACTACTGTACGCTGTTTTCAATTTATCGTTTGTTCTTTCAAATGCAGTCTGAGACTGCTGGGTTCCTTTATCTATATTTCTAGAGATGAGGTAACAAAATTGTGTACGAATTAAATCGATGCCTCATAACTTTTTTTAAATGAAAGCAGGGTCTGATTTGGCATAATTCGTCCACTTTTATTTTCCTAGTTCATTTTTTCTATTCATTCCGAATACCAGTCTGCGGGTCCAAGTCATTCAGCACTGCGTGTGCAGTTTTTTATGCATTTTTCTATACTAACTGTATCATTGGCACCTACCCTATCGGCTAATATATTCAATAACTTCTATGGTCCTCACAGCTGTAAGAAGCCCCATCCATATGATAGGGTCACTGTCTCCAGGAAAGGTGGAGAAAGTGGAGAAACAGCGCCGTAGAACAAATACAACTCCCATATCTTCTCCGTAACTCGAAGTCGGGCCAGACTGGGATGTCTTATCAGGAGACCGTGAATCAGAACGTTCGGACCCCTAACAACAGTATGTTTTAAGCGAATGAACATTGGATTTGAATTTCATTTTCTGTATTCTTGTGTTTAAGATTTAAATATGTTCCAGTGCTGCGGAGCTTTCTTCATGGTAAAAAATCTTACTGATTCCTTTGACTTGTAACTATACGCTTATTCTATTTTAGAGTTGTTTTGGTCTTGCGTAATTGCACGTAAATGTGCCTAACAGAATTAAAAACTTAGTTTAAAATATGCAAAACATAGCTGCTTAAATTATTTGAAAAATGTTTTTTTTTCAGAAATCTCATTGGTTTCTTTTTACAAAATGCCTTCAGATAGCTTTTTATAAAATAACTGGAAGATCTCCAAAGCGGTGTTATTAAAACTGTCCGAGTACTTCGCGGAAATGATACCACTGACAATTACTACATTCCTATTTGCTTGAGTGTAAACAGGCGAAAGACAATGCAGTTAAATTCTGCCAGAAGATTGTTCTTGCTTCTTAGGATAAATAAATAAATGAAGAAATCTACGCTGCATTTCGAATAGTTGCAATTTTGATTAAGAAAGTTAAGAAGACAAGAATTTTATTTGCTGTTTCATTATTTTAAACATATCACGAAATCTTTAGTACGTGTGTCGTGTTACCGATGCAGAACAAACGAAATCCCCCCCTCCCAAATAAAGGCAAAGCGGAATAGCTTTATGCATATTTCAGTTTCCACATCACTAGTTTAAAGAAATTCGTGAACAGAAAATTAAGAATTATTGTAAATACTCTCCTTAAAGCAGCGTATTTTTCTCCCGCATTCCGTTACTTTGGAAGATACTCTTTTTCATGTTTTCGCTTTTCTTCGATACAACGTGGTGGTTTCTGTAATTTTATTATCGACAACATTTGAATTGCAAATTTGTTTCTGTTTTACATGTGCCGTCCTTCAGCATAAGCAGTTTATTTTTCCTTACTATATGTGTCAGTCAAATATGTCAAGAACTTCACGAACTGAAAAGTGAAAAAGAAAGTACTAAATTGGAATTGTTTATATCCAATGGCATAATAGCTCTTTTACGATAGAACAGTTTGCTTAACCAACTTTATTTATTTTGTATAACAAGTAGCCACAACGTTTTCAAGCTCACGGAGTTTTAAGCCTCGAGAATAACTTAATAAAGTATTGAACTTCTGTATTACGATTACGAATTTTTCTTTGGATCTATTCATTTTAGTGATCCATAACTTTGCTCGTTATCCAAAAACGTATACAGTGGTAGGAAATAAGAATAAAGGGGATGATAAATTCGAACCTTTTACGGACATTTTCTTTAGTTCAATGTTCATTAAGTAAATATTTTCTGCACCCCATAGCAATTTCACTTATTATAAAACTTGGAGAGTGTTCTTTTCTAAAGTCGTAATAAAGGAGTGTTCCTCTCCAAAGACATAAAACGAGAGTGCTTCTTCTCAAAGATAGTATAAGATAGTGTTCGTTTCCAAATACATAACAAGAGAGTGTTCCTTTCCAAAATAATAATTAGTTTTCCTTTTCAAAGACATATAAAGAGAGTGTTCCTTTCCAAAGACGTAATAAAAAGTGTTCTTTTCCAAAGACGGTATAAGGGATTGTTATTTTCCAAAGACAGTATAACAGAGTGTTCTATTCCAAAGAGAGCATAGAAGAGTGTTCCTTTTCAAAGACATAAAAAGACAGCGTTCCTTTCCAAAGACATAAAAAGACAGCGTTCCTTTCCAAAGACATAAAAAGACAGCGTTCCTTTCCAAAGACATAAAAAGAGAGCGTTCCTCTTCAAAGACATGATAAGAGAATGTTCTTTTCCAAAGATATAACAAGAGAGTGTTACTTTACGAAGAGAGTATAAGTGAGTGTTCCTTTCCAAATATGTAAGAAGGTAGAGTCCCTTTCAAAATACATAATGAGAGAGTGTTCTTCTCCAAAGACGTAATTAAGAGAGTATTCCTTTCCAAAGACAGTATAAGTGATTGTTCCTTTCCAAAGATAGTAAAAAAGAGTGTTCCTTTCCAAAGACATAATAAGAAAGTGCTCGAATGTTCCTTTTCAAAGACATAACAAGAGAGTTTTCCAGTGTTCCTTTCCAAAGACATAACAAGGAAGTACCCAAAGACGTAATTAAGAGAGTATTCCTTTCCAAAGACAGTATAAGAGATTGTTTCTTTCCAAAGATAGTAAAAAAGTGTGTTGCTTTCCAAAGACATAATAAGAAAGTGTTCCAGTGTTCCTTGTCAAAGACATAACAAGAGAGTGTTCCAGTGTTCCTTTCCAAAGACATAACAAGGAAGTGTTATTTTCCAAAGACATAAAAAAAGAGTGTTCCAAGGTTCCTTTCCAAAGGCATAAAAATAATTTTGTCTTTCTTTCCAAAGACAGTATAAAAGAGTGTTTCTTTCCAAAGACATAATAAGAGGTAATGAGAAAGCGTTCCTTTAATACTTAATCAAAGACGTAATGAGAAAGCGTTCCTTTCTAAAGACAGTATACGAAATTGTTATTTTCCAAATACAGTATAAAAGAGTTTTCCTTTCAAAAGACAGAACAAGAAAGTTTTCATTTCCGAAGGCAGTATAAAAAAGTGTTCCTTTCAAAATACATAATAAGAGATTGTTCCTTTCCAAATACATAATAAGAGATTGCTCTTATTATGTATTTGAAAATTAACGCCTGGTTGCGAGTATGCCTCGGAGGGTCGCAGCTGTAATCGCTGCTCGTAGAAGCTCCACCAACTATTGAACGTGAATAAACTTCGTTTTGCTTTGCTATCACAGGTGTCCAATTACTTGTTGGTAGATAGAGTATAACAAGATATATCAAAACTTTACATAAGAGACATAAAACAAGAAACGGAAAGGAAAGCGGTAACATATGTCACACTACTTATATGTATATACATATTTCCCCCGTTATCCGAAAGTAGAACGTTCCTGTGAAACCTTTTGTAAGCCGAAATAACGTAAAGTCATCATTATCATATCACTAAGCTGTTCTCTGAGATTCGGAGGTTAGCTCCACAAAGAAATACAAACTACCAGTTTTTAACTGATTATTCACTTACTGTTGCCTTATCAAACTTCTCTTTTTACAGCGATCTTGACACACAACTCGGACTTCATTGACGTCTATCACACGACGTATACAAAACCTTCTATACTTCATACTCATAATCATTTTCTCACGGAGGCACTACTGAATCTGATCCTTCCATGACTTCCTTGGATTTCCTCTCTGCCTTTCCTTTCTACCACATTGGCTAAAAGACATTCTTAGTAAGCATCTCATCACACATTCTTTCAACATGGCCAAACCACCGAAGCATATTAGTCTCCACCTTGCTAACAACATTTTGCTTCGCATTACACAACTGCAACACATCTTCATTCCTCACACGAATCAGAACGTGTCTTGCCACAAATCCCCCGTAAGTTACGCATTTCTCCAGCACACACTATTAAGTTATATAGGAAAATATTTTGAGCGTTCCCAATCCCAAAAAATAACCTACCAAATGGTGCCAAATTTACACATAAAAACTAAAATAACATTCTGATTTTCCGAATGGTACACTAGTAGAGGCCAAATGGAAGCAGTGGCGTTAATAATAAGCAACTGGGTAAACCTGTCCTTCGATGCCTTGTGTCCCTTTGCATGCTTTTCTTCTCTTGAAATAAATGTCTTGCTCGACAATTTTTTCCAATAAATTGCAGTTTCGTCACAGTTAAACACTTTTAACACTTACTTATACAAAGAACTGAAGAAAATAATTACCTTCCGTAATTATTTTCTTCAGTTCTGGGAACATTTTGGCAGCTTCAGTATCAGTCGAAGCAATCTCTCTAGAGCTCTTAGCTGATCCCGCCTCAAAAACCGATCAAATCACCTATGACTGCCTTTAAAGTCTACGTTCGCAAAACTTTCATCACCATCGTCCAGTGCTTTCTACTTCAGCTTATTCAAATGACTGACTGATTTATCCTTTAGTACAAGATACCTTAACAGAACACCACGCTTTTGTACACCCATCAATCCACTCAACTATCCATTACTGAATGCTGACTAAAATACATTTCGCAACTAGCAGAATCAATATTATTAATAACTTCGACAGCTTTCAAAATTCTTTTCTCTCTGCGTCTAAACAGTACAAATGATGAACGGAGGTAAGTTCAACGCATGCACAATGTCTTTATTTCGTTGAATACTATGGAAAAGCTTAATTGTTACACCCAGTGTTACGTTAAGCGTAACACTCTTACGACCTCTGTGTGTTAGGCTTTTCTGATACCTTGGAACACATCTTCCTAACGGATGCACAAAATAAATCAAGATATAGCACAGATACTCACAGAGAGATGCAGTTTGAAGCTATGGTGGCTTGATGCTCAGATTCAGAATATAGTTCTCGAGAACGGAGCTTCGCGTCGCTACTCTCGCTGCCTCTATAACGCCTCGCAGCAAAACAAACGCTGAACGCTATTTTCGCTTTTTACGTAAAAGTGAAAATCGATTAGTGAAAACAGTACTAACGTAGGTTTTTCGTAAAAGCGAATTGGAGTAAATCAAAATTTCGAAAAGAGGGGAATACTTGTACATATATCTTCATTAACCTATCCTTTTAGCGGAATATCTAGCTATGTATCTTCATATATCTTCATTAATCTATCCTTTTACCGGAGTATCTGCTATATATTTTCATTAACTTATCCTTTTACCGGTGTATCTTGATATCATCATCATCATCATCATTGTCAACCATTATCAATCCACTGCTGGACGAAGGTCTCCCCAAGTTTCCTCCACAACGGTCTGTCTTGTGCCAGTCTCCTCCATGTCACTCCCGCATACTTTCGAATTTCATCCACCCATCTTCCATGTGGTCTTCTTCTGGGTCTTTTCCTGTCCCTTGGAATATAATCTAAAATTTCGGCTGTCCATCGATGGTCTGTTCTTCTGGCAGTATGTCCAGCCCATTGCCATTTCAGGGATTTAAATCTGATCATGATGTCTTCCACTCTTGTCATTTTTCGGATACACGTGTTCCTCTTCTTATCTCTCCTTGTTACACCAAGCATACACCTCTCCATCCTACTTTGAGTTGTCTGCAGCCTTTGTATGTCTCTTTTAGTTAAGGTCCACGTCTCTGCACCATACGTAAGCACTGGAAGGATGCATTGATCAAACACTTTTCTTTTAAGACATAATGGCATATTGCTCTGGAAAATTATGCTGTTTCTTCCAAAAGCTCTCCAGGCAAGTTTTGTACGTCGATTAATTTCTTCACCAATGTGAGCCTCACTTGATATCTGCTGTCCAAGATAAACGAACGTGTCTGTTATCTCCAGCTTTTCTCCATCAATCGATAAATCTTCATTTCTTGTAAAAGCATTGAACATCACTTTTGTCTTCTGAAAGTTCATTTTTAATCCCACTTCTTTACTCTTGTCAGCAATGTACCGTGAACATCCGAACTTCGTTTCTACCTCCGAAATACTATGGCTCATCTCACGAGCGCCAACTATGACACCGCGTTGAAAATCGCTTCAATCGTTAATATTTGCCATTCTCATGCCGAAAACAGCTCTGACAGCTGGCAAGGATGTCTATCGCCTTATATACGCACTGGAGGACGCAACCGATTACGTGCATAGGTGACGTTGCTATGTATTTTGCATAAGCTCGTCTGTACCAGTTTTTCTGGCACTTCAGTGTATGTAGCTAGATACTCCGGTAAAAAGATGGGTTAATGAAGATATATGAAGGTACTTCATGACTGGGAACAAGTAGCCTGGTCTGGCGAGTCGCGTTTCCAACTGTATCGGGCAGATAATATGATTCGTGTGTGGCGCTAACCCTGTGAAGCCATGGATCCCGCCTGTCAAAAAGGAACTGTACTGGCTGGTAAGGGGTCCGTAATGGTATGGCGTGTCCAAAAATTCGTGGGGATTCGTGTCAATAAATTATAAGAATCACCTTCACAATGCTGTCGTTACACGATTTAAAAAGTAGGTCTAAGTTGCAATTAAAAAATGAACTTTACTTACATCTAAAACCATCACAGGAAACATGCTAGTACTTTCGGACCCACACTGGGTCCATCATCGGGCAACATATTAGGGCGAACTCCTGCTTATAAGGAGATGATTCGTCACCTAAAATTACTGATTGGATGACGTAGTCCCATTTAACGCAAGCGCACTTCATCATGACATACACATTATAACGAAGTAAATTTCTCTGTCATTTTTGTCCATGCCAGGATTCGAACCCGGATCCTCTCATTCCGGAATAAGTCACTCTACCAATTGAGCTACGCGGACGTTTTATTCTGATTCCTATCTGCCTTTATGTCGTGTGCGTCCTTCTGGCAGGTACGTCACATCTCCTGGTACGTTACATCATCTCCCCCTTATTTTTTTTTTTTTTCGAAGTGCTGGAGAAGGGATTCTCTTATTTTTCCTATCTCGCGGTGTGGAAAGAACATCACACCAATGCGAGATTTTTTAACGATCGGGTCATCCGGATAGTTCGGGCGCCATTATAACGAAGTAAATTTCTCCGTCATTTTTGTCCACGCCATTATAACGAAGTAAATTTCTCCGTCATTTTTGGTACGTTACATCATCTCCCCCTTATTTTTTTTTTTTTTTTCGAAGTGCTGGAGAAGGGATTCTCTTATTTTTCCTATCTCGCGGTGTGGAAAGAACATCACACCAATGCGAGATTTTTTAACGATCGGGTCATCCGGATAGTTCGGGCGCCATTATAACGAAGTAAATTTCTCCGTCATTTTTGGTACGTTACATCATCTCCCCCTTATTTATTTTTTTTTCGAAGTGCTGGAGAAGGGATTCTCTTATTTTTCCTATCTCGCGGTGTGGAAAGAACATCACACCAATGCGAGATTTTTTAACGATCGGGTCATCCGGATAGTTCGGGCGCCATTATAACGAAGTAAATTTCTCCGTCATTTTTGTCCACGCCAGGATTCGAACCCGGATCCTCTCATTCCGGAATAAGTCACTCTACCAATTGAGCTACGCGGACGTTTTATTCTGATTCCTATCTGCCTTTATGTCGTGTGCGTCCTTCTGGCAGGTACGTCACATCTCCTGGTACGTTACAACATACACAAATGAAAATCATTACAGGTTATTATGACGGTATGAGTTATGAATTGTGATAAAAAATTCAATGATTAAAAATGAAATGTCTCCATGACGATGGTAATATACATGGTGAGTCATCGTTACAACATTGGTTGGAGAACAAGTTGATAAAAATGCTCTCCATGAAAAGTAAATTAGTTTTGTTGGATGCTGTTGCTAAGTATTTAACATTTTTCCAATACGGTATATGGCAGCCCTGATTAACCAGTCTAGATAATGCTGTAGCGCACGAACCTTTCCTTACGTTGTAGGCGTGTTCAGAAATCCTAATCGAAATATTTCGAAGGGTGGATCCTGGAGTCATGCACATTAGGGAGAGTAGCATTTAGAGGTATAGAGTACACTCCATGTCTATGTAAAGGGTTGACTTTGTCACAATCTCTTTTGACCAAAGAAAGTAATTTTTGAGTCTGAATTCCAATATCCATATTTTGTTTGTCAAACGCTTTTTTCAGGATCTGTACAACATCGGAGATGTAATTAATGGAATCTACATAGGTATTAGCTTCACCACTTCTTTGTAACGAAGAGAGCTTAGAACGTTGGCATTTATGAAGTTGTGTTAATACATAATGGCGAGGATAGCCAAACTGGTTAGCCAAATCAAAAATATATTGCATTTCACGGCTTCTTAGGGTGGCAGACGATGAGTGAGTATAAGCTCGGTTAAACAGGAATGCAAAAGCTGCATTCTTGTGTTGTGGGGGACTAAATGAAGAAAAATGTATCAGAAATGGCGGGGGGGGGGGCTGAAGGTTTACGAAAAACCCAGAAATAGAACGACCGAGTGGAGTTAAACCGAGTCAAGACTAGATCCAAGAAAGGTAAAGAACCTTGATCCTCCAATTCAACAGTAAAATTGATGGTTGGAAAGGGGGCAGAAAAACGGTCGACGAACTCATGTATAGCATCAACAGAATGTTGCCATGCTACCAAAATGTCATCAACATATCTCATATAAAGTAAAGGTTTGAGAGGGCACTATTGAAGGACATTAATCTCAACGTGCCGTAAAACTATTTCGGCTGATAGTAGCGAGAGGGGTGAACCCATGGGAGTGCCGGCAGTCTGACGAAACATGATGTTATTGAATCGAAAAAATGTTCGCCGAGCAATTAGTCTTAAAGCTTCAATGATCGCCATGCTCTAGGTTTACACCTAAAGTCGGGAGTAAATCTTCAATAATAGAATGGGCAGAATCAAGAGGGATACTAGAAAAAGAGATACAACATCCAAGGACGCTAGGATGAAAGGGTGGTCCCAATAGTCAAAGGACTTAATTTTGGCAAGAGCTTGGTTCGAACTATGAATGGAAAAGTGGGAATGAGAAATCAAAAGTTTCAAAAACGAAGTAAGGCTTTTTCTAAGGGCCGGGTGGGGTTAGCATAACCCGAAACCAATGGCCAAATGGGTTGGCCCTCATTATGCAATTTCACTTTGCCAAACAATTCGGGAATCCTAGGTCCATGGGATGGATGCATATCATTAGCAATGGAGGGGGGAAGGAAACCCTGACTTTTGAGTTTGCTAAGAGCGGTGATAGTAGTACGAGTGGGATCAGTTCTGACTACCTCATGCGGTATATTATATCGATAGCTTCAGTCACTTTTTGATTCTATTCAGAGTGGTCCAAAATAACCAGTTGGTGTGACTTATCAGCTGTAGTGATGGAAATAGCAGGATTTTGAAAAAGCTGGAGCAGTTGTTTCCCCTCATACTACTGTGTGTTCTTAGTTAGAATCATTTGAGTTTTTGCTGCGTTGACAGACAGAGTCCGGGTAATCCGATTTCGGGTTGGTTCTTGTTCGTGGTACGGAAGTTTCCGAATAATAGACGAAACTCAAACGATTCTAACTAAGAACTTACTATAATATTAACTTGTTTGGACTATATATATCAACTTTATTGTAATTAGTGTCTGGATAGCAGAATTTAGGTCCACGATTCAGCGCAGTTGCTTGAATGATATTAATAGATATAGTGCTGCAATTAACATAACTACTAGAGGTTACGTTATTAGGCACTCAAGATCTTGAAGGATTAACTAAGTTCTGTATGCCATAAGTGCACAAAGTTTATTGATGTGTCTAGTCGGCAAACGCCTGAGTTCGGTCGTAAAAATAGAATTGTGTACAGTCAGAGGAGCATTCATCTGAGTTTGGTATGGGGTGTGTTTAGCTGGACTTCACTGGGACCCCTGGTACGTCTACAAACGTCTATGACCGTCCAATGCGCATCCTTTCTGACGAGATACAGCCGTTCATGTCCTGCATTCATGCTGATAGGTTGGGCCTGTTCCATCAGGATAATACATCTCCGCACAAGTGTCGGGACGCCACATTATGGTTAGAGGAGCATTCATCTGAGTTTGGGGTGTGGCCATTCCCACCCAAGTCTCCAGATCTGAAAATGATCGAACACATTTGGGATGCCATGCAATGCGCTATGGAACACAGGAATCCGAGACCTCGGAATACACCCGAATTGTGGAACGCTCTGCATTAAGTATGGTGTGCATTGCCTACAGCATATTTCCAGAAGCTAGTGGAGTCCATGCCCTGTCGTATTTCTGCCCCTGCGCTGCCTACCAAGTATTAGACTGGTGTACCAGGTTTTCTGGCCCTTGAATGTATATTCACATATCTTTATTAACCTATCCTTTATGTCTTCATATATCTTCATTAAATTATCCTCTATATATCTTCATTAACCTACCCTGTGACTGGAGGCAGAGCTGTGCAGTATATCAAAAGCACCCTTCCATGGCCAACCCAGACCGGAAAGGGAGTGAGACAAGGTGACACCATATCTCCGAAGCTCTTTAATGCCACATTGGAGGGTTTTTCAGTCGCTGAGCTGGGAAAACAAAGGGATAAAGATTAATGGAGATTATCTAACCCACCTTCGTTTTGCTGATGACGTAGTCATTTTTGCAACTACCCCATCAGAGCTGCAGAGTATGATCCAGGAACTTGCTGACAAGAGTAAAGAAGTGGGATTAAAAATGAACTTTCAGAAGACAAAAGTGATGTTCAATGCTTTTACAAGAAATGAAGATTTATCGATTGATGGAGAAAAGCTGGAGATAACAGACACGTACGTTTATCTTGGACAGCAGATATCAAGTGAGGGTCACATTGATGAAGAAATTAATCGGCGTACAAAACTTGCCTTGAGAGCTTTTGGAAGAAACAGCATAATTTTCAAGAGCAATATGCCATTATGTCTTAAAAGAAAAGTGTTTGATCAATGCATCCTTCCAGTGCTTACGTATGGTGCAGAGACGTGGACCTTAACTAAAAGAGACATACAAAGGCTGCAGACAACTCAAAGAGGCATGGAGAGGTGCATACTTGGTGTAACCAGGAGAGATAAGAAGAGGAACTCGTGGATCCGAAAAATGACAAGAGTGGAAGACATCATGATCAGAGTTAAATCCCTGAAATGGCAATGGGCTGGACATACTGCCAGAAGGACAGATCATCGATGGACAGCCGAAATTTTAGATTGGATTCCAAGGGACAGGAAAAGACCCAGAAGAAGACCACATGGGAGATGGGTGGATGAAATTCGAAAGTATGCAGGGGGTGACATGGAGGAGACTAGCACAAGACAGACCGTTCTGGAGGAATCTTGGGGAGACCTTCGTCCAGCAGTGGATTGATAATGGTTGACAATGATGATGATATCTTCATTAACCTACCCTGTGACCGGAGTATCTAGCTCAGTTAAAAAACCTTCGTTACTGATTTGGTTTTGCCCCTGAACTTACAAAACTACAAAAATCACACTCGATAGGTTTGTAGTCACTTTTCAAAGAAGTAGAATGAGCTTTAACTGTAATACATTCTTTGCCAAACATAATGAAGCACTCCGAGATAGCCGTTCGATCCTGACGAAATTCCCCTTGCAAGTACCGTAGAGCACGAATATAAACTCTGCATGTACGTACCGTACAGCAGGGAGGAATATGCAAATATTTTAAAAATGGCGACCACTGACGAAACAGTGACCCGTCACGGCGTATGGGAACCGCGCATGGAGGACGGTATATCAAGAGCAAAGCTTGCATGAAGGGAAAAATGTGACAGCGGATTGCAGTTGCATTCACCTTCACGAACTGTGAGGATGCCTCGACGTCGGATCCGTTAACACCACGAGCATTTCACCGAGTTTGAGAGGAGACGTATAGTCTGGCTGAAACAGGGACGGTGAAGTCGCCGTATCGCCAGACATTTGAATCGAAGCGACGCCGCAATCGGACGATGTTAGCGTCGATGGGTCGAGGAGGGCACAGCCCAGCGGCACGCGGGAAGTGGACGGCCGAGGGCAACGACAGAATGCGAGGATCGAGCGATTGTGAAAGAAGCACGAGAAGAGCTCTAATTCGTTTTTCTCAATCATCAGTGACCATGCTTTGTCGTCTACAGGTACGGAAGTGGCCACCCGGACCCTCGCTAGACGAGTTACGGCACGACGACTGCATTCCAGGAAGCCACTTCGACGCCTACCAATGATCAGCGGGCATTGCCAGCAACGGTTCACAGTGTATAACGTAAACGTCTTTTCGCACTGATACGTTATTTTATAAACATAACCATACGATGAAATAGTTCCTAAATTAAACCTTAACGGCCAGACGAAACATTTAAAACAGAAGTCAAACTTACGGAAATTGGCTTTATTTCTCCAGCACAGTTTATAGCACTTCAGGATAGTATAGAGATCACATAACACAAATCAACATTCCACATTCCACCACCACGCTCCACAAGCGATTGTCGTATTATAGTTTATATCTCTGGTTTTTATCTCATAACAGGCATACATCACATTCATTCTACCTCAATTGTGTTGTCAACAGTATTCGTTTGAGAGAAAAGATATCACGTTAAGTGCGAATTATAACTGAGAACAAACTCAAGATTTACATAGGGAAAGAAACTAAAAAGGAAAGATAATTTAGAATATACGTCACAAGTGGTGTCAAGCCCGATCAACTTTGCATAGTGTTCATTAATTTCGCGTTGTTGTCACTGATGACCAGTGCATGTGTGTCCGGAGACGAACAAGCCAGCGTACGGATCGTGTCTTTTCCGAGGAACGGCGCACAGTTCGTACACTGGGAGTGACTGTCTGGGGAGCCATTTCCTACGATAGCTGGTCACCCATGTTAGCCCTGTGTACCAATCTACGGTTCAACAGTATGTAGATGTCATTCTACCACCTCTTGGGTTGCCATTCCTCTCGTAGCATTACCAAGAAAGTTTTAACAAGATAATGCCCAGCCACACTCTGCACAGCTCTGCTAGAACTGGATCCAAAAAGTCGACACCCTTCCATGGCCAACCCGTTTGCTTGACCTCTCACCGATCGAATATTTTTGGGACATAATGGGACATCCCGGAATGCCCTTGCCCATCTCGGAATGTCGGCGAACTGGTCCACAATTTTAACATCATCTTGTATACTATATCTCATCTGTGAACTGTATTAGTCTATACCACGCAGGGTAACCGCTTGTTTCCGAATCAAAGGTGGCACTACAACGTACTGACTTCTTCCACTGGTGTAATTGTTTCATCCAAATAAATGGCCCAACTGCTCTGAATTGCAATCATTTCTTTTCCTGTACATATGCATTGCGCATACCAATTTTCATCTAGATTGAATGATTTATTCTGGGTGATTTTTTTTGCAACGTATGTGTTATTACCCCGTACATTTGGTAGCTAGGAGTCTAGCGTTCGCCGGTTAATTTAAAGCATAGTCATGAAGGCTAAGTATCGACGGCTTACAATCTCTCAGCGAAATGTTTCCTATACGATTGGCCGTAAATAAATCGCAGTCGATACGTTTTTTGATAGAGTCATCTTCCGGAGTGGCAGAATCAGCTTTGACTCTAATAATACATGGACAACAAAACTTATTTAACTCAGATTTATAAAAGCGTAAATATACTATAGGGTTGATGCATAATAAGTTCATGCCGTTTATTTCACCGCACTACAGGAATGTATTACATCAGAAGAGAAAACGGAATCAGTCAAATATATATCCCCCCCTCATTGTTTACGATGGTGTCCCAACGTCTGGATAGGTCTGCAATCTCATCCTTGAAAAAACGTGCAGGATTTTCTGCGGAGAAATCATCAAGGAAATTCCGGAGATCAACATCATTGTTGAACGTTCTGCCACAGAGTGCATTCGACAGAGATTGGAACAGGTGATAGTCTGAAGGGGCGACATCTGGGGAATAGGCTGGATGTAGAAGGATCTCCCATTTTATGTCCTGAATGGCCAGTTTGGTCATGTTTGCACTGTGAGGACGTGCGTTAACATGTTAGAGAAGGACACCATGGCGACGATGTGGCCGTTTCTGCTGAATTGCATCCTCCACACAGCGAAGTTGCTCACAATAGAGTGCAGCGTTGATGGTCCGATTCCTCGGAAGCATTTCATATTAAATAATGCTTTCCATGTCCCACCAGACACAAAACACGATCTTCGCAGGATGAAGGTCATGTTTTGTACGTGGTGTGGGCGTTTTGTTTGGGCTGAACCATTCCCTCCGATGCCTGAAATTCACGTACAGGCGCCACTTTTCATCTCCAGTAACAATACGTGGCAGAAAGGGTGTGTGCTTCTCAGAACATTCGCTCTAACTGACGAGCAAGGAACCACATATGGCAACAAGCTGATTCTTGTTGTTTTCGGCGAGAGTGTGAGTCACCCAAGTCCCTAATTTCTGGACATGTCCCATACGTTCCACGTGTCACACCACTGTGGCCTGATCCCAGTCCATCTCAGTGGCCAATTCGCGTGTGGTTTGACGTTGATCCAAGTGGATGAGATGGTTCAAACGATCCTTATCAAAGTGAGATGGACGACCTGAGCGTGGAGAATCGTTGAGGTCCATATTGTCACCAGGGAACGTCTCAAACCATTTGCGGGCTGTTTTCGGAGCAATAGCATCATCCCCATACACAGAACAAATTTGTCGAATAGCCTCGGAGGCTGAGGATCCCCTATTTAACTCGTAGAGGAACATATGTCGGAAATGTTCATTCCTCTCTACTTGACACTCCATACTTCCGGACCTGAAAACCAAACAACCATTGGCCACAATCACACAACGCAATATGATTTAGATACACGATATTACTAGCTACATTTTGATATACAACTGGCCATCTGCACCGTCACTACTGACCTGGGAGACACTCGTGAAATAAAATGGCATGGTGATTGCTCATAACCCATTGAGTTGTTCTCGGTGGTCATTAAACCCCCAATAAAAAAACAAACAAAAAAAACCAGCATGAACTCATGAATCAACCCAATACATTATATAATTAAGTTCCCAAGTGTTCCCAGTTCCCTCTCTTAGTGGTTCGTCAGGCTTTTCGCTGATAAAGGAATTTAGCAGTTTCAATGTCTCAGCTATATTTTCTCCTGATGATGAAAAGAATCAATTACTGCCAACGTAAAAACTCGCTCAACCACAGTGGTGCTTTTTATTCAATGCTGCATAAAGAGCACGTGTTTCACTTGTACATATTTAATTATTATTCTTTCAATTACTCATGCATTTATTTGTTCCTTCTGTTTCTTTCGGAATCTTTCTCGAGCCAAAATTGCCGTATCCATGCTCTCCGTTCTCAGCTTAAGCTATTTTCCCTCAGACAGAGGATCCTTCTAATTTTTCTGTGCTTACCACCTTTAAGCCTCAGATCGAAGTTTCCCTCTCTGTTTTCTTCCTTCCCGACGAAAAGCGCGGACTACTCCCCTTTTTCCGATCATATCACCAGTTGCTGAATGGCCATTACCGCCACTTTGCCCATCGTGAGAAATCCCTCATTTAAACCTAAAGATGTAAGAAAATGCCATGTGCTCGAAATCTCTCCATGCGTTTACCCTGATTCCTGTAAAACCATTGTACAACTCACTCGCAGAGCAATAAACTGTACCTTATGTACCATTGGTCAAGAATAGTGATTCTCGAAGCATAGAAATTGTGTGCAACTCGCGTACCTAATTACCACGGCTGGAAGAAAACTAGTGAAAAAGGACCGTCTGAATATCTCCGCAGGAACTGAGGAAAACCTAAAAGATTTTAACTATACGTGGATATTGATGACGGTTATAAATGTCAACCTTCAGTGAAATTAATGTGCCCAGGGATAAAATGTAGTGTCAGTATACATATCTGACTACTGTCATTCTGGTAAAAATAGTTTTAAGAACACTACAAACTGCAAGTTATGGCTTCACAGCTAGAAGGAAATTTTAAATATGTGTGACTGATCATAAAATAATATAACGCACAGTGTAGAAAATTTTCTGCTATTCTGAATTTTCAGAAACCTTTCCGCAATCCCTTTTCCATATTAACAGAAAATCTCTGTTTTCATCTTTTCCATATCTAAATGATGAAGAATTTCTGTTTATAAAAGCGATTCGCAGGAATAGTTGAGGAATTATTAACTGTTAAATTTCAATCGTCCCTCAAAGGATTTAATTTTAAAGTCTGTATCGTGATTGGATATCGGAGAGAGCATACCGCATCAAATTTTGGTTATCATGGCACCGGATTTTCCTTCCCCTCTTGTGCATTTTGCACTCCACCTATTGAATATTGTTTTACCGTAATAAACTGGGTACTTAAATTATTGTACAAGTGTTTGTAGGATGCCTATGTATCATTCTGTGGATTCCTTAAGACTATAGTTATCAAGAGTAAATTTCGCATATAAGAATTTTGAGAAATAATACTCATATTATTTCACAAAATTCTTAAGCAGTATATTTCCCTCTTCTTAAACAAAACTGAAAGTTATTGTCAGTTCAAAAATATCTCAAGTTCCAAAGCATTCTCACCTTTTGAAAAATCACCGTGGAAAAATGCTTAATTTGTGATAAGTTCTACTGAAAAAAATTAAATAAAAATTTTACAAACCTATTCAATAATAATAATAATAATAAGCTCCAATAGAAAATAAAATGACTAATTCACTCCCACAAGACCAAACGAAATTCGTCTTCGTGTAATTTGAATTTTACCTTGAAAGTGGGAGTGACTTACAAGTCTTTCTGGCTCAATGGTTAAGATGCACGGTTTTTGCTGAGCTAACCCAAACGAACTCAAAACGAATCCTCTCAGGGGTAAAGTGCGTAATTAGAATTTTACCTTGAAAGTGAGCGTGACTTACGAGTATTTCTGGTTCAGTGCTTAAGACGCACAGTTTTTGCTGAGCTAACAACCCAAACGAACTCGAAACGAATCCTCTCAGGAGGTAAAGTGCGTAATTAGAATTTTACCTTGAAAGTGAGCGTGACTTACGAGTATTTCTGGCTCAGTGCTTAAGACGCACAGTTTTTGCTGAGCTAACAACCCAAACGAACTCGAAACGAATCCTCCCGGCGGGAAAGGATTCTTTGGTGCAATGGCTGAAAATTTCAGGTTCTTCGATTTTGCGAAATTTCAGTATAAATAAGGAAAAACGTGAAACGGATTTTTCTGAAATAAGCGGAATGAATTACTGACTGCCGAAAATCTGTGAAAATGAGGAACTCAAAGAAATCGGAATCTTTTAAAAGACAAACACTTGCCGGCAATTTTACCAACCGTTATTTTCAAGAATTTTTCGTGAATTCACTAATTTTTTACAGTGCAGTGCTCAAGTCATCGCATATTGCTACGATATTACGGTGAAGAACATTTCTGTTGTTTAAATGACCGACCTGCATAAGACAAAGGAACGACATTTTGCCAGAAAAAATTTATTTGCTTTACATTCATTGAATTCTTTCAATCTTTTATCAAGGCTGAAGTTTCAATAAATTTTGTTACCTGTGTCTTTTCCATTCAGGTCACAAGTAGAAACAAGAGATTCAGAACGGCAAATGTCATTAAAACAAAAACAATAATCAGTGCTAAAATATTCGATGCCTCTGCCTTATTGGCGCTCTTCAACATCGGGATGTGAATAAGTATTGCTTTTCAGGCGCTTCGCAAAAATACCCCATTGCCGCGATTAATAAAGTCGGAAGTTTTCAAAGCTTTACTTCTAAAGCTGAGCTTCAGTTGTTATTCAGTTATTGTTTTTATTTCCTGTTTCCCGTCTTTATTATATCATTCAGGCAGAGAGTAGATCGAGAAATCATATTTTTACAAGTGAGTTCAATGCTGTGCTGTCATACGGACTAGGGCTCCTAGACAGAACGCTAGTTCATTTCTTACTTTTTTAAATCCAGAACATGCAAGGGAGTAACTATCGTCCTTTTAATATCGTTATTTCGGAAACTAAAGAGAAAAAAACTGACGTCACAGAAAAGGTTTCGAATCCCTGCTGATTTGTTATCGTGGAAAGCGAAGTTATTTCGGATTTGAAGTTTCTAGTAGGAAAAATTCCGAATTTCAACTCTTGAAATCATATTGGGTAAATGTAGTTGGGATTATTAAAAAAGAAAGAAGAAGAAAAAGAAAAGAAAACAGGCAAAACAAAGAGTAGAATAACTCCCACCTTACATTTGTTTGCCCAAGTATTGTTCAGAATTCTGTTTCTACTTCAACAAACTTACATTCGGATCGTGTCCGCTTAATATGAAAGGAAAAATAAATAAACAAAATGTATTAATCCAGTGTTAGTAATATTTATTGACAAAACTACGGGATATACAGTTATTTTATTCACATCGCGTGTCCTTTTGTTCATCCATTTACGCATGCGCAGATGTTCATGTCGCTAAAGGAGCAGGACACAAATGTGATAGTATTTGAACTCTCGTTTTGTAGAAAAAGGACGAAAATTTCTGCAGATAAGTTGAAAACTATGGAAATATGAAGGCAGGAATTTCTGCACTTGGCAATGACATATTTTGTAGATCTACTGTGAATTTTTGAATAGGAATTTTTCAGAATGCTTCTCCCAACCCTTTAAAGAAATTCTAAGAAGGTTTCTCAAATGACGTGTCTAGGAAAACGTTTTCAAAGCATACTATTGGAAAAAAACCAAAAGCTTCATAAATACTATCGTCGTATGCAATGATTTTTGATTTTTTCGACAGCGTTGGAGTTGCATTCGTAATTTTGTTATATACAAGTTGAGAAAATGGCCAAAATATCTTAGTGAAGTCTGGTAGAAAACTGAAAGTGGCTATTCATGAACTTAAAAATGTGAATGTAAAAAAATAAACTGTTATTCTTACTTGTGGCAAAATTGTGAATAAAAAAAATGAAATTTCGTGTAAAATATTCTTCATCGGACCGCAAATTGGGCTTTGTGGTAAAACCTATCGAGGGAAAACAGTTTCTAATAGGATTTTGAGAAGCAATTCTATTATATTAAATGCGTTTTTTTAATTAAATATAATCCAAATTTGCACCATCTAGCGGCTAAGTTGAGTATAGAAAGAGATGAAATGGCATAGATCACTCACTGTTCCGGGATGGCAGGCTTTTTGATACAAAAATATTTTTTCAAATAGAGCTAATATTGCCATGTTCACAGACGCATGGTTATTCGCAGCACAATTCCTTTGTTTTTTAATCACGAGAAATGCTGTAAAACTGAACAGAAGTGTAGCTGCAATACTGTTAACGTTTTTTGCGAATCAGGGAAACGAAGATTGTGATAAATATGTTAGATACTCTGAAACGGACCGAAAACTTATGAATCATAAACTAAACTTTTTTTTATTTTAATTAATATGTTTAGTTAGGGATACTGTGCCGAATTTCTTTCGCATGAACATCTAACCAAAGATTCAGTGTGTTTACTCCAAAAATGCGAAAAGTTTTAATGGTGTTTCGCTGGCACGTTGTGATGAACATACGATTTACAGGGCAATCAAAGTCTCATTTTCGTGAAGTTACTGTTACTTTATGCAAGAACTACCCGACGTGCTACATTATATCGTTATTCGGAGAATTTTCCTATGATGGAGAAAGCAACCTCGATTTCAGTTCATTCGCGAAACTTTGAAAACTTTCTCAATTAATGAGATTTCTCTGTACTAACTAGTTTTACCAATCTCCAAACTAGCAAGGTTCCAACCTGCTGCCTTTGTTAAATCATGAACTACATGCATTTAAAATTTTAAAAACGTGTATTGTTGTTTACGAAACTGTGATCATAAAGTCCTCAAGAGGTATTAATTGCAAATGTACACTAAAGTGTCAGAAAAACTGGCACAGACGAGCTTATGCAAAATACATAGCAACGTTACCTATGAGTGTACTCCGTTGCGTCCGCCAGTGCTTATATAAAGCGACAGACATCCTTGCCAGCTGTCAGAGCTGTTTTCGGCATGAGAATGACAAGTAATAACGATTTAAGCGATTTTCAACGCGGTGTCATAGTTGGCGCTCGTGCGATGGGCCGTAGTATTTCGGAGGTAGAAACGAAGTTCGGGTTTTCACGGACAACCATTCCAAGGGTGTACCGTGACAACAAGAATTCCGGCAAAACTTCAAACTTACGTTACCAGTGTGGCCGTAAAAAAACATTGGGTGAACGTGACCATCGTCGACTGTCAAAAATTATTTCACGCGATAGGCGTGCAACACTCTCGCAGGTATAATCGGAATTCAATGCTGGAGCCTCAACAAGCATCAGCGTCCGGACTGTGCAAAGTACCCTGCACGATATGGGCTTTGGGAGCCGTCGCCCAACTCGAGTCTCCTTTTTGGGTGCACAACACAGAGCTATGCGCCTCACTTGGGCACGGGAAAACCGCCACTGGACACTTGATGACTGGAAACAAGTATAGCCTGGTCTGACGAGTCGCGTTTCCAGTTGTATCGGGCAGATGAAAGGATTCATGTGTAGCGCAAACCCCATGAAGCTATGGATCCCGCCTGTCAACAGCGAACTCTACCGGCTGGTGGGGGTTCCGTACTGGTATGGGGTGTGTTTAGCTGGACTTCACTGAGACCCCAGGTACGTCTATAAACGTCTGTGACCGTCCAACGCTATGTGCGCATCCTTTCTGACGAGGTACAGCCGTTCATGTCCTGCATTCATGCTGATGGGTTGGGCCTGTTCCATCAGGATAATGCACCTCCACACAAGTGTCGGGATGCCACATTATGGTTAGAGGAGCATTCATCTAAGTTTGGGGTGTTGCCATTCCCACCCAAGTCCCCAGATCTTAACGTGATAGAACACATTTAGGATGCCATGCAACGCGCTATCGAACACAGGAATCCGAGACCTCGGAATACACCCGAATTGTGGAACGCTCTGCAGGAAGTATGGTGTGCATTGCCTACAGCGTATTTCTAGAAGCGAGTGGAGTCCATGCCCCGTCGTCTTTCTGTAGTCCTGCGCTCCCGTGAAGGACCTACCAAGTATTAGACTGGTGTACCAGTTTTTCTGGCACTTCAGTGTATTTGCAATATAATTTTTAATAATAAAAAAAGTTGTGTGCGCTTACAGGTCTCTGATATTTCTTAATAACCAAACAACCTACAGGATTCATGCACCTGGTTCAATGTATTAGATAATAATCTGCTTTACTTTATATACCCTGTTATTACAAATATTTTAACAAAAATTAATTGTAAAAAAAGTAGTGTTAGTGCTGACCCAAATCACCGATATAATGTGAAAAAACAACTCAGGTCTTTTGCAGTGCTTTTCTAATTACGTACAAGTGCTGTCTCAAAAGAACTCAGAATGTTTTTATAAAAACAGTATGCGTACTTTAATTATCAAAGAAAGGGTCATCCTTTCGGAAATACTGTTCGTTACATTGAATACAAGTGTCCGAACTTTCTTACCACTTTTTGAAAGTCTTCCGGAATTGTTTTTCTGAAATGCTGTTGAAGCAACCCTGCGCAGCTGTAATAAGTTGTTGATAAGTCACAAACTGTCGTCTCCGAAATACTTTATTACGCTTTCCAACCGTAGGTTGAAGAAGCGTATATGCTCCAGCTTTGTCCGTCCGTCCGTCCGCACCAAAACTCACGTGAAAATGGGTTGATTTCGACGAAATTTTAGTATGTGGTAGGGGACCACCTGGCGACAAAACCTATTGAAAATGGACGAAACAGGGTCAAAGGTCAGGACATAGAAGCGGGATTCATTCCATTGCTCTTATGCGTCATAACTTGCGTAAAAAGGGTTCGATTTCGATGAAATTTTAGTATATAGTAGGCAACTACATGGGAACGATCCCTATTGAAAATGGGTAAAATAGGGTCAAAGGTCAGGACATAGGAGCTGGATCCATTCCATTGCCTTTGTACGTCATAACTTGCGTAACAATGGTTCGATTTCGATGACATTCTAGTATATGGTAGGGAACCATTTGGGGACAAACCCTATTGAAAATGGGTGAAATAAGGTCAAAGGTCAGGACATAGGAGCTGGATCCATTCCATTGCATTTATGCGTCATAACGTGCGTACAAATGGTTCGATTTCGATGAAATTTTAGTATGTGGTAAATAACAACTGGGGACGAATTCTATTAAAAATGGGCGGAATGGGGGCAAAGGTCAGGGCATAAAAGTGGGATCCATTCCATTGCCTTTATGTGTCATAACATGCGTAAACATGGTTCGATTTTGATGAAATTTTAGTATGTGGCAGGGAACCACCTGTGCACGAACCCTATTGGAAATGGGAGAAATGGGGTTAAAGGAGAGGACATTGTCCTTGTGCATCATAACTTACCTAAAAATGCTTCGATTGCGACAAAACGTTTTCATGTTGTTCCGGAGGTATAGTGAACCGACAATTCATTCCATTGTCCTTGTGCATCATAACTTACATAAAATGCTTCGATTGCGACAAAACGTTATCATGTTGTTCCGGAAGTATAGTGAACCGGTTCTGTTGAACATCAACGAAATGGGGTCAAAGGTCATTGCACAAAAGTAAGATTTATTCCACAGCCATTATTCTCATAACTTGCGTAAAACTGCTTCTATTGCAACAAAACTTAATCATGTGGTTCCGGAGGTATAGTGAACCGGTTCTGTTGAATATCATGTAAATGGGGTCAAAGGTCAGGACACAGGAGCAAGATATATTCCACAGCCATTATCCACATAACTTGAGTAATAATTTCTGGTATGTTGAAAAGCGTATCATAATCAATGCATTGCATGATTTTACTAACTTGTTTTAAAACGAGGAATAACCAGAAATCACATGGTGACACGTTTGGGCTACATTGAAGTGCCAAAAGCCATGGAATACGTACTTCTGGAGATATATTGAGCCATGCAGTCTGAATATCCGCACATAGTTCCCTGGTATTTATAGGTGCAAGATCTTGGGTACAAATGGACATTTTATGCTGTGCCTGCACCGCAGGACACACATGAGATAAAAGCAGAGAACAGCGAGAGCATACGTTTGCGTAGCTCAGTTGGGAGAAGAGACTTACTCCGGAGTGAGGGGACCTGGATTCGATGCACGGTGCAGACAATCTGTACGATATGTTAGCGCCCGAACATCCAGGATGATCCGGCTGTTAAGTTTCTCGCAATGATGCGATGTTCTTTCCACACGGTGAGACAGGAAAAATGAGAATCCCTTCTTCAGTGCTTCGAAAAAATAAATCAGTGTGATGTTACGTTCCACACACCAAATTGTCTGGGATTTCTCATATGAACGTTCTTCATGGGATGACTGCCTGCAGCGAAACATGGTTCCGGCAAACCCGTGGGCCATACGCCCGGCCCTCTTTCGCGAGGTGGGAGGGGGGGTGCCATGCGTGCAGCGCAGGATGTACATGAGATAAAGGCAGATAACAGTGGTAGCACATGTCCGCGTAGCTCAGTTGGAATAGAGACTTATTCCGGAGTTACGGGACCCGGATTCGATGCTCTGCGTGGACAAACCTGTACGTTATACTTTCCACCACGACCTAAAAGTGCTCTATTGGGTGCATGTCAGGCATACTTGGTGGCCATACCATCCATATTAATGTTCTTCAAAACAATTTCGAACAACTTGGGCCCGATGACATAATATATTGTCCGCCTGGAAAATCCCATCGTTGTTGGAATACTTGAAGTCTATGAAGGGCTGCAAATGGCCATTCAGCCGAGCAACAAAGCGATTGGAGGTTAATGACGTGTTTACGAGGAGCAGAGGACCCAAACCGTGCCACATGAAGACACCCTATACATGCATGGAACCACGACCAGCTTGCATAGCGCCTTGTGGACAGCTTGGGTACATGGTTTCATGGGAACTGTGCCACACCCTAACCCTACCATCCGGTCGTAACAACTGGTTGCGTGACTCATAGGACCACGTCACATGTTGCCAGTCTTCCAGAGTCCAATTACCGTGTTCACGTGCCCAAGTGAGGCGCTGTCTCCGATGTCGTGGTGTTAACAAATGCACTCTGGTGGGTCTTCTTCTCCCATACCCCATGGATGCTACATTTCGCTGCACTGACCTGATAGATATGTCACTAGTACCTTCTGCATTGTATATGGATGTAATTTGAGTAGAGTGTCGCTTGTTAGTATGGATAATCTTGGTCAGATCCCGCTGGTCACGGTCATTCAGCACCCGTGGTCGACCACTGCGCTGCCCACGGTGAGTGGTAATGCCTTCCATGAGGTATTCTCTGTGCACTCGTGTCACTCTTGATCGAGGAATGTTGAATGCTCGCACAAGTTTGGAAACTGAATGTCCTATTCGTCTTTCTTCCACTACCATGTCTCGTTCAGTTCAAACTCCGATAATTCCCGTCGGCTTAACAAAATCCTACTGTCGGTTGTGCAACCTGCCTCACAAGATTACACCTCACAACTGATAAAACTCGTAGCTTGGTTCGAAGCCTTTTTTACCACTGCAGCTCCAGTTAAAAATTTGCATACTGCCATCCCATGACTTTTGGCACTGCAGTGTATATGGAGGTAGGGGCACCAGCTGAATATTCATCTTCTCCAAATATGAAACGACATATCTGGCTGCGTGCGGCCGTACATTGGACCGCACATGAAAAGAAATGGGGAGCCCAAATTGAACAAACTCTTTTCATGTCCAAATGCTCGGTGATAATTCTGCGAATTGAAGATTTTGATATGTAAACCATAACTTCGATACCTCTAATTGATAGGTGTCCGTCTTCCCTTATAATGGCAGCTATTGTATAGGTACCCGTCTTCCCCTAGAATACCAGCTTATTTGTGGAGTGGCCTTATGAGTCTGTAATGCTGTTTGAAGGTCTTCCACCATGCGCGATTAAAGTCGTCGACTCACGACCACCCATAAAGTCTTTATGCCATCTGTAAATTGTTGACTATCCTAGACATTCACCTTTGTAAGCCTCTTGCATAAGACGGAAAGCCTTTCCGACAGACTTCTTAAGTTGACAGCAAAATTTAATGGCGCATATTTGCAGAGGTGTGTGGCCGGTTTCTATGATTACTAGAACGGCTACCGTTTTTTTTTTTTTTTTTTTTTTTGAGACTCGTGCCAATGTCGAAACGCAGTATATCACATTTTTTATAAAAAAACATTCTTAGTTGTTTTGGGTCAAGCTATGTAGATCCGGCAGGTGGCGCTAGGTTGGAGCACAGAAGAAAAATAGCGAATCAGCGGGAAAGGGCTTTCTGATTCTTGGAGCATGGGTGAATCACTAATAACCGTGCAGCGATAGTACTTCCTGTCGAGTTTTATAAAAAAAATAAAGTGTGTACAGCGATAGTTCTTCCTGTTGAGTTTTATAAGAAAAAATAAACTGTGTGCAGCGATAGTTGCTCCTGTTGAGTTAAAAAAAAATAAACTGTGTGCAGCGATAGTTGCTCCTGTTGAGTTAAAAAAAAATAAACTGTGTGCAGCGAAAGTTCTTCCTGTTGAGTTTTATAAAAAAAAAACTCAACAGGAAGAACTTGTGTACAGCGATAATTCTTCCTGTTGAGTTTTATGAACAAAAATAAAGTGTGTACAGCGATAGTTCTTCCTGTTGAGTTTTATAAGAAAAAATAAACTGTGTGCAGCGATAGTTTATTTTTGTTGTTGAGTTTTACAAAAAAATAAACTATGTGCAGCGATAGTTCTTCCTGCTGAGTTTTACAAAAAAATAAACTGTGTGCAGCAATAGTTCTTCCTGTTGAGTATTATTAAAAAAATAAACTGTGTGCAGCGACAGTTGCTCCTGTTGAGTTAAAAAAAATTAACTGTGTGCAGCGAAAGTTCTTCCGGTTGAGTTTTATAAAAAAAAATAAAGTGTGTACAGCGAAAGTTCTTCCTGTTGAGTTTTATAAAAAAATAAAGTGTGTACAGCGATAGTTCTTCCTGTTGAGTTTTATAAAAAAAAATAAACTGTGTGCAGCGATAGTTTCTCCTGTTGAGTTAAAAAAAATTAACTGTGTGCAGCGAAAGTTCTTCCTGTTGAGTTTTATAAAAAAATAAAGTGTGTACAGCGATAGTTCTTCCTGTTGAGTTTTATAAGAAAAAATAAACTGTGTTCAGCGATAGTTTATTTTTGTTGTTGAGTTTTACAAAAAAATAAACTGTGTGCAGCGAAAGTTCTTCCTGTTGAGTTTCATAAAAACAATAAACTGTGTGCAGCGATAGTTCTTCCTGCTGAGTTTTATAAAAAAATAAACTGTGTGCAGCAATAGTTCTTCCTGTTGAGTTTTATAAGAAAAAATAAACTGTGTGCAGCGACAGTTGCTCCTGTTGAGTTAAAAAAATTAACTATGTGCAGCGAAAGTTCTTCCTGTTGAGTTTTATAAAAAAAAATAAAGTGTCTACAGCGATAGTTCTTCCTGTTGAGTTTTATAAAAAAATAAAGTGTGTACAGCGATAGTTCTTCCTGTTGAGTTTTATAAAAAAAAATAAACTGTGTGCAGCGAAAGTTCTTCCAGTCGAATTTTATTAAAATAATAAACTGTGTGCAGCGAAAGTTCTTCCTGATGAGTTTTATGAAAAAAATAAACAGTGTTCAGCGATAGTTCTTTCTGTTGATTTTATAAAAAAAACTGTGTGCAGATATAGTTATTCCTGTTGAGTTTTATAAAAAAACAAAATGTGTGCCCAAAAATTGTTCGCTAACTTGAACGACTGTTAGGTTCTCATAGTAAAAGCGATCGCCGAAATTCATTCTGACCTACCGAAAAAAAAATTGTGAGTGTCTTTTCCTATCAGTGTTCGTTTTATTTTTATAAGGCCTTAAATCACTTTAAATCACCCTGTGCATGCGCATGGTCAGTCCTACCGATTTTTTCTATTGCATTTAGATAAGATTTTTATTCCCCCAACAATATCATCATCATCATCATTGTCAACCATTATCAATCCACTGCTGGACGAAGGTCTCCCCAAGTTTCCTCCACAACGGTCTGTCTTGTGCCAGTCTCCTCCATGTCACCCCTTGCATACTTTCGAATTTCATCCACCCATCTCCCATGTGGTCTTCTTCTGGGTCTTTTCCTGTCCCTTGGAATCCAATCTAGAATTTCTGCTGTCCATCGATGATCTGTCCTTCTGGCAGTATGTCCAGCCCATTGCCATTTCAGGGATTTAACTCTGATCATGATGTCTTCCACTCTTGTCATTTTTCGGATCCACGAGTTCCTCTTCTTATCTCTCCTGGTTACACCAAGCATGCACCTCTCCATGCTACTTTGAGTTGTCTGCAGCCTTTGTATGTCTCTTTTAGTTAAGGTCCACGTCTCTGCACCATACGTAAGCACTGGAAGGATGCATTGATCAAACACTTTTCTTTTAAGACATAATGGCATATTTCTCTTGAAAATTATGCTGTTTCTTCCAAAAGCTCTCCAGGCAAGTTTTGTACGCCGATTAATTTCTTCATCAATGTGACCCTCACTTGATATCTGCTGTCCAAGATAAACGTACGTGTCTGTTATCTCCAGCTTTTCTCCATCAATCGATAAATCTTCATTTCTTGTAAAAGCATTGAACATCACTTTTGTCTTCTGAAAGTTCATTTTTAATCCCACTTCTTTACTCTTGTCAGCAAGTTCCTGGATCATACTCTGCAGCTCTGATGGGGTAGTTGCAAAAATGACTACGTCATCAGCAATACGAAGGTGGGTTAGATAATCTCCATTAATCTTTATCCCCTTGTTTTCCCAGCTCAGCGACTGAAAAACACCCTCCAATGTGGCATTAAAGAGCTTCGGAGATATGGTGTCACCTTGTCTCACTCCCTTTCCAATTTTTATGTGTGTTGTATTTTCAAACAGCCTAATCTTTGCACTTGCATTTTCATAGATGTTATTAATAATATTAATGTATGCATCTTCAATACCGCAGGTTTTCAGAGCCATTGTAACTGCTGATGGTTTCACCGAATCAAAGGCTTTTTCATAATCGATAAAAGCCATGCACAATGGAAGTTCATATTCCCTCGCTCTTTCAATTAGTTCTCTCAGCACGTGGATATGATCTATTGTGCTGTAGCCACTCCTGAATCCAGCTTGTTCTCTCGGTTGAGCCATGTCCAGTGTTACCTTCATGCGGTGTGAAAGAACTTTAGTGAAGATTTTATAAACTACTGATAGGAGGCTGATAGGTCTGTAGTTTCCGAGATCCTCAATGTCACCTTTCTTATGTAGCAGGATCATTGTAGCGGTGTTCCAATCCTCAGGAATCTTTCCTTCATTAAGGCATCGAGTGAAAATTTGGGCGAGTACTGTTTCGATTTCTCCACTTGCTTCTTGTATGATGTCTACAGTAATTCCATCTTCTCCTGGAGCTTTTCCCCGCTTCATGTTCTTGATTGCATGTGCAACTTCTGATGGAAGGACTGGAAGAACTCTGGTACTGGTATCTTTCATGATGTCTGGAGTGCATGTATCATCCCTTTCATATAATTTGGAGTAGAAATCTTTCACTCTTGTCAAAATTTCGCCTCTATTTCTTGTTACAGAACCATCTTCTTTTCTCAGTGCCATAATCTGTTTTCTTCCCTTACTGAGATGTCCCTTTGCTATCTTTAGGCTTTGGTTGTTTTCAATTGCTTTCCTCACTAGTTCACAGTTGAATTTCCTTACGTCTTCAGTGATACTTTTTCTTACTGTCTTGCATAGCTCTATATATTCCACTTTGGAAGTCACATCTTCTTTAGTTGTCCTCATCTCTCTTCTTTTTTGCATCAACATTTTCGTTTTTCCTGATAATTTATTTACATGCAACTTGTTCTTAGACCCAGCTAATTTTGTTGCTGTTACCATAAGAGCTTTGGTTACTTTTCTGTTAACTTCAGAGATGTCCACTTCTTCCGATGTTAGGCCTTCTAAAGCAGAGAACCTGTTCTTCAGTTCTAACTTGAAGGTATTATGGTGTTTTTTAAGGTTGGTTATGTCAATAGATTTTGTTTGTCTTATGAGCTTGCCATGTTCAAGTTTAGTGTTGAGGTGCATCTTACATCTCACCAATCTATGGTCACTACCTGTGTTGAACTTGTTTAGCACACTGCAGTCTTCTATGACGAATTTTTTGTTACACATAATAAAATCAATTTCACTTGTCGTCCCATTTGGATGCCTCCATGTCCATTTCCTTTGTGGCTTTTTCTTGAAGAAGGAGTTCAAGATGAAAAACCCTTCTGCCTCTGCAAACTCAACGAGAGTATTTCCACGCTGGTTTCTGTTGCCATGACCGAATTTACCTACTGAAGTTTCATTCTGTTGCAGTTGCCTTATTTTTGCATTGAAATCTCCCATAATTATTTTCAAGTGCTGCTTACCTTTATTATTTAGATGACAAATTTCCTCATAAAATTCTTCAATTTCTTCTTCAGGATGACTTGTGGTGGGTGCATAAGTTTGAATAATCTGAGCCTGGTATCTTTTCGAGAGTTGGATAACAAGTCGTGCAGCTCTGTCAGAGGAACTTTCAACTTCTACAACTTTATCCTTCAGTTTCTTGTTTATTATAAATCCAACACCACTAGTTCTGCCAGTATCTGTCCCACGATAGTAGAAGAGATGTCCACTTTTCAGTTCGATGAGATCTTCTCCTTTTCTCCTTACCTCACTTAGCCCCACGATGTCCCACTTGATCCTTTGTAGTTCCTCTTCCAATTCAAGAAGCCTTGAATCAGAAGATAGAGAGCGTCCATTGTAAGTAGCCAAGGTCAGCATCAGATGGCAGCCTAGTCCGGTCCTCCGGGGATTCTTAGCACCCTCTGCCTTCATGTCGCACTGGCCGCTGCCCTTGGCCAGGTACATTCCAGCTGCCGGAGACTGAGGGCCAAGATTTAAGTTGTGGAATCATTTTGGAGGGGTTTGGCCATAACTCACCACGCTGGCCAAGCGGGTTGGTGAGTGTGGGATAGAATTTCCTCTAATCCCGATGGTATAGTTATACCGCTATTGGCGGTCGTCAGAGCCCCTTTAGTGGGAACAGGATGCACCACGAGAAGGCGGGGTTGACATTTGTCAAGGAGAGGCTGTGATGTTACGCATCACCTGACCTTACATCCATGGACGTTATTTTCATCAGAAAGATTTGAGCTACAAAATGAGTTGCATTACTGTATTTGCTGTGTTTCATGGAAACTTCATTTTTTCTGATCAACCTGTTTTTAAGCCTTAGTCATAGTTACAAGAATTGCGACGTTTTCTTAATCCTCTATATCAGGAAAACAAGGAAACACCGATTATTAGAGTGTATGATAGAAAAGCCTCAAAACATATAAAGAAGTATATTTTATATGCAAGTTTTACCGATACACAAGAGGAATGTATTGTTAGCACGTAGATGTCTCAAAATAGTAAAACTACACTACTTTCTTGGCGCAGAATAGAAATAAAACTTTCCAAGATTTTTGCACATCAACCAGATGTGCGAAAGCTTGGAAAGTTATCTGTCTACCTTCCTTGAAAAAGCCATCTGTTTGATGTGCAAAAGCTTGGAAAGTTTTATTTCTATTCTACGCCAAGAAATTTCGGATTATTGGTATAGTTATACTATTTTGAGTGTAATTGGTATACAGTTCCTACTTATTGAACGTAGATACCTCCCCGCATCAAGGAAGAAATACGAACGGCAATTCCCTCGTGAAATCGGATCTCGCGCGGCATGTGGAGACTCTTATAGCTTCCGAAGAAGCTGCGTTTTTAGCTCTGATGGAACAAAAAGGAAGCCTTGGACACCTCGGTCTGCTCGCCGTGAATTTGCTCCAGAATGGGAGATCTATTAAATTATATAAACTAGTAGAGGTGTGTGTTGCAATGGTGCATTTGTGATAAGGTGTGGCTAAAGTTACCAATGGTGCATTTGTGCTAAAGGCACATCAAGCTTAACTTTCGAACCAAAAAATAAGCGTCATGTGTTCGTGTAAGTGCCAGAGGTGATGACTTGAAATTCATAGCTCAGTTACATACGTCGTCTGTGAATTTGATGTAACATGAAGAGACATCATTTGAAGGTGTGTCATTTCGTTATTAACGCATAAAAGAAAGTATCGTGAATTTTCCTTATGCGAGTCTTCTTCTGCGTGTTAACTCTGCTACGCTGCTTCGTCGGCGCTGTCTTATGACCATTCGCCCGAGAAGGGTCCAGGTTCGGATCCCGGTGAGACATGGATGTTGTGTTCATCCTATGGTACTGGCTCTCTCCCTTTACCTGGAACCAGTAACCCTAAATTAGAGACGGGCGACTGCTTATAGCCCATTGAGTTGCTCACGGTGGTCGTTAAACCTCCAATAAAAAAAAATAATAATACGCAACAATTACGGAAATCTCAAGAACGGCAGCGGTGCCTGGGATTTGCAAATCTGGATTGTTTATTCAGTAACGAGTCTTCCCCCAGGCATAGCAATACACGCAGCCATACGTGTCGGAACATCATAAATATAAACACCTAGAGAGGCATTTATTAATTAAAACATTGGTTCGCGACAATATTTTTTCCATCTCTTTCTGTCAATTGTAAGATTTTTGCGTTTAAGGTATTGCAATTTCGATCACCAATGGTTTATCTTTCCATTTGCCCGGCCTGTTCGGGCTGAGTTGCGTGCCTGGGCTTCTCGAGCACGAGTGCTTTCGCAACACCTTCAACCCAAATAATGTCTAAAGTGTCCCATTAGTCTCTATTGAGCCACCTGGTGGCAATATAGGCTGATTCATTAGTCTTACGCCTTTAATCCGCTTTATTCGTAGTCTCTCTATGAGCTGGTTCTCAGCAATACGTTGTTTTAATATTATCCAAAGAGTCTATAATGCTTTGATGTTTTTAAAACTTTTAAAACTCGTGTATTGGAATACTATTATGTGCATCGGAGTACTATTAATTGTAAAAACACATTACTTGTGTTATCACTAATGGCAACAGAGATCGATGAGCAAGAAATGTAACTTACAAGTGTTTGTTCCATTTGCTTCGTGTTTGTTGAACTACAACTCGCTCATAAGCACCATTCCTCTATAAGCACATCACAGTACTTTGTTTATACAATATCTCTCCACGTTGCTTTTTATTAGCACGTCTTTTGTAAACAAACAGATCTTGCTTATGTTATTGGTTTGTCCGTTTGTCCGTTCGTTCGTGGAAACCATACCTCTGTAACCATTTGTACGATTTAAAAAATTCTTCTTGCATTAAAATGTGAGAATTATGACCCTTGCATTCCGTGGATATTTTCGATGCACAACTTTGCCGCCGAAGGGCGTAAATGCAGATCATATCGAATTCAAAATACATTTTATTCCATTTTTAAATATCCGATTGAAAAAATTATTTCTTCCCTTCCATGGCATTTATAACAAAGATTAGTTTAGGCACAGTTTCGGTTTCAAGTAATGCACAGATTTCCCGGTAGGGCTCGTAAAGTTTAATTGCGTTTTTTCCGACATCTCTGCTTCTAAAAATTCGATTTGAAAACTTCTTCTTGCATCGGATACAGCTCGTGATGGGAAATGTTTTGGATATAATTTCTAATTTTTGATAAAGAATGGTGCGGCTACCGGAAAGGCGTTTGTGTGTTTCTTCTTCTGATATATATGCAGCAAAGTCTAAGCTCCCAAAAAATCTATTGAAAAACTTCTTTCGTGGACCGATACCGCTCACCTTTGAAAACATTTTGAGGGTGCCCCCAGCTTAAAATAGCGCATGGTTTCCCTGCCAGGGGCCATAGACTTATGTCTTATTTTTGTGGATATATCTGCCTGTCAGAGTGTCATTTGAAGAAACTATTCTTTGTTAGAGAGCGTTTCTGGTGCAGTATGTTTCCCCATATAATTTCAAATTATTCTTAACATACAAGTTTGCTCCTAGGGGCGTAAATTTATGCTTCAGTTTACAGCAATATCTGCAGGGCTAAAAACTAGATATAAAAAACTCTTCTTCGTTCAAATACTACTGACTATTAAAACACTTTGTGTGTATTTTCTTCCGAAAACAATACACAATTTCACCCGAAGGGGAGCCAACGTTTAATCTGTTTTTAATAATATCTCTGCTTCTAAATGTGGGATTTAAGAAATTATTTCAACACCGAATGCCATTAACCTTGTTCAACACTTTAGTTTAGTATTTGAGGAGTTTTACTGCTCACAGCTAAGTCACTCGGTGTTGTTTGTGTACGTCAGTTTGCAGCTGTTGTTTTTGTACTTCTGCTTACATGTCTTTACCGCCCGGGCGTGTAAACGCAAATCTTATTTTTGTCAATATATATGCTTCTAAGGGTCTGAATTCAAAATATTTTTTTTGTTGGAGGGCGTTTCCGCTGCGATATGTGTTTCCCATATATTTTAAAATTCTTCTTAATGCACAAGTATGCCACCAGAGGACGTAAGTTCACGTTTCCGTTTATAGCTACATCTGCGATACTAAAAAACCGATTGAAAAGCTTCTTTCTTCGGTCAGATACTCCCTAGCCTTTAGGGGTAAAATGCTTAATCTGTTTCATTCAACATCTCTATTTTTCCATGTGCGATTTTAAAAATGCTTTCAACACCGGATGCCATTTATCTTATGGAACATTTTAAGCTGATATATGATGAATTTTACAGTTCACATTTCTGTCAGTCGATAGTATTTGTGTGCTTCAGTTGGCAGCTGTATCGCCGCTGCTAAAATCCCTATTGAGAAATTCCTTTTTTTACTGTATTCCGTTCGCTACAATAGAGTTACGGAGCTATAACCTGCTTAAATAATGTACAGATTCCCGCTAGGAGTCGTAAAGGTCAAAACCTTTTCCTCGATATAGTTCTTTTTCCCTTACCATAGCGTTTTCGATGAAGAATATTTTTGCCTATTTTCAATTTTCACGTTCGTGCTCTGTCGCGGGATTTTTTTCTTCAGAAATTGGGAAAACCTGATCAATTTTGAATACCGACTAGATATGCTCCAGTTGATGCCAAAAAGTATAAGGAAGTTCGTGGAAGGGACGTGCCATTGAGAAGGAAAATCTAACGGAAAATAACGTCATTTGCATGAGAGCACAAATTCAAAATTGAAGGTTAAGTTAAAGATATACACAGTGCGTCAAAGAATTTTTAGGACTGGCGCTAGATTTTAGCCTTCGGTGACGCCACCAGTGTAATCGCGAATGCGTTATAAACCGTGACCATCTGCTTGCTTTCTGCCAAAAAGTACTGCGCAATTGTTAAAGTAACTCAAACAAAACGGGCGTTCATTAGAGAAGTAAAATTTTTTTCATGTTGAATTATTAAGATGGAACAAAGGATTGTTATTAAATTTAACGCAAAACTTGGTAAAAGTGCCTCGGAAACGTACCAAATGATGAAACAAGTTTACGGTGAGTTTTGTTTAAGTAGATCATATGTTTTCCTGTGGCATAAACGTTTTTTGGACGGAAGAGAGACGCTAAAAGATGATAAGCATACCGGAAGACCAAGTTCATCTAGGACACCTGAGATTATTGAAAAAGTGCGTGATTTCGTGGCAAACAATCGATGTGCGTCACAAAGAATGATGAAAGAGTCATAAACATCAACAAAGAAACGATTCGAAATATCCTGCATGACAATTTGGGCAAAACAAAAGTCTGTGATAAATTTGTTCCACACACGTTAACCAATGAACAAAAATCAAGGAGAAGAGCACATTGCAGAGGCATCATTTCAGCCACTGAAAATGATCCAAACTTCTTAAAATCGATTGATACTGGTGATGAAACATGGTATTTTCAATATGATCCTGAAAGAAAGCGAGAATGTGCGGAATGGAAGTCAAAAAACTCGCCACAAGCCAAAAAAACAAGAAAAGTTCCATCGAAAATCAAAACAATGCTCATTACATTCTTCGATAGTAAGGGTATTATCCACAAAGAATTTGTTCCAAGTGGAGAAACAATTACTGGTGAGTTTTATTTAAATGTTTTGAGGCGTTTGATGGGCAGAATTCGTCGCATTTGTCCAGAATATCGAGATGAAAACAGTTAGTGTTTGTTGCACGATAATGCACGCAGTCACACCTCACTTCTTGTTCGTAGATTTTTGGCGAAAAATAACGTTTGTATGTTGAATCATCCACCGCATTCGCCTGATTTAGCACCCTGCGACTTTTTTCTTTGTTCCCAACACTTAAAATGACGTTAAATGAAGGGGTTTTTTTATGATATTTCGACCATACAAACAGCTTCGACGCGTGCTTTGGAGGCAATTCCGCAAAGTGAACTGGAACAGGCATTCGAATCATTATTAAATCGCTGTAACAAGTGTATTGAAGCCGGAGGGACTTATTTTGTATAACAAACCAAAAGACATTATGATTTCTTATTTTTATTTCATGTTACAGACCCAGTCTTAAAAATTCTTTGACGCACTGTGTATGTCACATGTCTTTTGTTTCCCGTGTGATACACAATTCCGCACCCTGTGATATGTTATCATCTACTGTTTCTTCACTGTTTTCTGGAAGACGCCCATTCCTCAGCAACGATGTCTGCATTTCTATCATTCCACTGATTTCAAATAGTGATATTCCTTTTTACATACTTATGATAGTAGTTTTCAGGCTGCTAATATAAGAATCGTAAAATCCACTGATGTCCATGCGTAAACGAAGAGAGGTTTACAAGGTGAATCATATACAACCATTTTTCCTGGTTAGGGAGCTTACACGGATGATCCATTACATTATGACCACCTATCTAAAAATCAGTAGGACCCCGTTTAGCCCGCAAAACAGTGGCTACTCGATGAGGTGGTGGTATGTGTCCTGGTGTATTTGGTACCATAATGTCAACAGCAGGATCTCCAGTTCCCGTACATTTCGGGGTGGTGTTGATTTAGCGCGAACCCTCTTTTCCAACTCGAACCACAAATGTTCGATTGGGTTCATGTCAGATAAATTTGGAGGCCAGGGCATTAACAGGATGTCACCAGCATGTTCCTCGAATCACTTCTTGACGATTCTGGCAGTGCGGCATGGCGCATTATTCTGTTTGTAATGACCATTACCAGCAGGAAACGCAGTTGCAATCAATGGGTGAACTTGGTCCGCAACGATGTTCACATACCTGACAGCTGTCAGGCATTATGCTATTGGAATAATGGGGCTTAAAGTGTCCCAAGAAAATATCGCCCATAGCATAGCACCGCCGCGGCTGGTCTGTTTCCCCCAACATTGCATCCATAGAGTCCATTGGTAATCGGCGTATCCGCGTTTGGCCGTCTACGTGATGAACCAGCGATCTTGATTCGTCAGACCAGGCCACTTACTGCCAATCATGCACGGTCCAATCTCGATGATCTTGGACCCATTTCATGTGTTGTCGGCGATGACGTGCAGTGAGCATGGGGACCCGGATGGGTCTTTGGCTACGCAGGCCCATGGGCCGAAAGCTGCTATGAAATGTGTGCTGTGACACATTTCCTTGATCACCACTGTGCTAGCTGCGGGTGTTTTGTCGCACTGTAGCCCTGCAGTTGCTGTGAGCAATGCGCGATAATCTCCGCTCCACACGGCTGAACGATTGTTCGGCGTATGGCTGTCTTTGCAGCACTTTTGATACGAGTCACTACAGCGGCACGTGAGCACCCTACACGCCACCCCGTTTTCGACATCATAGTTCCAAAGCGCAGTGCCATCATAATTTGTCCTCTATCAAACACCGCTAAATCGATAGCTTTTCCCATTCTGACTGCTAACACTCTACTAACCGAAAGCCGGTCCTCGTGTTGTAATATATACTGCCCTGTGAACTTTACTTGCTACACCGTTCGGTCTCCATGCGCGCTCATTTCTCTAGGCTGTGGAGTGGTCATAATGGATTGACTCATTGGTGTATATGCAGCCATTTTTGCTGGTTATGGAGCCTAAGTTTCAGTGAAAATACCATATTTATATTTGTTTACTTCAGTAAACTTATATCAAATATGTGTGAAGAAACAGAAAAATCCGTTTTTGATTAACACAAGAATCAGGTTTTAGACAACAAATGCGAGATAACTAGCCGCACCTAACACCATTCATAAAATGAAGTGAAAACGAAGACCAGACTGCGGAACGCATTCCGCTTTTACAGCATTTCAGAGGATGCGGGTGTTCCAGACAATTCAATGAATATTTGGCTCTACGTTATGAACGTCGGAAAGCAGGCAGGGAAAGACTATAGTGTCTGTCCTGCATGCTTCACAAGCAGACGTCCCCTGATAAAATGCTTCCTAATGTCACTCGCACGTGCAATAATTTGTCACTGGCACTCACCAACGCGCGCTTACAATACTTTGTCACTTCGACGCATGCGCATACCATTCGTGCCGAAGCGACTAGTAGATTCTTTGTTAAGAAAAAGATGGATTGACTTGCTCTTTGCCAAACAGAGAGTAACAACAAAAAGTACTGGACAAAAGAAGCACCGAGTAATAACAAAAGAATTGAAAAGACATGAATCAAAACACCTGTTCGTTACCATGACGTAAATTGCCTTCCAAATGTGATTTATCACTTGCGCGTTTTTGTTAACCTTAATCTCAGTTTTTGTTGTGTTTTGTAGTTAGCAAATGCGAGGAGTGAAAGCTTTCGCTGCGAGCAAAATTACTTAACGAGGAAGTTAAGTCCGTTCGTTAATCTCAAGCGGTGTTATTTTTAATTCCGTAGAGATTTCAGTTTACATTTGTTTAAAAAAATCTTGTTAATAACTTAATAAGTTTGCCAGTTCAGGTTTTACTTACGGCACTTGAAAGAAAAGCACTAGTATCTAATCTCACATTTTTTTTTAAATTTAGGAAAAGCGGGGAGGGGGCGTACTTCTCTTTTAATCAGGTAGTGCGGCACTTCATTTTGTTTCGTTTCAGTTATAAAGTCGTCTTTTCTGGAAGCTAAAAAAATCGTTCCTTTGTTGATAAGGCCGAAAAAAGGGTTTAGCAATTTAGAAACGTGTTAATTATTTTGTCAGATGTTATCACGCCATCAAATTCTTTTATCTTTTTCTTGTTTCCCCGTCATTGTTTTAAAAGTATTTTATAGAATATTTTTTGTGAAGAACATCAGCTCCGAAAGTGGGTTAAATGAATAGCAACACCATCACTTCCAATCTAGTTCCACTTTGTTCCTGAAGAGAGAAATTGATATTTACGTATGTTATTCACGCTTAATAACTACAATACTGCGGCCTGTACAGGTATCCGCGAACCACTACTACGTCTTATTCGCAGTAGCGGGATTAATTTAAATCTCCAAAATCTGCATAATTAATTCGCCACCCAAAATGTTGTTTAGTGATGTCAACGATGAGGTTGTGTTCCCTAAATAAGGGTCTCGAAGCCTAGGGTCGACAAGTGCATCGCGTTGTGTTTCATATGGGACAACATGGGTTTTCATTGCTCTTCCATGTGCCACAAAGAAGTTTAAGTAAAAAAAAAAAGACAGAGGAGTATTGGTAAATGTATCACTGAACTGAAATTTCTACAAAACCTTAGAAAAGTGACCGAGTAACACAGTTAAATTCAAATTTAACGTTTTATTCTTAAATGGTGGTCTTAATTCTAAGTACATAAGTACCGGTGGAGTTCTTTACCTTTAGGTAAACATTTTAAAATTATAATAGAATGTAGTATGCAAAAAAAGAGTTATTAAATTTTTAAATCGTTAAAATTCACGAACTTAAAAGTGAACGCGTTGCGCTAAAGAAACATAAGAAAAAAAAAACTATGGCTAAGACCTCTGGGAAATTGACCCTGCATAGCACATGCAAAGTGAGGCATGATTCAGAAATGTATAAGTCAGAAAGCATCTTACAATTTTATCTATAGGTCGTCCGTGCTCTGCTGACGGACGGTGCCTTAGGACTCTTGACTCCACGGTAATCGGTATCAAGCTCCTAACTTGTTTCCTATTTTTAAACTTCCGACCTTACTACCTTGTTGCGCTTATCTACTCTTTATTTTCTCATCAGCTCTTACCCTCATCTCTCTGGTTTCACCTAATCTCATCTCTCAATGTTTTGTTCTGACCCTTTCTCATGCTTTTCTCTCTTTCTAAACCTTTTTTCGGCGTCGGAGGTCCGGCTTCAAGGGGTGTAACGGTCTTCCCTCCAAAATGGCGTCGGGTTACGTCATTGGTCACTTCAGGTGCATCCAGCCTTGCGATTCACGTTTCTCTCTGACTTCTCTCGTAAGATTCGTGGATGTTCCTTCTTTAGAAAACGACCTTACTGAAAAATGTGTTCTTTCAGCTGTCCTCCCTTCTCATACCCCTTTTCCATAGTGACCGCACCTAGCATCTTGAACACGAATCGGTCACGTACGGAATTTCGGCTACGTGTTTTTCTCGAGTTTTTGCTTTTTCAAGGATTCGACCGGACGCGTGGGGTTTTGAACGAGCTTACGTTCCCTTAAGAATTATGAATTCCTTGCATTAGAACATACGCTAGAAGCTAGGGGAAGTGGTTGTACCCTGATTTTCACGTGCCTGAGAATTTGGACTAGTGCATGCCTTCTTCTTTTTTCTCCCCAACTGGGTTGCAGCGCGCGTTCCCCGCGAATTGCGGTAAAAAAAAAGAAAGAAGTTTTATGGCCTAACTTAACCGAAAGCCACGCTAATTATCGGGGCAAAGAAAAATAATTAAAAGTCCTTGCTCGACTTCAACTGAAAGTCATTATTAATAAAATTGTTTTTCTCCTACTTTAATAATTATTCATTAAGGCCGAATCTGCATATCGCTTAATTGTTAAAGTTTAAAAATAAAAAAGTGTAAGTGTTACTGGAATACGAAAAATTCCGCGGTAACGACTAATACACCTGGATCACCTCCGTTTTCTTTTGTAAGTGGATTTCCGGGGGAAAAAAGCTGGGATGAAGGCATGGATGCTATCTTTTCTTGACATTACAAAACTTTTCCTGGAACATTGGGGCCCCCAATGACACTGCACATTTTCTGTGGTTTGGTAGAGGTAAAACATGTCTACAGTTGAAGTTTACATTTCCAAGGATGCTACAGGTAAAATTATTGCTCTAATTGACTTCAACTCGATATGAGGACTCCTGAGGTGGTCGACTTTTGTTTGGGTAAAAAAGAAATAGTTTCCAAACTCGACACCAGGGGCATAAGCATCGTTATAATCACGGTTAACAATGAGAAGCTACAGTTATACGCGCTGCCACTGTCCAAACATTCAATTTTCAATTTCCCGCAATGCGGTATGCTTGGAAAAATGCTGCTATGAAAGCAGACATCTTCGGTATGCGTCATTTCACTGCAGGTGAATAGTGAACATTTTAAAAGCGGAATAATACTGTCACCAAAATATCGTGCACTTCTCTTAAAGCTGTATTACCAGAATAACATCTGGGCCTTAACAGCACTACGTAACTTCAGGACGTTAGAGGGCTTAACAACTGGCCCAGTGACTGCAAATAGTTCACGTAAAACGATTTTGAAGTTTGAAGACGCAGGTTTTTTGGACGTCAAACCTAGACAAGGACGGACGCCTGTCGACCATCACAACGTGGAGGATGGGTCTGGAGCTCGAAATCGCACGACCGAGCAGGAAGATAGGCACTTGTACCGTATGGCAGTGACGCGGGCACAACACCATGCACGACACTTGCGCAGCAATGGAGGATAGTCACACATTGTCCAATGTCTGCAAGCGCTGTTCGTCACCGATTGCTGTAGAGAGGCCTCGTTGCTCGCCGTCCATTACTGCGACTTCTCTGGACTCTGAACCATAGGCGCCAGTGGTACCGCGAACGTCGAAACTTGAGTGCTGAATAGGAGCATATTTAGTCTAGATTCAATCTAATGAATTACCACTTACGAATAATTGTTCTCAGATACCACAGTAAACACCATCTGAAAGGCTGCATTGTGCAACGCCATACAGGTCCCACGCCGAGCGTGATGGTCTGGGGCGCTATTGCGTGTCATTCATACACTCGCCTACTACGCATCACAGGCACATTGAGCAGCCAACGCTACATTACGGTAGTGTTGGAAGCTGAACTTTTACCCCTCCTTCAGACGATCCCGGGAGCCGTCTTTCAACAAGACAACGCCAGACCCCATGTTGCTCGTACAGTGCAAGACGTACTATCTGCGCATCAAATCGCTCGTCTTTCCTGGCCTGCTCACTCACCAGATTTGTCGCCTATAGAGAACGTATGTGGTGTCATCGCGCAACGACTGGCTCGCATGGCTTCACCGCCTGTCACAACCAACGAATTGTGAATGCGTGTAAGAGCAGAATGGAATGCAATACCGCAAACGATCATCCGAACTCTGTTTCATTCTATCTCACGGCGTGTAGTTTCGGTTATCACCGCCCATAGTGGATTTACCTATTATTGATTGTTTTTCGGCCTTCCTCATCAGGAACTAGTGTGTAATTGTAATCTTTTTCAGCTTGTACCATGACTAATCACTCCCACAAATTTCATTGTGATTGCTTGTTTCTTTCTTGGTGTTGCAATTTCTCTGAACAGCAGTGTATATATAATTATCCTAGTTCTTCTAATAACCAAGACATGACATTGAGTACTAATACGTATTTCCGCCGATGGAAGGGAAAGCAATATGGATAATTTTACACTGTCTATTTCTGTTTGGTTCGTCCGTGATAGAGCAGGATTCGAGTCCTGGGTCAGCAGTCCCTCTCTCTAATCATCAACCCTCATTGCTTTTCCTTATCTGCGTGCACACCGACAAGAGAGAATCCACCACCATTTCCTTACAGAACAGAAGTCTAATCCACGGCAGTAGAGTGGAAAACCCTCTGCTTCTGAGAAATACCCCCAAAGATAATGTCCCCCAGTTTTAAGACGCAGTTCCTCCTTTTCTCAGAAGACGCAGTTTTCCTTAATAGGCTTCTCTGTCCCCTCGCTTATAGGTATTCCAAACCAAGTTGAGTGACACTGTGAATATCACTGGTCAATCCAAGAAATGTCCCATCTCCGGCGCTAAATTTTAAAACTCCTCCACGATGAGGAATGGAGGTTTCTCAGGTCCCACGCTGGTGACTTGAAGATACGAAGCATCCACGCTGCTTATTCACAGATGCGAGGGTTCCACACTGGTTAATTGAAGATCAATAAGTCCCTGTTCGGGCGCCATTTTAATAAAAGAAAAAAATATTTGTTTTATAAAAATCTCGTTTTTGGAGAATCCAGAATTCCGTACTCATGCGTTCTACACAGAAATGTCTGTAGTTTCAATTAAGAACTTTTATGCAACGATTTGCTTTACAGGTGATTTTTTTTGCGCAAATTGTTTCACCAGAGCGTAAAAACAAAACCTAAGAGTGTTGTTTGGATTACAATACCGGAAAAAATTTACGAAAAAGAAAATGGAAATTGAAGTATAACACGTAATCAAAGACGCAACCGACAACGGTGTGCAATTCAATGCAATATCTCCATACCCTGAAGAGCATTTTAAAACTCAATCTTGGAAGCCATGGAAACTTCCTAGCTGACAGAAAGTCTTTGCCCTAACTCTCTCACAGCTGCACGCTTGAGAATTAATTTTCCTAACAAAGTGAAGATGGAATAATTTCGTGCAAGTGTTGTCTTTTAATACTCTTGCGGCTACGCTTGAGTTTGTGTTCAGCAAAAGATTGCGTTGATTGGATAGAAGCTAATCATTACGGTTTAATTATTTTCCATTGTTTCTCGAAAGGCTTTACAAAAACAAGTAAGCAACACTTTTTGGCGCTTGTCAGAAAAGAATCTGAGAGACCTGCGAATAAATTACCTCCATCTTTCTTTCTCTGCATGGTAGCACAAACTCATCTTTCAGCATGCAGTTTTTTATACCATTTTCAGTGAGCTTTTTTTTTCCTAACCCAGAAAAAGAAAAATAATTCTTAGACGGCGTCCAAAAAGAAATTTCGTAGGTTTATTATTTTGTTTAAACAGAACTCATTTTCGGTATTTTACTTATTGTCACAGAATTAATTAAAATTTCGTCAAAGGGATTTGATTGGTTTCTTTTCACTGTTTTTGTTTAACGGCACATTTGAAGCATCACAGGTTCTAAAATAAGCACGTAGCTTATTGAGCGTGAATAATTATTCTTATTGAATATGTGCGATGTAATCAGCGGTTTTGTTAATCATGATTTTACTAAGAATCTAAAAACTGCGAGCAGATGTTTGACAATAGATTTGAATTAAAAGCAGGATCTCTTGATCTTTACACCCTTGCAATGTAGGTTTCAAATACGAGGGTTGTACCGAAAGTAATGGAAAAGTGGGCATAAACATTTCATTAACTGACATAGGTAGTTCATATTGCACATGTTGGTAGAGTAACTCTTTCTCTATACAAAGGTATTACTCAACATAAGCCTCCATCAAAAGTGATGCATTTTCGCCATCATTGAACCAAACTCTCGAATCCTCTGAAAAGATTCGGTGTGGACTGTTACACTCACTTCTTTACAGCCGCTTTCACCTCGTCTGTGTCATCCAATCGTTGTCCTCGCGGACTGCCCTTCATTGGACCGAACAGGTAGAAGTCAGAGGACGCCATAAAGTGGGCATAACTTTATCATTATCTGACGGAGTTCGTTCAAATTGCACATGTTGGTAGAGTAACTCCTTCTCTATACAAAGGTACTACTCAACATAGTCTCCATCACAAGCGATGCATTTGCGCCATCGTTGAACCCAACTCTCGAATCCTCTGAAAAGATTCGGTGTGGACTGTTACACTCACTTCTTTACAGCCGCTTTCACCTCGTCTGTGTCATCCAATCGTTGTCCTCGGGGACTGCCCTTCATTGGACCGAACAGGTAGAAGTCAGAGGACGCCATAAAGTGGGCATAACTTTATCATTATCTGACAGAGTTCGTTCAAATTGCACATGTTGGTAGAGTAACTCCTTCTCTATACAAAGGTACTACTCAACATAGTCTCCATCACAAGCGATGCATTTGCGCCATCGTTGAACCCAACTCTCGAATCCTCTGAAAATATTCAGGTGTGGACTATTGTACCCACTTCTCCACAGCCACTTTCACCTCGTCTGTGTCATCAAATCGTTGTACCTGGAAGCTGTCCTTCATTAGATCGAACAGGTGGAATTCGGCGTACGCCAGATCTGGGCTGTGTACGATCGAGAGGAGATCACCGACCAGGTTAATTTGATGATCACCTGATTTGTTGCCAAAGATGTATGTGGTCTCGCATTGTCATGGTAAATGGTAATGCTTTTCAGATTCTTGTTCGGTCTCTTCCTCCTTATGGCTTCTCTAAGCTTCTTTAGTGTTTCAATGTACGGCTCGCTGATCTCGGTACGGCCACGTTCCAGAAAATCAGAGAGAATGACAACCCTGTCATCCCCAAAAGCAGTCACCATTACTTTCTGTGCTGATCGCTGGTTCTTGAACTTCTTAGGCCTTTCTGAAGAGGTCTGACGCCATTCCAAAGATTGATTCTTCGTTTCAGGATAGTAAAGATACATCCATGTTTCATTCCCTGTCTCCAAATCGGGGGAAAATGTGTCTTGATGCGCTTGAAATGCTTCCAGCAGATCAGAGCAGACTTCCACATTTCTCTCCTTCAAATCGGGTATCAACTGCCGAGTATCTATTTTGCACACACTTTCCCATACCCTAGGTCTTGTACCATCTTCTGTACACGTTACACACACAAGGTATGTGACGTATATTCTAATTTAACTTTCCGTTTAAGTTTCTTTTTCTATGTAAATTTGCGTTCCGTCTCCTAAGCGTTTTTCAAACTTAACGTGATATCTTCACTCTCGCAAGAGTATGGTTGGCAACGCATTGAGGGTGAGAACAGAACGATATATAATGTTTGAGAAGCCCCAAAGTTGTGAAGATGGTTGAAGTTATCATACTAATTGTGGAAGAAGTATTTGTGAAATTGAAGTTTGATTGATTTGAAGGCTGCCTGTTCTATACTTTAGTGTTGGTGTTGTCCTCTTAACCAAGTGTTATTATTACTAATAACTCACGTTCGTTGATTATACCTTGTGAAGGTGCCAAAAGATTAGTGGCTGAATTAAGACTAATTGTAAATAACTTTTTTCTTGACGTTTACTTGAATGACTCCTGTTTCACTGTAGGTGAAGTTTTTATGTAGTGTTTAGTCAGCTATATTTAAACGAATATTACAGGTACGAAAATGAACGCCAACCTATAAGAAGTTTCAGATCAAGCTTTAGCTGAATGAGATTTAAGATGAAGGGCAAATCCGGTCAAATAGTTCTGATGCGGGCACAAAAGAAATCATCATCATCATCATCATTGTCAACCATTATCAATCCACTGCTGGACGAAGGTCTCCCCAAGTTTCCTCCACAACGGTCTGTCTTGTGCCAGTCTCCTCCATGTCACCCCTGCATACTTTCGAATTTCATCCACCCATCTCCCATGTGGTCTTCTTCTGGGTCTTTTCCTGTCCCTTGGAATCCAATCTAAAATTTCGGCTGTCCATCTATGGTCTGTCCTTCTGGCAGTATGTCCAGCCCATTGCCATTTCAGGGATTTAACTCTGATCATGATGTCTTCCACTCTTGTCATTTTTCGGATCCACGAGTTCCTCTTCTTATCTCTCCTGGTTACATCAAGCATGCACCTCTCCATGCTACTTTGAGTTGTCTGCAGCCTTTGTATGTCTCTTTTAGTTAAGGTCCACGTCTCTGCACCATACGTAAGCACTGGAAGGATGCATTGATCAAACACTTTTCTTTTAAGACATAATGGCATATTGCTCTTGAAAATTATGTTGTTTCTTCCAAAAGCTCTCCAGGCAAGTTTTGTACGCCGATTAATTTCTTCATCAATGTGACCCTCACTTGATATCTGCTGTCCAAGATAAACGTACGTGTCTGTTATCTCCAGCTTTTCTCCATCAATCGATAAATCTTCATTTCTTGTAAAAGCATTGAACATCACTTTTGTCTTCTGAAAGTTCATTTTTAATCCCACTTCTTTACTCTTGTCAGCAAGTTCCTGGATCATACTCTGCAGCTCTGATGGGGTAGTTGCAAAAATGACTACGTCATCAGCAAAACGAAGGTGGGTTAGATAATCTCCATTAATCTTTATCCCCTTGTTTTCCCAGCTCAGCGACTGAAAAACACCCTCCAATGTGGCATTAAAGAGCTTCGGAGATATGGTGTCACCTTGTCTCACTCCCTTTCCAATTTTTACGTGTGTTGTATTTTCAAACAGCCTAATCTTTGCACTTGCATTTTCATAGATGTTATTAATAATATTAATGTATGCATCTTCAATACCGCAGGTTTTCAGAGCCATTGTAACTGCTGATGGTTTCACCGAATCAAAGGCTTTTTCATAATCGATAAAAGCCATGCACAATGGAAGTTCATATTCCCTCGCTCTTTCAATTAGTTCTCTCAGCACGTGGATATGATCTATTGTGCTGTAGCCACTCCTGAATCCAGCTTGTTCTCTCGGTTGAGCCATGTCCAGTGTTACCTTCAAGCGGCGTGAAAGAACTTTAGTGAAGATTTTATAAACTACTGATAGGAGGCTGATAGGTCTGTAGTTTCCGAGATCCTCAATGTCACCTTTCTTATGTAGCAGGATCATTGTAGCGGTGTTCCAATCCTCAGGAATCTTTCCTTCATTAAGGCATCGACTGAAAATTTGGGCGAGTACTGTTTCGATTTCTCCACTTGCTTCTTGTATGATGTCTACAGTAATTCCATCTTCTCCTGGAGCTTTTCCTCGCTTCATGTTCTTGATTGCATGTGCAACTTCTGCTGGAAGGACTGGAGGAACTCTGGTACAGGTATCTTTCATGATGTCTGGAGTGCATATATCATCCCTTTCATATAATTTGGAGTAGAAATCTTTCACTCTTGTCAAAATTTCGCCTCTATTTCTTGTTACAGAACCATCTTCTTTTCTCAGTGCCATAATCTGTTTTCTTCCCTTACTGAGATGTCCCTTTGCTATCTTTAGGCTTTGGTTGTTTTCAATTGCTTTCCTCACTAGTTCACAGTTGAATTTCCTTACGTCTTCAGTGATACTTTTTCTTACTGTCTTGCATAGCTCTATATATTCCACTTTGGAAGTCACATCTTCTTTAGTTGTCCTCATCTCTCTTCTTTTTTGCATCAACATTTTGGTTTTTCCTGATAATTTGTTCACATGCAACTTGTTCTTAGACCCAGCTAATTTTGTTGCTGTTTCCATAAGAGCTTTCGTTACTTTTCTGTTAACTTCAGAGATGTCCACTTCTTCCGATGTTAGGCCTTCTAAAGCAGAGAACCTGTTCTTCAGTTCCAACTTGAAGGTATTATGGTGTTTTTAAGGTTGGTTATGTCAATAGATTTTGTTTGTCTTATGAGCTTGCCACGTTCAAGTTTAGTGTTGAGGTGCATCTTACATCTCACCAATCTATGGTCACTACCTGTGTTGAACTTGTTTAGCACACTGCAGTCTTCTATGACGAATTTTTTGTTACACATAATAAAATCAATTTCACTTGTCGTCCCATTTGGATGTCTCCATGTCCATTTCCTGTGTGGCTTTTTCTTGAAGAAGGAGTTCAAGATGAAAAACCCTTCTGCCTCTGCAAACTCAACGAGAGTATTTCCACGCTGGTTTCTGTTGCCATGACCGAATTTACCTACTGAAGTTTCATTCTGTTGCCGTTGCCCTATTTTTGCATTGAAATCTCCCATAATTATTTTCAAGTGCTGCTTACCTTTATTATTTAGATGACAAATTTCCTCATAAAATTCTTCAATTTCTTCTTCAGGATGACTTGTGGTGGGTGCATAAGTTTGAATAATCTGAGCCTGGTATCTTTTCGAGAGTTGGATAACAAGTCGTGCAGCTCTGTCAGAGGAACTTTCAACTTCTACAACTTTATCCTTCAGTTTCTTGTTTATTATAAATCCAACACCACTAGTTCTGCCAGTATCTGTCCCACGATAGTAGAAGAGATGTCCACTTTTCAGTTCGATGAGATCTTCTCCTTTTCTCCTTACCTCACTTAGCCCCACGATGTCCCACTTGATCCTTTGTAGTTCCTCTTCCAATTCAAGAAGCCTTGATTCAGAAGATAGGGAGCGTCCCTTGTAAGTAGCCAAGGTCAGCATCAGATGGCAGCCTAGTCCGGTCCTCCGGGGATTCTTAGCACCTCTGCCTTCATGTCGCACTGGCCGCTGCCTTGGCCAGGTACATTCCAGCTGCCGGAGACTGAGGGCCAAGATTTAAGTTGTGGAATCATTTTGGAGGGGTTTGGCCATAACTCACCACGCTGGCCAAGCGGGTTGGTGAGTGTGGGATAGAATTTCCTCTAATCCCGATGGTATAGTTATACCGCTATGGGCGGTCGTCAGAGCCCCTTTAGTGGGAACAGGATGCACCACGAGAAGGCGGGGTTGACATTTGTCAAGGAGAGGCTGTGATGTTACGCATCACCTGACCTTACATCCCGGGCACAAAAGAAATAGTAATGGTTAAATAAGCTCAAACGAGAATTAAAATAGTTGTCTGTCTGCGATTCAGCATCAGACCACCGAAGACTTCGGTAAAGAGACAGCTGGTTGAAAATTTTGTTTCCACGAATCGAGTCCTTCTCCCACTCTCTCCTTTCCTTAGAAGTATCAAGTATAGCCATTTATGTTCCTGCTGAAACTCTGGATCTACGATAACCAGTGAATGACGCTTACTCGCTACTTATAGTTTAATATTTTGCACAGTCTACTGGTAGTGAACTACAGGAAGGATTAAAGTCCTTCCCTCATTAAGAAATATTTTCTTTAAAAAACTACGACAGTTGAAAAAAGCATCTTGTAGCATGATGCACGTAAACTAATACTTTAGAGGTGTTTATGTTGTTGTAGATGCATGCTGAGTAATAACTAAATGGCGCTGCCAGAACAAGAAATCAAAATGGCGTTTGTGCAGGAAAAGGCGCAACGTGTTCTGTGGTACCACAAGACCACAGAACACATTGCGCCTTTCCTGCATTTATGGTTAGTATAACTGTTCAGCGAAATTTCAGAAGGGAGTGCCGACGTCCACAAAGTGATCATAAGAGCATAAGAACTTAGTATGCAAAGTTTAAGAAGACAGGAAGTGTTGGTGACAGAAAACGAACGGGGAGTTCATTTGTTAGTGAGGAAACCGTTGATGCAGTGCTGACAGCCTTCGTATGCAGGCCCTTTAATATCCACTCGTCGAGCTCGTCTGAATTCGCAATCCTCTGCACTGCACTGAAAAACATTTTAGTGCAGTGCACAGGATTACGAATTCAACACTTTCAGATCCGCAGTTTAAAATGCGCATCAGAAAGCGTTGCTTTCTCTTTCACATTGTTTTCCAAAGTGGGCATTGAAGGTAATGTTTGAAAATAAACCTTTCCGCCAGACTGCTCCCTAAAGGACTATAATAATGACGTCGACCACACGAAAGCACAGAGAAGATGCTTGAGTTACTCGCTGTTGTCCAGTAGCAGGATGTTCGTATTAGGATGACTTGCTTTTCACATATTTGGGTTTTGGAGTAAATAATAGAGGACTAGAAGCAAGCCTTTATCAATTCTGACAGATTTATGGTTAGTACTGCTGAGATAAGAAGGGAAAAGAATTTATTTTGAGGTACTTTCCTAAAATCTGGCTACTATGTGAACATTTTGGCATGGAAAGTGCCGAAACATGTGGGCACAATTTAGTTTACGTACATCGGCCGGTTAAAGAATCAATGAAACCAAATCTGACCTGTAAATTTGGGTAACACGGGAGGGTCATGACATTTGTACATCGCAGACGGATATTTCATCAGCTCATCGAGTTTGAGGAAAACGTTATCGCATGTCTACGTGAAGCAGGATGCGCCAAACCTCAACGCGTTTAGGACAGTTGCATGTTATTTGAAACAATAAGCACCGTAAGGTGATTCACGTCATCCTTCGCAATCTCATTGTCCTCAAATGACTACGAACGAGTCGGGATAAATGCCAGATTCTAGACATGGATGTAAGTATTTTCGTGGAAGAAGGACTGATGGAGAAGCACATGCATACATCTGTACCATTCATAGACGCCTCCATGAAGCTGGTATGCGAGGGAGATGTTTCCTGCTCTCACTAGAAGCAACAGACATTCCAGAATAAAGTAGTTTAGCGAAGGAGCTGAGCTGCGTGACAAACGGCAAAGCATCGTCTTCAACGATATGACCAGTAGCGGTCAGAGAGGTTACCATCGTTTCACGCCCGTGTGGTTATGTAACTCCGGAAGAGCTTCAATGCCGTGTATCTTTGAGCTCCGTACACGACCTGGTGCTGTGTTCCTTATCTCGGGGGCCATCTCTTACGACAATCGGTCATCTCTCAGTGTAGTTTAAATACCTAGCGGTACCTGTACCCCATTCTGAGTCATTTGGTACAATCACCATTACAGAGCGTGCCAAAAGCCGCGTCCAATTATTATCATGCCGAACCAATTACCTTATTGCACAACTGGAACTATAAGCCATTCCCGTGATACTATGGCCATCACGGTGGTAGAACCCGTAGCCGAATGAGCCCATCTCGGATGTTATGAAATGGAAACTGAGAACAGAACTGATACTAGGGCCAAAAGTGACTGATCTTAAGTGTAGCAAATTTAGCTACCGCAGGAAGGTATATTATTAGGAACTATATTGACTCAGTTTGTAACCGTATTAGCCCTTGTATTGATGCGAGGGGCAGTGACACCTTACTCATATACATGTATCAGCTTCAATATAAGAACTGCAAATGTAAGATTAATTGTTATTAACCCTTCGATACTTTAGAGCATCCATTTGTATCGCATGCAAGACCAGTGATGTAGCAAACCCTTGGCGCGGTTTAGCGACGCCAAGGCACCTTTTCTCAAGGCTTAGTGGCGCTAAGGCACTTTTTGTGGTTAGTTGGTAAGAAAAGTACTTCAAAGAAATGTGTTTGGATGATCATGTAACAAAAGCATTGATTTACATGGAAGCATATACACGTTTCTCAACAGAACGTTCGCATTACAAGGACGAGACTAAACTGTTTGATTGCGCAATAAGAAGTGATCCGACTGCTAAGAGGAAAAACAACACAGAAGATATAGATAGAGCGATATGTGGCCACTACGTTGGCGTAGACTTTTCACTGTTTGTCGAGGTGGGCCTGGGTTCGAGTCCTATACGTGGCAAGGGTAATGTACTTGTCTTACAGCACTGCTTTGTCCCTTCCTTGGAACCAGTGGCCCTAAATTAGGAACGAACGGCTGCTTATAGAAAGTTACCCTAATTAACGTTACTCAAAGTGATCTTTAACTACCCCGCCCCCCAAAAAGGGTGACAAGTATTGTGATTGAGAAGGGCATTTCATACAAATTCGTCATGAGCTCCAACAAAAGTAATCCCCTTAGCCCATTCTGTGATTTCTTATGAGTAACTCAAAAGAATATCCCGGGGCTCGCATGGTCAGATGCACTGGCTTCTGGCCAATTGCTCACGATGGGCTCGAGTTCCGTACGATACATGGACGGATGCCCTCTTGCAACCAGTGGCTCCAAATTGGGGATCAGCGACTGTGGCCCTAGGAGTTCACTGTGGTCATTATACACGGAAAGAAACATAAAAACAACGCAAAAGATATAGGCTACTCCGACGCCATAATCTTAACAAAAGCGGCAAATAAGTTACATGCTTTCAGTGTGACTTATTCATATTATTTATACTGCGTATTTGGAAGCGTTCAGAATGACAGAACAGCATTTAAGGGAAACTTAGCATTTTCAGCATCTGACTCTCACGTAACTTTAATTTTTAATTAAAAACATTTCTAATTAAGCAATTTTAATAAAAGTTGATAAAAATAATTAGTAATAAAACGTGAATTCTAACTTATGAAAACAACGAATCATATTTGTTTCACCTAACACATTCGCAGCTAAAGCACGTTTTTTTATTAGAACTACATCACTGCACAAGAGACTGATTCTGAACGGAATAACCATTCTGTCAAGGAAGGTGTAAAGCTCCTAAATTGAAGTTCTAAAGAAAGAAAAGTGAAGGAAGTTTGCCCAATTGAAGTTCTAAAGAAAGAAAAGTGAAGGAATTCGCCTAATTAAAGTTCTAAAGAAAGATAAGTAAAGAAATTTCGCTTATTTAAAGTACTAAAAAAAAAAAAAAAGGAAAGGAATTTCGCCTAAGTACTGAAGAAAGAAAAAAAAAGCGATTTCGCCTAATTGAAGTTCTAAAGAAGGAAAAGTAAAGGAATTAAGGAATTTCGCCTAATCGAAGTTCTAAAGAAATAAAAGTAAAGGAATTTCGCCTAATTAAAGTACTAAAGAAAGAAAAGGAAAGGAATTTCGCCTAATTGAAGTTCTAAAGAAGGAAAAGTAAAGGAATTAAGGAATTTCGCCTAATTGAAGTTCTAAAGAAGGAAAAGTAAAGGAATTTCGCCTAATTAAAGTACTAAAGAAAGAAAAGGAAAAGAATTTCGCCTAATTGAAAAGTACTAAAGAAAGAAAAGTAAAACAACCGCGCCTAATTCAAGTTCTAATGAAAGAAAAGTAAAGGAATTAAGGAATTTTGCCTAATTCAAGTTCAAAAGAAGGAATAGTAAAGGAATTAAGCAATTTCGCCTAATTGAAGTTCTAAAGAAATAAAATGAAAGGAATTTCGCTTTATAAAAGTACTAAAGAAAGAAAAGGAAAGGAATTTCGCCTAATTGAAGTACTAAAGAAAGAAAAGTAAAGCAATCTCGCCTAATTCAAGTTCTAAAGAAAGAAAAGGAAAGGAATTTCGCCTAACTGAAGTACCAAAGATAGAAAAGTAAAAAAAATATCGTCTAATTGAACTTCAAAAGAAAAAAGTAAAAGAATTTCGTCTAATTGAAGTTCCAAAATAGAAAATTAAAGGAATTTCAGTTTGGTCCTATCAGAGTTTTGGGTTGTAATATATTTGCCCGGATACCTTTCGGTTCAAAATGACTACCAGCAGATGAACTCCTCTCCTTCCAGTCATTGACAAAGGACAATATTTCGCCAATCGTTATACAGTAAGTAATCTACAACATGTTCTTCGAAATATCACGGCCTATGGAATTTCAAGGTTCCGCCTTGGTAAGCCTGATAGGGTACGGGCATGAGTGATAGTCCAGTTATAGTAAATCTCCCTCTCTCTCTTTTTCTCTTAATTCCAAAAATTTCGAAGCCTCTAAATTTTATGAATTATTTCTTATAAGTTTAAATAAAGTGGTGCAAAACGTATACTACAGTATGAACAGGTAGAACGTGACCAGTGAAATATTTGACTGATGTAATCAAACCTTTATCGGATAATAATCTGGCAGAAACTAAATGCCAGAAATTCATAAATGCAATAGTTATTCGGCGGCATTTTGCTAGTTGTAGAACTGCTGCTTAATAGTGATTGTCTTGAAAAGGAAAAAGAAAAAAATGTCGACGTCTTTCTGTTTTCTAAGTTTATGCATCCGTTGACTACTGACGTAGTCCATCTGTTGCTTAGAGTCACTTATTTGAGTATCCAAGCGACTGAAGAAAAATACTAAGATATGTTAGAAGTGTACAAAAACCGATGCTTCCCCTTTGATGAAAAATATGACCCAGAGAGTTCATTAATATTTCAAGTTTGTCTTCATTTTCACGTTTGTCATCATTTTCGTCTGCTACAAATTTTGCAGATGTACTTCCAAATCATTTCAGCATGCACACTATTTGTGAAAATATAAATACATGTTGTTTCAGCAACCCATGCTAATACTAAATTGGTTTACTCATGATTAAAAAAGTATTTGTACATGAGAGAAAAATAAAAAGGCACGAAATCGAGATAACCATTTGCGATTTTGGAAAACATATGCCCGGTTTTAACCACTATTCACTTTAAAAAAATTGCGTAATATAAATATGACAAGACGATAAAAAGTCAACTCCGTTTATTAGGCGTATACATGATGAGAAACAAAGAGATGCAAGCTTTCGTTACCTCCGGGTAGCCTTATCAGGAATTTAGTAGCTAAGCTTGCAGAAAAAACGAAAAAAAAAAAAAAACACTTCTAAGAATACAAGTAAATTCAAAATAAGCAAGTTTCGCGGTGCGCAATTGCTCTTGCGCTGTCGTAACGTGCTAGTTTCTAAACGTCTCTCCACCTGGGTACTGCCCCATCAGTTCCAACATCACGAGCAAGAGCAGTCGTAAGTTTTCCAGCTTTAACGACCCTTTGGTGCTCAGAAATCCGGATCTGGATCGAACTCTTTGTCACCCTGATGTAGAACTTAACGGATGCGTCAGGGTAATCTAAAGGAATAGCGAAGATCCCGGAGTCAGATAGCGTAGAAGGTGATGCGCGCTGGTCTATTTCAAAGTTACCAGGCAAAGGTCTAGGCGTCATCACGCCGATATCGTAACCCAGTCTTCGCAGAGTATTCTTTAGGAAGTACGTTAGCCTAGCAATGTAGGAAATCGAACCCGCGAATCGGGAGGGCTGCGCTGTATGGTTGACACGAGGCTGCGCGGTGGCAGTTGTTGCTGCTTTTCTGACTGTTTGGTCGATTCTGAGCATGTCGTACCCCACTGCGGCAGCTGGGTCTCTAAGGCTACGGATCTGTTCCTCTCATGTGGCCTTGTTAAATGAGAGTTCGACGTCTCGCTTTGCTAGGTACCTGAAAAGCGCATATTTGCGTGCAGCCGGGCCTTGTTGTGTCAGGCAGTATGGGGTTATTCACGTCAGTGGGCTTGTAGTAGAACTCTGTGCTAAGTGTTCCAGAGGGTAATCTTCTTACCCGTACATCCAGAAAAGGTAACGCACCTCCGGATTCATATACAGCTGTGAATTTAATGTCTGGGTGCGCAGCGTTCATTCTAGCGCCAAAATCACGTAGGCCGGCTTCTTCATGCTGCCAAATAAAGACGATATCATCAGCGTATCTCAATCAGATTTTATGTACCCGGGCTGACGATTGCAAGAGGTTATTTTCGAGAGGCCGGAGGAATGCTTCAGCAAGGACCGCCGACATCGAGGACCCAATAGGTACTCTTTTGTTTTGTTTGTAAATCCTGGATCGGAAGCTGAAGAAACTTGAGTTCGTGAACTCTGTCCAGTAGTTCAGAGATAGCCTCCACAATTTCCGAAGGGAACAGGTTCGACTCAGCGATAGAGCGCTTCAGGTTTGCGGTGGCTTCCTGCACCGGCACTGAGGGGTATAAAGACTTGATGTCAAAACTTGCCAGTGATGTCACCTAGTGACACGGACGTGGACATCAATCTGGAAATGAAATCAGCTGAAGAGAGTAAGACACTTTTCCGCTGGCCGTAGGAACGGCTGCAAGAAGGGCGAGAATGCTTTTTCCAAATTTGCTTAAGGGGCGCGTTTCCTGCTGACAATAGGTCTGACTGGATTGTCTGGCTTGTGATGTTTGAGTCGAGTAAAAAGGTGAAGTACCTTAGGTACCGATGGGATCTTGGCCCCTCTTCTATGTACTTCAGGTCGCGCTTTCATTCCTTCTACTCACTTAATTGTGGCTACCCACCTGTTAAGCAGGTTTACAGCCTGCAGGATGGAATCAGATTGGGTGATGAACTCCTCAAGTTTCCGGTGGTATTCGGACTTATCCATTACTGCAATTTGCCCGGACTTGTCTGTGAGGGTGAACATGAGGGAGTGATCTTCCTTGAAGTTGGTGACAGATTTAGGCATTCCCGGTGCTTTCCCGAGTCGGCGTTGCTTTATGGAACGAGTTAATTTGTCAGCACATCTGAGTCTAATCTGGTCCCTTTCTTGGAGTTGAATCCTCTGCAGAACGTCTTCAATGGCGGGAATAACGGCCTTAAGTTTGACTGGCTCATCAAATGCAAATTTTTGGCCTTTTTGTAGTATTTTCATCTCTTCCGGTGAGAAAGTCCGGGAAGAGACATTGACTGTGGGAATCTCTGACAGGTGGCGCGGAGGGCCTAGTTTATCGCTGAGGTAGGCCAGCTTGCCCTGGTGCTTCGCCGTTAGGGAGCGGTATTGGCGTCTTGAAAGCATATCAACTCTGCAGAGAAGCGCGTCGAACCCCAGGAGGGTAACCTCCTCTGCAAGGTTTGTATGTGTGCATCAAGGACGTAACCACGAGCCTTCCTTTGATATGGCACCGGCTTCTTGATGTTCTACGTAGGCACCCGGCACTGGGATCAAACCACTCGTGACATCGTGCAAGTGTCTTGTTTATTTTGAATTTACTTATATTCTTAAAAGTGTTTTCCTGTTGTTTCTGCGATCTTTGCTACTAAATGTCTGATGAAGCTACCCGGAGGTAGCGAAAGCTAGCATATCTTTTGTTTCTCATCATTTATACGCCTTATAAACGGAGTTCCCTTTTTTTAACGTCTTCTCATTAATTTGGCGTACAGAAATCCGCTTTTTCATCGTTCGGAATATAAATATGTTAGAGGTACTTGCAATAACTGAATTTAAATATATGCTCCAAACAAGAAAAAACAAAAAAGAAGCATTGGACTGCTATGCATATGGACTTGAAGCTTAAAAATTGAAAAAAAAGGTATTCTCATAAAAGGCACTACAAAGAAAAGCTAAAGAATTCATATAAACACTACTAATTGATATTGAAAGAAGACTAATATTAAATACTTAAAAGTTAAAAAGTATATATATGTACATCTATGTATGTGTGCTATGTATCTTCAAATGGAGCGGTGTTGAGATGTTTTGAGGAAATTTGGGAGAGTGTATCAATCCTTGAGGAAATAGAAGTTTCTCTAGAGAAAAAAAGAAACCGAATTGGAAACATAACATCAAAGTAAAGTGTTATTTACCTATGACAAGTAGCATATGCATTTCAATATACAGCAGCTCGTTTGCAATGCGACCTGATATGTTTCAATCTTATTCTTCTGAATAAATTTCCGAATAACATATGAAAATCAATAAGATCGCTTTCTGATAAACTTGATACCACTAAGCGAAAATAATTCTTTCTTCAAGAAAAAACAAGTTATTTCAACTAAGCTTCTGTAAAAATGCCGAGAATCTAAAGAATTTAGGAAATGTCGTCTCGAGTTTAATCAAGACTTTGTTAAAACGACGAACAAGAGGCATTACAGAAGTTCTGGATTTATCGGAAAGTGGATTAATACCTTTTAAAGAAGAAAAACAGACGCATAATTCTTCTTGACATTTAAGTCGAACGTTTATTATGGTTTCTAGCTAATTCTGTCCACTCTTCCGCAAGACAAGGAGTCGAAGACGCAAGCCTAATGTCCTCTGATCGAAGCTCCTTTGCATATCTAATTAATCAAAGCTAATTTGGGCTCGCTGATGGGATGACCCAAAGTGCACGACACAATTTTGTTGCGTTCCGCAATCATTTTGAGTTGCTTTGTAAAACGGATTGCAGAGAAGGCTGGATTTCCTTAGCTTAATGGCTTTCAAGTAATACTCTGACCTGGTCGTTACCTAACGTATAAATATATATATATATATATATACATGAAAACTTTGTGTTTCCTGTATCATTAAATTTGAATATTTTGATTAACTTGAAAGTCATTTCGCTTAAAAATACTTCAAAGGAAAGGAGTTTCCTGAAACAGATATTTTAATTCAGGTCCGGAAAGCATTTCTCAAGAGGCGTTAACTCAATCAAACTTTTCCTGCTTTTGTCACCTGCAAACCGGAATTTTCTTTTTAAAGGAGCATACTTAATTCCTGTTTCGGAACTTAAAGGCTACCATAAGCAACTCAAAGAATACACTTAAATTAGGGCCAGACATAAAAATAATTTTTCATATTTTACCTTTAGAAGCAGAGATAGCGAGAAAAATGGAAATATATGCACATGAATCTGGAGAGGCATCCGATGAAAAAAAAAACTTTCTCAATTGGAGTTTAGGAGGAATGATATAAAACAGAATCGATATATGAAAAATTTTCCATGTACACGTGCGCCTTCTAGAAGCAATGTTTCCTACTGAAAAAAGAAGAAAATTTCTGGATCAGTGATCTCAGTTTTATGGCAACCAAAATAAAAACATTTTTGAAATCTGTCGCAAAAACATGGTGTTCACGAGCAGAAAAGTAAACAAAGCGGCACATGCGTGGCTAGTCTCTCAACAAAATGAACATTTTTGTTTCTGACGACATAAAAACGCTCGTTCAACATTGGACTACTTGTGCTGAAACAAAAGGAACACCGTGATGAAAAATACTGTCCTTGGAAGTTCTCAACGGTTGCACTATATTTCTCAAGTGCAAAGGATGTCGTTTGATAAATCACGTAACAAGAAGTCAGGTGTCAATATTCTTCCCGCGCATTTGACGAAATAAAGTGGAAGATCTCCCCCACGAAGGTAGGAACATCGCTTCTTTAGCAGATGGATATGCGCCCTTTCCTTAACCAGGAAAGGAAGTTGAAAATTTTCTCCGATATTGTACCATGAGGAGGTGCGAATCGAAATTTATTTCCTTCATGCAAAGGATGTTGCTCTTATGGAAATCCATTGCGGGTTAACGAGGTGTACGCCCATGGTGCTACAAAATGAAAGTATGTATCGAAATGGAGCGAGACGTTTAAACATGTCTAGCCAGACGTTGAAGGAAAATATCGGTATGGGTGCCCAACGACACCCATTCGAGCGCATAATGAATACGCCGATGAGCCATTGTATTATGACCACCTACCTAATAAGATGTAGGACCCCCTTTAGCCAGCAAAACAGCAGTTACTCACACAGACTTCGATTCGATGAGGTGGCGATAGATGCCCTGGGATATATGGTACCATAACGTCAGTAGCAGGTCCTCCAGTTCCGGTACATTTCGGGGTAGTGTTGATTTAGCGCGAAACCGCTTTTCCAAGTAGAACCACAACTGTTTGATTGGGTTCATGTCAGGTGAATTTGGAGGCCAGGGCATTGATAGAAAGTCACCAGCATGTTCCTCAAACCACTCCTTGACAATTCTGGCAGTGTCGCATGGCGCATTATCCTGTTGGTAATGGCCAATCAGCAGCATGGAACACAGTTGCCATGAATGGGTAAACTTGGTCCGCAACGATGTTCACATACCTGACAGCTGTCAGGCATTGTGATATTGGGATAATGGGGCCTAAAGTGCTGCAAGTAAACATCGCCCACAGCATAACACCGCCACCGCCGACATGTTTCCGCCCAACAGTGCATCCAGGTGCAATAGCCTCCGTTGGAAATCGGCGGACCAAGTCTACGTGATGCACCAGACAAGGCCGCTTTCTTCCAAACATCCGCGGTCCAACCTCGATGATCTTGGGCCCATTTCATGCGACCAGGCCGGATATTCCGCTACACAGGCCTATGCGCAGAAGGCTGCGATAAACTGTGTGTGTGGCGCATTGCCCTGTCCACCATTGTTGCAGCTGCGAGTGAATTGTCGCACTGTGGCCCTGCGATTGCTGCGGGCAATACGCAACAGTCTTCACTCCTCTCTGTCGTAAATGAGCTGCGGACGACACACGGCTTGACGACGGTTCGTCGTTTCGCCATCTGTTCACCAATTTTTATACGTACTCACTACATAGTCACGTGAACAAATCACGAGTCAATCCATTTCGGATATCGTAGTTCTGAGGCGCCGTGCCGTCAACATTTGTACTTTATTAAACTCCAATAAATCGGCAGCGTTTCCCATCACTCTACTAACCAAAAGCCGATTCTCGGGTTGTATATATACTGCTCTGTGAATTTCCCCTGCGCCACCGTTCTGTCTCCAGGCGCGCTCATTTCTATAGGCTGAGGGTGGTCATAATGTAATTGCTCATCGGTGTGTAAGGCATACAGATACGTCTCTTCCTCGTACATCTAATGTGCTATATAAAAAAAAAGGTGATGACTTCTTGTAACACATTGCAATAGGGCACTAAACTTGGGTGCTCAGCACCAGAAAGCAGACGAACATCCATTATGTGTAAGCCTCCTTCATCTCTACCTGCAAAATGGTAAAGACGTTGCCATCCGGCAGAAAAATCATAGCAAGTTTCGTTTTTTATTATTAGAGTCGGATGTCCCCATGCCATTTGCCGAATGCTGTGTTGCCTTACAAAGGTATTGTACTGTTGCACGGTAATGCCAGAAAACATGCGGCGCAGCACAGGGCTGAGAGGTTTCGGCTATATGTTTGGGAAGTTCTGGTGCACCCTTCCTGTAGACCTGATCTTCCATATTGTGATTATACATCTGTTTGGTCTTCTCAAGAAGCATTTGGCGCGCGAGTCTTTTTCAGATAGGCTGTAATAGCGTGCATGCGTCAAGAGGAACTCAGTTTCTTCACCGCTGGCATACGCGTCTTATCAGGGCCACTCTTAGGGTGTATGGGGCCAAGGAATTTTTTTTTGCTGGGCCCTGTCTATAATAAGCATTGATGATTGATTAAAAATGATTAGGCATGTATTATTTAATTTATGGGGCTATGAAAGTTATACTGATCAATTGATGAAGATTTAGAATGTTTGGTAAAAATAATTTGCATTTGTTTAGTGTCCAATCATTTCTCTCTTGAATAGTTTAGGCTATAATTACTGCATTCTTAGAGTACGGTCTCTTTAACTGATGACCATGATCTCTCTAGAGACTTATATAATGGCCATGACCAGCTGCACCTTTCATAAGTATCGACAATGCAACAAATATCGGAAAAGAGGGCTTTTTCAATTGTATTCGCAATCCCAACTGAATTATTTTCAATTTCTTTGGCAGCAAGCCTTATTGCACGTTAAAGTGGCTGCAATGGTATTGAATATGCAGTATTTACGGCTGAGATCTGGATTACAAAACACAGCTTTTCTTTTTATATAAAAAATTATGTATATTTGGATGTTCTATTTATAGACCAACTGATATAATACCGTACATGAAACGACATAACAAATTCATGTATCATCACAAGTTCATTCTAGAAAATTTATTTTCCTAGCCTTCATTTAAACATAATCATTAATTGTGTTGTTTGAATCCATATGATCACATAATGTATCAATACGTTCTATTTACAGTAATGCCAAATTAGATAACATTTCTCGAAATATTGTAGTTATAAGATAGCTCTTGTATTCATTCAAATTTAGAGAAACTTCGCTCTGCTGAAACAATAGAAATTGGAATTGACAAATACAATTATTTTAATTTCGAGAAAGATAAAAGTTATTGCATATGAAGAATTTTATTTTGTCAATAAAATTCCTCAGAGGTGACTACTCTACCTTTCTCGAGATTTAAAGAGTAATCACTTCGTATTAACTACACAAAATACATCGAAGTTATAGTTTAAGGAAATGAAATCAAGTGCAACTTTGTTTCAATTTTTGATACACACTGATCACAAAGTTCCCATATGTAAAATTACATTAAATCTTGATTTGCTGCATTATTGTATTTTGAGCACACACAAGCATGCAAAATAACAAAAAAGGTGCATACGGAGATCCAGGGATATCGGAATCTCAAGGTGTTCCGTCTAATCCAAAAAAAGTGGCTGAGTTAATTTAGCTGTATTCAGAGGTTCCTATATACCATATAGTATTGATATGATATCCCATACCAACAAGGAAGCAATCGATTGGTTGCGTGCATGCGATTCATAAATATTTTGTTCTATTCTGCATATTTGATTTTTATTACAATAATTTTGTGTGCCTGTGATGAGCAGGGTTTTCCAAAGCGGGAGGTCACCTGACGCCCGAGCAAATATCGCGCTTAAGGGTGGTTCTGCGCTTTATTATCACGATAAAACACTTGCTTAGATCACTGTAACAACTGAGGTGTTAGTCATAAGTTGGGATTCTGCATATGCAATGCATGACGATTTAGTATACCCGAAAATATTGGCGAGATAGGTCGTCATACAACTGACGGATCAGCACATATAACATACAGAGATGTGCACCTGAGCTTTGCCTCGTCATGAAGGAGATCGAGGTTTACTGGAAAGGATTTTCATTTGAAACATCTATGATCTACATCGAAAAAAATTTCAGAACTGTCTTTTCTGCCAAAATATTTTTGATAACTTTGTTTAGGACTATTCATGGGCTTATTTTTGGAACATTACCAGAGAAACGAACGGACTCAAGATACGATTATAGCATAGTGAATCCGCTTATTTTTATGGTGTAATACCCGTAAAGATTATCCAGGTTTTCGCTCTCCACTAGGAGGCTTTTCAAGGCAATGGTAGGCATTTATGTCTACTGTATTTCATGAAATGGTAGACATTTTATGTCTACAGTTGCCTTGAAAAAGCCTCCTAGGGAAGAGCGAAAGCTTAGCAAATCTTTATGCGTATCGCACCACAAATCTAAATGGATTTACTACCCTGTAAGTGTTTTTTGAGTATTCACGGTCTGGTATATTTAAAATTACGTTAACGAACAAACTGTGGACAATGCAACATATTGAGTAAAGGAAATTTGAAACCTGAAATTCGCAACAAAAGAAGAGAATTGTTGTCTAAATCATGAAAGAAATACGGGATTACGCCATATAACACAAATTTTGAACATGACTATCCGATTTTTGGCGTAAATGTGACAAGGATGGCAAGTCAGATAATATCCGAAAACTTGAAAATTTTCATGGTCCTGGAGCGGGACTCGAACCCGCGTCTCCCAGGAAACGCCCGGGTATGCTAACCACTACACCAACCAGAACGACCAAGTTTCAAGTTTCCGATGAATTTGAATACCATCCTTGTCACATTTACGCCAAAAATCGGATTGCCATCTTCAAAATTTGTATTATATGGCGTAATCCCGTATTTCTTTCATGATTTATCTGCTTCTCCGGGCAAACACGGGATAAGTTTCTTAACCTCCAGATTCGCTAATCATGAATGCCGGTTGCTTCGACTAACGAATCCTGTGATGGTTATATTCAAATTGATCGGAAACTTGAAACTTGGTCGTTCTGGGTGGTGCAGTGGTTAGCATACCCGGGCGTTTTCTGGGAGACGCGGGTTCGAGTCCCGCTCCAGGACGTTGAAAATTTTCAAGTTTTCGGATATTATCTGACTTACCATCCTTGTCACATTTGCGCCAAAAATCGGATTGTCATCTTCAAAATTTCTGTTGTTTAAATGTTTGTCACGATACACAACGACTGCAACCATTGGCTACAATTCAAAACCTGAAATGCGATGTTCTTCCACATGCACAAAATCCTTCCACATACAACCCGAATTTCGCATCAACTAATTTTTATCGTTTTGGAACGAATATAGAAGCGTTTCGTAGTCGGTGGTTTTGTAGGCAGACAAAATCGCTGTTCACAGTGTAGTTCGTTACACTCAAATGCTTCCGAAAAAGGTCTGTTATCATAATTTTTAAACAAACCTTAGTGTCATAACTACAACGTTTTTCTTCGCCCATAAAAACTTTAAACAAACCTTAGTGTCATAACTACAACGTTTTTCTTCGCCCATAAAAACTTTAAACAAACATTTCTGTCTGTCACTAATACGTCTTCCTTCACCCATCTCTCAGTCGTAGAATTCCAAATTTCAATTTCCTGAGATTAAGGATTACCCAATTTATAAATTGTTTAAAGTATTCCATTACATATGTTACCTCACCAAAACTCAGAAATAAATTTGGATAAATGTTAAAGGTGAAGACTGTGTTTTAAGGAGAACAACATTGATGGTTTTGTTTCAAAAATAAAGTTGCAATTAAATTTATTCCTCTCTATTTTTTTTTCAAAGAATTTGTTCTCAGTGTTTTTAACACATGCATCTCCTTTCGGCAATGGTAACAAGCATTTCAAGACAGAAATAATAAAAAATCCAAGTAGTTTTACTTGGAATTTTTAAGATTTAATTACGAATTTCATTGAAGTATTCTGAAAGAAATTTCCTGGGTTGTTCAATGTTGTACTTAAACTAGAAATACAACAATAGAATCCCAACGGATTTTTCGTTCTTGGTGCACACAAAAGAGAGATTATAGAGAAAAATAATGTATGAAAGAAAGTTTTCTGAAAGTTTTAAAAGATTGTTGAGAAGGGTGATGAAACTTCATACCTTTCCCCCCCCCCCCTCATTTTTATTTTACTTTTTCACGTAAAAGAAGATTCTTTCATTCTACGATAACGAAATGGCGATACTGTACTTCTAACTACATCTCAAGATACTTAAATTTTTAAATCATCTTTGATAACTTTACTTATATTTAGGTACACTGGGGTCCAAAATTAAAGTACGGAAGGTATTCTCAAAGATAAAAAAACACAAGCATAAAGGTAATGTATACAGCTGCCGTTCCATAAAAATTTAGAATAAAATCACACAAAATGAAGAAATATAGGTCTAGCAAAATATATGTTATCCTTTTTCAAAATATCTTCCCGCGGATGATATGCAACGGTCCCATCGTTCAGTCCACTTTTCAAAGCATGTGGCGAAAACATTTTGTGGAAGCTGCTTTATCTATCCCGTACAGCTTGAATAACGTCAGCATCTGTGCTGAATGTTGCGCCACGGAAATTCTCCTATATTGTTGGAAATAACCAGAATCGCGCGGAGTGAGATCAGGGTTGTAGGCAGGCTGTGACATTATTTCAATACTGCATTTCGTAAGAAACTGAAGCAGCCACATGTGGGCGGGAGATATCATGGTGTAGGGTCCACTTGCCCATCGGTTCCGGTCGCCTAATTGATATGTGTCGTCGCAGACGCTTTAACACTGAAATTTAATACTCAGAATTGACAGTAATTTGTGGAGGAATCACATGTTGGTAGACAAACCTCTTTATGATCAAAGAAAATTATTATCATTACCTACCCAGCTGACTTGGTCTGGCGGACATTTTACGGAGTAGGCGAGCCTGTGTGTTTCCAGACACTCGTTGCGCACTTCGTGAAGGGGTCGAAATAGTGGACCCGTGTTTCATCGCCAGTTATTACTGTGTTTAGAAAGTTTGGATCCTTTGCAATCATTTGCTTCCACTCATGACACACCTGAACTCTGGCTAACAACTATTCTCTCATCAGATGATGAGGTACCCATCTGGAACACACACGATGCGGCAGTAATTAGTCGCGTAGAATGCGGAATGCCGACGTTTTTGAAATATTTGTTGACGCCGCTATATCTTCACACATCATTAGTCGATCTTCTTGCAGAATAGCCCAAACATTGTTAACAGTACGCTCCGTAACACCACTTTCAGGTCGACCAGGACTAGGAGCGAATTCTGCCGACAAACGCCCTTGTTTGAAATCATGGTACCATCTAAAAATCGTTGACACACCCAAACATTTGTGTTTCTAAGCTTTGTTTTATTAAATCAATTGTTTGTGGAGCCGTTTTACCCAAACAATAGCAACATTTTATCGTACAACGCATTTCATTCCTTAACTCTAAATTACTCACCTCCATAGCTGTATGACGAAATGTAGACGTACCTTAAACAACTGCGCAATAAGAAAACTAGAATCATCTGCCACGGCTAATAACTGTTGCCATAGATACTTCCTTAATTGAGTTAGTCGTCTGCGTGTTTAATTTTCTCCTTTGCACCTTTGCCAACTCAAAAATAAAAACTCTCTGTTTTTATGGAACTACCTGTGTATTTTATAATAATAGAAAAATTTATACAGATTACGTATATAGCGTCACATCCTCAAATGTCACCAAGGTGATATGTCAGATTTTAACCTGAAAACGTATTCATAAGGAATGTAATTGCGTCGTAGAGACATTCAACTCTCACAAATACGACACATACTGTTCACCAGGTTGTTGATGAACCCCGGAGCCAAAGAATTTCATTCCTCCATGAGAGTAGTGCGTAGCTAGGAAAGGTCTCTGGGAGGGGAATGGCGCATTCTTTTTCTCCGGAGCGGAAAGCTTGCCCAATTGAATTACACCGACGGAATTATTCGCTGTAACTTTGCTCTCTTGACACATGCTTCACCTCTGTAGATCGTCACATACACGGTCGTATCATAATAATATGTCCACGCCCAGAATCACAGTGTAAACCGCCTAGGCGCGTCAGAGAGTGCACGTGACAAGGTTGACCACATGAAGATATAAGCGGCCGGCAGAACATACGAGCCGTATTGCATAACCTAAGCACAATGGATAGAGTTAGGGATTTGACGGACGTTCAAAAAGGAATGATCATCGGCTACTGCGCCAAGGGTGGAAGCATCTCAGAAACAGCAGACTTAGTGGGCTGTTCGCGAGGTGCTGTAGTAAGGGTGTACCAAGAATGGACCGCTGGCACACAGAGTACCTGCCGACGTCATAACTGTGAGGCATCAATGGCCATCGACCAAAGAGGAGAACGTCGCCTCCGTCGACTGGTAAAGGTCATCGACGCGCACCAGTGCAGCAATTGACCATGCAAATGAACGCTGGGGCACCCAGGTACATGTCCCCGGTAACAGTACAGCGAAACCTGTTACGCATGGGTCTCCGGAGTCGACGCTACGTCAAGGCGCCCATACTAATCCAGGTCCATCGACAACGACACCTGCAGTTTGCACGGGAATGCCGTCGTCCAAAGTGGGAAAGTGGAAAAAGGTTCCCGTCTCCGACGAATCGAGGTTTTTACCCAACAGAAGTGACAAGCGGTGGCTGATACGTTGTCAGACACACGAGAACCAACACCGGGATACACTTCTCGGTCAAGTACAGGCCGGCAGTAGCAGTGTGCATGTCTGAGTAATATTTTCCTGTTATGTTTTGGAACCGCTGGTACCACTGGGTAGGTCCCTGATTGCCAATGGGTACCCGTCTATCCTCAATGACCACATGAATCATTTGATGTTGGATGTTTACCCTGGTGGTGATGGCGTCCACTAACAGGACAATGCGCCGTGCTGCGTAACTAAGAGGGTGCATGACTGGTTCCAGGAACACGACAGCGATGTCTCCGTTCTCCCTTGACCGGCGAAATTGCTCTACCTCAATTCCATAGAGCACTTGTGGGACAATTTGAATCGACAGGTTTGACCCACAACCACGTCATCTCCGGATCTCCGTGATCTGCTGCAGTCCGAATGGGCACGGTGCCTCGGGCAACATTCCAGGGTCTGATTGCGTCCATGCTACGCCATGCCGTTGCTGTCATCAAGGCATGATGACGCCCTGTTGCTGCTGTCATCAGGACCAAGTGCGGTTATTCCCGTCTTTACGTAGGTGGTCATATTTTTATGATACGGCTGTGTATATTCCGCCATGAGAAGTGCGGAGTGCAGGAAATCGCAGGTTTTTGTTCCACCGAAAGCCATGCTTGAAGTAACCCTCTGTAGAAGAAGGAATCTTAATTCCGGACGCCGTGCGGAAGAAGCATCACACATTTTTCGAAGCGTAGAAGAAGAAATTTGAATTAATTCCAGATGACGCGTGAGACAAGCATCAAACATTTTTCGAAACGTGGAAGAAGAAATTCTCATTAATTCCAAACGACCTGTGAAAGAAGCATCACACATTTTTCGAAGCGTAGGAAAGGAATGCTCATTAATTCCAGACGACGTGTGGAAGAAGCATCACACATTTTTCGAAGCGAAGGAGGAATTTTCATTAATTTCAGATGATGGCAGAAAGAACATCTCACATTTTTGGAAGAACCAAACGCCTAGTTGATCTATTTCCACAATTAGCTCCAACATCAAAACACAATTTTTCCGGTGGCAGAATTCGAACCCTCATCCTTCTACTACGGAGACGAATGCTTTCCCAAGTATGCTACGCCGACGCAATGTATCACTACCACTTTCCGGTCTTGACATGTGCTTCACTTCTGTAGTACGTCCCAGTCCCCCCCCCCCCTCTTCATATAGGCACCCATGACCTTGCGGTTATTGCAGGAATTCGCTGTTACCGTTCATTTCCATGTTATAATTCCTGTATCTGTGGCTACAGCTGCACGTTCCTTCCACAAACTAAAGCTTATTCAATTGCATTCACAAAGTGCAGGAAGAACGGCTTAGTGACCTTTTGTTATTGTCAATTAAGCTGCACGTCCTTTCTATAAACTAAAGTTTATTAAAATGCATTTACTAAGTGGAGGAAGTACACCTTAGTGACCTTTAGTTATTGTCAATTAAGCTGCACGTTCTTTCCATTAACTAAAGCTTATTCAATTGCATTCACAAAGTGCAGGAAGAACCTTTCGTTATTGTCAATTAAGCTGCACGTTCTTTCCATAAACTAAAGCTTATTAAAATGCATTTACTAAGCGGAGGAAGAACGGCTTAGTGACCTTTCGTTATTGCCAATTATACTGCACGTTCTTTCCATAAACTAAAGCTTATTATATTGCATTCATAAATGAAGGAAGAACGGCTTAGTGACCTTTCGTTATTGTCAAATTAAGCTGCACGTTCTTTCCATAAACTAAAGCTTATTAAAATGCATTTACTAAGCGGAGGAAGAACGGCTTAGTGACCTTTAGTTATTGTCAATTAAGCTGCACGTTCTTTGCATAAACTAATGATCATTAAAATGCATTTAGGAAGTTTAGGAAGAACGGCTTATTGACTTTTGGTTATGTCAATTCAGCTGCACGTTCCTTCCATAAAGTATAGCTCATTAAAATGCATTTACGAATTGGTGGAATAACGGCTTAGTGACCATTAGTTATTGTCAATTAGGAACGAACGTAATAAGAAATTGGTTGTTCTCATATGATCGACGCTTTCGCACAACAGAAAACAAGGAGGAGAACATTCATTTAAGTGTTGTTCCGAATATTGTTGAGCAGACAATCTTCTTTACGGCATTCTATACTTCTGATTGCTTGATAAGCTACCGGCGTAGTATGTAAGGAAATGCTGTACGTAAAATGGAATTTGTGGCAATACGCCTAAGCATAGCAGACATAAATATACGGTGTTTGTACGCAAGGAGAAGCCCACTGAATGATTCTGTTCCAGAGCCCGGACATTACTAGCTAATCTACTGAGTATATGGCCCAGAGACAATTTAGGAATGGGTAAAAAAGTTTTGAACTCGATAGTGTATCTGATAGTGCTATAACAGATGGAGAACTGTTATCAGGTGCCAACTGTTAACTGTGTTACATATTCAGCGATGCGTAAACAAAAGGTGAAACCCGCATTTTTTTTTAAAGAAGAAGATTGTTGTAAAAAAAACTGTTCTTTCGCACCACAACAATGCTCGCCCACATACAACTGCAACAACCTTATCAGCAGTTCAAAACCTGAAGTATAAGGCTCCTCCAGGTCCACCTTACAGGCCGGAGCTAGCATCAAGCTATTTTTCAACTTTTCGGCATACTTGAAGAAGCATTAAGTTGTCGTCCGTTTGATTGTGAGGAAGAATTCGAAGAAAGTGTGCATGAGTGTTTTCAGATACAGACGAAAACTTTCATGGCCGATGGAATAAAGAAGCATGAAGACCGTTACAAAAAGTGTGCGAAACTGCAAAGAAATGAATTTAAAAACAAGTGTCATTATTTTAAAATTGTTTTTGGTAAATACAAGGAAATTGCTTTTGTTTTTGATTTACCGATGTGTAATCACTTTGAAATCTTGAAAATCGATAAGTATTCACGACAAATACAAAATAAAATGCATTTAACTCTCATGACCATATAACAGAAAGTGTAAAATTCAGAAAATGCCTAGAAATAACTTTGTATGGATCGGCCTACTGGTTGCGTGAATAATATATTTAGTAGTTTTAAGCCTGCCTTTGGCACTGATAAGAAACAAAAAAAGAAAAATATTGCCTTCTGTTGAGAATACTGTTCCTCAGAAAAATGCTGAAGTAGACTGAACGGACAAATTATTGTACAGCGTAGTACTCTACCTTTATTCTCACAACAGTAGCCAGGCGTCTTGGAAATGGCTCATTGAAGTGTTGAAAACATGGACGTGATATTACTGTTCACCAAGCGAGGATCGCCTGTCGCAGAGAGTTGCCAATAAAAGATGGAGAGCTCGGGCAGATCTTTCCATTTCGTTCCAGAAATTATCAGTCGTGATTGAGGGGAGAGGGGTGTCTGTCTGGTAAAACCATTTAAATTCTCCTGGAACTAATTGGTCCCCACTCGGGAAGTAAACAGTATGGCGTTATCCCGTTCAAAGATGGCGTCATGGTGCGGAAAGTAAATAATTACGAACAAGTTTAGATGGTCGGCGACGATGTTTACATATTTTGTGCAGTTGACGGAGGTCACAACGGGTGAAAGGAGCTCGCGTAAACGCATTCCAAACTGTTACACTGTCTCCACCAGCGTGCATAACCGCAAGCTGGGTCCATCACTGCATGTGGTCTACTATAACGAAGTAAATTTCTCCGTCATTTCTGTCCACGCCAGGATTCGAACCCGGATCCCCTCATTCCGGAATAAGTCACTCTACCAATTGAGCTACGCGGACGTTTGTTCTGACTAATATCTGCCTTTATGTCGTGTGCGTCCTGCTGGCAGGTACGCCACACTACGCACCACACGCATTGGTGTAATACAGTTGAAACCGTTATTGGTCAGATCAGATCTCTGCGCTCCAATTGTAATAGCCCTTTGGGAAGTGCAACCTAATCTTTCGGAGCTTCGCAGTCAACAAGGAGACACGATGTGGAGACCAATTGTTATAGCTTGTTTTTAGCACGTCTTTTGTAAAACAAGTTAGTAAAATCAAGCAATGCATTGATTATGATACGCTTTCCAACATACCAGAAATTATTACTCAAATTATGTGGATAATGGCTGTGGAATAAATCTCGCTCCTGTGTCCTGACCTTTGACCCCATTTCGATGATATTCAACAGAACCGGTTCAGTATACCTCAGGAATAGCATACTAAAGGTTTGTCGCAATAGATGCAGTTTTACGCAAGTTATGAGAATAATGGCTGTGGAATAAATCTTGCTTTTGTGCAATGACCTTTGACCATATTTCGTTGATATTCAACAGAACCGGTTCACTATACCTCCGGAACAACATGATAACGTTTTGTCGCAATCGAAGCATTTTTAGGTAAGTTATGATGCACAAGGGATATGGAATGGATCCTACTTCAGTGCCCTGACCTTTAACCCCATTTCGCCCATTTTTCAATAGTTTTTGCTCCCAGGTGGTTCCCTTCCACATCTGAAATTTCATCGAAATCGAACCATAATTACGCATGTTATGACGCATAAAGGCAATCAAATGGATCCCGCTTTTAAGTCTTGACCTTTGACCCCATTTCGCCCATTTTCAATAGGGTACGTCCCCGGGTGGTTACATACCACATACTAAAATGTCATCGAAATCGAACCGTTTTTAAGCAAGTTATGCCGCATAAGGATGCAATCGAATAAATCCCGCTCTTATGCCCTGCCTGACCTTTGACCCCATTTCGCCGATTTTCGACAGGATTCGTGCCGAGGTGGTTCCCTACCACATACTAAAATTTCATCAAAATTATATTTACGCATGTTATGACACATAAAGGCAATGGAATGGATCCCGCTTTTATATCCTGACCTTTGACCTCATTCCGCCCATTTTCAATAGGGTTCGTCCCCAGTTGGTTCCCTACCTCATACTAAAACTTCATCGAAATCGAACCATTTTTACGCAAGTTATGTCTCATAAGGGCAATGGAATAAATCCCGCTCTTATGTCCTGCCTGACCTTTGACCCCATTAAGCCCATTTTCAATAGGGCTTGTGCCCAGGTGGTTCCCTACCATATACTAAAATTTCATCGAAATCGAACCCTTTTTACGCACGTTATGACGCATAAAGGCAATGGAATGGATCCAGCTCTTATGGCGTGACCTTAGATACCACTTCACCCATTTTCAATAGGGTTCGTCCCCTGGTGGTCCCCTACTACATACTAAAATTTCATCGAAATCGAACCATTTTTACGTGAGTTATCGTGCCGAAAGGCGGACGGACGGAAAAAGCTGGAGCATATACGCTTCTTCAACCTACGGTTGGAAAGCGTAAAAAAGATCGTGCTTCTGTTATCAGTTTGTCCGTTCGTCCGTCAGTCCGTCCATCCGTCTGTACCTACGATATCTCACAACTATTAGTCCGATTTTATCTTCTGATTCAAGGCTTCTTGAATTGGAAGAGGAACTACAAAGGATCAAGTGGGACATCGTCGGGCTAAGTGAGGTGAGAAGAAAAGGAGAAGATCTCATTGAACTGAAAAGTGGACATCTCTTCTACTACGGTGGAACTGATACTGGCAGAACTAGTGGTGTTGGTTTTATAATAAACAAAGAAACTGAAGGATAAAGTTGTAGAAGTTGAAAGTTCCTCTGACAGAGCTGCACGGCTTGTTATCCAACTCTCGAAAAGATACCAGGCTCAGATTATTCAAACTTATGCACCCACCACAAGTCATCCTGAAGAAGAAATTGAATAATTTTATGAGGAAATTTGTCATCTAAATAATAAAGGTAAGCAGCACTTGAAGATAATTATGGGAGATTTCAATGCAAAAATAGGGCAACGGCAACAGAATGAAACTTCAGTAGGTAAATTCGGTCACGGCAACAGAAACCAACGTGGAAATACTCTCGTTGAGTTTGCAGAGGCAGAAGGATTTTTCATCTTGAACTCCTTTTTCAAGAAAAAGCCACACAGGAAATGAACATTGAGACATCCAAATAGGACGAGAAGTGAAATTGATTTCATTATGTGTAACAAAAAATTCGTCATAGAAGACTGCAGTGAGCTAAACAAGTTCAACAAAGGTAGTGCCCATAGATTGGTGAGATGTAAGATGCACCTCAACACTAAACTCGAACGTAGCAAGCTCATAAGACAAACAAAATTTATTGACATAACCAACCTTAAAAAACACCATAATACCTTCACGTTGGAACTCAAGAACAGATTCTCTGCTTTAGAAGGCCTAACATTGGAAGAAGTGGATATTTCTGAAGTTAACACAAAAGTAACCAAAGCTCTTATGGAAACAGCAACACGATTAGCTGGGTCTAAGAACAAGTTGCATGTGAACAAATTATCAGGAAAAACCAAAACGTTGATGCAAAAAAGAAGAGAGATGAGGACAACTAAAGAAGATGTGACTTCCAAAGTGAAATTTATAGCGCTATGCAAGACAGTACGAAAAAGAATCACTGAAGACGTAAGGAAATTCAACTGTGAACTGGTAAGGAAAGCAATTGAAAACAACCAAAGCCTAAAGATAGCAAAGGGACATCTCAGTAAGGGAAAAAACAGATTATGGCACTAAGAAAAGAAGATGGTTCTGTAACACAAAATAGAGGTGAAATTTTGACAAGAGTGAAAGATTTCTACTCCAAATTATATGAAAGGGATGATACATGTACTCCAGACATCATGAAAGGTACCAGTACCAGAGTTCTCCCAGTCCTTCCAGCATAAGTAGCACATGCAATCAAGAACATGAAGCGGGGAAAAGCTCCAGGAGAAGATGGAATTACTGTAGACATAATACAAGAAGCAAGTGGAGAAATCGAACAGTACTCGCCCAAATTTTCACTCGATGCCTTAATGAAGGAAAGATTCCTGAGGATTGGAACAACGCTACAAAGATCTTGCTACATACAAAAAGTGAGATTGAGGATCTTAGGAACTACAGACCTATCAGCCTCCTATCAGTGGTTTATAAAATCTTCACTAAAGTTCTTTCACACCGTTTGAAGGTAACACTGGACATGGCTCTACCGAGAGAACAGGCTGGATTCAGGAGAGGCTACAGCACAATAGACCATATCCATGTACTGAGAGAACTAATTGAAAGAGCGAGGGAATATGAACTTCCATTGTGCATGGCTTTTATCGATTATGAAAAAGCCTTTGATTCGGTGAAACCATCAGCAGTTAAAATGGCTCTGAAATCCTGCGATATTGAAGATGCGTACATTAATATTATTAATAACATCTATGAAAATGCAAGTGCAAAGATTTGGCTGTTTTAAAATACAACACACATAAAAATTGGAAAAGGAGTGAGACAAGGTGACACCATATCTCCGAAGCTCTTTAATGCCACATTGGAAAATGTCTTTCAATCACTGAACTGGAAAACAAAGGGATAAAGATTAATGGAGATTTTCTAACCCACCTTCGTTTTGCTGATGACATAGTCATTTTTGCATCTACCCCATCAGAGCTGCAGAGTATGATCCAGGAAATTGCTGACAAGAATAAAAAAGTGGGATTAAAAATGAACTTTCAGAAGACAAAAGTGATGTTCAATGCTTTTACAAGAAATGAAGATTTATCGATTGATGGAGAAAAGCTGGAGATAACAGACACGTACGTTTATCTTGGACAGCAGATATCAAGTGAGAGTCACATTGATGAAGACATTAATCGGCGTACAAAACTTGCCTGGAGAGCTTTTGGAAGAAACAGCATAATTTTCAAGAGCAATATGCCATTATGTCTTAAAAGAAAAGTGTTTGATCAATGCATCCTTCCAGTGCTTACGTATGGTGCAGAGACGTGGACCTTAGCTAAAACAGACATACAAAGGCTGCAGACAACTCAGAGTTGCTTGGAGAGGTGCATGCTTGGTGTAACCAGGAGAGATAAGAAGAGGAACTCGTGGATCCGAAAAATGACAAGAGTGGAAGACATCATGATCAGAGTTAAATCTCTGAAATGGCAATGGGCTGGACATACTGCCAGAAGGACAGACCATCGATGGACAGCCGAAATTTTAGATTGGATTCCAAGGGACAGGAAAACACTCAGAAGAAGACCACATGGAAGATGGGTGGATGAAATTCGAAAGTATGCGGGAGTGACATGGAGGAGACTGGCACAAGACAGACCGTTGTGGAGGAAAGTTGGGGAGACCTTCGTCCAGCAGTGGATTGATAAGGGTTGACAATGATGATGATGATGATTAGTCCGATTTGAAAAATTCGTTTTGCATTGGGAAGCTTGAAATATGCAAATGTTGTTCCTTCATTTTGTTTTTTTTACGATGTACGATTTCACAGGTAGAGGGCAGGGCGTAAATGCAGATGATGTCGAATTCAGAAATACGTTTTATTCCACATATTTGCTTCTAAACATCCGATTGAAAAAAAATTTATATCTTTCGATTCCATTTATGTTGAAGAGCATTTTAGATATAGTTACTTTTTCAAATTACGCATATATTTTCCGCTAGGAGGCGTAAAGTTAAATTACATTTTCTCCGATAGCTCTTCTTCTAAAACTCCGATTTGAAAAAATTTTCTTCAGCGGATACATCTCCTGATGGAAAATCTTTTGCATATAATTTATAATTTCAAATTTTTGGTAAAGAATACTTTGGCCACCAGGGGGCGTAAGTGTTAATTTTTGCTTCTGACGTATTTGCCATAAAATCGTAGCTTCTAAAATATCGATTAAAAAATTCTTTCGTGGACTGATGCCACTCACAATGATAAATCGTTTCAGAATATTTTCTTCTTAAAATATTTCACAGTTTTGGTGCCAGGGGGCGTAGATGTACATCTTATTTTTGTCAATATCTCTACTTCTAGGAGTCCGATTTGAAATATTCCTTCTTTGTTGGATTGCGTTTTCCGTGTGACATGTTTTTCATATAATTTCAAAATTTTCAAGTAATTCATAGACTTTCCGCTAGGGGGCGTAACGGTAAATTGCGTTTTCCCCTTATATCTCAGCTTCTAAATCTCCGATTTGAAAACTACTTTCTGCACCGGAAACAGGTCCTGATGGGAAATCGCTTTCACATAATTTCTAATTTTTGTAAAAAAATAGTTTGGCCACCAGGGGGCGTAAATCTTAATTTCCGCTTCTGTTGTATTTGCAGCAAAATACGAGCTTCTAAATTCTCGATTGAAAAAAACGTCGTTTGTTGACCGATACTACTCATGTCGACAAACCTTTTAGGAAAATTTTCTTCTTGAAAAAATGCATGGTTTCTACGCCAGGGAGCCTAGATGTATATCTTATTTTTGTCAATATCTCTACTTCTAAGAGTACGATTTGAAAAATTCCTTCTTTGTTGGATAGTGTTTCCGATGCGAAATGTTTATCCTATAAATTCAAAATTTTCAAGTAAATCATACACTTTCCGCTAGGTGGCATAAGTGTAAATTCCGTTTTCTGCGTTATTTCTGCTCCTAAAGCTCTGATTTGAAAAATTCTTGCTGTATCCCATACAAGACCTGATGGAAAATATTTTTCACATAATTTCTAATGTTTGGTAAAGAATGGTTTAGCCACCAGGGGTCATAAGTGTTCATTTCTGCTTCTGAAGTATTTGTTGCAAACTCGACTAATTTTTTTTTCTTCGACCGATTCCGCTTATACGGATAAACCTTTTGAGAATACTTTCTTCCTAAAATAATGCATGGTTTTCCCACCAGGGGACGTAAAGTCACATCTTATTTTTGTCGATATCTCTGTTTGTAAGAGTTCGTAAGCTCACGATTCCGTTTACAGCAATATCTGAGGGATGAAAAACCCGATTGATAATCTTCTTTCTTTCGTCAGATCTATTGCTTTCCATACCGGTTCCATTGACTTTGAATAGCTTTGATAAATTTAATTTGCGTCAGAACGGATTCAAAAGACGTGCTTATTACACCCGAAAATTCGGTGTCAACTTTCTTGTTCTTTGATGCGACGGATAGTCTTTGTGCGTAATCTTGTGGATGCGCCCGCATTAAATGCAGACCATTTCTGCTACGCTGAAGCCGTGCGATCTCTAGTAGAGATGCAAAACAGTGTGCGTTCAGCTTGAGATTCAATTGTCCGTTAAAAGTCAAATTTCTCCCGTTGGTTCAAAGTTTTGTATCTAGTCTCGATATATCTGTGCGACGGACTGACATGGGAATCCCAAGACTTCAGAAGTTTCTCTGATTAAGCCACCGGCCTTCCTCGCAGCCGCAGTTGGAAACGGGTCAAAAATTTGGGACCCGGGCCCGGCCGTCACATAATTCGACCCTACCCAGGCCTGACCCAGACAAATCTGCCTTGAGCTATAAACTCGAATGTATCATCATCATCAACATTGTCAATCATTATCCATCCACTGCTGGATAAAGGTATCCACAAGTTTATTCAGCAACAGAATGTTTGGGGCCAGCCTCCTCCATCCACCCGTCTCCCCCGAGGTCTTCTTCTGGGTCTTTTCCTATCCCTTGGGATGCAATCAAAAGTTTATGTTGTCCGTCGGTGGTATATTATCCTGGCAATGTCTAGCCTATTGCCATTTCAGGGATTTTACTCTGATCGTGATGTCTTCCACTCTTGTTATTTTCGTTATCCACGAGTTCCTCTTTTTTCTTTCTTGGTTACACCAAGCATGCATCTCTCCATGTTTCTTTCAGTTGATATCTGCCACCAAAGGTAAATGTAGGAATTGGTTACCTCCAGCTTTTCCTCATCATCAGATAAATATTCACTCCTTGTAAAACCATTGTACATCCGTTTTGTCTTCTGAAAGTTCATTTTTAATCCACATTTCTTTATCCTTCTGAGCAAGTTCCTGGAACATACTCTGCGGCTCTGAAGTATTATTTCTAATACCTCTGAAGGCTTCTTTGAAATATCGTTTTCTATTCAAAAATAAAACGGATATAAAATCGGGTCGAAATTGGGCCAGGGACACCTTGACCCGACCCGTTTGACCCGCAAGAAATTTTCGACCAGTTGACGCGTCACCTGTTTGCATCTCTGCTCGCAGCCACTATCTGTCCACTCAAAGTAAATCACGTCGCTGAATTTTTCCATGATTACTTTTCCGCGACTTTTAAATGCGTTACATTACATTACATGCACAAAAAAAATTAAATAATTAAAATGAGTAAATAAAGGCAAAAAAAAAAAAAAAAAAAAAAAAAAACACGCTCCCTACCGTTCCCATAAATGAACAAAATTAATTTAGTGGGTCAAGAATTGACTAGCATATAGTTCTCTGCCAGAGATATGGAAAGATATGAGTGAGCTCAGAAAGTCTCAAATAAATAAAGTGAAATAGCCTAGAAAACATAAAACTGTCCGCCTAATCAATTTTTGGCTGACAGGGTGCCTACCAGGGTTAGGGCTACCCCCTTCAAAATCATTCTCCTTTTATTTTTTTCTCTCTTGGCAAACTCCCACCGTTCAAAACTGGTTAGGCGGTCTTTTTTACGCTTTCCAACCGTAGGTTGGAGAAGCGTATATACTCCAGCTTTGTCCGTCCGTCTGTGCGTCTGTCGGCACGATAACTCGCGTAAAAATGGTTCGATTTCGATGAAATTTTAGTATGTGGTAGGGGACCACCTGGGGACGAACTCTATTGAAAACGGACGAAATGGGGTCAAATGTCACGGCAAAGGAGCGAGATCCATTCCATTGCCCTTATGCGTCATAACTTGCGTAAATATGGTTCGATTTCGATTAAATTTTGCTATGTGGTAGGGGACCACCCGGGGACGATCTCGTGACGTCACAATCTCGCGCTTGATAGGTTGGCGCGGTCACGCCATCTGTCACATTACGTCACACGTTGTGTGTGGATCCTATTAAGGTTTTATGACGCCACACTCTTGCGAGCAGATGGTCGCGATTCCCATCTGCCTCATTACGTCACGCTTTGTGCGCGCATGTTCGGCCGCACGATAACTTACGTAAAAATCGTTCGATTTCGATAAACTTTTAGTTTGTGGAAGGGGATCACTTGGGAAGGAACCCTATTGAACGTGAACGAAATGGGGTCAAAGGTTAGCATATAGGAGCGGGATCCATTACACTGCTCTTATGCGTGATAACTAAAGTAACAAAGGTTCGATTTCAATTAAATTTTAGCATATGGTAGAGGACCACCTGGCGACAAACCCTATTGAAAATGGGCAAAATGGGGTCAAAGGTCAAGACATAGGAGCGGAATCACTTCCATTGCCATTATGCGTCATAACTTACGTAAACATTCTTCGATCTGGATGAAATGTTAGTATGCTGTAGGGGTCTGCCTATTAAATGGGCGAAATGGGGTAAACAAATCCTATTGAAAAGGGGCGAAATGGAGTCAAAGGTTAGGATACAGGAGCGGAATCTATTCAATAGCCCTTATGCATCATAACTTACGTAAAAATGCTTCCATTTCGACAAAACTTTATCATGTTATTTCAGAGGTATACTGAACCGGTTCTGTAGAATATCATCGAAATGGGATCAAAGTTCAGGGCACAAGACCGAGATTTATTCCACAGCCATTATCCTCATAACTTGAGTGATAACTTGAGTAATAACTTGAGTAATGATTTCTGGTATGTTGGAAAGCGTATCATAATCAATGCATTGCATGATTTTACAAACTTGTTTTACGTTTTCTAGGCTTTCTCAGTTTATTTAAGACTTCCTTGAACTACGTCTAGTTTTCTATTTCACAGGTTTCCAATGCATAAAGACCTGCTCTATTTATAAGCATTGCCTGCTCCAGTAACACACGTGACTGGACGAAGTACTTGTGCTTTGCATACAGTTAATCGGGGTGTTTAAAATAATTTGTACTTGTAGTGTAAAAGCATCATTATTCTCAATTAACACGACGTCTGGTAAAAGATTTTTTTCCAATTCATCTGGTAGGTAAGGAATGTTCCCCCATACAGAAGGACGAACATAAAAATATTAGCATAAGGACTTTCTTATTGCAATTTTCATGCTAACAAGGAAATGATTCTCGGCAAGAATTTTATTATGAACAAAAGATGTAATAAAATATTCCATTACCGAATTGTGTAAATATTCACTATAGCCAAAATTTCGTCCAATTTTTCTAATTAAAATATCTTGAATTTAAACTGTTTAAAAGCAAATTGCAAATATTTACGAAACCATATTTTTATGCCCAATTTATCAACAGAAAATCGTTTTGGTATGAAAGTTAAACATTTTAAATTCAATATTATTATTAGGAAAAAATGTTCCAGTCCTCAAAGCACTAAACTCAAACAAATTATTTGAAACTCTGGTCATCAAGCTTTTGCAAATACAGACCTTTGTTATAAGTTCATATTTACCTAAAACCTTCTAATCCCACTCTCTCTCTCTCTCTCTCTCTCTCTCTCTCTCTCTCTCTCTCTCTCTCTCTCTCTCTCTCTCTCTCTCTCTCTCTCTACGTATGTATATATATACATGTAAATACAGAGAGAGAGACGTGGGGGGGGGTATACATCTGTAAGTTAAATCACTTTCGTTATTTATGAAAATCACTAAATCACTCATGCGAATGGTAAAAGAATCGTTTTATTAAATTCGATTTTGCAAAAGATCTAGATTAAAATAAACACATAGTAGAATCTCATAATCTTAAATTAAGCAAACAACATGCAACTTCAGTGAATGTTTGCACAAGGAAAATTCGTATTAATTTCACTAAACACAGCAAATAACCATTTTGCTCTCATACATGAGGGCAAAATGCTTATTGCTGATCACAAAGAACTGACAAAAACTGTCTATTTATAAAAAAATTCTAAAAGCTTAGAAAAATTATTGATTAAAAAGCTCTAAGCTTTGCATTCACTTTTGGGTAAAACAATGTCTTCATAACTCGAATTTATTTTCATACCGTATTTGCTCTTCATGTTACTTGTTACTACGAGAGTAAGTCAAAAGTTTCATCCCGTTTGCAGTTACAGAGGGTAAATCGAACGTTTTGCAATATTTGGATCACTTTATATCTTCATAGTACCTTTACGACGAAAGCTGACTAGCATTCAAAGTATAGGCCATCGTGTTGCACCGTCCTTATCAATCTGTCTGTCATTTCTTCGATTCCGCGGCGGTACCAGTTCTTGTCCTTCGAGGCGAAGAACTCCTTCACCTCAGCTTCCTCCTCCTCTTGGTTGTTGAAATGCCGCCCGCCAAGGAAGTGGGTAACGGACCAGAACAAAAGATAATCAGACGGGGCTAGGTCAGGACTATATGCTGGGTGTAGCAACAGTTCGATGCCCTAAAGTTCCTGGAGTTTTGCCGGGATCGTTCGCACGGTATGAGGCTGAGCGTTGTCCTGCTGTAGGAGAGCACGCGTTCTGTTCATCAGTTCCGGGTACGTCTCCACCAAAACGGCATACATCCGCTCCAGCTGTTCAGAGTGGAAACTAGCATTGATGGTCCGACCGTCTGGAACAAATTCCTAATAGATTATTCCCTCGAAATTCCACCAGATTCAGAGCATCACCCTATGCTCGATGCGCACACGTTTAGCAACAGGTTCAGGAAACTGGCCCGGGCTCAACCACTGCCGTTGTGTATTAAGGTCACGGAAATAGACCCACTTTTCATCGCACGTAACAATTATCTTGATGACATGTGCATCGCGAGGGTTTTCTAGGAGTGTCGTGCATACTTCCACTCGGCGGTTTGCTTCAGCTGGCGTCATTTCGTCAGAGACCATGCGGTAGCTTCTGTAGACTTTGCCGAGGTCTTGAAGGTGACGAAATACGGTAGTCTGTGTTATGCCCAGCTCGCCCGATAATCTCCGGGTGCTGGTTGTCGGATTTGCCTTTATAGCGGGGCGGACGGCCGCTGAATCCGCGGTTCGCGGCCTCCCTGGCCTTGGCTGATCGTCGAGGTTTCTCTCACCTGAGCTTCATTCCTTGAACAATCTGGTTGCGGTACTGGGGTCCACGGAGCCTTCCCCTTTCGCATGACAAATGTTTTGTGTTGCTTGAGCAGCGTTATGGCCGAGTTCAAACTCGTAAAACAAAAATACCCTAATTAGCCGATTGTGGCTGTTCATTTGTTAGGCGTCCCAACCACGGACAGAACGACGACATGCAATGCTGTTGTTCACAGCAACGACTACCACTTTATATTCCTTTCGACTGACTGCAGTCCGCGACTTGAACTAGTTTAGACACGTGACATACCCGCCGCCGCAGCACATGCGCTTATGCAAATATCACAAAACTTTCGACTCACTCTCCGCCGAACTGGTGGCACAGTGATCTAAGCGAGGGCTTCTGATTATTCGTCCGCGATGGGTCAAGGGTCTCATCCTGGTGAGACATGGATGTTGTGTTTGTCTTACGGCACTGGCTCTGTCCCTTCCTTGGAGTAAGTGGCCCTAAATTAGGGATAGGAGACTGCTTATAGCCCATTGAGTTACTCACGGTGGTCGTTAAACAGTTAATCAAAAAATAAAAAAATAAAAACCTGAACCTCAGCGCCCTCTTTTGCTGACGTAAGATACCCGATACTCGTGATACGCAGGCTTACAATTACAAAAGGTATGACATTTCGATATCTGTGTGAACATCAACAGCAGATTTGGTAATGAAATATATTTTACCTTCGATTTTTGTTTGTACTTTCGGTTGAAACGAAGCTTACTTTCTATTTTGAATAACATACTCTTGGTATAGGCTCAGTACTTCCGTAATATGCATGTTTGTAAAGGTTTCGTGGTTTTCACAAGCTTCATGATGTCTCTGGACTCGTAGAACGCTTTATAATTGCAGTCTACGCCTCAGCTGACCATTGAAGTGTTCGGGATGATACATTATTAAATCTTGAATTTTTACGTAACTTCTTGTTGGAGGCATGTCCAGCATACTCTCGGTACTTTCTGTGGATAACACGGCAGAAGTCACTTTAGATTCCCTTCTTCAGTGACTGGCGGAAGTAAGAGCTGCGAATTGCCCAGTGGTCAACGTTCGTGACTGCTACGGAGAGGTCTTAGTTTCGATTCCAGGCAGGTACGAACGATCGAAGCACTAGATATCCGCCGTGCGTGGGTGTGCACGTTAAGCCGTTGGACCCCGGATACTGGATCCCCGGTTATAAATAAGGTTGTCTTCTTCCCCATTTCTACCTCCCTTTCGTGTGACTTTCCTGTCGGGCACTCTAGCTCAAATCTCCTAGCTTCCTATTTCTAAGGGTTGTATAAAACCTGGTGTCAGACAATTCCTTCCTAAAATCCTCTACGTATTATCCGATCTGATCTGTTAGAAATAAACATTTAAAAGTTCTCTTTTGGTTGTAGTGGTTGCGATTTTTCAGTGCAATCATGAGATGGCAAACGTTTGCGCAAATATTCATAATTATTGATTATTTTTTTTAATGCCTTCAACTAGACGATGCTGAATTTTATTGTTTCGAGAAGATAATTAACATTTATGGAAATGCTCATGGTTTCCCACAGAAGGGATTTTCAAACCGTGCAACGAAACGATAAAAATTTAAACACTTTTTTCATTTTGATGAGACGACAAAATACTTGAGCAAACTTTCATTTTCGATAAATAATAAGTGCCCTACAAAATCAGAAAGGGAACTTGCAACTGCCAACCTGTGACAAACACGTACGAGAGACAATAAAAAGGACTATAGTAGGTACTCCGACGGTACAGTGAAGCTGGAGCTAAGTAAGAGTCAAAGGAGTACAGAATCAAAGAATAAAGTAGCAGCCTTTAACATTTGAGCGGGCGCGTACCATTTCCTACCACGATCGGTTACGCATGGTATTTTTTACGACAAACGATTGCTGACCTACTATGTGATACGCGATCAATATATAATAAAGACCAGTTACTGAATGTTATTGTATAACAATTAAAACTTCATGAGAACTATTGAAATAAGTTTTTTATTTGCCGAAATAACCAAAGAAACCCATAAATAAAAACCCTGGAAAACAAATAGCAGTAAAATAAAATATTCGTAACGTAATACAAGTATTGTTTTTTTACTCTGATTGCAAATTGTCATGTGCGTGACATGTAGCACATGAAATTTTGGTTTCGGAGTGGCGTGTACAAGTAAATGCATTACAATTGTGACATTTCATTGACGCTAACGTTCTTTTCTCGTCTATGACACACAAACGACATCCGCGCGTCTTAGCTTCGGTTGCTCTTCATTTAGTTGATTTACCGGTTGTCCATAATTTACTTTGAGAAATGCACTGGCATCGGACGGTATGTTTGGAAGCTTTGCTCTAGCAGTAAGATGCTCCTTCATAAGACTGAGAGATAATTTTTTGAGAAATATTCTACGATATTTTGGACAACTTGTCGGTTGGGCAAAGGAATATAATACCTGGGAATGTATTAAGGAATACTGTATAAAACATGATGAACGAAAATATGTGATATTTACGTGGACGAGCGAGCGACGTAAACTTTACATCAAACTCTCTTATCACATCTAAGTCATCTCACCGACAAAATAATAGGTTCTGGCACTAACTTGTCCCCCACAGTGTCTTCCATAAACGTTGTTCTAGGAATTCTTTCAGCATATGAGAAAGCTGGGAATCGCAGAAAAATCTTACTCGGAAACAACTATATTTGTCGTAAATTTTGCGACAGCACGCCCTCTCGAAGGTTAACAAAGCATCATCCTGTGCTACTACGAAATAAAGAAATTATACAGTTTCTGTGACATAGAGCATATTGGAAGCTGCATGAACGATACCCTACTATTAATCTTTTAACTGCCAATCCCGGGAAATTCCGTTATTCTCTTAGACAATTTACACACTGTTAAGAATTGGGAAATAAGCAAAATATACTCGTTTTTGCGTACATTCTAGGCTTATCGAGTACTTTTGTCTCATTTTTCAAACTGAGACGTACTCATTTTCGAGTACACATAGGGAATCAGTGGTGAGCATATCTGGTACTTCTAATTTGAAATATATGTACTCCTTTTTGAGTACATATATTTCAAATATATGTTCTCAAAAATGAATCTAGCGATTCGGACAGGCTAGTTTGTAAGTGAGATAGAGCACACTATATGGCGCAACCGTACGATTTTGCACATAGAAAGCAGGTTGAGGGGCTTAGGAATGAACACCCTTACATGTAGCCGGAGGATTCCTATGCGGGGGTGTCACTTAACGTGCTCGTCCGATATTTATTCAGCGATTGTTAGAAATTTGCACCACCACGCCAGGCTTTGAACCCGGGGTCCCTCCACCAGGAGCCTGAATCTCTAACCACTAAGCCAGCCGCGGCTTGGTTTCGAATTTAGATCATATAGATCATATGTAGAGAATTTTAGGAAGGGGCTGTCCAGGTCTTAAACAATCTTAAGAAATTGGAAGCTAGGAGAATTGGACTAGAGTGCTCGATAGGATAGTGACACGGAAACGAAGTAGAAAGGGAGAGGAAGACGCCCTTATTTATTACCGGTGGGACAGTACCCGGGGTCCAACGGCTTAACGTGCCCATACGACGCACGGCGGATATTTAGTGGTTTGGACGTTGGTACCTGCCTGGGGTCGAACCCGAGGTCTTCTCCGTGGCAGTCACGAACGTTGACCACTAGGCGACCCGCTGCCCTAAATTCGAATTTGGAATACGTGTACTTCGTGCAAACTCCTTTATTCATAAAATCAACTGGAAGTATATTATTCGATGGCACATCTGGGATAATAGATATACTCGTTGCAGATGCTGGGCAAATGGACCAAATGATCATATGTAGAGGATTTTAGGAAGGGAGTGTCTGAACCCAGGTCTTAAACAACCCTTAGAAATAGGAAGCTAGGAGATTTGGGCTAGAGTGCCCGATAGGAAAGTGACACGGAAGCGAAGTACAAAGGGGGAGGAAGACGCCCTTATTTATTATCGGGGGGCCAGCACCCGGGTCCGACGGCTTAACGTGCCCATCCGACGCACGACAGATATTTAGTGGATCGAGCGTTTGTACCTGCCTGGGATCGAACCTGAGGTCCTTTTCGTGGCAGTCATGAACGTTGCCCACTAGGCCCCCCGCGGCCTTGGGCAAATGGACCGCACAGCTTTATGACAAATGTAGAGATGAAGCGACAATATATTATTTATGAGATTGAGACAAAATAAAAACGTACACAAAGATACTTTATGCATAATTAAATTAATCGTGATCAGTGACTTTGTTGTTCTACTTATTTATGTGTGCCACTTTACACATTTATTAAACAATTTCTCATGAATTCTATAAAATCTAAAATGAAGTAATACGAGATTATATTTGTATTTATTGACGCAGTTATTTGTAAGTACGTAAGGTTACTTATATTTGAGCATGTCATGTACTCGTTTGCGATACGATTGGACTTAAAAAAACCCGAGTAGGTTCAGGTTCTGATTTTTAAGTAGATTTTTTAACAGTGCAATGATTCTACATTAAATGTATCTAATTCCACATCCAGAATGAGTACATCATGTTCTCAAATGTATCCTTTGAAGTTTTCCAGCAGAAGTAACAAATCAAAAATCGATGGCCTATTTCAACCACTTTAAATCAATTCTTACGCTATTGTTGTTTCTGTTTTCATTTTCTTAAAAACCTGAAACTTATAGCTGTGAAAATCAAGTTTTGCGTTTAGGGGATCAGCTATGTTTTTAGTCCTTCAGCAAAGTAAGTTTTTGGTCAATCTTCATCATTTAATACCTCCCCAGGGACATAAAACCTGAAACTAACACAGGCTCGACGGTTTTCTAAGTTGATATCACGAACAGTGAGCCAGAGGTGAGTAAAGACTATGGTCGAAATGTAAGCCGTGTGTATTTTCTTTGGAACAGAATCTTCATAAAACTTGCGCAGAGTTACGATCAGAGTTGCGATGTTAATGATTTGTAAACGAGTAAATTGGAAATGTTAGAGATTCGTTACCAACAGAGTTGAGATGACTATTTGTTGAACGGAACTGAGCTAACGTCTTGGTATTTTGTGTTTCAAACATAACAATGTATTAGTTTGAAGTGCGGATAGATATCAGCATTAATTGTTGTGAAGTGAATTACATTAAACGTTGTTCTACAACGATGTGCCAATAAGAGGAATACATTGGGGCATTGAAGTTTTAAGTACTATTTACAGAGTGATTGACTCTGTCCATTTAATAATATTCTATACTTAAAAGGGTTTAGTGAATGACGACTTCAAGTTCATAGTTAACCTTGAAATTTACAACTTGCAAATTCTACGAGCAATAATTAAACTGAACCCTGAAGTTTCAACCAGTACTTTAAACATTCCTATTTCAACAGTGACAAGATATTATGGTTTACAAGTTGATAAGTGTCCCTGTAGTTTGAGGTTCTTTATATGAATTATTTATTATAACTTGAACAGTCAAAATCCATGGCTGTCATTTTACAATCATCGCAGTTTTCCGAAAAAGGTGACTGTTCTTACTGCTTATTTAAATGGCATCTCACGTGAAATCTAGCCTATTTGCTTCAGCATTTTACGAGAGCTCTTAACATTTTGACTGAATCTTAAACTTTATCCCCATACGAGACCGTCCATTAGCGATGATTTAAATATCATGGCCAATCTATACAATGCTAATGTCAAGGGAAACATAGTTCATGTTATTAAAAGCGACTTAGCTCATGAATATATCCTCATGAAATTTAAAACATTCAAATTTTCTAAGAGAGTTTCTTAGTATTGGTCTCGAGGCTCTGTTCTTCGACTTCGTTTAATGCACTGTGGTTCGCAATCATGACTCCACCACAGATTTGCGGTATTTCATTCATATTCAGTATTTGTGAGTTGGCTGCTTTGAAATCTTAATAATAGTGTTCCATCAAAAGCTATTTAGTTGAAAGTGCAGTTACTTCAGTGAGAAATTACTGATTTGGGATTAACTGATTAAAGGAATTTCAAGAAATAAGATACAAGGGCACGCTCACTTCTAACGACTTCCTCAAAAGTGTAATTTTGGAGTCATATCAGTGTAACTTCTGTGATTTATCACATGAATGTATTTGTACAAGGAATGTTCAAATGAAAAGGTACGAAACGACACTGTGGGTATAAATGAAGACTTTATTCAAAGTATACATTATAGGCCGTAGCACAACGATCCCATTGATTAACGAGCCGAAGGATTCCTTGTTCCCAGAATTCCTGTGGCCGTGACGAGACCCAGTCTTGAACAGCGTCCTTGAGTTCGTCGTCCGAGTGGAAGCGCTTCCCTTTCAGATGTTTTTTCAGGGGACCAAACACATGGAAATCGCAGGGCGACATGTCCGGGCTGTAGGGCGGATGGTCAAGCTGCTCCCACTGGAACTTGGCCAGTTCCGCGTGTGTGACCCTGGAGACGTGAGGACGCGCGTTATCATGGAGCAAAACCACACCCTCCGCGATGAATAGCCGCCGGCTTAACACCTTCCGCTGTCAGAAATCGGATAACGCCTCGCTGCTCCTCAATCATCGAATTTTGCAATGTGAACGCCATCCTGTCCTCACACGCACTGCCGCGTCAGTTGGACGGCGCTCTTTATAAGAGCCTCTGCTCTCTCCTGCGCATGCGGGCCCCCGCGCATGCTCCGATCCACGCCGGCGACTCCAATCGCATCCCTAGATGTGTCGCTACGTTCTCCCATAGCGGCATAGGCAAATATTTTAACGGTTACGTTCTTATGACGTTTCGTACCTTTTCATTTGAACACCCCTAGTATAAGGAAATTGTACTTCCGAAACCATCCCAAAGTTCCTTTCAAAACTGTCGGTTTTCAGTGATTCTGTTCCATGTCATTCCGGTATGCATTGGAGCCGCGCAGCCGCGTTTAACCATTTTTTCCAATAATGTCGTAGGTCCACCCAAACAAAACGTTTATTAACCTCCATGTTATGCTCCCATAAGAACGAAATGTGGCCAAAGATCATCATTATATCGTGTGTTACACGTCATTGCTGTTCTGAGTCGACGTTGGCAAGTTTTTCTTACAGGAATAGAGACGCATGATTTTGTGCAGCTGAAAGCGGAAGTTCTTTTCTTTCCCTGTGTTCACTTTTATGCATACGTATACTATATATCTTTTACATATTCATATAAATGAATATATACATACACTGATACACCCCCCCCCCGTTTTACATATTCGGAGCGATAACGAAGTGCCATGTGGTATCCCCTTCATGTGCGGCTACTATCAATGGTTCATCCCTATCCTCTGTATGTAATAAGGAAATGTTTGCTAGAAATGGGGACACGTGGCGAGTTAAGCCGATTTGACAGCGACCTGATAGTTGGGGTTCGAAAGGCAGTTGCTTGTATTTCGGAAGTAGCCGCACTTGTTGTCTGCTCCTGTACTACTGTATCAATGGTGTACCAGGATTGAATTAGCCATACGCAGACATCAGACATCCAGCGAAAGAGCTTACATCACTCAGGCACTGGCGGTTGATCCTAGAGGTGAGCATCGCAAGTCACGACTGGTATATCGTCAACGATTAGCAACAGTCACCCGGCTCACCCACCTGTACAACAGCGTTGCAGTCGACTTATTTCCACATGCACTGTGCGTCGTACCTTGCTTTGCCTGGGGTTCCACAACCAGAAACCAACGGAGGGGATCCATGATGACCCAGTCATCGTAAATAACATCTCGCATGGGCCAAAAAACGTCGACAATGGACCCTCGACGGATAGAAGAAGGTTGTCAAGAGTGATCAGTTCCGTTTCTTGCTGTTATATGCCGACGACCGGGTTCACATATGGATTAACCAGCGTGAAGATCCTCGACAGATGGGAGAAGGTCGTCTGGAGTGATGAGTTCCGTTTCCGGCTGCTGTATGCTGACCATCGGGTTCGCATATGGCATGACCAGCATGAAGACCCTCGACAGATGGAAGAAGCTTGCCTGAAGTGATGAGTTCCGTTTTCTTGCTGCTATATGCCGACGACCGGGTTCGCCTATGGCTTAACCAGCATGACGATCCTTGACAGATGGAAGAAGGCCGTCTGGAGTGATGAGTTCCGTTTCCTGCTGCTGTATGCTGACGACCGGGTTCGCATATGGCGTAACCAGCATGAAGACCTTCGACAGATGGAAGAAAGGTCGTCTGGAAAGATGAGTTCCGTTTCCTGCTGCTGTATGCTGACGACCGGGTTCTCATATGGAGTATCCAGCATGAAGACCCTCGACAGATGGAAGAAGGTCATCTGGAGTGATGAGTCCCGTTTCCTGTTGTTGTATGCTGACGATCGGGTTTGCATATGGCAAAACCAGCATGAAGACCCTCGACAGATGGAAGAAAGTCGTCTGGAGTGATGTGTCCCGCTTTCTGCTGCTGTATGCTAACGATCGGGTTCGCATATGGCGTAACCAGCACGAAGACCCTCGACAGATGGAAGAAGGTCGTCTGGAGTGATGAGTTCCGTTTCCTGCTGCTGTATGCTGACGATCGGGTTCTCATATGGAGTATCCAGCATGAAATCCTATCCCCTCGTTGCACAGATGGACTCAGAAGGTCATCTGGACGTGATGAGTCCCGTTTCCTGTTGTTGTATGCTGACGATCGGTTTGCATATGGCAAAACCAGCATGAAGACCCTGGTCTACACATGGAAGAAACAGTCGTCTGGACGTGATGAGTCTGGCCAGCTTTCTGCTGCTGTATGCTAACGATCGGGTTTGCATATGGCAAAACCAGCATGAAGACCCTCTACACATGGAAGAAGGTCATCTGGAGTGATGAGTCCCGTTTCCTGTTGTTGTATGCTGACGATCGAGTTTGCATATGGCAAAACCAGCATGAAGACCCTCTACACATGGAAGAAAGTCGTCTGGAGTGATGAGTCCAGCTTTCTGCTGCTGTATGCTAACGATCGGGTTTGCATATGGCGTAACCAGCATGAAATCCTATTCCCTGGTTGCACTGTTGGGGCTCAACAGGCCAGTGGACGTGGTAGTCTCGCCTGGGGAGTTTTTTTTTCCTGGCAAGCCCTAGGTCCGTTTGTTATTCCACAAATGGTAAATGGTGGACACTACAGAGACCTGTTAGCCAATCATCTCCATCCAAATCTTCAAAACGTTTACCCAGATCACAGAGCCATCTTTCAACAGGATTCCTCATTGTGTCATCGGGGTCGTATAACTATTTAGGGGTTAGAGGAACACGACAACGAATTCGCTACATTGCATTGGCCTACAAGCTTCCCAGACTGTAACGCTATTGAACATTTGTGAGGTATGCTAGAACGAGGTTTGAAAACTGCTGATCCTCCTCCACGGAATGAGCATGAACTCACGAAAGTGCTGCAGCAGACATGGATCAAGTTACGCATGGAGGATGTTCGATACCTTGCAGAATCTGTTCCTAGGCGTCTGCGACGCGAGTCATGATTACACAGAAGGGTGGACTAACGTATTTTGGGGTAGGTGTTCCTAATACAAAGCTAACTCAGTGTTCATCTATACATACTCATATAAACGCATTCTTACATACACTATATTGACAAAAGTCACCGGACACCCCTTCAAAAGCAAATGAACGGATCCGCTACGTTGTTAAGATGCGCGTGTAAGCTGCAAACGGTATTAAAACAAGCCTGCACGTGACCGCGATCATATCGAGAACTGAATTTGAGAAAGAAAAGATTGTTGGCTGTTATATTAATGGGTTGTCCATAAGAGAAACCGAGAGGCGTTTAAACATACCCAAGACAACTGTTTTGGATGTACTGAATAAGTGGAACAAACATGACGCGCCTGAAGCAGCAAAACGTACCGGCAGACCAAAGAAAATCAGTGATAGAGGACGTCGAAGCCTCAGGAGAGTCGTTACAGCTAATCGACGGAGCACTGCACAAGACCTCAGTGTACAGGTGAGTAAAAATGCTGGAACCTCAGTATGTACACGTACCATTCGCAGAGAACTTCATTCCATGGGTTACCGTGGTCGTGTGGCTGCTCATAAGCCTTTCATCTTCACTCGGAATGCTGCTCGTCGTTTAGCATGGTGTAAAGAACATTTATCGTGGACCGTAAATCAATGGAAACGGGTCCTACGGACTGATAAATTCATATACACGATCTATCAGTCTGATGGCCGTGTGTGGGTATATGGCGGCAGCCGGGGTAACCCTATTTACCACAGTGTACTGTTCCTACGGTCGAGTTTGGAGCTGGCAGTGTACTAGTGCATGGCTGTTTTTTCGTGGTATGATCCCGTCCCATTGGTTATCGTGGACAAACCTGTAAATCAGCACGTCTACCACGATATTCTGGGCAATTACACCCTACCAACTCTGTGGCAATACTATGTAACTGCGCCTTGCTGGTACCAGAAGGATAATGTACCGAGCCATAACACAAGGACTGTTACGGCGTGGTTTGACGATAATTTCTTATCGTGTGTGGACTGGCCAGCACAGAGACCTGATCTTAATCCACTAGAGCACCTATGGGATGAATTAGAGCGCGGCATAAGAAGTTTGTAATGAAGGCCTATTACTAAGCAACAGTTAGCGGCAGCATTATGTACTGAATGGAAGCGCATACCTATCGCTGTGTTCGAAATCCTTGTGGAAAGCATGTCTCGACGGGTCAGTGCATGCATTACGGCCAAAGGTGGACCGACACCGTACTAATGTATGTCAATAAATGCTATGTCGTGTTTCTCTTCTTGGTGTGCGGTGACCTTTGTCAATACAGTGTATTCTGTTTACTCGAATATGTGTGTGCGTGAATATGCCAGTAACGTTATTTTGCTATTCGAAGAACAAACCGCTTCTTCACCGAAACCGGTACATCGAAAAAGGAATCTTTTCATTCGCTATGTAACAGTCAAACATGCAAATTACGGAACGTTACTGCGGTATTCGAAAAATGCTTGTGTTTTGAAACGAACCTTTTTATGATTATCAGGCGTATTCGGAATGCCTGAAACTCTTTCGTCATGTAAAGCTAAACTTTTCAATAGTTCCTCATATTGGAGTAATCTCGCTTTGTTATGCAAACCAGTTTTTTTATTGGCAAAGCTGTGAAGTTCTGAATAAGCTGCGGTTCAGAAATTAGCCTGAGGTGCTAATTACTAATTCGAATGTAGGGAAAAATACTTTCGAGACACCTGTGTTTATACAAATCCACCCAGTGTGTAAAGCATAAATATCCGGAAGATTGTTTTGTGTAAAGACCAAAGAAGAATCATCAAATCTTCCACTGAAGGAGATTCGACACACAAAATTTAAATTAAATTCTACAGGAACATATCGTTCAAAATCGGGAATCTTCTCTTTTTAGCAGTTTATTTAGTAAAGTGCGAAGTATTTTGACTTATTCAATCGTTTATGTAAATGATATGTCCGCAAAAATTGCGTCAACTGTAATTTTAAATACCACACTTTTCATTCAATCACATTAATACTTGTGTGTTAAGAACCAAGTGGAGTCATTCCGTATCAAATAATTCAGTTTACGATTTTGTGTTTTGTCATTTCGTAACATTTGGAATCTGTAGGAACGATAGCGGAAAGTATTTTTCCAAAATTGCAGCTGCTTTAGATTTATGGGGAAAGCGCTATATGGATTCCAAAACTGATGAAAAGGATTTGGTATTTACTTGCGTAGATATTTAAATGAATTCGTCTACAGAGTTGGAAGTAAATTCGTTTTAGATCTAATCAAATGTAATTTAAGAATCCTTTTTAGTTAGGTTTTGTATGTATGTTACGATTTAATAACGAAAGTTATCTAATTTGAGATTTCACCATGAAACATACTACACAGGGCCCCTCGAAAAATTTGAAAATGATTCACGTTAGTAAATTAGCAGTTCTGTATGGATCCTAGAATATCAAGGTTTCATACAGTAGGTGTGATAGAGAAATAACATTTCATGCATGCTATTTTCGATGGTATCGCAGGATGCAGCAATTTAAGAAAATACTTTGTACAGTCACATTGTACTATTATGTCAAAAGAAAAGCATACTGTTTGAAAAGGATAGTGTAATCCTCGGATGTAAAATACATACATTCATAGATATCACTACTCTGTTCTCTGAGATTTAGAATTTAGCTCCTCGAAGAAATCTCTAGGATAAAGTTCACAAGTCATGGTGTTAGATTTTATTTAGTGTTGATGTATCGAACATTTCCATTTACAGTGATCTCGACACAAAAATCGAGCTTCATTGACATTCATCACGCATCTTGTACAGACCTTTTTCGTACTACATACTTATTACCTTTTTCGTACTCCATACTTATTACCTTTTTCGTACTACATACTTATTACCTCTTTCGTACTTCATATTTATTAAATAAACCTCACCTACTATTGGGAATAATGTAATAACGACTCGTTGAATTGTATCACAAATTTCCACTTATCTGCTGTCCAGAGTTTATGTTCAAAACACGAGGACTTCATCGGACCATATCACACGTTGCCAGTTATCAGGTGTCCATGTTTTGTGCTCATGACACCATCGTTTTCGCATTGTTGGGTTGGTTCCTCTGATTAAAGGTTTAGCAATTGTAGCTCTTCTATTGATGTTGGCTTTCTGAAGCTCTTTGAGGTCAGTTGTTGTGGAAGCAGAGTCTTCTAGTGGATATTGAATTCTATTGTAACTTTTGCTACAGTTGTTCTTTCTTTTCTGGACACCACCCTAATTAGTGTTCGACGATTCCTCTCATTCATTCTCGGTGTTCGCTCACTATTCCTCTTCCCCAATGAAATATTGGCATGTTTGGTGTACGCAGTCATAACCGTTGAGACTGTTGCTCATGAAACACCAACCAATTTGGCTATTATGGTTACAAACGCTCCTGCTTCAAAGGCTCCCACGATTTGTACTCTTTGGAAGTCGAAACAGGTCACACATTTTACCAACCGCTCGTACGAACTGCCGCTGAATACAACTTGTGCTACACTGATATACAACCTAGAGAATATGTATTAGGTGTACAAATAAGTTTTAAAGCGTTTTAAAACAAAGTAACATGTAATGTGCGAGAAAACAACAATACCTTTAAGAATCAAAATATGCGCCGTCGTTATCTATCACCTTCCGACATCGGTCGGGCAGCTGACGGATTCCAGCCATGAAAAATGCTCCGTCATGTCACGCGATGAAGTCGTCAAACCATTTTTGCACTTCGTCACATGTCCGTAATCGTACAGCAGACAAACCATGTTGCATCGATCGGAACAAATGATAGTCTGAAGGGGCTATGTCGGGACTATACGCCGGGTGCTCCAAATCTTCCTAGCCAAGCGCCAGTAACATGTATTTGACCGAATTCGCGACATGCGACCTAGCGTTGTCATTCAGTAATTTCACGGGACGCAATCCTTCGCCTGTGAATGGACGTTTCCGACAGATTTCCTAATTCAATCGCAGAAATTGTTGCTTGTACCGATCAGCATTAGCAGTTTGACCTTGTTCCAATAGTTCGTAATAGAGCACACCCTTCATATCCGACCAGATGCACAGCAGAACTTTCATGGAGTGAATATTGCGTTTTGGTGTCGAAGTCGTTGCTTCATCGGGGTCTACCCAGGGTTTTTTTGCATTTGGGATTGTCGTACCATATCATCTTTTCATCAACCGTAACGATTTCCCACAGGAAAGACTTTATGTATGTTGTTTATTCCACAGATTCAAACTCTTCGTGACGCGCTCTTCCTTGTCCCTCTGACTCAGGTCATGTGGCACACATTTTCCTTCCTTCTGAATCTTTCCCATTGCGCGTAAACGATTGAAAATGGTTTCTTGAGTTACCCTCAGTTGTTCAGCTAGTTATTCTTGCGTTTGAGACGAATTTTCATCCGGTAATGCTTGTAGTTCCTCATGTGCATCCTTCTGCGTGGCCTCCACTACGTTCTCGATTGCTAACACCAAAATGACCTGCTTTAAACCGTTTAAACCAAATCTCACATGTGCTTTTTGATACAATATTCTCTCCCAGAACAGAACAGATCGATGCACATGCTTTTGCAGCACTTCTTCTTTAATGAAATTCGTAACGAATGCAGTGTCGAATAAATGCAGTATCGCTTGCCATCTTTCACCTACCGATGTGCAAGTGCGTTTGACTATTGAGCAGACTTCCATGTCACATTTAATACCCTGGACCAGTTACTGTCACATAAATACAACGCGGGAGAATATCGGATATGCAAATTAGCGGTATACGTCACACAAAAACGCTTTAAAACTTATTTGTACACATAATACAAAGAAAATATACACAAAAGATATTAATCACAACTTTTCTTTATTCGGTGTGTCCTATACGAATAACATTAACCCGTATAATCATGGTGTTCACATTATTTTGTCAAACACCTATATATCTGTAAACAGCACGATATCTGTGATGTCAGGCTGCAAGTATGTATCTACGGATTGCAGTTAATGAAATCACATTCACGCAAAACGTAATGATACTACAGGTCATTTGCTTCAGTTTCGATGGTACTCATATTCAAATTCTTCATTTGCTCAACACATCATACCCAGCAATTTTATTCTTCTTTTTTATCTCTGTCTCCGTGTAATTTCTGAACTACCAATTATTTTGTAATAATCGTTATTTAACGAAGTTTTTGAAATCTAATTTGTTAAAGCATATCGATTTTCCCTTTGTGCGACATCTTGTGTGTTATATTACAACACATATCCAACCATATCTTGCATTTTCCTTCCTAATAAACAATCACACTTTGCGTGATGGTTTCTCATGAAAGCTTTCGAGTTTCTTTTCCGAGCTCAGTAAGTTTTCTGGGAACTCATTTGCTTGCTGTTTGGCTTTTAAAATTGAAATGCGTACTCTGCTTTTCTACAGAAATAAATTGCATACCTGTTCACGTAGTTACCATTCGGTTTAGAATTTATTTTACCTTATATTCAGCTGAATTTGGTCGTATAAGACAACCATGTGAAGTGGAAATATGAGAGTTTGGTAATTCGACGAAAGTTGTATAAGACTTTAAAGTTTCGGTCGTTTTATGAAAAAAAATATTACTTAGACAAGCATCCATCACGTTTATTCCAAATGATGCTTTTAATGATGTTATGATGTTTGCTGACAGTAAATCTTTCCATCAACTGTTAAAAAAAGATTCCTCTGCAACTTAACGAGAAAATATGTTCTCGCATAAAGGATTTTTACTTGCTGTAAATTTAAATCTATTGAAAATATTTTCTGAATCACGAATGCAAAACGTTTTTTGGGAGAAATCTCATTAATTAAGTTTTCTTGCGAAACTAGGAAGAAGTGAAGGAATGCAGATATGGAAAACTATTTATTCGTTTAATATTTCTAAGAAAAATTTAGTGTTGAAGTAATGATGTGCTTCTGCATTTTAAACGGTATGAAATTGTGCGGTGGGAAATTGCACAGTCGTATCAGAATAATATGACCACCTACGTATTAATGGAAATCCCCACCGTTGGCACCAGCTGACAGCGGTGACAGGGCGTGGCAAGGACGGAATGAGGACCTGAAGAGTTGCCCGAGACACACGTGCCCATTCGGACTAAAGCACAGCACGGAGGTCCCGGAAATGATGTGCGTGTGGGTCGGCACGTCGAACCTGTCGATCCAAATAGTCCCACAAGTGCTCTGTGGGATTGAGGTCGGGCGATTTCGACGTCCAAGAGAGAACGGAGACGTCGCTGTCGTGTTCCTGGAACCAGTCACGTACCCCCTTAGCGACGTGGCAGGGCGCATTGTTCTGTTGGTTGTCACCATCACCACCAAGGTAAACGTCCAACATGAACGATGAAAAGATGCATGTGGTTAACGAAGATGGAAAGGTAGCCATTGGCGTTTTGGCAATCATCCAGTGGTACCAGCGGCCCCAGTTCATACCGGGAAAACATCCCCCAGACATGCACGCTGCCACCGCCGGCCTGTACTTGACCAAAAAGCGTGTCCGGGTGTCGGTTCTCGCGTGTCTAACCTCGAATCCGCCACCTCCCTTCAGTTCCGTGCAGTAGAAACCCCGATTCGTCAGAGAAGGCAACTTTTTCCACTGTGCAACGACGGTAGTTCTGTGCGAACTACAGGCGACTTTGCCGATGGACCTGGGTTAACATGGGCGCCTTGACTCTGGAGACCCATTGCTAACAGCGTTCACTCTATTTTATCAGCTACACGTAGCTGATTGCCTTAGCGTTCATTTGAGTGGTCAATTACTGCACTGTTGCGCGTCGATTGCCATTTGCTAGTCGTCGAAGGCGACGTTCTCCCCTAAGGTCGATGGCCTTTGTGGCTGCATAGTTATGTCGTCGGGAAGTACTCGGTTTGACAGCGGTCCATTCTTAGTACACCCTTACTACAGCACCTCGGAAACAGTCCAAGAAAATCTGCTGTATCTTAGATGCTTCCACCCTTGGCGCGGTAGCAGATTATCCTTCCTTTTTGAACGTCCGTCAAATCACTACCTCTTCCCGTTGTGCTCACGTTAGGTACTATGGCGTGCCTGGGAGTGTACACTTTGATACCGGGAATGGTCATACAGTATTATTCTGAAACGATCGTGTATATTTTTTTAGATTTCCAAATGCAATTTGAAATTCAGTTTCCCTGATTTGTTGCATATTGCTTTCCATTTTACTGATTTCTTTTGCAATACTTGACGTATTTCGACCACCGATTCTGTTTAATACATTTCATTTACATTTCGCTATTCGACGAATTCTTTAAAATTTGGTTGTCCTCCTTCTTTCGATAAAATATCCAATTAGAATTGATGATTGGAAGAAATTGTCAGACTAGCCAGTGGCTAAAACTATTTTTATTGTTGTCTGGCTGGAAGATGTTTCAATTAAACTGATTATATTGGGTCGTTTCACAATTATTGGCCGATACCGGCAAGGCGGATTTGCATAACCAGTTACAAGGGAAGCCTCGTTGGAGGAACTACCAAACGCCCCTGCAAAGTGAATCGGTTCAGTCCACGTGTATAAAACGGTATTCCAGACAGATCTCAGCAGTTGGGGACGTGATGGAGCAACGCGACGAGAGATGAGGGATTTTGCACGAATTCAAACTTTTCCGGAATGTGTCCGAAACGCTCGCAAATTTCAATGGAACGTGGGCTGTCGGCACGACAAGTGACAGAACTGTCCATAGACTGTTTTTTTTTACGTTCCGTACCGGTGATTTTGCCATCGACCATAAGCCAGGAGCTGGTCGTCCGGTTGTGTGTGACACGGTACAGTTAAGGTGGAAAGTGGAAGAGAAACCAACGTCAACAGTACGTGCACTGTTAAAAATTCCCGTAAAAAAGTCTTGTTGCCCGTGTATTTTTACGATCAAGGCTCGTTTCTGCAGTTTCAAGGCGATGCCCGTATTTTAACGGGCATGGATATGTAGGACAACTGTTCCAAACCGTAATTTTACGGGCGTTGCTAAGAGGCACGGGCTAGCCAATGAACGATAATGACAGAAAAGGAATGCGGCATGCGTCGCTTTCTGCTATTGGTCAGCGAGTCGTCACGTGATTTTACGGTGGCTGCTCGTTTTTTTACCAAGACGAAGTGATGGACGATATTTTCAAAAGTATGATATCTTTAAATATTTCTGAGACCGATATATTGAATCGAAAATATCTGTATTTAAAGATCAATATATCGGATTGATTTTTCGATATTTTTCAATACTTCTGATCTCAATAAGACTGATATTTCGGTTTATTCACTGCATACTGCATTTGGGTTATTACTGAATCCGATCCAATGTTGTGTTAAGTATTGGCTATTGGGAACTTGGGACTAATTGGCTGTTGGCTTGTTCGCACAAATCTCAGCCAGTACTAAATTATCCTGCAGCTTGAAAATATAGCTGCAATCAAGTTTTGTTAATACCATTAAAATAGTGATATCTCAGAAAAGTAATGTATATTACTAACTTCGTACCTTTTACAAGACGGTCGTTGTACTTGGAAATAAACGTAGTGCGTTTATTTTGCCATTTCAGTCGTTTTGGTGTGTAAATAATTATTTCCGATAGCGGAATTGATATTTAACGTTTTTTTACAAGACCGACGCCATGGGTTTTACGACTTTAAAACTCGTTAAAAACTTAGTGCTTTTATTTCGCCCTTTTACGTTGTTTTGTTACGTAAATAAATATTTTCGACAGCGGAATTAACATTTTACGTTTTTATAATTCATAAAAATTCGCTAAAAATATATCTTGTATGCTGAGCTGGAAAGCCAACATCAGGGTTGTTTACATCGTAGCCATGGTGTAAGGGCGTATTTATATTATGTATTTCATACATTTATGTAATGTAAGGTGGCATATATTTATGCCCACTCCCCCCCCCCCCCCCAAGTGTTTAAATGTGTTTTATTTATTGTTAAAATGTGCCTTACATTGGAAACAAAAATGCTTAATTTAATAAAAAAATTCATTAATTTACGTTAAAATTTTTTTTTTTTTTCTATTCTCATTCTTTTTTATTTTGTCCTGGTGGATTTAATTTTTTTTCATTTCATTGGCACGGCACGCCCTCAGAAAAATCTATATATGCCCCTTGTTGCATTTCTTAATGAAGGGGCAGAGCACAGATGGGATGAAAGTGGCCAAAGGGCAGGAAGTTGTCACATAAATTTACAGAACATAAATGCGGAAACTGTTTTTTTTTACCAAAACATGTTATCATGATTCTCTGTACTTAACATTGCTACCTATGCAAGATTGTTGATACAGCGAGACAAAATTAGTCAAAAAAAGCAATCATAAAAGTGTTGTGCACTTTTGTGTTTATATAACATCTGCACTCCCCTTCCACTAATGGGGGGGGCTGTGGCTGTGGATAGTATCAACTGTCACCAACGGTATTTGAAGGTTTTGGTTATCATTTGAAAGTAAACAAATTAGATGTCAACTTTCCTGTTAAGCACACTCAACATCTTTTTAAAGAATATACATGAATAAAAAAAACACACTTGAAATGGAATTTGTGGCAGAAATATTTTGCTACATAGAAGACCAGTAAACCACAGGCAATTGGGTAAATAAGTCTCATTGATTTGATTATTCTACACATGTTAAGGTTTTTCCATTATTCGAAATGTTTATTTAAGTACAAAAGCGGAGTAAAATGCCTAAAACAAAATCACTGGGTTACTTCTGTCTGAAACATTACCCCCTTAGCCTGTAATCACAGCATATAATTGTAATTTCTAATGCAGAATGTTCTGCAAAGTCATAATATTGTTGAGAGGTAAATGGCTAGAGCTTTTTAATGCAATTTTGAAGAAGTTTGCACACATACATGAAAATATATTATTTCAAAGTTAGTGTGCATATACACTGTAGATACATATATAATTTTTTTTTGTAAAAAAAAAACAAAAAACAAACAAACTGAAAATACAACAAACCTTGTTAACAGGTTTCGGCCTAATTTGCCCAGTGTTATCCATTTTGTCATTATGTCTATTTCTCTCTTGATAATAACTGTGAACATATTTTTTTTTTTTTTTTTTTTTTTTTGTGAAAACTGTTATTCCTAAACGGAATGGCATTAACAAAATTCTGTTGTCCAGAAAAGTTTTAATGTGCAGTGCTCTTCCTCATTTGATTTCTCTAGTGTTTCTTTACAGTATACTAAGTTACTTTTTTCAAAATTCTTTTGCTGCTAAAATCTAATAAATGTGCAATGTAAAAATTGCATTTGTACTCATAAATATGGGTTCTTGGTTTGATTAAAAGGCAATACATTGTGCCAAATGTTTGACACTAGCTGTAGGAAGGGAGTTCTTAGACTACCATTAAAGATTATATGAATACCTTGCATTGCACCCATCGGTTTTACATTTGTTCAAGTTTGCAAAAATTGTATGTGATTTTATACCTGCTACAACTGATTCAGCATCAATATCAGGAAAATTCTCATACAAAAAGATTACTTCTTCCTCAGAAACTGCTAGAAAACAGTCAAATTTTCAAAATAAGAAGCACTGTTCATTAAATGTGAAAATCCTCCAAATATGTGGCGTCAGTGAATAAACAAAGATGTCGCTCTTTCCAGGTTTTAGCAATTAAATGTCATGAAATCTATTCAGTCAAGAAATCTATTTATTAAATGTCATGAAATCTATTCAGTCAAGAAATCTATTTATTAAATGTCATGAATAAAATCTATTCAGTCATGAAATGTTCATTAAATGTCATGGAAACTATTCAGTATCTAAATAATCATGGAAAATGTGCCTACCAAGTGGTAAAATACATAAAGAAGTTGTTCCTGTCTTGTCTTTCCTGGAACCACTCGCCCTAAATTAGGGACATGTGTCTGCTTATGGTGAATCAAGCTTCTACACATTCTGGGAACAACTTTAGATGCTCATGGAGATCAACACACACACACACACACACACACCACTTCACTTCACGCATATTTTTCCAGTTCTCAGTCCATTTCTTTGGATTTCTCATCTCCATTAAAAACTTGTACACAATAAATATCTGAAGTATTCTTTATCAAGTCTAAAACGCCTGAGGAGCTATCTTCGATATCATATCATTTTTTTTTTACATTTTAAATGCGCATTGGTGGAGTCTATCCTTAAAATTAAGGAAGTCAGCAGATTTGAAATTTTTTTTTACAGTTTTGAACTCAAATGGGATATAACATTTAATGTTTCACTTATTAGCACCAAAACAACACAAAAATAAGTACTGATTTCTCACCTCTAGTTATATTCAACTTGCTGTAGATGAGGGATTTTCTCTTTACATGCATATATATCACTAAGCTGTTCTCTAAGATCATAGGTTAGTTTCTTGATGAGAGCTTATCTGCTGGATTAAAGTTTAAAACTGATGGCAATACATTTTATTTACTCTTGATGTATCAAACATCTGCATTTACAGTTTTTCTCAGCTCACAACTTGAGCTTCACTGACATCCATCACACACAAGATCATTTGTACTTCACATTTATTCTCTTTTTCTCATGCAGGAATTCCTGAATCTGGTCCTCCCTTGATCTTCTACATTTTCTTCCTGTCACTTGTGCAGAATAAATTCTCCTAGTAATCATCTCACCACTCATTCTCCAAACCACCAAAGAATATTTGTCCCCACCTTACAAACAATATTTTGCTTCACACTACTCATCTACAAAACATCTTCATTCCTCACATGAAAAACATATCTTGCCCCTACCCCCATAAGTAACACATCTCTACAGCTCACAAATAACTCCTATGTTTCATCTGCAGTACTCCACCTTCACTGCTGCACATCAGAGTAGGAACAATTACTGTACTTTTTCACACACAACTATTAGGGACTTTTTTGAGAACCTATCATTCATCATTTATTCAAAATCCTCCTGAAGCAGCTGTGACTTTCAAAGATGAATTTACTAGCCTACTAATTTCACCACCTAATTTGTTTCCTCTGTCAAACATGCTTCCTAAATATGTAAATTGATTTACCTGGTCAATCTCTTTGCCATTTAGACTGATCTGTTTGATTTAATACTAACAATTCATCTGTAAAAAACATAACTTTGGGTTTTTCCTTTCATATACTAAGTTTGAAATTCATACAAACTTCATACATGTGGGACAACATACGCTGCAACTCACTTTTTGCTCTCTGCCAACAGGATTGTTTCATCAGCATGAGCAAACATAATTGAGTAACTACTCTCCACAGATAGCATTTACATAGTCTAATGACGACTCAACCATATGTGTCTCTTAAGACATAAAAATATTCTTTACCTTAAAAAATTGTTTTGGTAAAAAGTAATAACTAATTATAATACACAAGCTTGGCAGTGAATGTGGGGAATAAATATCCTACCAGTTTTCTCAGATAATTTCTTAGAAACATCAGCTGAAATTTTTTTTCAAGAGCTGCTTTCTCCTGCTAAAAAGGAGCAATTTTATTTGTCCTTTATTATTACATTTTATAGCTTAAAACTATCTTTATGCAAGATTGCAGCTCAAGCTGTATTTTTAGTGATATGAAAAACACATAAAATATTGTTTTTCAGATCCTAAAATAAAAAAATATACAGCAGAAAGTTTTGATGCAAAAATAAATAAAAAAATCATGCAACAGAAGTGAGCTTGTAATCTGCAGAAATGCTGAATATACTTTCCAAAACCCAAAAGGTGATTTTCTTGTTTCATGTGTGGGCATTGCTCGACGAGCAGGGATATGGTTTCTGCTAAGAAGTTTCCAAAAATCCCAGTTGCAAAGGAATGTTTTCATGAGTTTTTCATCAATGTGAGATTACGAGAAATATGTATTTCCAACATTTCGAGAAAAGGTAAGTTGAAGCTTCAGTATGGCATAAATGACAAAAAACAAAAGTACTTATTAATCCCAGCAGACTGGAATCTTAACCATCAATTAACGTGGGAATAACTGAATTATAGAAAGAATAACTATTTTTGTTGGGATGCAAATATCAAAGTTAACATTATATCAGCTTGCAAGGAAATGTTATGGAAAAAAATCTTTAAAAAAACTTTGTTATTGTAATTTTTAGAGCATTTTGTATACATTTATATTTTTCAGAAGGTGTGAACAATGTTTGCTATTTTTTTTATCGTTTAAGACAGAACACAATGTTAATGGAGTATACAGATATAATTACTTCTATGGTGTAAGCAAAAATAGTTCCCATGGCATAAGCAAAAAAATTAAAGTGCTTATAATATGTTTACAAGTGACATTTTTGTTAAAAACAGTAATTAGAGTACGAATAATTTGTGATGGCCTTTTCATAGAAAGCAATTATTTTTCCAGAAAGATATTTAAAAAAATGCTAACGATTATTAGTCCTCCATTAAAATATGATTATAAAAATAAAAAAATATCGTAATCCAAATTAATCAAGTATATATATTTACTAATTAATTAATGAAAGCCATACTAATTAATGTATGAAAAACATGAAAAAATATAATCCAAATTCATCAAGTATATATTTACTAATTAATGTATGAAAGCCTGTCTCTCCTAGATAACAAAAAACGAATGGACAATCAGAGGAAATAACATGCTGTAAGTGTGGGAAAATCAGCAGATCAAGACGAAAGTTGTTATGCTCATATTTTTACCAGATTATATAATTACTTCAGGAAGTTTCACTATGTATTAACAAGATAATTGTCAAAGGATGATAAAAAAATTACGTCTGATATATACATAGCCTGAATTACAACAAACTTTATACTACATAACTTGTAAGACATCAAGAAAACTCTCGAAAAGCTGTTTTGCATTTCCTTACCCAGCTGTTAAGATCTACATACTTTATCACTAACAAAAAAAGCAAAAAAAATGCTTCACTTCAAATTGTGTGTCATTGGTATGTATGTAATTTTGGTCAAAGTGCCAGTTTACTTCAAACATAATACTCATAGGCAAAAGAACAATCTGCTATCAACCGTTCGTTAAATTTGTTTTCTGGGTGCCTACTGTCAACTAATAGTTAAAATTTTCAACCATCGAGGTTTTCAACACAGCAGATATTTTTCCTTGTAAAGTTCTAGAAATCGGAAGGTGACATAATATCATGTGAATCTCGATAATGAGATCGCAGTTTGATAGTCCTCAAGCAACATAATTTTCGTGATATGCCAGAGGAAAGAACACAGATTTCATTCCACAAATTAAATCACATCAGCCATGGGCTGATATATTGAATATCGCACCGATATAGTGATTTTCTGATATATCGTAACTTGGATATCAATACTATATATCGAAATATCGGACAAAAATATCGATATTTCGAGATATTGATAAATATCGCCCATCCCTAACTGACGAACACGAAGCCACGAACATGTGCAGGAAAGACGCCATGAAAACATGTGAGTAGACATTTTTTAAAATTAAGTTTATTATGATATGTAAAAGTAACGAAATCAATTACACACATTTTTGTTTGATATTAAGCTCACGAACTGTGTACGTATATATATATATATATATATAATTTTAAAAGTTTCACCACCAAACGAGGGTGGCTGAAGCATTGTCACACAGGAAAATCTATGTAGTAGCTAAGATTTCATTTGACTGGGGTAGGAGCATAACTCTCACATCCATATATGTTTTACCATCAATATGATACAGTGCTTTACTTTCTGTGTAAGTCTATCGCCAGGTATATACCTAGCGTTGAGTAGGATGTCGAATAAATTCGATCTGTACATGCTGATTTGGGAATTACGTAGGGCAGCATTCTTCGTATGTTTGTAGTCTGAAATGAATTCCATTTTGCAATATAACACGCATAAATATTGTCTTATCGTTTTGTGCTTTTTTTTTTTTACGGCATAGTGTTCAAATCCTGAATTTAGACAGAATTATTTCTAAAGCACAAACTGGCTGAACAATACTTTGGGTTTTTTTTAAGACTCCTTTTCATTTGCTCATGTACTTAAGAACTTGTGAAGTATTATATTTGCACCAATGAATACAAAGATTAGCTATGGAGTACAGATATGTACAGGCATATTCTTTAATGAAAAGTTTATTCCAGTGTGTTTATGTGGGTATAAAATATATAAAAAATACAAATACACAGGTATATTTGCTAAAATTACATACACTGATGTCACAGAAATTGCACAAATGGCTAAAAAAATCAAATAAAAACTGGTCAAGTCATTTGTTTAGTATCAGTAAGATGTATGAGCTCATTTACTCTTGCAAAGTTCATCAATATTTTGAGTTTTCTTGCTTATGTACAAACAAGTTATCTTCAACATCCAGCTTATTTCAATATTTAGTTTTTATGGTGGTTAAGGATAAAACACTAGTTTCACATAAATATGTAGTTGTAAAAGGCAACAAATACTTAAGGCAGTGCTCGACAATGTTGGAAATTCTTTTCCATTGGAATCCAAAAACTAGTCACCGCCCCGGTGGCGCAGTGGTCTAAGGCGCTGGCCTCTGATCATTCGTTCGTAAGGGGTCCGGGTTCGAATCCCGGTCCGACATGGATGTTGTGTTTGTCTTACGGCACTGGCTCTCTCCCTTCCCTGGAACCAGTGACCCTAAATTAGGGACGGGCTACTGCTTATAGCCCATTGAGTTGCTCACGGTGGTCGTTAAACCTCCAATAAAAAAAAAACAAAAAAAAACTAGTCAGTGATTTCAAAGAACAAATGCTTTTCAAACCAACCAGAGTTAAAAGATGTCTCATAAGTTTTTTATTTGGCAATAGAAGATTACACATTTCTGCATTGTATGTGAATGAGTAACTAGTTCATTCAGTGGGAATGGGAAATACTGCCCTTGTAAATGTTTGGAGAGTGCAGAGATGGACGATTATTAGCTGTTTAACATCAAGTTTCCAATTGTTTGCTCATTTTCTGATGATAATGAATTCAGTTATGAAAATTGGTCAGAGCTGTTCCCTGTAATTTGGTTTTCTCATAAAGTTTTTTGGTCATTGCTTGTGTTTTGTTTTTTCAACATTGAACAGATTGTTTTCACCCCTGTAATGAGAAGTTCCACTAGTTCATTTTTCAGAAATTTCAGCTAAATATGCTAAACTTCACCACACATCCTACCAGCACTAGCCATAAATTCAGATTAATTTTGTTTTGAAAATTGGTTCACTATGTGACTCGGTATGGTTGCTAACAAATCCGCATATGCCCCCCCTATTATTTTAGTGAAACCCACTTTGAGAACTATTGGTCTAGAGGATGTTCAAGCCGTTCTGGTATCAGAGTTGGTTGTACATCAAGGTTTTTTGGCTAGCAGTCACAATTTAACATATGGTTTGAGTCCCATATGAGGCATTAGTTTTGCTACCCTGGTGGTGCAGTGGTCTAAGCACCATCTTATGATTGTTTGTCCAAGTGGGTCCGGGTTTGAATCCCGGTATGGCATGGATGTTGTGTTTGTCTTACAGCACTGGCGTTTTCTCTTCCCTGGAACCAGTGACTCTTAAATTAGGGACGGGGACTGCTTATATCCCATTTAGTTCCTCACATTAGCCGTTAAAACCTTTAAAAAAGAAACCTGTTTTTTACATAACATAACAGCTTTGGCTTTCTCCTACCCTAGAACCAGTGGCCTCAATTTAGAGTATGGGAAAAAGTTTCATGTGATGAAACAGAAATGTCACATTTTCGTTCAGGAAACACATTTGTGATTCTCCCTGACTGCTACATGGTTTTGATTGCTTTTAGGAATACCATTTCACTCACATTCCTTAGTATATAATTATCAATCATTTTGTGACTATGGTATATTCAGTTAACTCATAGGCTTAGTTTTCAGCAGGAAGAAGCAAACAATGGAAATCTGCATATATACAAACCCCATATGCCTCTCATTGAAAACAGCTTTTTTACCACTCAACACATAAATTACATAAATTTATTTGGAAACCAGAAGAGCCAAAAAATATATATTTTTTAATTATATCTATAATCACCTCATCATCACATGTATACAGTAATATTTCACATATATGTCAGCGCAAACCAAAGCACGCATAAATAAGAGCGCAGCATAAGTAAAAGTTAGTGTAATTCCAGCCAAAATTAAGTTTAAAAAGTAATTAACATGAGAATAACATGCAAAATAAGAAAATATCAATGATCGAATTTACTTAGTTAAATTTAACACTTTAAAGCTTAGATTACTCAAAAATGTAAATTACTTGATCTCAAAATTTTAATTACATACCTTTTTTATATTTATGGCTTTTTAAAGTTATGTAAAATTGAAGACTGTTTCTGCTGTTGCCTCTCATTGAAAACAGCTTTTTCAAGTTTGTTTAAACAGGAATGTGTGGCAATTAGATGTATCGGTGAGTTGTATGTAGTGACAGTGTTTCCAAAGCTTCTACACTGCTTTCGTGACAGTCTGGGGATCTTTTGTTAATTCTTTGTTATGTCTCTTCATCATCATCCTGAATTTCATTGGCTATTTCTTGAATATCCCTCAATTCCCCAATAATGCATTTTCATTGATTTCTACAAACTCTTTAAAACTACTGAATCCACCTGAAATGGCACTCCAATCTTCATCATTGGCAGATTATTCGGTAAATGTGTAGATTAGCGTCCTAAATTATTTTGTCGGAAACTTGTAATATTGACTTGCGAGTGCGACGCTGTGGTAGGCCTAACACATCACTACGGCAACGATGTGAAGATTTGCTTTGTTGAAAGGAAGATTTGCTTCGCCGTGCAATTCACGTGCGGATGACTACAAGTCTTGCCAGGAGAGCGAACCATTTTATACTCATATGCTACACAATATAGTTTGTTCATGTTTTGTAATTGTTTTTAAAGCAGACGTGAAATTTTTCATTCTTTCGCATATGATTCCCTGATCCGAAATAGAAAGTTTGGTAAATGTGTACTTTAGCGTCTAAATTATTTCGTCGGAAAAATGTAACTGTGTGGGAAAAGTGTGACATACAATATTTTAAGCATGCAAAATAATGCGAAAAGGTGCAAAAATATAGTATTTTTAGATAAAAGGAAATAAGTTTTCCAAAGTATTTACCTGAGAGTGCGATGGTTTGGAAGAGTACGTGCGGTATAGGCATAGGACGAGAGAGCGGCAACGGCATCAAGGTGGAGTCCGGTGAATGGAAGCTTCGTTGAGAAGGGCAAGTAACGGGCGGAAGAATTAAGAAGGAAGCGGTTTAGCAGTACGTAGTCATCGAAAAGTCTTGTAGGCATATGCAGAAAGAAAGAGGTTGAATTTGTGCAGCATTGTAAGTTTTTGTTTTTTTTAAGGGTAATTTTGAGAAAGCGGAAGTACAAAATCGTCAGTCATTTCGGATTTCGTCAGGGCTTAAAATTTCATTATCCGCCACAATACAAGAATCTGTCTCCCTGCCATAGTGCGATATATGAATTGAAGAAAATTGCTTATTTTGAAAAATATCCATGTCACGAGGAAAAAATGTGAGCTACGATGTACTGAATAACAGCAGAACTGCAAATGAAGTGCTTGAAGAAATCACCTACCTGTGCACATCTTCCAAACCAAAACTAAAACTTTGGGTTCAACCGGAACCAAAACGTCTTCCTCAAAACTTCTGTCGTACATAAATTATTTTACATTCCTTAATTTCTTTCCATTCGGAGACACTGTGAAACCACTAATAACGACATTCTGCACATATCTTTCTCAAAAATGAATAAAACAGGTTTGAACTACTTCTGCGCACAATTACACGATACTCTTCCGAAAAATATACCCTACTGCTGTCGTATTCTTCCACGCATTTGCTACCAACTCGTACTTCGCTCCGTCGCACAGCACCTTCACGTGGTGGCCGTTAGTATCGCTTCAGCCTCCTGCACCACCTGCTACAAACCATCGTACTCGCAGGTTAATACTTCAGAAAAATTATTTCCTTTTTTATTTAAAAATATAATTTTTCACCTTTCCCTATTATTTTGCATGCTTAAAAAATGTGTGCATCGAACTTTTCACCCACAGTTAAATTTTTCCAACGAAATAGTTTAGGACGCTGAAGTACACATTTACCGAAAGTACTAATATGCTTTTCTATGTTGTACAGAAAACTGGGGAACTATAAATTTCGGTTTTGGTTTGAACAGATTTGCTGTGTCTCTGCAGTTTTGGTTCTTCTGTTAATAGCTTGTTCGCACGCGAGTTTCTATCTTACTCATATGTATCTTTTGCAAATCGAAAAGGTTTTATCCGGTTTTTCCTGCCAACAACGTACAGGATACAACAAAAGAAAGGGTGGCTGCTGTGGACCTATTTTCTGTAGCGTATCACTACAACATTTATTGCTCTTCTGCCAATAACGTAAGTCCTCTTTCTCTTGTACCCGTCATTTCCACACAGCAACAAACCTTCCTTTTAACGGACCAAAGCTTCACATCTTCACTAGAGCGATGCATTATTCCTATCGCAGCTTCTCTTCACAGTGTCAGACTCACAGGTCCATATTACAATAAAAATCTTTAAAACACGTTTAAAATATGAAATATCTGAAAAAATATGAAATACATTAAAATATGAAAAATATGAAGTTTTAACCCTTTGTCAATAAACACAAGAGGCTAGTTCCATCAGAGGCATGCATTCAGTCGCTGACTTTAAACATTTGGAGCAAAATTACATATGCTTCCAATTTATGGACCTAAAGCATAATAATTAAAGAAGGTGATATTCTTCTGTCCTTGGCACTGCGTAACAATAATACAACTTCCAGTGATTAGCAGTGAAAAGCAACATGACATGCGATGACTGTCTTTTTTCTTGTAGTAGAAAATTATATTCTGAACTTCATTTTTAGATTTAATTGCCCAGTCTGGCACCTAGGGCAACTAGATTATTTATTTACCTGCCCAGGTCAATGATTCACACGACTCAGGCATGGTATTTTTCAAACCCTGATATGTATAAGTAAAAATATATACAGTACATAATTTCATACATACATATTAATTAAAGCTTATATATTTCATTATTACTACTTTAGCAAAAACTTCCCATTACAAAAAAAAATTACCTTTGCTTGTCTCTGTGGGCACTATTTCACTTTTACAGCATTGCAATCTTATGCGTAATGAAAATTTCTGTAGTACATACTAACTTTTTAATGAAAAATTTGTAATGTTTTAAGAACAATACGTTGCTACAATTTTTTTTTGTCCCCCTTGAATTTCATTATAACGAGTTTCGACGGTTATTCTTTTTTTACTGAATCTGGTAAATGCTGGCCAAGAAAATGACAGTGAAAATATATCATGAACAGTTTCTTTGCTTTGCAAATGTAGTAATTAAAGTTAAATGTAAAAAAGAATTCATTTCATTCTAAATTTCTGCGAGTGAAATCTTTCACCTGTGTCACTTTAAGCAGGGCTTGGAAAATATCCGAAATGTTACATGCGCAGCTGGGTATATACATAAATTATTTACCTACCCAGGTAGTAAAACCTGGATGCCCAGGAAAATTTATATTTTAAGATAAATCAGAAGCCACTTTTTTTTAAGTTAAAAAATATGAAATTTTTTTTTTACACATTTTGTAATTCCTATTTTAAAGGTCTATTCAAAATGTTCAATATGCAAAGCATGTATTTCATGTTTTAAGATGATAATGCTGAAATTGGTACAAAATGATGTGATGAAATTGTTTTTTGAGAAATTTAAAGATTCTGCCGTGTTCTTTTCCTTTGTCACTAAACACCTGATTTGCACATCAATAAAAATTGTTTCAGTATCTTCAGGTATTGCCAAGATATTATAAATACAACTATTTAATAGTTTTCCAAAAAAAAAATTTGTGCTCCAAAAATGGTTTCCTTGTGGCAACACAACAATGAAAGAACAGGTTTAGTCACTGAAGTCATTTCTAAAACATTCCAAACAGGAAAATTTAATATTTTAGAAATATTGATATGCATTAATGTTCTACAATGACTCAGTTAGAATCAGGGTCTAAACAAGTGTTTCTTCTTTTGGGTGGGGGTCTGAGATTTGAAATTATGCCCTATCAAGTTCAAAAGCTCTCATTTCCATTCAAGTATTTTTTTCTTTTCTTTCTGATACCTTAATTATGGGGAAGCAATGTGATCTTTCAAAAGCAGTACTTCCAGTTTTTGACATAATTTTACTAAACATGTGAAAAGTAGGTAAATATCCAAAAATTAGAGATAGGAAACAAGACAGTAAAAGTTCTGGGAACACTGACAACACAGTGCTCAGTAGAATGTAAAATGAACCAGCACACAAGGCAGTGAATGTGAAAACAAAAAAAGCATGATTCAACCCTATGTCAAATGTAATACTAGCCAAAACCTACATGAAAAACCAACTTTGACACCATTGTGGATTGAATACCCTTATAGACGCAATGTACTCGGATGCCAGTTCGTAGTTCTGTTTGTCATTGATATAACATAAATACAAGAATATGCCTGTACATATCTTTACTACATAACTGCCCTTTGTATTCATTCATGCAAATACTACATAAGTACGTATGTGCAAATTAAAATGTCTAAAAGAAACTAAGTATTGTTCAACCAACTGTGCTTTAGAAATAATTCTCCAATTAAAACATGTCTAAAAGAAACGTAAGTATTGTTCAACCAACTGTGTGTACAGAGTTCGTAAAGCCTAATGTTAAACAAATCTGTGTGTAACTGATGTCATTATTTATCATATTGTAATAAACCTGATTTTAAGATATGAAAATATCATTACTCACATTTAGAACTGAATTGATTCAGTTATAATGTAAGTATCCAACAATTTCACACTCACACACTCTTCCACAAAAAACATGCATTTACTTGCACACTCTTCCACAAAAAATGCATTTATGTAAAAGTCGGTGATTACTTGCCGTGAGGCTTAACCGAATATGGCCAAACTTCATATTTACAGGGATTGCATTTCAAATTACAGCTTAAGTTAATACGGTCAAACTTATTTTTTCGGGTATAGCCCTTCAAATTATGGCGTAGCTCAATACGGTCAAACTTATTTTTTTATGGGCAATGCCCTTCAAATTATGGCGTAGCTCAATACGGTCAAACTTATTTTTTATGGGCAATGCCCTTCAAATTATGGCGTAGCTCAATACGGTCAAACTTATTTTTTTGTGGGTGTTGATCTTCAGATTATGGGCTTAGTATTTAGGGTTCAGACCGTAATTTCATGGGCTTTCACAAAAATGGACCAAGCCGTAGTTTTATGGGCAACGGCCGGGCCCCCAGTTGCCGGCCATTGCCCGTAATCTAACTGTGAAATTTTTAACAGTGTGCGCTCAGTGCCGAACTTGTGGTATCATCAGCGACAGTTTCTAGATACCCAGCAGCTATGGGCAAGGTTAAAAAAACTGGATACCTGGGTTCCACACGAAATCACTGAACATCAGCGGATACGGCGTCTGGGAACATGCATTGCTCGCCAAAAGCGAAAGGCTAGTGCTCCCTTTCTGCATCGGATCCTTACGGTTGATGAAAAATGGGTGCTTTGCTACAACAGGAAACGAACAGCGCAGTGGCTCGATAAAAGGGAACCACCCAAGCACATATCCAAACCCGAGTTACACCCACAGAAGGTTCTTATCTGTGTGTGGTAGACTGCCAAGACCGTGGTTCATTATGAGTTTTTGCCACGAGGTCAAACAATCATAACGGACGTGTACTACCGTCAGCTGGACAAATGTCACCAAAGAGTATGCAACAAACAACCATCGCTCATCAATCGTTTGGGTCCCATACTGCTTCAGAATGGCGCACGACCGCGTGTGTCCATTGGAAGCATGCGAAAAATCAACGCCTCAGGGTACTATGTCCTCTCTCACCCTGTTTATTCAATGGACTTGGCCCCTTCAGACTTTCACAATTTTTCGCCATTTGTATCACGTCTCTTGAGGGACAAACGGTTCGCTAACAAGGATGATGTGATTCATGCCGTTAGAGATTTCTTGGACCACGGTGATGCCAGTTTCTGCCACCGTGGCATTTTTGCACTGAAATCACGTTGGGCACAATGTTTTTCTCCCGAGGGCAGATATTTCTCGGAATAAAATGTATTTCCACGTCTGTTACTCCTGTTTGTTTCTTTATGTCCGAATCGGCCAATAATTATGAAACGACCCAATATATATTTCATTTCGTATTAAAGTGCTTGTTCTGAAAATTTTATTCTTTGGTTTTTGTAAATATGTTAGAATTATTTTCTAAGGAATGTGCAAGGTCTCGCAATAAATAAAAAATAATTTATCTAAGGTTTAGGTTTATACCAAAGGCATCTTTAAGAAAAGATAGTTAAATTGTTCTATGTAGATAGTTAAAGCGTTCTATTCTACAAATTTTTGTATATCGAATATTTCAGACACGCATAAGCGTTTCTGAAATAACATCGGCTGACAAAGACATTAACATTGCACTTCCTCCGTCAGGGAATGACAGGATTAAATATTCGAATTTATATTCATCTGTTAATAATTGTCAATAAATGTCTATAAAGAGAAAACAATCTGATGGGTTCGGAAGATCCTGCGATTAACAATTTACCGAAGGTTTAGGCTTGTTTCAGTTGCTTGGTTAAGAAAATATAACATATCTTATGTATGAATGTATTAAATAAAAATAATATCAAAAACGACAGCGGCATCGATATCCCCATAGCTACTTACTCGAAAAGAATGATGAGATTAAATATTCGAATTTCTGCTCGGCTGGTTATACACCGATCAACCAAAACATTAAAACCACCTACTGTGACGTACCTGCACCGCATGATGCACATGACATAAAGGCAGATAGCTGCGAAAACACACGTCTGCGTAGCTCAGTTGGTAGAGCGACTTATTCCGGTATAAGGGAATACGGATTCGAAGCCCGGCGTGGACAAAAATGACGGAGCACTTTACTTCTTTATACTACCCAATATGATGTAGGTCCTCTTCTCGCCGGCAAAAGAGCTCTTACTCCCATGAGGCATAGATTCAGCGTGATGTTGGTAGGTATCTCTGGATACTAGGTACCATGACTGCAATAGAAAATCTCACAATTCATGTAAATTACGTGGTTAGTGTGGTGCGGCTCGTCCGCGGCCGTATCTGTTTCTCCAACTCAAACCGCAAATGCGCGATAAGTTTCATGTCCGGCAAATTTTGAGGCGATGGCAATAAATAGAATTCCTCTTCTTGTTCTTGGAACCATACCTAAACCTTCTTTGCCGTGTGGCGTGGAAAATTGTCTTGTTGAAAGACACCATATCCGCGGATGGACTAGTGGTCAAAGTTCGTGACTGCCACGGAGAAACAACATGTTCGATCCTTGGCAAGTACGAACGCTTGAACCACTCAATATCTGCCGTGCGTTGGATGGGCACGTTAAGCCGTCGAACATCAGGTACTGCCCCCCAGTAATAATTAAGGGCGTCTTCCTCCCATTTTCTACCTCGCTTCCGTGTCACTTTTATATCGGGCACTGTAGCCCAAGTCTCCTAGTTTCCTATTTGGAAGGGTTGTTTAAGACCTGGGGTCAGACACTCATTTCCTTACATCCTCTACATAGGATCAAATCTCATCAGATCAGGAAGAAATTCAAACTCATGGATTTCCATTACAGTCTTCGGTTTTCACGAGTGGATTCCCAAAGATAAACAAGTGATAGCTTACAAGTAAAATGAAGTAGTGAACGTAATAAGAAAAAGGGGTCTGAGAGGCGTGAAAGTGACATGGAGCAGACTTAAGGTGCCCAAGAGAGAGTGTGAGGGGAAATGAACAAGGAGTTCGATAAAATCAGCACAGGTGCTCTGGATTTGAGGAGAACGGGAAAAAGACGTTCCTATCTCTCTCAAATCTATTGAAAAAACAGGAAATTTTGAAAGTACGAGATAGGAGATTGCGGAAAAAATTAAGTGGAAGCCGGAATTTGGCAGCAAAGCAACCGAGAAGTACGCCTTACACGTATAATAAGCAGGAACAGAACGATGTGTAACTAATAAAAAGAGTAATACGGATGTAATTTAGATATCGCGATAAACATATACGTTTGCTCTCCCATATACTGCATTTGAAGAAGAAGCACCATCACAGAAAACCGAGTTAATTCGTTCCTTTCGTCATCAGGAATGTGACGTACTACAGAGATAAAGCTCCTGTCAAGGGGACAAATCTGCAACGATACATTCGGTCCGTGTAGCTTAGTTGGGAGAGCAACTCACTCAGGAGTCAGGAGGCGCAGATTCGTTCTTCGTCAAAAATCCTCCAAATACGTGGCGTCAGTAAATAAATAAATACATCGCTCTTTCCACGTTCCAGAAACACACAGCAACCGAAAAATGGTTTTTTGAGCTGCCGCCGAGGAAAACAATTTTTCGGTTGCTATGTGTTTCTGGAACGTGGAAAAAGCGATGTATTTATTTATTTACTGACGCCACGTATTTGAGGGATTTTCACCTTGGATCTCGCCCTTTGGATTTAATTGCTATATTATATATATAGCCAGTGCCATTGATACCCACCAGATGAAGACGTCTCAGTAGCTGAGCCCATCTTACTGATTTATGATGTCAGAAGCTGACTTAAAAATACACATAGCACTGTGGATTGTTGGCCACCGTGGTGTAAAGTTAACGCGCTCGGCTAGTTATCGAGAGTTCCGTGGTTCATTTCCACGGCGGTGGCTGAAAAACAATTTTTCGGTTGCTATGTGTTTCTGGAACGTGGAAAGAGCGATGTATTTATTTATTTACGTTCTTCGTCACTGACACATTTGTTTTTTCTCAGGAAAAAAGTAGCTAATACCCCGAAACTGCTTAATTTCCTTCTAAACGAAGACCTAACGAAATCATCTTAAAGAGCAATGCATCAAACAGGGCACTGCAAGAACATCCCGTTTCACAAGTTGATTTTTAAGCTCATGTTTGACCGATTTCGTTATGTTTATTCATAAACACTTCTTTAAATTCAGCGCATAACACACATCGTTATACATTGCATTCGATTTAACGAATTTCTATGTACATTGTGTTGCGTTTAACTGGTGTCTATTTGCAAGTAACTGATATTCTCCAATACAAACTAGATATTATAACAAGAAAGATGACACCGAACTTTCGGTTGTTATGAGCGTATCTCGAATCCTTTCTGGCACGAATAAAATATTTTAAAGTTATTCATGGTCAAACAGGAAATAAAGTAAAATAAAAATAAATCAGTCGCATTTCAACGACGGATAAAACACCCAGAAGTAGAAATAGTTACTTTCTCACACTAGTGGGTGAAAAATATGCTTAGCAATTTGGCAAATTTTGTACAAAACATTCTCAGATCTGAAGAAATATCAGAGACAAAGAGATTCTTGAATCGACCAGCTGGAAGAACGGATATAGAGAAAAGCATGATGTAAATTTACGCCCTCTAGCTGAAGAATTTTGAATAATGGAAAACTAGAAAATATTCGGAAAGTGTTCTTCACACAAAAGTTATGCTGAAAAAAAAATAATTTTTCAAATTCTCCTCCTGGAAGCAGAGATAGCAAGAAAAAGGTTTTGACATTTCTGCCCTCTAGCTGGAAAACTGTGCAGTACGTAAAGAAGATAGTATTCCTCATCTCTAATGTAGCGAGTGGCACAAAGTAAATTACGAAATTTTTAGTAGCATTTTTAGAAGCGTACATACAGCTGTAAACAGAAATACACAGTAAAACAACACCTACCGCCAGACCTGTGAACAACAAAAAATTCACAAGTACAGGGCAAGTATTCCACTAGGTAAATGATATACGGCGCTCGAATAATTGCTTAAATCGGACTTTTAGCTGCAGAGATATTGACAAATAAGATTTGACCTTTGCACTACGTAATGTTTTGGCAGTAAATGTACACAAAATGTTTTGGCAGTTAGTTGTATCTGAACAACAAAGAATTTTCTCAATCGGATTTATAGACGAGCAGATATTGTTGCTAATATGCTGCAAACGGAAAAGTGACTTTGTACCCCCTAATGAAATTCATAAGTTCCCTTTTGCATTAAGTAGGCCACTTGTGAGTAAAGAAAAATATGAAATTATATGCATAGCGTGTCGCACGAGAAGCGTTTTTCGGCAAGGGAAGAACTTTTCAAATCGGAGTATTAGAAGCAGAGATATCGACAGAAATGAGATGCACATCTGCGCCACTTGGGGGGGGGGGGGCTATGCACTATTTTAAGCAGAAGGTATTCTACAATTGTCTTTCGAGGTGAACGGTCTCTGTCCACAAAATAATTATTTTAATCGAGTTTTCAGAAGCGCAGATATTGCGCTAATACATCAACAACAAAGTATAAACGTACGCCTCCTAGTGGCTAAACCATTCTTTACTAAAAATTAGAATTTACATGCATAGCATTTCTCACTAGAAGCTATATCCTATGTAAAATGAATTGTTTAGATAGGTCGTTTAGAAGTAGACATATCTGGGAAATCCGAATTTAATTTTACGTCTTTGGCTGAAAAAAAACCGCATTAATTGAAAAGGGAAATGTACCAAAATTAGTCTCTGTTATTAATGTTATCGATTGGAGGAAATAATTTTTTCAAGTGAATATTCAGAAGCAATTATATGTAGGCTAGCAATTGTTTCGCGGTCCGAATTTCCGTGATATTTTTCGCGAATTTTAGGACTTGTTTTTTTTTTAATATCGCGATTATCAAATATATCCGCAAATTTCAGCTTTTTACCCCGATTTTTGTTAATTTCCATTATAATTTTTAGATATTTTTCATATTTAAATAATTTTATTACTACTTTCTTCAGAAAGTCCAAACCAGAACTTTAAATCTTGAATTACCCCTAAAGATTGTTCGTTACGAAGCGAAACTTATCAAACATGTTTAACGTGTTATTCCAGGTGCGATGCACCGTGCTGAAGAATGCGCATGTGTGTCTTTCGGGATTTCCAACCCCCCACAGCTGTTGAATGACCTTGGCGAATTGCCGCACCAGCAAACCGGATGTCGTCAGTTCTATTGGTAGTTTTAACTGGGAAAAGGAGCTCACAGAAGAGTCTTTCAGTTTCGGAGATGCTTAGCTTTGAAAATTTTTGTGCTTTCGTGCAAGTACAGTATTTAGTTTATAAAATTTATAGATATCGCTCGTTAATTTTGAGAATGAGCCACGTGGGTAAAATGAGTGCACCTGAAATATGCAAGTAGAAGAGCAAAGGAACGTTGCATATGAACAAAAATCTATTGTTCTGCTCATCTTGCAACATTTTCAAGAAAGGAAATTTGTGAAAAGCATTCAGCAAACAAGATGAATAAAGAAAAGGTGTGTCCAAACAGTCTACCGAAAATAATGCAGAAATGAGTTGATAAAGTGATTGGGAAAAGAACTAAGCCAGAATACCATCGCTCAAATGAACTATTGAAATTAAATAATGCCTTGTGCAGCTAACATTCCACTTTCCAAACTGGATAACCCTGCATTAAAAACTATTTCTAAAATTCATTGAAATATATTGGTGTTATTCCAAATGCAAATTGTATGCAGAAATGTTATTTGTCGAAAACGTATGATATTCACAAGCAACAAGTAAATACTTTTCAAAATAATTTCCCAGTGTAAGTATCGTAGCTGATTAAACAACTGATTCTGAAGAGAGGTGCATTTTGAATATTCTTGCTGTTCCATCAGCTACAACGAATGTCGAAATCTGTAACGCTGAAACCTCTTTGAATGCAATCTTCTTTGGTACATCACTTTCCAATCCGTAAATTTTAAAGCAATCAGCGAGGCAATATTTCAATGCGTTAATAAGTATAAAATACCTTTTTGCGAATATAACTGCTTTTGTGACAGACAACGTGTTTTACATAACCAAAGCGTGGGGAAAGAGCCTCAAAAACGAATACTTGTGGAAATGCGGTATTTCGCGAAATTTCGGGGTACATCCCGGAATTTTGCGAAAAGCGGCGAACCTTTTTGGAAAATTTCGCGATTTATCCCACGACTGCCCTTAGAATTTTCTCTCAATAAAATTACTATCCTAATTATGTGGAACAACTTGTATTTTGAATTGGATAGCATCTACATTTGCCTCTTCTAGCGGCGAAGTAAAATCTGAGAGTAAGGATCACCGTTCTGATATCACTAGCTTTCCAGTGCGAAAAGAATTTTTCAAATCGGACCATTAGTAGTTTCAGAGATATCGCCTCCGCAGACGGGTGACCGGACGTACGGAAAAAGTGACAAAATAAGCACGATTTTTCTTTTATTTTACAAAAGTCGTGTGAAAAAGGACTTACAGGTGGAGAACAATCACCCGACGAGCTGGAGAAGAAATCTCAAGCGTATTTTTTTAAGTGTACAAATAAGTTTTAAAGCGTTTTAAGACAACGCAACATGTAATTTTAGAGAAACCAACAATACCTTTAAGAATCAAAATATGCGCCGTCGTTATCTAACACCTTCCGACATCAGTCGAGCAGCTGACGGATACCAGCCATGAAAAATGCTCCGTCATGTCACGCGATGAAGTCGTCAACCCATTTTTGCACTTCGTCACATGTCCGTAACCGAACAGCAGAAATACCATGTTGCATCGATCGGAACAAATGGTAGTCTGAAGGGGCTATGTCGGGACTATACGCCGGGTACTCCAAAACTTCCCAGCCAAGCACCAATAACATTTCCTTGACCGATTTCGCGACATGCGGCCTAGCGTTGTCATACATTATTTTCACGAAAAGCAATCCTTTGCCGGTGAATGGACGTTTTCGACAGATTTCCCGGTTCAATCGCAGCAATTGCTGCTTGTAGCGATCAGCAGTAACAGTTTGACTATGCTCCAATAGTTTATAATAAAGCACACCCTTCACATCTCACTAGATGCACAGCAGAACTTTCTTGGGGTGAATATTGCGTTTGGGTGTCGACGTCGTTGGTTCATCGGAGTCTACCCAGTGTTTTTTGCATTTGGGATTGTCGTACCATATCCACTTTTCATCACTCGTAACGATTTTCCACAGGAAATACTTTCTGTGTGTTGTTTATTACACAGAATCAAACTCTTCGTGACACGCTCATCCTTGTTCCTCTGCCTCAGGTTATGTGGCACCCATTTTCCTTCCTTCTTAATCTTTCCCATTGCGCGTAAACGATTGGAAATGTTTTGTTGAGTCCCCCAGTTATTCCGCTAGATCTTGTTGCGTTTGAGACGAATCTTCGTCCAGCAATGCTTGCAGTTCCTCATGTGCAACCTTCTGCGGGGCGTCGCTACGTTCTCAAACGCTAACACCAAAAACACCTGCTTTAAATTGTCTAAACCCAAAACTCACACATGCTTTCGATACAATATTCTCCCCCAGAACAGAACACATGGTTGCACATGCTTTTTCAGCACCTTTTTCTTGATGAAATTCGTAACGAATGCAGTGTCGAATAACTGCAGTATCGCTTGCCATATTTCACCAACCGAAGTGCAAGTGCGTTTGACTGTTGGGTAAACATCTGTGTCACATTTTATCCTCTGGACCAGTTACGTTCAGATGACAACAACGCGGGGGAATGTCGGATATGTAAATTAGCAGTATACGTCACACACAAAATGCTCTAAAACTCATTTGCTCACCTATTATGTCATTAGAAATGTACTAGTGATATTGTAGTTCGAATATTTATGCTACAGTATATACAATAAACTGTCCAATGTTCCGAGAAAACTTACTCTTACAAAAAAATCACTAAATCTTGATTAATTGGCGAAAGCATGATGGATACAGTATTAGCTCATCTTTTCCAGTCGCTATGTCCAGGAAAGACATAGAGGATTCACCACTAACAGTTGCGCACACCAATGATGCGAATATCCTGTAAAATAGGGTATACTACTAGGAGAATATTTGTTGTATTACTGATGAAATTTCAAAGGCATGCAAGTAAACAATGGCTAATACAGAGAGCCGTTCACGTTACAATGGCGGTAACACGCGAATTGGGTGGTCAGCAAGGGAATTAGAGCCCCCAATATTCGCCCATCACACGGACACGAGGTTGGCGATTAGTCAACTGCGCCAGTTCGGGGATATTAGCTGGTTTTCTTATTCAAGTATCTGCCGTCAGAAAAGAAAGAAACGATGTTTTAAGTTAAGAATATTTTGCGTACTTTACGATGAGCTTTAGTGTTAAAAAAACAACAATAGATGAATGAAAGAACTGCTAATCGGTAAAAAGGGAAAGACACCGTTTTTGTCAAAACTCGGATAGTAGAACATGACTGATTAACTCATTGTCCTACTCCTGTAAAAATTCGGAATGGAAAATCCTCACACGTCCAGGAAATGGGGAATAACTCATTACCTCTAAGATTTACTTCTTGGATAAGCGTGTAATCCGGGGAATTAGAGAAGTGCATGAGCAAAACAGGGAACCACATCTTTATGAATAGAATCGAAGTCACGCTGTTATGAATGAAACGACACACTGCTGTGAATGAATTACTTTGCTGGCATCAGTCCAAAACGGGCAAGGTGAGTAGGAAATTTATGTCAAGATAATTGCAAATGTAAATAATCTTTATCAAAGCATGGAAGAGTTTGTCTGCTAAGTGAGCTCTTGCCTGAGATGACGAAGTTGTGGTCTTGGACAAATTATTCCTTTTAGGAAGTGAAAGTAATTGCAGTTTAAGAACATGCGTAGCTCAAAATATGATATCTTGTTTGATATATTGTGTTGTAATGAATATCTCAAAATAACCAAATAATAGCCAAGTTTACATCTTTTTCTATAAATGCGAAACACTAAATGTTACTTTAATTTAAACACAGATCCCTCTTGTAAGGACCCACGCCAGAGGAAATCAGTCGGCTTTGGAGATTTCTGAGGTACAAGTCGTCACACTGAATAATATTTATAGGCACGTGGGCCCGCACAGTCACGAAGGATTTGAAGTGATGCTTGTACACTATATACATGATAAAAACCATCCGGACAGCCCTTTGAGAAAAACATTTTGGTGTGACGTATATGGATATGTCCACATACGTCTCAGCCATGGCCCATACAGGTCTAAAAAGATGCACATGGTCTGAAAACATTATAATACAAGCATGAACACTAGAATGGGCCTTACGGAAAAACTCAGTAACTTTCAAAGTGGCGCGGCTAAAGTATATCATCTTAGTAACAAGTCAGTTCAGGAAATTTCTGCTCTGCTGTAGCTGCCCTGATCAGCTGTAAAGAATGTTGCTGCGAAGTGGAAAGGGCAAGAAACAGCAACAGCGCAATCGTAAGCAGGTAAACTGCGTAAAATGTAGAGCTGGACAGCCGAGTGGTGAAATCCGTGGTGCGACTAAATTGCCTGCATTCAATTGTAACAATCACTACGGAGTTCCAAGATTCCTATGGAAAAACACCAGCACCATAATGGTGAGTCCAGAGCTGAATGGAATGAGTTTCCATGGCCTAACAACAGCACACAAGCCTAACATCAGCAATATCAACGCCAAGTATCGTTTGGAATTGACACCTAGTCGCCAATAGACTCTGAAGCAGTGGAAACGCCTTCTATGGAGTAATGAATCACACTTCACCATCTGGCAGTTCAACGGATTAGTCTGTGTGTGGAGGATGCCAATTGAACGGAACTTACCCGAATTTGCTGTGCCAATTGCGAAGTTTTGTGGAAGAGTCATCATGCTCTGGAGAGGTGTTTCGTGGTTTATTGTTGGTTTGTGCTGGGTTCCCTGAATGCAGTGCTAGGGAAATTTAACTCTTCTGTCTATGATGGTATTATTGTTGGAAATGGTAAATTTCCGCAGTGCTTCACAGCCCGATCAGAAAAAAAAAGAAAAAATAATAACATACACAACCACGCAAAGCAGCGACGTTGACGTATCACGTCACAAACCGTCATCAAGACGCTATAAATACGAGCCGTCTTCGCATAGAAGTGAAGTATAACCAGGAGTATGTCTCGGTGTATGACATGTTGAGTATTTCCTAGAGAGTCCGAGTCAGACGTCGACAAAGTCTGATGTCGTCCTAAACTGAAGCAATTGTGAAGCAACTACGAGGATCTGCTATGGATATGCCTCAAATGTTGATACAGTGCATACTGCCTTTTTTTAGATTATGACGACGGATCCAGCTCAAGTGTCCAGCGGAGGTTTTTACGATCAAGGTGACAAGCAGCTGTCTTCCCGATGTCTCTAAGAACAGTAAGCCAAAAGTACCTTTTCAACAAAATTGAATTTGAACTCTTTCTGACAGTGTGTTGTATAATACGTTTTATCAGAGTCAGTTCAACTGAACGTCCTTCTTATTTTGAGAGTTACGACATGGTAACAGAAGTGTATAGCTTAGGTCAACTGTATATATGTTATAATCATTTAAGCTTCAGATTTTTGTTCTCAATAATGCGTCGCAGCTTGTGTTAAAATTTACTTAGTCAGTATTCCTTTATTGCTAAATGGAACTGCGCCCTTCAAACAACAATTATCGACAACTGTGTGCTCCCAACATTTCGGTGAAAGGTCTTTTACCAAAACGTTATAGACCCCCTTACCACAAACCTAGATCTTTGCGGGAATGATTTGATGAGATGGGTGAGGAAAAAACATGTGTGGCTTGGACGCACCTCTGATCTGAAACCTATGGAACTCCTTTTCGATGAGTCGTAACGCCTACTTTCCTATTAAATGGAATTTGTGAATAGGTCCGTGTCTGGATACTTTTCATCAGATAGTATTTGTAGAAGAAGGATAATGCGATCTAGAAAAACCAAGTACACATACAGTATATTGCAATTTTAACAGTATAACGCTCCATAACGCAGTATTGAAATCTCACCAGATGTTAAAATTTAACTATAAATCTATATATTAGTCGATCAAATTTAGGACAATTAAGGTGGTTCCACCGAAAATCTCTGTCTTATATTTCCAATGGTAAAACTTCTTTACATAATTTCTTCGCAATTAATGTATTTCCAAGGATGAAAATTTGCACATCGATAAAACGAACTTTAAGATATAGCATGGGATACTTAATACTTGCTAAAACATAACCATACTTATATTAAAAATCAATCAGTTTTTTTTAGTAATGTTCAGACCTGTTAATAGATGGCGCGACCTGTATACTGATGACGTCAGGAGACAAACAAATGTTGGATTGCTTAATCATCGTTATGTTTCAGCAAGTATTAAGCATCCCATACTGTAACTTAAAGTTAGTGTTATCGATGTGCAAATTTTCATCCTTGGGAATACATTAATTGCGAAGAAAATATGTAAAGATGTTTTCCAATTGGAAACATAAGGCAGAGATTTTAGGTAGAATTAAGTAACACTTTTAACGTTGATTTTGGTACAATAGTAATATATTAAGTATAACGGAGATGAAATCCATATTCAAGATGAGCTGAAAAGAGACCAATAAAAGAAGTAATTATCAGGGGAAAAAGAAGAGTAAAGATACTTTACACTTTTAACAATACCCCCCCCCCCCCTAACTTCTTCCAAAGAAAAAGTCCATACCTACTCTAGTGCAGATTGAGCATTATGATACGAAATGATAAATGCCTGGTATTCTTCTGTAATATCTTTAGCAAATCAGCAGGCCACCATCATGTAGTAAAACGCAAGGTTGTGCGCTCATATGGATCCGCGCTAATGTAAAATTAAAATTGAACGGGAAAAAAGCTATATACGGAGTGAAAATATGAAAAATGACGAAAAATAGATCAATATAAAATTAAAACTCAAGTTAGAACATAAAAAATGATGATAATCATATCTTTACCGTAATCAGCTAAATAATGAATTAATTATTATTAAAATATTACTAAAATGCAAAGCACGCCAAGTTCAAATTCTCTTTTTACGGTCTTTAAGGTACGAAAACTAATGAACCTCAAGCAGATGGTATCTTTGTCACAAAATTAGAAGAGTCATGAAAGAAATACGGGATAACGCCATATAATACAAATCTTGAAGATGACAATCCGATTTTTGGCGTAAATGTGACAAGGATGGTAAGTCAGATAATATTTGAAAACTTGAAAATTTTTCATCGTCCCGGAGCAGGACTCGAACCCGCGTCTCCCAGAAAACGCCTAGGTATGATAACCACTACACCACCCAGAACGACCAAGTTTCAAGTTTCCGATCAATTTGAATTTAACCATCACAGGATTCGCTATTGATGGTTAAATTCAAATTGATCGGAAACTTGAAACTTGGTCGTTCTGGGTGGTGTAGTGTTTAGCATACCTAGGCGTTTTCTGGGAGATGCGGGTTCGAGTCCGCTCCAGGACGATGAAAAATTTTCAAGTTTTCAAATATTATCTGACTTACCATCCTTGTCACATTTACGCCAAAAATCGGATTGTCATCTTCAAAATTTGTAAATTAGAAGAGTGTTTGGAAAGAATTTCAAAAGTTCTAAAAGAGTTGAAAATACACTAGAATGTACTAGAAGGCTCTAGAAAAAGATTGTGTTAAATTTGAAAATCTCAAAGGGAATTTTATTAACTCTTTTATGGCTGAGTTGAAAGGAAGAGATGTAATGTTTCGCGACATCTAAATTGGTTATCATAAATGAATCAGTAAAAAAAATTGCAGTACACGCTTTTGTACTTTTCGTTTGTACCTACATAATTAAGACCAACACTTTAGCCTTTAAAACTGAAAGCAGAAAGGAGGAGACTCTCAGATATATTATGCGCTGAACTCTTCGAAAGAAAATGGTGGCACAGTAAATTAGCATGTGAATCACATAAACATAAAGCTTTCAACTCGCGTAGCTGTGTAATCGCGTAATTATACGGCGTTCATCATGCTCATTGCAATGTAGTTTCGGATTCAAATCTTATTCTCGCAACAAAGGACGAATTTTCAATGATAACAGATTTTTCAGTCGACTCTTATAGTTATTTGTTGTTAACACCTATAATTGGTTAATCAATCACACTTCCTTATCGGCGCATATAGGTTGTTAACCAATCATAACTTAACCTTCATAATCGACCTTTACAGGTTGTTAACAAATCATAACTTAACCTTCATAATCGACGTTTATAGGTTGTTAACCACTCAACTTAACCTTCGTAATCGACGCTTATTGGTTGTTAACCACTCAACTTAACCTTCTTAATCGAAGCTTATAGGTCGTTAACTATTATAACTTAATCTTCATAATTCAGGCTTATAGGTTGTTAACCAATCACAACTTGCCCTTCATAATCGACGCTTTGGAGTTAACCAATCATAACTTAACCTTCGTAATCGACGTTTATAGGTTAACTAATCATAACTTAACCTTCGTAATCGACGTTTATAGGTTGTTAACTAATCATAACTTAACCTTCGTAATCGGCGTTTATATGTTGTTATCCAATTATAACAGAGCATGCATAATAGTCGCACACGGGTTATTAAGCAATCATATCTTAAGAATCATATTTCACGCTTATAGGTTGTTAACCAATCAAAACTTAACCTTCATAATCGAAGCTTAGAGGTTGTTTACGAATCATAACTTGACCTTCGTAATCGACGCTTAGAGGTTGTTAAAGAATCATAGCTGAACCTCCATAATTGACGCTTAGACGTTGCTAACACCATATAACTTAATTTTCATAATCGGTGCTTATAGACTGTTCACCAATCATAACGTGACCTTCGTAATACATGCTTATATGTTGTTAAACAACCATAATTTAACCTTCATAATCGATGCTTAGAGGTTAACCAATCATTACTTAGCCTTCATAATCGACGCTTATAGGTTGTTAACCTGTAATAACCTAACCTTCGTAATAGACGCTTATAGGTTGTTACCCATTATAACTTAATCTTCATAATTGGCGGTCATACCTTGTTAACCGGTCATAACTTAACTTTCATAAAGACGCTTAGAAGTTGTTAACCAATCATAACTTAGCCTTCATAATAGACACTTATAGGCTGTGTGACGTATATTCTAGATTAAGTTTCCTTTTTTAGTTTCTTTCCCTATGAAAATCTTGAGCTTATTCTCAGTATTCTTCACGCTTAACGAAATATCTTTTCTCTCAAACGAATACGTTTGGCAACACAATTGAGGTTGAATGCACGTGACGTATGCCTGAGAGAAGATAAGAACAAGAGATAAAAACGACGACTGATCGATTGCTTGAGGGGCGTTGAAGAGAGCGATTATTAAGAGCGTTGTACGAGAGCGTTGTATTGTGAACTGATGATTATTGAAAGGAGTGTTGTGATCATGTGTGGTGTGTGGAGTACATTGTGATGTTATCGTTCAGTAATGAAAGTGTCTTCAACAGCCTGAATAAAGCTTTTCCGTAAGTTGGCTTCTGTTGTTTCGTCTGACAGTTTAGGTTTTCTTTTAGTTAGGAACTATTTCCTTGTGTATTGATGTGTTAAAACAGCATAGAAGTCGAAGAGACTTTTACGCTACAGCTGTTAACCAATCATAACTTAGACTTTATAATCGAAGCTTATAGGTTGTTAACCAGTTTAATGCAAACCGTTCCACACCACGGTCTCTATCCTGGTCAAAACGAATTTTATGTGTAAGACATCTAGAACTACAGATATTAAGGAAAACGCAGTTTTCCTTACGCCCAATAGCGGGAAAACTGTGTTATTGTAAAAAGACATTACACGAAATAATTTGCGCTGTAAGTATTATCGAAAGAAAGAAAGAAATTTTTCAGTCGGATATTTAGCATCAATGATATGGAATAACATGCATTTTGAATTCAATAACATCTGCATATCCGCCCTCTAGCGGCGAAGATATGCTTCGGGAATAGACCAGCACAAGCAAGGATCGTCATTCTCATATTTCAGCCTTCCTAGTCCGAAAAGAATGTTTCAATTCCGACAAACGGGTGCAAAGATATAGTGTTCACTGAGGGACAAACTGACGAACAGACACAGTGATAGCTTAAGTTATAACGAAGTAAATTTCTCCGTCATTTCTATTCACGCCAGGATTCGAACCCGGATCCCCTCATTCCGGAATGAGTTACTCTACCAATTGAGCTACGCGGACGTTTATTTTGATTCCTATCTGCCTTTATGTCGTGTGCGTCTTTCTGGCAGGTACGTCACATCATCTCCCCCTTATTTATTTATTTTTTTGAAGTGCTGGAGAAGGGCTTCTCTTATTTTTCCTATCTCGCGGTGTGGAAATAACATCACACCCTTGCGAGAATTTGAACTGCCGGGTCCTCCGGATAGTTCGGGCGCCATTATAACGAAGTAAATTTCTCCGTCATTTCTATCCACGCCAGGATTCGAACCCGGATTCCCTCATTCCGGAATAAGTTACTCTACCAATTGAGCTACGCGGACGTTTATTCTGATTCCTATCTGCCTTTATGTCGTGTGCGTCCTTCTGGCAGGTACGTCACAAAGTACTTCCTTTATTTTCATAGCGTTGAGCTAAAGATTGCGTTACGACGTAAAGGATTATCAATATCACGTACTAGGGAAAGAGTGAGGTTCAGAAATGTTTCGCATGGTACTGTATTCAGAAACTATGGTGCAGGTCTGCATTAAATACACAATCTTAAAAGGTAAAACATTTTATATTATAATATTTAGTTGCAGAGTTTCGTGCGACACTGTACAACTAACTATAATTTTATTTTTGGTATTCACTCATTGAGCACTCCAGTGCATCACATACATTTTCTTTTCTTATATGTGTGACATTTCTTGATATTTTCTCTTAACATCAGCAACATATCTTACAGTCCTCCGAGCAATTTTGCTGCATAAAAGGATCTAAACCGTCAATGAAATTCGTTATTTTTCGAAAGAAATGTTTTTACTTCTTCCATGGCACTTCTTGGAAATAATTTAAGTTCCATTCATTCTCCTGCAGCTAAAAGTTAGTCGAAAATTAATAAATGCAAAAATGATATCTTATTTTTCCTTTCCGACCATTCTACATGCATTTCAATCATCATTCCGCGATTCTAATTTAAAATTTACCGTTTAATACGTCATTCTTGAATGAAACTCATTAACGTTGCAGTTACTACTTATTTCATATTTGAAGTACAAAACTAATTGAAAGTCAAAGCGCATGTCGCAGCAGTGGTGATTAAGACAATGTTGATCAGTAAACTTGATTATGAAAAATCTGAAAATGGCTAGAATGTATCCATACACACAGGAAAATGTTCCATTATAGCGACAAGATTTCCTCTCCGAATGACCGTAGAAGACTACTAAGAAGTCACATTAGATGGACCAGAAATAATCGGTAAATTAACGGAGATGATTTTTGTACAACAGCTTGCTGAGGCAATGTGACCGAAATAACTCTCTAGTTAAACCTAGAGATTTTTGTGCATGCGTAGTATATACACACTGAGTAGACAGAAATCATGGTGGTCTTACCTAGAAAAGGGTAGGGCCACCATTTTATCTGATAAAGGCAGTCACATAGCGACGCATTGAATCCACTAGGTCACGAAATCGTTCGGCAGTTATCTCCACTCATGTTTGCTGCACTGCTGTCCATATTTCTGTCGAATTTCTGGGTGGAGGATCAAAATTTCGAAAGGACCTTTAAACATCATACTAAAGATGTTCTATAGGGTTCCTCTCCAGTTAAGGGGGATGACATTTCAGTTTGGAAACTTCTGCAGAATGCCCTTCTAACCATGTTCTAGTCATCACGGCTCTGTGAGAAGACTCATTGTCCAGCTGAATTAGCCCATTTCCCTGTGGGTGTGTGATGAAAGAACGGTCTGCAACGGTGGACACCCGTTCAGAGTTATATCCAGATGTACTAGAGGTGCCAACGTGGGCCAGTTGAGCATGACCCAGACCATAACCTATCCTCCACCAGCCTGAACATATTCTTGTTGACATGTGTGTGTGTGATGTGTGATTGTGATTGAAGGTTTAACGACCACCGTGAGCAACTCAATATGCTATAAGCAGTCGCCCGTCCCTAATTTAGGGTCACTGGTACCAGGAAAGGGAGACAGCCAGTGCTGTAAGACAAACACAACATCCATGCCTCACCGGGATTCGATCCCGGACCCCTTTCGGACGAATGATCAGAGGCCATCGCTTAGACCACTACGCCACCGGCTCTTGTTGACATGCCAAATCCATCTCTTCGTGCGGTTTCTGCCAGATTCGCATGCTCTCGAAATAACTGGAAACGGAACTCATTGGATTAGGAAGCCCATGTTCGGTCATTGCAGGTCCCATGTCGATATTCTTTCCCCAGTTGGAACATATAGCCTGGTGATGTGGCGTTGGCAATTGGAAAGTGGTGGGTCGGAAACTTCTATAACCTATTGAGGCTAATGATTACCTGATGGTCTTAGTGGACACGCATCTAGATTTCCTTCATTGAAGTCGGCCGTGACGCCCCGGTGGCGCAATGGTCTAAGCGATGGCTTCTGATCATTCGTCCAAGATGGGTCCGGGTTCGAATCCCGGTGAAGCATGGGTGTCGTGTTTGTCTTACGGCACTTGCTCTCGCCCTTCCCTTGAACCACTGAGCCTAAATTTGGGATGGGAGACTGCTTATAGCCCAAGCGTTAGCTTATTATCATTCGTTCGTGAAGGGTCCGGGTTCGAATCCCAGTGAGGTATGGATATTGTGTTTGTCTTACAGCACTGGCACACTTCTTTCCCTGGAACCAGTGACCCTAAATTAGGGATGGGAGACTGCTTATAGCCCAAGCGTTAGCTTATTATCATTCGTTCGTGAAGGGTCCGGGTTTGAATCCTGGTTAGGCATGGATGTTGCGCTTGTCTCACAGCACAGGCTCTCTCCCTTCCCTGAAAGAAGTGACCCGAAATTAGGGATGGGAGATTGCTTATAGCCCAAGCGTTAGCTTATTATCATTCGTTCGTGAAGGGTACGGGTTCGAATCCCGGTGAGGTATGGATGTTGTGTTTGTTGTACAGCACTGGCTCACTCCCTTCCCTGGAACCAGTGGCCCTAAATTAGGGATGGGAGACTGCTTATAGCCCAAGCGTTAGCTTATTATCATTCGTTCGTGAAGGGTCCGGGTTTGAATCCTGGTGAGGCATGGATGTTGTGTTTGTCTTACGGCACTGGCTCTCTCCCTTCCCTGGAGCCAGTGACCCTAAATTAGGGACGGGCGACTGCTTATATCCCATTGAGTTGCTCACGCTGGTCGTTAAACCGCAATCAAAACAAAACAAAGAAAGTCTGCCGTGATTTTCGCCTCTGTCGCTCTCCGGTTGGTTGAACTATACGAAAAAAAGTTGACGGGCACGTTCATGCATCACCGTTCACCTCCCACAACGCTCTCCACTATGCGATATTATTCCGCAAATGCTTATTCCCGATATACGATTGGTACTGTGCAACCAGATATTGCAATTCCTGTAGCACCTTCCCGATAGAGTTACGCTTGCCTCGGGCACCCACAATCATCCATATTTCAAACTATGTTAACTCACAAGGTTTGTCCATGCTGACATCGATTTGGCATCTACGTGTATGCAATGATGTCCTCCTACATTTAAACATTGCCAAGCGGTGGATTCGTCTAATAGCGAGAGAGGTTATAGTCTCGATTTGCCCAGTAACCGGGTATGCCATGTTTTCTGCCGTCTCAAAGGGGTTCAGCAAGTCATCATACGACGGATTTGCCTTTGAGGACGATACCGTCACCAGACACGGTATGTCTAGAACTGGTGCTGACCAAAGTGAGCTTTTCAAACACATATCTCTTACGATACTGGTGTAATCTCTAGAAGCGTAGTGCTGAGAACTAAAGCTTCGAAAAACAGTGCTTTTTGAAGATCCTTGGGAGTTTTTCTCAGGAGCATCATGCCTCGAACAAAAGCTTTAGGGAGGTTGTTTTATCACTAATTATTTGTAGAACTGGTGCAGACTTTTGTAACTCAGCTTAATGCTTTGGATCTAAAGAAAAAAATCCAGGGGTTTGATTTTAGTAACCGGGTATGCGATGTTTTCTGCCGTCTCAAAGAGGTTCAGCAAGTCATCATACGACGGATTTGCCTTTGAGGACGATACCGTCACTAGACACGGTATGTCTAGAACTGGTGCTGACCAAAGTGAGCTTTTCAAACACATATCTCTTACGATACTGGTGTAATCTCTAGAAGCGTAGTGCTGAGAACTAAAGCTTCGAAAAACAGTGCTTTTTGAAGATCCTTGGGAGTTTTTCTCAGGAGCATCATGCCTCGAACAAAAGCTTTAGGGAGGTTGTTTTATCACTAATTATTTGTAGAACTGGTGCAGACTTTTGTAACTCAGCTTAATGCTTTGGATCTAAAGAAAAAATCCAGGGGTTTGATTTTAGTAACCGGGTATGCGATGTTTTCTGCCGTCTCAAAGAGGTTCAGCAAGTCATCATACGACGGATTTGCCTTTGAGGACGATACCGTCACTAGACACGGTATGTCTAGAACTGGTGCTGACCAAAGTGAGCTTTTCAAACACATATCTCTTACGATACTGGTGTAATCTCTAGAAGCGTAGTGCTGAGAACTAAAGCTTCGAAAAACAGTGCTTTTTGAAGATCCTTGGGAGTTTTTCTCAGGAGCATCATGCCTCGAACAAAAGCTTTAGGGAGGTTGTTTTATCACTAATTATTTGTAGAACTGGTGCAGACTTTTGTAACTCAGCTTAATGCTTTGGATCTAAAGAAAAAAATCCAGGGGTTTGATTTTAGTAACCGGGTATGCGATGTTTTCTGCCGTCTCAAAGAGGTTCAGCAAGTCATCATACGACGGATTTGCCTTTGAGGACGATACCGTCACTAGACACGGTATGTCTAGAACTGGTGCTGACCAAAGTGAGCTTTTCAAACACATATCTCTTACGATACTGGTGTAATCTCTAGAAGCGTAGTGCTGAGAACTAAAGCTTCGAAAAACAGTGCTTTTTGAAGATCCTTGGGAGTTTTTCTCAGGAGCATCATGCCTCGAACAAAAGCTTTAGGGAGGTTGTTTTATCACTAATTATTTGTAGAACTGGTGCAGACTTTTGTAACTCAGCTTAATGCTTTGTATCTAAAGAAAAAAATCCAGGGGTTTGATTTTAGTAACCGGGTATGCGATGTTTTCTGCCGTCTCAAAGAGGTTCAGCAAGTCATCATACGACGGATTTGCCTTTGAGGACGATACCGTCACTAGACACGGTATGTCTAGAACTGGTGCTGACCAAAGTGAGCTTTTCAAACACATATCTCTTACGATACTGGTGTAATCTCTAGAAGCGTAGTGCTGAGAACTAAAGCTTCGAAAAACAGTGCTTTTTGAAGATCCTTGGGAGTTTTTCTCAGGAGCATCATGCCTCGAACAAAAGCTTTAGGGAGGTTGTTTTATCACTAATTATTTGTAGAACTGGTGCAGACTTTTGTAACTCAGCTTAATGCTTTGGATCTAAAGAAAAAATCCAGGGGTTTGATTTTAGTAACCGGGTATGCGATGTTTTCTGCCGTCTCAAAGAGGTTCAGCAAGTCATCATACGACGGATTTGCCTTTGAGGACGATACCGTCACTAGACACGGTATGTCTAGAACTGGTGCTGACCAAAGTGAGCTTTTCAAACACATATCTCTTACGATACTGGTGTAATCTCTAGAAGCGTAGTGCTGAGAACTAAAGCTTCGAAAAACAGTGCTTTTTGAAGATCCTTGGGAGTTTTTCTCAGGAGCATCATGCCTCGAACAAAAGCTTTAGGGAGGTTGTTTTATCACTAATTATTTGTAGAACTGGTGCAGACTTTTGTAACTCAGCTTAATCGCTTTGGATCTAAAGAAAAAATCCAGGGGTTTGATTTTAGTAACCGGGTATGCGATGTTTTCTGCCGTCTCAAAGAGGTTCAGCAAGTCATCATACGACGGATTTGCCTTTGAGGACGATACCGTCACTAGACACGGTATGTCTAGAACTGGTGCTGACCAAAGTGAGCTTTTCAAACACATATCTCTTACGATACTGGTGTAATCTCTAGAAGCGTAGTGCTGAGAACTAAAGCTTCGAAAAACAGTGCTTTTTGAAGATCCTTGGGAGTTTTTCTCAGGAGCATCATGCCTCGAACAAAAGCTTTAGGGAGGTTGTTTTATCACTAATTATTTGTAGAACTGGTGCAGACTTTTGTAACTCAGCTTAATGCTTTGGATCTAAAGAAAAAATCCAGGGGTTTGATTTTAGTAACCGGGTATGCGATGTTTTCTGCCGTCTCAAAGAGGTTCAGCAAGTCATCATACGACGGATTTGCCTTTGAGGACGATACCGTCACTAGACACGGTATGTCTAGAACTGGTGCTGACCAAAGTGAGCTTTTCAAACACATATCTCTTACGATACTGGTGTAATCTCTAGAAGCGTAGTGCTGAGAACTAAAGCTTCGAAAAACAGTGCTTTTTGAAGATCCTTGGGAGTTTTTCTCAGGAGCATCATGCCTCGAACAAAAGCTTTAGGGAGGTTGTTTTATCACTAATTATTTGTAGAACTGGTGCAGACTTTTGTAACTCAGCTTAATGCTTTGGATCTAAAGAAAAAAATCCAGGGGTTTGATTTTAGTAACCGGGTATGCGATGTTTTCTGCCGTCTCAAAGAGGTTCAGCAAGTCATCATACGACGGATTTGCCTTTGAGGACGATACCGTCACTAGACACGGTATGTCTAGAACTGGTGCTGACCAAAGTGAGCTTTTCAAACACATATCTCTTACGATACTGGTGTAATCTCTAGAAGCGTAGTGCTGAGAACTAAAGCTTCGAAAAACAGTGCTTTTTGAAGATCCTTGGGAGTTTTTCTCAGGAGCATCATGCCTCGAACAAAAGCTTTAGGGAGGTTGTTTTATCACTAATTATTTGTAGAACTGGTGCAGACTTTTGTAACTCAGCTTAATGCTTTGGATCTAAAGAAAAAATCCAGGGGTTTGATTTTAGTAACCGGGTATGCGATGTTTTCTGCCGTCTCAAAGAGGTTCAGCAAGTCATCATACGACGGATTTGCCTTTGAGGACGATACCGTCACTAGACACGGTATGTCTAGAACTGGTGCTGACCAAAGTGAGCTTTTCAAACACATATCTCTTACGATACTGGTGTAATCTCTAGAAGCGTAGTGCTGAGAACTAAAGCTTCGAAAAACAGTGCTTTTTGAAGATCCTTGGGAGTTTTTCTCAGGAGCATCATGCCTCGAACAAAAGCTTTAGGGAGGTTGTTTTATCACTAATTATTTGTAGAACTGGTGCAGACTTTTGTAACTCAGCTTAATGCTTTGGATCTAAAGAAAAAAATCCAGGGGTTTGATTTTAGTAACCGGGTATGCGATGTTTTCTGCCGTCTCAAAGAGGTTCAGCAAGTCATCATACGACGGATTTGCCTTTGAGGACGATACCGTCACTAGACACGGTATGTCTAGAACTGGTGCTGACCAAAGTGAGCTTTTCAAACACATATCTCTTACGATACTGGTGTAATCTCTAGAAGCGTAGTGCTGAGAACTAAAGCTTCGAAAAACAGTGCTTTTTGAAGATCCTTGGGAGTTTTTCTCAGGAGCATCATGCCTCGAACAAAAGCTTTAGGGAGGTTGTTTTATCACTAATTATTTGTAGAACTGGTGCAGACTTTTGTAACTCAGCTTAATGCTTTGGATCTAAAGAAAAAAATCCAGGGGTTTGATTTTAGTAACCGGGTATGCGATGTTTTCTGCCGTCTCAAAGAGGTTCAGCAAGTCATCATACGACGGATTTGCCTTTGAGGACGATACCGTCACTAGACACGGTATGTCTAGAACTGGTGCTGACCAAAGTGAGCTTTTCAAACACATATCTCTTACGATACTGGTGTAATCTCTAGAAGCGTAGTGCTGAGAACTAAAGCTTCGAAAAACAGTGCTTTTTGAAGATCCTTGGGAGTTTTTCTCAGGAGCATCATGCCTCGAACAAAAGCTTTAGGGAGGTTGTTTTATCACTAATTATTTGTAGAACTGGTGCAGACTTTTGTAACTCAGCTTAATGCTTTGGATCTAAAGAAAAAAATCCAGGGGTTTGATTTTAGTAACCGGGTATGCGATGTTTTCTGCCGTCTCAAAGAGGTTCAGCAAGTCATCATACGACGGATTTGCCTTTGAGGACGATACCGTCACTAGACACGGTATGTCTAGAACTGGTGCTGACCAAAGTGAGCTTTTCAAACACATATCTCTTACGATACTGGTGTAATCTCTAGAAGCGTAGTGCTGAGAACTAAAGCTTCGAAAAACAGTGCTTTTTGAAGATCCTTGGGAGTTTTTCTCAGGAGCATCATGCCTCGAACAAAAGCTTTAGGGAGGTTGTTTTATCACTAATTATTTGTAGAACTGGTGCAGACTTTTGTAACTCAGCTTAATGCTTTGGATCTAAAGAAAAAATCCAGGGGTTTGATTTTAGTAACCGGGTATGCGATGTTTTCTGCCGTCTCAAAGAGGTTCAGCAAGTCATCATACGACGGATTTGCCTTTGAGGACGATACCGTCACTAGACACGGTATGTCTAGAACTGGTGCTGACCAAAGTGAGCTTTTCAAACACATATCTCTTACGATACTGGTGTAATCTCTAGAAGCGTAGTGCTGAGAACTAAAGCTTCGAAAAACAGTGCTTTTTGAAGATCCTTGGGAGTTTTTCTCAGGAGCATCATGCCTCGAACAAAAGCTTTAGGGAGGTTGTTTTATCACTAATTATTTGTAGAACTGGTGCAGACTTTTGTAACTCAGCTTAATGCTTTGGATCTAAAGAAAAAATCCAGGGGTTTGATTTTAGTAACCGGGTATGCGATGTTTTCTGCCGTCTCAAAGAGGTTCAGCAAGTCATCATACGACGGATTTGCCTTTGAGGACGATACCGTCACTAGACACGGTATGTCTAGAACTGGTGCTGACCAAAGTGAGCTTTTCAAACACATATCTCTTACGATACTGGTGTAATCTCTAGAAGCGTAGTGCTGAGAACTAAAGCTTCGAAAAACAGTGCTTTTTGAAGATCCTTGGGAGTTTTTCTCAGGAGCATCATGCCTCGAACAAAAGCTTTAGGGAGGTTGTTTTATCACTAATTATTTGTAGAACTGGTGCAGACTTTTGTAACTCAGCTTAATGCTTTGGATCTAAAGAAAAAAATCCAGGGGTTTGATTTTAGTAACCGGGTATGCGATGTTTTCTGCCGTCTCAAAGAGGTTCAGCAAGTCATCATACGACGGATTTGCCTTTGAGGACGATACCGTCACTAGACACGGTATGTCTAGAACTGGTGCTGACCAAAGTGAGCTTTTCAAACACATATCTCTTACGATACTGGTGTAATCTCTAGAAGCGTAGTGCTGAGAACTAAAGCTTCGAAAAACAGTGCTTTTTGAAGATCCTTGGGAGTTTTTCTCAGGAGCATCATGCCTCGAACAAAAGCTTTAGGGAGGTTGTTTTATCACTAATTATTTGTAGAACTGGTGCAGACTTTTGTAACTCAGCTTAATGCTTTGGATCTAAAGAAAAATCCAGGGGTTTGATTTTAGTAACCGGGTATGCGATGTTTTCTGCCGTCTCAAAGAGGTTCAGCAAGTCATCATACGACGGATTTGCCTTTGAGGACGATACCGTCACTAGACACGGTATGTCTAGAACTGGTGCTGACCAAAGTGAGCTTTTCAAACACATATCTCTTACGATACTGGTGTAATCTCTAGAAGCGTAGTGCTGAGAACTAAAGCTTCGAAAAACAGTGCTTTTTGAAGATCCTTGGGAGTTTTTCTCAGGAGCATCATGCCTCGAACAAAAGCTTTAGGGAGGTTGTTTTATCACTAATTATTTGTAGAACTGGTGCAGACTTTTGTAACTCAGCTTAATGCTTTGGATCTAAAGAAAAAAATCCAGGGGTTTGATTTTAGTAACCGGGTATGCGATGTTTTCTGCCGTCTCAAAGAGGTTCAGCAAGTCATCATACGACGGATTTGCCTTTGAGGACGATACCGTCACTAGACACGGTATGTCTAGAACTGGTGCTGACCAAAGTGAGCTTTTCAAACACATATCTCTTACGATACTGGTGTAATCTCTAGAAGCGTAGTGCTGAGAACTAAAGCTTCGAAAAACAGTGCTTTTTGAAGATCCTTGGGAGTTTTTCTCAGGAGCATCATGCCTCGAACAAAAGCTTTAGGGAGGTTGTTTTATCACTAATTATTTGTAGAACTGGTGCAGACTTTTGTAACTCAGCTTAATGCTTTGGATCTAAAGAAAAAATCCAGGGGTTTGATTTTAGTAACCGGGTATGCGATGTTTTCTGCCGTCTCAAAGAGGTTCAGCAAGTCATCATACGACGGATTTGCCTTTGAGGACGATACCGTCACTAGACACGGTATGTCTAGAACTGGTGCTGACCAAAGTGAGCTTTTCAAACACATATCTCTTACGATACTGGTGTAATCTCTAGAAGCGTAGTGCTGAGAACTAAAGCTTCGAAAAACAGTGCTTTTTGAAGATCCTTGGGAGTTTTTCTCAGGAGCATCATGCCTCGAACAAAAGCTTTAGGGAGGTTGTTTTATCACTAATTATTTGTAGAACTGGTGCAGACTTTTGTAACTCAGCTTAATGCTTTGGATCTAAAGAAAAAAATCCAGGGGTTTGATTTTAGTAACCGGGTATGCGATGTTTTCTGCCGTCTCAAAGAGGTTCAGCAAGTCATCATACGACGGATTTGCCTTTGAGGACGATACCGTCACTAGACACGGTATGTCTAGAACTGGTGCTGACCAAAGTGAGCTTTTCAAACACATATCTCTTACGATACTGGTGTAATCTCTAGAAGCGTAGTGCTGAGAACTAAAGCTTCGAAAAACAGTGCTTTTTGAAGATCCTTGGGAGTTTTTTTCTCAGGAGCATCATGCCTCGAACAAAAGCTTTAGGGAGGTTGTTTTATCACTAATTATTTGTAGAACTGGTGCAGACTTTTGTAACTCAGCTTAATGCTTTGGATCTAAAGAAAAAAATCCAGGGGTTTGATTTTAGTAACCGGGTATGCGATGTTTTCTGCCGTCTCAAAGAGGTTCAGCAAGTCATCATACGACGGATTTGCCTTTGAGGACGATACCGTCACTAGACACGGTATGTCTAGAACTGGTGCTGACCAAAGTGAGCTTTTCAAACACATATCTCTTACGATACTGGTGTAATCTCTAGAAGCGTAGTGCTGAGAACTAAAGCTTCGAAAAACAGTGCTTTTTGAAGATCCTTGGGAGTTTTTCTCAGGAGCATCATGCCTCGAACAAAAGCTTTAGGGAGGTTGTTTTATCACTAATTATTTGTAGAACTGGTGCAGACTTTTGTAACTCAGCTTAATGCTTTGGATCTAAAGAAAAAAATCCAGGGGTTTGATTTTAGTAACCGGGTATGCGATGTTTTCTGCCGTCTCAAAGAGGTTCAGCAAGTCATCATACGACGGATTTGCCTTTGAGGACGATACCGTCACTAGACACGGTATGTCTAGAACTGGTGCTGACCAAAGTGAGCTTTTCAAACACATATCTCTTACGATACTGGTGTAATCTCTAGAAGCGTAGTGCTGAGAACTAAAGCTTCGAAAAACAGTGCTTTTTGAAGATCCTTGGGAGTTTTTCTCAGGAGCATCATGCCTCGAACAAAAGCTTTAGGGAGGTTGTTTTATCACTAATTATTTGTAGAACTGGTGCAGACTTTTGTAACTCAGCTTAATGCTTTGGATCTAAAGAAAAAAATCCAGGGTTTGATTTTAGTAACCGGGTATGCGATGTTTTCTGCCGTCTCAAAGAGGTTCAGCAAGTCATCATACGACGGATTTGCCTTTGAGGACGATACCGTCACTAGACACGGTATGTCTAGAACTGGTGCTGACCAAAGTGAGCTTTTCAAACACATATCTCTTACGATACTGGTGTAATCTCTAGAAGCGTAGTGCTGAGAACTAAAGCTTCGAAAAACAGTGCTTTTTGAAGATCCTTGGGAGTTTTTCTCAGGAGCATCATGCCTCGAACAAAAGCTTTAGGGAGGTTGTTTTATCACTAATTATTTGTAGAACTGGTGCAGACTTTTGTAACTCAGCTTAATGCTTTGGATCTAAAGAAAAAATCCAGGGGTTTGATTTTAGTAACCGGGTATGCGATGTTTTCTGCCGTCTCAAAGAGGTTCAGCAAGTCATCATACGACGGATTTGCCTTTGAGGACGATACCGTCACTAGACACGGTATGTCTAGAACTGGTGCTGACCAAAGTGAGCTTTTCAAACACATATCTCTTACGATACTGGTGTAATCTCTAGAAGCGTAGTGCTGAGAACTAAAGCTTCGAAAAACAGTGCTTTTTGAAGATCCTTGGGAGTTTTTCTCAGGAGCATCATGCCTCGAACAAAAGCTTTAGGGAGGTTGTTTTATCACTAATTATTTGTAGAACTGGTGCAGACTTTTGTAACTCAGCTTAATGCTTTGGATCTAAAGAAAAAATCCAGGGGTTTGATTTTACCAAAAATCCACCCCTGGATTTTTGCGAAATCCAAGGGGTGGTGATTCCCGATAGGAGTCACATCGTGAGGCGACTCTTACACCGTGTATGACTTTGTCTAAGAGTTTTATGACATAGGTCCCATTGTTATGGATCGGAAAAATTAAATTTAAATAAAAATAACAGTAATAATTATTATTTTATATGCGATAAGCATATCAAGTGTAGTTTTATTAGTGGAATAAACTAGTAATATTAATTAATCCGGTGTTCGTTTAAGAGAAGTTTTAACTTGTTCAAATTGAATTAAGGCAGGCATATGGAAAAACGGACGACATCGAGAGTGTTTTCTCTTCGTCCGTTTAACTGATATATTGAAAGGAAAATAAAGCTTTTCAACTGGTCTCACAGTTCTGGTACATGGGAAAGGAAAAATAAAGCTCTTCATCTGTTCAACAGTCCTATTTGGCCTTTTCCTTCTTTGCTACCCTATTGTTACATTATTACTAATTTGTTTGTTTTTTCATGTATTCTACAATGTACATTATTGTGGCAACTAAAATAAAAGTGATTGATTTACTGGTATATGGGAAAGGAAAGATAAAGCTCTTCAGTTTCAGTAAGGCATGGAAAAAAGGACAGCGTCGAAAGTGTTTTCTTTTCCTCCGTTTAACTTCTTTCGTTCTGATATATGGAAAGGAAAAATAAAGCACTTCATCTGTTGAACAGTTCTGGTATATGGAAAAGGAAAAACAAAGCTCCTCAGTTTAAATAATTTCTCTTTTACTGTTCTACTTGTCGATACATAATTGTTTATTTATAGTTTTTGAGCTTTTTTATGTGTAACCTTTACCATGCGCGTTAAAACTAATAATTGCGTTATTATTGAGATTTTAATTGGTTGCACTGTAACTGGATGGAGTCTTAAAGAATTTCCAGTCAGACGTCATTAATGAAGTACCCTACTGCATCGTTCGTCCCATTTCGCTTTATTGAAATTGCTAGCATATGACGCACTCTTAAAGTTAATGAAACTAAGATGCAGTAATATGATTCGCATTTTGTTTATATGTCCGCAAGACTCAAAAAAGGAAACCAAAAGCAGCAGCCCGTGAAGCGTGGGTCTGAAAAGAATGTTTGCGCTTCAGGCTAATTTCAAGCTGCAGGGAAGATGTTGTTGTTCAATCTCGGAAATCTGCAGTGGGCGATGATTCCTCATTAAGGAAGCAGTTGGGAAATCACCTGCACTTTTATGAAAGTCGTAAATTGCGTTATTCGCTGTAACTTAAATCTGCTTTCCGCCAGGAGGTGTCGAGGTAATTATATATGAACTTTATCTAAATATATGAGGTTTCCTAGTCACCTCATTTCCATAAAATATATGCGAAAAATACGAAATATTCTTCAACGAACTATATAGGAATACATCTAGTGGGTGTTTCAAAGTAAATCCTAACCTTTTTAATTCGGATATACAGAAAACCGATAAAAACTTCTCATGGCCAATTTCCTTTCCTCGACATTCCGGTTTCTTTTTTTTTTTTTGATTGGAGGTTTAAGGGCCACCGTGATCAACTCAATGGCCTATAATTTGGGGTCACTGCTTCCAAGTAAGGGAGAGAGCCAGTGCCGTAAGACAAACACAACATCCATGCCCCACCGGGATCCGAACCCGGACCCCTTTTGGACGGATGATCAGAGGCCATGTCTTAGACCACTGCGCCATCGGGGCGGCGCTGAATTTTTGAACACTCTGTTTCAGAAACGTGAGAATGCATTACTGAACTTCTACAGAAGTCCCGGACACATCAAATGAACAATGTTTGTTCACAATTCTATTTCATTTTAGCGTCCACTTTAAGAGCATTTGACTTGGATTCATCAGACTTTCAACCTGATGAAGCTGAGAGAATGCTTACCGAATTAATAACATGCCTCTAAATAAATAGTATGGAACTATAATCAAACGTTGTTCATTTGATCTATCTCAGTATCACAAGGATTTTAGTCAAATATTTTTTATCAAGCACGGCATAGCCTTTTACGCATTAACTCCTTAACCGGCTGGAACCAAATAACTCGGGGTTAGCAAAATGGGATGAAATCTGTTGGAACAACTTTACTCGGGATTGGCAAAATGGGCTGAAATCAGATGCAACGTCTTAACTCGGGGGCAGCAAAATAGGCTGAAATCCGCTGGAACGACTTAACTTGGGATTGGCAAAATGGGCTGGAACCAGCTGGAACGATTTAACTCGGGGTTAGCAAAATGGGCTGAAACCAGCTGGAACGATTTTTTTTTAATTGGAGGTTTAACGACCACCGTGAGCAACTCAATGGGCTATAAGCAGTCGCCCGTCCCTAATTTGGGGTCACTGGTTCTAGGGAAGGGAGAGAACCAGTGCCGTAAGACAAACACAACATCCATGCCTCACCGGGATTCGAACCCGGACCCCGTTCGGACGAATGATCAGAGGCCATCGCTTAGACCACTGCGCCACCGGGGCGGCGCTGGAACGATTTAACTCGGGGTTAGCAAAATGAGCTGAAACCAGCTGGAACGATTAAACTCGGGGTTAGAAAATGGGCTGAAATTAGCAGGAAAACCAGCGGGTTTCAGCCATTTTATAGGAATTGGAAAATGGACTGAAATCAACTTATCTCGGGGTTAACAAAATGGGCTTAAATCAACTCGAATGCATATATACACTGGTTTAGCTTCGCATTGGGAACACACCCATTTTACTTATGCGGAGCGATAACGAAGCAACACGTGATAAAAACGTCACGTGCAGCTACTACAAATTGTGCACACCTATCCTCTGTACGTAATGTGCAAACCTTTACCAGTAATGGGGAAACGGGCGACGTAAGCCAATTTGATCGCTGCCAGATAGTTGGCGTACAGATGGCGGGTGCCAGTTTTTTGGAAACAGCCTCATTTGTTGGCTGCTCCCGTACCACTATATCGATTGTGTACCAGGAGTGGATTAACCGTGCACAGACGTCCAGTGGACACATAAGGCTGTTTCCGAAATACTGGCACCTGCCAACTGTGCCCTAAATTCCAGCCATGCGAATTTGATCCTAAATTCGAACGTCGGGTGTCACGAGTTTTATCTGAGTAAGGAAGTGCAACAGTCATCCACCAGTACAGTACCGGAGCAGTTCAACCAATTTCCATATGTACTATTCCCTGTACCTTGCTTTGCCTGGGACTCCACAGCCGAAGACTTAATAGGATAAGCATAATTACTTTAGTCATCGCAAACAATGCCTTTTGTGGGCCAAAGAACGTTGGCAATGCACCCTGTACAGATGCAAGAAGATCGCCAGGAGTGATGAGTCGCATTTCCTGCTGCACTATGCTGATGGCTAGGTTTGCATACTGCGTAAATTGCATAAAAGTCAATCTCGTGGTTGCGCAGCGGGGTTCAACAGGCCAGTGGAGGTTGCATTCTGATCTGAGGAGCTTTTTCCTAGCAAGTCCGAGGTCCGCAGGTTATCATTCCAGAAGCACTGAGCGGTGGTCGCTAGATACCTGTTAACTGGCCACCTCCATCCGTATGTGCAGGAGGTATACCCAGACCAGAGTGCCAACTTTCAACAGGACAACAGGACAACGCACCGTGTCATCCGGCTCGCATAACTACTGAGTGGTTGGTGAACCATCGCAACGAATTCGCCACATTGCCTTGACTCCCGAACTCCCTGACTGTAACCCCATTGAACATTTGTGCGATATGCTGGAACGCAGTGTGAGACCTGCTGATCTTCCTCCTCGGAATGAGCATGAACTTGTAGAATGTGTACCTACGCGTCTTCGAGCCGTGATTGCATACAAAGATGGATCAACGCGTTGTTAGGTATAGGCTTTCCTAATGCAAAGCTAACTCCAGGTATATTCACTGTCTAAGATGTAGGCCGAATGAGGCTGGAACGAGTGAACGTGGTGTTTAAAAAGAATTGATTTCCCCATAGGTTTGCTATTCGAAGATGCATTTAGGGAGATGATTCACATAAATCCTTTCTGACTGATTATCAGTTGATATCAATGGCTATGAACGTAAAAAAGAATGGAGAAGATGTTTGAGTAACTTGTTTCTGAGAAAACGTTTGAGTAACTTGTTTCTGAGAAGACGTTTGAGTAACTTGTTTCTGAGAAGACGTTTGAGTAACTTGTTTCTAATAAGACGTTTGAGTAACTTGTTTGTGAGAAGATATTTGTGTAACTTTTTTCTCAGAAGATATTTGAATAACTTGTTCCTGAAATGTTTATGTAACTTATTTTTGAGAAGGTATTTAAGTAACTTGTTTCTGAGATTGTTTGAGTAACTTGTTCCTGAGATGTTTGAGTAACTTGTTTCTGAGATTGTTTGAGTAACTTGTTCCTGAGATGTTTGAGTAACTTGTTTCTGAGATATTTGAGTAACTAGTTTTCGACTTGTTTTGAGTAACGTGTTTCTGAGAGGATGTTTGAGTAACGGGTTGTTACCTTGTATGATGTCCTTGTCAGGAAGACAAGCCTTTTTTCATCATTCTTTGGATCATGCAGCAGATAATTAAGAACTTGAAGGGAGCGCTGCTAACCAGTTACAGGTTCATGGCTGGTGCTGCTGAGATAAGAGAGGTGAAGGGATTATTTTTCCATAGCTTTCATAAAACCCGACCGGTAAGTGAACATTTCTGTTTGGAGAGGATAGAAAATGTCGGGCATTATTTGATTCGAGTACATCGGCCGCTTAAAAGGTTAAATATTGCAAAGTTGAAAATGCTTGAGAGGTCCCACCATTTTACAGTGATAACAAACACTTTTATTAAAAATATCAAGCTTTCCGGAAGACTGTTTACGAGCAAAGACGATGAAACGATATTTCAAGAGCTAATTCTCATCAGGACACGATCGCCTGAAAATTTAAAGGGTTGCTTCTCTCTTTCAAGCGCGCAGGTTTTTTCTAGTCATGGCCGAAAATACAAGTATATAACCTTTGTCTTTGATTCCGGTTGTTTCCCTTCTCGGGCCTTATGCCCAATGAATTAGGAATGATAAACACTTCTGTGCCTTCTACGTAGACATTAGTTAAACATAGGTAACTTTAAGAAAAGCAGAAAACTTACTCTGTGTGTACGTGAAATTGGGTTTGTAAAATAGCTACTTCACTATTACTTATAACTCATATTCTAGATGCGCTAACATCTTTTATACTGTGAGATTTGACTTAGTTGGCAATATTTATAGATAAGAACCTATGGTGTATTTGGTTGGTTGGACAAATTCTTTCGTTTGAACTAAACCACTTTAGTTGCTTAAAAACTAAAGTAGTTTAGTTCCTTGATATAACTTGGCGCTCCCTAAAGTTGCGCAATATCACAAAATCCAGTCGGGTTAGCTGCACATGATACCACGAAAAAGGACTACATTTGAATATTTCTTGTTCTGTCTGTTCAGACTACAGCAGAAACCTCGCATTCTCTTTATTGGGAACAAACAAGCAGGCCACTTACGATGACGTAATGAATTAGTTGTTAAGCTTTCAGTTAGAGGGGGCGTTACGACTGCCCCCATCTAGCACTTTATATGGGAGTCCATGTGTGTGCCGTGGTGCTTATGTAGAACCCAATTCACTATAAATAGAAGGGTTATAACAGTGCATATCTAGATTAGGTTGCAAGCACAAGGCTGAAAGGACTAGTGGAAAGACACATCAGGGACAGACTTCATATGAAACCATCTACGTATAGGAAGTTTACGGATAGCCTCGGGAAAGCGTAGACTGTATAACCAGTAAGACGGCTGTACCAGCCTCCATCAGAAACATCTGCTTCTTATCCTGTGCATAGTGTGAGGTAGCTTACCGTGATATGTTGATGTTGCAGAGTGCATAGTGTGAGGTAGCTTACCGTGATATGTTGATGTTACAAAGTGCATAGTGTGAGTTAGCTTACCGTGCTATGTTGATGTTACAGAGTGCATATTCGATAGGCAAATAAATCTTGAGTCACTTACCAGACTTAGCATTTTCTCCTGAATATCAGTTCTCTGAAAATTCTGCTGTCTTTGTGCTCACAAAATTTGAACCTCTTTACTCATCAGATTGTGATTACGTGTCATGTAACAGCCATCTTCTTTAATCCCAAATGCTTTATAAAACTTGAATCTAGCCTCCTTGAAACTCCTTCATTAAATTGATATTCAAGAATACCCGTTTAAGGAAAGTATTTTCGAGAGATTGGAATGACATTTTTCATCAAGAGTGTGCAATTTTTTCTACATGTTTATTGTCTGGGCTCTTATAGCAAATATCGACTGGTTTCTGTCAGATAAAAGAGATTTGGGGATGCGTCGATGATACCATCTGAACCACCTTCATGGTTGATTAAACACTCAGACATCAGTATACGTTTCGAGTGATTTAATGGAACGAACGATAATTCAATTAACCCGGACGCGAACGTCGATTCGGGCTACTTAAAGTCCTTCACAAAAATTTAGCCAATGCAGGCTCGCTAAAGATTTTCTGAAGTGGATGAGTGAAATGGGGTAGCTATAACAATTCTGCTTGTCCTCCTCAAAAGCCTACGAGAGGTATATATAATTCCGCTTTAAGAGCGACGAAAAACTGAAACTTAATCCCGCTATTGTACGCACGATAGATGATTCTTTTAGCTTTCTTTTTCACTGAGATATTTAGAGAGGGGGATGTAATCATCACTTTCATCTTAGTTTTCATGTTTCTGAAGCGTTTGAGAAGTTGATCTCAAGGAAAACTTGCGTATAGGTTACGCTACTAAATGCATCTATTAAAATGGCAGAAATAATTAAAAATAATTTACCAATCATTTGCAGCCTTGGCAACAGCGGTACCGTATTCCCAGGCAGTTAAACATGATGTATCTCCCTAAGATCCACTGTAAAAAATAAGTGGTGGGAATTTACGGAAAATTTCCAGAAATAGTCGGCACTGAAGTTGCCGGCATGTGTCCGTCTTATGACGAAATTTCCATTTTTAAAAGTACCCCTTTTCTTTTAAATTTCATAATTTGAGAAATTTTCCGTAGCCAGAAATGCCGTTTATTTCAGAAAATTCCGTTTCGGATTTTTCCGTATTTATACAGAAATGTTCGCAAAATTTTAGCTCTTGCAGCAGAGATTCCTTTTCCCCTGGTAGGATTCGACGAAGTTCGTTTGTGTTGCCTCAACGGAAGCTGCGTGTCTTACCGCTAAATCAGAAAGTCCCAGAATCTCTGCTTCTGAAACTCGGATTTGAAAAATTCTTTCTGCATCGGATAGAGATCCTGATGGGAGATTCTTTGCATATAGTTTCTAATTTTGGTAAGAAATTGTTTGGCCACCAGGGGGCGTAAGTCTTAATTTCCGCTTCTGATGCATTTGTAACAAAATCTGAGATTCTAAAATTTCGATTAAAATAAATTCGTTTGTAGACGGATACCACTCACGTCGGTAAACCTTTTTGGAATATTTTCTTAAAATATTGCATGGTTTTTACGCCATAGTGCGTAGCTGTATTCCTTATTTTTGTCAATATCTCTACTTCTAAGAGTCGTATTTGAAAAATTCCTTCTTTGTTGGATTGTGTTTTCGATGAGAAATGTTTTTCATATAAATTCAAAATTTTCAAGTAAATCATAGACTTTCCGTTATGGAGCAGCAACCGTGAATTGCGTTTTCTGCGTGATTTCTGCTTCTAAAACTCCGATTTGAAAAATTCTTTTTGTATTGCATACAGCTTTTGATGGAAAATGTTTTTCATATAATGTCTAATATTTGGCAAAGAATGGTTTGTCCACCAGGCGGCGTAAGCGTTAATTTCCGCTTTTGATGTATTTGCAGCAAAATCTGAGCTCCTGAAAACTCGACTAAAATTTTTTTTTCTTGGACCATTACAGCTCACATCAAAAAACCTTTTGAAAATACTTTCTTCCTAAAATAATGCATGGCTTTCCCGCTAGGGGGCGTAGATGCAAATCTTATATTTGTCTATATCTCTGTTTGGAAGAGTCCGGTTTGAAAAATTCTTTCTTTGCTGCAGAGCGTTTCCGCTGCGAAATGTTTCTCATATAAATTTAAATTTCTCTTAACGCACAAGTCTGCAACCAGAGGGCGTAATCGCACGATTCTGTTTGCAGCAATATCTGTGGGATTAAAAACCCGATTGAAAAACTTCTTTCTTCCGTACGATGCTATTGTTTTCCATACCGCTTCCATTGATTTTGAACAGCTTTGATAAATTTAATTTGCATCAGAACGGATTCAACCCGAAAATGTGGTGTCATCTTTCTTAATGGGACTGATTCTGGTGGCATTTTGGGATCTAACCATTGTTTTCCCATGTCAGGATTCCGGGAAAATATCCATTTTTCATCACCTGTCACAATTCGCCTAAAGAAACGATCGTCCTGGGGATTTTCCAGCAATTGGCGGCACACATGCGCACTTCGCTGAGCTTGAGCCGCTGTCAGTTCATGGGGCATTTGTCGGCAGCTTTTGTGCATCTTGCATAGCTTGTGGAGTTTGCGAAGAATTGTGAACTGAGGTATTTCCAGCTCATTTGATAGTTGTCTGGTGCTTGTACACGGATTTGACTCTACGACTTGGCGTACAGCTTCAGAATTCTCATCGAAGGTCATTCATCACGTGTTTCTGTCTTCAAGGTTGCAGTACTCATTTTTAAACCGCTGAAACTAAGATTTTGCCGTTCTTTCAGACACTGCTTCTTCGCCTTAAACAGAGCAAATTTCCCTGGCTGCAGCTGCAGGGGTCATTTTTTTAAAAGAAAAACCGGAACATTGATCGTGTACTTCTCGTTCATAACTTTTAACTGCAGAAACTTTTCCAATAAATCACGGAGATCATTAATTCACAGTATTTGTCATTTTCTTGTAGGACTTCCGTTCACAATGAGTACAGTTTAGGTCCAAGCCACCTACAGCGAGTTCGCCTTTTGGGCAGGACACAGAAACGGAAGGAAAGAGAGCAAGTCTAGATAGAACAGTTTGTAGTGAGATTAGAGTGCAGTAGATGGCTCAACCGTACAAGTACGATGTTGCACGTAGAGGGGTGAGAGAATTTTAGGGCGGCATAGGAAAGGATACCCATTTAACCAGTGGGTCCAACCTGGGGGCCGTCACTTAACGTGCTCGTCCGATGCATGGCGGATATTCAGCAATTGTTAGTAAATCACACCATCTCTGAAAGATAGCCCAGGCTCGAACCTGAGGACCTTGCCATGATAGTCTGACTCGCTAACCACTAAGCCATCCGCGGCTCTTAATAAATCACGAAAGCACGTGCTCCTATTTATACCAACTAGACGAAACCGGATTTCCGGTCATGCGTTGTTCTTATCTGCATTACGCATGCGCACCGAATGTTTGCCTGCCACAGGAAGGCTCTTCAAAAGGGCAATGACTTTTGAATGGCCCTAATAGTTATGATTTTATCAAGGCTCCGTGTGTAACAAAATTGCGAGCTCTTACCTTGCTTAGAATTAGAAATAATTCATTCAAGTACAGTTTAAGAGATGCTATCCGTATTTCATTAAGCAACAGGCTAAAAGATTTCAAAGAAAAGAACGAAAGTATTTAACGGAATTTCTGTCTGTTTAATAGGTTCACTGTGCTTAAAAAACACCAAGTAAAAAACGTTAAGGTATACGGGTATAAAATGAAATTAAACATTCTTCTGAAAAAACTTTAGGAAAGAAAAGGGAGCTTTGCCTTCGGAATACCGGCAGCTGAGCAAAGCATGATTAATGTTTTTAATAACGTCTTCCAGCTAAACTTTAATGAACCAAAGCACAGAACATAAAATAGGAAAAAATTAGAACTAACGAGAAATACGCACTTTTCCTCCATCTCGGATACAAACTTTTTTTCAACAGCCACAGAATGTCTAGCCATTCATTATCCTTGTGTAGCTCTTTCTTTCTCTAATTATGAAAGCCTTCCATTTCAATGGGACAAACCGTCGGATTCAAAAAATTGTGTTAGAAAATTTTGACTTATAAGATTATTCCAGTCGAGAGGAATACAAGTCCAATTTCATTGCACATTGGAACATTCAATGAATTTGTTGTATATAACTCTCACTAGCTTATAGCCCGTCCTAGGACCGTTGTTTTTAAGCTTTAAATAAATATTAATATATAGGGGATGTTGCCCGTCCTATGACGGAGTGAAATTTTTAATTGAAGCATATTGAAAACAGATTGGAATCATAGTAAAAACATATATGGTAAGAACTTGTTCATGTTAGAACTGAAAATTATATATTTATTTCCATTTTTCAAAAGACCTCGCGATAAATAACATTCTGTGTAAAACATTTGTTCTTTAACAATTGTAGATTAGAGCGTTTAGATAGATCGATAATTTGCGAAATGTGTAATAAAATCAACACTAAATTCGGAAAGTTGTTTCCGTCTAAACTTACAAATCGGAACTTTGAAAATTCTGAACAATGTTCTATTGGGGCGACATCTGCCTTTAGATGCAATCTTGCTCACTTAGACATCTCAAAATTTCAGTTTTTATTCTACGTTAGAGCGTTTAGATAGATCGATATTTTACAAAATGTGTAATACTTATAATCAGCATTGAACTCGGAAAGTTAAATAAATTAAAAATATAAAAATTAATGGCAGCGTACAAATTAATATTCGAAATGTGCTAAATTAAATTAATATACAACCGCAACTTGCCGTGATATTAAGAATGCAATTCGAATTTTACAGATCACATGAATACAACTCGAGCCATTGATAATACAATATTTGTAAATTGGCACGCGATCACCTTGACATCTAAAAGTGACCGCGTACTATAATATAGGATGCAATCACTTTGACATCTCGGGAGCACACACGAAGTGATCGATACGTAATAGCGCAACAATGCAGATGTTTCTGTGACGTCAAGCGTTCCAGACAGACAGACAAGGAGGAAGAAGGAGATATCTGGGTGTTTATATGTATAATATCGGTAGTTATTTTAACACTGCAGCTTCTTAACATTATCTGCCAGACACCTAGCACAAAATCCTTAATTATAAATATAGTAATAGTAAGCTTTCTAACGTGCAGAAGAGAATAGTCTCTATACGTATTTGTTCTTAAGTATTTGGTGTTCAAGGCACATCAAACAGATAGCTTGTCAATAGTGATATTCAACAGCCGAAGGGTTAGTTTAAATAGTTAAAAGCACCATACATCAACAAATTGAACAAACTGAACCTTTGTAACGTGAGGTTCCAAGTATCGCAGTCGGAATACAACTTTATCAGAAATCATCATCATCATCATTGTCAACCATTATCAATCCACTGCTGGACGAAGGTCTCCCCAAGTTTCCTCCACAACGGTCTGTCTTGTGCCAGTCTCCTCCATGTCACTCCCGCATATTTACGAATTTCATCCACCCATCTCCCATGTGGTCTTTTTCTGGGTCTTTTCCTGTCCCTTGGAATCCAATCTAAAATTTCGGCTGTCCATCTATGGTCTGTCCTTCTGGCAGTATGTCCAGCCCATTGCCATTTCAGGGATTTAACTCTGATCATGATGTCTTCCACTCTCGTCATTTTTCGGATCCACGAGTTCCTCTTCTTATCTCTCCTGGTTATACCAAGCATGCACCTCTCCATGCTTCTTTGAGTTGTCTGCAGCCTTTGTATGTCTCTTTTAGTTAAGGTCCACGTCTCTGCACCATACGTAAGCACTGGAAGGATGCATTGATCAAACACTTTTCTTTTAAGACATAATGGCATATTGCTCTTGAAAATTATGCTGTTTCTTCCAAAAGCTCTCCAGGCAAGTTTTGTACGCCGATTAATTTCTTCATCAATGTGACCCTCACTTGATATCTGCTGTCCAAGATAAACATACGTATCTGTTATCTCCAGTTTTTCTCCATCAATCGATAAATCTTCATTTCTTGTAAAAGCATTGAACATCACTTTTGTCTTCTGAAAGTTCATTTTTAATCCCACTTCTTTACTCTTGTCAGCAATATCCTGGATCATACTCTGCAGCTCTGATGGGGTAGTTGCAAAAATGACTACGTCATCAGCAAAACGAAGGTGGATTAGATAATCTCCATTAATCTTTATCCCTTTGTTTTCCCAGTTCAGTGATTGAAAGACATTTTCCAATGTGGCATTAAAGAGCTTCGGAGATATGGTATCACCTTGTCTCACTCCCTTTCCAATTTTTATGTGTGTTGTATTTTCAAACAGCCGAATCTTTGCACTGGCATTTTCATAGATGTTATTAATAATATTAATGTATGCATCTTCAATACCGCAGGATTTCAGAGCCGTGGTAACTGCTGATGGTTTCACTGAATCAAAGGCTTTTTCATAATCGATAAAAGCCATGCACAATGGAAGTTCATATTCCCTCGCTCTTTCAATTAGTTCTCTCAGTACGTGGATATGATCTATTGTGCTGTAGCCACTCCTGAATCCAGCTTGTTCTCTCGGTTGAGCCATGTCCAGTGTTACCTTCAAGCGGTGTGAAAGAACTTTAGTGAAGATTTTATAAACCACTGATAGGAGGCTGATAGGTCTGTAGTTCCTGAGATCCTCAATGTCACCTTTTTTATGTAGCAGGATCATTGTAGCATTGTTCCAATCCTCAGGAATCTTCCCTTCATTAAGGCATCGAGTGAAAATTTGGGCGAGTACTGTTTCAATTTCTCCACTTGCTTCTTGTATGATGTCTATAGTAATTCCATCTTCTCCTGGAGCTTTCCCCCGCTTCATGTTCTTGATTGCATGAGCAACTTCTGCTGGGAGGACTGGAAGAACTCTGGTACCTTTCATGATGTCTGGAGTACATGTATCATCCCTTTCATATAATTTGGAGTAGAAATCTTTCACTCTTGTCAAAATTTCTGCCTCTATTTCTTGTTATAGAACCATCTTCTTTTCTCAGAGCCATTATCTGTTTTCTTCCCTTACTGAGATGTCCCTTTGCTATCTTAAGGCTTTGGTTGTTTTCAATTGCTTTCCTCACTAGCTCACAGTTGAATTTCCTTACGTCTTCAGTGATACTTTTTCGTACTGTCTTGCATAGCTCTATATATTCCACTTTGGAAGTCACATCTTCTTTAGTTGTCCTCATCACTCTTCTTTTTTGCATCAACATTTTGGTTTTTCCTGATAATTTGTTCACATGCAACTTGTTCTTAGACCCAGCTAATTTTGTTGCTGTTTCCATAAGAGCTTTGGTTACTTTTCTGTTAACTTCCGAAATATCCACTTCTTCCGATGTTAGGCTTTCTAAAGCAGAGAATCTGTTCTTCAGTTCCAACTTGAAAGTATTATGGTGTTTTTTAAGGTTGGTTATGTCAATACATTTTGTTTGTCTTATGAGCTTGCCACGTTCCAGTTTAGTGTTGAGGTGCATCTTACATCTCACCAATCTATGGTCACTACCTGTGTTGAACTTGTTCAGCACACTGCAGTCTTCTATAATGAATTTTTTGTTACACATAATAAAATCTATTTCACTTGTCGTCCCAATTGGATGTCTCCATGTCCATTTCCTGTGTGGCTTTTTCTTGAAAAAGGAGTTTAAGATGAAAAATCCTTCTGCCTCTGCAAACTCAACGAGAGTATTTCCACGCTGGTTTCTGTTGCCGTGACCAAATTTACATACTGAAGTTTCATTCTGTTGCCGGTGCCCTATTTTTGCATTGAAATCTCCCATAATTATCTTCAAGTGCTGCTTACCTTTATTATTTAGATGACGAATTTCCTCATAAAATTCTTCAATTTCTTCTTGAGGATGACTTGTGGTGGGTGCATAAGTTTGAATAATCTGAGCCTGGTATCTTCTCGATAGAAGATACCAGGCTCAGATTATCAGAAATATATGTATATATATATATATTGAATAGACTGTTGGAATGCCTGTGCAATGAAAAGTTTTCGCTATTTCTAAACTTTGGAGAGAAAAAAGTTAGCTCGTATTTGAGGATGATATATTTTCTTCATAGATCAAATGAATGGAACGTAAGGGTATTTTTTTTTTAAGGTTTAACCGCCACCCTGAGCAACTCAGTGGGCTATAAGCAGGCGCCAGTCGCAAAAGTAGACCCACTGGTTCCAGGGAAGGGAGAAATCTAGTGCCATAAGACAAACAGAACATCCATACATCACCCCTGGTTTCGAACTCAGACCCATCTCGGACGAATGGTTAGAAGGCGGCTCTCTTAGACCACTGCTCTGCCGGAGCGGAAAGTGGAGCTACTGAAATAAGGACATGAGTAATGAAGGTGATTTTCCTTAATATATTTCTGTTACTTTTCACAGAAAAGAAGGTGCGGTGAGAATTATTCATAGTTTCTCATTCTAGCGCATATTGAGGAACGTAAGAGGAAAAATCGACGTCTTCCCCCTAACATACAGTATCCGACAAAATAAAATAATATAACATACGCCACCACAATGATCCCTCAGCAGTGAAACTCCGGATACAAATACCGCATTCGCAGCCATACGAATGGTTAGAAATTTGACATCAATAAAAGTTCACAGAGGTCCCAGATAGCAGGCGAAGCACGAATCCCAAGGCACAATAAAGGATCATCAATCACGTGCGTTGACCATTTTGACAGCTGTTGCCATTCAGTTGACATCAGAAGTCGATGAGGATACCGCAACAACGCACGCGACGTCCATACTAGAAAATCAGCAAGTTCGACAAGTGACACATCATGAGCATAAAACAAGCCCGTTGGTCATATTAAATACCGGCATCCGAGACGAAGCGGTTTCGCTGTAAGACCATGTTATAGCAGCGGTGAGGCCAGGATAGCACGCATACGTACCACGAAGGCACCGGCTGGCCCAGGCAAACAACTGGAAGGGTCAATTGCGCAGTAGAGAGAGCAGGCAAAACGACGGCAACCATCACTGTCTGCTATCCGAAGACACGTTGCATTATCCACTGGGCATGCATTATAAACACGCGCCTTTAGAAGACGACTGGCAGCCGCGGAACGACATTATCGCCACACCCAAAATCGACAGCCCCATCTGGAGTGGGGTTTTGTCCAGGAAGTACGGACTATAAATTAATGGCGGGATATAGTGGTCCATAACGTATCCCGCTTTTATATATTAAGATAATACAACGTAGTTTGTCACAAATATTTATTTTTTCAAGTTGACCACGGTTTCGCTGGATATTGGCCTATCTTCATCTGGACGAATAGCACGTAAATACTCAAATTGTATATGATATCATAAACGGTGTTTACAGTCACGGGTTTTGGTTAGTTGCTTCCGCAGCTTGATAGAAATGGGATGATGCCATGTCATTAACAAGTTGCGAAGACTTCTGATATATGTATATGGAAAGCTTCCAAAATATCATGTTTGGTGATTGAATCTGGCTTGTTAATTAGTTTTCTTTCAACAAAGAGAGCTTTATGGTCCTTTTCGTAACAGTGTTTACCCGTCGATAACTTCTTTAGGTCAGAGTTCCGAATGTAGATCTTGTGCTGCTTAAATCAAAACGCAAGTCTTATATACATAGAGCCACATTCACATGGAATTTGATGCATTTTCCACGAGTTTTTGTCTTCAAAATAGTCCTTTGATCCTAAAAATCTCATTTTGTTTACGGATTTAAAAATCACCTTAAAATTAAAGGTTTTGATAATTTGTTTGAAATTTTGAAGGCAATGTCACGGGAAAATGGAATAATGTCAAAATTCACTTGCAATGGGCGCGTCACAGGAGTTAACGGGGAGACAGGCTTCGATTTCCGGAATTTTTTTTTTTTTTTTTTTTTTTTTGGATTGGAGGTTTAACGACCACCGTGAGCAACTCAATGGGCTATAAGCAGTCGCCCGTCCCTAATTTAGGGTCACTGGTTCCAAGGAAGGGAGAGAGCCAGTGCCGTAAGACAAACACAACATCCATGCCTCACCGGGATTCGAAACCGGACCCCTTTCGGACGAATGATCAGAGGCCATCGCCTTAGACCGCTCCGCCACCGGGGCGGCAATGGAAGGGTTGTATCCCCGCTCTACTGCATTTGTATCCCCGCTCTACTGCATTTGTATCCTCGCTGTACCGTATTAAGGGAGCAAAAGACCTACATTCAGAACTGTGACCTAAAGAAATCATGGATGGCTATACACTGTTGCAAAAAAGACCATAAATTTCTCTTTGAAGAAACAAAACTAATTGACAAGCCAGATTCAATCATCAAACTTGATATATTGGAAGCTTTCCATATATACCAGAAGTCTTCGCAACTTGTTAATGACATGGCATCCACCACATTTCTATCAACCCCTTGATAGCAACTAACCAAAACCAGTGACTGTAAACACCGTTTATGATATCATATGGCTACAGCACTATAGATCATATCCACGTACTTAGAGAACTAATTGAAAGAGCGGGGGAATATGGACTTTCATTGTGCATGGCTTTTATCGATTATGAAAAAGCCTTTGATTTGGTGAAACCATCAGTAGTTACAATGGCTTTGAAATCCTGCGGTATTGAAGATGCATACATTAATATTATTCATAACATCTATGACAATGCAAGTGCAAAGATTAGGCTATTTGAGGAAACAGCACCCATAAAGATTGGAAAGGGAGTGCGACAAGGTGACACCATATCTCCCAAACTCTTTAATGCTACATTGGAAAATGTCTTTCAATCACTAAACTGGGAAAACAAAGGGATAAAGATTAATGGATATTATCTAACTCACCTTCATTTTGCTGATGATGTAGTCATTTTTGCAACTACCCCATCAGAGCTGCAGAGTATGATCCAGGAACTTGCTGACAAGAGTAAAAATGTGGGATTAAAAATAAACTTTCAGAAGACAAAAGTGATGTACAATGCTTTTACAAGAAATGAAGATTTATCGATTGATGGAGAAAAGCTGGAGACAACAGACACGTACGTTTATCTTGGACAGCAGATATCAAGTGAGGGTCACATTGATGAAGAAATTAATCGGCATATAAAACTTGCCTGGAGAGCGTTTGTAAGAAACAGTATAATTTTTAAGAACAATATGCTATTATGTCTTAAAAGGAAAAAGTGTTTGATCAATGCATCCTTCCAGTGCTTATGTATGGTGCAGAGACGTGGACCTTAACTAAACGACACATACAAAGACTGCAAACAACTCAAAGAGGCATGGAGAGATGCATGATTAATGTAATCAGGAGAGATAAGAAGAGAAACTCGTGGATCAGAAAAATGATAAGAGCGGATGACGTCATGACCAGAGTAAAATCCCTGAAATGGCAATGGGCTGTACATATTGCCAGAAGGACAGACCATCGATGGACAGCTGAAATTTTAGACTGGATTCCAAGGGACAGGAAAAGACCCAGAAAAAGACCACATGGGAGATGGGCGGATGAAATTCGAAAGTATGCGGGAGTAACATGGAAGAGGCTGGCACAAGACAGACCTTTGTAGAAGAAACTTGGGGAGACCTTCGTCCAGCAGTTGATTGATAATGGTTGACAATGATGATGATGATACAATTTGAATATTTACGTCCCAGTTCAATACCCAACAAAATCATGGTCGACTTGAAAAAATAAATATTTGTGACAAACTACGTTGTATTACCTTAACATATATATTATCGTCCCAAGACTGTTGTAGTCTTTGGGATCAAGTATCTCGCTTTTGTTTAGCTGTGGATGATCAACACAAATGTGTTTGGGGGAGGTCGGACCTGGGCACCGATCCGGTCAAATCGGTGCTCACACGGTCATCACATCGGGGGTTACAATCTAGGATATGATCCCCAATGTTAACCGATCCTCCAGTATTACTGCTACGTGGTACCTTAACAGCACAACCGTAGGTTTACAACATTCTGCGAGCAGTTGTATTGTCCTTGCTGTGATACCATTCTGTGTTTATTTACAAGCACAACTCCAGGCCGCCCGCATGTCACCTATCCCGGGTACATCTTGATGATTTTGAAACCCTAAATGGCCAGCCAGAACTCCAGACCTCTCGCCAATCGAGCACGTATGGCAAATGTCAGGAAGCGCATTGCAGCCACCCTGGAATTTCGAGGTATTGGCACAACAATAAGGGCACGCAGGGCAGAATCTTCCGCAGGACAATATCTGACTGTTGTTTAACTCAATGCAATGTGAGATATCTGCGTGAGTCACCGCCACAGTTGACTGTATAATGTACTTACCTGTTACGTCTACGCACCCATTTTTCTGCACTAAAAATCCTTGTTTGTGTTTACGCCCTCAGTGCATCTTAAAGGTTTCAGGATAATTGGACACTTACGTCGGGGTACCTTGACTTTTTTTATTGTTTTTTCAAAACGTGAATTTTCAATTTCGCATATTTCGTAGTTATCAACATTTTAGGATATTTAAACGAAAGAAGAAGCTTTAAGCTTCTTTTAAAAAACTTTAAAATGTGCTATTTTATTTCCTCTGTAACACTACAATTTGCTTTCACAATTTCGGAATGATAAAATATTTCCTCACCAAGACGATTTCCCCGGATGAAACATTTTAATGTCCTCCCTCAAGATTTTCCACCATCTAAGTTTTCATGAAAATAAACAGCTCGAATACCTATCCTACGGTGTGTAAAATCGACCACCTAGCTTTATGCCAAAGTCACTTCAGATAACTTTGGAACTTGTCATTATTGCCTACAGCTCAATATATTTTAATGCTTCATAAACTAAACACTCAAAATATGAATGAGTAAAACGAAATCATTATTCCAAATAATATTGGTATTGTTTCATCAGTAAAACCAATACGGAATGACTCACCACTTCTATCTTCACTGCTAAAGAAATTTTGAATGAAACCTTTAAATGTTATTTATACCTCCAATTATGTTTCCTATGTACGTGAAGTATTTTGTGCGGAAAACTGGCCAGGTCTGTAGGGAAGCCAGCGTTCTTTCTCATTTCAGTAAGACTTCAACAACTCGGAATCCAAACGAGACTGATTTATTTTAAGCGAAAAAAAGAAATCGATGCTTCCCTTTTCTCAATTCTTCCGTGCAAGATTCTGAATTCAAATTTGAGTCGGATTAGATCTTTTGGTTTGGGCGAATCACTGACCTATTTTAGGCTGCTGCCAAGATTGAAGTTCATCCTGAAGGAGTCAATCTTTCAAATACGAGTTGTTCGAGACTCATCGGATCCGCGCAGAGAATTTATTTCTACGAAACTCTCTGAAGAATTGGCAAACATTGGCAAACGTCATAATATTCTCCCGGGGATGGCTAAGAAATTTTGGCAGACACTTTACCAAACATACACGAAAATCAGAAGCAAATTAAAAAAATATGCTGAAAGAGTAGTGGGGTTTATTTCTCAGAATGAAATATCATTCCTTTATTGGAAGTCAGACAGTTGTGTACGAAATATTGGTAAAACCATCATGGTATTTTGGAAAAATACATCAACGTTTTAAGTGTTAACTTTGTGCATAAGATCTCTCTCTGTATACGTTTTTAATGCATAATGAATATGATTTTCCTGCGTTACAAGATTATTTATTCATATTATTATTCATACTGTGTTTATTTCAGCACTTGGCCGTACACAACATTTTGGTTTCTCCTTTATGGGCGACAATATATAATTTTGTTGAATCCTTTGCTCTTGACATTCCAACATACAGCTGTCCATGTGAGAAGCATAAAATGCATCACGTGCTTTCAGTTTCAGACGTCTTTGAGGAGCGAATCTCTGGGATAAAAAAGTTACAAACGTGTAGTTGCGAATAATTCATGAAACTGGCTGAAATTTTAATGAACACCATAAATCGTTAATACGAACATGACCTCCAAATTTCACCTGAATTGGTAAATACTTTTTAAATTAGCCGTCAAAATTTTATTAACCGTTTCTACGTATATATTTCTGTTTACCGATGAATTAAAAATTCCATGCCTATCTTAAAAAGTTTTCACCGGATTCCGGTGAGATTTTGAGGGACTCCTCTTATTACCAATTCATGGCGTTAAAAATTTCAGCCCCTTTCGTTAAGGCTTCGCAAAATTCGTTTTTACATTTTTTTATGCACAGTTCTACATTCATCGCCGTGTTTTATGCACGTGACTGCATTCATCGCCGTGGATGTGCCACGTCGATGAATGCAGTCACGTGCTTTCAGATAACGATGACGTAGCAAACGACGCTGACTTTATTGATTAGCTTATTAATTAATTCATAACTCGCGAACGGAACAACGTAGAGATTTTAAAATGGTTGCGTTGACCTAGAAATTCCATTATTAATAAGCTATGCAAATTTCCCGATGCCACAGTTCGGCGTTCGAGAGTCTTTGCTGCTTCAGACAAACAGACGTTTTGTGTTTTATAGTATATAAGATAAACGGGTAAGCTAGTAGGGTTTGTCCTAGAAATTCTTTTTTCTTTCCTTTGGAAAATACAGCTAAGCAGTTGGAGGAAAATAAATATGATAGCAGAATTTTCGAGAAAAGCTTGACGAGAAAAGTTTGAATATTACAAATTGCCCTAGGTTTGTTTTTGAAAGGGCATTGGTTCGAATTTATTTTCAGAAAATCGATTAATGAACCACCGTGTCATAGTCTTCAGCTGTTTTTTTAAACATCTATTTATAAATTTTATGCTAAGAATTAGAAATTAAATAAAAAATATCAGGCTCAAATTTAGGCCAATGGAAAGCTTAAACTTAAGAAAAGTGTTGACGTACACACCTTTGTAGATCAGAGATCGGGTGATCTACGGCCAGGCTTCTCACGTTTCGCACTTCAGGGCAACATATTGATATTATGTTTATGGTTTTTCTCTTTCGCCGAAACCATTGGCTTCAAATTAGGCAAAGACGGCACCTTACATGGGGTCAGTCATCCATAACGAGACTACATGAGGTCAACCATTCATAACTCATGGATGCTGGATACAGAAATATGAGAAAACCAGTGTAGTAAGAAACAACTCAGCGATCATATATCACCCAGTAAGACCTAGGAGTGCTTAATCACTGTACAGCAGTGAGATAATGAACAAAATGCATTACGTAAAAAAATTGCGGGAAAAATCTTAAATTTCTTCACAATAATATGCTGTTACACACTCCGGAATTATACAAATCCAGCATTTGCCGTATCGAATGGAAAATGCGTGTCGTCGACACCAATAATGCAGATGAGCATTCTTTTTTTGAAACAGTTTTTTTTTTTTTTTCAAAAAACGACTTAAACTTAGGTCACATTTTAAAATTTGGTATTGCGCACACGTTCTGTTCCCCATGATTTTTGCTTTGAATTTATTTTAATTACATACGAATTTTTGCCCTGCCAACTGAATGGGCTGAAAGCAATCGCCCGTCCCTAATTTAGGGACGGGCGATTGCTTACAGCCCTTTCAGTTGCTCACGGTGGTCGTTAAACCTAAAAACAAAAAAACCCCACCTTAATGCAAATTCAAACTAATATGACTCTGGGTCGATTTTTCTACACGATATTACAGTAGTATTGATCAGCTTTTTAAAATTAATGGTGCACATAATAATGGCATTGGCCTTAACAGAATCACAGTTGTATCGGTCTCATTTGTTGTTCTCCACAAAAAAAAAAAAAATAAATATAAATTTGCATTCTTTACTGAACAAAACCCAGATGTTCTCATAATATGTGAAACAGCTGCATTCCTCATGAAAGTTTCATCAACAATTAAAATGTCTAACTGTAGATGTTTCTGTAATATTTAGGAGTTTAGCAAAATACTGGATGGAATATTTATATAACAGGCTAAATTGCCATTTGGATTTTTAAAAAATCATGATAACCTTTATGGATTTGGAAATAACTGAATTTAATTTTCATTTAAATTTCAAGCACCGTTCGCTTCTTCTCCTCATAAAAGTTCTCGTTTGAGTAGTTACTATCAACTGAATCCATAGACAGTAAAGACCTCCCTTACAGCTTTCATCCATCATTCATTTTTAATTACTTTACACAACAAATAGGAATCCATTGAACTAACTCTGAATTTTTATTTCTCTTTTCTAATGCATTCGATAAAAGTGACCATTGTAAACTTCCTGAAAAACTATATAACATCAGAATCAGGGAGGCATCATACAAATTATTTTAGAGTTTACAGGAAAACTCATCTGTCAAAATATTACGTCTGAAGCCAAAATCTTTGGCATAACAGTAGAAAATTCAGAAGGTTGCCTTGAAATCGAAAAAAGAAATCAGTAGATTCCTGTTGCTTACGAAAATCTATTAGCAGACAGAAGCCAACGTTAAAAGAATGGCAACACTGTATCGAAGCCAGCCAAGTGGGTCAATTTCTTTTTAACCCTGTAACGACCATAACCCAAAAATCTTGTATCACTGTAAGTACCATAAAGCCCGAAACTGTCTGTTCGTTCACTTCTTTGTTTAGTAACAACAATAATGACGGAGGATGACACCTGCTGATCATTCATAGATCGTGCAAATTTGAAAAGCAGGTAAGGGCAGGAAAACTGACTCATTCTAGACAGGCGCTTCCGGCGGCTACGGCCGTTTGTATGTAGGGGCGTTATGGTCGTTAAAGGGTTAAATGGGATATCATCTCATCAGTTTTAATAAAAGAATTCCAAATTAGAGGTAGATGGATCGTATTTTATTGACATCATCATTATTAATCCACGGCTGGATGAAGGTCTCCCAAGTTTCTTACACTGCTTTTTGTCTTGAGCCAGTGACCTCCATACCATGTCACTCCGACATGAATCCGAATTCTTTCCGCACAGTTCCCCCGCGATATTCTTCTGGGAAGAGGGGGGGGGGTCTTCTTCTCTCCCTAGGAATACAGTTTAGTATTTCAGTTGTCTAAAAATGGTCGGTTCTTCTAGTGCTATGTCCAGCCCGCTGCCAGTTCCGAGAATTTTACCTTGATCGTGTTTCCATCAACTCTCGTCATTTTCCTGATCCTCTTCTTATCCTGCCTGATTATGGTAAGAACTGGAAAGATAAGAAGAGGATCAGGAAAAAATTCCTCTTCTTATCCTTCTTGGCTATGGTAAGCATGCACATCGCCATGCTTCTTTCTGCAGTTTGCAGAGCCTTGAAACTTGTATAGTTTTCCAAAAGCTCTCTGAACCAAACTGTATGCTGATTAATTTGTTTATCGATGTGGATTTTGCTTGACCACTTACCAATCCGCTTTGACAGCGTGGAGTGTTATTGCCAAACTTTGCCCCCAAATGACTACATTATAGTGAGTATTAAATTATCGGTTCTATATTTCAAATTCTTTCACTTCATGTTTAGTGCATATATAAAATGATTAATGGATTTTTGCCGATCACTGATTCAGTGACTACAAGCTGAACAAGATGGAGTTCAGTGCGTAGTTTTCTGCTACATTATGAACATTTTCTTCATTAACCGGACATCCTCTAAAAGAGCATTACTGCTTTCCGATAGAAAAAAACAGTTCTTTATGACTTCTTACGTTATTATCAGTGTCCTATAGATTACTATTAATGTACATAGAGAATTAATTTTAAAATTGTTCGCTATCGCTGTACTTTCCGTTTTATTGACGGTTGTACAGAAAGTATAATACTTACTCTGTGTTTTTCAAATATGATTTTCAATTCGTGTGATTTCATCTTGTTTGACTTTCTGATGTATTATTTTAAAACACTGAAAACAACGTCATGCTACGAAAATTGCCATTTTTTTTATCTCCGGCGCTGTTGTTTCAATAGAATATTTCTCTGCTAGCTAAGATTATAAACATTTTAGCATATAGAACTTTTGTTACCATTAATTACAATTGTGCGCAAGGTGTTCTAATGAAACGTCTTCGTGCAAACGCGAAACAGAAAATTTTTTGAGCACACAAACTTATTTACAGTTTTTATCAGAAATGTACACTGTAAAAAATAAGAGGTGTAAATTCCCGTAAAATACCTGAAAAATTACTGGCAGGTGTCCGTCTCTTAATGAAATTTCCTGTTTTAAAATTTAAAGTCCCGTATTTTGACAGGTTTTCCGTAATTCCGCTTACTACAGAAAAGTCCATTTCGTGTTTTTCTTTATTCATACAGAAATATCGCAAAAAACGAAGTCTCTGAAGTTTTCTGCCCTTGCATAATACATTCGCCTATTAAGATTCGATCTGAGGTCTTTTGTGTTAGCCTAGCAGAAGCCGCTTCTAACCGCTGAGCCAGAATGACCCAGAAATCTCAGTCACGTTCAAGATAGAACTCTAATTCCGCGGTGATGAAATGCTTTTTTCATTAAAACAGGTGAATTAGTGATTATATTTTTTCTTGAAGATTATTAATATTTTGTATAGGTGTGTAGTAACTTTACTTTTTTCTGCAGGCGGACTGATCACAAATTAAATATTTTCTTCATCGCGATTTTGCGAAGCAACTGAATGCTTTAGAACCTGAGAGGTTTTTAAACTGACAATGACTTTCAATTATCTAGAACAGTGGTTCCCAAAATGTTTGCATTCGCGGATCAGCAAAACGTTGAAATAACTTCCGCAGACCGGCGATGCCGAAACAAGACTTTTAGGCTCCTGTTTTCGAGCAATTAATCTCCTGATATCCAACACGGTCGAGTAACATTATTGTGACCACCAGCTAATATCCAGAGTAACCGCCGTGCGTAGCGCGGACAGCAGCTACACGGGCTGGAAGTGGCTCAATAAAGTGCTGGAAGGTGTTCACAGGTATGTGGAGCCATGCTGACTGTCTTGCAACTGATAGCTGCTGGAAGGTGCATGGTGCAGGATCCATAGAGCGAACAACACGATCAAGGTGGTCCCGAACAACACGATTAGGCCGCCAGGGAAGTACTTTGTGTAACACGTCGCATTGTCGTGCTGGAAGATTCCATCCGCCCCAGAAAAGACAATTAGCATGCATGGGTGTACGTGATCTGCAAGGATGGATTCATCACGAATTCGGTTTATAGAGCCTTCCACAGGTATGAGCGGAGCCAGAGAATGCCACGAAAACATTCCCCAGACTATAACGCTGCCCCCACCAGCTTGTGTTCTTCCAGCAATGGTTGAAGAGTGTTTGTTCTCCGATGTTTCTCGCCTTATATGCCAACATTCATCCGTTCAATGAAGCAGAAAACGTGACTCATTGGAGAAGGAAATCCCTTGCCAATCAGCGGAGATCCAATTCCGATACTGCCGTGCAAATGTAAGCATATTCTGCCGGCGCACCTTCGTTAGCATTGGTGCAGTGACCATCTGTCTGCATCGGAACCCCATACGCAGCAGGGTTCGTTGAACTGTCATTTTAGACACACTTCCAGTAGCCCCCTGGTTCATTCGGCGAGTGAGTTGCTCCACTGTAGCAGGTCGATCGCCCCTCACGCACCTTCGAAACCGTCGTTCACCTCTCACATCAATGGCACGTGGTGCTCCGCAGTTTCTACGTCCCTTATTCGCAATGGTGCCATTTCTCTAATCCCCATACACTTTAATCACAGCAGCACGCAAACTGTTCACAAACTGCGCTGTTTCAGAAATACTGCCCCCTTGGCACAAAAGCCGATAATCATCCCTTTTTGCAAACCTGATAAATCGCTCCTTTTATCCATGGCAGTAACGAGTGATATGTTTTCAGATTGCCTACATTACACCTTATATAACCTCCAAGCCAGCTCGCGATACGTGCTTTCTTTCATTGGCTACTCGCTGTTGACGTCAAAAGTAGGAGGTGGTCACAATAATGTGATTCGACGGTGTATATTATAAAGATCACTAGTACAATCCATAATTTATATACCAGATTATTCCATGTGACCTACTTACAGTTAATATAATTTAATTTGTTGATATTCTTTAATGTTTAATAAGTGCAATCCATAATCAATATACCACAATATTCTCCTTACTATTAATATAATTTTTTTTTTGGGCTCAATGCGACATCTGTTGATGCTTCTGCTTCGCGATAATCTTCTTGAACCCTGGTTCCAGCGTTCTTTCCGCAATCTCAGGGCAGCATTAATGTCTATTACGTTCCTGTGCTTTGTTTCGATTGCCAAGACTGAAAAGGCTCTCCTCGCAATAAATACGTGGTTGAAAAGGTTACCAACAATTTTAGAGCTTTGTCGCTGAGATTTGGATATTCTTTCTCTACAATAATGGCATGAGGTTATCGGGCAAAACCAAGAAGGCCATCTATCAGAGAGGTATAGAAAGAATTCTGGCGTATGCTAGTGGAGCGTGGTGGACCCCCACCGTCAGAATGAAGAAGGGCATAAACCAAATCCAAAGGTTATCCCTACTAGGGATCACCGGTTGCTTTCGCACAACATCGACCCTGGCAATTCAAGTGCTGGAGGGGTGCGAGCCGGCAGACCTAGCAGTGGAAAGGGAGGCAGCCATGCACTGCCTAAGGTCAGGTGAAGAAGCTTACCTTCTCAGTGTGATACATCGAGCCTCCAACATGGAGTTGGAAAGCGTGGACTGTCAGATCCACCCGGCAGAGGAAATTTGCCCACCGTGGGACAAGGAGAAGCGCACGGGAGTTGGGCATGAGCTATTCACGGACGGCTCAAAGTTAAAGGGACAAGTGGGTGCAGGCTTCTGCGTCTGCTCGAATGGGAACGAAGCGACAGCAGAATGCGTAAAACTATCGCAGAACGCTTCTGTTTGTTTTTTTTGTTTTTTTTTTATTGGAGGTTTAACGACCACCGTGAGCAACTCAATGGGCTATAAGCAGTCGCCCGTTCCTAATTTAGGGTCACTGGTCTCTGGACCACGGGGGTGACCAGGGTCCGAACCAGTGTCTCAAGGCAGGATAACTGTCGCAACATTTTTAAACAGAATCCAAAGAGTTCCATTAGTCCCCATGGAGCCAAGAAACATTGGCGGAACGGGACAAAGAAATCAGTATTATTCTTTCTCTACAACACCCTAAAACTGAGTCAGAGATTTGGATCTAAATATCGATACCAGACTGGAATCGGAAGGAAGTTCAACAAAGCTCTCCTTTTCCGGGTGAGTTAGTCTTCAAGAGTTTAGATCTTGTGTGAAGAGGTTAGCGATCCAAGCTTCCTTCAATCTTTCGCGAAAGGTATAAAAAAATTAGATCTATATTTTATTTTACTTTGGCTTCTCTTCGATTCAAAAATGTTTAATAATCTACTCGTTCCTCGTGAACCGGCAGGAATAAAGACTCTCGGACCGGCTGTTGGGGAACACTTATCTTGAGGAAAAGCTAAAATATACTGCTTTATAATATTATTTCACACACCTCCTAAATATAAAATTTACTCTTGATAGATATAATCACTCTTCTTTTAAGGGGTCCACAGACTGGCACACTATATTAACAAAAGTCACAGGACAACCCTAAAAAAAGCAAATAAACGGATCGGCTGCGTTGTTAAGATGCGAGGTACAGCTGCAAATAGTATAAAAACAAGCCTGCAGCTGACCGCGATCATATCGCACTGTGATGTTGAGGTAAAATGTTGCGTCGGGAGAGAACTGGTTTTGAGAAAGAAAAGATTGTTGGGTGTTATATTAGCTGGTTGTCCATAAGAGAAACCGAGAGGCGCTTAAACATACCCAAGTCAACTGTTATGAATGTACTGAATAAGTGAAAGACACATGGCGTGCCTGAAGCAGCAAAACGTACCGGCAGACATAAGAAAATCAGAGATAGAAGACGTCGAAGCCTCAGGAGAGCCATTAGAGCTAATCGAAGGAGTACTGCACAAGACGTCAGTGTGCAGATGGGTAAAAATGCTGGAACATCGGTATATACACGTACCATTCTCAGAGAACTTCATTCCATGGGTTACCGTTGTCGTGCGGCTGCTCATAAGCCTTTCATCTCCACTCGGAATGCTACTTGTCGTTTAGCATGGCGTAAAGAACATTTATCTTGGACCGTAAATCATTGCAAACGAGTCCTATGGACTGATGAATTCAGATACACGATTCATCAGTATGACGGCCGTGTGTTGGTATGGCGGCAGCCGTAGGAACCCTATTTACCACAGTCTATTGTTCCTACGGTCAAGTTTGGAGCTAGCACTGTACTCGTGAGGGGGTGTTTTTCGTGGTATGGTCCAGGCCTATTGGTTCTCGTGGACAAACCTATTAACCAGCACGTCTCCCTCGAAATTCTGGACAATTATGCCATACCAACTCTGTGGCAATACTCTGGAACCGAGCCTTGTTGATGCCAGCAAGATAATGCAAAGAGCCATAAAGCAATGACTATTACGGCGTGGCTTGACGATAATTCCGTATCGTGTGTGGACTGGCCAGCACAGAGCTCCTCATCTTAATCCCATAGAGCACCTATGGAATAAATTAGAGCGCCGCATGCGAAGTTTGGAACTTTAAGTATTTCTGCCAATCGCTCCTATTACGGAGAATTTTCTGTCATATGGATTGAGAAAAAGTGAGAACAGAGTTTTTCTGATAATATACGAAAGAAATTGCAAAACGGCTTCTGAAAATTCAGAATTTCTGTTAACACATTTTTAAAACGGCAATTTACCATCGGTATAAGAAAGGAATTGCGGAAAGGTTTCTGAAAATTCAGAATTATCTTTGCTTACGGATCCGTGTGAAATTTAGGGGTTTTTTTTCCGCCATTTCACGAAAAAGTTGTGTTTCATCTATACTTCGTTAACTCACAGAAATAATTATAGATATTGGCTCGTGAATTTCAGAATTGTTTTCTTTATAATATCCGTGAATTGTTTTAATCGACTGTTTCAATGAAAGCATATTAGAAAAATCTGAGAAGGAATAGAATTTCTGAAATGGCACTACAATATGAACTCAACGAGTACCTGTTAAATAGGAACATTGTCGTGCAAACGAAAATTAGAGAAATGTATTCCACATAAGAACGTTTTACTAAAACTGCACTAGAAAACTGTCCCTTAGATAGTTTTCTAAAATCACGGATCTAAAATGTTTAAGCGCGTAAAATTAATTACAATTTAAACCCGAAAGGTACGTTCATTTGTTCCATTCGAACGCGTTCGTGCAAAGTCATATTTGAAAATTTGACCACAAACGTGATTATAGTTTTCATTTAAACAATACGTGCGTTGGTAGTTTCGCTGGAAAGTTTCCGCTGCAAACCCAGATTAAGATATTTTAAGCCTGCAGAAATAATGATTTCGATTTGAACTGCATGAGTATTTCTCTAATTAGAAGTTATCGCCAAACTTAGATCACTCGAACGGCAGAAGAGAATTATTCACTTACAAACAACGGTTTCAGTAATTCTCTAGACAAACGAAAGCAAGAAAATTATTCTGCTCTCTGATGCTAGACTTAAAATCAATGCAGAAGTTATATGGTTGATATTATGTGTTGCTGCAAAGGAAACCAGCTTACAGACCCTGTACTTTCGGACGTGTTATAGAAAGTGGCCAAGTATCGATTAACTTGTTGTTCGAAGTCCCCCCACCCCACCCCCGCCACCCCGCGAAAATCGATCAGCTCGGAGTAACTTAATGTGTCTGTTGGTTCGGCCTATAGAAGTGACCAAATGATCCGCATCGCAATCCTGACAGCGTCTTATAATGGAATCAATCTTGATTCCAGAACTACGAACCTAAAGACTTCTATCTTTTTCAAAGTAAAGATATATTATCATCATCTGAAACTCTGATAAACAATACCATGTACCTACATGCTGATTATATTTAATAAACCATTCGTACTCTCTGAAATACTTTTTTTATTGTATATCTCACTACGTTCGCCTTTTTGCGAAGGTTTGATATAATTAATTGAGAAGAATGCTCAGAAAGAAACCTGAGTTTCATGTATCTAAGAAAGCGTAAATACACTGAAGAGCAATTGAATTACAGACAGCTGGCGTTATGCAAATGTGGCGCTGTGGGCGACCCTTTAAACGGAAACGACATGACGTATGCAGCAATCCGACATTATAAGGAGTGATGCGATGAGAATCAGTAAGAATCGTACGCGGTATGGGTAAGACGGAAGATCTAAGCGCATTTGATCGTGGGAAAATTCTCGGGGCCCGACGAATGTGTCACTCCATCTCGGGAGTCGTGCAGGCACTGCGATTTGCACGAGCCAATGTGTCACGGGTGCACCATGAGTACATCGAATCCGGTAAAACCATCACTGCAAGGGCCAACTGCCGTGGACAACAGCGTGTGGATAAGCGGGGTCATCGTCGGCTAGCTCGCATTGTAACAGCGGATAGACGGTCCACAGTGCAAGAAATCAATCGACAATTTAACGCTGGTGCACAAAAATGTGTAAGCAGCCACACCATCCAGAACCATCTCCTCGCTATGGGGTACAGAAACCATCGTCCCACAAGGGTACCGCTGCTGACCGCACATCACAGGGTGCAAAGATTAGCACGGGCGCGGGAACATCGCCACTGGAACCTACACATGTGGGAAAATGTTACCTGGACTGATGAGTTGAGATTCACGTTGGTACATGCGGATGGCAGGATAGGATGACGGCGCAAACCACATGAAAGGATGGATCTTTCTTGACAGCACGGTACTCTTCAAGTTGGTGGGGGTGGCATTCTCGTCTGGGCACTGTTTACGTTGACTGAAATGGGACCCCTGGTACATGAGACATCGTCCCTCACAGGTCAACGTTACCGGGATATCCTGTGACGACCATTTTCTTCCATTTGTGCGTCTTCAATACCCCACTAGGGACCTCATCATGCAACAAGACAACGCACCGTGCCAACGCTCCCAAATTGTAGCCAAATGGTTGGATGAACACTCCACCGACGTGGCCTCACTTCCTTGGCCAGCTAGGTCACCGGACCTCAATCCCATCGAGCACATCTGGGATACCATCGAGAGAGAGATGTTCGAGGCTGTGACCCCCCTCCATGAAATCTTCGTGAACTGTGGGAGCTTGTTCAGGTGTCGTGGATCCGTATGGCTTCCCAACGCTCCAACGCTTCCGGTGTCTTGTCGAGTCCATGACGAGACGAATCGCCGCCGTCATCAGGACGAAAGGTGGTGCTACACGTTAATAGACAGGTATCTCTAATTCAATTGCTCTTCAGTCTATCTATCTATCTACCTATCTATATCATCATCAATCATCATTGCCAATCATTACCAATCCACTGCTGGATGAAGGTCTTCCCAAGTTTATTCCTCAACCGTCTACCTAGCACCTGTCTGCTCCATGCCATTCTCCCATGTTTTCGAATTTCATGCACTCATCTCCAATGTGGCCTTCTTCTCGATCTTTTACGGTTCCTTGAAATCCAGTTTACATTTTCCGTTGTCCATCGGCTGTCCGTTTTTCTGGCAACACGTCCAACCCATTGTCTTTTTAGGGATTTTGTTCTGATCATGATGTCTTCAGGTTTATCCACGAGTCCCTCTTCTTATCTCTCTGGTTACACAAAGCAAGCATCTCTCCATGCTTCTAGCACCTGTGGTTTGTGCCGAAACAGCAAATCCGATCTGCGGCGGCTCAACTTCGTAACTTACAAGAGCTAAAGGATCTGCTGGTAATGTGTTGGTACCAGATACCACAAAACCGCTTTAGAAATATTGTACCGTTTGGCGGCACGTGGAGGACCGAAGTCATACTAGACAGGTGGTTATAATGTTTTGGCTCCTTTGTGAATACCCACAGTTTTTGAAACACTAAGTGAATTCTAACAAGCAGGTAGAAAGAATATGTAAAGACTTTTGTTTAACTATAACTTCTTCCTTTATTTGTTCCACTCACAGGAAGATCAAAACGCATAATATAATCCATATATAAATATAATCCACTGACACATTATCTCTCTCTGGTATCAACATTTCAATCCTATAACAACAATACGTATTCCTGTACGATATTTAGATTATTTACCAACATCAATGCACCGCGATCTACTCGTAATCTCTGTTCATCTCCATAAAAGTCCTCTCTCTACTTCACATTCCATGTGTCCATTTCATGTTGCCAGAGCCGTCGCTTTGGCCGTAAGCGCACGGGACGAGATCCAAGAAGGCACCCCTTTCCTCTTTACAGAAAGACAATCCTAATCTTTAAGTTCACGATAGATTATAAAAAAGCAACATAAAATAACAAACATTTGAATGTGCTATGCAAAATTAAACAGGTTGAACAATATTTAGCTTTACAAAATTAAACATTTTTTAACGTTCTCAGCTCGAATCGCGTAACGTAACAGCCGCTGCGGCTGTTACATTACATAAGAAGGGCGATGCCCTGTTCGCACATCCTCGCAGATGGCCCTGTATGTTTCCTTGACTCACTATCAGGTTTGTCACAATGTAAAAGTTATTTGGGGGAGTAATGTGCTGTTCAGTTAGAAAATGTTTAACCAAGAATATCGAAATTTGCATAAGAATACACAAACTCATGATGAAATTAATTTGGATGTATATGTTACTGGCAAATGCCGATTTCCGGAGACATCTCGATCTACCCGGCCAAATCGCGATGTGCCCACCATTTTCCGGCAAAGCCCGATGTATCTTGGTATTTCGGGATGTGCCCGGGCAAATCGAGATCTGACCGATCGTCTTTGGGCAAACCGCTATTCAACCAATTCAAGGGACAATCGTACGTTTATGTTTGGAGAGTAACCCGGCACGTGACCTTGAGACAGCTTGGTTGAAGGGAGTGGTGTTGACAGCTGGACGAACAATGCCTCGCACAGCACGTGTTCTTGAAACAGATAGGTCGAAGGGAGTGGTGTTGACAGCTGGACGAACAATGCCTCGCACAGCACGTGTTCTTGAAACAGATAGGTCGAAGGGAGTGGTGTTGACAGCTGGACGAACAATGCCTCGCACAGCACGTGTTCTTGAAGCAGATAGGTCGAAGGGAGTGGTGTTGACAGCTGGACGAACAATGCCTCGCACAGCACGTGTTCTTGAAACAGATAGGTCGAAGGGAGTGGTGTTGACAGCTGGACGAACAATGCCTCGCACAGCACGTGTTCTTGAAACAGATAGGTCGAAGGGAGTGGTGTTGACAGCTGGACGAACAATGCCTCGCACAGCACGTGTTCTTGAAACAGATAGGTCGAAGGGAGTGGTGTTTGGATTTTGATATCCCGCCAGTCTGACGATAAAATATTAAAAAAAGAAGATATCAACGGCGGCGGAAAGTGAAATTTGTTGACCGGGTCCGAAATTTCGAATCGTGGTGCGCCCTCTACCTTCCCGGAACAAACAGAAGAAAAACAATGTCTAAGCAGTGGTGAACCCACAGGAGTGGCCGATAACGCTGATTGAGTGCAATATTATTATGTCGAAGTTTGAAACAAAAAGTCACAATACGCGATCTACAGATACTTTTGAATCATGTACCGTATAATTATAACATATAATAATTTATAAGGGAGTCATCATCATCATCATTGTCAACCATTATCAATCCACTGCTGGACGAAGGTCTCCCCAAGTTTCCTCCACAACGGTCTGTCTTGTGCCAGTCTCCTCCATGTCACTCCCGCATATTTACGAATTTCATCCACCCATCTCCCATGTGGTCTTTTCCTGGGTCTTTTCCTGTCCCTTGGAATCCAATCTAAAATTTCGGCTGTCCATCTATGGTCTGTCCTTCTGGCAGTATGTCCAGCCCATTGCCATTTCAGGGATTTAACTCTGATCATGATGTCTTCCACTCTCGTCATTTTTCGGATCCACGAGTTCCTCTTCTTATCTCTCCTGGTTATACCAAGCGTGCACCTCTCCACGCTTCTTTGAGTTGTCTGCAGCCTTTGTATGTCTCTTTTAGTTAAGGTCCACGTCTCTGCACCATACGTAAGCACTGGAAGGATGCATTGATCAAACACTTTTCTTTTAAGACATAATGGCATATTGCTCTTGAAAATTATGCTGTTTCTTCCAAAAGCTCTCCAGGCAAGTTTTGTACGCCGATTAATTTCTTCATCAATGTGACGCTCACTTGATATCTGCTGTCCAAGATAAACATACGTATCTGTTATCTCCAGTTTTTCTCCATCAATCGATAAGTCTTCATTTCTTGTAAAAGCATTGAACATCACTTTTGTCTTCTGAAAGTTCATTTTTAATCCCACTTCTTTACTCTTGTCAGCAAGTTCCTGGATCATACTCTGCAGCTCTGATGGGGTAGTTGCAAAAATGACTACGTCATCAGCAAAACGAAGGTGGGTTAGAAAATCTCCATTAATCTTTATCCCTTTGTTTTCCCAGTTCAGTGATTGAAAGACATTTTCCAATGTGGCATTAAAGAGCTTCGGAGATATGGTGTCACCTTGTCTCACTCCCTTTCCAATTTTTATGTGTGTTGTATTTTCAAACAGCCGAATCTTTGCACTTGCATTTTCATAGATGTTATTAATAATATTAATGTATGCATCTTCAATACCGCAGGATTTCAGAGCCGTGGTAACTGCTGATGGTTTCACCGAATCAAAGGCTTTTTCATAATCGATAAAAGCCATGCACAATGGAAGTTCATATTCCCTCGCTCTTTCAATTAGTTCTCTCAGTACGTGGATATGATCTATTGTGCTGTAGCCACTCCTGAATCCAGCTTGTTCTCTCGGTTGAGCCATGTCCAGTGTTACCTTCAAACGGTGTGAAAGAACTTTAGTGAAGATTTTATAAACCACTGATAGGAGGCTGATAGGTCTGTAGTTCCTGAGATCCTCAATGTCACCTTTTTTATGTAGCAGGATCATTGTAGCGGTGTTCCAATCCTCAGGAATCTTCCCTTCATTAAGGCATCGAGTGAAAATTTGGGCGAGTACTGTTTCAATTTCTCCACTTGCTTCTTGTATGATGTCTATAGTAATTCCATCTTCTCCTGGAGCTTTCCTCCGCTTCATGTTCTTGATTGCATGAGCAACTTCTGCTGGGAGGACTGGAAGAACTCTGGTACCTTTCATGATGTCTGGAGTACATGTATCATCCCTTTCATATAATTTGGAGTAGAAATCTTTCACTCTTGTCAAAATTTCGCCTCTATTTCTTGTTATAGAACCATCTTCTTTTCTCAGAGCCATAATCTGTTTTCTTCCCTTACTGAGATGTCCCTTTGCTATCTTTAGGCTTTGGTTGTTTTCAATTGCTTTCCTCACTAGCTCACAGTTGAATTTCCTTACGTCTTCAGTGATACTTTTTCGTGCTGTCTTGCATAGCTCTATATATTCCACTTTGGAAGTCACATCTTCTTTAGTTGTCCTCATCTCTCTTCTTTTTTGCATCAACATTTTGGTTTTTCCTGATAATTTGTTTACATGCAACTTGTTCTTAGACCCAGCTAATTTTGTTGCTGTTTCCATAAGAGCTTTGGTTACTTTTCTGTTAACTTCCGAAATATCCACTTCTTCCGATGTTAGGCCTTCTAAAGCAGTGAATCTGTTCTTCAGTTCCAACTTGAAAGTATTATGGTGTTTTTTAAGGTTGGTTATGTCAATAGATTTTGTTTGTCTTATGAGCTTGCCACGTTCAAGTTTAGTGTTGAGGTGCATCTTACATCTCACCAATCTATGGTCACTACCTGTGTTGAACTTGTTTAGCACACTGCAATCTTCTATGACGAATTTTTTGTTACACATAATAAAATCAATTTCACTTGTCCATCCATTGGGATGCCTCCATGTCCATTTCCTTTGTGGCTTTTTCTTGAAGAAGGAGTTCAAGATGAAAAACCCTTCTGCCTCTGCAAACTCAACGAGAGTATTTCCACGCTGGTTTCTGTTGCCGTGACCGAATTCACCTACTGAAGTTTCATTCTGTTGCCGTTGCCCTATTTTTGCATTGAAATCTCCCATAATTATTTTCAAGTGCTGCTTACCTTTATTATTTAGATGACAAATTTCCTCATAAAATTCTTCAATTTCTTCTTCAGGATGACTTGTGGTGGGTGCATAAGTTTGAATAATCTGAGCCTGGTATCTTTTCGAGAGTTGGATAACAAGCCGTGCAGCTCTGTCAGAGGAACTTTCAACTTCGACAACTTTATCCTTCAGTTTCTTGTTTATTATAAATCCAACACCACTAGTTCTGCCAGTATCTGTCCCACGATAGTAGAAGAGATGTCCACTTTTCAGTTCGATGAGATCTTCTTCTTTTCTCCTTACCTCACTTAGCCCCACGATGTCCCACTTGATCCTTTGTAGTTCCTCTTCCAATTCAAGAAGCCTTGAATCAGAAGATAGGGAGCGTCCATTATACGTAGCCAAGGTCAGCATCAGATGGCAGCCTAGTCCGGTCCTCCGGGGATTCTTAGCACCCTCTGCCTTCATGTCGCACTGGCCGCTGCCTTGGCCAGGTACATTCCAGCTGCCGGAGACTGAGGGCCAAGATTTAAGTTGTTAAGTCATTTTGAATATATATATATATATATATATATATATTCTATAAAGATACCTAAGCAAAAAAAATATACAAATATAATTTTGACTCACACCTAGTACAACATAGAAAAGGTTATGTATCTACCTGTGTGAGTAAAAGGAGAAAAGAAAAAAAAAAATAAAATAAAACAACTGAATGTAGAAGGTGTCGAGAATACTGAGCCTTGGCTTTATCAAGGACCAGCAAAAACTCTGCATTTTCTCACTTCCACAAAGACCTAGTTGGAAATGGGTTTCTGCAAGGCCATAGATGCAAGTAACATTCCCACCTAAAATAGTTTAAAATATATATATATATAAGTCATGTCCTCCGTAGAGTAGCATGACCTAGCACTAGTTAACAATTTCGCTTGCATCCATTAACCTTCATGGCCCGACCCATGCTCTTCATCTGTTACTATTAAACAGAGAGAAGAAGATTAAAGAGAACTCAAGCTGTGAGAGTGACATAATAAATAGAAATGATTTTCAGCTATAACGAAATTCCAAGTTCGTTTGACATCAGTTTCCTTTAATATAAACCAATATATCGTTTCCACACTTTCGGTGTTATTCAATAATCTCCTGTTCTTGAGATTATTGTCAGAATGTGATGGGGAATTCTGGGTAGAACGGCATTTGTTGGAGCGGTTACAGACTCGTGGAAGGCATTATTGCTACATCGAAGTGCGATGATGGATGCCTACGAAAACTTGAGTCTAAAACCCCCTACTCTACAACTTATGACAGCACGAAAACGAGAATAAGTTAAAGATAATAATTAACTAAGAGCAGAGATGCTTTGTGAAACTGCTGTATATACCTTTTATAACAGTTAGTTGCAATATGTACAAAGTATTTCAGCAGTGCTTTAAGTGCATAATTAGTTGGGAAACACTTCGCGTCAAACAACGTTCATTCTTTTTCGAGGTACTTACGGGACCAGAAACCACCTGTGAGACAGAGCCGTCAGTCACGAAAGTAATTTGCTTTACGAGCTCCTTATGTTAACCGTTATGTACTATATTTTCGTCACATCATAGAAAAACCCGACAATCAAAGCAAAAGAAAACTACCGAATCTGTGGTTGGCTGCATTTTCGTCACGCATTTATTATTTATTACGACTTTCCCAGTGACTTTGAGCGTTGTCGTGTATTCGTTTCCCTCCATAACATATTGCTGTCTTCATTTCTTTTACACACTCTTTGCCAAAATGAAAAAAAGAAAAAAAAAACAGGAAGCACCGGCGCAGTTGTCTAAGCGATGGCTTCTGATCATTCGTCGGAAAGGGGTCCGAGTTCGAATCCCGGTGAGGCATGGATGTTGTGTTTCTCTTACGGCACTGGCTCTCTCTCTCTCTCTCTTCCCTAGAACCAGTGGAGCGAAATTAGGGACGGGGGACTGCTTATAGCTGATTGAGGTGTTCACGGTGGTCGTTAAACCTCTAATTAAAATAAATAAAAACAAAAGTCGTTCGATATTGATGAAACTCCTTATGCAAGTACCTCAGCGCCGAATATGCAAATGATTAAAATATAACGATCAATGACTTAATAGTGGCCCGCCACAGTGCATGGGAACCGCGCATCCAGGAGGGTGTACCAAGAAACAAACTCGCACACAACGACAATCGTGACAGCGCATTACGGTTTTATCGACCTCCGCGTACTGTGTAGGCGCTTCGACGTCGGTTCCGCGCACAATAAGAATATTTGAGAGAGTTTAACGGAAGACGTATAATTGAGCTGAGGGAGACCGGTTGGTCAAGTCGCCTTATCGCCAGGCATTTGGGTGACGCGGGAATTGGACGATGTTGGCGTCAATGAGTCATGGAGGGCACTTTCCAGCGGCTCGCGGGCCGTGGACGGCCGAAGGAAACGACAGAACGCTAGGATCTAGCAATTGTGAGAGCAGCACGAAATGAACCATATTCGTCGCTCTCAACTATCCGTGGCCACGTTGCGTCGTCTACAGGTACGGTAGTGATCAGACGACTTGCGGTACGGGGACTACACTCAAGGCAGCCACCCCACTTACTACCACTGACCAGCGAGCATCACCGGCACCGGCTGAAGTGATGTCGGGTCCGATCAAAGTGGGATAGTGTCCAATGGCGTTGCATTGCCTTCAGCGTTGAGCCACGCTTTGCACTTGGGTGTCGATGACCAGTCAGTCTGGAGACGAGCAGTCCGGAGACAGAATGTGAAACGGAACGCAGCACGCACACTGGGAGTGACTGGCCGGGGAACTATATCTTATGATAGCCAGGCACCCTTAGTAGTTCTCCGTACCTCCCTCGGGGCTCAATGTCGATGATATTCTACGACGTGTTGTGTTGTCATTCTTCTCGCAGCATCACCGAGCAATTTTTCAACAGGAGAGTGCCCTGCCACACACAGTTTGGCTCTCCGAGGCCTGCCTCCATAATGTTGACACAATTCCATGATCATCCCGTTTGCCCGACCCATTGCTGATCGAACATGTCTGGGACTTGATGGGACGCAACCTCCTCCCATCCCGGAATGTGGGCAAACTGAGCAGCTACTTGGATACCATCCGGCATACTACAATTTGGGCCAGTATACGTGAACTGTATGCGCCTATGTCACGCCGGGTAACCGATTGTAATGCGAGACAGAGATAACGCTACAACGTACTGACTTGTTACACTCGTGTAGCTGTTTTAACCGAAAAAATGGTCCAACTGTTCTGGAATTGTAATATATACACTGACGGAAAAAAATCCCAACACCAAGAAGAGGTTGTGTTAGATAAACGACAGTTGGTAGGCGGTGAGAGTACATCTGTAAGATGACGTCTATAAAAATTTCGCGTTCGGCGCATACGTGTGGCGCTAGTAGCGCCCCTCGGAACATGCAAAGAAGGTTAGCTGTAAATACGCGCTGTAACGTTCGTGAGCGTTAGTTATCGTTGAGATTCGACGTAGTGTGTTGATGTTAGTCACGAATGCCTTTAAGAAGACGAAGAAGCCATTATCAACAGCTCACGGAGTTTGAACGAGGTCGTGTAAGGGGGCTACGAGAAGGTGGATTTTCTTTCCGCAATATTGCAGAACGACTTGGCAGGAATGTAGCCACTGTGCATGATTGTTGGCAGCGGTGGTCAAGGGAAGGTACTGCCTCAAGACGACCGGGCTCCGGCCGGCCACGTGGCACTACTGAGAGGCAAGACCTCCGTGTACGGCGTATGGCCGTGGCTGATCGTACTGCGTCTGCGGCAGCAATTGGAGCTGCAGTTGCCACCACCGTGACACAACGAACTGTTACAAATCGGTTACTTGAAGGACAGTTCCGAGCCAGACGCCCTGTAGCGTGCAATCCACTTACTCCAAACCACTGCCGTTTGCGACGTCAGTGGTGTCGAGCTAGTGCTCATTGGAGGACGGAGTGGAGATCTGTTGTGTTTTCTGATGAGAGCCGGTTCTGCCTGGGTGCCAGTGATGGCCGTGTGTTGGTTAGAAGGAGGCCAGGGGAGCGCCTGCAACCAACCTGTCTGCGGCCGAGACACACTGGACCTACACCTGGAGTTTTGGTCTGGGGAGCAATTCCCTATGACAGCAGGAGCACTCTCGTGGTTATCCCACGCACCCTGACAGCACAGTTGTACGTCGGTCTGGTGATTCAACCTGTTGTGCTGCCATTCATGAACAGCATTCCAGGGGGTGTTTTCCAACAGGATAACGCTCGCCCGCATACCGCTGTTGTAACCCAACGTGCTCTACCGAGTGTCGACATGTTGCCGTGGCCTGCTAGATCACCAGATATTTCACAAATCGAGCACGTATGGGACATCATTGGACGACAACTCCAGCGTCACCCTCCAACCAGCATTAACCGTCCCTGTATTAACCGACCATGTGCAACAGGCATGGAACTCCATCGCACAAACTGACATCCAGCACCTGTACGACACAATGCATGAACGTTCGCGTGCTTGCATTCAACATTCTGGCGGTTACACCGGTTATTAATATACCAGCATTTCACATTTAAAATGGCTCTTCTCGCGCTTACAATAAGCTGTGATCTTGAAACCTTAATCGATTAAATATGTTACCCATACAAATGTATGTGTTCAGCATACGTTAGCGGAGAGTAACATTAGTCAACGATTGAGCATCTGCATGTCGTTTCTGAAGAGGTTTCAAGGGAAGAATTTCTTGTGTAAGGTTGCCACCGGTGATGAAAAATGGGTTTATTGCGACAACCCCGTTAGCATCCGACCCTTGGTCGACCCAGGTCTGCCACCAACATCCACTGTAAAACTTGATATCCACGGGGAAAAGGTGTTGTTGCGTGTGTGGAGGGATATTAAAGGAGTGCTGTACTTCGAACTGTTGAAACCGGGTGAAACAATCACTGCACAACGGTATAGCGATTAGTTGATGAAACTGAACGCCGCAATCGAGTACGCCGCCCAGTCATCTTGTTACACGATAATGCCAGACCACATGTCGGTACCAGCACGAAATCAATCCATGGACAGTTACTGGAAGGTTTTACCGCACCGGGCTTACTCCCCGGGCATTGCGTTCTCAGACGTTCATCTGTTTCGCTCTATGCAACATTTCCGAGTCCAACAGCGGTTAACCACAGTTCCAGAGTCGAAAATTCCGTCACTGCGTTCATCAGCCCAAACACCGAGTCCTTCTATCACAGGGGCATTCATTTGTTGCCTGAAAAATCGCAAAAGGTCATTGATGCTAGCGGCCAATATTTCGTTGAATAAATATGTACTGGTTTTCTGATTGTTATCTCCTTTCTCCTATAAAATGGCGGAAAATGTTTGCGTACCCCTAATATATATACGATTATCAATCCACTGCTGGATGCAGGTCTCCCCAAGTTTCTTCCACAACGTTCTGTCTTGTGCCAGTCTTCTCCATCTTACTCCCGCATGCTTTCGAATTTCAACCATCCGTCTCCCACATTGTATTCATCTGGGTCTCTTTCTGTCCCTTGGAATTCAGTCTAGAATTTCGGTTGTCCTTCGGTGATCCGTTCTTCTTGCAAGATGTCCAGACCATTGACATTTCAAGGATTTTATCTGATCATGATGTCTTTCAATCTTGTAATTTTCCTTATCCATTAATTCTTCTTCTTATCTCTCCTGGTTACACTAAGCACGCACCTCTCCACGCTCCTTTCCGTTGTCTGCACTCTTTGCATATCTTTTGTAGTTAAGGTCAACGTCTCTGCTCCTTACGTAAGCACTGGAAGGATGCATTGTATAAATACTGTTTTTTTAACACATAATGGCATATTGCTGTTAATAATTGTACCGTTTCTTCCAGAAGCTCTTTACCAAGTTTTATACGTCAATTAATTTCTTCATCAATGTGATCTTTGCTTGATATCTATTGTTGAATGTAAATGTAGGTATAGGTAATCTCCGGGTCATCCCTTCAATCGAAAAAATCTTCATTTCTTGTAAAAGCATCGTACAACAGTTTTTGTCTTCTTAAAGTTCCTCGTTAATCCCCCTTCTTTACTCTTATAAGCAAGTTTCTGGATAATACTCTGTAGTTTTGAAGGGCAGTTGCAAAAATGACTACGTCATCTGCGAATCGAAGGTGAGTTAAATAGTCTTCATTAATGTTTATCCCTTTGTTTTCCCATTTCAATGATTTAAAGGCGTTTTGTATTGTGGCATTAAAGAGTTTGAGAGATATGGAGTCACCTTCTCTCACACAGTTTCCAATTTTAATTGGTGCTGTATCCTCAAGTAACCGAACCTTCGGGCTTGCATTTTTAGATTTCCATAGTTGTTCCTAATAATACAAATGTATGCGTCTTTAATATCGCTGAATTTCAAAGCTATTGATATATTTATATATAAAGAGAGAGAGTGAAAGAGAGATGTAACGCGTTGACACGTGAATCAAATCGACGGTGAAACAGCGATAATCCTGACGCAATAGTTTGGTTGGAGAACAGCCGTTCCGGAATACGGAGATGTGAATCCCATCACCAGGAAGGGACGTTTACATTAGCGCCCGAACTCAAATGAATACCTTGGTCGTTAGGTAAATTAGTTATAAATACACCATACTGTGAATACTCAAGAGACCTTATACTGTGAATACTCAATAAACCTTATACTGTGAATACTCAATAAACCTTATACTGTGAATTTTCAAGAGACCTTATACTGTGAATACTCAATAAACCTTATACTGTGAATTTTCAAGAGACCTTATACTGTGTATATACTGTGTATACTGAAGAGACCTTATACTGTGAATACTCAGGAGACCTTATACTGTGAATACTCAAGAGACCTTATACTGTGAATACTCAGGAGACCTTATACTGTGAATACTCAAGAGACCTTATACTGTGCATACTCAAGAGACCTTATACTGTGTATACTGAAGAGACCTTATACTGTGAATACTCAAGAGACCTTATACTGTGTATACTGAAGAGACCTTATACTGTAAATACTCAAGAGACCTTATACTGTGTATACTGAAGAAACCTTATACTGTGAATACTCAAGAGACCTTATACTGTGAATACTCAAGAGGCCCTACACTGTGAATACTCAAGAGATCTTATACTGTGTATACTCAAGAGACCTTAAAATGTGAATACTCAAGGAACTTATACTGTGAATACTCATAGACCTTATACTGTGAATACTCAAGAGACCTTATACTGTGAATACTCAAGAGACCTTATACTGTGTATACTGAAGAGACCTTATACTGTAAATACTCAAGAGACCTTATACTGTGTATACTGAAGAAACCTTATACTGTGAATACTCAAGAGACCTTATACTGTGAATACTCAAGAGGCCCTATACTGTGAATACTCAAGAGATCTTATACTGTGTATACTCAAGAGACCTTAAAATGTGAATACTCAAGAGAACTTATACTGTGAATACTCATAGACCTTATACTGTGAATACTCAAGAGACCTTATACTGTGAATACTCAAGAGGCCCTATACTGTGAATACTCAAGAGATCTTATACTGTGTATACTCAAGAGACCTTATAATGTGAATACTCAAGAGAACTTATACTGTGAATACTCATAGACCTTATACTGTGAATACTCAAGAGACCTTATACTGTGAATACTCAAGAGACCTTATACTGTGTATACTCAAGAGACCTTATACTGTGAATACTCAAGAGACCTTATACTGTGTATACTGAAGAGACCTTATACTGTGAATACTCAAGAGACCTTATACTGTGAATACTCAAGAGACCTTATACTGTGAATACTCAGGAGACTTTATACTGTGAATACTCAAGAGACCTTATACTGTGTATATTCAAGAGACCTTATACTGTGTATACTCAAGAGACCTTATACTGTGAATACTCAAGAGACCTTATACTGTGAATACTCAGGAGACTTTATACTGTGAATACTCAAGAGACCTTGTACTGTGTATACTCAAGAGGCCTTATAATGTGTATACTCAAGAGACCTTATAATGTGAATACTCAAGAGAACTTATACTGTGAATACTCATAGACCTTATACTGTGAATACTCAAGAGATCTTATACTGTGTATACTCAAGAGACCTTATACTGTGAATACTCAAGAGACCTTATACTGTGTATACTCAAGAGACCTTATACTGTGAATACTCAGGAGACTTTATACTGTGAATACTCAAGAGACCTTGTACTGTGTATACTCAAGAGGCCTTATAATGTGAGTGCTCAAGAAACCTTATACTGTGTATACTCAAGAGACCTTATACTGTGTATACTCAAGAGACCTTATACTGTGAATACTCAAGAGACCTTATACCGTGAATACTCAAGAAACCTTAAACTGTGTATACTCAAGAGACCTTATACTGTGAATACTCAAGAAGCCTTATACTGTGAATAATCAAGAGACGTTATACTGTGAATACTTAAGAGACCTTTTACTGTGAACACTCAAGAGACCGGATTTAATACGCTATATACTAGCGTATTAAATCCGTTTATTTTTTGTGGTGTAGCAAGCACAAAGGTTCGCCAAATTTTCGCACTCCACTGGGAGGTCTTTTTTCAAGGCAATGGTTGACATAAAAATGGAGAGAATTGGAACACGTAAGGAACAGAGATGATTTTTGAAAATAACGTAGGTGACATCACGAGCATGTTACACACATTTTCATTACCAAATTATACGCTGCGTCGCGATTAGTTTCCATCTTTTAATAACGCATGCCAAACCTTTGGTAGTTTAGTAGAAACTATATCATTGCACGCTAGTTTTGCTGGGTAGGATTTCGACTGTTACCTTAATGGCTGTCTCTTAAAAGTTCCTGTAAGGGGTAACTCTTCTAATATTATTCCATAGAGGAGCGGACGATTAATGTATGACATCTCTGACGAGGGCTGTATTCTGCATGCCCTGCTTGACACCTCGCATGTGTTCCTTACATCTAGTCCAAGGATCGCTTTGTCTTTCAGATATATGTATATCTTTTTCAAGTTGTAAGGATATACCTAAGGTATAGATAGCGTGCACACCTGCCTTTTCTTTCTCACACTGTTTCTTCTTGCAACTTGATATTACATAAGATAACGGGGTCGGGGATGTCATTGCTATTATTGTCGCGGACTTCATTGCTATTAATAGTATTAGAATTGCCCCTTACACGAAATTTAAAGAGACTGCCATCAGGGAAACAGTCGAAATCCTATCCAGCAAACTAGCGTGCAATGATATAGTGTCAACTGAACTACCAAGTGTTTGCCTTGAGTCTCTAAAAATGGAAACACATCGCGACTCACCGTATAATTGCGTGATAAAATTTCGTGCAATATGCTCGTGATGTCACCCACGTTATTTTCAAAAATCATCTTTATTCCTTCCGTGTTCCAATTCTCTGCATTTTTATGTCTACCATTGCCTTTAAAAAGCCTCCCAGTGGAGTGCGAAAGCTTGGCGAATCTTTGTGCTTACTACACTACAAAAATAAACGGATTTAATACGCTATATGTGGCTTTTGATAATCGGTCGTTAGGTTTGAAATAGATATTTGTGAGGTGCTTTTTCCACACAATGCAAGTTAGTAATAAAAATTAATTCTTCTACAATGAGGTTGTCCTTCGGGAATGGTTGTCGGCTTACCCAAAACCTGCGATTTTGTACCACTACCTTTTTCGAATGGGAGGGTGATGCAATGTACTACGTGACGTAGATTAGGTATACTACTGAGGTGACACATAAATCAAATCGAGAATGAAGCAGCGATAATAGTTCAGTTGGAGAACAGCCGCGCCAGAATTAGGGAAAATGTTGAAATGTTATTTAAGGCTGTCTTTGAATGAGTGTTAGGGTTCATCTTCTGCGGTAGATGGAGCAAAAATCACTCCTTGGGCGTGGCTTTTAGGTTTTTAGGGACTGTCTCAGAAGTTGGCGCTAACGAGTCACTGCAGATCTCGCCATATTCAGCATGGAAGCGGTCTCTCGTTGGCTCCACAATGAAATGACAAAATACGCGTTGTTACGTTTTAACCAATGGCGTTATTTTGAGGTGGAGCTTAGTAGGTAGGCGGAGTTTCTATAGCTCAAATACAGGGTTCTCTGCTAATGTACACATTTTCTCTTCAAAAAATGAGCGTACAGAAGGATTTAAGATGATTTATGGGATACAAGATCCCAATCTCAATTCTGGCCCCATTAACCCTCTGACCGGTTTGGTCGCACCCAGCGCGTTCAAGGTCGTCTTTGCCTAAAACGGCTAGATCGCGTGTGACTCGTTCTCTCCCTACTGTTTCTAAAGGGGTTTGACCGTATCAGGTGCGACTCCCCTTATTTCTTTCCGAAACGTCTTGCACGCGTGGAATGCGTGCACTGTTATCCCACGGATTAACGACTGGAGCGTTTCACACATAGGGGACAGATATTTTTAGGATAGGGTACTCGCAATCTCTAAGTCGTCTTTTGTAATCAAAATGCTTCTTCCCCAGTCGCCTTAATTTACATTCTTTTAAATGAAAGCTACTTTTGCATAGGTGTGGGTCAATTTGTAGTACATTCCTTGTGTTCAGAGAGCACCTGTTTTACAACTTAACCCTACTTTTGCCTTAGCATAGAAAGACCATCAAACATTTTCCCTCGGGGCAAAACAACATTTCTGCTTTTCAGATCACGAGTTTTCTCCTTTTCTAGTTTGATACATGCGTACACAAGTCTTGTAAAAGTTTGACGAAAAAATGGAGAGCGACAGTGATTCAGAGTGTCTTTTGAATTTATTTTCCAGCTCCTGCAACAGTAGTAGCAGTGAGGAAGAAGGAACTGATTCAGAGGAAATGTGTGGAATTTCAGATGCTAGGAAATTTTGTAGAAACAAATGAATGATTGCTGATACCTCCTCCTCAGCGATTCCCATTCTTTGGAACCAGTGGATTAAGATCAGATATTTCTGACAAATGAGACTTTGGAGTTGTTCAACTTATATTTTGGTGATGACATTGTAAATCTTATCGTAACTGACACTAACAGATATGCTCATCAATTTCTGAAAGGAAATGCGCTAAAATCATTTTCCCGATCACATCAGTGGATCCAAGAAATGCAGCGGAAATTATAAGATTTTTTGCTGTACTGATTTTGCAAGGAATTGTTCAGAAACTGAAGCTTAATTGGTATTGGAGTGGAAAGCCAATACTCGAAACTCAGTATTTCTCAAGAGTAATGAGTGAACGAAGGTTCAGTTTCTGATGAAATTTCTTAACTTTTCAAACAACGAAAAGTTTGACGAAAACACTCATCCTCAACCAAAGCTTAAAATGATATGGGATATACACTGCTGGCCACCCAAAGTGCAACACCAAGAAGGAAGCATCCGATTGGCCTGAAATTCGCAGCATGCGTCGCCCGCAAGAGGACATGCAAACGATTAGCATTGCAGGGCATACGCAAATCATGTGAGCCCAGCACGCCACCAAGAAGCACTATAACATGGGTGCACAGAAGGCAGGGTATAAGTAGTGGAAGTGTGTTGTGCTCCCGGACCTGTACGTGGGAAGCTTCCGGATGCCTCGTCGCAGAATACGACAGTCATTCCAGCACGTTTCGGAGTTCGACAGAATTCGAATAGTGGCTTATCGCAACAGAGGTTTATCGTAACGAGACATCGGCGCCCGTGTGGGAGGACAACCAGCCACAGTGAGGCGAGTAGGGATTCGGTGGGTGCTGGAGGGACAAACGGACCAACGTGAGCGATTGCCTCAGCCGCGGCACACCACCGAACGAGAGGACCGGTATGTTGTGCGGCTGACATTGACGGCCCGCACCGCCACATCACAAACGTTAGCGCAGGAATTAGGGTAACACACAACAACCTGTGTCAGCACGTACCGTTCGGCGTCGTCTGCAGGAGCGGGGACTTGTCGCACGGCGACCATTGCTCCTAATACCATTGACGTTGCACCACCGGCGAGTGCAGCGGCAGTGGTTCGTTGAACGTTGCACCTGGACTACGAAGTGGCACGGCATTGTCTTCTCCGACTAATCCCGCTTCTGCCTGAAGCACCACGATGGTCGGATTCGCGCGTGGTGGCACCGCGGTGAGAGTCTGTATGACGCTTGCATTATGCATCGCCATACTGGTCCGTCGCCTGGCGTTATGGTTCCAGGCGCAATTGGATATGACACCCGCACCCCTATAGTACGCATCGCCGGTACACTCAACAGCCACCGCTATATCTCGGACGTTTTGGAGCCTGTAGTTCTCCCTTACCTGCAGAACCTGCCAGCGGCCACGTTTCAACAGCACAATGCGCGCCCGCACGTGGCTCGCATCGTGCAACAATTCTTCACAGCCCACCAGGTGTCACTGCTGCCGTGGCCTGCCTGTTCTCTCAATATGTTGCCCATCGAACACGTCTGGTCGCTGATCGGCAACCGAGTGGCCCGGCAAGCACCACCCGCGGCTACGCCTGATGAACTGTGGCAACGTGTGGAATCATCCTGGACCCACATACCCCAAGCCCACATCCAAAGCCTCTTTCGTTCGATGCCGCGGCGTGTAGCGCCCGTTATTGCCAGCCTTGGCGTCCACACGATCTATTGAAGTCTGTGTGCTCCGCAAGTCGCACGGGCCTGTAAGCTCAATCGTTTCATCTTTGTATCTGTTGTTATGTGTCCAGTAAATCTGGCTTTGCTATCTCGTGTTCTTTTTGGTGTTGCATTTTGGGTGGCCAGCAGTTTATTTATTAAGCTAATGGATAAATTTAGCTCAATTTATATTCCAGAACGGGATATTACAATCGATGAAACGCTAACGTCGTACAAGGGACGATTAAGTTGGAAGCAGTACATTCTAATTAAGCGATCACGACTTGAAATAGAATCATTTTGGCTCTACGAATCGAAAAGTGGGTATATTTGGGGTATATTTGGACCAGTATAATATACACTGGTAAACATACGAAGTTTAGTAGTGCTTATGCTAACTTTGGCGTACCAATAAAAGCGGTCATGTCCTTAATTCATCCACTGCTCGACAAAGGTTATTGCCTAACCATGGACAACTTTTATAACTCTCCTGAACTAGCTGATCTGCTTGTTCAGCATAAAACTGATCCGTACGGCACTGGGAGGTCCAACAGGAAAGATATGCCGCCAGAATTAAAGACCAAAAAAGTTAATGAAAGGAGAACTGATAGCGTTTCAGCGAGGAAAAATTGTGGTTCTAAAATGCATGGACAAAAAACCAGTTTGTATGCTAAGCAGCGTTCACAATGCTGAGCTGTTAGGCGTCACAAAAGGAAATAATTTGGTACGCCGAAAGCAATTTGTGAGTACAACAGCACTATAGGAGGAATACATAAAGCTGACTAGTGTACAGTTTAGTATCCAACTGCACGGAAGCAGCAGCGAAAATATTACAAAACAAAATTTCAGCATTTACTGGATCAAACTTTTGGAATTGTTTTACTATCTACAGCAAATATGGAGGACCGATGGACCACTTGGAGTTTCGCTTTAACCTCGTTGAAAAGTTATTAGAAACGTATCCAAAAGATTTGGAACAGTTCATTCATGGTAGACATTTAGTGGAAGGAAATCCCATGAGATTGACAGAACGTCATTTCCCTGATTAAATATCTCCAACTGCCAAAACATCTGATCCCTGAAGAAGATGCGTCTTGTGTTGCTCCCAGCTCAATGAGAATAGAAAAAGAATAAGAAAAAAAAACAGAACCTATTTTGCAAAGAATGTGACGTTGGACTGTGTGCGGTAGGATGCTTAAAAATATACCACACGAGAAAGGATTTTTAAATTGAAGTCAGGCAGCTGTGTGTAAGTTACATTTTATATTTTATCATATATTGTTCAAACATATTTCATGTAACTTAATTTTATTAAACCAAAATAATAAATATTACTGAATTCATAAACATCCTTCACGTCTGGGAGAGTTTTGGTTCAGCTGAAAAACCTCTTAAAATCCGCATGAGTAACCAGCTTCGTGAGGTTGATTTCACTATATTCTCATAGTTTTCTATACAACAGTTTTAAAGAAATTTATTACAGGTTTCTCATGTGATAAATACAAAGTCAGTTTGGTTGTGAAAGTAGGTTATTGACATACGTGGTGTCAATGCAGTCTATAAATATAACACAAACGTAATCTTTGAACATATCGCAGTTATTTCCAGCACGTATGATAAACCACTAAAAAGTATCTAAGGCTTATACAAATTTAAGAACTTTTTTTTTGTTTTTTTTAAGGTTGTGTGGCACTATTTTGGCATAAGTGTTATTTCAACTAAATATAACAAAAAAGGCTGTAGTAATTACGAATATTTTATAGTAGATTACGAAATTTAAGTAAAGTATATTATGAATGAAAGGCATTTCAGAATTTTTGATAGAAAATGCTAAAATATTTCCGTCATAATTCATTTAAGTGTTTCACTTAGGTATTTCAGAAAACATTATTCAAATTTCATGTTTTAAGGTGGGCATTACATTGTTGGCGTTAATATAAAGTGATACGTTAAATTTTAATATACTGAATTGTGTATTGACTGAATGTTTTGGACGTATTCTTCCTGAAGAACAACGAAATGTGACTTAGCTTTAAGCAAGTTTCCGAATCACTAATTTAGCGTCGTGCAATGAAGTCGACCGTAGAAACGAGTGACAGTTTCAGGGTTGTAAGACCGGTTTCCGCTCTGACGGAATTTGCCTCTTTTGCTGGTAAAATATCTTTGACGCGGCTGCTACGGATCTCAGTGGCCTTTTCAAAACGGCTGAATCAGATTTCATGAGCCAGTTCGAGGGTTAATTATTTCTATTTGTCCTAGATATTTAAACAAAATCAGACAAAAATGAGAGATTTCGTTTCTCCCAGACAGAAACCCTGCTGAACTAACTTACAGTGCCATCTAGCGCCCGAATTGGAATACTTTCGAGTCAGATAAATTGAATTTAAAAAAGAAGTTCTAACAATTTTTTCGGAATAATAACTGTGGCACATATTAGCTATAGGTCGTTTTTATTTGTGCTCAAAATTTCAAACACTGCAAAGTAATAGGCTTCGAGAAAATGTGTACAAAAGAATTTACATTGCAGATACAAGATAGAATTTATCTTACACTCATACAAAGACAGTCTTAAAGTTTTCCTCTTTCATGAGGGATGTTGATTTTCACTTATACAATGTGACGGTTTGCCTCAGTTTTTGTCCGCTGAGCTGAGGTTTATAATTTTTCGCTTTCCTGGTGTCACGAAATCCAAATAAACCCCACGAAATCCAAATAAAAATACTATTATACTGTAGTTTGGAAATGGAGTTTGCAATTGTCAGTTCGACTTCCAGATTTTTTAAAATCAGGTTTTTTTGCATGCGAAATATGATGTGAAAATTCTAGCAAAGATTGCTGTTTAAAAATTCATTTCTTGAGAAATTAGTATCGTCACATTTTTCTTTATTTGCTTATCCTCTATTAAACATTGAACGCAGTTTGATGAAATTCCAATGCGGCGATTTCTTCCTATTTATTTTTATTGGAGTTTTAAAGACGACCGTGAGCAACTCAATGGGGTGTAAGCACTCGCCTGTTCCTAATTTGAGGCCACTCGTTCCAGGGAAGGAAGAGATCCATCGATATAAGACAACCACAACACCCATGCCTCCCGGGATTCGAACCTGGACCCATCCGGGGCAAATGATGGGAATCCATCGCTTAGAACACTGCGCCACTCGGGTAGCATTTCTTCCTGTATACTACTCTTGCTAAGAATTCAAAATTCATATACTGTATTTTAAAAAGTTTTGGTATGCCATATACGTTTCTATTTCTTTCTCTTGCATTAAAATTCCCGGTTGTTCGACAATAATCATTTGTATACCAGTCCTTAACTTTCTTACACTGTAAACTTTTGCAGGATCAAATTACGGTAGATACACCGGTAGCTGAATGGCCAGTCAAAAAGCTGTAATTTTACAGTACCATACCGTAATGTTCATTAACAGTCTAATGACCGGGAAATAAAAACGTCTAATGACCATAATATTCATTAACATGTCTAATGACAAATAAATAATAACACATGTTATGTTCATTAACATGTCTAATGAGAAATTAAAACGTCTAATGCCGTAATGTTCATTAACATGTCTAATGACCGGGTATAAATAATGTCTACTGACCGGAAAATAAAAACCTGTTGCCCATAGAGGTGTTGCCAGTCGACTGATTGTACATGAAACAAGAAAGATGACACCGAATTTTTGGGTGTAATAAGCACGTCTTTTGACGCAAATTAAATGTATCAAAGCTATTCAAAGCCAATGGAACCGGTATGGAAAACAATAGATCTGACGAAAAAAAGAAGATTTTCAATCGGGTTTTTAATCCCTCAGGTATTGCTGTAAACGGAATCGTAAGCTTACGAACTCTTAGAAACAGAGATATCGACAAAAATAATATGTGACTTTACGTGTTCTGGTGGGAAAACCATGCATTATTTTAGGAAGAAAGTATTTCTGAGAAGGTATATATATAAGCGGTATCGGTCGAAGAAAAAAAAATTAGTCGAGTTTTCAGGAGCCCAGATTTTGCAACAAATACTTCAGAAGCAGAAATTAACACTTATCACCCCTGGTGGCTACACCATTCTTTACCAAACATTAGAAATTATGTAAAAAATATTTTCCATCAGGTCTTGTATGCGATACAGGAATAAATTTTCAAATAAGAGCTTTAGGAGCAGAAATTACGCAGAAAAAGCAATTTACTTTTGTGCCCCATAGCGGAAAGTCTATGATTTACTTGAAAATTTTGAATTCATAGGAAACCCATTTCATATCGGAAACACTGTCCAACAAAGAAGGAATTTTTTAAACTGTACTCTTAGAAGTAGAGATATTGACAAAAATAAGATATACATCTACGCACATTGGCGTAGAAACCATTGTAACGTATACTCTATATTCACTTTCCTTTTGATTTTACTATCTCTGGTTATTTTATTTTACTATGTAAATTATCTTCCTACTGAACGAAATATTATTTCACCCGCTGAATGAGATCTGGCAATGAGTGTAAGTCATGACGTGGTGGTAGCTAGTATATAGGCGCGTTCATCGAGACTTAGGGGAGCGTTTGTGTTGTTATGAGAGAGCGTTTGTGTTGTTATGAGAGAGCTTGTGTGTTGTTATGAGGAGAGCGTGTGGTCGTTAAGAGAGAGCGTGTATAAAACGAGGAGAGATTATTCATTATTGTACTACAAGTGTTGTGTGTGCCTTAGTTGACCAAGAGTCTTAGAAATAAAGAAGTTTTCAGTAAGTTCAGTCTTTCTCAATTCTTAGTTTTTGTCAGACCTCTGTCTGGCTGTTAGGTTAATAACATTTATTTGATTCCTATAAATAATCAGCGTTGAGACTTTGTTTAAGTTCGTAATTAACTAGTAACAACACCCTTTTTGAATTCATTATTTTGAAGCTTAGTACAAGTATATCATTAGCTAGCTGGTAGGAAGAGAATCATTCATAATAATTAGCTTAGCGGAAAGTAAATAAAGCTAATTCATTATAATTGGCGCCCGAACTTGTCTCGAACACGAGATCTTGACGTTTATTACCCATGTCTTCCTTACCTGAGACAACTGCAAATTTCCACCCTCCGGCAAGTCTCGAGGGTACTGGTGTTTTTTTGGACAATTTGCACGAAGCCTGTGGCTCTGACTTTGATATGAATGATCTACACGCACCCAGGCATTCTTCACCATTTCATAATGCACCGGCTTCTTATTACTCTGAGTCGCGGGTCGTACCTGAGGGAGTGCAATCCTCTCAGCGAAGCAGAATGCTTGCCCATTTCGTGCCGCATGCAGGAACAATTCATTTCAATGGTTTGGAGGGGTCCTTAAAGTTCCTCGAAGATCTGGAAGATCATTTTGATCTCTATAATATTCCTGAAGACTGCAAAGTCCAAATTGCCGGCACTTGCTTGAGGGATACCGCTAAGACCTGGTATCGGCAGTGGAGAGGGTCGAACCCGGATTCTCATTATGAGAATTTCCGTGCAGAATTCTTGGAGGTCTTTCCTTTCGGCCTCAGTCGAGCTAGCCTTGCTCAACAGCTTTTTTCACGTCAGCAAGGTCCCAATGATAGCCCTGTTGCATTTGCGTTGGAAACTACACGCTTATATAACCTATGGGATCCACATGCCAGTCATGTTGACATGTTGGATACCCTTGTGCAGCAGCTCGACCCATTCTAACAAGATTTTCTTGAGGTTCGACACCCTGCCACCATTCATGAATGCCTTCGGCTCATACGCACGTATGAAGAGCGACATGGCAAACATGGTTCAACTCACCATGCTCGGGCACCCCGCGAGGCTTATTACGAAAACCCTCAGCGGCATAATAGGCATAATAACTTTCAGCGCGAGCATACACAAGTGCCCACCCAAGCTTCATATGTTCCACCACACAGAAGAGTGGCAAACCAACAGCGAGTTTCTGCACAAGCTTCGGAATATCGTAATAATGCACAGTATGCTCGACCCCATTTCACTCAGCAGCATTCGGAACGTTATCGGGCTCAGGGCAATGATAATTTTTCTGCCCGTGCTGAGGGCAGACGTAACGAATATGAAAATGTCAACAGACACGCGGAGTTCCCGACGCAGGTTTCCCGCAGTTTTCCTCATCGTGAAAATTTTCCCGATAGCCGGCAGGGTCGAGGTTTCCGACCACATGATAACCCCACCAGGATTCCTTTAAACTTCCACAGGAAGTAGACGAAGGGTCGGTCCTGCTTCCTGATACCAAACATTCTGACCCTAAAACAGTATTAGTAACTGTTCAAACTCCTCAGTTGCCTGATGTATTCTTGACACTTGAAGACATTATTGTCGAGACAAAGTTCGACACTGGGTCTGAAATATCAGCCCTAAATACAAAGTTTTGCACTGACACTTTTCCGGCAATACACGTTCAGCCTGCAACGCAGTATTTGCGAGGTGCAAATAATGAAATCTTCAGTATCTCAGGAACTGTCACATTATCTTTAGGGCTGGGAAAAGCTCGTTTTACACATTCTTTCCTGCTTATAGACGAGCTACCCGTGAAATGTTTAATGGGTATGGACTTTATAAACAAGTTTCAAATAACTTTGAATTTTGTACAACATGTGATTTCCTTTCCGGAACCTGTCGAAATGATTCCGACGGTTCCTGTAGATATTACGAGTTTATTGTTGAGTGACCAATTGAATGAGGGGCAACGAGACCAGCTTTCTCTCCTTTTACAGGAAAGCCCTTGTTTATTTTCGGATCAACCTGGTTTCACACAGGTGGTTTATCATGTTATTGATAATGATGGTTCGAAACCCATTGCGACGAAACCTTATCCTTGTGCTCCACATAAGAAACAGAAAATGCAACGTCAAATTGCTGAAATGATTAAGCAGGGCATAATCAGGGAATCAACAAGCGCCTGGGCTGCTCCTGCCTTTTTGGTTCCAAAGAAACAACCCAATGAATTTCGTTTCGTGACAGATTTTCGCAAGCTCAACCAAGTCACAAAAACGATCAATTATCCACTACCTGTCATGTCACATATTTTAAATGACTTGTCGTCAACCAAATGGATGTCAACTTTGGATTTGGCGAGTGGATATTGGCAGGTGGCAGTACATCCGGACTCTGTCGATAAAACTGGCTTTGTGACTCCTTTTGGGGCCTATGAATATTTACGTATGCCTTTTGGACTAGCTTCTGCACCTGCTACTTTCCAAAAACTTATGGATACGGTTCTCAGACCTGTCCTCGGTCCCCATGTGCATGTCTATTTGGATGACATTATTATCACATCAGAGACTTTTGACGAGCACCTTTCTCTGCTCAAACAGGTGTTCCAACTTATATACAATGCTGGCTTGACGTTAAAACCTAGTAAATGCCAGATAGCGCGGGACGAGATTGTATATCTGGGGTTGAAAATTACTCCACACGGCTTATTTACGGATAATGAAAAAATTAGGCCTATTCTTGACTTTCCTCGGCCTAAAACAGCAAAAGAACTATACCGCTTTCTGGGAATGACCGGATGGTATCAGCAGTTCGTCCCCGCTTATGCTACAATATGTGAGCCATTGTATGCTTTAAAACGTAAATACAAGAAGTTTATTTGGACACCTGAGGCTAACGCTGCATTCGAAACACTGAAGTCTGCATTGACTCAGCCTCCGGTGTTGGCTTTCCCGGATCATACTAAGGAATTTGATATTTATACTGATGCATCCCGAGTTGGTCTTGGTTGCGTTTTGTCACAAGCTGGGCATCCAATAGCTTTTGCGTCTCGTACTTTAGCCAAAGCTGAACGCAATTATTCAGCTACGGAACGTGAATGTCTTGCTGTTGTGTATGCACTGAATAAATTTCAATGTTATCTTAATGAATTGACAGTTAACATAATTACGGATCATTCTGCCCTTCAGTATTTGAATTCTGCTAAGCACCTATCTCAAAGACTTATGAAGTGGGCTCTGAAGTTACAAGAGAGCAATATCAAAATTTCGTATCAGCCAGGTAATAAGAATCAATTACCGGACGCATTATCTCGCGTTCCGATTAATGGGGTCCCCACCGAAACTGCTCCTGGATGTCAGCCTTTACTTCTAATAGCTGATATAACATCCAGAGAGCAGATAATGGCAGAATTAATAAATGATCCAGATTTTGGGGATATCTACAATTTGTTGCTTGCGGGTTCGCCCCTACCAAGTGATCCTTCTCTGGCTGGAAGGTCACAACATTTTGAAGTAATAGAGGGTCTTCTTTATTATACAAAATCTCGGACTACTAGGGCAGAGTTTCGCCCATGTATTCCGCGAACCCTTAGAATGGCTCTTTTAAATGAATTTCATGACAAACCTCTTGGCAGGCCATTTAGGTATTCGCAAGACCCGTGGTAAATTGCGGGATGTTGCCTATTGGCCTGGCATGTACCAAAGTGTGCTCGCATACGTTCAATCATGTCACTTGTGTCAGATTAATAATTACCGTAATGTAAGACCGGCCGGTCACTTGAAATGTAGTTCAAGTTCTCATGTGTTTGATATTATTTCCCTAGATTTATTGGGACCTTATCCATTATCTGTTAAAAATAAAGCTCGTTACGTTTTAGTACTAACTGATAATTTTTCTAAATGGGTTGAAGTTTTTCCCATTAAAGCCGCTACGGCTGAAGTTATTTGTAATGTCTTAGTTAATGAAGTATTTTCTAGATATGGTGCACCTAATAAAGTAGTTTCGGATAATGGTCCTCAATTTATTTCTGACATTTTTGAAAGAATGTGTGCGAGACTACACATTAAACATAAATTCATTTAACCATATCATCCCCAGAGTAATCCTGCGGAACGCGTTAACCGCACGTTAGTGAAAATGATTGCGACTTTTGTAATGGATCATCATGAAAGATGGGATGACCATTTGGAACTTTTTGCGTTCACCCTCCGCTCGTCTGTCCACGAGTCTACTAAAATTACTCCTGCAGAACTTTTTCTGGGTCGCAAAATTAAAACCCCTTTTGAAAATTTAACGGGGATTATCGACGAACTAAATCAGCGACCAACTCCGCAATCAGTAAGAATTATGGCAGAAAAAGCTCGTGTTGCAATGCTAGGAGCACAAGCGGCTCAAGCAAGATATTATAATTCTAGGCGTAGGGAACCAGATCTTGTCGTTGGAGATCTCACTCTCGTGGAAACGCACTTCCAGTCTTCTGTTTCGCATACTTTAGTGAAGAAAGTTGCACCCAGCTACGAAGGTCCATATCGGGTGGCAAATATCTTTGAAAATAATATTGTTCTGGAGAAACCTGACAACCATTTTCAATATGTACATGTTGATCAGTGTCGCAAGTATCATGAACGGAATATCGATTTCATTATCAATCCTACTCAACCTTCTGTTCCACAGACTCAAGAATCTATATCTCATGTTCAACCGCCAGAAATTTTGGACGCACCAACAAACATTTTTGACGAATCTCCAGTGATTTTCCCTTCACCCTCCCCCCCCTCCAGACGGGTTTCTACACACGCAACCTGATTCTCCCATGAGACCAAGGGGCGAATCGAGTTCCTCGAATACTAGTATCGTTCCTTTCCCTCCAACCATTGCTGCGCCGTTTCCGGATAACTCTGCACCAACGCGGGCTACTTCTTCTTTGAATACCTCGTCAGAAAGTATTCCTATAGGCAAATCTAAACATCGCCCTGCACGACCACTGAATTACAGCAGCGACTCAGAGGCTTCGGACATTTCTGACTTATCAGTTATGAATCCTAAATTTCATGTTCCAAACCGTCCAGCACCCCCAAAGGCTGGGCGCAAACGTGACTTGTCTCCCCAATCTGCTTCGCCGCAACAGCGACGAAGGCAGAAATCTTTGCATCCGCCCGGGTTTCGCCCCTGGAACCTACGTTCAGGGCAAACAGGGCCGATGCCTGCTGCTACTCTCATGCCACGTGGGCGTAAGCGAAAGCAAACGATGTGGCCGGAGACACGTCCGTCCAAAAAGATACTGGAAGGACACAACGGGCCCCAGCACAAAGGGACTTCATATCCAAAGCCTGGGGAGCCCATTCCTATCAGCCGCAGCAGGGATTTCCGGACCGCCAGACTTCAGACGTTCCTGACCGTTCCTATCAGCCGCAAGGGATTCCGGACCGCCAGACTTCTGACCGTTCTTCTGAGCCGCAGGGATTTCCAGACCGCCAGACTCCTGACCGTTCTTCTCAGCCGCAGGGATTTCTGGACCCACAGACTTCAGCCGTTTCGGACCGAAGGATTTCCGCCATTCCTGACCGTTCCCGTCAGCCGCCGGGATTTCCTGACCGACAGCAGACCGATGTTCCAGTTCCATTCCAGTCCCTGAAGAGATCCAAGCCACCTGAATTTACCAGTCCAATTAGGCCTGGAAAACGTTACCGCACTAGAGTCTTTTATGCGTCCTCGAGATAAGTAAGTTCTCGTGGACAGGTTCTTTTCTCAGTTTGTTGTTTTTCCTGCACGACCAGTTGGCGTGTCAGAATTTCTTTTTTCGTGTGGGCCTATGCATTCTTTTTTGTGTATATATGTGTGTTTTTTTTATATTTCTTCTATGTCCATCTACTAATCCACTTTTTTTATATATATCTATGTGCTTAGGGGTAAAATAATAAAATTGTTACTGTTAGGAGGCTTCAGGTAAATTTCGCTGCTGATACAGTTGGTATGTATTTCAACGAATAATGCGAACGTAATTTGAAATTAAAATAATAAAATTGTTACTGTTAGGCAGCTCCAGGCAATCTTCGCTGCTGATACAGTTGGTATGTATTCACCGAATAATGAGACCGTCATTTGAAATTAAAAAAGTGATTCCTGCTAGGCAGAATAAAAGGAAAGTATGCCGATGCAGGTTTGTTTTGTTCAACAATACCAGTTTCACAGTCGAATACAGATTTCTTACATTGTCATGCCAAGTTTGAAAATGTAAATACGGCTACCACCAAACCACAAAACAAAAAAGAGGTCGAGAAACGTCAACCAACGAAATGTAAGACTTGCACTTCAAAATTGATAGGTTTTTCGGAAACAAACAAAAAAAAATGAAAAATTAAGGGGGAGATGATGTAACGTATACTCTATATTCACTTTCCTTTTGATTTTACTATCTCTGGTTATTTTATTTTACTATGTAAATTATCTTCCTACTGAACGAAATATTATTTCACCCGCTGAATGAGATCTGGCAATGAGTGTAAGTCATGACGTGGTGGTAGCTAGTATATAGGCGCGTTCATCGAGACTTAGGGGAGCGTTTGTGTTGTTATGAGAGAGCGTTTGTGTTGTTATGAGAGAGCTTGTGTGTTGTTATGAGGAGAGCTTGTGGTCGTTAAGAGAGAGCGTGTATAAAACGAGGAGAGATTATTCATTATTGTACTACAAGTGTTGTGTGTGCCTTAGTTGACCAAGAGTCTTAGAAATAAAGAAGTTTTCAGTAAGTTCAGTCTTTCTCAATTCTTAGTTTTTGTCAGACCTCTGTCTGGCTGTTAGGTTAATAACATTTATTTGATTCCTATAAATAACCAGCGTTGAGACTTTGTTTAAGTTCGTAATTAACTAGTAACAACACCCTTTTTGAATTCATTATTTTGAAGCTTAGTACAAGTATATCATTAGCTAGCTGGTAGGAAGAGAATCATTCATAATAATTAGCTTAGCGGAAAGTAAATAAAGCTAATTCATTATATCATGCATTATTTGAAGAAGAACAAACGCCTTTTTTTCAATCGAGATTTTAGAAGCTCATATTTTGCTGCAAATACAACAGAAACGGAAATTAAGACTTACGCCCCCTGGTGGCCAAACCATTTCTTACAAAAATTAGAAATTATGTGGAAACGATTTCCCATCAGGAGCTGTATGCCGTGCAGAAAGAATTTTTCAAATCAGAGATTTAGAAGCAGAGATATAGGGGGAAACGCAAATTTACATTTACGCCCCGGAAAGTCTAGGAATTACTTGAAAATTTTGAAAATATATGAAGAACATGTCACACGGAAAACACTATCCAACAAAGAAGGAATTCTTCAAATCGGACTCCTAGAAGTAGAGATATTGACAAAAATAGGATGTACATCTACGCCCCCTCGCGGAGAAACTGTGCAAAATTTTAAGAAGAAAATATTCCGAAAAGGTTTATCGATGTGAGTGGCATCAGTCCACGAAATAATTTTTTCAATCCATATTTTAGAAGCTCCTATTTTATGGCAAATACATAAGAAGCAAAAATTAACACTTACGCCCCCTGGTGGCCAAAGGATTATTTTCCAAAAATTTGAAATTATACGCAAAACATTTTCCATCAGGAGATGTATCCGCTGTAGAAAATAAATTTTAAATCAGAGTTTTAGCAGAAGAGTTATCGGAGAAAATGTAATTTACTTTTACGCCCCGTAGCGAAAAATCTATGCGTAATTAGAAAAAGTAACTATATGTAAAATACCCTTCGACATAAATGGAATCGAAAGATAAAAAAAATGTCAATAGGATGTTTAGAAGCAAATATGTGGAATAAAACATATTTTTGAATTCGACATCATCTGCATTTACGCCCTCTATCGGCAAAATTGTACATCGTAAAAAAAAAGACGAAATAAAGGATCATCATTTGCATATTTTAATCTTCCGAATGCAAAAAAGAATTTTTCAAATCGGACTAATAGTTGCAGAGATATCGTGAGTACTGGTGGACGGACAAACCGATAACAGAAGCACGATCTTTTTTTACAAAAGACGTGCTAAAAACAGGTATTAACCACTTTAAGAAGAACGTTACCAGATTGTCAAGGTTAAAATAGCAGTTCAAACAGTTTAAACACCGTGAACACGTAGTTTATCTACCGAAAATTTATGGTTGACCGCCAAGTGGCGTGATTACGATCGGAAAACTGTCTTAATCCGTGTGAAACTGTGACTATTCACGCCAATTTTTTACAGTGTAGAGTATAAAATTTCACTGTGTAGAATTTAAGTCAGAAATAGGTTTTTATATTTAATATCAATATTTCGATCTTTTTTTAAGATCTGAATACATACTTATTATGTTTTGAAAACTGCGATTATCGATTGAGTTTTACGTTGGAAGGGTTTGAAGAACAGTTTGAGATATAAAAGGAAACCTTAGAAGAAAATCTCGAGTAGAAAATATCAAACAAACTTTCCGAACACATGGAACGCTTATGACCTGAAATCTGATATTTCCCAAACAGGTATGAAAGATTTGCTCATTCTCATGGAAAAATGTGAATTTTCCATATCCAATGGAACGATTCGCCAAACACGGCTGTTCACAGAAAAAAATTGTTCCAAGTGATTTTGCAAGTCAAGCAAACATATCTTCTTTACTTGACAGTTTGTCAAGGAAAATGATATGCAAAGCATAAAGGAATTCCACTGCAAGCAGTGTTATAATCGAAACACGGAAAAAATATACCATCTCTACTGTGCAGAATTCTTTTGAAACTATACGATATGATTTATTTAAAAACACGTGCAATAGTATAAAGTAAACCCCTTCTTTCATTCTGTTTTTATTGTCTTTATATAACATATAAATATTTTGCATCATAAGAAGCCAGCTTTTGAAAAAAACAGTGCACTTATTCGGAATATAAGATTTAATCTGTTTTGGTCATAAAATGGTGCTTTAAAATTTTCCGAGTTAATTCTTGCTGATGAATATCATCGAATAAACTAGGTGCTTAATGTTTTTTTTTTTCATATTGTAAAAACTGAGTATAAAGAAATGAGCAATATATCTTATGCTTATTTCTTTAACCCTGAAGGTAAACTTTTTTGTTTTAATCTGTGATCCTTATCGCTTAAATTATTTTTTTTTATAGTTGATGAAATACTGTTTAAAGGCAAACAGTTTTTTTTCTTAGTTTTGCATATCCCTGAAGTAATATTTCGATATGTTCCGCTAGCAATTCTTATGAGTAATACATGCTGAATGAGTATTTTATGGCTGGCTCATTAACGAAATCTCTAAAGTGATGACAGTTATTCAATTCCTACAGGTCATTTCTGTGCAAATAACGGGAATCCCATAAAAACTGAAGCTTCAAGAGTGCAACATGTTTTCCGTTTCAGTCTCATGTTTTTTTATTTAAATCCCATCAAAAAGTATTTATTCCGGGCATATTTTATTTTAAAAAATCAATTTTTGGTCCCTAATGACTACAAAAAGTTAGTAAAAATTCTGAACACAAATAATTATAAACACACTGTTTTTATAATATGGGTATAAACGGAATAATTAGAAACCGAAATCTTATTGTTTTTCAAAGACACTACAGATCTAATAACAAATGAAATCCTTCGGGAAGAGAAAATATCTGTCTGCATTTTTTCTTACTAAAATCCTCTCATTAAAATCATACATAATAATTGTTACTCATTAATATGATATAATTCCAATACCCCAAAGAAAAATATCCCTTGACAGAAAGCTATCACTTCGCGACGTTTACGATTTCGCAATTTCTGTTACTTTCAGTTTTAATGACATTAATGAGGCAGGATTTGCGAAAACGTAATATTTAGTGGACATTGACATTGATTGATTTTAATTCACAGGACAAATATATACTTTTTGCAAAAGAATGATTTCTTCACAATTGCTTTCACCGAATTGCTGAGCATGATCATGATCATATGTAGAGGATTCTATGAAGCGAGTGTCTGACTCCAGGTCTTAAACACCCCTTAGAAATAGGAAGCTAGGAGATTTGGGCTAGAGTGCCCGATAGGAAAGTGACACGGAAGCGAAGTGGAAAGGGGGAGGAAGACGCCCTTATTTATTACCGGGGGCCAGTACCCGGGGTCCGACGGCTTAACGTGCCCATCCGACGCACGGCGGATATTTAGTGGATCGAACCTGAGATCCCTTCAGTGGCAGTCACGAACGCTGCCCACTAGGCCACCCGCGGCCCCCTTGCTGAGCGTACACCGCCCGTGTGCTTTATATCCTACCGATACTCCCCCACCCCTACGCCATGCTGCATATATGCGCATTCCCTACCGTACCGGACCTTAGTCTATCTCCTGATTGGTCTTTTGGTCCGTTCTGCCTGCTCGTTCTGCTGTTATGCTACTTTCTCCTCTTCTTCCCTAATTTTTGCACACCTGTGTATAAGTTTTACCTGCCGTTTGTAATGTTCTTAGGTTTTAATTAACAACTGTACATTGAAGTTCCAAAAAAGCTGGGATACCTTCCTAATAGTCCTCCTAGTGATCGGATAATGGCCGCAGCGGGACGGCGTGGTCTCCAAGAGCTCTCTGTTGTACTGTGGGGACCGTGCAGACCATGCTTCTTGAAAAGCGTCTCACAATTCCCTAATAATCGCCGGTGGAGGATTCCTCGCATTGACGGGACGATGAAACATATCCAGAATGTGTTTGATAGAGTTTAAATTCGGCGAACAATGGGGGCAAAGTCACGATGAAAAACACCGTGGACTGTTTCTCCAGCCATAATCGGACGACTGTGGACATGTGTGATAACGTATTGTTGTGTTGAAAGAGGTCGCACCAGTAGGAGTATTTGCATGGTACAAAGGGATGCAAATGATATCCAAGGATGGCTACGTAGCCTGTACCGGTTAGAGCGGTCTGCACAGGCACGAGAGGCGCTAATGCGTACCAGCTGAAAATATCTCATATCATAATAGAGCCAGGTCTGCACTGCCCCTTGTAGGCATGCGGGATCCATTCCCTCGTAAGGTTGCCGTCACACCCGGAGTCGTCCATCTGTCGGAAACAGTTGGTACCGCGATTTATCGAAGCAGGTTACACTGTAACGTACCAGGAGATGTGACGTACCTGCCAGAAGGACGCAGACGACATAAAGGCAGATAGGAATCAGAATAAAATGTCCGCGTAGCTCAACTGGTAGAGCAACTTATTCCGGAATGAGTGGACCCGGGTTCGAATCCTGGTGCGGATAAAAATGACGGAGAAATTCACTTCGTTATAACACGTTTCCAGCCATCTCGCGTCCAATGGCGATGTTCCCGAGAAGAGGCGGGCCGTTTAACCTTGTGTCGTGGAGTCAGCAAAGATACATGAATGCTCCGTTGGCTCTGGATCCCTATAGAACACAGGGAATGATTCCTATCAGACCGCTGTTTTTACTGCATTGAATTGCGCTGTGATTTGTGACAATATTGCACGCTGGGCGGAGGTGTTACGATGCGTGCCAAACGCTGCTGTCAGCCAACGATACCCCAGAGCTTTTCTATGGCCACACCGGTCTCGCACACTGGGTTTTCCCCCTGAGTTTGCGTAGTTCCATGTATACCCTTGAAATGTTTGACCGTATAAATCCACATTTCGCGGTAATTTCCACGATGGAGTGACCCATCTCCCACGCGCCGACTATCATACCACGTTCGAAATCGCTTAACTCTAGAAAAGCTGACATCTGAACTGCGAATGCTCCTACTTGAGCTTGCAGAGATACCTGCCTCTGTACAGGGTGATTGTAAACTCCTTCAACAAAACAAGAGGAATAATAGTACACAACAAGACTAATAATATTTGCAATGGAACCTAGATCCTCTTTCCACTCCTAGTGCCAGAAAAGGGCACGTTCGAGAAACGTGCGGAAGGCACACGGAGTTCCAACCAGTGCATGGGAAGCACAAGATGCAAATCAGGTGCGCTGAACACGTGCGTAGACGATAAGGACCAAACATTTAAAAACTCAGCCGAACCCGTTCAGCGATATTACCGTGCGAACCTCACATGAGAATTCACGTATACGTCTGATCGGCGCAGCGTGGCCTCCACGCTCCCCGGATCTTAATCCATTGGATTTCTTCTGGAGACACATGAAAACATTAGCGTACGAGACACCTGTGGACTCCCAGGAAGATCTCGTCGCGCAAACCGCTGCTGCTGCGGACAATATCAGCACCACACCGGGAGTCTACGAGAGGGTGCGACAGTCCTTCATTCGCCGGTGTGGGCTGTGCAACGACGACCTTGGACGCCGGTTTGAGCAGCTCCTTTGAGTCTTTATCTGATGCGATTGGAATTGTGTAACTCGTAAATTAGGAATGTCACTTTGTTTTCACTGTTGAAGGATCAATATGGATATGTAACTTTACTGTTTTCTGGCACTAGGAGTGGAATGCGGCCCCAGGTTCCACTGCAAATATTGTTCGTCTTGATATGTACTATCATCCCTCTTGTTTTGTTGAAGGAGTTTGCAATCACTTGTATATACGTCGTTTGCGGATGATATTATTTATCGTATGGGTGTGATGGCATGTAATGGAAATAATAGCACCCTTCCCAGTTTCAATTTTTTTTTATACCTCAGTGTATGTGGAAACGTCAGTTTAACCAGAAAATTAAAATTACGTGAAGCTTGATTAGTTTCAATTGAGACCCTGGATAGCCTAGCAATGAATGCCCTTCAATGAATACAGCAAATCAGTGAAGGAGGAAATATTCCTCATAATACATGGGAAACCAACAGAATCTTCAAAGCAAACATAATTTAATTTCTAAATTTGCTTGTAACACTTACGGTTGTCCATGTACACCTCTCAGAAACACCTGTAACACCTTTCCACTAGCTGATCAGATTCCTAAGCTAAGTTTGCTTAGTCTCAGTTGCTTGGAACTTCACTGTCCTGGGTGGTGTAACGGTTAGCATACTGGCACGGAAATCAGGAGATGCGGATGAAAGTTTGAAAATTGCCGCTGCTGCGGCATGAAATTTTCAAATTTTGTAAGAGGTGTTACATGGATGACCAGTAAGTGTTACAAGCAAATTATGAATTTATATTCCGTTTGCTTTGAATATTCTCTGAACACAGCAATATCACTTCCAAAAATGGTGAGTATATATCAAATACGTGGAGATAATGTAAATGAACGATGTCATCGCTCTGTTCACGTTATTTTATAAACAACGCATAGCAACTGAAAAATTATTCTTCCGAGACCGCTGGGATCGAACCTCAGATCTCTCGATAATTCGTCGAGTGCGTTCGCATTTACGCTACGGTGCCAACAATTTTCACCACCATGCGTGGTTTATCAGTCAGCATCTGTCTACAGATATCCGTATTGATGGTCTCAGCAACTGAGATATCGTCGTCTGGTCACATTTCCAACAGTTATTTAATTGTAGCAGGTGGTGACTGATAAACCCCGCATGGTGCTGAGAATTGTTGGCACCGTAGCGTAAGTGCGAACGCACTCGACTAGGTATCGAGAGATCTGGGGTTCGATCCCAGCGGTGTCGGAACACAATTTTTCAGTTGCTATGCTTTGTTTATAGAATAACGTGGACATAACGATGACATCGTCCATTTACACTTTAAAAAATCTTAAAGAAAGATAATCTTTATTTATAGTTACCCCCTTTCATTTACGTCAGCAGATCAAAAGTCACTTCAACTATTACTTCAGTAGCAGAATAAACGGCAGGTCATAGCATAATGACAACGAATATCGCTTTAGTAATAATTAAGTAGCTTTTAATATAGGCTCCAATCAAGCTCGTGGCGTCAGACTTCGAACATACGAGACTTGAACATAATATCAATTATAACCAAATTCACAGCTTGTGAACCAACCTCTTAACTCGTAAACCACAGAGAGAGAACATACATTGAAAAACAACCTTAACTCATCTTGTTACATACGTCACACAACTTCCGACCTCATTTGTCGTTACCAAACGACATTCAGGCGAGAGAGAAAATATAAACGTTAAATTTGTAAATGCTTAAGGAAAACAAACTGAATGTACAACTAAAAAGGAACGCTACGTAGGTGAATCAAAAAATAAGTTGCACTTGGTGCCATCTGGAGTGGGATTGCAGTCAGACAGTGTATGCTTGGGAGCGAAGTAGACAGTACGCCATAGCTGCCGATGGGAGGTGTTTTAGTACAGTAACTCGTAAGGCGTGTGCAGGAGGCTGTTCGTAATGGCGCGTCAACTGGATTCCTACTCCAAATTAGAAGTGGGAGGAACCATTCGATTTTTGTGGGTTAAGCGCCTAAATTGCACTGACATCCATTGTGAAATCTATCTCGTATACAGGAAAAATCTCATGTCTTGTCAGGCCATTGTAAAGTGGTGCCAACAATTTGAAAAGGGTCCCACAAATTTTACGGACGAATACCGCGGAGGCAAATTGCCAGTACGTTACACATTTCATCACTCACGAGCAGCTGGGATTTCGGAAATTGTGGGAGAGATGGGAGCCATGTTTACCCACCGACCAGCACAGAAGCCTACGTTTACCGTCGTCTTTGGCTCTTCTGCAACGGTATTCTGCTCAGGGTCACAATGTTTGCGTCGAATTATCCAAGTGACGAAACGTGGTTTTAACATTTCATTCCTGAAACCAAAAATTCGAAGAACTGCACAGTCCAACCGTCTGGAGAGAAAGTCATCGCGACTGTTTGCTTTGACTGTGAAGGTGTTGTTTACACGTGATTTCTGCCAAAAGGGACTATCAATGCTGACTTATATTGCCAAACCCTAAGAAATTTGCGAAAAGCAATTAAGGACAGTAACCGGGGTAACTTGAGCGAAGTTGTCATTCTAAGCTGCACGACAACGCCACACACCGCGTAGCACAGCAGAGAAAAGAAAGGAATTGCTACATTCATTCAAGTGAGAGGTGTGGCGACATCCAATCTACCGTACAGCCCCGACTAATCCCCATGCGACTACCATTTGTTTGGTAAAATGAAACAGGACCTTATTAGACAACGATTCAAAACCGATGAGGCTGTAAAAACTGCGGTCCTTAACTGGTCCTTAACTGGTTGCACCAAACTAGAGGAGTATTTTCTGTACAGGTGTGGAAAGGTTTACCACACGTTCCGGTAAATGTGTATAATCGTTAGGCGACTATGTCGAAAAATGAATAAATGTCGTACCTTTAAACCAACATACACTGAAGTGAAATCGGTTGTGTCCGCCAGTGTGTATATATAGCGATTGACATCCTTGCCAGCTGTCACAGCTGTGTTCGGCATGAGAATGACAAGTAATAACGATTTAAGCGATTTTCAGCGCGGTGTCAAAGTTAGCGCTCGTGAGATGGGCTATACTATTTCGGAGGTAGAAACGAAGTTCGGATTTTCACGGACGACCATTGCAAGGGTGTACCATGACTGCAAGAATTCCGGCAAAACCTACAACCTACGACACCAGTGTGGCCGTAAAAAGACATTGGATGAACGTGACCATCGTCGGCTGTTAAGAATGCACGCGATAGGCGTGCAACACTCTCGCAGGTATCATCGGAATCCAATGCTGAAGCCTCAACAAGCATCAGCGTCCGGACTGTGCAACGTACCCTGCACGATATGGGCTTTGGGAGCCGACGCCCAACTTGAGCCCCCATGATGGGTACATTACACAGAGTTATGCGCATCGCTTGGGCACGGAAACACCGCCACTGGTCACTTGATGACTGAAAACAAGTAGCCTGGTCTGACGAGTTGCGTTTCCAACTATATCGGACAGATGGAAGGATTCGTGTGTGGCGCAAATCCCATGAAGCAATGGATTCCGCCTGTCAACAGGGAACTGTACCGGCTGGTGCGGGGGTTGGGAGGGTCCGTGATGGTATGGGGTGTGTTTAGCTTGACTTTAATGGGACCCCTGGTACGTCTACAAACGTCTGTGACCGGCCAACGCTATGTGCGCATCCCCTCTGACTAGGTACACTCGTTTATGTCCTGCATTAATGCTGATGAGTTGGGCCTGTTGCAACAGAACAGTACACCTCCACACAAGTGTCGGGACGCCACATTATGGTTAGTGGAGCATTCATCTGAGGTTGGGGTGTTACCGTTCCCACCCAAGTCCCCAGATCTGAACGTGACAGAACACATTTGGGATGTCATGCAACGCGCAATCGAACACAGTTATCTGAGAACCTTATAATACACCCGAATTGTGGAACGCTCTGCAGGAAGTATGGTGTGCATTGCCTACAGCATATTTCGAGAAGCTAGTGGATTCCATTCCCAGTCGTGTTTCTGCAGTCTTGCGCTCTCGTGGGGAACCTACCAAGTATTAGACTGGTGTACCAGTTTTTCTGGCACTTCATTGTACATCCCCTCAGTATATCTCTTTATTTGTTTTTTCATTCAACAGTGTAACTAACTTGACCCACCCTCCTAAATTAGAGTAATCGTTACCATTCTATTTATTTTTTTGTTTGAAGGCATCTAAAGACGTCTTGGTATTTTTGAAACTTCTTATGTACATCACTGTAATATTATTTAAAACAAAATCCTCACAGAGTGGACTCTTATATTTCGAAAATGACTTTGTATTACAGACAGAAACAACATTCAATATTACTGCTCCTTGGTGAAGGATGTTCAATAAATGTATCTAAGGTGCCGACCGAAAACCAAATAGTTTTAAATAATGAAACCAACATTGCAATTCAGCAACGTAACTTACTACTTCTGGTACTCCACATTGCGCTGCTAGTTGGGGTCCATGAGCAGAGGGAGTTCCAACATACCGAGTCGAGTATACTCAATGCAGTTTATGTTGCAACACGATGACGACGGTTCCATTAGTTTCGCTGTGTCGCAACGCAGCATGCTGTTACGGATGCAAGCGGAGCTACCACGAACGTACCTATCACAGGAAGCTGATAGAAACGATCTGAAGAGGCAAGATGACAAAAGTACGTGTTTCATGCCACAACTTTCGAAGTTCACTTTTCTTGAAGTATGTGTGTTTGTTACGCGGCAATAAATATTTGTAGCAACATATTTTTACCGAAGAAAGCACTCTATTCCTTTTGAGCGAATTATTCCCAAAGATTTTCGGAAAGATTTTAGTGAGGTACGACAACTCCATAAATTTGAGAGTTCATTATACAGAGGAAGTTCACACACATTTGGAACATTTTTGATTAGAAATTACTGAAAATAAATGAAGTTAAAAAAATTGATTTTTTTAATTGAAGGTTTAACGACCTCCATGAGCAATTCAATGGGCTATAAGCAGTCGCCCATTCCCTAATTTATGGTCACTGGTTCCAGGGAAAGGGAGAGAGCCAGTACCGTAAGACAAATACAATATCCATGCCTCACCGGGATTCGAACCCGGACAACGCACATAGCGCAGTGGATTGTTGGCCACCGTGGTGTAAGGTTAACGCGCTCGGCTAGATATCGAGAGATCCGGGATTCAATCCCCCAGTGTTGACGGAATAACAATTTTTGGGTTACTGTGTGTGTCTAAAACGTGTGCTTATAGCCCATTCAGTTGCTCACGGTGGTCGTTAAACCTCTAAAACGTGGAAAAAGCGAGGTATTCGTTTATTCCCGGACCCTTCGCGGACGAATGGTCATAATCCAGCGCTTAGAAAACTGTGTCAGCGGGGCGGCAAAATTGAAATTGGCATAACGTGTTAGATGAACACGAAACAAACATCTTCTGCAGTTAAACATCATCTGCTACGAAAATGCCGAACGCAAACAGCTGTAGATGGCTCTTTATGAAGACAAATATTCGTATTTTACAATAAAAAACGCTGCGAAAGTTATGAAATTAGCTTTTCGAAATCTAAAATGCGCAATAATATTAATAATAGAGGGGAAAGTCATCAAGCATTGCTTTTAAGAAGGAAAAATTACCAAACTAATATCCCCAAAAGGTACGTACATTTCCGACTATTTCAGAAGAAAGTTCTATGGTCTTAAAAGAAAATCCACCGATTTAAAAAGCAATAGCTAAGTCGTTAAAAATCTATGTATCAACTGTAAACAAGGTAATAAACAAAGATTTGAATTTTAGAAAAAGCATAGAACATACTGTTCACCACCTTTTGGTTGGTGTGACTGAATGCAGAACACCGTGTAGACTTCTTTATTAAAAATCGCTTAGCCGGAGACAGATGGAAATTTATATAGGGTACTGCCTAATCGACTGTAAAAAAAGGTAGATATACTATCGTACAAGAGCAGCAAAAGACTTACACTTGGTTCCAAAAATCGAAAGAAAGTTTCAATAAAGAATTCATGATTATCTTATATATAAAACACAAAACGTCTGTTTGTCTGAAGCAGCCAAAACTCTCGAACGCCGAACTGTGGCATCGTGAAATTTGCAGAGCTTATTAACACTAGAATTTCTACGTCAAAGCAACTATTTTAAAATCTCTACGTTGTTCCGTTCGCGAGTTATAAGTTAATTAATAAGCTAATCAATAAAGTCAGCGTCGTTTGCTACGTCATTGTTATCTGTTCCGAATCTGGAAACACGTGACTGCATTAATCCACAGGAGTTTCTATTCTTTGAGAACTGGGCATAAAAAAATGCAAAAACGAACTTTTAGAAATATTAACGAAACGGGCTGAAATTGTTATCTACACCATGAATTGGTAATAAGAGGAGTCCCTCAAAATTTCACCAGAATCCGGTCAAAACTTTTTTAAATAGGCATGGAATTTTTAAATAATTGGTAAACAGAAATATATACGCAGAAACGGTTAATAAAATTTTGACGGCTAATTTATAAAGTTATTTACCGATTCCGGCGAAATCTGGATCATGTTCCTACTAACGATTTATGGTGTTCATTAAAATTTCAGCCAGTTTCATAAAACATTCGCAAAGGTACGTTTTTAATTTTTTTATCCCAGAGATTTGCTCCTCAAAGACGTCTGAAACGAAAGCACGTGATGCATTTGATCGTCGATAACAAAATGTTAACGAAATTTATTCAGTCAGTGTTCTAATGCTGTATCTCCTGGACGCGGGTTAAATAATTCGTAACGCTTTTGGTCAGTTTGATCCTACAGATTCCATACATTCTGTAAATTTTCTTGCTTTAATTCTCGACAAATATTTGTGACAGCAATGTACGGCCAATTGCTGAAATAATCACACTATGAATAAATAATTTGTAGTGACCGAATTTGTGCAATCAGTGATTTTCTTTCTTGCAAGCATCAATTTTTTTCCCCGATTTTTTCAGTGACATATAAGGGAATATGAAATTAATAAGCCTAAATCCCGGGCAAAGCCGGGTAGTAAAGCTAGTAATGATATATAATCAATAATTATTGCTGGTTTCTCGTACAATGGGAAATTAAAGTAAAGAAAAGTTGAAAAGAAATTTAAAATCTATTCTACATATTACCAAAATCGTGTTTTAACTCCAATATTTAAAGAGGAAATGTCATTTCTTTATCAACTAGAAAAACGTTTTTCTTCTCTCAACAAAGAAGCTATTCTTCTGTTTTGTAGAATCCGAAAATTTATTCGAATTCGTTTTCTGAACAGAAATTCAATATTAGTATCGCGCAGGAAAACTCTGCAGAAAATGAAAACAAGTTATTAAAATCATGCAATGCATTGATTATGATACGCTTTCCAACATACCAGAAATTATTACTCAAGTTATGAGGATAATGGCTGTGGAATAAATCTCGCTCCTGTGTACTGACCTTTGACCCCATTTCGATGATATTCAACAGAACCGGTTCAGTACACCTCAATAATAACATACTAAAGTTTTGTTGCAATAGAAGCAGTTTTACGCAAGTTATGAGAATAATGGCTGTGGAATAAATCTGGCTTTTGACAATGTCCTTTGACCCCATTTCGTTGATATTCAACAGAACCGGTTCATTATACTTCCGGAACAACATGATAACGTTATGTCGCAATCGAAACATTTTTTGGAAAGGTATGATGCACAAGGGCAATGGAATGGATCCCACTCCAGTGTCCTGACCTTTGACCCCATTTCGCCCATTTTCAATAGGGTTTGTCCCCATTGGCTCCCTACCACATACTAAAATTTCATCGAAATCGAACCATTTTTACGCAAGTTATGACGCATAAGGGCAATGGAATAAATCCCGCTTTTATGCCCTGCCTGACCTTTGACCCCATTCGCCCATTTTCAATAAGGTTCGTGCCTAGTGGTTCTCTACCACATACTAAAATTTCATCGAAATCGAACAATATTTACGCATGTTAAGACGCATAAAGGCAATGAAATGGATCCTGCTTTTATGTCCTGACCTTTGACCCCATTCCACCCATTTTCAATAGGTTTCGTTCCCAGGTGGTTCCTTACGTCATGCCAAAATTTCATCGAAATCGAATCGTTTTTACGCAAATTATGACGCATAAGGGCAATGGAACAAATCCCGCTTTTATGCCCTGCCTGACCTTTGACCCCAATTTGCCAATTTTCAATAGGGTTCGTGCCCAGGTAGTTCCCTACCACATACTTAAATTTCATCGAAATCGAACCATATTTACGCATGTTATGACGCATAAAGACAATGAAATGGATCCCGCTCTTATGGCGTGACCTTTGACCCCACTTCACCCATTTTCTATAGGGTTCGTGCCCTGGTGGTGCCCTACCACATACTAAAATTTCATCGAAATCGAACCATTTTTACGTGAGTTATCGAGGCGACAGATAGACAGGCGGACGGACGGACAGGCGGACGGACGGACAGACGGACGGAAAAAGCTGGAGCATATACGCTTCTTCAACCTACGGTTGGAAAGCGTAAAAAAGGATTGAGTCAAAATCAGTGAGAAAAACATGTTTTTTTCGTTTTGTGTTTTTCCTATTTGGGCAATGAAGAAAACAATTTCTCATTTTGAGCAATGTAGAAAACAATTTCACATTTTGTTCCATTAAGAAAACAATTTCCAGTTTGTGCAATTAGCAATATATCTACATTTCATGAAATAAATTTTGCTCACCACTTTTTAAACTCAGTGAACTTCAGAAATCATGATGGATATGACATGTAAGTAAATAATTTTTATTTTATACATTATAGAGTGTTTGAGCTGTTTTTGCGGAGTCTGAAGAAGTAGCGTCTTAAAAGTTTTAAACGACTAATGTTTGTGACAGAGAAAAAGGTTTTAAACCAACCTTTTCTAGGGAATTACTTAAACAAAAAAAAAAAAAAAAGGAAAGATACACTGGGTGTTTCACATCAGAAAAATATAGTCAGTATATTAAGCAAAATACTTGTTAAAGATAAACCATGCATAACAGAGATTGTTGATTTAAAATTATCGCAGTTATACTATTTCATCAATGTTTTCTGATTTTAGGACCCAAAATTCTTAACTTTTATTTTCGAGAAAGACAATTTCTAATACCTGATAGATGATGACACACTAATCTGTTAAATGCGGTAATAACATTGACTGAAAGTACCTTTCCTATGGTGCTCCGTTAGGGCACACCTCCCCGTGGCGCTAGGCTTTCGAAGGACATGCGCAGCTACGTCATCAGCCTCGGCTGCGTGTCTCAGGGGGTGAAGCGCACTTTCCTCCCAAGCCCTGATGTGAGGGTATATCCCCAATTTATTAGATTCACATCCCACGTAGTATAGGGTTCAAGTTGTTATCTATGTTGAACCTTATCTTATCAAGTCTATATTTTTTGCTTATATTCCATGAAAGTTCCCTGATGTGTCAACAACGAACTACTGTGCCCCTTCATACTCCTGTAAAGGGCACATTCTGAACGCGTACACCTAAAAAAAAATTGGACTGTAGAAAGTAGTAGAAGATGAGTGGAATAAAGTACCACTACCAATTTTCAGAAATACCGTGTTATCTTGGAAATCTAGATGTGGGTTCATAGTCCGGAGAAAGCGCTATCAAACAGAACATTTAAAAAAAATTTATTTTAAATATTAATTATATTGTTGGAAAATCGTTCTAAAAATGTACGAACATTCTCTGTATATGTAGAAATTTCGAGAATGAATTTCACTAATTTTTCATGGATTTGCTTGTTCCCTGATATCATTAAAGAAGGCAAATTCTGCAGCCTTTGTACAAATTTAATTCCTGAATATCGAAGATTTCTGGCCAAAGTTTATCTATAGTGAACGTGGAAAGACTATTTAGGAAAAACAATTCTGTCTACTAATAGTATTTTTCTTGTTTGTTTACCTTAGATAAATAAATTCCATACTTTAGTATTTTTTTTGTCAGCGAATACATATTGTGTGTTCCGTCCTAACTTCCTAGAGCATGTAAACGCTATTAAGTCCATTCTCTAAAGTTAAGTACATGAACCTCTTATCGATGCAGATAGAACAAATAATCATAGATACTTTTCATTCTGCTGTTTGGTGACTAACCTGTTTAACTGAGCAAAACAACAAAAATTACGTATGCTACAGTTTTCTCGAGAATTTAATTAAAGAACGTTGGCAAAACTATACCTTTTTTTTTAAACGACGCACTTTGGCAAATGTTGTTAATACCTAAGTTTGTCTGTATAGTTATAGTATATATTGCATGTTCTCCTCCTTATTATTTATTAAGCGAGTTACATAATAAAAGCTAAAGCTCGTAACTTTAGTTTGACTTCATCTCTGTTTCATATAGTAAAGTTGTTAGCAAACAAGAAAATAAATTGAATCATTAGGAAATCATAATTCCAAAGCAACGTAGTTCAGCAGTAACACATTTCATGATGTTTCCGAGAATTTCATAAGAGATATTTTCGATGATATTTTGTGACTTAATGACGCGAAAGGATTTTAATAAATTTAATATAATTTTAGTATATAAAGCAGTTCTTTTATGAAAAATACTTTGTAAAATATTGAGTTGGGGATATTGAATAATTCGATGTAATCTGAGTAGTGAGCAGAATTTTACTGTCATTTGTGTAAAGGTTCAGAAAGACAAGACTTCCTTCTTATAAGGGTTAACATGAAGTGTGTACTGAATTATTGGCCAGACCTTCTGATCCTGTACATAGTCAGGAATACTCACGTTTTGAATAGAAAATTTATGAGAAGGTAGGGACTGAAAACAAACTGATCTTGCATAATTTACATAAATCAAATGCCATGACAGTTTAGAAAGCTAAATTTGTTCGAAAATGGTTTAGAAATAGGCCGCCCAAAGAGAATTTTTTTTATCTGAACTTAGGAACCACTTGCTGGGTGTCATGCAGAATATTTTGCATAAATAGATATCTAAATGCTCCTCCTTGGCAGCAAAGGAACCATGTTACATGCGTCCGAAAAACACATTCGGTGCTCAAGAAACCTCAGCGATTACATTGAAATACAGGAGAGGGAATATCTGGCTCCCTTCTTGTATGCCTGAAGTAAACAAGAGTACTGCAAAAGAAAAGCAATCAATTCTGATTTGGCATTGATAGCCATAATATTATGGGTGTTCCATTTCCGTAATACTGATGGGAAAGAAATTTCGATTTTGGAAGCAATTTCGGAGATGAGAAGCCTCTCTTGAAGTACAAAAGATGACGGTGAGAATATTTTAGAAGCGATTTCGCATAACAGAAGCCTCTCTTGAAGTACAATGGCTGACGGTGAGAAGAATTTGGAAGTGATTTTGAAGATCAGAAGCCTCTCCTGAAGAACAAACGCTGTCGGTGAGATGATTTTGGAAGCAGGTTCGGAGATGAGAAGCCTTTCGTGAAGTACAAGGGCTGACGGTGAGAAGATTTTGGAAGCGATTTCGGAGATTAAAAACCTCTCCTGAAGAACAAAGGCTGATAGTATGAAGATTTTGGAAGCGATTTCGGAGATGAGAAACCTCTCTTGCAGAACAAAGACTGAAAGTGAGAAGATTTTGGAAGCGATTACGGAGATGAGAAGCCTCTTCTGAAGAACAAAGGCTGATTGTGTGAAGATTTTGGAAGTGATTTCGGAGATGAGAAACTTCTCTTGCAGAATAAAGGCTGGAAGTGAGATTTTGGAAGCGATTTTGGAGATGCGAAGCCTTTCATGAAGAACAAAGGCTGATGGTGTGAAGATTTTGAAAACGGTTTCGGAGATGAGAAGCCTCTCTTGAAGAACACAGGCTGACGGTGAGAAGATTATGAACAGGGAATCCTTCCTCCCGGCCGGCCGTGACCTGCTGCTATTTGAGAAGCAGGGAACGCGCAGGTTCGTAATATTTTCTTGAATGAGATAGCAAAGAAGCTAATCAGCAGTCAACAACAAATGGCTGAAAGGGGAGGTTGGGTAAATGTTTGTCTGTGTATGGACGTCGTTGGTGATGTGCAGGGGAGAGTTGCTGAAGGTGGATCTCTGACGCACGGGAGAATTGCTGAAGTTGGATCTGAAGTCTGAAGCCTTCCTCAGCAATAAGGTAGATGTGCACTTAGAAAGCTCAGAGAAGTGAAGAAAGTAGAGGTACTCTATCGCGCCTCCGAATATTCTACAACGACATACTGTGTCACCACTTAGTTTTAGAGCAGTATTTTCATAATGTGCGTTTCTCTGTGTCCATGTGCTAGGGTTACCAACGAGTAGTGGTACATGCTCGTGGCGTGTTTATGGATCAAACTCCTTGTAGAAACCGGAGGTATTATTTTAGTTATCCTCTGGGTCCTGTGAAGTTTCGCAGAAATTCAGTTACAGCGAATGCCTGAGGCATTAATTTACGGAATAATGTGACACTGAACATTATTGGTAGTGCACATTTCTGTATGCACTTAAGACGGACCACAATTCCACCAAATAACGCTTACTTTATGGCAGAACTAGAGCAGCGCAATCACAATGTTTATTATGTATGCATTTGATCTGATGCTTGCGTAATTGCATTTACTCTAATCTATCATTTAACTGCATTTAATGATAAAAATAACAATAAGAGCATGTCACTTTGGCGAAATTATGCGAGCCAGTAGGATGACATCTAACCGACACGTGGAAAACGCAAGCCGAATGGAACGCAGACAGCCTAATCCTGCGTTTCGTTATGCAAATTAGCATCTGTGACGTCATAATGCATAAATCACACATTGGTGTAAGAACGAAGGTTTTCCGGGAACTCCTTTTTCCTCCGCGTTTATCGCAGCATTTCTTTCTTGAAGTCTTCGGTCTGAACGATGTCTGAACAGCTTGATATACCGGAATCAACGACGTGGATCACTATTGGCAGACTGAAAGCACGTCAGACACAGCAGGTGGTAGCAAAAGCAATTGGAGTATCACGAAGTGTAATTTTTCGACTACGGACACAATTGCAGGATACCTGAAGTGATTGAAAAAGGCAAGGTCAAGGCCGTCCACGAGCAACTACAGCAAGGGAGAATCGTTTTCTAGTGTTAACAGCCCATCGGAACAGGTGACAAATGCTACTTAGTTCCAGCAAGAACTTCTCGTGTCAACACGACGCAGGTTGTCACTTTAAACAGTCGCAATCGCCTTCACCAAGCTGACCTTTAAGCACGCACACCAAAGATGTGCTGTTCCCTTTAACCGCACGACATCGTATGGCGCGTATACATCGGGTTGAGGAATATCGTGGTTAGGGACACGACAAATAAAGTCAAGCTCTTTTCTCCGAGGAGTCAAGACTCAGTGTGGAGTATGACAATCGACGAGTTCTTATCTGGAGGGACTCATCGTACGACATAGCCAAGCGTTTGTCCAGTTACATTACGGCATCATGGCCTTGATGGTCTGGTAAGTATAAATATCGGTGGACGTACGGTCCTATACGCCATCCGAAACGGCAGTCTGACGGCCCAGAGACATAGAGACGAGATTCTCAAATCTGTTTTCATGTCATATGCTTAAGCCGTTGGTGCTTTGTTCCTTTTCATGGACGATAACGCTCGACAGCATGCTTCGAGAGATGGGAGTTCAGCGCATTTAGTCGCCAGCATGTTCCCTGATTTGAATTCGATTGAGCATGCCTGTGACGCACTTGCCGGACTACCGGCACCTCTGCTGACTCTTCGTAAACTGGATACTGCCCTCATTGAAGAGTGGCGAAAATTCCCCCCAAAGCCTCCTGGATAACCTAATAAATTCCACATCACACAGGTGTGCAACGATCTTAACCGTTCAAGAGGACCAGCTACACCTTCAAAAGGTCTTTTTTTCTTGTTGTACAGATATGCGTGTTGTTGCATAGCATATCGCATTATGTGCATCAAATGATAATATTGCATAAACATTCGATAATGTTATTTTTTTTACTCATGCTGCTGACAAATTTACTGTATCTTAAATAAAAATAATATTTTACGTTCGACAACGTCAATTGTACATGATTTTCCTTACAATATTTCTTGCTACTCTAATGTTTTTGAGAAGTTCATTCTTCAGTGTTATCGTTACAGTTTTGCATCTAATTAATATTCAGTAGGGTGCACTGATTGCTAGCTTTAGTGGTGCGTTATTAATGTTTATTTTCATAGTGACTCATTATGGTCAGAACACATATACCCCGAACGAACGTTATCCCGACTTAGGAATGGCAATCGGAATTAAAGTTATTATGAAGTAGAGTTTCAGCAGGTGTCACCCTGACATGATATTTCTACACTGGCGTGCAAACATTAATTACGAGACGGTTTTTCCAATGTAACGTCGTGCAGAAATGCTCCACATCGACTCAAGGCATACCATAAAATCCCCAAGATGTAAGAATATGGGACAAGTGAGCAAAACCGCCCAAACAAGAAATTCAAAGGATACAAAGGCACTTTATTGAAAAGATAGCTTCGAGCACAACTGGACAGAAGACAAAAACGTCCATGTGACAGGCGGCTGCCAAGAAAAATTCAGTCTTTAGTAGGGGATATGATCACCCCTGACTGCGTTGCAGGATTTACAACGTCTGTCCATGCTGAGGACGAGGTTGCCCAGGAGCTGTTGCGGCATCGCGGCCCATTCCTCTTGTAGCGCCAATCGCAGCTGTGGAATCGTTGCTGGCGGCTAGTGACGTGCTGCCAAGCGTCTCCCGAGAAAGCCCCTAACGTGTTCGATTGGATTTAGGTCCGGGGACCTTAGGGCCAATCCATGAGTTGAATATCTTCACTCCCCAAAGTTTCTGCGACAGCCACTGTAAGATGAGGTGTAGCGTTGTCGTCCATGAAGAAGAACTCAGGACCCACAGCACCTCAAACCAGACGCACGTGAGGCAGGAGAACCTCGGCACAATAGTGGAAACCTGTGATTGAACCTCCTTGGAAGATGTGGAGGTCAGTACGGCTATCAAGCATGATACCGCCCTAAACGAGATTTCCGCCACCTCCAAATCGGTCCCTTTCGGTCATGTTGAAGATGTGATTGTGTGTTCCCTGCTCTCTCCAGATGTGTATACGTCCAGAATCGCTCGTCAGACTAAATCGGCTCTCATCCGTAAAGGGAACTCGACTCCATTGCTAATGTGTCCCGTTCTTGTGTTCCTGGCACAACAGAAACCACCGTCTCCGATGAGCAGGCGTTAATGGCACACACCGTATTGGTCGTCGTGCAAATACACCACCTTTGTGCACCCTCCTGGCCACGGTAAAACGCGATAACGGACATCCAGTTGTCTGTTGCATGTGCCTTGCGATTTCTCCCGCTGCCTGCCGTCTGTCTCTTCTCACCTGTAGGACAATATACCGGTCGTCCGCCGCCGTGGTTGCTCGTGGACGACCACTGCTAAACTCTCGGACAGCTGTTCCTGTCGTTTGAAATGCTCTCCAAGCTCGTGAAACGATGCTGTGAGCGTTCCCGAACTCCTCGGCCCCACTAGTCACACATAGACCTTTTTCCAACTTCCCAATGACGCGACCTGGGGTAAAGTCATCCAGATGTTGTCTATTAAATTGCCTGTTGGCCATATCACACCGTGGCAGCAACTCGGTGTCGTTCAAACCAATGTACACCGTGCAATAGCTTTCACCGAATTGCTGAGCGTACACCGCCCGTGTGTTTTATACCCTTCCGACCTTCCCCCCCCCCCTACGCCATGCTGCATATATGTGCATGCCCTACCGTACCGCACCCTAGTCTATCTCCTGAGTGGCCTTTGGGTCCGTTCTGCATGCTCGTTCCGCTGTTATGCTAATTTTCCTCTTCGTCCTTAATGTTTGCACACTAGTGTATAATTACTTTAATTAATAGAGCTCTCAATTGCTCGTTTTTTAGGTTCACGCTCAGAAAAAATCCCACATGGTATTTGGTGTCAGAGTCCCCGTAGCATATGATTTTTATGAAGTTCAGCCTAGAGAAAGAAGCTTACTAACATTTCGAAAAATTGCATAAGATTTTTGTTAAATTCTAAGAATATAGGATCTGAAAATAATATTAAATTACAAAAATATTCACTCAATGTTTCCTCAACGCGTTCGTACAGAGCACGACACAATTTGGTGTTCACCGTTTTAGTGGAACTTAAGAAGACAACGAAACGAAGAACTGATTTTTTTCATTTAAGATTTCATATTTTTCAAATCGTGCAAATAGGCGATATTACAATGCAAAAATTGAACATGTGAATCCGTTTATTGGTGTAAATATGACATAAATGTTAAGTGAGATAATATCCGAAAACTTGAAAATTTCACAGTCTTGGAGCGGGAATCGAAACCGCGTTTCCCGGATAACGTCCGAGTATGCTAACCACTACACCATCCAGAGCGACCAATGTTTCATATTTGCGATTAATTTGAATATACCCATCACAGGATTCTCTAGTTCAAGCAACCGGCATTCACATATAGCGAATATTGGGGTGTAGAATTCATTCCCGTGATTTCCCGGAATCGCCTCCAGATTAGCTATATACACTGACGGGAAAAAAATCCCAACACCACGAAAAAATAGTTGTAGAGGAATGAAATGGCGGCAATACATTTTTATAGGTAACATATTTAATCGATTAAGATTTCAAGATCACAGCTTATTGTAAGCGCGAGAAGAGCCATTTTAAATGTGAAATGCTGGTACATTAATAACCGGTGTAACCACCAGAATGTTGAATGCAAGCACGCAAACGTTCATGCATTGTGTCGTACAGGTGCTGGATGTCAGTTTGTGGGATCGAGTTCCATGCCTGTTGCACTTGGTCGGTCAATACATGGACGGTTAATGCTGGTTGGAGGTGACGCTGCAGTTGTCGTCCAATGATGTCCCATACGTGCTCGATTGGTGAAAGATCTGGTGATCTAGCAGGCCACGGCAACTTGTCGACACTCTGTAGAGCATGTTGGGTTACAACAGCGGTATGTGGACGAACGTTATCCTGTTGGAAAACACCCCCTAGAATGCTGTTCATGAATGACAGCACAACAGGTTGAATCACCAGACCGACGTACAACTGTGCCGTCAGATGCGTGGGATAACCACGAGAGTGCTCCTGCTGTCATAGGGAATTGCTCCCCAGACCATAACTCCAAGTGTAGGTCCAGTGTGTCTCAGCCGCAGATAGGTTGGTTGCAGGCGCTCACCTGGCCTCCTTGTAACCAACACACGGCCATCACTGGCACCCAGGCAGAACCGGCTTTCATCAGAAAACACAACAGATCTCCACTCTGTCCTCCAATGAGCTCTAGCTTGATACCACTGACGTCGCGAACGGCAGTGGTTTGGAGTAAGTGGAATGCACGCTACAGGGCGTCTGGCTCGGAGCTGTCCTTTAAGTAAACGATTTGTAACAGTTCGTTGTGTCACTGTGGTGGTTACTGCAGCTCGAATTGCTGCCGCAGACGCGGTACAATGCGCCACGGCCATACGCCGTACACGGCGGTCTTCCCTCTCAGTAGTGCCACGTGGCCGGTCGGAACCCGGTCTTCTTGAGGCAGTACATTCCCTTGACCACCGCTGCCAACAATCATGCACAGTGGCTACATTCCTGCCAAGTCGTTCTGCAATATTGCGGAAAGAAAATCCACCTTCTCGTAGCCCTATTACACGACCTCGTTCAAACTCCGTGAGCTGTTGATAATGACTACTTCGTCTTCTTAAAGGCATTCTTGACTAACATCAACACACTACATCGAATCTCAACTATAACTAACGCTCACGAACGTTACAGCGCGTATTTACAGCAAACCTGCTTTGCATGTTCCGAGGGGCGCTACTAGCGACACACGTATGCGCCGAGCGCGAAATTTGCATAGACGTCATCTTACAGATGTACTCTCACCGTCTACCAACTGTCGTTTATCTAACACAACCCCTTCTTGGTGTTGGGATTTTTTTTCCGTCAGTGTATATGAATGCCGGTTGCTTCGACTAGCGAATCCTGTGATCGTTATATTCAAATTAACTTGAAACTTGGTTGTTCTGGGTGGTGTAGTGGTTAGCATACTCAGGTGCCATCCGGGAGATGCGATTTCGATTCCTGCTCCAGGACGGTGAAATTTTCAAGTTATCTGACGTAACATCCATTTCGTATTTACACCAATTAACATATTCACATCTTCCAAATTTGTATTGTACAATGGTGTAATCCCGTGTTTCAGTCATTGATATTCTGCTCCTCCGGGCAATGATGGGATAGAATTCTTAACCTCCAAATTCGGTAAACATGAATGCCGGTTGCTTCAACTAGCGAATCCTGTGATGGTTATATTCAAATTAATCGGAAACTTGATACTTGGTCGTTCTGGGTGGTGTAGTGGTTAGCATACTAGAGCGTTATCCGGGAGACGCGGATTTAATTCCCGCTCTAGGACGGTGAAATTTTCACGTTTCCGGATATTATCTGACTCAACATCCATGTCGTATTTTGCGAATAAACGGATTCACATCTTTGAATTGTGTATTGTACAATGGTGTAATCCCGTACTTCATTCATTATGTGATATTAATTTGATAATTTTATGTAGGTTTAGTGTGGTTCTACATTCCCTCAACATAGTTGTGGCATAAACTGTTATTCAAGTAATTCGTAAGTGTTTTTAAGAACAGATCCGTAGGTCGGTCAAAAAATAACGAGTCTAACGTCATAACGCCGAAACAAACTCAGGAAGAAAAATGCAGTTGCCAATGTCGGAACACCTGCAAGGGCAGTCACTTGGCGACGCGTCGTTACAGCGCTCGGCTAGCTCATTCTTGTAGTAGATGAAGTAGACGTCACGGGGTGTTTTTGTAACCCAATTTGGATTTAAAATTGGAGCGAAGAGGAGCTATAAAAGTTTGTGTGAGTTTGAATAAAACCGCCTCAGAAACACACGAAATGATTGAAACAGCCTACAAGAAAGGTGCTTTGTCCAGTGCAAGGGTTTGTGAGTGGATCAAGAAATTTGTTAATTGTGAGAAGCGATGTCGAGGTCCTACCGCAGTATGGATGGTGCCCCATACTGCGGTAGGACCTCGACATCGACGACGGAGGTTAATGTCAATACCGTGGAGACACTCCCGCGCGAAGACCGCCGAATGACCACTGAGGATGTTACTAATGTAATGCAGATGTCTGTTTACTCCGTTGATGACATTGTGAATAACCGGTTGGGGTACAGGAAAGTTGCTGCAAAGTGCATTCTCCACTCGCTCAGGGATGAACATAAGGCAAATCATGTTATCACCTGTCGCCAATAGAAGTGTCGACTACGGTGTGAACCATTCTTTTTGGATTAATTCGTCACATGTGGCGAAACATTTGTTTCACCATTTCGATCCAGAACCAAAACAGTACAGCACCGAAGGGAAGCACCCTGGGAGTCCCGTATCTAAGAAAGCAAAAGTTCAAGCAAGTGCAGGGAGCACCTGGTTTTTTCGATAAAAAGGGAATTGTGTGTGAGCATGTTGTTCCATAAGGGAAAACTGCTACCGGTGCCTATTATATTGAAGTTCCCAAAAGTCCTCTAAAGGTCAATGAACACACACACACACACACACACACACACACACACCCGTTTTATACACAATTTAAAATATGAATACTATATACAACTGAAACACAATGATGTTAAAACCATGAGTACTTTCAAGTTCACATTGAATTCGTCTTCAGATGTAATGATTACTGCGCTTAGTTCTTGAAGTGACAGCATATGTAAGGGAGCACTATTCGTTTGCGCATGTGCCTAAACGCTATTCGTTGTTAATAGTCTCAGGGGCCTAATTGTCGCACCAATAATCTCCAAGGCAACGGAATTGTAATGGGCGAATCGTCGTTACAACAATTTGACCTGTGTCTGTGTATCATTAGACTTTCAGTCAACAGCAAGGGACAGACATTCGGGGTGTTGAGGATTGTAGCGTTCTACCATATTTACTGATTTCATTGTCCCGTTCCGCCAATATTCTTGGTTCCATGGAGACTAATGGAACTCCTTGGATGTATTTGAAATGTTGCGATAGTTTTCCTGCCTTGAGACGCTGGTTCGGGCCTCGGCCACCCCCGTGGTCCAGAGACCAGCCCGCGATGTTCTGGTGGCAGCCGACCTAGCGCACTTTGGCTGGGTTCCCGCACTGACTGGCGGGATAGGCAGTTAAATTTTTAGGGTTGACTGGGAGATTGTCTACCACTCGAACAGCTTTGATTTTTTGGGGAGCCATTTCCCTTTATTAACAAGAAAGTACCATATGTGTAAATGGTTACCGTGTAGGCACAGTCTTGTTAAAGCAGTTGTAGCGATCGTGTCTATGTATTATATTTGTGCTCGTTAACTCGCAATTTAATATTTCGGCGTGTAGATCCGATATCGGACACAATCTTTTCTGATAATATCTTGGATATAACGTGTTTTTAATCCAACGTAAATTCTGTGGCGACTGCAAATACTTCTTAATGTATTTTACACTGCTAAAATGTAGAGAATAGAGGCAACATACTTGACAGTGGGTTTTAGGTTGGTTAAGCTTGGAGCTGAAGTTTTTGCTCCGTTACATATACTGTCACTTCAAGAGCTGAGCACAGTAGTCATTACATCTGAAGACGAGTTCAGTGTGAACTTGAAACTACTCATGGTTTCAACAACATTGTGTTTCAGTTGTATATAGCATTCATACTTTAAATCGTGTATATGACGGCAATGTATGTGGTCTTTGATATTTACCTGCACAAATATATACATAAACTATGTTGACAAAAGTCACGAGCCACCCCTCCAAAAGCAAATGAACGGATCCTCTGCGTTGTTAAGATAGGCGGTACAGCTGAAAACGGTATACAAACAAGCCTGCAGCTGACAGCGATCATATCGTATTGTGAGGTTCAGTGAATATGTCGCGGAGGGAGAAAACTGACTTTGAGAAAGGAAATATTGTTGGGTGTTATATTAGTGCGTTGTGCATAAGAGAAACCGAAAGGCGTTTAAACATACCCAAGTCAACTGTTTTGGATGTACTGAATAAGTGGAAGACACATGGCGTGCCTGAAGTAGCAAAACGTGCCGACAGACCAAAGAAAATCAGTGACAGGAGAGATCGAAACCTCAGGAGAGTCATTACAGCTAATCGACGGAGTACTGCACAAGACCTCAGTGTACAGGTGAGTAAATATGCTGAAACTTCGGTATGTACACGTACCATTCGCACAGAATTTCATTTTATGTGTTATCGTGGTCGTCCAGCTGTTCATGAGCCTTTCATCTCCACTCGGAATGCTACTCGTCGTTTAGCATGATATAAAGAACATTTATCGTCGACTGTAGATCAGTGGGGTCCTATGTACTGATGAATCCGGATACACGATTCATCAGTGTGATGGCCTGGTGTGGTTATGGCAGTAACGCTATTTACGGCAGCGTACGGTACCTAGGGTCAAGTTTGGAGCCAGCAGTGTACTTGTGTGGAAGTATTTTTCGTAGTATGGTCCCGGCCCATTGTTTATCGTGTACAAATCTGTTAATCAGCACATCTACCTCGATATTACGGACAATTATGCCCAACCAACTCTGTGGCAATACTATGGAACCGAGCCTTGTTGGTACCAGCAGGATAATGCACCGAGCCATAAAGCAAGACCTGTTACGGCGTGGTTTGACGATAATTCCGTATCGTGTGTGGACTGGCCAGCACAAAACAATGATCTTAATCCCATAAAACGCCTATGGGATTAATTAGAGCGCCGCATACGAAGTTTGAAACCGAGGCCTACTACTAAGCAACAGTTAGCGGCTGCATTATGTACTGAATGGAAGCGCAAACCTATCTCTGTGTTCCAAAACCTTGTCGAAAGCATGTCTCGAAGGGTCGCTGCATGAATTAAGGCCAAAGGTCGACCGACACCGTACTACTGTATGTCAATAAATGCTATGTTGTGTTTCTCTTCTAGGTGTCCGGTGACTTTTATCAGTAGCATGTATATATATATATCATCATCATCATCATCATCATTGTCAACCATTATCAATCCACTGCTGGACGAAGGTCTCCCCAAGTTTCCTCCACAACGGTCTGTCTTGTGCCAGTCTCCTCCATGTCACCCCTGCATACTTTCGAATTTCATCCACCCATCTCCCATGTGGTCTTCTTCTGGGTCTTTTCCTGTCCCTTGGAATCCAATCTAAAATTTCGGCTGTCCATCGATGATCTGTTCTTCTGGCAGTATGTCCAGCCCATTGCCATTTCAGGGATTTAACTCTGATCATGATGTCTTCCACTCTTGTCATTTTTCGGATCCACGAGTTCCTCTTCTTATCTCTCCTGGTTACACCAAGTATGCACCTCTCCATGCTTCTTTGAGTTGCCTGCAGCCTTTGTATGTCTCTTTTAGTTAAGGTCCACGTCTCTGCACCATACGTAAGCACTGGAAGGATGCATTGATCAAACACTTTTCTTTTAAGACATAACGGCATATTGCTCTTGAAAATTATGCTGTTTCTTCCAAAAGCTCTCCAGGCAAGTTTTGTACGCCGATTAATTTCTTCATCAATGCGACCCTCACTTGATATCTGCTGTCCAAGATAAACGTACGTGTCTGTTATTTCCAGCTTTTCTCCATCAATCGATAAATCTTCATTTCTTGTAAAAGCATTGAACATCACTTTTGTCTTCTGAAAGTTCATTTTTAATCCCAATTCTTTACTCTTGTCAGCAAGTTCCTGCATCATACTCTGCAGCTCTGATGGGGTAGTTGCAAAAATGACTACGTCATCAGCAAAACGAAGGTGGGTTAGATAATCTCCATTAATCTTTATCCCCTTGTTTTCCCAGCTCAGCGACTGGAAAACACCCTCCAATGTGGCATTAAAGAGCTTCGGAGATATGGTGTCACCTTGTCTCACTCCCTTTCCAATTTTTACGTGTGTTGTATTTTCGAACAGCCTAATCTTTGCACTTGCATTTTCATGGATGTTATTAATAATATTAATGTATGCATCTTCAATACCGCAGGTTTTCAGAGCCATTGTAACTGCTGATGGTTTCACCGAATCAAAGGCTTTTTCATAATCAATAAAAGCCATGCACAATGGAAGTTCATATTCCCTCGCTCTTTCAATTAGTTCTCTCAGCACGTGGATATGATCTATTGTGCTGTAGCCACTCCTGAATCCAGCTTGTTCTCTCGGTTGAGCCATGTCCAGTGTTACCTTCAAGCGGTGTGAAAGAACTTTAGTGAAGATTTTATAAACTACTGATAGGAGGCTGATAGGTCTGTAGTTTCCGAGATCCTCAATGTCACCTTTCTTATGTAGCAGGATCATTGTAGCGGTGTTCCAATCCTCAGGAATCTTTCCTTCATTAAGGCATCTATATATATATATATATATATATATATATATGGGATGTAAGGTCAGGTGATGCGTAACATCACAGCCTCTCCTTGACAAATGTCAACCCCGCCTTCTCGTGGTGCATCCTGTTCCCACTAAAGGGGGCTCTGACGACCGCCAATAGCGGTATAACTATACCATCGGGATTAGAGGAAATTCTATCCCACACTCACCAACCCGCTTGGCCAGCGTGGTGAGTTGGCCAAACCCCTCCAAAATGATTCCACAACTTAAATCTTGGCCCTCAGTCTCCGGCAGCTGGAATGTGCCTGGCCAAGGCAGCGGCCAGTGCGACATGAAGGCAGAGGGTGCTAAGAATCCCCGGAGGACCGGACTAGGCTGCCATCTGATGCTGACCTTGGCTACGTACAATGGACGCTCCCTATCTTCTGATTCAAGGCTTCTTGAATTGGAAGAGGAACTACAAAGGATCAAGTGGGACATCGTGGGGCTAAGTGAGGTAAGGAGAAAAGGAGAAGATCTCATCGAACTGAAAAGTGGACATCTCTTCTACTATCGTGGGACAGATACTGGCAGAACTAGTGGTGTTGGATTTATAATAAACAAGAAACTGAAGGATAAAGTGGTAGAAGTTGAAAGTTCCTCTGACAGAGCTGCACGACTTGTTATCCAACTCTCAAAAAGATACCGAAGGCTCAGATTATTCAAACTTATGCACCCACCACAAGTCATCCTGAAGAAGAAATTGAAGAATTTTATGAGGAAATTTGTCATCTAAATAATAAAGGTAAGCAGCACTTGAAAATAATTATGGGAGATTTCAATGCAAAAATAGGGCAACGGCAACAGAATGAAACTTCAGTAGGTAAATTCGGTCACGGCAACAGAAACCAGCGTGGAAATACTCTCGTTGAGTTTGCAGAGGCAGAAGGGTTTTTCATCTTGAACTCCTTCTTCAAAGAAAAAGCCACACAGGAAATGGACATGGAGACATCCAAATGGGACGACAAGTGAAATTGATTTTATTATGTGTAACAAAAAATTCGTCATCGAAGACTGCAGTGTGCTAAACAAGTTCAACACAGGTAGTGACCATAGATTGGTGAGATGTAAGATGCACCTCAACACTAAACTTGAACGTGGCAAGCTCATAAGACAAACAAAATCTATTGACATAACCAACCTTAAAAAACACCATAATACCTTCAAGTTGGAACTGAAGAACAGGTTCTCTGCTTTAGAAGGCCTAACATCGGAAGAAGTGGACATCTCTGAAGTTAACAGAAAAGTAACCAAAGCTCTTATGGAAACAGCAACAAAATTAGCTGGGTCTAAGAACAAGTTGCATGTAAACAAATTATCAGGAAAAACCAAAATGTTGATGCAAAAAAGAAGAGAGATGAGGACAACTAAAGAAGATGTGACTTCCAAAGTGGAATATATAGAGCTATGCAAGACAGTAAGAAAAAGTATCACTGAAGACGTAAGAAAATTCAACTGTGAACTAGTGAGGAAAGCAATTGAAAACAACCAAAGCCTAAAGATAGCAAAGGGACATCTCAGTAAGGGAAGAAAACAGATTATGGCACTGAGAAAAGAAGATGGTTCTGTAACAAGAAATAGAGGCGAAATTTTGACAAGAGTGAAAGATTTCTACTCCAAATTATATGAAAGGGATGATATATGCACTCCAGACATCATGAAAGATACCAGTACCAGAGTTCCTCCCAGTCCTTCCAGCAGAAGTTGCACATGCAATCAAGAACATGAAGCGAGGAAAAGCTCCAGGAGAAGATGGAATTACTGTAGACATCATACAAGAAGCAAGTGGAGAAATCGAAACAGTACTCGCCCAAATTTTCACTCGATGCCTTAATGAAGGAAAGATTCCTGAGGATTGGAACACCGCTACAATGATCCTGCTACATAAGAAAGGTGACATTGAGGATCTTGGAAACTACAGACCTATCAGCCTCCTATCAGTAGTTTATAAAATCTTCACTAAAGATCTTTCACACCGCTTGAAGGTAACACTGGACATGGCTCAACCGAGAGAACAAGCTGGATTCAGGAGTGGCTACAGCACAATAGATCATATCCACGTGCTGAGAGAACTAATTGAAAGAGCAAGGGAATATGAACTTCCATTGTGCATGGCTTTTTATCGATTATGAAAAAGCCTTTGATTCGGTGAAACCATCAGCAGTTACAATGGCTCTGAAAACCTGCGGTATTGAAGATGCATACATTAATATTATTAATAACATCTATGAAAATGCAAGTGCAAAGATTAGGCTGTTTGAAAATACAACACACGTAAAAATTGGAAAGGAGTGAGACAAGGTGACACCATATCTCCGAAGCTCTTTAATGCCACATTGGAGGGTGTTTTTCAGTTGCTGAGCTGGGAAAACAAGGGGATAAAGATTAATGGAGATTATCTAACCCACCTTCGTTTTGCTGATGACGTAGTCATTTTTGCAACTACCCCATCTGAGCTGCAGAGTATGATCCAGGAACTTGCTGACAAGAGTAAAGAAGTGGGATTAAAAATGAACTTTCAGAAGACAAAAGTGATGTTCAATGCTTTTACAAGAAATGAAGATTTATCGATTGATGGAGAAAAGCTGGAGATAACAGACACATACGTTTATCTTGGACAGCAGATATCAAGTGAGGGTCACATTGGTGAAGAAATTAATCGGCGTACAAAACTTGCCTGGAGAGCTTTTGGAAGAAACAGCATAATTTTCAAGAGCAATATGCCATTATGTCTTAAAAGAAAAGTGTTTGATCAATGCATCCTTCCAGTGCTTACGTATGGGGCAGAGACGTGGACCTTAACTAAAAGAGACATACAAAGGCTGCAGACAACTCAAAGTAGCATGGAGAGGTGCATGCTTGGTGTAACCAGGAGAGATAAGAAGAGGAACACGTGGATCCGAAAAATGACAAGAGTGGAAGACATCATGATCAGAGTTAAATCCTGAAATGGCAATGGGCTGGACATACTGCCAGAAGAACAGACCATCGATGGACAGCCGAAATTTTAGATTGGATTCCAAGGGACAGGAAAAGACCCAGAAGAAGACCACATGGAAGATGGGTGGATGAAATTCGAAAGTATGCGGGAGTGACATGGAGGAGACTGGCACAAGACAGACCGTTGTGGAGGAAACTTGGGAGACCTTCGTCCAGCAGTGGATTGATAATGGTTGACAATGATGATGATGATATATATATATATATATATATATGGGATATAAGGTCAGGTGATGCGTAACATCACAGCCTCTCCCTGACAAATGTCAACCCCGCCTTCTCGTGGTGCATCCTGTTCCCACTAAAGGGGCTCTGACGACCGCCAATTGCGGTATAACTATACCATCGAGATTAGAGGAAATGCTATCCCACACTCGCCAACCCGCTTCGCCAGCGTGGTGAGTTATGGCCAAACCCCTCCAAAATGACTGCACAACTTAAATCTTGGCCCTCAGTCTCCAACAGCTGGAATATACCTGGCCAACGAAGCCGCCAGTGCGACATGAAGGTAGAGGGTGCTAAGAATCCCCGGAGGACAGGACTAGGCTGCCATCTGATGCTGACCTTGGCAACGTATAATGGACGCTCCCTATCTTCTGATTCAAGGCTTCTTGAATTGGAAGAGGAACTACAAAGGATCAAGTGGGACATCGTCGGGCTAAGTGAGGTAAGGAGAAAAGGAGAAGATCTCATTAAACTGAAAAGTGGACATCTCTTCTACTATCGTGGGACAGATACGGGCAGAACTAGTGGTGTTAGATTTATAATAAACAAGAAACGGAAGGATAAAGTTGTAGAAGTTGAAAGTTCCTCTGACAGAGCTGCACGACTTGTTATCCAACTCTCGAAAAGATACCAGGCTCAGATTATTCAAACTTATGCACCCACCACAAGTCATCCTGAAGAAGAAATTGAAGAATTTTATGAGGAAATTTGTCATCTAAATAATAAAGGTAAGCAGCACTTGAAAATAATTATGGGAGATTTCAATGCAAAAATAGGGCAACGGCAACAGAATGAAACTTCAGTAGGTAAATTTGGTCACGGCAACAGAAACCAGCGTGGAAATACTCTCGTTGAGTTCGCAGAGGCAGAAGGGTTTTTCATCTTAAATTCCTTTTTCAAGAAAAAGCCACACAGGAAATGGACATGGAGACATCCAAATGGGACAAGTGAAATTTATTTTATTACGTGTAACAAATAATTCGTCATAGAAGACTGCAGTGTGCTGAACAAGTTCAACACAGGTAGTGACCATAGATTGGTGAGATGTAAGATGCACCTCAACACTAAACTCGAACGAGGCAAGCTCATAAGACAAACAAAATGTATTGACATAACCAACCTTAAAATACACCATAATACCTTCAAGTTGGAACTGAAGAACAGATTCTCTACTTTAGAAGGCCTAACATCGGAAGAAGTGGATATTTCTGAAGTTAACAGAAAAGTAACCAAAGCTCTTATGGAAACATCAACAAAATTAGCTGGGTCTAAGAACAAGTTGCATGTGAACAAATTATCAGGAAAAACCAAAATATTGATGCAAAAAAGAAGAGAGATGAGGACAACTTAAGAAGATGTGACTTCCAAAGTGGAATACACAGAGATATACAGGACAGTACGAAAAAGTATCACTGAAGACGTAAGGAAACTCAATTATGAACTAGTGAGGAAAGCAATTGAAAACAACCAAAGCCTAAAGATAGCAAAGGGACATCTCAGTAAGGGAAGAAAACAGATTATGGCACTAAGAAAAGAAGATGGTTCTGTAACAAGAAATAGAGGCGAAATTTTGACAAGAGTGAAAGATTTCTACTCCAAGTTATATGAAAGGGATGATGCATGTACTCCAGACATCATGAAAGGTACCAGTACCAGAGTTCTTCCAGTCCTCCCAGCAGAAGTTGCACATGCAATCAAGAACATGAAGCAGGGAAAAGCTCCAGGAGAAGATGGAATTACTGTAGACATCATACAAGAAGCAAGTGGAGAAATCGAACAGTAGTCGCCCAAATTTTCACTCGATGCCTTAATGAAGGGAAGATTCCTGAGGATTGGAACAACGCTATAATGATCCTGCTACATAAAAATGGTGAAATTGAGGATCTCAGGAACTACAGACCTATCAGCCTCCTATCAGTGGTTTATAAAATCTTCACTAAAGTTCTTTCACACCGTTTGAAGGTAACACTGGACATGGCTCAACCGAGAGAACAAGCTGGATTCAGGAGTGGCTACAGCACAATAGATCATATCCACGTACTGAGAGAACTAATTGAAAGAGCGAGGGAATATGAACTTCCATTGTGCATGGCTTTTATCGATTGTAAAAAGCCTTTGATTCGGTGAAACCATCAGCAGTTACAATGGCTCTGAAATCGTGCGGTATTGAAGATGCATACATTAATATTATTATTAACATCTATGAAAATGCAAGTGCAAAGATTCGGCTGTTTGAAAATACAACACACATAAAAATTGGAAAAGGAGTGAGACAAGGTGACACCATATCTCCGAAGCTCTTTAGCGACACATTGGAAAATGTCTTTCAATCACTGAACTGGGAAAACAAAGGGATAAAGATTAATGGAGATTATCTAACTCACCTTCGTTTTGCTGATGACATAGTCATTTTTTCAACTACCCCATCAGAGCTGCAGAGTGTGATCCAGGAACTTGCTGACAAGAGTAAAGAAGTGGGATTAAAAATAAACTTTCAGAAGACAAAAGTGATGTTCAATGCATTTACACGAAATGAAGATTTATCGATTGATGGAGAAAAGCTGCAGATAACAGACATGTATGTTTATCTTGGACAGCAGATATCAAGTGAGGGTCACATTGATGAAGAACGTAATCGGCGTACAAAACTTGCCTGGAGAGCTTTTGGAAGAAACAGCATAATTTTCAAGAGCAATATGCCATTATGTCTTAAAAGAAAAGTGTTTGATCAATGCATCCTTCCATTGCTCACGTATGTTGCAGAGACGTGGACCTTAACTAAAAGAGACATACAAAGGCTGCAGACAACTCAAAGTAGCATGGAGAGGTGCATGCTTGGTGTAACCTGGAGGGATAAGAAGAGGAACTCGTGGATCCGAAAAATGACAAGAGTGGAAGACATCATGATCAGAGTTAAATCCCTGAAATGGCAATGGGCTGGGCATACTTCGAGAAGGACAGACCATCGATGGGCAGCCGAAATTTTAGATTGGATTCCAATGGACAGGAAAAGACCCAGAAGAAGACCACATGGGAGATGGGTGGATGAAATTCGAAAGTATGCGGGAGTGACATGGAGGAGACTGGCACAAGACAGACCGTTGTGGAGGAAACTTGGGAAGACTTTCGTCCAGCAGTTTATTGATAATGGTTGACAATGATGATGATGATGATGATGATATATATATTTATATATATATTGTTTCATCAAGATAATGTTCCTGCACATCGTGTTTTGCTTACCCAGCAGATTGTCCATGATCTACGCATAGAAATGATGACGCACCCTCCGTATTCATCGGACTTGGCGCCATGTGACTTCCACTTATTCCCTTATTGAAAAAACAATTTCGTAATCGTCGGTTTTCATCAATTACTGAACAATGCTCTGATGGGTATCCTGAACCACATTTCAAGGAAATGGTTCGAACACGCTTTCCGGAAGTGAATAGAAAGGTGGGACCGGTGCATTTAGGTAGAAGGAGAATACTTCGAAAGTATATTAGTGTAAGTATGTTTACTGCATTACACTTCTGCTACATGTAAATTCGGCCTCGTATTTTTAATAGGTACTAAATAAATCAGTTGTGCACCAGAGCTGAGACGGGCTGAGCCCGAGACCGAAAGCCTAAAGCAGAGCCCGGGTACGAATCGGGCTGCGGCTGTAGAACATTTACTGTGGTTCGGGCGGGCTCTGGCTCTTAGAGAGAGACAGAGAGAGAGAGAAATTTCTTATATAAAAATGTGAATTAATATGATTTATCAAATGAGACACTTTATAGTTGGTCAAGAGAATTCTTCAGCAACTGGTTCTGGTTAGGAAGCGGGCATTCGAGATGTCTATTTATTCCGGGTTTCGGTAGAAAATGCCATAGGCCGCGCATTAGTGTGTTTCTGCAGAGAAGAAAAAGCTTTTTAAAGAACTATAGGTATTGGATAGTTGACACCATGCCGACGATAATTTACCCTCTATCTCCACGCAGTAGCTCCGCGCTAATCCTATTTAGCAACGTACGTATTGCAGCATCGCCCGATCATTTTGGATGCACGCCCGCCCGCCCGAAGCACTTCAGGTGAAAACGAACATTCAAAGAAAATCTTAGAGTTTCACTGTTAAAATAGGCTCAAGTCCCTTCCCATTCCTTATTTGAGAAATACAGTGGTCCATTGCAGGAGGAGGAGATAGCAGAAGTGTGAAATAGGGGATTTTTTTATTAGTGGTTGAACAGGTTAGCCACTTTTCGGGTTAGTTCGAGCCCGGGCTCTATCTTACAATATAAAATTCGGGTTCATATACCACGGGCTCGGCTCTTAAAATTAAACCCGAATTCAGCTCTATTGTGCACATCACAGTGACTACTCTGAAATACAATGAATTTATGTTTTCAAAATATTGTTAAGCGTACGCTTTATATTGAGGTAACATTATCTTCGATATATACGTTGACGCTAAACATATTGCGTGCAAAGAAAAATTAGGTTGCTGGCTTGCAAAATATGCAGTCAGCACTGTATGTATTGACATTAAATTCCGTCGTCAATGTCGAAGTCATAACGGAGCGTACGTAGCACATCTTTTAGGCACTCTTCACCATGCACATTTTTTTTTTTTTTTTTGCGTCTCAAAATCTCCTGCAAGAAACAAAGCATTTTTCCTTACTGGCTGTTTTAATTATTTTGTGCGTTTCTATTCAAACACACGCAAACTTTCTTTTGCCGCCCTTTGAATCCATGCTGAGTTATTTTTTTTTATTTTTTTGCTTGGAGGTTTAACGACCACCGTGAGCAACTCAATGGGCTATAAGCAGTCGCCCGTCCCTAATTTAGGGTCACTGGTTCTAGGGAAGAGAGAGATCCAGTGCCGTAAAACAAACACAACATCCATGCCTCACCGGGATTCGAACCCGGACCCCTTTCGGACGAATGATCAGAGGCCATCGCTTAGACCACTGCGCCACCGGGGCGGCCATGCTGAGTTACAGAAACACGTCTGAACCCTACGCTGTCTACGAGAAGAATGAACTAGCGAAGCGCTGCAACGACGCGACGTTCCGACACAGGCAGCTGCATTTTTTGCGTGGGTTTGTTTCGGCGCTATGATCTCAGTCTCGTTACTTTCTGAAGGACCTACGTACGTTACCTTACATCACACGATAAAGAAAATGTCGTGCATTATGAAAGTATCTGGGATATCAAAGGAAGCCTACCAGATTTCTGTCCACTCAGTGTGGATATAATTAATTAAGATTTTAAGCTACCACAAGCGACTGAGGAGTTATTCGGGTTCAACAAAGAGCTGAAAGTATCACGTTTAGCTAAAGGTATACATTAAATTAAAATAAAGTCTATAACATAAAAGCCAAGTTTCCACTTTATAAAGAAATGACCTTTGTACTATAAGCCTGGAAATTACTAAACGACTCCCGTAAGAGTTTTGTGTTTATTTGCAGCATATGTTTTTAAATTTTAAATGAAAATGTCCAATTACTAGAGGAGAAAAGTTTGCAATGGAAGAAATGCATAATAGGCTTCATTTTTAAACCTGTCATGTCTTAAAGCATCACTCTGTTTCCCCCTTTCGTACGCACAGTGTTATCTCACACTCATTCATTTGGAACAGATCAATTTTCGACACTCCACTTAAGCCAGTTTTTCCCCTTACACTGCTCTGCTTTCATCAGAAAGTTCTCTCTCGAAACTTTTCGACTCTAATGAAAGACATGTTTCTTATCTCTGGTGTTCGTCCCAGTATTACTTTGTTTGATGCTCTCTCGCTGAAACTTTCTAAACTGAAGAAGTTTATCCATTGCTGCTCCAAATGAAGCACCGTGATGTTTCGTAATTTGTTTCCTCTTTCTGGGTTTTGTTAAAAAAAATGTTGGATCCCTCACGAGTTTAGTTTTTGTTTTTACGTCCTCATAATTATAGGAAATCAGTGCCACAATCGGTAAAGACTAGCTGATGACCATTAACCTGTACCGTCCAAATGCGGACTCCACATAGTTAAAAGAACTCTCTCAAAAGATTTTTAGTGACGGCGTTGCGAGTAATCCTGCCAGGATCCGACATTCCCCCATCCGGACAGAATCGGTCCGTAGACCTGCAGCTTGCTGCTACCCCCGTGGGCCGGCACTTCCCACTTCTCCATCATGACCCGGGTGTGCGTGCCATTTGGGCAGGGGCTAGAAAAGAAATTTCTCTACCCCTGACTGGGAGAATAATTGCTGGCGCGAGCTGTTTGGGGCGTCTGCCCTTTATTCAAACAAAATACAGGCACATTTATTTACACTGAGGAACCCATCTCCGCGTAGGAAACAAGTCCTTTGCTCAATAGGCCCTCTCACACTAAGAAATATTTAAATAATTACATTGTTATTTACATTGCCACAGGACTAGGGTCGGTTCTGTGGTGATGACTCTGGGCTCGAGTCATCGGTTTCTCTTCTTCAATTCTTCATCCCTCTTCTTTCTTCATCCCTCTTCCTTCTTCTTTCTTCTTCGGTCACCCCTCTATTAGGTAGGCCGCCTGTTCCTCTTTGACCACAATCGGTATATAAAAATGTAAGAAACGGAAATGAGGCATTTGTAACTACTTTCGTTCGACAAGATAAGCTGTAAAACAAATGGGTCCTTTGTCGCAATATGAAAAGTATATGTATACAGGACAGCCGAAGGAGTCATGGATGAGTTTAAAAAAATGGTAATGAGTGTGAAATACGAAAGTCTCATAGGAGACATGTGATGGATTTAGTGAAGATTGTGGTGTCTGCCGAGATCTCTGCAAATGGAGATTTTGATACATGAAGAGGAAATGTAACCAGGCATCGTCAGTAACTCTGACTTGGCAGATGAACTTTGTTTGAGGAACTAACCTCAGAAAAGAGCTTAATGGTATGCTGATGATCACAATATATGAAAATCAAATCGTTTTTGGTTTAAAACAAAAGGGAAAAACACTTTTCAAGGGCTATCATGATTCTTTAGCTGAAGTTTGAATCTAATAATTCAAAGCTATTGCAATGAATTCAATTTTTTTATAAAACCAACATAAGTTGTTCCTTATAATAACTACAAATTTGCTGGCCACATCTTTAATCATATGGTGCTGCGTATAATAATCAAGTTTTAACAGTCTATATCAGGGATACAAAACCTTTTAACGTCTACGGGTCAGTTTCAGATTGACGGAACAACGGGTAGCCGCAGGTAGTACCTCCCGTTAAAATATTCCAAAAAAATCTCAAAACTAAAATATTAAATAATAATAATAGCTAAAAATCGTTTACAGAAACAGATCAAGCAAAACAACTTACTTGCTTGAAAAACATGAAGGAGTCGCCGCAACCTTTTTACCTTTTGTGAGTCTCTAGTACGAAATTTGACATTTTTTGTTTTCTATTAGTGTTTCTATATCTGGTTCAATGTTGGACACAGCGATCCACAGGTTTCCTTCCAAGTGTTCATCATTTAGACAAGAACGATGTTCTAATTTCACCTGTTTCATTACAGAAAATGATTGTTCGCATAAATAGGTGGTTCCGAATAATGTTGCTTTTCATGAACGTGGATTTTCCATGTCTTTATTTCACAAGGCAAGAAGTTTATGTAAAATTCTAAAGAAACTTTTGCAAATTTAGCTTTCAATTCGGAGTTATTTTAATGATCAGAAATCTTCATCTGAAAATCGACGGACGCCGTTTTAATATAGGTTGCGAATGGTATTGCAAACACGTCATATATTTATTTATTATTGAAAGTTTAACGACCACCGTGAGCAACTCAATGGGCTACAAGCAGGTGTAACGTATATTCCATTTTATCTTTCCTTTTGAGTTTATTTTTCTATGTAAATTTGAGTTCGTTCTCTTAGACATTTTCAAACCTTAATGTAATGTCTTTTCCGTCAAACCAGAATGACGTTGGCAACAATCTAAGGTCGGAACGAGAGTGACGTATTTATGTGATAAGAATGAGAAGGGAGATGTTGGATCGTTGCTGACTTTGACTGTACGACAGCTAAATAAGTTATGTGAAGTAGTGTGTGTACCTCGCCGTGATATGATTTGGATTTCGTCTAAAGTTGCTGGTCCAATAAGAAGTTTACGTAAGTCAATTGACTTTCTGTATATGTTTCTTCGACCCTAAAAACCTTCATTTAAAGTGAGCTATCCGGCACAATTAGTTGCATCGCATTTACCCTAAGTTTAACATCTATTCAGCCGGACATTCTTTTTTTTAATTGGAGGTTTAACGACCACCGTGGGCAACTCAATGAGCTATAAGCAGTCTCCCGTCCCTAATTTAGGACCACTGGTTCTAGAGAAGGATGAGAGCCAGTGCCATAAGACAAACATAACATCCATGCCTCACCGGGATTTGAACCCGGACCCTTCTCAGACAAATGATCATAAGCCAGGGCTTAGACTACTGCGCCACCGGAGCTGGCCGGATCATATTTGTGTGTGCCCCCGTAAAATGTTCATACTTGTATATACAGTACATCTGAATGTAGCGTCAGTCCCCCATGAAATTTTCATATCCCTATATTTTGACTAATTTCCGCTTTGTGTCCTTCCCCCTTAGATTTTGTCCCCGTAGGCCACATACTATCAAGCCAAGGTCAGCTAGTTGTGCATTTCTGACCTATGTGGTTAGTTGCAATGACTTCAGGAGTATACAATAGCTCAGAATATACAGGAGATTTGCCAATTGTTATATGTACTAAGCTGACTCATTCATTTGTATCATTTCGGCGATGAAACCTTCGTTCGCTCCCACGTCATTGCACTGAATATTACGTATGACACATTTAACCAATAGCGTGTACAAAGTCTAGAGTCCCACCATTTTTAAGGTAAACATCTGATCCGGGCTGTCCGATGTATGAAACATGCTACAAAGAGTGACTTAAGTATTGAAGTACGCGAAGCTCTTCGTTATTGCTGACAAACTAAAGGATTAAAAGCTACTGACAGGACCGAAGAAGTTGAAGGTGAAGTCTCCTTTTGTGTTACTTGCGTTTATTTAAAAAAATCAAAAGGTGTGGACCTAAGTCTCAAACGTAATCGCAATCGGTACGTGCAGTGTCGGTCGTTCAAATAAATCCTGTTTGACGGTATTTTAACTTATACTTACATCGAGATGTACTCTCACTTTTTTATCTGAAAGTCATTACTCAGAAGAAACTATATTTAGATATCTGCAACGTATTTGTAACGAAGTCACAAATTCGTGGAGGACGCTGCCTTACAGAACCCTAAAATGGAAATCCGTATTGGTTTCAGCAAGACTGTCGCAAAGATATATTTTTGCGGTTTTTTATCACACGGTGTTTTGTTTGGTCAATAAAGCTTGAACATTGTTACAGTAATTTTACAGGAAGAGGTGCGCAACTGTGTACCTCTTGATTTTACACGCAGGGATATACAGTTGCCTGTAAAATCAAGGGAAATTGTAATACCTAGTGGGTTCGCTCATTTCCTATTACATGCTTTTGGTTTGGTTCCAAGCGTTTTAAAACGAATGAGCTGAGCATTATAATCCGTACAATTTGTCTTCACAAAAAAGTGGATTAATAGATGTCGTGGAGGCCCTAGAAATGCTCGAAGTTAACCAAGCTGGCAGTCTTGATTCCTGTTGTCCCAGAATGGTTCTAGAAGTTTAAATAAGGTGACATAAGCGTTAAGAGTTAACATGGAATCAGGAAGGTTGTGACGGATATCTCTCATTTAACCTTCTTTTGAGTTTCCGGTTCCTCTGTAAATTCTGTTGTCTCTCTGTAAAAGTTTCCTTCTGAATAGTACGTATTTTTTTTTTACTTTCCAGACTTTCTTTGTACAATTTATCAACGCTGACGGTGGTTTAATGTAAACAAACGTTGTAGTGAGTAGAAAGTGGTGTTGAGTAAGAGATTGTTGCTCACGAGAGCGTAGAAATTATATAGAGTGTTGATATTATCCTCAGATGCTTTACTGATTGCTACTGTTTCTAGCATACTACCAAAGTATGATGCTACTGCAAAGAATTGATGTTGTATCATGCTACATAACAGTGTAGCTGTAAAAACTTTGGTAAAATAAATATTTGGAATCGTTACGAAAGTAGGTCATTTCTATGACTCTGACAGGTATTTTACTTAGCTACTTATTTGTCAACAAGTACTTTGGGCTAAGGACGTAATACACTATTCAAAATATTTAAAACTATATTAGTAGATCATCACAACCTTCTTCAAAATCCAAGTCCAATATTAGTAGATCACCTCATTTTATGCAACCCTGATAAACCTAATCTATCAGTAACCACACGCAGGCTCATGTCAAATGTTGTTGTTTAGAAACAACCATAGTTCCGCACTTGCGAAGCTCGGTAAAAAAAGCTCGAAGTTCCCAAAGTGTTCCAAGTAAACTCACTACCGAACATGTTAACCGTCGAATCAAAGGCTACAAAGGACTCTTCACGAATCCACGTGATTACCGTTTCATCAAGCGAATTGTTACATGTTGCGAAAAATAAATATACTTCAATAATCCGAACAACCAAACGCAGAGGCTTTACTTCGGCCCGCCGGCATTCCCAATTTTAAACAGAGAATGATTCGAAAAAAAAATAGTGTATTTTCTATCCCAAAGAGCGGATAACTCAAAACGAAAGCAGAGTGTATGTCTTCCAAAGAGAGGACGATTCAAACGAAGGCAGTTTGTTTTCCGTTCCAAACATAGAACGAGTGAAAATGAAATTAGGGTAATGCTGTGTCAAATATGGGACGATTCATAGCGAAGGCGCCGCCCCAGTGGCACACTGGTCTAAGCGCTGGCTTAAAACCTTTTGACTGTTCATGTGAGATTGGTCCGGGGTCGAATCCAAGTGAGGCATGGATGGTGTGTTTGGCTTATGACACTAGTTCTCTACCTTCGCCGGAATCAGGGGCCCTGTGTCAGGGATGGGCCACTACTCACAGCCCATCGAGTTGCTCACAGTGGTCGTCAAACTCTCAAACCATAAAAAAAGTAACAAAATAGAAGGCTCTATTGTTTTGTTCAAATTTTAAGTGTACCTCATTTTTATCTCATTTTTTATATACGATACATCAATGTCAATCTCTACTACAGATAACTAGAGCTAATACACTGGGTTACATCAATGTAACTTCTACTACACACTTATATACGATACTCTATTCTATACGATACATCAATGTTAACTTCTACTACACACTTATGTACAATACACCAATGTCGATGTCTACTACACACGTATGTACGATACATCAGTGTCAATCTATACTCCACACATCTAGAGCTAATGCACTATGTTATACTATGCGATGCATCAGTATCTACATCTACTATACACTTATGTACGATACATAATTGTCGACCTCTACTACACACAACTAGATATAATGCACTATATTATTCCATACGATACATCAATGTCGACCTCTTCTACACACAACTAAAGTCAATGCTCTGTGTTATGCTACGTAACATCAATGTCGATCTCTACTACATACTTATGTACGATACATTAATGTCAATCGATACTCCACACATCTAGAGCTAATGCACTATGTTATGCTATACGATGCATCAATATCTAAATCTACTATACACTTATGTACGATACATCATTGTCGACCTCTTCTGCACACAATAAGATATAATGATCTATATTATTCCATACGATACATCAATGACGATCTCTACTACACGCAACTAGAGATAATGTACTGTGTTATACTTAACCGTGAGCCAGAATTGGTAAAGAAGCAACAAGAACTCATCGAGCAAAACAAAGCGAAACTGCACGCATATGTTCTTTTCATTTACAAACAAGCCATACAAATAAACTGATTTTTATTGGAATTTAACAGGCAATTCCTAATCGGTCAAAACACTGCACGAATATATTTTCAGAAATTTAAACGACCTTTCCAAACTCCACATTTCAACAACGACATTAGGTGACTTGTGACGTTGTGCGAAAAGAGCTGTTGCGATTTCAAGAATGTAGAGAGACGACTTAAGAACATAGCTGCTCCACGTTTACTTTACTGTTCTTTAAAGAAAGTAAATCAACTATCCTACAAAGCAAGACAAGCGAATCAAACTTTTCTTGATATAATAGCAGACTAATTAAATTTATTATTAGGAAATTAATTAGTCTTCTGTAGTACGACTGACACCGAAGTCTTGTAAATCAACTTCAGCCACATGACGTTGATTCCAAACCTAAAGATTGACATATGCATTGTGGAGAGTGTGGGCTCTCACGCGTTTTCCATTAAGGCAAATTTGCCTTAGGAATCAGTTTAGTCGTGGGTTCTCCTTCTCCAGCATGAATTCCTTTCCATTTCAGCTGGATCACTTCATAACCTTGTCGACGCCAGCATGCCTTGGGTTATTTGAATAGTTCAAATGAACATCGGATATCGGCTCAGATTCTGTCTATTCCTTGAATTCCGATGCCAACGGCATATGCCTTTATAGTCAGGTAAACAATGAGTTTAACCTATGAAATGCCACTCTACAGCTGTAAAGTCAAGTACTTATTTATGTCACGTTACAGCTTTATAAGGATCTTTTGACGAATGACTATCAGTCAAAAGTAAAGAAAAAACTAAGACCAGAGTGCAAAAGGGTGGAGATATAAAAACGTTTGCTGAGTACCTATGTATATATATATTTATATATATATATAGAATGAAAATATTACAGAACAAAAATACAAAATTTCAAAACACGTAAAAAACTGGAACAGGTTGCCGTCATCAGGCAAGCGAATCTGATGACGGCAACCTGTTCCAGTTTTTTACGTGTTTTGAAATTTTCTATTTTTGTTCTGTAATATTTTCATTCTATATATGCTACTACATGAGGTTTAGCTGCTTTCGGCGCTTCTCATGGTATTAGCCTTTTTGGTCTATTTTACTTGTGTTAATTAATTTATTTATAAAGTCATTTTTTTTGTTTTATTTATGTGCGTACTATTTATATATATATATATATAGTAATGAGTTCAACCACAGATAAATTACAATCCTAATACATAACCCAATAACAACACCCCTAAACTCCTCACAAGAGGGAATATCCCTCAAAAATCAAATATATATATATATATATATATATTGACAAAAGTCACCGAACACCTAGAAGAGAAACACAACATAGCATTTATTGACATATGTTAATACGGTGTAGGTCCACCTTTGGCCCTTAATGCATGCACTGACCTTTCGTGACATGCTTTCGAAAAGGTTTTGGAACACAGCGATAGGTATGCGCTTCCATTCAGTACATAATGCATGTGCTTACTTTTGCTTAGTAGTAGGCCTTGGTTCCAAATTTTCCTATGCGTAGCTCTAATACATCCCATAGGTGCTCCATGGAATTAAAATCAGGGCTGTGTGCTGACCAATTCACACACGATACCGGATTATCATCAAACCACGCCGTAACAATCCTTGCTTTATGACTCCGTGCATTAACCTGCTGGTAACAACAAGGTTCGGCTCAATAGTTCAGTTGCCACCAGCTTGAAGAGTACCCTGCTGGCAAGAAGACCACAGAGCTGGTAGGGCATAATTGTCCAGAATATCGAGGTAGAGGTGCTGGTTTGATAGGTTTGTCCACGATAACCAATGGGCCGGGACCATACCACAAAAAACACCCCTAAACGAGTAAACTGCCAGCTCCAAACTTGACCGTAGCAACACTACAATGTGGCAAATAGCGCCATACCCACACACAACAATCAGACTGATTGATCGTGTATCTGGATTAATCAGATAACAGGGTCCGTTCCCATTCTTCTACGGTTAACAATAAATGCTCTTTTCACCATGCTAATCGACGGGTATCATTCCGAGTAGAGATGAAAGGCTTATGAGCAGCCGCATGATTACGGTAACCCATGCAATGAAGTTCTTTTCGAATGTTACGTCTACATACCGAGGTTCCAGCATTTTTACTCACCTGTACATTGAGGTCTTGTGCAGAACTCCGTCGATTATCTGTAACGACCCTCCTCAGGCTTCGACGTCCTCTATTACTCATTTTCTTTGGTCTTATGGTACGTTTTGCTCCTTTAAGCACGCCATGTGCCTTCCACTTATTCAGTACATCGAAAAGAGTTGACTTGGGTATGTTTAAACGCCTTTCGGTTTCTCTTATGCACAACCCACTAATATAACACCCAACAATCTTTCCTTTCTCAAAGTCTGTTCTCTCCCGCCGTGACATTTTGACTCAACCTCACAATACGATATGATCGCGGTCAGCTGCAGGCTTGCTTTTATACCGTTTGCAGTTGTACCGCGCATCTTAACAAAGCAACGGATCCGTTCATTTGCTTTTCAAGGTGCGTGCGATGACTTTTGTCAATATAGTGTACATATATATATATATATATATATATATATATATATATATATATATATATATATATATATATATTCACTGAAGAGCAATTGAATTAGAGATACCTGTCTAGTAACGTGTAGCCCCACCTTTCGCCCTGATGACGGCGGCGATTCGTCTCGGCATGGACTCGACAAGACACCGGAGGCATTGGGAAGCCATACGGGATCCACGACCCCTGAACAAGCTTCTACAGTTAACGAAGATTCAATGGAGGGGGTCAGAGCCTCTAACATCTCTCTTGATGGCATCCCAGATGAGCTCGATGGGATTGAGGTCAGGTAACCTAGCTGGCCAAGGAAGTTAGGTCACGTTGGTGGAGTGTTCATCCAACCATTCGGATACAATTCCGGAGCGATGGCACGGTGTATTGTCTTGTTGCAGGATGAGGTCCCCAGTTGGATGTTGAAGACGTACAAACGGGAGCAAATGGTCTTCCACGTTATCCCGGTAACGTTGTCCTGTGAGGGACGATGCCACACCTACAAAGGGTCCCATTTCAGTCCATGTAAACAGTCCCCAGACGAGAATGCCACCCCCACCAGCTTGAAGAGTACCCTGCTGGCAAGAAGGATTAATCACTTCATGTGGTTTGCGCCGTATACTCTTATCCTGCCATCCGCATGTACCAACGTGAATCTCGACTCATCAGTCCAGGCAACATGTTCCCACATGTCTAGGGTCCAGTGGCGATGTTCCCGCGCCCATGCTAATCTTTGCACCCTGTGATGTGCGGTCAGCAGCGATACCCTCGTGGGACGATGGTTTCTGTACCCCATAGCGAGGAGATGGTTCTGGATGGTGTGGCTCCTTACGCGATTCTGTGCGTTAAATTGCAGAGTGATTTCTTACACTGTGGCCCGTCTATCTGCTGTTACAATGCGAGCTAGCCGATGATGACCCCGCTTATACACACGCTGTTGTCCACGGCAGTTGGCCCTTGCAGGGATTGTTTTACCGGATTCAATGTACTCACGGTGCACCCGTGACACAGTGGCTCGTGAAAATCCCAGTGCCACTACGACTTCCGAGATGGAGTGACCCATTCGTCGGGCACCTACAGTTTTCGCACGATCAAATGCGCTTAGATCCTTCGTCTTACCCCTACTGCGTCCGACTGTTACTGATTACCGTCGCATCACTCCTTACATTGTCGGATCGCTGCATACGTCTTGTCGTTTCCGTTTACAGGGCCGCCAACAGCGCCACATCTGCATAACGCCAGCTGTCTCTTATTTAATTGCTCTTCAGTGTGTGTGTATATATATATATATATGCGTTCGACTCACGTCGCGTTGCTAGCACCTTTCCTGGAAAAAATGGCCCCAAACTTAGAAACCAGCGACTGCTTACTTCCTTCGGTTTTCTCGTTATACCTCGAAGAAAATGCAATGACCTTAGATAACATTAAGACCTTATTATTCCTGATGGAAGACTTTAATGTGAGATATCATTTCCATCTATGACGCAAATTTTGACCACACAAAACACTATATTCCGTTGCAAAAAAAAAAAAAAAAACAATTTTCGACAGAAGATTATGTTATTTCGGCTTGAGTCGAAGGATTTACGTGAAGAAGAGGACATCATTTCATCCCAAGACGATTGACCATATCTGGGCCTCTGCACGTCACGATGCTGTCAGCCGAGAAACATAAGTTACAAAAGAGTTTTCGGGCAGATATAGACGATTCTGAAGAATTTAAAATTATTTAGCATCAGTCTCTAATCGAATACCTAATTAATATTCACTTTCTTTTTTTTTAATTGGGCGCCTACGTTATTCAAAACTGCAATTTCGTAACTTCTCTCGTTGAATTTTCTAAAAACATTCATTTATTCACTTCCATGGTGATCCTTAAAAAGATTTTATCACACTTGCTCCTAAAAGCTCTGTTTAGGAACTTAATAATGCCAGCCGTTAAATCCCAAGAGGTCACTACGCACTGAGTTTATTTAAAATGTGTTCACGCAGAAAACGAAACAGAATCCACGTAACAAAACAGAAAAGATAAAGGGTTCTCATTGGTATTTCCCAACCATTGAATGCATTTGAAATTTGTTCCGGCAGAAGGGAGAAGTAGAACAAGCAGAAGAAAACTGCAGAGGTAATGGGGTTTCATCCTTTTGCGAAAGACATTTAAAAGTTCTTCATTGAGAGTATAATGTTTTTCTTCTGAATTTGTGAAAAGGCCCTTTTCGCCAACTAATGACGTAAATGGCGGAGTTTAACTATTTCAGTAGCGGGTATTCATAGTCGTTTATCTCCCGTTTAGTGTGATACAGTAAGAGTCACGTGAGTAACTCACTATCATTTTAACCATTGTGTGGAACATTACATCAAATAAAAGTGAAAATGTACAACATAGTTTGGCAGAAATATCTTCCCTTGAAGGAGTAATATTGGTTGTCCAAGATCAAAAATGCTCTTCGAAGCATGATCAACTCCATGTCATTAGTTTTGCATATGTGTATCAGCAACAATGGTTTTACTTTTTTATTGCATGAGAAGTTCTTTTGAATTTCTGTTAACAATTTGCCGCGCTTGAATTAATTTTACATATTTTGAAGATGACAATCAGATTTTTGGAGTAAATGTGACAAGGATGGTAAGTCAGATAATATCCGAAAACTTGAAAATTTTCATCGTCCTGGAGCGGGACTCGAACCTGCGTCTCCCAAAAAAACGCCCGGGTATGATAACCACTACACCACCCAGAACGACCAAATTTCCGATCAATTTGAATTTAACCATCCCAGGATTCGCTAGTCGAAGCAACCGGCATTCATGTTTAGCGAATCTGGAATTTAAGAATCTTATCCCGTGTTTGCCCGGAGAAGCAGATAAATCATGAAAGAAATACGGGATTACGCCATATAATACAAATTTTGAAGATGACAATCCGATTTTTGGCGTAAATGTGACTTGTCACATTTACGCCAAAAATCGGATTGTCATCTTCAAAATTTGTATTATATGGCGTAATCCCGTATTCACATTTACGCCAAAAATCGGATTGTCATCTTCAAAATTTGTATTATATGGCGTAATCCCGTATTTCTTTCATAATTTTACATTGTCCAGCTTTTACGGCAGACAATGTAAAACGGCTCTTTCAACTATTAAAAGGTTTCCTTCGGAATGATTTTAAGAAATAAATTGTTTGCAGAAAGATATGATGTGTGTTTTATGATATTAGTACTGGTTGGAGAGCGACATTTTCCAACAAAAAATGGAGCTAAATGATGTCAACCTCCTTTGTTTCAGAAGATAATTTAAATAATGTTATATTTTTACAGCTTTCATTTTCTACGTTCAAAGGAGAAATACATGCAGTATATACATATTCTGTAACATCACAAAAGGCGTATGAAAGTGAAGACACTCGTAAAGAATATCATGGATCAGTAGAGATTGTATTTCAAATGCTCGACTTCTGCTGTGTAATCGCTCTTTAGACGTTGGATACCCGTTCAGAGAGCAAAACGGCGAGTGTGGTTCTAATAGAATTTGCAAAAAGTAGAGTAAATAGATGTTTTACGGAGAATATTCAAATCCATCTGCAGCCATTTCGTTTATCCCAACAGAACTTTTACATGCTTGTAAAGTACACCCTATAACGAAGTAAATTTCTACGTCATATTTAGTCCACACCGGGACTCGAACCAGGGTCCCCTCATTCCGGAATAAGTCGCTCTACCAATGGAGCTACGCGGACGTTCGTTCTGACTGCTATCTGTCTTTATGTCGTGCGTGTCCTGCTGGCAGGTACGTCACAACCCATTTAGCATTTATGAAGAGTTGTAGATGTCTAGGCCAACTCTGGAAGGCTTTGTGATAACCTTGCGAGAAAATCCTCTGCAACTTTGAAAGAACGCAGGGTCAGTCATGCACCATTGAAGAACGCTTCCCGGCAAGTTCATTTTTAATATTTTGGGAACAGCAAAAAAGTCGCATGTTGCACGATCGGGAGACCATGTAAGGTGGATGAAGTTACGTACGTCATTTCAAACGTTTTGCACACTGAGCAGGGCGCTGCTCATAGGGTGATGCAATTGCTCCAATCGTTGCGTCAGCTGTGAGTCAGACTTCAGTACCTAAAGTTGTGTCTACATTTGTTGGCTAATTTATTCCTGTTCCGAAACATTCTTTCTAAAAATGGAGGAAGAAAGTGAGTCAGGTAAGATCTCGTGCGGAGACCAGTGATCCTACATTAAAATTGAAACTTTGGGAGGAAACTCCCCAACTGAAATTCATAAAGCTTTATGTTAAGTTTGTGAAGTTAGTGTAGTGGATCATTGCACAGTGTCACGGTGGGATTCTTGTTCCCGCCAAGGTCGGGAAAGCATCTAAGATGACTCAAGAAGTGACTGCTGGCTTTCAGATTCAACAATTTATGGATTATGTATGATACGGTTGGAGTGATAGCAACAGACAGAGTGCCGAGGGGGACCACTGTATCAATGGAACACTACAGAAAATTTCTGCAAAAGTTTTGTGCCCAAAGATTCGCCAAAGAAGGTCCGAAATGCTCAAAGGTGATGTCATCATTTTGCAGGAAAACGCGAAGCCGCATGCTGTTCGTACAGTAAGAGATATTCTGGGAAAGTACGGGCGGGAAGTATTCTCTCACGCGCCATACAGTCTTGACATGAGCCCACCAGACTATGACCTGTTCCCAAAACTGAAGAACCCACTCCGCAAAAACGATTTAGAACGATTCAGGATCTTTCTAATGAGGTGATCCGAGTAATCCGACGCTTCAAAAATAGAGGTATCCCGACTAGAATAGAAGACTTGCCCAAACGTTGGGCCACTGTCATAAAGAAACATGGAGATTACTTCGAAGGCTCGTAAAGGTATGTATATTAGGACAAAGTTCCTCTATAGTACTATTACACACGTTGTAGTATATGAGCTCAGAAAAGACAAGTTGACTTCAATGATAATGGAATATTTATATTTGAACTTAAGAATATTTCTACATGTACATTTAAATGTTAAAAGCTCATATAGGTTATATCCAGTGAATAATAAAAATCAGCAATGAAGTATATGGAGCAACACATATTGCGCTCACCTTATTCTGGCTTCAGTCCCTCTGTTTGAAATCAATCATACACTGCTGGACAATTGCTAAGGACGGATCATAAACGGCGATATAGCGCATAAAAAAGTAAGTGTGGTTGGATGCCAAGTGAAATAAAATAATGTCAGAATGCCAGGACATTACAAGAAAGACATATCATTGTGCTCTGAAATCCAGAAGGCTTTGGAACGTGTTCAAGGGACAAACAGGCCATTTTGTGCAGAATACGTAAACGTGAAACAAATGCAATTACCGTCCAGAGGCGTTCCGGCGTAAGATGTCAATACGGGATATGGCCACCATGGAGGGCGATGCAAGATTTCACACGTCGTGTCATGCTTTGCACAACATTATCAAGCAGCTGTTGGGGAAATTTATCCCATTCCTCTGTCAGTGCACAGATGAGAGTGTACTTGTTTATTGGAGGGCATTGGCGAACAGCAAGACTCCTCCCCAAAGCATCCCACACATTTTCAATGAGATTCAGATCTGGAGAACATGCTGGCCATACGAAGCGTTGAATATCCTCGCTCTCAAGACACTCCTGGACAGCGACTGTTCGATAACATGTTGCGTTGTCATCCATGAAAATGAATCTATCACCGACAGCACCACGGAACATGCGAACATGAGGTAGCAGAACATCATTAATGTATCGTTGGCCAGTCATAGTCCCATTTGGAAGCACATAGAGGGACGTACGGCCATTGATCAAGATGCCAGCCCATACCACGACACTACATGTCGGATATCGGCCCATTTCCTGTATGTTTGCTGCACAATATTCAGTACCACTATCACGCCAGATCAGTTGTCGTCGACAATCAGACTATAGACTGTATCTACTCTCATCTGAGAAGAGGACAGCAGACCAGTCGTGATCAGTCCAATTGCGATGTTGATGGCACCATTGCAAACGGGCGGTACGGTGACGTCTGGACAATGGGATGCACACAACAGAACGGCGGGCGTATAGTCCTCCTTCATGCAAACGTCTGGCGACAGTTTTTCGGGAGATCCGCTTGCCAGTCGCAGCCATAAACTGATTTGCTACCTCACTAGCTGTGCTGCGCCGGTGTCCTTTTGTTGATAGCACTTTGTAACGATCTTCTGCAGGTGTCATACTGCAAACACGACCTCCCCCGTGACGTTTGCTACACTCTCCATTTGTTTGAAATTATTTCCAAAGCCTTGAGACAACACTGTGGCTGACGTCGAACTCCCTGGAAGCATCTGTTATTTTTCGCCCTTTTTCAATTTTGCCAATAGTACGGCCACGCGCAAAATAATCTAGGTGATGTCGGGAAGACATACTGAAAATTGCAAGTTCGTCAATTGATTCTTTCCCTTTCAACTTTGCGTTTGAACAACAACGGTCAATACGCGTCAAATCCTTTATATCTCTTATCAGCGCTATGACGTCACGAACAAGTTCGGCATTCCAAAATTTGCATACGCACAACACGTCTTACTGTATCCCGCACTTGTGCTAATTTCCACATTTTCCTGCCTTCCATTTTATGGTTGCTATCGTTGCTATTGTCATCCGTCCTTAGCAATTGTCCGGCAGTGTACTTCTTCTTGTCCAGTGTCCACTGTTGTACCACATCTTTAAAGGTATTCCACGTTCAAAGAGCAACACAAACACGAACATCAGCATAATTTTATACGAAGGGGTGATGAGTTAAAATAATTTTGAGACTATTGTTAAGACTAGATTACGTTGTCACAACTGCTGAAATTCCGGCTACGTCAACGTAATCTAGTCTTAACAATAGTCTCAAAATTATTTTAACTCATCACCCCTTCTTGTAAAATTGTGCTGATGTTCGTGTTTGTGTTGCACTTTGAACGTGGAATACCTTTAATGATGTGGTACAACAGTGGACACTGGACAAGAAGAAGTATGATTGATTGCAAACAGAGGGACTGAAGCCAGAATAAGGGGAGCGCAATATGTGTTGCTCCATATACTTCATTGCTGATTTTTATGTCTCACTGGATATAACCTATATGAACTTTCAACATTTAAATGTACATGTAGAAATATTCTTAAGTTCAAATATAAATATTCAATTATCATTAAAGTCAACTTGTCTTTTCTGAGCTCATATACTACAACGTGTGTAACAGTACTATAGAGGACTTTGTCCTAATATACATTGCCTATCTGCCACGTATTTTATTGTTCAAATATATGTATGTATAGACTGAACTTCTACTAAATCGTAAAGGTATGTTCTGAAATAAATTCGATTTTTAAGAGATAATCAACAGTGTGCAAAATTTTTGAAATGACCTTCATATTTTACTTCTTTCCTTCTAAAGTAACTTACATGGTTTACTTAGCATTCTGGACCCCAGCAATTTCTCCCATGTTTTACATGCACACGGAAGGTTTAGAAGCAAATATCTATGTCCCTTAGACTTTTGTGCTGTGTAAATGAAGTTTCATTAGATGGAATCTAGAGGCTCAGACAACAAAGAGGAAATATATCAGAGACTGAAAATGCAAGTTGACTAAGTGGCTGGTACCTAACTCTGACCCGATGGCCTTATATGTAACGAGAGGGAGGGGATACATCGGTATCAACGGCTTAATGTGCTCATCTAGATCTTGGCAACTTTTCAATGATTCAGAGCAACTCGAACATCATGGGTTCAATCCCGAGACCATCTTTTAAGAAGGCGGTTGCTCTAAAAGCTAGGACACTCGCAATCGATGCAGGGTCTTGAGATCACTTCAATTTTTATGAAGAGGAACTCTTGACACGCCTTTTGTTGTATGCTGCTCCTTCATCTCCTTAAACATTTTGTGCAAAACGATGTTCGTGTAGTACTAGCCATTTATAGCCATTTGTTTAAGTAAAAACTCGTGGAATTATCTTTTTCCTTGAGGAATATCCTTCTTGGTGGATTTGGGACGTGGTTCACATACGGCAAAACAAACATAGTTGTCGCTTTTTCTCGCAGTTACATAGGAATGAAAGCACATCTAATTTTCTTTGACAATCTCTCTTGTTTATGTGTACTAGGTTCAAGCGCTGCCAGAATCTCCATGGACGACCCAATTCTAGCACTGTTTTCCTGTTCCGTCAGTTTGTTGGGTACCCATTGTGCACAGATCTTGCGGAATTTAGAGTGCTGAATAATAATTGTTTCCACGCTGCCAATCGATACACCGATATCTAAACATATTACCTGAGTAATGATTTCATCTAACGAGTTCACTAGCAGCAGCGACAGTTTTCTCGTTCATTGCTTCCTCGTGTCTACCTGCGCGAGGAAGGCCTTCAAAGCTCTGCCATCAATCATCCCGTAACTGCGTCATATGATTAGACATGACTTCTGTATATATAATCTCATTGTCATAAAAATCAAGAAAAAAACGTGCGATTAACACGAAACACGGCGAATAGCTACCGGTAGGGCAGATATGCAAATGATTAAAGTTTCGTGCGATACCGCATGCCCGCGCGTCTAAGACCGGCGCTGCAATCGCAATCCTCGGGGCTTATAAGGCACTGCGCAGGGGACTCCTTACTCGTGCCGAAGTGCGCGGTAAGAGTCAGAAGAGATCCCTGAGAGATATACATAACGAGGAGCCACAGTAGATGTGCTTGCAGGTAACTGACGAAGTTTGAACGAGGCCGTATCGTCAGGATCAGAAAGGCAGGGTGGCCGGTGCTCTGAATCGGCCACCATTTGATCCGGCCGGACAGCACGATGCGATCGTGTTGGGAGTAATGGACACGGGAAGGCACCCGACACGGCGGACTGACTCTGGACAGCCCAGACATACTACCAGCTGAGAGGACCGTGGAATCGTGAGAGCGGCACTCACAGATACAACGACGTCCTTGTATAATATCCAGATACGTGTGGCGGTTGTACAAGGGACTCCTGTATCCGCCAGAACAATTTCCAGAAGCCTGGCAGAGGCGAATCTGCACTGTCAACGGCCCTTACTTTTTCTGCCTGACCATCGTCGGCGTCGATTACAGTGAGGGCAGCAGCGAGAAGCGTGGAATGTTAGGGACTCGTGACGTATAGTGTTCAGTGACGAATCCCGCTTCTGTATGGGAACGGACGACCTCCGTATTAGAGTATGGAGGACAGCAGGTGAGCGCTACAATCTCAACCTCACTATACAGCGGGGCACATCTCGAACTGCAGGTGTGACGGCCGGGGAGGGTCCATCGCGTATGACAGCTGGACTTCCCTCGCAGTGATCCGAGGGACGTTGACAGCCCAGTGATACGTACAGGAGATCCTGCGGCTCCATGTGCTGCCTTTCCTGGCGGGGCTTCCCGGAGCCATTTTCCAACATGATAACGCCCGTCCGCACACGTCTCGGGTTTCCCAAGACTGTCTACGTCATGCTTCGACGCTTCCGTGGCCTGCCAGATCGTCTGATCTCTCGCCCATGTAGCACGTGTGGGACCAGATGGGACGCAAGCTTTCTCCATTTCCCAGTGTCAGTTGCAAGAACTGTGGGCCAATCTGCCTCAAGATAACATACGGCGTCACTTTGACTCCATGCCGGACCGTATCACCGCGTGTACCCGAGTACGAGGTTGTACGACGCTGTACTAACGCAGAGCGGAATGTGTACCGTATGTCCGCAGAAAATTGTCCTACTGCTGTGATATTGTAATCACTTCTGTCCTTGGTATGTACAATTTCACTACTAAATTTCATTTCAATCTAGCGCCTCCTTTTTGGTGCGCGGATTTTTATGGCAATGAGTGTATTTGTGTTAAATCGGAACGAATATGTTGTGCGTCGTCCGCAAGCTAGACCATTTTGAAGATGTAAAGTGGAGTGCGTCGAAAATACCGAAATATTTTTGATCGAATTGCTATAGTGCGGAAAGGTTGCCTTTGGTATAGTTAAAGATAATGCACGTAACAAAAATTAAATCAGACAATATTTTCCGTTCGCGCATGACGATCGAAATGATAGAAATTTTCAAAATTTATGCAATCTTATTGGGTTTTTTCTATGTATAATATCAATTCCAGTCGAATCGCTATAGTGTGGAAAGGTTGCCTCTAGTATAGCTGAATATCATGTAAAAACTTGTTTTTTGAATAAAGACAGCATTTTCAGTTCGCGCATAACGATTAAAGTTATATAAATTCCACAAATTTAGGCAAAATTGTTCTTCTGTAGAGAATGTCTATAAAATCATGTGTTTCAGTTTGAGGTCAGGAGTTTTGTTCAATACATACAGCAGGAGGTTGAAGGCAGTAACTTTTCCACATGTCCTCGTGCTCTGTTGTAGCCTGTCCACTAGAAGGCAGAACAGAGTAAGAAGTCGCAGCAATTGACATATAGTGAAGATTACGTTATTTTCTTTGTTTCTTATTTTTTAATATTTTGGTATTTCCTATATATCTACTAGTCCAATCCTTCCTATTCTATGCTATCTTTGGAGATAGAAGAACTTCAGTTCAATCGGAGGGACTTTTTTCGATATCTCACAGGTGCATGTGATTGTTATTGTGCAAATACAAGAGTCACATTTTGACGTATGCGTACGTCTAACTCCGTGGATAGTATGGGGCGACTTACGGCCGACCGCTTGTGACAAAAATAGGTCCCAATTGTGATCATTATATCGCTAAATAATACGTGCCGCACACTAATCGTGTTAGCATATTCGTAAACAGCATGAAACTTAATTCGCGTAGTGGGCAATACATCGTGCGCGTGACGCTCCCCCGCTCCCTCTGCGCGGGGGAGATGATGCAATATATTCTGGGGGTGCCGCCGCGTTTGCCTCAGTCTATCTCGGCAACTATGTGCGCGGGGGAGATGAAACAATATTTCTGGGGGTGCCGCCGCGTTTGACTCAGTCTATCTCGGCGACCTGTGCGCGGGGAGATGAAGCAATATTTCTGGGGGTGCCACCGCGTTTGACTCAGTCTATCTCGGCAACCTGTGCGCGGGGGATATGAAGCAATATTTCTGGGGTTGCCGCCGCGTTTGACTCAGTCTATCTCGGCAACCTGTGCGCGGGGAGATTAAGCAGTATTTCTGGGGGTGCCGCCGCGTTTGACTCAGTCTATCTCGGCAACCTGTGTGCGAGGGAGATGAAGCAATATTTCTGGGGGTGCCGCCGCGTTTGACTCAGTCTATCTCGGCAACCTGTGCGCGGGGGAGATGAAGCAATATTTCTGGGGGTGCCGCCGCGTTTGACTCAGTCTATCTCGGCAACCTGTGCGCGGGGGAGATGAAGCAATATTTCTGGGGTTGCCGCCGCGTTTGACTCAGTCTATCTCGGCAACCTGTGCGCGGGGGAGATGAAGCAATATTTCTGGGGTTGCCGCCGCGTTTGACTCAGTCTATCTCGGCGACCTGTGCGCGGGGGAGATGAAGCAATATTTCTGGGGTTGCCGCCGCGTTTGACTCAGTCTATCTCGGCAACCTGTGCGCGGGGGAGATGAAGCAATATTTCTGGGGGTGCCGCCGCGTTTGACTCAGTCTATCTCGGCAACCTGTGCGCGGGGGAGATGAAGCAATATTTCTGGGGTTGCCGCCGCGTTTGACTCAGTCTATCTCGGCGACCTGTGCGCGGGGGAGATGAAGCAATATTTCTGGGGGTGCCGCCGCGTTTGACTCAGTCTATCTCGGCAACCTGTGTGCGGGGGAGATGAAGCAATATTTCTGGGGGTGCCGCCGCGTTTGACTCAGTCTATCTCGGCAACCGTATGTGCAACACGACTGTGTGTGGTATCGTTTTAAAGCTTTCGACGAGGTCTATTCAAATATGCAAAGAAAAATCCGCAGTGGTTTGAACTGAACACTTAAAAAATTGTTTTTTAGTGAACTGGTGAACACTTTTGACAATATCGCTGTTTATCTGGACAACTGTGAGTGCAAAACGACTGTGAGTGGTATCGTTTTAAAGCTCTCGCCGATATCTATTCAAATATATACAGAACACATTGCAGTGGTTTAAACTATTTTTTGTAATTGCTTTCGTGTGCACGCGTTAACATTTTCGACAATGTCGCCAAAATCGCAGAATGAATGCAAGAAAAAGTGGAGAAAATCAAAACGAGAGGCAAGAGCAAATGACGAGGAATGTAAGAAGCCAAGTTGGGTAATCCATGTATCGATCTGCTTTGTGTTCGCAATGTATCCAGCATTGTTTGTAAAAATTATGTAAAATACTTTTCATATCATAGACCTTTCTTGACTATAACAAATGAAATAAACGCTTTGAAACCATAATCGACTGGCTCATTTCAACTCTCCGAATTGCAAGTTGTAGTCCTACGTTCCAAACTGACCGCTCAATCAAAACCGAGCTTACCTGTATTTTTTTCTTGTTACAAACGTAATCCCGCGCGTTATAGAACAATTGCAAGCCGCAACATCAAAAAGTGCCTTAGATATTTTTTAAAACTGTCAGGCCAGTTTGTAATATTTATCATGGTAGGCCTTATTAAGCTGTAATAGTCTATACTGATACTGAACAGATGCATGCTTTATTAAATGCAGATTTTAATTAGTTTGCCAGTTGTCATTAGTATACGGCCTGTTTGTCAGGATCAAGGTCGCCGACAGGTCCAAGCCGCAAGTGAGTTGCGGGGGAAGAATCCGGTTACTTAGAAGGAATCTCTACAAATGTCTAAATGTGCTGAATTTCTGTAATTTAGATCTTAATGCGCGAACGGAAAATATTGCATGAATTAATTTTTTAGTTATACGAGGGGCAATTTTTCCGCGTTATAGCGATTCGACTGTAATTTATTTGGTACTTAGAAACAAATTAATAAGATTTCGTAAAATTTGGAAATTTTTGTAAGTTCGATCAACATGCGCAAACGGAAAAAATTGTCTCATTAAAAAATAAAATCACATTATCATTAGCTATACCAGGGGCAACTTTTCCGCACTATAGCGATTCCATCAAAAACATTTCGGTGTTTCGGACCCTCCCTAATGTAATGCCTTCTTTTGTAGAAATAACGCTCACATTTTGCAAGGCGATTTTTACGCGCAGCCAGCGAAGAGAAAAACAACGATAGGGCTTTGTTGTTTACCCTGAAATAAACAAGCCATGGCTTGTTTACTAAGCAGGAACGAGTGGAAGTCTGCAGACATATCTTTAAAAAAATTTGTAGGTCTCGTGAGTACTTATGTTGCACAAAAGACCGATTCACTTTCCCATAAGGTCTACATCATTTGTAATACTGGTTTGCAACCTCGGAAAGTTTGCATGGTCGTAGCTTTCAGAACATAGCATGGATATCGTCCAAAAACATTTTTTTTGCGTGCTTTCTGTTGCAGCACGCAGTCAGAATAAGGGTGGTTAGCTTATAGTATTAGGTGTACAAATAAGTTTTAAAGATTTTCTTTTGTGGGACTTATGACTCTAATTTACATATCTGACATTTCCAGCGTTGTTGGCATGTGACCGTAACTGATCCAGAGTATAAAATGTGACACAGAACTTTGCCCAACAGTCAAAAGCACTTGCACATCGGTAGGTGAAAGATTGTAAGCGATGCGAAATCAAGAAATAGCCAAAATTAAAATATCTGCATCTCATCATGGATACTCAGATGACATCGTTAATTCTATCGTAAAGAAAATAAATGCACATTAGATACCACTTTAATAAAAGATCGTAGACCAATGAAATATGTGGGATCACTACCATACATTCCCAGCATCATCAATATACTCTAAATCATCTGCTATCGTGACAACATTGGCGTCGGTGTACGAACACACAATGTACTATCAGGAATAAAAAATGATAGAGACATTGTTCCTCTGGACAACCAATATGGAGTATATGTCATCCCACTGAAGACAATAGACATTCAAGATGAAGATCGTATATATGTTGTATCTACACTTCGCTTATTAAAAACTCGTTTAAAAGAGCACTAATATAACATCAGGACAAACTCATCAAGGACTTCCATATCAAGGCTATCATACAACGGATCTCATTACTCATGTTGGAGCGAATCCCACATCCTCGCCATGCCCTATTCAAAAGCATCAATCCGAATAATGGAAAGTCCGTTTGTTCACAAACATGGTGAAGTATGTTGCAATGATGATACTCCTTGTCACATCCCTTTACCTTGCAAAACGGTGCTTAATGAGTTATGACATATAGAGACTTACACCAATTATTTCCTTCATACATAGTTTTTAATATGTTGCTTGACACGTAATATATTTATCGATGTTAACAAACCATTCACGAGATATGATGTCCATCACGAGCATGTGACAATATCAAGAAAATCACATATCATTATTGTATTCAAATCATACTCAGTTCCATTCTCCTAATAACATTTGAAGATGGGTCCATTGCGGGCCTGAAAGTTCTAATGTTTACTGTATGAAATAAATAATTTACTTCATCACAATAAATCATCTAAACAGTCAAATGTGTTATTTGAATCTGGTATTTGAATAAGATCGTGTAAAGACGGAGGAAATCAACATAGAAAGTCAACGTAAACACGATAGAACATTTACTTAGTATTTACTTAGTATTACTTAGTGACACTGCATTTATTCGACACTGCATTCGTTACGAATTGCATCAAGGAAAAAGTGGTGCAGAGGCATTTGCGTCGATCTGTTCTGTTCTGTTGTAGAATATTGTATCGAAAAGCACTTGTGAATTTTGGTTTAGACGGATTTTGATGTTTGCGATGGAGAACGTAGCGGCTCGCCGCAGAAGGTTAAACATGAGGAACTTCAAGCATTGCTAGATGAATATTCGTCTGGAACGCAAAAAGAACTAGCTGAACAACTGGGGGTAACTCAACAAACCATTTCGAATCGTTTACGCGCATAGGGAAAGATTCAGAAGGAAGGAAAATGAGTGTCACATGACCTGAGCCAGAGGAACAAGGATGAAAGTTTCATGAAGTGTTTGAATCTGTTGAATAAAGAACACAGAAAGTATTTCCTATAGAAAATCGTTACGGGTGATGAAAAGTGGATATGGCACGACAATCCCAAGCGCAAAAAACAACAACACTGGGTTGACCCCGGTGAAGCAACGACTTCCACACCGAAATGCAATATTCACTCCAAGAAAGTTCTGCTGTGTACCTTGTACGATATAGAGGGTGTGCTGTATTATGAACTATTGAAACAGGGTCAACCTGTTACTGCTGATCGCTACAAGCAACAATTGCTGCAATTGAACCAGGAAATCTGTCGGAAACGTACATCTGCACACAAAGGATTGCTTCTCTCGAAATCGGTGAAGGAAACGTTATTGACGCTTGGCTGGGAAGTTTTGGAGCACCCGACGTTTAATCCCGACATAGCCCTTTTAGATAATAATTTCTTCCGATCGATGCAACATGATTTATCTGCTGTATGGTTCCGGACATGTGACGAAGTGCAGGAGTGGATTGACGACTTCATCGAGTCACACGAAGAAATATTGTTCATGGCTGGAATCCGTCAGCTGCCCGACCGATGGCGGAAGGTGATAGATAATGACGGCGCATATTTTGATTCGTAAAGGTATTGTTGTTTTCTCTCAAATTACATGTTGTGTTGTCTTGAAACACTTTAAAACTTATTTGTACACCTAGTACAAACTCTTAGACTTCTGTGAAGGAATTTTCTTTCGACAGGAGCGTGACATAACATTTACTCTGCGACAATAAATAGTGTCAAAAAACGTGCACCTTGTTGATAACTTGGTAGTTTTTCCGAAGAAAATATTGCTGAAAGATTTATGGTACGCCAGAGTTACATTCACGGGGCTAAGTCAGTTTTCTCTGTAAATCCGTGGACTTTAATTTGTTCGTAACTAGTGCTGCCAAAAACCTGATTTCGGATTTCAAAATATTCGAAATATCATAAATCCGAAATCCGGATCTGAAATCCAAATTTCAAAATCCGGATATTTGGATATCCGGCTAGTGCTGTCAGAAACCGGATATTTTGAAATTCGGATTTCGGATTTTAAAATATTCGAGATATCATAAATCCGAAATCCGGATTGCCGCATGAAAACCGAAATCTGGATTTGAAATCCTGATATTCGGATAGTGCTATCAAACAACGGATATTTTTAAATCCGGATTTCAAATTTCTAAATATCATAAATCCTAAATCCGTATTGCCGCATGAGTTTGTTACAGGATGAAACACTGCAATTTTATTTATTATCCCTTCACTTAGTACAACATCAATGTCACGAAAGATCACTTTGTCTAATCAAACGAGCATCGTGCAGCAAAAAAACGCACGTTCACAAATTTCTGCATTAAGGTATCAAAAACCTGAGGCGCCAGATAGATCTATGTTGTTGAGATGTCTGAATATTCACTGTTCTAAGTCCGGATATTCGAATATCCGAGGTTCGGAATCCGGTTATCCGAACATCCGAGGTTCGAAATCCGGATATCCGAAGTTCATAGTCTGGTTATCGGGTGTTCGAAATATTCGAATGCTAAAATCCGGTTTTCGGATAGTAAAATATCCGGAAATCCGACATCCGTGAACAGAACTTCCGAAATTTCTACTGCAAATTATCTCCTTATGAATCTTTTAATTCTTAAAATTTTAGCTGTCTTGATAATTTATAGCGTTTCTATATTTATCTGCCGTCTGAATTTTGTCTTTAACTTGTGGTATTTTTACGATGTTCGGTGACAAGATTTAAAATCAGAAAATTATTAGTTCCTTCATAAGTAAATTTCTGTTTATTTTACAGAATTTCCGGAAAATTTTAATTCACAGTTTCATTATACTTATAGAATAAGAGTAGGTACAAATTATAACGACTCAAGTTGTTTGCGCGATTATTCCCAATTTCTTGTCCAAGAAAAAACGAACACGAAAACACATTTTGAATGTAAATGTGTGAATCCTCCGTAGATCATGAAAAAAATGAATTTTTTTTTTTTTATCGTGAAAATCGAAATCAGGTGAAATACAATGGTTAGTAGTACTCTACGTGTGGGACCCAAATGAAATCACAGAAATCGAAAAATAAAATAAAAATAAAAATACATACACAGGCACTACCGGACATTTGAAATTCGCTAGTTTAGCAAACTAGTACCCTCCTTTGCGTGGTGTCCGAGGTGTTTGAATGCTGGCGTTTTTGTCATTAGTGCAGATGGATGCTGTTTCGAGTACAGGGTGGGGAGAGGCATGGGTTTTGTGCTTGCTTTGAAGCGTATGGGTTGTCTCTTGCAGTCATCAGCGGCCCTAAATTTGGGACATGGGTTTTCGTATAACCCTAAGAGCTGTTCATGGTAGATATTAAACACCGAATTAAAAAAAAACTGGAACTTAATTCTCCAGGTGGTAGGAGCTTTGGAAGAGGCAATGCGAAATTGTGTCATATGTCTAATAGTAGACTGCCCTAAAAGCGTCCTGTCTTTTTGTAGTATTCATCGTCGTTAAGATACGCATATATGCGTTCTCGCCACTATGAGCCTGAAAATTCTTTCGATTCAATATTGCGTTCTCGCGGCTTTTGAACAGGTCTTCGATGAACGCATTATTGCGTAGTCTCCGCTTTGGGCACATAAACCTCCGAACGTATACATGCGTGCTTGCCACTTGGATTGTTAAGCAAATGTTTTCATAAGTTGCATAAGTACGACTTTAAAGTTCAGCTTGTCCCATAAGTCTCACAAACCACAGTTTGTGCCTCGTACGAAACTTGCGAAGAAGAAACAGATAAAATTGTGCAGTTTGCTCCAGAAATTCATGCAAACGATGTAGACAAGTTATTGAATCGCATTGGATTGAACTGGCAAATGAAGACCATACTAACGAAGAAGAAGCGAAGCTTGCAAAAGCCACTCATACTGACTTCTGAAAGAAAAAAAGAGTCACCACGTTTGACCACAAAGGAGAAATTTTCGTTTTGTCAGATGACATCAGGAATGATGGATCCCAATGCGACGGCTCTTAAACTTCAAACAGCTCTGAATGATTTGTTAGCTTGTAATCAGAAGATTTATGAAGAGAAGAAAATGAGTATTGTTCAGTCATCTCTTGATAAACGTTGGGTGCAGAAACCTTGTATTATTTTATTAGCGTAAACTAGCTGATATTGCCAAGCTTTCGCGCACCAAAGGGTGACTAATAGGCCAGACTAATACTAACCTCTGCAGAGAGGGCTTATACACTGCTGGTCACCCACAATGCAACACCAAGAAGGACACCAGATAGCAAAGCCAGATTTACTGGACACATAACAACAGATACAAAGATGAAACGATTGAGCTTACAGGCCCGTGCGACTTGCGGAACACGCAGACATCAATAGTTCGTGTGACCCCATGGATGGCAATAACGGCCACTACACGCCACGGCATCGAACGAAAGAGGCTTTGGATGTGGGCTTGGGGTATGTCGGTCCAGGCCGCTTCCACACGTTGCCACAGTTCATCAATCGTAGCCGCGGGTGGTGCCTGCCGGACCACTCGGTTGCCGATCAGTGACCAGACGTGTTCGATGGGCGACATTTCGGGAGAACAGGCGGGCCACGGTAGCAGTGACACCTGGTAGGCCGTGAAGAATTGTTGCACGATGCGCGCCACGTGCGGGCGCGCATTGTCCTGTTGAAACGTGGCCGCTGGCAGGCCCTGCAGGTAAGGGAGGACTACAGGCTCCAAAACGTCGGGAGTAAAATGCGTACCAGAAGGGGGCGGGTGTCCTATACAATTGCGCCTCAAACCATAACGCCAGGCGACGGACCGGTATGGCGATGCATAATGCAGGCATCATATAGTCTCTCGCCGCGGTGCCGCCATCCGCGGATCCGACCATCGTGGTGTTAGAGACAGATGCGTGATACGTCGAAGAAGACAATGTCGTGCCATTCCGTAGTGCAGGTGTGGCACTCAACGGCCCACTGCAGCCGCACTCGCCGGTGGTGTAACGTCAATGGTAATCGGAGCAATGGGCGCCATGCGACAAGTCCCAGCTCCTGCAGACGACGTCGAACGGTACGTGCTGATACAGGTTGTTGCGCAACACCCCTAATTCCTGCGCTAACGTTCGTGATGTGGAGGTGCGAGCCGTCAATGTCCGCCGCACAACATACCGGTCCTCTCGTTCGATGGTGTGCAGCGGCTGCGGCTATCGCTGACGTCGGTCCGTCCGTCCCTCCTGCACCCACCGAATCCACACTCGCCTCACTGTGGCTGGATGTAGTCCCACACGGGCGCCAATGTCTCGGTACGATAAACCGCTATCGCGATAAGCCACCATTCGTCCTCTGTCAAACGCCGAAACGTGCTGGAATGACTGCAGTATTGTGCGATGAGGCATCAGGAAGCTTCCCACGCACAGGTCCGGCAGCACAACACGCTTCCACTACTTGCACCCCGTCTTCTGTGCACCCTTCTTATAGTGCTTCTCGGTGGCGTGCCGGGCGCATATGCTTTTGCATTTGTCCTGCAATGCTAATCGTTTGCATGTCCTCTCGCGGGCGACGCGTTATGCGAATTTCAGGTCAATCGGATGCTTCCTTCTTGGTGTTGCATTTTGGGTGGCCAGCATTGTAGTAAACATAAAATAGATACTTTCCTTGAGTTAACTTCAAAATGAGTAAATTGGAAAACGTAAAAGTACACCAATGTAATAAAATGTATATGAAACTAGTAGTTTAATCCGGTATTTTATTCGCGTAGACAAATATGTATTTATTTAACGCTGAGCTTTTAAGCATCAACCTGACGGGATTTTAAAATCTATAACTTATACTGTACACAATGAAGAACAAGTTAGTAAACTCATGCAATGCATTGATTTTGATACGCTTTCTAACATACCAGAAATCATTCCTCAAGTTATGAGGATAATGGCTGTGGAATAAATCTCGCTCCTGTGCCCTAACCTTTGACCCCATTTCGATGATATTCAACAGAACCGGTTCACTATACCTCCGGAACAACATGATAACGTTTTGTCGCAATCGAAACATTTTTTGGTAAGTTATGATGCACAAGGGCAATAAAATGGATCCCACTCCAGTGTCCTGACCTTTGACCCCATTTCTCCCATTTTCAATAGGGTTCGTCCCCAGCGCTCCCTACCACATACTAAAATTTCATCGAAATCGAACCATTTCTACGCAAGTTATGACGCATAAGGGCAATGGAACAAATCCCGCTCATATGTCCTGCCTCACCTTTGACCCCATTACGCCCATTTTCAATAGGGTTCGTGCTCAGGTGGTTCCCTACCACATACTAACATTTCATCGAAATCGAACCATATTTACGCAGTTATGACTCATAAAGGCAATGGAATGGATTCCACTTTTATGCCCTTACTTTTGACCCCATTTCGCCCATTTTCAAGAGGGTTCGTCCCCAGGTGGTTCCTTACCAAATACTAAAATTTCATCGAAATCGAGCCATTTTTACGAAAGTTATGACGCATAAGGTCAATGGAATAAATCCCGCTCTTATGCCCTGCCTGACCTTTGACCCCCAATTTGCCAATTTTCAATAGAGTTCGTGCCCAGGTAATTCCCTACCACATACTAAAATTTCATCAAAATCGAACCATATTTACGCACGTTATGACGCATAAGGGCAAATGAATGGATGCCGCTCTTATGGCGTGACCTTTGACCCCACTTCACCCATTTTCAATAGGGTTCGTTCCCTGGCGGTCCCCTACCACATACTAAAATTTCATCAAAATCGAACCATTTTTACGTGAGTTATGGTGCCGACAGACAGACGGACGGAAAAAGTTGGAGCATATACGCTTCTTCAACCTACGGTTGGAAAGCGTAAATAAGCAAAACTGAAATTCGTTTACCGTTTACGAAAATAGTCATTTGACGTAAAGCATGCGGCATCGCGTTTAGAAAATCATGTTCCACGTGCGTCATGGATCATTATTTATATAATAATGAAATATTACATTACATTCAACGTTTATCTAAAGATGCACCATTCAGATGGCAGCTCTTACGATGCAATTTCGTTCAGGATATCTGGCCTCATCAAGATCTCGATAGTTTCTCTCACAGTGGCTTCTCTTTGGGTGGTGTATGTGGATGTGCATTTGAATCCTGTCAAACTGGGATAGTTGCGCTGAATAAGACCTCCCTAGAAAGAGCAGTAGCCGGTCTTGGTCTTCCGTCCTGTATGTCTCTAGCAAACTCTTTTATTCTGGTCCTTATTGATCACTTGGTCATTCCGGCATAAAACTTCACTGTTCCATCCTGACAACGTACAATAATGGCATAGATACCCGCGTAATCGCCAGTGTCGTATTTCATTTTACTCTCGATAAGTTCTCCAGGCAGATCGAACAGCCCGTGCCTGTTGCATAGCAACAGTCATGCATGCCGTAACAACTTTCTGCATCGCAAAAGGCATCGGGAAACGTAATTGTTAATGATGATTTAGATAATAACCTTGTGCCAATTGTAACGCCTATTATATACGAGTGTTATACCGAAAGTAATGCAAAAGTGGGCATAATTTTTTTATTAACTGACGGAGGTCGTTCAAATTGCTCATGTTGGTAGATTAACTCCTTCTCTATACAAAGGTACTACTCAACATAGTCTCCATCACAAGCGATGTATTTGCGCCATCGTTGAACCCAGCTTTCTAATCCACTTTGAAAAAATGCAGGTGTGGACTGTTGTACTCTCTTCTTCACAGCCACTTTCACCTCGTTTATATCATCAAATCGTTGTCCCCGGAGACTGTCCTTCATTGGACCGAACAGGCGGAAGTCGGAGGGCACCAGATATGAGCTGTACGGTGGATGGGGAACCACCGACCAGCCTAATTTATTGATCTCCTGATTTGTTGCCAAAGATGTGTGTGGTCTCGCATTGTCATGGTGAATGTGGATCCTTTCAGATTCTTGTTTGATCTCTTCTTCCTCGTGGTTTCTTTAAGTTCTTTTAGTGTCTCAATGTACCGCTCGCTGTTATCGGTACTGCCATGTTCCAGAAAATCAAGAAGAATGACACAAATGTCATCCTAAAAAATAGTCAGCATGGCTTTCTGTGCTGATCTCTGTCTTTCGAACTTCCTAGGACTTAGTGATGGGGTGTGACACCATTCCATGGATTCAGTCTTCCGTTCCGGATCGTACACATTGGCTCACGTTTCATCCTTCTGTCACCAGATCCAAAACAAAACGTGTATTCATTGGCTTCAAACTCTCCCAGCAAATCAGAGCAGAATTTCACCCATCTACCTTTCCAATCGGGTGTCAACTGCCGAAGTACCCACTTTGGACACATGTTCCGATACCCTAAGTCTTCCATCATCTTCTGTATGGCATTGTGACCACATTCCAGTTGTGCAACAAGCTCACGGATTGTGACTCGTCTCTCCGCGAGAATCAATTCATCCACTCGCTGACGATTCGTGTCAGTGGTCGCAGATGATGGTCTCCCACTGCGTGGTTTGTCTTCAATGCTGGTTTCACCTTTAAACTTCTTCGTGGATCTGAGCACATTGCTCTTCTGAGTGGTGTCATCTCTGTAAATATTCTGTAGCCTTCTGTGAATGTCGGAGAGCCAGAAACCTTCCTTCCTCAAGAATTCAATGACCGCGCGTTTCTTCTGCTTGGAATCCATTATTTGCCTGCAATGAAGAGGAAAGGTTACTATAGAGGAAGAGTTACTCTACCAGCATGTGCAATTTGAACGACCTCTGTCCATTAATAAAAACGTTATGCCCACTTTTGCATTACTTTCAGTACAACCATTGTACTTTCTGCTTTATTAGAAACTAAAATGCCATCTCCAGGGTTTCGGTTGTGAATCAAGAAAAAACTAAAATAAGCGTTTATGTGGAATTTTGTCCCATCGCCGATTGGCTTGATTTTTTACACAATACTTTATAAAAGCAGTTTTACTTTAATTCCATCTCATTATGATCTATTAAAAGCATTTAAATAGAAAATAATAAACTGTTTTAATAAATATTGCAAATAAAAAATCAAGTCAAACTAGAATGAAACAAATTTTCATATATAGTGAAAAACAATAAAGTGCATAATATAAAATACTCAGAAACCTTAACCACAGAAAAAATAAATTCCCCAAATACAACATGCGTCTACAAATCTCTAATGCCTGTAAACTTATTTTAAATTATGAATCTGAAATACGCAAGAAAATATATTTAAGACAGAATTACAATCAATAGAAGGGCAACACTAGAATACAACAGCGCCTAAAGCTATAAATTCAAATTCGCGCTCAAAAGAAAAGACAACCATGCTGATGGTTATCTCATAGTATGAGACCGAAATATATTCATGTAACTTCATACTCTTATTCTGAGGCTGTGACGTATACTGTAACGTAACTTTCCTTTTTAGTTTCTTTCTCTATGTAAATTTGAGCTTGTCCTCCTTCGCGTTTCTCAAACTTAACGTGATACCTTCTCTTTCGCAAGAGTATGGTTGACAACGACCCTGAGGTCAGAGCGTATGACGTGTGTATGTGTCCGATGAGAACTGAATGTTATATAATGTTTGAGCACCAGCAATATATGGAGATGATGGTAGTATAATGATATAGTAGTTGCAGAAGTTGAAGTACTTAAATTTGCGATTTCTTGACATCTGTGTGTTTAACACACTGGTGTGCAAAAATTAAGGACGAAGAGGAGAAATTCGCATAACAGCGGAACCAGCAGGCAAAACAGACCGAAAGACCACTCAGGAGATAGACTAGGGTCCGGTATGGTAGGGCATGCGCATATATGCAGCATGTGCAGCATGACGGGGGGGAGAGTGTCGGAAGGATATAAAGCACACGGGCGGTGTACGCTCAGCAATTCGGTGAAAGCTATTGCACGGTGTACATCGGTTTGAACGACGTCGAGTTCCTGCCACCGTGGGATATGGCCAACAGGCAATCCAATAGACGACATCTGGATGACTTTACCTGAGATCGCGTCATTGGGAAGTTGGAAGAAGTTCGAAGTGTGACTAGTGTGGCCGAGGAGTTCGGGATCTCTCACAGCATCGTGTCACGAGCTTGGAGAACATTTCAAACGACAGAAACAGCTGTCCGAGAGTTTAGACGTGGTCGTCCACGAGCAACCACGGCGGCGGACGACCTGTACATTGTCCTACAGGCGAGAAGAGACAGACGGCAGACAGCAGGAGAAATCGGAAGGCACATTCAATAAACAACTGGACGTCCGTTATCGCGTTTTACCGTGGCCAGGAGGCTGCACAAAAGTGGTCTATTTGCACGACGACCAGTACGGTGTGTGCCATTACCACCTGCTCATCGGAGACGGCGGTTTCTGTGGTGCCAGGAACACAAGAACTGGGCACATCAGCAATGGGGTCGAGTTCTCTTTACGGATGAGAGCCGATTTAGTCTGACGAGCGTTTCTGGACGTATACACATCTGGAGAGAGCAGGGAACACGCAATCACACCTCCAACATCATTGAAAGGGACCGGTTTGGTGGTGGCGGAGTTCTCGTTTGGAGCGGTATGATACTTGGTAGCCGTACTGACCTCCACATCTTCCAAGAAGGTTCAGTCACTGGTGTCCGCTATTGTACCGAGGTTCTCCTGCCTCACGGCTCCTTGACAACCTCGTCCTAAATCCAATCGAACACGTGTGGAACCTTCTCGGGAGACGCTTGGCAGCACGTCACCAGCCGCTAGCAACGATTCCGCAGCTGCGATTGGCGCTACAAGAGGAATGGGCCGCGATGCCTCAACAGCTTCTTGACAACCTCGTCCTCAGCATGGACAGACGTTGTAAATCTTGCAACGCAGTCGGGGTGACCATATCCCCTACTAAAGGCTGGATTTTTCTTGGCAGCCGCCTGTCACATGGACGTTTCTGTTTTCTCTCCAGTTGTGCTCGAAGCTACATTTTCAATAAAGTGTCTTTGTATCCTTTGGTTTCCTTGTTTGGACAGATTTGCTCACTTGTCCCATATTATTACATCTTGGGGATCTTATGGTATGTTTTGAGTCGATGTGGAGCATTTCTGCATGACGTTACATTCGAAAAACCGTCTCGTCCTTAATTTTTGCACGCCAGTGTATTTTAAGCTGTTTTTTTATTTCTCGTTAAATGTTTTTTAACAAGTAATTGGATGTTTTCAGTAATGTTGTTCAAGATTGAGTCGTGCTAGAGAAGTTTTTGCTGAATAAAGAATAACAGCTAACATTTTGTGGTTATTTGAGTGACTCTTGATTCATTAAAATTCACGTTATTAAGAACTGATTTGTTTAGTGTTCAGACATCTGTACTTAAACGAACATTACCAGGTCTTGGTAGAGAATAATATTTACTGTCCTGCGTGGGAAGAAAGTTAAGACAAACTAAACGCAAAAATACTATTTTTCGACATCTAAATTGTGCCGAGATATCGATATTGTTACCAAAATGTTGCTTATGGCAGCATAACAGGAGAAAGGAGAGAAGAAGCAAGAAAGCAGGATATTTAAAACTTCCGTCACTCTATCAAGGCAACCTTCAAAAAACAAAGGGTAACTAGTAATAATCTTCGTCATCGAGAGAAATTCAATATAGAAGTAAACAACACCATGATGAATTTGTACGACTGTGTCATACGAGAAGACGAATTGAAAGCAAGCATTAACTCTTAGAAGTTGTAAACTGCATCAAAAAAGCACTCGGAGGGAGCTTAAAATAGAATAAATACACGTGAAAAAAAGAAATCCGATATAGTTATCATAAATAGGAAAGAACAGAAATATATGAACATGAATTTCCATGCGGAGACCATAACCGTAGCTTGAAGGTTTAAAACATAAATGTAGTACGATATACTCCGAGAGTTAGTTCCGTTCTTCCATTCGTTGTTGCCTCCAGAAAAATTTCCGAGCATAACATAAAAGTAAAAAGAAAGAGGAAAAGAAACATCTGTTCATTTAGGGGAAATCTGAAATTTCCCTTTAAAGTGATTTGAGAAGTTGAAGATAATACAACCGCGCACTCTTCTATGAAGAAAGCTAACTGGAGATAAAACTTGGATAAAGATTCCACGTTCAGTAAAACTTCATGTTCCTTGTTAAAATTTCAGAAACTACTGTGCTTTACTGCTTGATGACTTAATTTGTGAAGACTGTATGGCACTCTCCGCTTAATAAGCAAATATTTTGCAAATACAGGGCGCTTTATTTGATTTCTTCTTATCGGATATTGTTGAATACTGCACTTCACTACGAGCTTGCGCACATACACACACACAAGCTCATAAAAAACAGAGCAACTAAAAGGAGTCGAGCTACGACTTTGATTTTTACACGATATGCTCATTAGGCATTACGGAACAAATTATTAGTATCTCGGTGTCACGCGTAACTGGTGCGTCTATGTAGCTGATAACCGTTTTCACCACCTGCTGTTCGCGCTGGGACATCGATTAGAATAATGTCAGTACAGCCTGTGGAATGGCCATCCAGGTTGTACTGACCCGCTTCCATAGTTCATCAACAGGTGTTGGCGGACGGTCGTACTGCTGTACCTGTCGTTTGACCATGTCCAGAAATTGTCTACAGGTAAATAATCTAGTGGTCTACCAGGCCAAGGCAGAAGTGGTATGATGTTATCCCTGAAGAAGGCACGTGTTGCAGCTGAAACATACGGCGCGGCATTGTGCTGCTGAAATTTTGCACCGGGGAAGTCTTGAAGGTATAGTACGGCAAATGGCCGTTTAATCTCATTGACCTAGCGGTCACTCGTTGTGGTTGCACGGACTCTCACGAGAGGTGTTCTGTTTTCGTACCCGATAGTACCCCAGGTCATAATGCCTCGTGTTGTTGCCATATTCCTGGTGAAAATACTCTCTTCCCGACCCCCCCCCCCCCCGGTCATCAACGGAAAGAGATGCGGCCGTCATTTTCGCCTAAACAGAAGCTTGCTTTTATCAGAACACGATACTGGCTATTCGTCTCGTCAATCACTTTGTTCAATTCACCATTACATCCTGGAGTGTCAAAGGTAGACGGTAGAGGGGTCGACGAGCCTGCAGTCCGATAACCGGTGACGTACTACTACATCTGACATCGGATAGTGTGTCACGGTTCGCCACTGCTGCGCCAACTCCGTTCATAATGTAGAACGGTCACTCAAAGTCATCCTCATGAGATGACTGTTGTTCTTCGTCGTTTTCTGTGTACGATGTCGAGAACCTTCTTTTCGTGTCCTACTCCTTTCTTCGTACTATTCCGTGCACAATGTTGTCACGACAGACACACTGGTTACTGTCGTGGCAAGAAGCATTGCAGTCTGTCATGCCGGTGCGTCCTGTGTTCGACGGTCACACTGTGTACCGTCATCTACCGGAGGGATAAATTGTAGTCTGTCATGTCGATAACACGACATCTGTCGAAATCGCTGACGTAACTCAACGAATGTCTTGCACGACGATGAGGCATTTTTACCTACTGCTGACTACGACGATGAGGCATATTTACCTACTGCTGACTACGAAGATGAGGCATATTTACCTATGCTGACTAAGCATCGACGTGATGACCGAACCACGCGGCGCTCAAAACAGAAAAACGGCCGTTTCCGGTCTGTGCCGCTGCGCGATCTGATTTGCCTAGACTCGGCAGGCATGCATCTATCGTGCCCAAATGCTAATCATTTCTACGTTACTATATAATTTCTGATCCTATTCATTTCTGCGATTCTATACAATTTATGCTCCTAATCATTTCTACGATATTATATAATTTCTGATCTTAATCATTTCTCCGATACTCAATAATTTCAGATCCTAATCATTTCTACGATACTACATAATTTCTGATCTTAATCATTTTTCCGATACTATATAATTTCAGATCCTAATAATTTCTGCGATACTATATAGTTTATGATCCTAATCATTTCTACGATACTATATCATTTCTGATTCTATTCATGTCTGCGATACTATATAATTTCTGATCCTAATCATTTCTGATTCTAATCATGTCTGCGATACTATATAATTTCTCATCCTAATCATTTCTGATTCTAATCATGTCTGCGATACTATATAATTTCTGATCCTAATCATTTCTGATTCTAATCATGTCTGCGATACTATATAATTTCTGATCCTAATCATTTCTCTGATATTTTATAATTTCTGATTTTTACTATATAATTTCGGACCCTAATCATTTCTCTGATATTTTATAATTTCTGATTTTTACTATATAATTTCGGACCCTAATCATTTCTGCGATACTATGTAATTTCTGATCCTAATCATTTCTCCAAAACTATATAATTTTTTATCCTAATCATTTCTCCGATACTATATAATTTCAGATCCTAATCATTTCTGCGACCCCACATTATTTCTGCGATCCTACATAATTTCTGCGACACTATATAATTTCTGATCCTAATAATTTCTGCGATACTATATAATTTCTGATCCTAATCATTTTTGCGATACTATATAAGTTCTGATCCTAATCATTTCTGCGATACTATGTAATTTCTGATCCTAATCATTTCTGCAATACTATATAATTTATGATCCTAATCATTTCTACGATACTACATAATTTCTGATCTTAATCATTTTTCCGATACTATATAATTTCAGATCCTAATAATTTCTGCGATACTATATAGTTTATGATCCTAATCATTTCTACGATACTATATCATTTCTACGATACTATATCATTTCTAATTCTAATCATGTCTGCGATACTATATGATTTCTGATCCTAATCATTTCTGATTCTAATCATGTCTGCGATACTATATAATTTCTCATCCTAATCATTTCTCTGATATTTTATAATTTCTGATTTTAGTCATGTCTGCGATACTATATAATTTCGGACCCTAATCATTTCTGCGATACTATGTAATTTCTGATCCTAATCATTTCTCCAAAACTATATAATTTTTTATCCTAATCATTTCTCCGATACTATATAATTTCAGATCCTAATCATTTCTGCGACCCCACATTATTTCTGCGATCCTACATAATTTCTGCGACACTATATAATTTCTGATCGTAATAATTTCTGCGATACTATATAATTTCTGATCCTAATCATTTTTACGATACTATATAAGTTCTGATCCTAATCATTTCTGCGATACTATGTAATTTCTGATCCTAATCATTTCTGCAATACTATATAATTTCTGATCCTAATCATTTCTGCGATATTATTATCATATCCTATAAAATCAAAGCCTGAACTGGAATCCATTCAGGTGTTGTGTTTCTATTGAACATGGGTGTATATTCGTTAGAACTTTACTAGGTGTATAAAACCTGTGAAATTTCTATTTCCACACCTGTCGTACTTTCTAGATTATTAATTGTCTGAACAACATGGCTGAGTTCAGAACACGGTGCGGACTTCTTTATAAAAACCATATAGCCGGAAACAGATAGTGATTTAATGCGACTATCGATGAAGCAGCTAAACGATTGTAACAAAACAAAAACGTCGATTTTCTATGACAAAAGAGCAGAAAAAGACTTACTGACTTGGTTCTATGAATTCAAAGAATGTTTCAGTAAAGGGTTCGAGATTGGTGCTGGCTTCTCGTACAATGGTAAATTAAAGTTAAGAGAAGTTGTAAAGAATGTTAAAATCAATTCTACATATTACCAAAAATAATGTTTTACCCTTAATTTAAAGAACAAGTACCATTCCTTTATCCACAGAGCCTTTAAAAAGTAGAACTCTATCAGAATAAGGTCATACCGCCAAATCTAAAACTCTATTTCTTGGAAAAAAGAAAACGAGACATGTATCAAATCTCTACCTTTCTCTCACATTCTTTCAAATTCTCCTCATGTGTCACCAATGGTTTATGATAAGTGAAACAAAATACCACTACCAATTCTACGAAATCCCTTATTATCTTAGAAATCTAGATGCAAGTTCATAGTCCAGAGAAAGGGCTATCAGATAGAATATTAAATAAAGAAATCGTTATTTTAAACATCAATTATATTGATAGAATATAGTTCTAAAATTGTCAGAAAATCCTCTGTACTTGCAGTATCATTTAACGTTAGATAATCAATTCAGCAGTTACTGTTCTTATGTCTCTCTGATGCCTAATTTAGAGCTTCAAATATCTAATGGCTTATTCAAAAACACAATCGTGGTAAAACTGCGAGCTTCGAAACGGTCAAAATCAGTTTCCCGTAAAGATATCAATGGAAAAGGTTCACAGACATATAACAAAATCTGTATGAGACTTTAAGATGGATTTGAACAAACTTGTAATTTTCGCAAGCCTAGCCTGAAAGCAAAATTAACCAGAAAGACATCTTTCTGACGTCGGAATATAATAAATGTCAAATACGTACTTTACCTTTCAAAAAAGTATTCCTTTTTTTCAGTTATCTTTCACATAACCTAATAATTTATAAGAAGAGTTCAGGTATGTATGTATGGCTCTACCTAATCTAGAACAACGTGACACTCTTAGGTGTTGTTTATTATCTCTCTCGTTACAATTTATACCAACAAGAGTGTTTATACATCGTACTTTATAAATTTGGGGAACAATATTCACGACAGAATACTATTTACAGGCGTACAGAGATTCACCATGATTTACAAAACTCATCAGGAAAAAATATCAGTGGGAAGTATTTATCAAAGTAAACAGGAAAAGCTTATGGAATGCATGGTTAAGATAAAGAAACCTTTGGTAGCATAAACACGGTTTTGTATAGAATTTCCAAAAAAATGACCGGAAAAAATTAATAAAACAGGTGCTATCTATGCAATAATTCCTAATATTTAGTAATTTATCCCTGGGATTTGTGAAACGTTTTTCTGAAGTCCAAATACGTTTTACTCTAAGTTTGTATCGACAGATTTTGAAAATTTATACATAATGAGGTGTTCAAGTGATTATGTTAAAAAGGGCGACAATTACATCTAGTATTACCTGTATGTTGGATTGTTCATTAAACGTTTGTTGTTCAGCTTTTTCTGACGTAGGAGTTATTAAAATACAAACATGGAGAACACTAACGAGAAAACTAGCATTAAAAGCATGCTAGTTAAAACCCCAGAAGGGGCATGGGAATGTCATTTCTCCCGAATTATCTAATCATGCACTACTTACTTCGGAGCTGATGATGACAAAAGATGTATTGCTGTTCTGAAAAACTTAGTATCTGACGTGAGTTGTATTTCCGTGTAGATAGATGTTCGTACGAAATTAAAATTTTCCTGAAATAATTCATTGGGATTTGTGTTGCTAAGAATTGATTGAGATTTGTGTTGTAGGGCACTGCTTTATAAGGAAAAATCCGGTTATGGTATCCATTGAACCAGCTCTGATTACTTACGTTTAATGGATTGAAATACTAATACTTACAACTATATTTCTCTACAATATATGTTATGTTTATTATTAATCACTTTTACTTTTTTATGATGCTGTAAAGGTACTTTATTTTCAGTCATATTATATAAATATAACCACGGGAAAGGGAAAAATATTGCACAATATGCGTCAGTTTTCGAAACACAGGAGAAGGTTAAAATAGAAACAAGCGTGTTAAACTGTTGTTCTAAATTTGAATTAGAGTAAAATGTCTTTTTGAACCATGAAAATGGATTTCGATAGAGCTTTCGCTTCAATTGATAAGCTATGAAAATACATTTGTTATCAAATTGGTTACTATTGTGTTATGCGCAAGTAACCTTGAAGACTATCATCAGTTCAGTCCTAAGGAATTAGATCTATGCAGCGAATTAACTGAAGAATGTTTCCTAATATGTTTATAATTACGTTAGGGTATGAAACGTTCTACATTGCAGCAGAAGTGATTTATTCAACAAATGCTTTGTGTTTCAAGACGATGAAAACGACGTTCTGTGTTTCGCTTATGGCGAAACATACGTGTTGCATAAAGTAAATCCTGACGAAAATGTTGCAGTCAACGAAGAAGCTTTTCGTAAACTACCAACTATACATGATAGTATAGGATGGAGATGTGCAATTGTCTTAACCGAAGTTACCCGAAGAATTGTCTTAACCGAAGTTACCCGAAGAATTGTCTTTTCCTCATGCTTCAGAACATTCATATAAATTATATAAAAAAATAATACGTTGTCTCTACAGCGTTTAAATTAAATTAAAACAAACTATTTTTGAGTTACAGAGTTAGCCTTACGGCATGTTGAATTTCTGTTTAAGTTTAATATACATATAAAATAGATCAGATGGGTTCTTGATCAAGGTTGTGACATTTCACCAGTGAAATATTATTTTTGTGAAAATTATTTTAACTATTTATTTTAACTAATTATTTTAACGTTACCCTTCTTTACGAAGCATCACACAGAATATACATCCAATATTTTCGTTTTTCATAATGTTGAATCGAATGAATTAAGAGTTAATTCATTAAGGATTACAATAATGAAAATATATGCAGTTCAGAAATTGTGAAAACGGCGTGATTCTGCTAGATGACTTGAAAATGAAACTTCCTTCCTAATGTCACTTAGTTTTTTAATTTTTCTATAGGAAAACATTGAATTTCTGTTAAAATTTAATATACAAAATAGACCAAATGGGTTCTTTATCAAGGTTGTAAGCCATCTACAGTGAAATATATTTTGAGAACATTGTTTTAACTAATGGCTTTACACTTTTTAGGAATAATCACACAGAATAAACATTCAATATTCTCGTTGTTCCTAATGTTGATTTTAATGAAAACCCGTGCGTTAGGGTTTACAATAATGACACAGTATACAGATAAGAAATTGTGAAAAGTATGTGATTCTGCTGGATGACTTGAAAATGAAACTTCCTTCGTGATGTCACTTAGTTCTTTCATTTTTCTAAAGGAAAACAGTGAAGAGGATTTTATTCGACAGACCTCTTAATTATAGTAATTTTCAGTTCATGATTACATATTCTGTCAATACCCAATCAGAGTGTAAACACTTTATTTTGCCGCAGATACCAATGTCCCATCTAACTCAAGGGTTCTATTTTTATGATACATGCAAAACTCAATGTGGAGGGAAAGAACAAGATAGGCGGAGAAACGAAAAGAAGACGAGACGATGCGTTAAAAGCTTTTATCATATCTTGAAATATGAATGGCAAACACGCGGTTTTACTTGAAGGAAGTCGACAGTTAATCAATGACATCGCGTTTCTACAAATAGAAAACGCGTTGCGAATAGGAACTTCGAAGTTAAAAAGCTAAAGAGGTACTCCGCGCGCATGCTGGCATTTACTTCGAAACGTAAATTGAAAAATGAAAATGAATATTTTAAGATTTCCTTTTAAAGTACATTATACAGATATTCCTCACGTCCGTTCCCCTATATTGATCCCAAATAAACAAGGTAAATATTTATAATGGGATGAGATGGAAATCATCTGAATCTCGGAAGTATTTCAGAGAAAAGTTCTTACAATCAAATCAGTTCTTTGCTTAAATTATTCAGTTTTGTTGTCGTTGCTTAGAAGTGATGAAAGTAATGAAACTTACCCGTACGAGCACGTGCTGAAGACAACGAAAGCTGCCGTGGCTACAACGAAGAAACGCCGCGTAAACATTCTTCCGATGCGGTCGAGAGACCCCATGCTCTACCTCCTCCTCCTCAGTTGCGGAAACTTTCAGAAAATGCTGCAAAAATTCTAATCAGTCTATCGTTTTATAATCCTCCGATAATTTCTGAAGGAGACGATCAGAGTTGGCAAACCATCACGCCGGTGATTCCTTCAATGCAGAAAACACTTCTCGAGCTACTTATATATATGGGAAGTGTAGCATTTTCTCTCACTTTCTTCTTATTCTCTCTGCCCCATCTACGCTGCTCTCCAGCTCTTTCTCTCTCTCTCTCTCTCTCCCCTCCTTCGCTCTCTCTTGCTTCCTTCCCGTCGGATACCTTGAACGATAGAACAACTGCGCATGCGCCAAAGAGAATCGTTCTTAATGGACATCTCTCCTCCAGACTCTGGTTCATCTTTATTGTTTTTTAGTTCTTTTTTTTTTTTTCGCTCTTCTCAATTTACGGTAGTTCTCATATGTTTCTTGTTTATCTCTCTCCAAGTTAGTTCATCATTCGATGAAATTAAGAAGGCTGAAGTTAAAAAGTGTTGGCAATGGGAAAGATGTTCGCAATACACTTGTGAAAACTTATTTTATGGGTATTGGGCCGCTGCTGTGATAAGTGTAATTTTAAGAATATATTTCCCCTGAAGTTCAGAATAAAGTGTTTGAAAAATAAATTGCCAAACGTCAGAGCATCGCATTTCAAACCATTGGTTTTTATGATGAGCGTGCAATATGTCATTGAGTAGCTACGGATTTCTATGATTCTTCGCAACATAAGAAAAAAAAAAGAAACTTTATATCTAGTTGTGCGAGTTTCTTATTTTGTTGAAAGAAGAGCAAAATAAAGAGCTATTCGCCATTTCTTTTTTAGAAACTCTTGCGTTTTCTTCGTTAACGTGTACATCACTCTGTGCCGCATTCGAATGTTAATAAGTTCGTCCGTGGAGGTAAAGTCAAGAATAAAAATAATGAGGTGCCTTATTAAATTTTTGCTGAAGAGGTCTCCGAAGCAGTTTCATGGTGGTACAGGACAGACTCTTTAAAAAACGATCTATTTTCTAATAAATACCGCTGTTAAACTACATACAAAAATGAGACATCCAGTTTTTAAAATACGTTGATTTGGAAAGAAATTTAAAGTACTGTTTTATAAATATATTTATAATGAAACATGATCTGAACGCGAGTATTTGAATTTCTTTTCAGTTAGTCATAGTTCGAGTGCAAACATTTTCGATTTCTCCGGAGCCACCCCGGTGACACAGTGGACTAAGCGCTGGCTTATGACATTTAGTTCGAGACAGGTCGGGGTTCGAATCCCGGTGAGGCGTGGATTAGAGTTCTGCACAAGCACGGTCCGCGGGCCTTGCTCATTTCTAAGTTGGGAAAACTGGCAGGGCTTTCAATATTTAGTGCAAAACAGACACGGGCCGAAAAACTCCCAACATAGAGCATTGAATAATTTCCCCTATAAGATTGAATAATTTCCCTATAAGATTGAATAATTTCCCCTATAAGATTGAATAATTTCCCCTATAAGATTGAATAATTTCCCCTATAAGATTGAATAATTTCCCCTATTGGAAAACGTAGAAGTTTTACGACATTCTCCACTCCTACAAAACAATTGAAGTGGATCAGGTCCCTTAGTTTTTCAATGTGAATGCGGTCCCTTCTCTCTTTCTCTAACTTTCACCCTTCTCTCATGCTTTAGGGCAGGCTATTAACTGCAGAATTTATAAACGGAGCCACCCACTCGCAGACGATCTTTTTTATTGTTCTGGTAGGCGGCACTTTGTTCTCTAGATGTGTAAAAAACTTTTAAGTTGTCTTAATTGGCACGGGAGAAATGGGCTGGGAGAAACTTACCTCTGTGTATAAATCTGTGCCGTATTTTCCCCATTTGTACTCTCAGGTAGTCAGCGGATGACAAATAAACCCTTAGGTATCCCAGTACAGTCGTTTTCAAAACTTATGTGACACTGGTTAGCTGTGCCGTCTGTCGTTGTTTTCCCTAGCATATGATCAGTTCAGTGTTGCTGATAAATACTCTTCCATACTTATTATGGAGTATAAGAAAGCGAAAGATTTTCGCAAAAAAATCTCTTCCGGAGAATATGTGCTTGTCGACAATGTATAGAACGATCGGATTCATAATTCTGGATATTTTGTACTTTTCGAATTAACCCTTACCCCCTTCCTTATCCCCAAGGATATTCCTGGTCTAGCGGTAAGCAATGATAATTAGAAAACACAGGAAATTTGAAAGGCACGGAAATCGTCGTTTACATGCAATATTTCTGAGTGTACAAGCCCCCTCCCTCGGCTCCTCAGACGTCACGTGACTTATACAGAGTCTCAGCTAGGTCTTCGTCCAAATCTCGAGCGCGTCTGATATACAGCGCGGGCTCTATTCCTTTTCGGGATGTAGTAGCCCCAAATTTGGGACGAACGACTTCATTTCCCTTAGATGACTTTGGGGATGTTTGGAATAATGGAAAAATCTCTTTGGGATATTTCTTGTGGTGTGAACACCAGAGATAGAAACGGGTCAACGGCTCAGGGGGTCAAAGGGTCGACAATTTCTAGTGGGTCAAATGGGTCGCGTCAAGGTGCTCCTGACCCGGATTTCGACCCGGTTTTATTTTTGGAAAGCAAAAAGAGAAACAAAATTTAAAGAAAGCTGGGCACTCTAGAATTTTGTGCTCAATACCGGTGCCCGCGGACTGAAAACTGATTTGTCACGCAATATGAAGGAGGCGTGTCCTCAAAAGGAAAAGCGTCCTTTCTTTCTGATGGGCAATGAGGAAAAAACATCCATATTTTGGAAACTTTCATATCATCATAAATTTGTTAAAATTGGTGTTGCCGTGAAACACATTCTGAAGTATGGTATGTTATCAAGAAAACAACAAAAACTGAAATTAAACGTACAAAAAGTTGCTTAATTCAAACACTTTGACTGTATCGCCGTCAAAATTAGGTTGAACAGCCTTAACATCACTGTGCACAGATTTTTTTACTCTAGCGATGTTTTTGAAAATACACTATATTGACAAAAGTCTCCGGGCACCCCTTCAGAATCAAATGAACGAATCCTCTGCGTTGTTAAGAGGTGCAGTACAGCTGAAACGGTATAAAAACAAGCCTGCAGTTGACCGCGATCATATTGCACTGTGAGGTTGAGTTAAAATGTCGCGGAGGGACAGAACTGATTTTGAGAAAGGAAAGATTCTTGGGTGTTATATAAGCGGGTTGTCCATAAGAGAAACCGAGAGGCGTTCAAACATACCCAAGTCACTTGTTTTGGATGTACTGAATAAGTCGAAGACACATGACGTGCCTGAAGCAGCAAAACGTGCCGGCAGACCAAGGAAAATCAGTGATAGAGAACGTGGAAGCCTCAGAAGAGTCGTTACAGCTAATCGAAGGAGTACTGCACAAGACCTCAGTGTGCAGGTGAGTAAAATTCTGGAACCTCGGTATGTACACGTACCATTCGCAGAGAACTTCATTCCATAGGTTACCGTAGTCCAGCGGTTGCTCATAAGCCTTTTATCTCCACTGAGAATGCTACTCGTCGTTCAGCATGGTGTAAAGAACATTTATCGTGGACCGTAGATCAATGGAAACGGGCGCGTATGGACTTATGAATTCAGATACACAATCCATCAGTCTAATGGCGAGTGTGGGTATGGCGGTAGCCATAGGAACGCTATTTGCCACAGTGTACTATTCCTACGGTCAGGTTTGGAGCTGACAGTGTACTCCTGTGGGGGTATTTTTCGTGGTATGGTACCGGCCCATTGGCTATCGTGGACAAGCTTGTTAACCAGCACGTCTGCCTCGATATTCTGGACAATTATGCCCTACCAACTCTGGCAATACTATGGACTCGAACCTTGTTGGTACCATCAGCGTAATGTACCGAGCCAAAACACGGCGTGGTTTGACGATAATTCCGCATCGTGTGTGGACTGGCCAGCGCAGAGCCCTGATCTTAATTCCGTATATCACCTATGGGATAAATTAGAGCGCCCCATAAGAAGTCTGGAACCGAGGCCTACTTCTAAGCAACAGTTAGCGGCTGCATCATGTACTGAATGATAGCGCATACCTATCGGTGTGTTCCAAAACCTTGTCGAAAGCATGTCTCGAAGGGTCAGTGCATGCATTAAGGCCAAAGGTGGACCGACACCGTACTAATGTATGTCAATAAAGGCTATGTTGTGTTTCTCTTCTAGATGTCCGGTGACTTTTGTCAATATAGTGTATGTACAAAACAATTTAGGTTATGTTTTGCAAATGGAGGACGACAGTTTTAACACTTCGTAAGTGGGTATATACGTTCCTATAATATATTTGTTTGAATTCCATGTAACCAAATATACCCACTGCGGAGAGAAGACACATTTTATAAAGGTAGTAAAATAACTTTTACGTTTTCTTAAGGTGTCGATAAATATAAGGACACGAAAAGAAGTTCCAAGAAAAACGAATAAACGTCTATGACGTGCATGTGTTATACAAATAAGAGCAATGTCTGCGCAGGTGCACGTGTTCTCGAAGACACTGCGTATGTCGTTTTGTGTAATAACAGAATACCTCGTGGAAAGGAGTAAACTGCAGTAGAGGTTCGAAAGATATGGAAATTTCGCGATGAAGGGAAATCATATTATGAGATAGCTATCGCAATTAAAAAGTCAAAAGGTGCGGTAGAAAATGCAATGAAAGGAGATATCAAAGGATCCGTTACAAAGCGTACCGGTCGCAAACAAAAGCTGTCATCAACAGATATTCCATGAATCATGGCCATGGCAACCAGGAAAAAAATGTCTCGTAAAGAAATTGCTGGCACCATATACGGCAATGTTTCCCATCAAACTGTCTCACATGTGCTGCACAGCAGCTCGAACAAAAACTTGAAAACGAAAGCGAAACCTGCCCTTACCGCAAAGAAAAACATGTGACATTTTCGCGACATCAAGGTGGTCAGTCGTTAATGTTCTGGGGTGGTGTTTTTGCTAATGGGAAGACCGATTTAGTCCTGATTTCGTCAAGTATGAATTATGAACGATATATCCAAGTGTTAGATCAACAACTGTTAGCATATTCGTGGCCTTTAGGTGGTGGTAATTTTCATCTTTCAGAAGAACAATGCCCAATCGCACACATCGAGACTTTGTAAACAATGGTTTTCGGACAATAACATCCGTGTTCTGAACTGGCCACACAATTCTCCAGACTTGAACATCATTGAAAATGTGTGGGGTGCAATGGCTAGATTGGTATATGCTAATGGCAGACAATTTTCCACTGTTCCTGAGTTAGAAAAAGAAATCATAGCAGCATGGGACAAAGTGAGTCCTCAGTATTTTCAGAAACTCTTTGAAAATATGCCTAACAAAATGGCTTCAGTGTCTACAGAACAAAGGTGGCCATAACACCTATTAAAGGTAATAATATTGTAAAATTAATTATGTTTACTCATGGAAGGGCAAGCTGTCCTTATAATTTTGGACCTATGTCCAAATGGTATTTGCTTTGTTTCTTGTAATTGTAATGAAAAAAACAAATACAGAATAATGTTTCTGCTATGTTATGTCATCAATTACGTAAATATAAGGTTTTCCTGTTCCTGCAGTTATTTTGTATTGTGCATCCCCAGTATTTATGGTGTCCTCATACTGTCCTTATAATTGTGAGCAGCAGTGTACTTCGAGCATAAGTAGTAAATAATGGGTAAAACAGGAAGGAAATTTCCAATTAATATTTCCAGTACTATAAATGTCCACGCACACACACGCACAAGAAAAAGATGTTTCTTCTTTGCCGCAATCAATTTTATGTTGAGAAGAGGTCTCTTATACACTATCTACCAACACGTAATTGGACACCCCTGCAATCGACGATATCTGCGGTCCTGATACACGTCACGGCCGCCGCGGTTAAATATCGTGTGAGAAACAACAACGCAACCAGTCGCATGCAAGATGCCACGCAGTTCGGAGCTCTCTGATTTCGAGAAAGGTGTAATCGTCGGGTATCACAGAAATGGCCGATACATACGTTACATATCCAGCGAGTTCAAGTACCGAAAATTCGACAGTGGCCTACGTAATTGGCAAGTGGAAGATGAGAGGTGACTGTCGGAATGTGCCTAAACCCGGCAGACCTACAAAACTGGGAGTTAGAGCTCGACGGGTGCTGGCCAGAGAAATTCGGAAGAACCGCACCAAATCGATGGTCCGCATCAGCGAGGAGTTTCAACAGGCATCCGGGAGTGTTCTTTTGATGAACACCATCCGTAAGGAAGCCCATCTGCTCGGTTATCGTGGACGTGCTGCCGCCCACAAGCCTTTGATCACCAAGTCCAATAGCGCTGCTCGGCAAACGTGGTGCAAAGAACGTTGACAGTGGAGCATTGAGCAGTGGAAACAGGTACTCTGGAGCGACGAATCAAGGTTCACCCTCTACCATTCGGATGGCAGGGCCTGGAGAACGCCTCCTGCCGGAATGTATTGTGCCAACTGTGAAGTTCGGCGGCGGTGGAATTATGCTATGGGTGTGTTTCTCCTGGTATGGCACGGGACACTTGGTCGCAATTCCTGGTAAACTCAACGCCCTGACCTACAGCACCATTTTGGATAACCATGCGCTTCCTACGTTGTGGCAGTTTTTCGGGGTGGAGCCATGTTACTTTCAGGATGACAATGCCACTTGTCATGTTGCGAGGTCCAACATTGCTTGGTATGGTGACAATGGGGTTAATCAAATGGACTGGCCTGCGTAGGGCCTGGACCTTAACCCTGTCGAGCACCTCTGGGACGAGTTGGAGCGTCGACTTAAAGGGTGCCCCCACCGTCCGATATCGGTGAAGGAACTGACCTGTCTTCTCCAAGCCGAGTGGAAGAAAATTCCGCTAGCCGTCGTACAACGCCGGGTTGAGAGTATGCCCCGGAGGGTCGCAGCTGTAATCGCCGCTCGTGGAGGCTCCACCAATTATTGAAGGTGAATAAACTTCGTTTTCCTTTGCTATCACAGGTGTCCAATTACTTGTTTGGTAGAAAGTGTATAACGCAATCAATTTTATGTTGAAAAGTGGTCTCTTCATTACCGCAATCAATTTTATGTTGATTCGCTCTGAAACTCTAAAACGACACTAGAAAAGCAATGCCTCTCATAATCAAAACAGTTTCGGTTTTTAGAACGTATAGAAAACAGAAACCCATGCATTGACAGAAAAAAGGTCCGTTCTCCGAGGTTCCGTGTGCAACTTTTAACTAATACGTATTTTATACCTTACACGATAATATTATCGAAACTTATTTTAAAATGTGAACTAAGGATTTTAACCAAAAATATAAGTATTTTACGGGAGACCTGCGAATAATTTTCCTAATGGCCCTTGATGATGGACGGAAAAAAATTCAGCCAAACTTATAAGAGCACAAGCATCGTTTCGAATGCTGATATAAACAGACATGACATAAGTAAATAAACACCGGTCGTAATTTACTTTTTGCTATGTAGTAGAGTCTATATTGCATTGCATGCTCGAATTCCCTTTAATATACAGGGTGGTTGTAAACTCCTTCCACAAAACAACAGGAGTGATAGTACACATCAAAACGAACAATATTTGCTATGAAACCTAGTGCCGCATTCCCCTCCTACTGCCAGAAAAGAGTAAAATTACACATTGACGTTGAGCCTTCAACCGTGAAAACAAAGAGACATGCCTAATTTTTGAGTTGCAGAATTCCAATCGCATCAGTGAAAGGCTCAAAGGAGCTGCTTAAACTGGCGTCCAAGGCGGTCAACGAGCCCGTTTCCCACAGTCTTCGATCAACCCTGGCGAACGTCGAATGGTAAGGAATACGACGATTCGGAAATCTCTCACGGTACAGTTTTTGTGCTTCATGTCCATTACCACGTGCTTGGCCGTATATCAGATGCATATTCGCCAATTCCTCGTATGTGTAGTCCTATTCCTTTCACGAATACGCCAAACCTAATGTGACTTTAGCATGGTAATGTCGCTGAACGGGTTCGGCTGCGTTTTTAAACGTTTACTCCTCATCGTGCACGCACGTGTTCAGCGCACCTGATTTGCATCTTGCGCCTCTCATGCACTGGTTGTAACTCCATGTGCCTGCTGGACGTTTTTTCGAACGTGCTCTTTTCTGGCACTAGGAGTGGAATGCGGACCTAGGTCCCATTGAAAATATTGTTTGCCTTGATGTCTACTATCACCCCCTCTTGTTTTGTTGAAGGAGTTTACAATCACCCTGTATTTTGCAGGACAACGTCAGTGAGTAGGTGACACCAAACGAACATGTCTCGACCCAAGAGAGCCAAGGAACTAAGCGACTTTCAGAGAGGAAATAATCGCGGGACAATCGGATCTCGGGGCCAACCATCATCTGATTGCTCGACTCAAGAAAGCCAAGGAACTAAGCGACTTTCAGAGAGGAAGAATCGTGGGACAATTGGATCTCGGAGCTAACCATCGTCAGGTTGCTCAACCTAAGAGAGCCAAGGAACTAAGCAACTTTCAGAGAGGAAGAATCGTGGAACAATCGGATCTCGGAGTCAACCATCGTCAGATTGCTTGACCCAAGAAAGATGTCTCGACCACAATCGGATCTCGGAGTCAACCATCGTCAGATTGCTTGACCCAAGAAAGATGTCTCGACCCAAGAGAGCCAAGGAACTAAGCGACTTTCAGAGAGGAAGAATCGTGGGACAATCGGATCTCGGAGCTAACCATCGTCAGGTTGCTCAACCCAAGAGATCCGAGGAACTAAGCGACTTTCAGAGAGGAAGAATCGTGGGACAATTGGATCTCGGAACCAACCATCGTCAGATTGCTTGACCCAAGCGAGATGTCTCGAGCCAAGAGAGCCAAGGAACTGAGCAACTTTCAGAGAGGAAGAATCGTGGGACAATCGGATCTCGGGGCCAACCATCGTCAGATTGCTCGACCCACGAGAGCCAAGGAACTAAGCGTCTTTCAGAGAGGAAATAATCGTGGAACAATCGGATCTCGGAGCTAACCATCGTCAGATTGCTCAACCAAAGAGAGCCAAGGAACTAAGCGACTTTCGGAGAGGAAGAATCGTGGGACAATCGGAACTCGGATCCAACCATCATCAGAATGCTCGACCCACGAGAGCCAAGGAACTAAGCGTCTTTCAGAGAGGAAATAATCGTGGGACAATCGGATCTCGGAGCTAACCATCGTCAGATTGCTCAACCAAAGAGAGCCAAGGAACTAAGCGACTTTCGGAGAGGAAGAATCGTGGGACAATCGGATCTCGTGGTCAACCATCGTCAGATCGCTTGACCCAAGAAACTAAGCGACTTTCAGAGTAGAAGAATCGTCAGATAATCGGATCTCGGACCCAACCATCGTCAAAATGATCGACCCAAGAGAGCCAAGGAAGTAAGCTACTTTCAGAGAGGAAAGAATCGTTAGAACATCGGATCTCTGAACAACCATCGTCAGATTGCTGCAAACTTGCAAATACATCTGGCCACTGTCAATCGAACGCTAGTAGAATTCAAAAAGGCAGGCAAAGAAGCACCAGCATCACGTATGCGTCGCTCTGGGCCATCACAAAGTTGCCTCCCAGCTGTCAAGCGTTCTGTAGAAACCAGTACTCGTAGCAAGGCCGCTGAGATTGCACAACAGCTCCAAGTGACATCAAGAAGTACGCAACTGTATCTACACTGGGTTACCTATTATGGAAGAAAGGCTCGAGGTAAACCTACTTTGCGAGAAGCAAACATTCGTCGTAGATTGGCATGGGCGACCGACATGATTGAGAGATCCTTAACATTTCGGCACACTGTCATATTCTCTGATGAGTCCCGATTTGTACAATTTTCAGGTAGCGGCAAGGCCTAGGTGTGGCAAATGTACATAAAGGAATTCAGCTTAAAGCACCTACAGTCAACATGACAGATTTTCAGTCGTGTTATAGAGAGCTATATGGATGAATGATCGTTCAGTCTTCATACACTCCCAGACAATGACAATGAAATTTGCGCACCTAGAAAAAAACGTGCTACAACCGCGAAACTTTGCAAACAGCTGGAGTGCGTGTTTATCATATGGATACGGAAAAAGTGAGAATAGTGTTTTTTCGTTAATACGACTACATGAAATGAATTACGGAAAGGTTTCTGAAAATTCAGAATTTTCCTTTAACACATTTTAAAAACGGCAATTCACCATCAATATGGGAAAGGATTTGCAAAACTTTTTCTGTACGAATATTCCGTGACATTCATGTTTATTTCCGTCATTTCACGGAAATGGTTGTATCAGGAATAATCCCCTTCCGCAGCTATGCGTTTAGTTAGACGCTGTTGCCATTGCTGAAAACATGCCTGGAACTCTGTTTCTGGAATAACCTTAAGTTCCTTTCTCACCTTAGAAATAATCACCTTCAGCAGCTATGCATTTAACTCTGTTTCTGGAATGCTGGAATTCATTGGCACCTCACGCTGGATGTCAGAAATAACAGAAAATATTTGTTCTTTCATGGTAGCTTTTGGTTTTAGGGGAAGAATCAGAAATCCCAAGGGGCTAAGTGAGGTGAATAAGGTGGATGATCCAACTTATTAATCGACTTCTAAGCCAGGAAGCTGCTAACACTGAGCGCATCATGTCTCTTTTCCTTCGAACAGAATCCTTTAACCTTTTCAACACCTCTAAATATCATTGTTATCTTGAGCTGTGAGTGTAGCATGCGTGCTATTTTTCGGCTCTTATGCCACTCAAATACGCTTGACTCTTTCATAGCATCCACGCCATACGCCCACTTTGAATAGGTCCAACGTTTCAGTAGCGCTGTTATCGATCTTACGCTAGGAATCTGATGTCAATGCGCTGCTCTAGATTTATGTGAGTCATTTTTACCTCAAAACGCACACACAGACTTGCATTGTTTTCGCAACTGCTCACTCGCGATTGGCACTACCGTATGCGCTTAACGCATGTACTCCTTGAAACATGCAAAGACAATAATGGTCACGTGATTCGGACGTCACAGCCACAAGGTTGACATTACGAGACAATTAAGTTGTCACACTTCGTCCGTGTGTCCCTCTGTCCGTGCGCTTCGGTTAATATCCGAAGAACATTTTCAAGTGAAGGCTGCCATTTTCATAAAGGCTCAATTGTCCTTCTTTATAGCACAAAATGAAAAGTCTTTGGGGTATATTTCGTCCAATAATTCATGATACACACCTTAAAACAAGGATAGCATATTATACATTCCGTTGACATAGTACGAAATGCGTGTACCAGGGTTGAACCGAAAGTAATGCAAAAGGGCCATAAGTTTCATATTAACTGACAGAGGTCGTTCAGATTTCGCATGTTGGTAGAGAAACTCTTCCTCTACATTAAAATGTCTTCTTCATTGCAGTCCAACACTGGATTCTAAGCAGAAGCAACGTGCCTTCAATGAGTTATTGACGAAGGTAGGCTGCAGGCTGTCCGACATCCACGGAAGGCTACAGAATGTTTACGGAGATGACACCATTGACAAGACCAATGTGCACAGATGGATGAAGAAGTTTATAGAAGGGGAAACCAGCATTGAAGACAAACCACGGAGTGGGAGACCATCACCTGCGACCAATGGCATGAATCGTCAGCGAGTGGATGAATTGATTTGCGCTGAGAGACGAGTCACAATCCGTGTGCTTGTTACACAACTGGACTGTGGTCACAATGCCATACAAATGATGGCGGAAGATTTAGGATAATGGAAAGTGTGTGCAAAGTAGGTTCCTTGGCTCCCAATTTGAAGCAGAGAAGGGTGTAAGTCTTCTCTAATCTGCTGGAAGTGCTTGAAGCCAATGAAGGCACGATGTTTTTCGATCTGGTGACTGGGGGTGAAACGTGGGCGTATCTTTATGATCTATAAAGGAAGAATCAACCCATGGAATGGCGTTGCACCTCTTCACCACGGCCTAAGAATTTCAAGAGCCAGCGATCGGCGCAAAAAGTCTTGGTGACTGTTTTTTAGAATGGCAGTGGTGTCATTCTCCTTGATTTTCTGGAACGTGGCCGTACCGTAACCAGCGAGCGGTACATTGAGACACCCAAGAACCAGCGAGCGGTACATTGAGACACTCAAGAACCAGCCAGCGGTACATTGAGACACTCAAGAACCAGCGAGCGGTACATTGAGACACTCAAGAACCAGCGATCCGTACATTGAGACACTCAAGAACCAGCGAGCGGTACATTGAGACACCCAAGAACTAGCGAGCGGTACATTGAGACACCCAAGAACCAGCGAGCGGTACATTGAGACACTCAAGACCAGCTAGCGGTAAATTGAGACACCCAAGAACCAGCGAGCGGTACATTGTGACACTCAAGAACCAGCGAGCGGTACATTGAGACACTCATGAACCAGCAATAAGGAGGAAGAGACCGAACAAGAATCTGAAAAGGATCCACATTCACCATGGCAATGACAGACCACACACTTTTTTGCCAACACATCAGGCTAGTCGGTGGTCTCCCATCCACCGTACATCCTGGATCTGGCTCCCTCCGACTTCCATCTCTTCAGTCCAATGAATGACAGTCTCCGGGGACAAAGATTTGATAACACAAATGAGGAGAAAGTAGCTGTGAAGAAGTGGGTACAGCAGTCCTCACCTGAATTTTTTCAAAGAGGATTCGAGAGTTGGGTTCAACGAAGGCGCAAATGCATCGCTTGTGATGGAGAATATATTGAGTAGAGTAACTCTGCCTTCGTGTAGAGGCAGAGTTACTCTACCAACATGCGCAATTTGAACGACTTCCGTCAGTTAATAAAAAAATTATGCCCACTTTTGCATTACTTTCGGTACAACCCTCGTATATATACATGTTACGGGCAAATGCCGAATTCCGGAGAGATCGCGCTCTGCTCTGGCAAATCGTACTGAACCTACCAGTGTCGGACAAAGCCCGATGTATTTTGTTATTTCGGGATGTGCCCGCCCAAATAGAGATCTGACCGATCGTCTTTGGGCAAATCGCGATTCACCAAATTCAAGAGACATCCTACGTTTATATTTGCTTCATAGATTTCTAATCAATTTACTGAAATATAAAATAAAAATGTAAAGAATAATACAAATTAAAAAAACTAGTGACTATACAGTTTTGTTCCAAAACTTATTTTAGATTTTTTTTAATTACAACTTGAAACATTAAGAAACAAACTTTTATTTAACAATCTGATTACGTTAAACTGAAGAAACTGAAAACGTTTATTAAAACATTAGGAAAAGAAAGTGTTGTTGAGAGTTGGACAAATAATGCCGCGCACAGCACGTGTTCTTGAGACGGATTGGTCGAATGGAGTGATGTTTGAATTCTGACTTCCCGCCAGTCTGGCGGTAAAGTATGAAAAGAAAAAAAGATAACAATCTACAGAAATAAGCGATTCGAGATTTGTCAAGTGTTAAATGGTGACATCACGTTTTGCCCTGCCACATCCCGACATGCAACGGCAAATCGGTGTTTGCCCTAAAATAGTAGGCACATCGCGATTTGCCCTGACAGATCGCGATCTGTTCGATTTCGGTTTCTGTCCGTAACGTATATACCTAATTATGCCAAGTGTTGCAGAATTCAGGTAGTAAAAACACAATTTTAAAACCTCTGATCACAGTTAACATCACTTCCATCTGCAGAAATTTATATTGTATGTTAAATACAAGCAATTGCATCTCAAAAACGTATCGAAATTTCCATCCGGACGAAAAAAGAAGCAGCTCTTCGCTGTTGACATTGTTAATAACGTTATTTCTCTTTCAGCTTTCGAATAAAAGTTTCGCCTTTCTCGAATTCCTTTTTTTTTCTGTTTGCGTGTTCTGATGTTATATCTTATCAGAACCAGCTTCAGCTCTTATAGGCTTCATAAATACAGCTACTTCCCCGCCACAGAAGGAATTTCCTGCTTTAATCTCTCTTCCACGTGAGAGATTAAAATTCCCCCGTCCTAATGATTTTAACAATTTACGCTAGGAGTCGGGATTTTTATCTTTCTGGAACATAGAACTGAGTGGACTGTTTCGAAGTCTCACGTCAGTTTAATTAGTCTCTCCTTTTAATATTGATCAATGTTATTGTGTAATATTTCGATTCATAGATCTTTTCTCCATTCCACGGTTGCCTCACCTAGTTCTCGGCGTGTGTTTTCTTTATTTTCTAGCTCGACAGGAAGAAAAACTGGACAGCCATACTTCGAGTCTCCACTATCTCTTAGATAAGGCGGGACATATTCTGGACATTCTATGAATCAATTGACAAAAGCCATCGACGTTAGATTGAATTAGTTTGTATTTACCCAATCAGTATAAGCCAAAGGGGAAACAAAAGAAATAGATCAAATTCCGAGACACATAGGTAAACAGGGAAGGGACTAGAGGAACTTTCTTTAACGACAGACGACAGAGAATATATAAAGAAATCCACTGTACCAGAAATAACAACGAGATACTAAAAATAGCATAACTATACTAGTGATCCGAATTTCTTGGCGTAGAATAGAAATCAGTTTTCAAGCTTTCGCACATCAACCAGATGGCTTTTTCGAGGAATTTAGACAACACACTGCAAATTGAATAATAGAACATTTCAACAATTTGGGTGGCGCAGTGGTCTATGCGATGGCTTCTGATCATTTGTCCGAAAAGGGTACGGGTTCGGATCCCGGTGTGGCATGCATGTTATGCTTGTCTTACAACGCTAGCTCTCTCTCTCTCTCTTCCCTGGAACCAGTAGCCCTAAATTAGGGACGGACGATTGCTTATAGCCCACCAAGTTGTTCACGGTGGTCGTTAAACCTCTAATCATAAGTAAATAAATCATCATCATTGTTAACTAGTATCAATCCACTGCTGGACAAAGGTCTCCCCAAGTTTCCTCCACAACGGTCTGTCTTGTACCAGCCTACTCCATGTCACTCCCGCATACTTTCGAATTTCATCCACCCATCTTCCATGTGGTCTTCTTCTGGGTCTTTTATTGTCCCTTGGAATCCAATCTAAAATTTCGGCTGTCCATCGATGGTTTGTCCTTCTGGCAGTATGTCCAGCACATTGCCATTTCAGGGATTTAACTCTGATCATGATGTCTTCCACTCTTGTCATTTTTCGGATCCACGAATTGCTCTTCTTATCTCTCCTGGTTACACCAAGTATGCACCTCTCCATGCTACTTTGAGTTGTCTGCAGCCTTTGTATGTCTCTTTTAGTTAAGGTCCACGTCTCTGCACCATACGTAAGCACTGGAAAGATGCATTGATCAAACACTTTTCTTTTAAGACATAATGGCATATTGCTCTTGAAAATTATGCTGTTCCTTCCAAGAGCTCCCCAGGCAAGTTTTGTACGCCGATTAATTTCTTCATCAATGTGACCCTCACTTGATATCTGCTGTCCAAGATAAACGTACGTGTCTGTTATCTCCAGCTTTTCTCCATCAATCGATAAATCTTCATTTCTTGTAAAAGCATTGAACATCACTTTTGTCTTCTGAAAGTTTATTTTTATTCCCACTTCTGTACTCTTGTCAGCAAGTTCCTGAATCATACTCTGCAGCTCTGATGGGGTATTTGTAAAAATGACTATGTCATCAGCAAAACGAAGGTGGGTTAGATAATCACCATTAATCTTCATCCCTTTGTTTTCCCAGTTCAGTGATTGAAAGATATTTTCCAATGTCGCAGTAAAGAGCTTGGGAGATTTGGTGTCACCTTGTCTCACTCCCTTTTCCAATTTTTATATGTGTTGTTTTTCAAACAGCCGAATCTTTGCACTTGCATTTTCATAGATGTTATTAATAATATTAATGTATGCATCTTCAATACCGCAGGATTTCAGGGCCATTGTAACTGCTGATGGTTTCACCGAATCAAAGGCTTTTTCATAATCGATAAAAGCCATGCAGAATGGAAGTTCATATTCTCTCGCTCTTTCAATTAGTTCTCTTAGTACATGGATATGATCTATTGTGCGGTAGCCACTCCTGAATCCAGCTTGTTCTCTCGGTTGAGCCATGTCCAGTGTCACCTTTAAGCGGTGTGAAATAACTTTAGTGAAGATTTTATAAATCACTGCTAGGAGGCTAATAGGTCTGTAGTTCCTGAGATCCTCAATGTCACCTTTTTATGTAGCAAGATCATTGTAGCGTTGTTCCAATCCTCAGGAATATTCCCTTCATTGAGGCATCGAGTGAAAATTTGGGCGAGTACTGTTTCGATTTCTCCACTTGCTTCTTGTATGATGTCTACAGTAATTCCATTTTCTCCTGGAGCTTTTCCCCGCTTCATGTTCTTGATTGCATGTGCAACTTCTGCTGGGAGGACTGGAAGAACTCTGGTACTGGTATCTTTCATGATATCTGGAGTACATGTATCATCCCTTTCATATAATTTGGAGTAGAAATCTTTCACTCTTGTCAAAATTTCGCCTCTACTTCTTGTTACAGAACCATCTTCTTTTCTCAGTGCCATAATATGTTTTCTTCCCTTACTGAGATGTCCCTTTGCTATCTTTAGGCTTTGGTTGTTTTCAATTGCTTTCCTTACTAGTTCACAGTTGAATTTCCTTACGTCTTCAGTGATAATTTTTCGTAATGTCTTGCATAGCTCTATATATTCCACTTTGGAAGTCACATCTTCTTTAGTTGTCCTCATCTCTCTTCTTTTTTGCATCAACATTTTGGTTTTTCCTGATAATTTGTTCACATGCAACTTGTTCTTAGACCCAGCTAATTTTGTTGCTGTTTCCATAAGAGCTTCGGTTGCTTTTCTGTTAACTTCAGAAATATCCACTTCTTCCGATGTTAGGCCTTCTAAAGCAGAGAATCTGTTCTTCAGTTCCAACTTGAAGGTATTATGGTGTTTTTTAAGGTTGGTAATGTCTTGCATAGCTCTATATATTCCACTTTGGAAGTCACATCTTCTTTAGTTGTCCTCATCTCTCTTCTTTTTTGCATCAACATTTTGGTTTTTCCTGATAATTTGTTCACATGCAACTTGTTCTTAGACCCAGCTAATTTTGTTGCTGTTTCCATAAGAGCTTCGGTTGCTTTTCTGTTAACTTCAGAAATATCCACTTCTTCCGATGTTAGGCCTTCTAAAGCAGAGAATCTGTTCTTCAGTTCCAACTTGAAGGTATTATGGTGTTTTTTAAGGTTGGTTATGTCAATACATTTGTTTGTCTTATGAGCTTGCCACGTTCGAGTTTAGTGTTGAGGTGCATCTTACATCTCACCAATCTATGGTCACTACCTGTGTTGAACTTGTTTAGCATACTGCAGTCTTCTATGACGAATTTTTTGTTACACATAATAAAATCTATTTCACTTGTCGTCCCATTTGGATGTCTCCCTTTCCATTTCCTGTGTGGCTTTTTCCTGAAAAAGGAGTTCAAGATGAAAAACCCTTCTGCCTATGCAAACTCTACGAGAGTATTTCCAAGCTGGTTTCTGTTGCCGTGACCGAATTTACCTACTGAAGTTTCATTCTGTTGCCGTTGCCCTATTTTTGCATTGAAATCTCCCATAATTATCTTTAAGTGCTGCTTACCTTTATTATTTAGATGACGAATTTCCTCATGAAATTCTTCGATTTCTTCTTCAGGATGTCTTGTAGTGGGTGCATAAGTTTGAATAATCTGAGCCTGGTATCTTCTCGAGAGTTGGATAACGAATCGTGCAGCTCTGTCAGAAAAACTTTCAACTTCTACAACTTTATCTTTCAGTTTCTTGTTTATTATAAATCCAACACCACTAGTTCTGCCAGCATCAGTCCCACGATAGTATAAGAGATTTCCACTTTTCAGTTCAATGAGATCTTCTCCTTTTCTCCTTACCTCATTTAGCCCGACGATGTCCCACTTGATTCTTTGTAGTTCCTCTTCCAATTCCAGAAGCCTTGAATCAGAAGATAGAGAGCGTCCATTATACGTAGCCAAGGTCAGCATCAGATGGCAGCCTAGTCCGGTCCTCCGGGGATTCTTAGCACCCTCTGCCTTCTTGTCGCACTGGCCGCTGCCTTGGCCAGGTACATTCCAGCTGCCGGAGACTGAGGGCCAAGATTTAAGTTGCGGAGTCATTTTGGAGGGGTTTGGCCATAACTCACCACGCTGGCCAAGCGGGTTGGTGAGTATGGGATAGCATTTCCTCTAATCCCGATGGTATAGTTATACCGCTATTGGCGGTCAAATATTTATATATATGTATATATATGTATATATATTTGGACGCGGTGACTTGACTAGACAATGAATGAATAGATGCGAATATAATTATTCATTCACAGGAAGGAGGCGTCATGTTGATTGGGCACGCGGTACCGTATGAGAAAATGCAGCACTATTTGACGAACTGGTTCCAAACTCGTGGCAATTCTAGAGAGACACTCTCATTGCAAGCCTCACATTGCAACGTCTCAATAAAATTGCCACGAGTTTGGAACCACTTCGTCAAATAATGCTGCGTTTTTCTCCCACGGTACTTCGTGCTCAACCAACATGACGACTCGTTTCTGTGAATGAATAATTACATTCGCATCTATTCATTTATTTTCTAGTCAAGTCGCCACGTTCAAACTGTTAATGTGTTCTATTATTGAGTTTCTGTCTACCTTCGTTGAAAAATTAATCTGATTTATGTGCAAAAGCTTTGAAACCCCGTTTTCCGTTCTACGCCATGAAATTCGGATCACTAGTATAGTTATACTATTTTGAGTATAGTTGGTGTACAGTTACGTTTTTGTAAATGCACCAAACTGTGAATGCTCAAGAGACACATATGGCATATCAAAACCGTTTATTTTTGTGGTGTAGTAAGCACAAATATTCGCCCAGCTTTTGCACTCCACTAGGAGGCTTTTTCAAGGCAGTAGTACACATAAAATGCAGGAAACTGGAACACGTAAGGAACAAAGATTATTTTTGAAACTAACGTGAGTGACATCACGAGCATATTACACGAATTTTTATCACGCAATCCTACGGTGCGTCGCGATGTGTTTCCATATGTTAAAGCCATTGGTAGTTAGTTACCAAACCACCGGTAGACTGCGTTCAAGGAAACAGGTGAAAACCTATCCAGCAAACTAGAATGCAATGATATCTTTTCTACTGAACTATCAATGGTTTGGCATGAGTTATTAAAAGATAGAAAGACATCGACCCTACACCGTATATAGGCGTGATAAGAATTAATGTAATATGCTCATGATGTCACCCACGTTATTTTCAAAAAATCATCTTTGTTCCTTATGTGTTCCAATTCCCCACATTTTTATGTCTACCATTTCCTTGAAAACCTTCCAGTGGAGTGCGAAAGTTTGGAGAGCCTTTTTGATTACTACACCACAAAAATAAACGGATTTCATATGTTATATGCGTCTCTTGAGTATAGCGTACAGTTTCTGTTTATTTACTAAAGAGATACTACGTAGAAAATGAAACCAGGCAGATGCGCACTTTTCAAAACTGAAGCATTTACTTTGTCAGTGTAAGAAGGTGAAAAATGATAGTCATATATTTAGGGAAATATAAAATTACTTTCGAAGTGACATAAAAAAACGGATGATTACTCTAAAGGGATCTTGAGAGATAAGGGGCAAGTAGTCGTAAAATTATATATGAATTTACTGTAAAACAGTGTTTTCCAATTGGAGGTCCACGGACCTGCATGTTATGGCCTGTAGCTGAAGAATAAACCAAATTTAATTTCTGCAATTTGCTCTCTGATTTAGCATTTATAATAGTGCTATCATCTCTATTTCTTCTGCTCTCAAAGATTGCGCCAATTCATAAAGTATAGTTTAAAGAGAAGTCTCTATTTTTCCCTATGCAGGCCAAAATATCTGTAATTTTTACTGTCCAATAGCTGGTGTTCGTTACAAGCTGCCATTATTAAAATCAAATCTAGAAAGAAACTGTTTGACTTACTTCAATCCTGCAAGGAGATTTTCGGTGAAACAAAAATACTTGAAGAAATTATAAATTTTAAAATACTTTCTTTCGCAGCTCGACGTTCAATTATTAAGAATTTTCATTTACAGGTAAAACCGATCTGATGCAAACCAATCATACGTTTGTTAAGCAATTTATTAAATGTTGGAATTGAAAGCACGATTCCCATTTATCAAGTATATTTGTGTGAACTTCAGGAATATTAATTTATTGGAGCTCGATTTAGGGAGGGAAAATAATTGTTGTAAACGTTTTTTGTTCTCTGAGAATTCCCAAATACTGTATAAAAGATTTGGGATTAAAATTTATTTCAACCTTTGGAAGCTTATATAAAAGCGAGAGGATATTTTCTCGCATGGAATCCATGAAGTCAAAACAGAGGAAGAATATTAATGACTCAACTTTTGAACAATTACTCTGACTTTCAATGACAAGCATCTAAGTGGACATGCAACAACTTTTAGGGGAGTAAAATCGCCCACAGTGCTGTCATTAGATTTAAGCTTTATTTTTTTTTTTTGTTTAAGGGTTTAACGACCACCGTAAGCAACTTAGGGGAGTATAATCAGTCACTCGTCCCTTATTAAGGGCCACTGGTACCAGGGAACGGAGAGAATCAGTTTCGCAAAACAACCTCAACATCTGCGCCGCACAGGAATTCGAACCCGGTAACATGGAACCCCAAAACATAGCGGTTGTTAATTAGATCTTAAATTAAAACGCTCGATGTCAAGGCAATTCGTTGGCGTTCTCCTTTCTCTTTCATCTCTTCTTTTCTGTACGTTGGTGATTAAGAAGCCTTCACAACAACTTTCCCCGCAAATGATTTTCAGCGCAGGAATTCATGGTCACAAGCGAGAGTTTAGACTACTGCGCCACCAGGGTAACAAATTTAAATTTCATCTACTCTAAAAAATTAATTAAAGGAGCAAGGTTTAAAATATCAAACAGGACAGATGTATATCACCTTACAGAAATGTATACCGATATACAATGGAGGGTATTGCTGAAAATAATTTCTGGGGAACGTTGTTTTGATGGCTTCTTAATCACCAACGAACAGAAAAGAAGGGATGAAACAAAATGGAGATCGTCTACAAATTGCCTTGACATCGAGCCTTTTAATTTAAGATCTACTTAATAACCGCTATGTTTTGGGTTCAACGACCACCAAGAGCAGATTTTAGGGGTTTAAGCAGTCTGCGCTCCCTATTCTTCGGCCAATGGAGTAGCTTTGAGTTCTTTCAGCGCATTACCTGTGATATCAGCAGCTGGATTTTCACAATTCTTCCAAGCTAGGTCTGAGCTAAAATCGCGGGCAAAGCATGTGTAATGTGGTTGTCTGCCTCCCTTCCCTCGAACCACTGGCCATAAATTCGAGACGAGAGACTGCTTTTGTTCCTTACAGATGTCATAAATAATATTAAATCCCGAACCAAAAATAATACTTAGTAATTTCATTGAAGGAAAAAATATTCCTCTTAAATGCGTGGGAAATTCACTAGAATATAGCAATCAGATAATCAATACTGATTATTTCAGCAATCAGATAATCAATACTGATTATTTCAGCAATCAGATAATCAATACTGATTATTTCAGCAATCAGATAATCAATACTGATTATTTCAGCAATCAGATAATCAATATGATAATCATGTAATCAATCAGATAATGAATGATATATAAGAACCATATGGATATGGTCTGTACTAATGTGCTAAATAACTTATCTAATGAGGTATATTATTTCTCAAACAAAGTTCTCATTATCTTAAGCTCTGTGCACATTCCTTCATGTCAGTAGTTTAGTTTTCCCCTCAATGCTTGCACTAAAAATCTGTAGTAATCTGGATACTGCAGTACAAAACATATTTAAACGAGAGGTTCCAGGGACTACGTCGTATATAGTTCAAAAGACTATTTGTCTTACTACTGAGAACACTTCACTAAGAAATATTTATTACCATTTAGTACACAACTTCTCAAATGCTCGCTGAATAATACTAACTTTATACAATTAAAATTTGAAGTAAACATATAAAGTTAATTGTATAAAGTTAGTATAATTCAGCGAGTATTTGAAAAGTTGTGTACTGAATGGTAATAAATATTTTTTAGTGAAGTGTTCTCAATAGTAAGTCTTTCGAACTAAATAGTCCCAGGAACTTTTCTTTTAAATATATTTTGTACTGCAGTATCCAGATTGCTACAGATTTTTAGTGCATGCAATGAGGGGAAAACTAAACTACTGACATGAAGGAATGTGCACAAAGTTTAAGAAAATGAGAACTGTATTTGAGAAATACACCTCATCAGATAAATCAGATAACCATTATGATTATCATATAAGCAATCAGATAATCATGTAAGCAATCAGATAATCACTGTGATAATAGATATTCACACCAGTTTATAAATACTGAATGTGCTTGTAGTTCTTACTGATCATCCGTAGAACATCCCTCAGAAAACTTGAAAATTTTAAAACATATAGCATTCTCAAACGGAAAGCGGGAAATGCAGGTTCGATCGCTCCAAGGCGATGAAATTTTCAAGTTTTCTAAGGGATCTTCCATGTTTGGTCAGTAAGAATTACAGAGGTTGGGCAAAATAATGTTGACATCATTATAGGGGTTACCGTCATTCGTGTAGACAACACTGAAAAAAAAAGTTGCGATTATATTTTGTGTATCTTTTCTTTGCTTATGTTCTCTAGATGGTGTATTATTGTAGTACAAGTGGTGTTCAACAGCGGTTCGTACAAGCGGTCGTTAAAGGGGGCTACCTTTCAGGCTTCCAAAGAAGACGAATATTGGGAGCCCATTTAGAAGTAGTGTATGTAACAACAACAGCCTAATTCTTTGGTGTTTCAAGAGCAACAGTCTCTACGGTTTTGACCGCGTACGCAAAGCATGGCAGGACTTCATCGGCAAAGAAGAATAGTGGAAGAAAACCGAGAATGAATGAGATGGGCTGTCGAACACACTATCCTCTGTTCTTTTCATTTTCCGGGTCCATGAGCTCCTTTTCTTTTTCCACCAAGCTCTGACCGTCGAATGTGTTCTTGTGGTAGCAGGTTGACCCTATTTCTACAAAAATACAGGGGTTGTCCGAAATAATAGAAACACCTCGCTGAAAAAACAGTGACTTTGGTATGTGCTACTTTTCAAGTAAAACGAACATGCAGCTACATTTTTTTTTAAAAAGTGTTGCGTAAAGTCTCAAGGGTCTGTGTGATTGCATTGTAAATTGGTGTTTGCATAAGTTTGTTCCAGGTGAAAGCAGAATGAGTAACCTGTGAGAGTTCCAAAAATAGCAGATTGTAGGAGCCCGTCTGGTTGGTGCGTCGGTAACCACAGAGGGCACAGGTATTGGGGGGCGTACCGTGTCAAAGGTCATGACAGCATACAATGTTCACGGCACATCATCATCTGCGAGACACAACTGTGGAAGGAAAAGAAAACTCACTGCGAGGGACAGGAGGACATTAAAGAGGATTGTTACCGCAAGGAGGAAGACCACGGCGACGAAAGGGACTTGTGAGCTTAACACACATCTCCAAAACCCAGCGTCGACCCATACCGTGCAAAGGGAATTGCATATTGCAGAAGCACAATATTTACGGCACAGCTGCGATTGCAAAATCCATAGTGCCACAGATGAATATGAAACGGAGACCACAGTGGTGCTAAGAACATAAAAGTAGACTGCGGGTAAATGGAAACATGTCTTGTTTTCCGATGAATCACGTTCCCCACCACAGGACGGGATTACGTGTGGAGAACGCCAGCAGAAGACTATAACCCAGACTGTCACCTTCCTACAGTGAAGCTTGGGGCGGTTCCGTAATGGTTTGGGTCATGAGCTCGTGGTTTGCAGCAAACCCCATTATCACCCCACACGGACGGATAATTAGCGGTGTGTATGTCACTGTTTTGGCAAACCATGTGCATTCGGCGATAACCATGTGCATTCGCAGACATTGTTTCCGTCAGGGGATTGCACCGTTCAAGATCCTAATGCCCCGATTCACAGAAGTGGAACTGCTCAATCATGGTTTGAGGAACATGAGGATGACGTTGCACATCTTCTCTGGCCTGCACAATCACCGGACTTAAATATCCTTGAGCCCCTGTGGTCTGTGTTGGAAAACAAAGTGCGATCCCGTTATCCTCCTCCGGCGTTTCTGGAATAGGAGCAGTTTCTGCAAGCAGAATGGTACAACATACCACTTACCAACATCCAGGACTTCTATGCGTCCATTCCAAGGAGGATTCAAGCAGTTTTAAATGCCAAGGGTGCTCCCACAACATATTAGGTGCACAACACTTATTGTTTCAAGGTGTTTCCATTATTTTGGACAACTCCTGTAGTTCCACAAAAAGCTGTACAAAACCAATCCGTGGAATATCTGCAATTCCTATATATTTAATCACAGAAACCAACGGTACAATGCGAAATAAATCTTGTTATGAGCATAAAACCAGGGCAGCTGATGACTGGAAGCGTGCGATATGGTCTGACGAGTCCACATTTACGTTATGCTTAACAGTTGGGAAGGGTTTATATCAGAGCCGAGACGGGCTGAGCCCGAGCTCGAAAGCCCGAAGCACAGCCTAAACCCGAATCGTGCTCGGGCTGTAGAATATTTACTGCGGTTTGGGCTCGGACTCTTAGAGAGAGAGAGAGAGAGGGAGAACGGGATAATTTTTGTTATGTAAATTAGGCTCACAAACAAGTTTTAAAGCGCGTTTTTTGCGTGACGTATACCGCAAATTTACATATCCGACATTCCCCTGCGTTGTTGTCATGTGATCGTAACTAGTCCAGAGCATAAAATGCGACACAGAAGTTTGCCCAACAGTCAAACGCACTTGCACATCGGTAGGTGTAAAATGGCAAGCGATAGTGCATTCTTTACGAATTTCATTAAAGAAAAAATGCTGCAAAACCATGTGAATCGATCTGTTTTGGGAGAGAATATTATATCGAAAATTACATGTGCGTTTTGGTTTAGACGGTTTAAAGCACGTGATTTTGATGTCAGCGATCGAAAACTTAACAGCGCCCCGGAGAAGGTTGCACATGAGGAACTGCAAGCATTGGCAAATGAAGATTCGTCTGGAAACCAAAACGAGCTAGCTGAACAACTGGGGGTAACTCAACAAACCATTTCCAATCCTTTACGCGCAATCGGAATGATTCAGAAGGAAGGAAAATGGGTGCCACATGAATTGAGCCAGAGGAACAAGGATGAGCGTGTTATGAAGTGTTTGAATCTGTTGAATAAACAACACCGAAAGTCTTTCGTGTGAAAAATCATTATGGGTGATGAAAAGTGGATATGGTGCGACATCTCAAACGCACAAAACACTGGGTAGACCCCGGTGAAGCAACAACTTCGACCTGGAAACGCAATATTCACTCCAAGAAAGTTCTGCTGTGCATCTAGTGGGATATGAAGGGTGTGCTCTATTGTGAACTACTGTATTATAGGGTCAAATCTTTACTGCTGATCGTTACAAGCAAAAATTGCTGCGATTAAACCAGGAATTTTGCCGGAAACGTCCATTCACAGGCAAAGGATTGCGTTCGATGAAATTACTGCATGACAACGCTAGGCCACATGTGGCAAAATCGGTGATAGAAACGTTATTGACGCTTGGCTGGGACGTTTTGGAGCACACGGCGTACAGTCTCGACATACCCCTTCAGACTATCATTTATTCCGATGGATGCAACATGATTTTTCTGCTGTACGATTCCGGACATGTGATGAAGTGCAAAAATTGGTTGAGGACTTCATCGCGTCACACGACGAAGTATTCTTCATGGCTGGAATCCGTCATCTGCCCGACCGATGGCGGAAGGTAATAGATAATGACGGCGCATATTTTTATTCGTAAAGCTATTGTTGTTTTCGCTCAAATTACATGTTGCTTTGTCTTAAAACGCTTTAAAATTATTTGTACATTTAATAAATGTAATTTTCTATGATTTAGCAAATGAGACACTTTATAGTTGGTAAAGGAAATTCTTCGGCAACTGGTTCTGGTTGGGGAGCGAGCATTCGAGATAACTGTTTATTCAGGGTTCGGTAGAAAATGCCATAGGTCGCGCATTAGTGTGTTTCTGCAGAGAAGGAAAAGCTTTTTCAAGAACTACAGTTATTGGACAGTTGATAGCATGCCGACCATAATTTACCCCTATCTCCACGCAGTAGCTCCCTGCTAATTCTATTTGGGATCGTACATATTGCAGCGCATTATGGCAGGATAATATCAGGATTATTTGAGCAACGTAGAAGTGCAGCACCGGCCGATCATTTTGGATGCCCGACCGCCCGACGCACTTCAGGTGGAAACCAACGGTCAAAGAAAATCGTACAGTTGCACTGTAAAAATAGATAGAGGTACCTTCTGCACTCCCCATATTGCTGGAGGAAGAGAGAGTGGAAATGCGGAAAAGGAGACGTTTTTTATTAATGGTTGAACAGGTTAGCCAGTTTTTCGGCTCGTTCGGGCCTGTGGTCTATCTTGCAATACGAAATAATTTTGGCTCGGGAGGGCTCAGGCTGATATATCACGTACTCGGACGGGCTCGGGCTCCACAAATTGAACCCGAACTCAGCTCTAGTTTATATACGGGGAACTCCCAAGGAAGGATACAATTCCGAATGTCTGGTTTCAACTGTCAAAAATGGGTGTGGATCTGTGTTGATTTGAACGGCCACATCTCAGTATTCGGCAGAGCCAATCATTTACCTAAATGACAGAGTTACTGCCTGTGAGTACTTTAACATTCTATGTGATCAGGTGCATCCAGTGGTGCAGATGTTCTTTTCCCAAAATGATGCCCTTCTTCAAGATAATGATGCGAGTGACTGCTTATAACCCATCGATTTGCTAACGGTGGTCATTAAGCCCCCTCACCAGTTATTTCTAAAATGGAGAGCTGTAGTCTGAGCTCTTACCTTCAAAAATAATGCTCCAATTTTATCTCAAAGAGACATATGGTGATAAATGTAAACGCGTATGCGTTTGCACAATTTAGAAAGAAAATTAAGCCCCTGGAAATTTCGGAACTTTTGCTGACAGTAACTGCTTATTGGAAAAATGTGTTTTAACAATCCGATTTCTGGAAATAACGCATTATTTTTAGAGGGGAAGATAAGGCACATCCATTAACGTCTGGCTTATCAGACATCACATTTGGTTAGGTGGAAGTCACAGACTGCAAAAAAAAAAAAAAAAAAAAAAAGACACAGCCGGAATTCGGCAACTCTGACCACTCTGTCCCCGGTCTCAGATATAGCGTTTTAGACTAAGTGTGTATTTATACAATATAGCTGGATACATCGTTTATAAACATCGTATGCTTTTGGTAATCGTAGACTTTGGATCGACAATCCATAACAGATGGAATTTCTTAAATGACACATTTAGAATCATTTACAGAAAATAAAGTTGATGAACAATACTTTACAAAGAACTGAAAATATAGAAGATAGGGTAAATTTTGCTGATTCCAACATGTACTTTGGACAACAGATATAATGTGAGGGCACTTTGAGGAAGGAATTAATAGGCTCATAAAACTTCGATGGAGTGCGTTTTGAAGAAACAGTGCAATTTTCAAGAGTCGTTCGCTATTATGCTTGAAAAGCGTTTAATCAACACATCCTTCCAGTTATTACTGATGAATCACAGACATTGACCTTAACAAAACAAAATACATTCAGAAGCTGCGTACAACTCAAAGAAGCATGGATTATACTACGCATGCATGCTTTGTGGAAAAAGAAAAGGAGATCATGGATCAGGAAAATGAAAAGATTAGAGGACATTATGATCCAAGTAAAGACCCTCAAGTGACAATTGGCCAGACATATTGCTAGAAGAACTGACCACAGTTGAGGAAGTGAGATATTATATTGGATATTGTAAAGAAAGTTTCAAAAGGAAACCCCATAGGAGATGGGCGCATGAAATTCGATTGCGTGCCGGAGTAACATGGAAGAGATTTGCTCAAGGCAGAAAAGACTCGGGCAGACCTTCATCCAGCAATGGATTGGAATGGTTGAAGATCATATTTGGAAGAGCTGGTAAAGTGTAAAGTACAGTATCCTCTTACGTCACTGAGATTGGAAAACGCGACGATGTTCGACTCAAAGGAGACTAAGGACCCGACGGCAAGTAATGTGATTTTGACAAAATTATTCAAGAAACTCTTTATGCTAACACTTATCAAAAACCCTTTGGAAAATCTAATGCTGAAAATAAAATTAGAAGAGAAGATTTATGAAGGGAAAATGGCATTTATTTTCTGAAAAATTTATCTGTATATCCATGCTCTGTTCCTGATTTCAGGAAGTTCTTCAGTAGCCTCTGGAATACCAGCTGTTAGCTAACGCTTGCTTTGAAGTTTGATAGAGGGATCTGCTGGACAGTTAATACTGTGATCGTTAGTTCTCAAAAATATTTAATCGAAATTTGTGAAACAGAATACCTATGTAGAAAAGTTCTGAAGGACGCATTTGGCTAAAGACTGGAATTCCACACTTTACCAAAAACCGCAATAAAACATGGAAACACTTTATGAAATCTGCTATTTGAACTTTGACAGTCCACTTATGAACTCTCAAAGTGATCTGAAGATTACGATATAAGAGCTCACGTATAATGCACTAAGCAAGGCCCTGATGCACGAAGTCTCGTATGTACGTATTTTATATGTTAATATTGGAAGAATAAAACTTCGACCTTTCTGCTTACATTGCTTCCAGTTTTACGAATATGTTAGTGATAAAGGTAATCACCAATCCTAAAATCATGATTTCTGGCAAAACAAAAGTAATGGAAACCCATATCCGGCTTTTACCGAGAGATCGAACTTAACACCACATGAAAATTAGTCCTACTTCCCTCCACATCCAGATCTAACTACACTGGTTTCCACAAATTAAGAAAAATGGCCATTGCTTGTGAAATAAGAGTTGGAAATGCACGACACTTCGATTTATGGCGGAAAAGTAATGCGGAGTAAGCGGAAAAAATGCAAATGATTGGCGGTGGCATCCCTTTATGCAAATTAGCCTCATGCAAGGTACTGTTGCAGATGTGTGTGTCACATCGTTGGCAGAGGGTAAAGAAAATATTTCGAGATAGCAGATTTGTGGTAGTCGCTGCGAGACATCATTTAAGAGATGAACGCAGGTGGAGACCTATCGTAAGGCTAGAGACAAGCCAACGTCTGAAGGTAATTCAAAGATGGCTGCTGTCCTGGAGACCTATCGGAAGGCTAGAGACAAGCCAACGTCTGAAGGTAATTCCAAGATGGCTGCATGTGAGTCCTGGAGACCTATCGGAAGGCTAGAGACAAGCCAAAGTCTGAAGGTAATTCCAAGATGGCTGCATGTGAGTCCTGGAGACCTATCGGAAGGCTAGAGACAAGCCAAAGTCTGAAGGTAATTCCAAGATGGCTGCATGTGAGTCCTGGAGACCTATCGGAAGGCTAGAGACAAGCCAAAGTCTGAAGGTAATTCCAAGATGGCTGCATGTGAGTCCTGGAGACCTATCGGAAGGCTAGAGACAAGCCAAAGTCTGAAGGTAATTCCAAGATGGCTGCATGTTAGTCCTGGAGACCTATCGAAAGGCTGGAGACAAGCCAAAGTCTGAAGGCAATTCCAAGATAGCTGCATGTGAGTCCTCTGGTCCACAGACAGGGGAACCAATTTCAAAATACATTATCACGTTCTCGAAGGTACAGCAAAGAAAATAATAAAAGATGTTTCAATATTTTGGACGCATCTTTTGAATATAGGTTTTGCAGAAGATGTAACATCTGTGAATGGCCAACAACTCCTATTTATTTTGCGGAGACAAGACGAGTGCCCCGACACAGCAGCGATCAGAAAAATTCCAATTAGTTGTCCGCATATGGCTATACACCCAGAAAATGGACTTTTGTGAACAAGGTATAATAGAACTGTTACCAATAAATGTCTCGAGCGTATCGGTTCTTTTGTTGAAAAATAGCTAAGAAAGGTAGTTTCACTGTGTGTATGTTTTGTTTTGCCTATCTATTAAACAGTTGCTAAATAAAATAGTGTGCGTTACTTTTCGATCCACCCTCGTACCTTGGCAAATCTCAGATTGTTTTTCGTTGGAATGTACGGTAGCTCTAATGCTGTAAGTATAGTGCTCATTATTGGAACACGTAGTACTTCAACATAACACAACCAATGGAGGCCGATACTCTTCACAGATGAGTCAAGATTTGCTTTACAGAGCGATTCTAAGCAGGCTGTGAACTAGGACCCGTAAAAAGGCCACTTACAGCGATTAGCCATTCTATTATGGCCATCCCCAGCCTAGAGAAATCAGCGCGCCTGGAGACAGAACGGTGTTGAAGGTGAAGTTCACAAAACAATATTTATACAATCCGAGGACCGGCTTGTATATCAGTTAGTAGAGTGTTCGGAGTCAGAATTGGAAAAGCTGCCGATTTATCGGAGTTTGATGAAAAACAAATTTTGATGGCATGGCGCCTCTGATCTACGATCTCGGAAATGGTGTCGCTTGTTGGTTGTTCACGTGCCGATGTAGTGAGTATGTATCAAAAGTGGTTCACAGATGGCCAAATGACGAACCATCGTCCAGCCGGGTGTTGTCCGCAGCACATTGATGCCAGAGGGTAGCGGAGACTCTAGCACATTGTTGAGCCACAGTGCGACAAATCACCCGCAGCTACAACGGTGGTTATGACGGCAATGGGTCACATCACACACTTCATCGCAAGCTTCTGAGCATGAGCCTGCGTAGCCGAAGACCCAGCCGGGGTTCCCATGCTCACTGCGCGTCATCACCAACAACGCATGCAATGGGTTCAAGATAATCAAAATTGGACTGTGGGTGATTGGAATAAATTGGCCTGCTCTGACGAATCAAGATTCCTGGTGCATCACGTAGACGACAGAGCGCAGATATGCCGGTTGCCAACGGAGGCTATGGCACCTGGATGCACTGTTGGGCGGAAACAGGCCCGAAGCGGCGGCACTGTGCTGTGGGCGATGTTTTCTTAGGCCCCATTATCCAAATAGCGCAATCCCTAGCAGCACACATGGCTGCGGACCACGTTTACCCATTCATGGCAACTGTGTTCAGTACTGGGGATGGCCATTACCAACAGAATAATACACCATGCCACTCATCCAGAACCTTCAAGGAGTGGTCCGAGGAACATGCTGGCGATTTTCTGTTAATGCCCTAGACTCCTGATTCGCCCGATCAAACATTTGTGATTCAAGTTGGAAATGCGGGTTCGCGCTAAATCGCCATAATCCGGAAATCTACGGGAACTAGAGGACCTGCTGTTGATATTATAGTACTAGATACTAGATACTCCAGGATACCTATCGCCACCTCATCGAATTGATGCTTCGCCGAATGGCTGCTGTTTTGCGGGCTAAATAGACAGCTCATTAGGTTCGTGGTCATAATGTAATGGCTCATCAGTTCATAGTGTGCCGGTTTCGGGTGGCATCTGTGGTTAGGTTGTCGCACAGACCTCTGTGTGTTTCCAATAGGAACCATGTATGCTCCAAGCTAATAGGATGATATTCTGGACCGCTATGTTCTCCCTTATGCAGGTACTATAGGAGATGCATTTCTCCTACAAGACGAATAACGCTCGTCCCTACTGATCCAGGCTGGTAGAAAAAATCTTCAGGTTGTCGTCCTATCGTCCTTACGGACTAGACAGCCAGTTTCCTGACTTTAATCCGATCGAGCATGGGTGCGATGCCCTATAAAAATATGTTGCCACCCTCAACACTCCTTCGGAAGACTTTTACAGGCTTATAAAATCTTTGCGCGAACAATAATCATTGCAACCGAATGAGCTCCTCGATGCTATTATAAACGACATCACACATTACTGTAAGGGCTGCATGGCTATGAGGGTGACCATGCTCTCTATTGAGGTGCTTTGACAATTTCATTTGGACACCTTATTTTTCACCTGGTTTTGTATATGGAAATTTTTATCGGAATGAAATGTTTCGTGTGAAATACTTTAGGATCTTTCTGTAGTGTACGTTATAAGACAGGTTTTCACCAAACTTCATCATGGATTTTTTGAGTTATCGCGATTTTTCTGTATTTTCCTTAATTTATGAAAAACCAGTGTAGTTGAAACTTAAGCATAGAGCTTGTGCGGTTAGCTCATTCATTTCAGAACTCCACCAGAAGTCACCTTGCTGAATAGCGGCATGAAGCTAGGTACCGAAGGTCAGTCGTGCAGTCGATTCAAAGAGGTGGCGTGATATCGGTAAAGGAACAAACAGCAGTTCTGTTTGCCGGATCATTCCATGCCTACCGTAATGCAATCTTTACGCTTTATACTCTGCATCTGAGCCAAACAGTTGTTGGTCAACACCCTTCAGTGGTGATCGATATATAATATTATTGGACAAGAGGCTTATTTCTCCAGAGAGCGATCGATAGCTAATGTGGTTGGCATAGGAGGAACAGATTTTCCCGCTTTCCTAGGTTCATTCAGTCACTGAGAGCAGATGTTCTCTAGAACATTGCCCAGGGTGGTTAATGCTTTTGGGTTTTACGCCAGTAGAATACGCTTTGTGGGAGAGATCACTTGCTTGAATCAATGTGAAGAACAGTTAAACATGTATCATACATACGTCAAGCACAGATTTTCTTCCTGGCCGAATTCTAGTTATCTTCCCTTGTGTGTTCCACATAATGGATATAATCCTCATATGGGAAGACAATGCAAACAATACATAAATAATGAGCCAAAGTTATCCCAGTGTGGCCCAGTGGTCTAAGCGATGGCCTCTGATCATTCGTTTGAACGGGGTCCGGGTTCGAATCCCGGTGAGGCATGGATGTTGTACTTGTCTTACGGCACTGGTTCTTTCCCTTCCCTGGAGCCAGTGATACAAAATTAGGGACGGGTGAATGCTTATAGCCCATTGAGGGTCTCACGGTGGTCGATAAACCTCAAATCAAAAAAAAAATATATCCCAATGTAATGCAGAAGTGGTTGTTATGTGGAATTTAAGCGTGGTTCTATACTTTAGCTTACCTTCAGTCACTGATTTACCAAAGATGATCTAGAACCGATAAGATTCAGGAGTGCTTTTATGCTGTTGGTAAATAAGGTGGGATTGAAGCACTAATGCGCAACTGAAGAAGAATTCGGGAGATGTTGGTTTTTCCAAAGTATCAAAAGCCACAAGCGAAATATAAATTGCGTTTTATATAACACTGTACCACCCGTGGGCAAAACGTTGGTCTTCGATACGTCTCGCCGTTGGGAAGACGTTGTTTCAGACTCGCTGAGCAAACGTACGGGTTAATTTGGGATTGTTCTCATAAGTAGCACTGTAGTGTAATGGAGATAATTCAGAATATGCTTTACCAGTGATTCAGGAATCACTTTCTAGATTAGGCAGCAGCACGAAACACTGTTTTTGAGGAAAGGTAGAGCTGCCCCGGTGAACGAGTTGTCAGAGACCCGTACTTCTGAAGAATGGTCAGAAACGTGAGTTTTTAAGCAGTAGTTTGAGCCCGGAGTGAGGCGTGGGTAAAGCGTTTGTCCAATGACGCTGGCCTTGTCCCTTGTCTAGAGCCAATGGCCCTAAATAAAGGGCAGAGGACTTCTAAACCCTTTAAGAGACCTATGTAGGTGGAGACTAATATTCTTAGGTGGTTTGGCCTTGTTGAAAGAATGAGTGATGAGATGCTTACTAAGGAAATCCTTTCATTCCAAGTGGCAGAGACAAAATGCAAAGGAAGACCCAGGGGGTCATGGCAGGATCACATTCAGGAGTGTCTGCATTAGAAAAAATTATGAGTATGAAATATAGGTCTTGTGTACGTCGTATGATGAATGTCAGTGAAGCCCGAGTTGTGTGTCAAGATAGCTGTAAATGGAGAAACTTGATACGCCAACAGTAAGTAAATAGTCAGTTAAAATTTTATCTGGTAGTTTGTATTTCCATGTGGAGTTAACCTCTGAATCTCAGAGAACAGCTTAGAGGTATGTATGTATGCATGTATGTACCTGAATCAAATGGCATCCCAAATTTTATGCGTTTCTCAAACAGAAGTGTTTACTCACCCTTAAGGTTCTGCGAAAGCCATGGCAAAACAATCCCTCTCCCCATTCTCATCTTAGCAGTACCAGCCATAAAACTGTCGCTGCCTATAAGCCCTCTCTTCTTGCCCTTTATTTTCTCTTCCATGATCCAAGTCAAGGCATGAAGGGGAGGGATGGTGGCCGTGACAAAAGCGCAAGGCCACTGGATAGAAACAAGTGGTTCAAACGTCTTCTCTCTCCTTCCTAAGGTTCGTCACCATTGTTATAAAGCCCCTTTAGCAGAAAATCAGTTACAAGGGATTAGCGCCAGTCACTCCCCTAAATGACCAATTCGAATAACAAAACTAAAGGGGATAACAACGCTTTCTCTTGCGTAGGTTCACTCGTTCAAGCCGTGTTCGGCTGACTTCTTAGACAACGAGTACATTCGTTCGAGCTCATTTCACCTCAATTTCGTAACGCCGAGTTCATTCGTTCCAGCCGGTTGTCAGGTTAAAGCCGTTAGAGTTGATCATAGTGGTCGTTAAACCCCAAATCCAAAGTTTTGCGACGATGTAAGAATTCGCTTCTATATCAGATTAATATGTAAATGCTCAGTGGCGTTTATCTACACAGGGCTTCACACACGTCACAGAACCTCAAGAAAAGAAGGGATATTAATTCAAAGAGTGTGTCAGTTTGTTCTACAGAAACTTTATTTATGGAAGTCATAACGTCTGCACTGATGGTAAACCTCTCACAGCTGATTGTTCAGGTCTTCTAGCCTCCACATGTAATATCAGTCATCTTTACACGTAAACGATATTATTTTTATTTTAATTCTTAGCTCTGCTAATTTTTTCCACTCTCTTTGCCGTCTTTCCTTGCTTTTGCTCCAAAACATATTGACTTTGAGATTTGAATTTCTCTTTCGTTTTATTTCTGATATTTTTTTTACGCAGTCCTCTACACTTAGCTGCGAAAGATACTTCAATTCTGAAATAGATTTTTATCTTATTTTTCCCTACTTTCCTTATGTTATATATATTTACGTACAGTTCAGATGCCAGCCTCAGATCAATATTGACACACTCACGCAAATGCATCTGTATACAAATTTTTTATTGACCTTTCCAGTCTGTGTTATTTCTTTCTACAGTGTCCCAAGATATTGCGAAAAGGCATTACATTACTTACGTGTACTTCATTTTCCTTCATTTGTAACATAACCAGTCGCATTTTATTTTGACTAAATGAAGTAAACTGTGATGCCAAAAAAACCTTCGATTAATGCCCTTTTTCTTTCATTCTACAGCGATCTTCTCAATTTACCTGAAGAAATGTTGTATTCCATGTGTTGCTGCTTCTTTTTCTACATATTGTGTTTTTTCTTCGTACAGAAATTTCCAATTTATTTGAAGTAATATTACATTCTAAGTTTACATTTCTTCTTCTTTTTTCAGTGCAGATCATATAAATTTTGAGTTCTGCACTTTATTGTTTTTTTTTTTTAATTTTCTTTCATTTTTATATATGCATGGTTCTTCGATTTTGGATGAGAATTATCATTGCTTTAAACTTCTCTAATTTTTCTTTGGCTGTTTTACTTTTCTTTATTTGTTTTCCATAGACTTTTCTGCTATGTTTGGTATGCGTCGCAGAAACAGATTGTTAGCCTTTTTCCCTGCGTTTCTTATTTTATTGCTTTATTTTCCGGGTTTCAAATTACGTCTCGGTCAGGAAATTATACAAAAGGAGTACGGTATTTCTCTTGTTTGATGTTTTGCCCTGCTTCTACATTTCTACTGTATGTAAAACTTTATCTTCAAAATATAATGCATGCACACACACACGCACACACACACACACGGTAGTATCAGAATAACATGCCCACGCCCAGAATCATGGTTACCAGCCAAGGCGCGTCACAAAGTACACGTGACAAGGTCGACCACAAGGAGATATAAGCGGCCGGCCAGAACAGATATGCCATAGTGCGCGTAACGTGAGCCCAATGGGCAGATGTAGATAGTTGTCAGAAATTTCCTATGTGGCATTTTCTTGAAAAAGGAGTTCATGATGAACAACCTTTCTGCGTCTACAAACTCTACAAGAGTATTTCCATGCTGGTTTTTGTTTCCTTGAACGAATTTACCTACCGAAGTTTCTTTCTGTTGCTGTTGCCCTATTTTTGCATTGAAAGCCCCCATAACCATCTTCAAGTGCTTCTTGCCTTTCTTATTTAGATGCCGAATTTCCTATTAAAATTCTTCAATTTCTTCTTCAGGATGGCTCGTGATGGGAGAGTGAGCTTGAATAGCCTGATCCTGGCATCTTTTTGAAGAGTTGGATAACGAGACGCGCAGCTCTGTTCGAGTAATGTTCAACTTCTGGAATAGTGTCCTTCCGTTTGTTGTTTATTATAAATTCGACAGATTAGTTCTGACAGTACGTATATGCATACACCCATAAGCGTAATTACTGGGGATGGGGGGTCAGGATCTCCCCAATTTTTTTGGGAATATAATTATATAAAGCACACTTTTTTATGATATGAACCAACTAAATTTAATAATATATAATAAGTTTGTAATTTTTCGTAGAATGCAAACACGTGTATAATGTGTACTTAATAAAACAACGATAACGGTTCCTAATAAGCAACCATCTAATTTACATTTCTGCCCTATCTATCATAATTTTACAGTTTTGTTCGCTAAGTTCCACAATTCGCCAACACAGGCGCCTATGTCGTGCCCGTTATATCGCACCTCAACAACTGCTGTGCTCCTGCGTGTGTGTGTGTGTAAGGGAGGAGGTCCCAAACTCTATCTTATACAGTATGTACAGAAAATATTGTATACATACACTGTTGGCCATCCAAAATGCAACACCAAGAAGGACACGAGATAGCAACGCCAGACTTACTGGACACATAACAACAGATACAAAGATGAAACGATTGGGCTTACAGACCCGTGCGACTTGCGGAACATGCAGATATCAACAGTTCGTGTGGCTCCCATTGCTGGCAATAACGGTCGCTACACGCCGCGCATCGAACGAAAGAGACTTTGCATGTGGGCTTGGCGTATGTCGGTACAGGCTGCTTCCACACGTTGCCACAGTTCATCAAGCGTAGCAGCGGGTGGTGCTTGACGGGCCACTTGGTTGCCGATCAGCGACCAGACGTGTTCGATGGGCGACATATAGGGAGAACAGGCGGGCTACGGCATCAGTGACACCTGGTGGGCCGTGAAGAATTATTGCGCGATGCGTGCTACGTGCAGGCGCTCATTATCCTGTTGAAACGTGGCCGCTGGAAGGTCCTGCAAGTAATGGAGGACTGCAGGCTCCAAAACGTTGGAGATGCAGCGGTGGCTGTTAAGTGTACTCTCGATGCGTACCAGAGGGGTGCGGGTGTCATATCCATTTGCGCCCCAAACCATAACGCCAGGTGACTGACTGGTATGGCGATGCATACTGCAGTCGTCATACAGTCTCTCGCCGCGGTGCCGGCACACGCGGATCCGACCATCGTGGTGTTGCAGGCAGATACGGAATTCGTCGGAGAAGACAACGTCGTGCAATTCTGTAGTCCAGGTGCAGCGTTCAACAGCATACTGTCGCCGCACTCGCCGGTGGTGTAACATCAATGGTAATCTGAGCAATGGGGGCTGTGTGACAAGTTCCCGCTCCTGCAGACGACGTCGAATGGTACGTGGTAACACAGGTTGTTGCGCAACACACCCTAATTCCTGCGCTAACGTTTGTGATGTGGCGGTGCGAGCCGTCAATGCCCGCCGCACAGCACGCCGGTCCTGTCGATCGGTGGTGTGCCGCGGCTGCGGCAATCGCTCACGTCGGCCCGTCCGTCCCTCCTGCATCCACCGAATCCATTCTCGCCTCAGTGTGGCTGGATGTCGTCTCACACGGGCGCCGATGTCTCGGTACCAGAAACTGCTGTTGCGATAAGCCACTATTCGTCCTCTGTCGAACCCCGAAACGTGCTGGAATGACTGTTGTATTCTGCGACGAGGCATCAGGAAGCTTCCCACGCACAGGTCCGGCAGCACAATACATTTCCACTACTTACACCCCGCCTTCTGTGCACCCTTCTTATAGTGCTTCTCGGTGGCGTGCCGGGCGCACATGATTTGCATATGCCCTGCAATGCTAATCGTTTTCATGTCCTCTTGCGGGGGACGCATGCTGCGAATTTCAGGCCAATTGGATACTTCCTTCTTGGTGTTGCATTTTGTGTGACTAGCAGTGTATATATATGTATAGATATAGTGTGTGTATGTGTGATTGGGCCACCCCAGATTTTGAAACATGGTTACAACACTGCATACACCTTGCTCTGTATCGGCAGTAGGCGGAGAGTTTAGCGGGATCCCCATCAAACAATAGATCCAGCTTACCTTGTAAGCACAACTCAAATTTCTGGAGGGGTTGTCATGCTGTGGTTCCCTGATATTCCTGGAAGGTCGAGTGTCCTCCAAGGGTTATATCTACATTGTTGAAGATGAAGTCCATTCTGAAATGTTGAGCGTTTATCCAGCAGATGATGGCTGTTTCATGGACTTACACTATCTTCTCTGGCCACCACAAAATCCGGATCTGAACTCCACTGAGAATATATGAGACATGTTAGAAAAGCAGATAAGAGAGCAAATTCCTCTTCCGTCAAACCTGAGCCGGTTAATTTTTGATAAACGCCAGGTATGCTGTAGACGTAGATACACTTCAAGATCTTCTGGAATCTATGCTATACCGCATATGTGCTGTTAATCGGACCAAAAGCGTTCCAACCCGTTACTGAATAAAAGTTTCTAATTCAATGGCCAGTTGGTGTACGACGTAACTCTTGGGATGAATTCTTATTATCCAAATATGCTATTACAATTTCTTCCTGGAGTTAAAGAAAAGAAATAAAAAACGTCAGGAGGTCTACGATACGCAATGTCATTAGTGATAAATTCCAGCGAGCACTTTCTCTATTAATCTCTGTTCGTTTGGGTGTTTTTAATTATGACGTAGAATCCCTGTTTGTTCACAGGATTGCTAAGCGTTTGGATAAAGTGATTTCTACTATCAACGAAGATGTTTATGCCAAATAATGTGCTTAGGTGCTAAGCGCCAATGCTATCACCCTTGCCATTGATTTTATGATTTGTTCTCTCAACTGTAGGGGATGTGCGTAACCCGTAGTAAAATCACTCGCTCAGAAGGAAGTACTTATTTTTTCTTCTGCCGTCCTCTTTTTGCCCAGACAAAATGCACCAAACCTACATTGAATACACGCTAGAAAACGTGGCTGTAGCTCCATACCGACCCATGACAGCATATTCGGGTATTATACAGTGTATAAGTGAAATATACAACTATATAAATGAAATATACAACTTCAGTATGCTATTAAAAAAATACGATAGAAAAAAACTTACTTTAAACGTCAAGAGACGTGGCAATTGTTAAAGTTTGCTAAGTCAGACTATAGATGGCGCCAAGTGTCTCATGCAATGAAAAATCTCGTCAAACACGGAATATAACAAACGTGGCTTACCCAGTGGAGACTGTAGTGTGTGTGTTCTGGTTTGCGGATTCAAAATCTCTAACAACAGTTCAGCGTAAGTCCAGAACAGGAGGTACCAGAGACAGCCGCCGACTAATGAGTAAATCATTTCAAAGCAAGAGGAAGTGTCTTGAAAGGCAAAAGCACTGGCAGGCCTTCCATTTTGAATATAAAGGGGAAAGACGTGGGAAGGCTTATCTTAAGAGCCCGAAGAAGTCCCGCCACGCCGCCAGTCGTGAACACGAAATACCGCGAACAACAGTTCACAAGGTTCTGCATAAACGTCTAAGCCTATAAGCATAAAAAGTGCAGTAAGTGCAAAAACTTCCACCAAATGATCAACCACGTCGAAAATCATTTGTGGTAGACATGCTTAATCGCACTGACTAAGACCCCACACTCCTTTCATACATCAGTTTCAGGCATGAGTTAACGTTCCATGCTTTCGGCAGAGTGAATAAACATAACTGCCGAATCTGGGGCACGGAAAATCCCCATGTAGTCGTAGCACACGAAAGAGACTGCCCGAAGGCTAATGTCTGGGCTGGCCTAATGGAAGACACAGTTATAGGGCCCTCTTTCTTCGCTGAACCAACTGTTGCTAGCATAATGTACCTGGAAATGTTAGAACAATTTGCAATTCCACAACTTCAGGATATTCAAGACATCATTCTCCAGCAAGATGGAGTGCCTCCGCACTGGTCTTGGGGTGTACGCAGATCTTTAGACCACCATTTTCCAGCGCGTTGGATATTGGACGGTAAGGTTCGACGACATGGTCACGCCGTTCTCCTGACATCACTCCATGTGATGTTTTTCCTTTGGGGCTTTATTACGGACATTGTGTACAAGATAAAGGTTGCATCTAACACTGAGCTCAAATAACGCATTACTGCAACTTTCCTCCTTGTTTCACCTGACATTCTGCATTGTACGTGGGTACCGCTGCACTATTGTTTAGACATCCAGCGAGAAACCAACGGAGTACTCGTGGAGACCTACTGAAAAAAAACCTTCACAGTTTCCATGCGTTTTGACATTAAAAGTAGTTATTTATTGTAGTTTTGTTTTTCAATAGCATACTGAAGTTGCATACTTCAGTTATGGACGCCTTATATACAGGGTGTATAGGAAAGTCCTTAAACAGGGAAATAACTTTTGAATGCAAAATGCTAGAGTTGTGGAAGTAGTGTGTACATATAGTAAAGTGTCTATGTTCTGTCAGATGAGACCGACTGCAGCACCCCTAGCGGCGAATTTTGAAAGTCAGCTATCCTATCGCGAGAACCAAGAGAGATAGCGAAAATAAGTCAATGGCAAACGTGTAGAGCGTCACCGATTTAGTATGAAATGACTCCTTACATTCACCAAAAACTCCAATAGAAGTCCGGAAATGCAGATCTCTCGGTATCCGATCACCGGCATATAAATACGTCACGAATGACATCGCAGAACGTAAAATCTCTAAACGAATTTTGCCTGCAAAACAGCGAAGGATGGATGAAAGTATGCAAATTCAAACGCTACGTCATACCTCATCGGGAAGCATAAATTGGCGGTCAGGGAAGGTTTGCCAGACAGTGCGTGGACTGGATCTTCGAGTATACACATGGCTAGTTATTCCAACGAGGAGTACTGCGAGATGGTTATGTTGTACGGGGAATGCGGTCCTCTGGCAAGAGAGGCAGCACGCCAATATGCATTACGTTTCCTTAATCGTTCTCATCCTACTGCGGCTACTACCATCAATGTCGATCTCCGGCTGAGAGAAACCGGGAGCATTAAAAGTCGTTCCCCTTCAGGTAGGCCGACACTTGCAGGTGTGCACGTGCAGCCAGTGGACGTCCTGGCCTATGCGCTAGCCCTCCCACACTGCAGTACGAGAGACATCAGTGCGACGTGTGTCCTTACATTTAGTCGTGTATGGCAAATTTCTACAACCCCGTATAATCCAAGCATGCAGTAACATAACACCTGAAATGCTGCAGAACGTCCAACAAGAAGTTCTAGCTCGAATACAAATGTGTATTTCTGCCGATGGTGGACACATCGCGAATGATTAAATATTAGTAGTGACATTTTGTATTTCTAGAACATTATTTTGTGTTTTTCTTCTTCATAATGTCCTACTGCTGTATGAATTTCCTATTACTTTACTATACAGTACATAATTGTACCTTGCTGACACGTACATGTATTACTTTTATTAGTAAATTTGCATCACCTTATAATGTCACACTTCTGCACGTGATGAGTGACGTATTTATGCCGGTGATCGGATACCGAGAGATTTGCATTTCGGGACTTCTATTGGAGTTTTTGGTAAATGTAGGGCGTCATTTCATACTATATCGGTGACGCTCTACACGTTTGCTATTCACTTTTGCTCGCTATCTCTCTTGGTTCTGGCGATAGGATAGCTAACTTCCAAAATTCGCCGCTAGGGGTGCTGCAATTGGTCTCATCTGATAGAACATAGTCACTTTACTATGTGTACACACTACTTTCACAACTCTAGCACTTTGCGTTCAAAAGTTATTTCGCTGTTTAATAACTTTCCTATACACCCTGTATATGTTTCCTATCTTTACCATGACATTCCGCTTTCTTTTTTTAATACTCATATTCTACAAAACATTCGAAAGTCTCGTACCATCTTTCACCTTCCCGCTGCTTACTTTACCGAGATTGGTCCGCAGGATTTGGTGTTCCTACGAGGTGACTTCAACTGAACCTTTCACCCAACTTTGAATCGCTTCAGTACTACAGAATTGGGCGACACACTCATCTGTTTACTTCAAGAGTTAATCGACACTTAGCCTGCACGACGTGTACAGCCTAAATTATCCTACTCTACATTTTCATCAGTGTACAAGACCTACACCATCCGGATTTAAAGAAGCCTGCATCGATAGTCTATACGGCTCTCAAACTTTTACTATTAATACTGACCTCCTTGATATCACTCATGATCCGAGTATCTCCTCAAATCACTCGTTTATCACCTCCCGGTTGTATTTGATTATCACTCATGATCCGAGTATCTCCTCAAGTCACTCGTTTATCACCTCCCGGTTATATTTTATTATCACTCATGATCCGAGTATCTCCTCAAATCACTCGTTTATCACCTCTCAGTTATATTTAATTATCACTCAGGATCGGAGTATCTCCTCAAATCACTCGTTTATCACCTCCAGGTTATATTCGATTATCACTCATGATCCGAGTATCTCCTCAAATCATTCGTTTATCACCTCCAGGTTATATTCGATTATCACTCATGATTCGAGTATCTCCTCAAATCACTCGTTTTTCACCTGCCGGTTATATTTGATTATCACTCATGATCCGAGTATCTCCTCAAATCACTCGTTTATCACCTCTCGGTTATATTTGATTATCACTCAGGATCGGAGTATCTCCTCAAATCACTCGTTTATCACCTCCAGGTTATATTCGATTATCACTCATGATCCGAGTATCTCCTCAAATCATTCGTTTATCACCTCCAGGGTATATTCGATTATCACTCATGATTCGAGTATCTCCTCAAATCACTCGTTTATCACCTGCCGGTTATATTTGATTATCACTCATGATCCGAGTATTTCCTCAAATCACTCGTTTATCACCTCTCGGTTATATTTGATTATCACTCAGGATCGGAGTATCTCCTCAAATCACTCGTTTATCACCTCCAGGTTATATTCGATTATCACTCATGATCCGAGTATCTCCTCAAATCACTCGTTTATCACATCCCAGTTATATTTGATTATTTCCATTAAACGTCCCTTCAGTTCTTTGTCTATGGACTCCAGACTTTTCAAAGATTCTTTGGTGCAACAATTTATAGCAGACCATTCGGTGTCCTCTTCTCCCACGGGCGTCCTCTTCCCCTACGTTTGGTGCCCTCCTCCATTCCTACTGATGATAGGCTCTCTCTTGAAAACTGTATGGTTGTTGCCTCCAGCTCGTTTTTTCTTTCATTTTACACAACCAGAACAATAGAAGTGGCGAAATCGACAACGTTCTCTCCTCATAACCACCATGAGTATGAAGCGTATCTATCCTACTTAGAAAACCTGCGCACCTTTCGCAAGCATGATGCTTCAGAGGAGCTCCTGTGTAGGAAATAAGAAATCCGAGTCTGAGCGCACAACATCTTACTTTCTGTTATTGGAGAAATAGACGTTATTCAACTGCACTGGCAGAGATTAATTTTTTTACCAGGGAACCTGCTGCCATTCTCAGGTTTGTGCATCAACATTTCTCCTACTATTTAACTCTATTTTTCTCCGTTACACCAAAATCGCCTCTTCTCAGGTTATCTGGGAAACATTAGAAGGCCCTTTCCTTCACCAATGGTACAGGCATTGTTCCATTGGTAATAAGGGAAAAGGCCTTCACTGAACTGATTCTATGATATGTGGAGCACATTGTTGAGAATATAATTATTAGCTGCAACCGTAAGTTTCCCTGTCACTGGAAAAAGGGGGCGCAACCCGAACCATGAAAAACATGCCCGGAACAAAACGCCTCTTTCACCGTATCCGACATTTGGCCCAATACAATCAGATAGATAGCGTTCTCTTATCATCCTCCACACTCAGTCTCGTCCGTTGGGCAGCCAGATTGTGAAGCATGATTCATCACTCCAGAGAAAGCGTTTCTACCTCTTCATAGTCTATTGACGCCAAGGTTTACAACGATCTTGCTGATGTTAGGCTTATGTACGGCTGATCGGCCATAGAAACCCATTCTGTTCAGTTCTTTACAAACCACTATAGTGCTACCATTGCTTCTGAAGGGCTTATATTTTACAAAACTTATACCAGTTCGCCATTGCGCTGTTGTTACTCCTTGGCGTTTCCACTCCACAATAACATCCCTTACACCTCATTGGGGCAGATGCAGCAGGGGAAAGATTTCCTTTACTGACTTGTTGCCACGATTGCATCCCATGACAGTGCCACGTTGATACACAATGAGCTCTGCCGTACGGCATCATTCTACTGTTCGTGCTTCCCTATGATGCTTGTCAGTCCACGTGCGTGTTTTTTTATCTGCCTTTCTTCCTTTTTGGGTTCTTTATTTTTTTTTTTTTTTTTTTTTGATTGGAGGTTTAACGACCACCGTGAGCAACTCAATGGGCTATAAGCAGTCTCCCGTCCCTAATTTAGGGGAACTGGTTCCAGGGAAGAGAGAGAGCCAGTGCCGTAAGACAAAAACAACATCCGTGCCTCACCGGGATTCGAACCCGGACCCTGCTCGGACGAATGATCAGCCATCGCTTAGACCACTGCGCCACCGGGGCGGCTCCTTTGGGGGTTCAGCGATGATCAATTGGCTATAAAGCTGCTGACCGTCGCTGATTTAGGCACGTTGTTTCCAGGAAAGGTGTAGAGCCAGTGCCGTAAGACAAACACAACATCCATGCCTCACCGGGATTCGAACCTGGAACAAATTCTGTCGAATGGTCAGAAGCTAGCGCTCAGCCCATAGCGCATCGGGGCGGAATTTCATATCTGTATAACCTCTATTTATGGCGTATATTGGCCAATTCACCACTCTAAAGGAGTGCCCTGATACTTTTGATTATATAGTGTATATGAAAAATCACCCCCCCCACCCATTCCAGAGGCGCAGCGGTCTGAGCGCTGGCTTCTGATCATTCGTTCAAAATGGGTGCGAATTTGAATTCCGGTGAGCCATGGATGCTCTGTTTGTCTTACGGCACTGGCTCTATTCCTTTCCTGGAACCAGTGGACTTAAATTAGGGACAGGCGACTGCTTATAGCCTATTGAGTTGCTCACGGTGGTCGTTTAGCCCCCCCCCCCAACCATAAACAAATATGTCACAAAGTGGACCCAATGACACTGAACTCATGTGCAAGTTGCTGCATGTTAGGTGGACATATCATTTATCTAAATGTGACGCCTAAGCTATGCATGAAATATTTCTAAAATAATATATGTAGTGTTTATATATACCTCCATGTATTCGTAAGCATAAATATTATCTGTTCTTGTCAGCTTAATGCGATTTCCCTGTGTGAGGCCACCGATTGTTTCACTACATGACAACTTTCGTCCTGCAGCACCTCCAACAGGATTCCGAAGGGACACCTGGTGATTTTTGTCACCAATAGATGACGCTGTATTTTCACGTTTTGGTATCGCCAGGTAGTCAAAATGTTCTTGCAAGTTTGTAGTTCTTGTGCACCACTAGATGTCACCGTATTTGAGCTTATTCCCGTCCTTTTTTGATCAGTTATCTTGTTGACTTCGATTCTAACCGATTGGCTTAGTTACAGAATTTTTGGGTCACTTGCTAAGTGCGTTTTGTATCTGCGGTGTGTGATTAAATTTGTCTTTTCTTTACGTTTCCTACCCTCGTATAATTGTGGGTCATACATGGCTTTCAAGCGGATTAGCAGCTTTCCGTGTAGGCATAGCCTTAGATCTTGGGGTGAGTGTTTTATATCGAAATATTTTAATTGTAAACTAATTCTTTCAATATACTATTTTAACGTATTTTGACAATTTCATTTTCACGTGGCATGCAATTCATGTCCACATCAAAATTGTAGTAGTTTTAAAGGTAGTTTCTAGGGGCACTAATCTTTTGAATCGTTAGAGTAATATACTTCAAATGAATAAAGTTTATATTGTCTCTATTGTTATGGTGCTCCAAAAATGAGAAGTTCAGACGTCTTTCTTTTGTGACAACGCATGTTGAGAGAAAAAAAAAACATTTACCAATGATTTTTCTATTAATGTATTTCGTGCCGATGCAAATTCATTGAGCCGCCCCGGTGGTGCAGTGGTTTAAGCGATGGCCTCTGATCATTCTTTTGAACGGGGTCCGGGTTCGAATCCCGGTGAGGCATGGATGTTGTACTTGTCTTGCGGCACTGGTTCTTTCCCTTCCCTGGAACCAGTGACCATAAATTAGGGACGGGCGACTGCTTATAGCCCATTGAGTTGCTCACGGTGGTCGTTAAACCTCCAATCAAAAAAATGAATTGAATCGAAGAATGCAATTATGCGTAAGTGTAGTGTTTGAAAACCTTAGATTTTTGAGCAAAAGGCGCAGTGGTCTTAACGCTGTCTGTCGACAATTTTTTTGATATTAGGCGGGGTTACAGCCCTGTGTGACATGGGTACTGCGCTTGTACTAAGGAATTGGCTCTCTTGCTTTCCTGTAACCAGTGTCCCCAAATCAGGAACGGGCGGCTGCTCATAGCGCGTAGAGTATCTCATGGTGATAAATTTTAACTGCCTAGGTCTTGTGTGTCACATATCAGTCCACGTTCGGTCTTTCAGACAACCACATTTTTATCGTTTTATTCATGTTAACTTTTTATTTTTGGAGAGGGGAACAACTACACATGCGCGTTGGCTCAAACATTACCTGGAAATCGGATAGAAGGAAACAATTCGTTCCAATGCGGTTCGTTAGACCAGAACTGGGTTAAGACATGAGTGGTGTGTGTGGTGGTGCTTTTTTAACCTCTAATTAAAGAAAAAACTGCTGGATGTTTTAAATACACCCGATGTGATTTTCAATCCTGTTAAATTTCGAGGTCACGCCGAGTAGTAGTTCGTAGAAGAGAGACGGGACGGTTATATGTACAAAATGTTTGAGGCGGGGTCTCGTCGGGTAAGGGGGGGGGGGCTTAAGGCGTGGGTAGTTTATGCTTCATTACGTTGGTTCTGTAAATCCCTGGAATAAGCGGTCCTAAATTAGGGACGAGTGATTGCTTATTGCTTTAAGAGTTGATCGTGGTTGTCATCGAGCTTTGAAACAAAACAAATGAAAAAAACGTGACTCGTCATAGAGTGCCTCCAACGTCAGATTTCTCGTATAATACTTTTTACGGATTAATTACCGAAGGATTCCAGTAATAATTGGTAAAAATGTGTTGTAAACAATGTACTGTGACAGCAAATCCACCTGTCTTGGCCGCGGATAGCCTAGTGGTCACCGTACGTGACTGTCACGGAGAAATCTCGGGTTCGATCTCTCGCAGGTACGAACGCTCGAATCATTAAATATCTGACGTGCGTCGGATGAGCACGTTAAGCCGTTGGGCCTCTGGTAATGGCCCCCCGGTAATAAATCAGGGCGTCTTCCTCCGCCTTTCCACCTGGCTTCCGTGTCGATTTCCTATCGGGCACTGTAGCCCAAATCTCGTAGCTTCCTATTTCTAAGGGTTGTTTAAGAGCTGGGGTCAGACACTCACTTCCTAAAATACTCTACATATGATCTGATATGAAATCCACCTGTTCAAAGGATTATTTAAATGAACCGACTAAGTTATGTCTTGGAGAATAAGTCTAAAAATAAACTATATAATGAACCCTCAAAATTTTGGTAATGGTTCCACGCAGGGAAGCCGCTCCGAAAGCCGATTGTAAATCTTCAGAGATGATTCCGGGTTCAAATCCCGAGTGAAGCATTAGTGGTAGTTTTTTTTACGGCTCTGGTTCTCACAACCAACTTGGAAACAGTGGTTCAAAGTTAAGGGCGGGCGACTGCATATAAACCATTGAGGTGCTCATGGTGGTCGTTTAAAACCCCAAACAGCCGCCCCGGTGGCGCAGTGGTCTAAGCGATGGCCTCTGATCATTCGTTCGAACGGGGTCCGGGTTCGAATCCCGGTGAGGCATGAATGTTGTGTTATTTGTCTTACGGCACTGGCTCTCTCCCTTCCCTGGAACCAGTGACCCTGAATTAGGGACGGGCGACTGCTTATAGCCCATTGAGTTGCTCACGGTGGTCGTTAAACCTTCAATCAAAAAAAAAAAAAAAAAAAAAAAAAAACCCAAAAAAAGAGAAATACGCCAACCGAAATTGGTAATTCTACCATTACTGACTGTGGTGATGTTTCTGTGTCTAATGTTTGTCCCCATGACAAAAAGAACTGTACACTGGTTTTTAGTGATGTCACTGTGTCATACGTTTTTGAAGACAAATGGAACTGTACAGTAGTTTCTGGAGATAACCCTGGAGCATTGGTTTCTAAATACATTCGTCGAGGTGGTTATACTGAGGTCATATTTAATCCTGTTAATCTTGAAGTTGCGCATTTTGTGCAAGACAATGCTCCATCTATAAAATTCGTCTCAAATTATTGTAAGTTAACTCTGCCAAATCCACCTCAAGCACCACCTCAAGCATAACTTCTGGCACCGGCGTTAGTCGCAGTATTCAGCAAATTCTGACTAACACTTCTTAAATCTCTTATTGTCCTACTCTTGAGTGTGGTGTAACTGGGTTCCACGTCAATTCGTCGCGTGCGTCAATTCGTCGACTGCGACGATTCGTCGCGCATCAATTCGTCGACATTCCTCAATTCGTCGCGCGTTAATTCGTCGCGCGTCAATTCGTCGCGGACAAATTCGTCGACTACGTCAATTCGTCGCGGACAAATTCGTCGACTACGTCAATTCGTCACGTTTACAGATTTTGGTTACATACAAAACGAATGCAGGAAAACGTACGATTTCGAACGTCTTGCTTCCTGATCAAATTTATAAAGTTTGAACACGCAGACAGGATAGGAATATTACGTTTTTCTTTGGCACTAAAAATATTAGACGGTAAACGGTTTTTGGAAAGGGGCAGGGCCCGGTTGGGCAGAGCCCCCCATATACAAAATTTTCGTAAAATCTACATTTCAAAATTGTCTTTATTCTTCAAATAAAAATAGCATTTCTATGTACATGACAATAGAATTCTGCCAATAAATACCGTGGTATATACAACAACTGGAAAGTTCCAGTGAAACGTAAAACAAAATATTGTTAAAATCATAAAATTATTTCGCCCCGAAGGGCGATGGAGAGGCAGACAATAAAGCACGAGCGATGCAAATGAAAATGTATACTACAGAATTGTAGACAAGAAAAGACATGATGCTATACTATTCACAAATTCCAATTAAGTATTACTACCATACTCAAGATTAAATATGCACAAGGTACTAATTCACATAAAAGACCATGGGTGAGAAGGAACAAACAGGTGCAACAGTATTTAGAAATATGACAGAAATGGTAGAAACAATTAAGCACAAATACTTATTATTTGCACAGAATTATGCAGTGACAAGAGAGAAATACGCTAAACGGACCCAGGAGGGCAACTTTACAAAAAAAAAAAAAACAGAAATCGAACAAGAATGCAATTCATAAGTGTCATATCATATGTACAGAACAATACAGTGACAAAAAAAGAAAGCCGCTAAGCATACCCAGAAGAGCAGCTTCTCGTAAAACAGAAATGTAACAGTGGTGCTACACTCAAAATTTACATCATATGTACAGAAGTATTCAGTGACAAGGGGGAGAATCGCTAAAAGTACTCAGAAGAGCATCTTCTTACATTAAATTATATACACAGGGACAATAAAATTTCAAAATATATTCAACATAATGTAGGGGACATTGCGTGTGCAGTAAACTGTGCAGAAGAAAGAATTATATACAACATAAAATACAACAAAATCGAAGAGATCATGGGAAACATGGTGAGCTATCTCCAATAGCACATAAAACAGAATAATCACAAATAGCGAATCATGTGGATGAAAAAGGAGACTCCACCTAGGAGCCTCATACCACCAAAATTAATACGTAAAATCATGAGTTGTGACAGTGAATGTGGGCGACAACAAAAATCACACCTATAAGTTGAGATGTAGCTGCAAATTGTGGATATGGAACCACCCAGCCGATTGGGCCCAGGTGGATTGAAAAACGTTATCGGTGTTTGTTGGGGCAGCACGAGAGTGCTCCATTCGGAGACGAGTGGTTAACCGTGCTAGGAAGCGTCTCCGAATGATAGCACTTGCCTCCTGAGGAGGTGGAGTAAGAGCAGGGAGGCGTTGTTCAAGATGGAAAGCATATACAGTGAACTTCACAAGAAGAAAAATGTAACGGCACACAGGAGGCAAGTGAGTAGGTGGATGCTTAGTTTGGAGTAGCCAAGCATATGCAAGAAATGGTAACGATCGAGCACAAATTCGATCAGCAAGACGAAATGCTGTGTTTAGGACTGGCAGGAGTACGGGGCAGAAGAGGTATTGATGTTGGACGTCGCTGACTTCAGGGCAAAAGGAGCACTGCGGAGAGGTGAGAAGGGTCATGCGAAACAGTACTGATGGGGCGGGGAGACGAAGGTGAAGAAATTGCCAATGGACATTGAGTTCAAGAGGGGAGGAAAGGGCAGAGGTAGATGCTGTCCAGATTGCGGGGAGAAGAGAAGGAGGAGCAGAATGAACAGAAAGTGGAAGTGCGGGAGGGGAAAGAAGAAGCCAATAAAAAGAAGAGGAGGAGAGAGAAGTAACTAGAACCGGGGAGCTACGAATGAGGAGAAAGAACGGTAGGGAAAGAGGAGCAGAGGGGACCGAGAAGAGACCATCAGGTGAAGCGAGGAGTGGAAAGAGGCTCCAAAGCGCTGTGCGAAGAAGAAGATATTCGTTAGCAAGAGTAATGGTTGGAGATAGAAACAGGGAAGGAAAGAGGTCTCCAGGTTAGATCAGAAGTTACGAGAGAACGGACAGTTATCACACCAGAGCGGATCCAATCAGGAAAGTAAAAGTAAGGGAGGTTAGGAGGGTGAATAAGAGAAGAAAAGAAGAGAGGTTCATCTAGGAGATCAACAGTTGAATAAGGAAATGAACGGAGAAGAGGAAGCGAACGAAAGAGAGAAAGGCCCTCTCGCAGGACAGGAGGGAGGTGGGACGGGAGAAGATAGTATGCATCCATCTTCAGAAACAGTAGGAAGGTGAAAGATGGGTCACGGGAAGAAGCTAGAACATTCAAGGTAGCGGTAAGGGACGGAACAGTTGAAGTGGCAAGGTGAATGAAATGAATAATGCGATGTGTTTTATAAAGGAAAGCTGGATCAGGAAGCTGGATGCCACCTAAAGAGGCTGGCAGATGAAGCGTGGCAGGTTTAACCCAGTGATGTGAAGACCAGATGACGGAAGTTGAGAGGCGAGTGATGGTCATCATTTGTGACACCGGCACAACCGTCGACATCCAAGAGTATTCGCATAGAGAGATAAGTTGTCGACGAACAACGGCTGCTCGTTGACGGAACGATGTGAAAGGGCGGGCCTTACTCCAGTAGGCAGCAGTCCGTTGTATCCGGGGAAGAAGAGCAGTCCAGGTGGCAGATGAAGAAGCCAAGGGCAATCCGACATACGCACCGAGGATCTGCTGTGTAGTGGCTGTCCACTGCGCACCCCAAGGAACATCGGTGCGGGCAGCCCATGCCCCGCACCATAAGCCAGTACTTTTAGTGGCATTCAGCGCTGCTCCAGATAATGCAACATACTGATGATATACAGAATACAGGCGATCAAATTGAGATTCATCCCGGACGCAAAAGGTCACATCATCAGCATAGGCGGTGAAAATTATTCGATGATGACGAGTACTAGCCACTGTCGGCGGTAGGACATCCAGGAGTGATCTTCGGGCTGCTAACAGGAAAGGCTCAAAAGCGAGAGCGAATAGCTGGCCGGAGAGCGGACATCCTTGCCGGATGCCTCGCTTAAACGGAATTGGAGCGGTTAGAAATGTGGCCGCTCGAACATGGAAACTGGCGCCCTGATAAAGGGCCAAGAGTGCGGAAGAAAAGGTAGGAGGAAAGCCAAATTGTGAAAGGACAGCAGAGAGATAAAAATGAGAAACGTTATCAAAAGCGGACTTTTGATCCAGATTGAGAAAGGCAAGAGGTTCAGAAAAAGAGCGAGCGAGGAAGTGAAGATGAAGGAGAAGAGAAACGTTAGTGGAAATAGTCCGACCAGGCACAGTGTATGTCTGGTCAGGAGAAATATCGAAAGAGAGAACAGAATTAAGGCGACGGGATAAGAGTTTTGTATAGAACTTATAGTCAGTGTTTAGGATGGAGATAGGGCGCCAGTTTCCAAGATCCAAGAGGTCACCCTTCTTAGGAAGGAGGATGATGTGGGCCAAAGTAAAGTCGGGCGGTAACGCAGGAGAGGAAAAAGCAAACGAGAAACACGCAGACAGAAAAGGCAGAAGGCACGCTAGAAAAGCACGATAAAAATACAGAGGAAGGCCGTCAGGTCCAGGAGCGACATGAGGATTGAGAGTAGCGAACGCCTCGCGGAGTTCGCGAAGAGAGAAAGGAAAGAGTAAAGAAGTAGATAAAGTAGAGGGGACCTGAGGAAGAGAGGAGAGAAGAGGAGAAGCTAATGAGGATGAAGACTGCGTTACCGCACTGTACTTGGCGATGAAATACTGTCTGGTGAAAGTGCATAGCTTCGATGGATTCGAAGTGATGGAACCATCCTGGAGGCGAAGATGACGCAAAGATGTAGCAGAACGATGTTGATATTCCAAGGCGGTTAAGTAATCGTGAGAATCAGCTGTAGGGGAGAGATGCAAGAAATGCATCCTGCAGGCTGCATCGGATGCGCGAGGAAGAAGCAAAGCGTGGAGATCTGCCAGATAGCCGGGGTATTGCGGATCATCAAGAGAGAGCATCGACAATAGAGCACGTAGATTCGCAATTTTCATATCGCTCTCATTCCGAGAGGCATGGGAGTATCGCCGTACAAAAAGGACCAAGTCATGTTTGACACTGAGCCACAGTTGCATCGCGTCGGACGTAGTATCAAGAAGGGGCTGACGACTTCGGAGGAACTCACGCACAGCAACACAAAATTGTTGATCATCCAGGAGCGAGTCCGGAAAAGTCCATACTCGTTGAGTCCTTGAAGGTGAAGGCGAAACACACACCGACAGACTGACAATACTGTGGTCTGAAGCGGCGGAAGGATGATGGGCAGCAGCTGCGATCGACAGGAGAAAAGCAGTCGAAACATAAAATTTATCCAACCGTGCTGCCGTAGTGCTGCCATGGATGGAAGAGCGCCAGGTAAAAGAGATTTCCGACGGGTGTAGATGCCGGAACGCATCAACCAATTGAAAATCATCAACTAGCTGGGAAATCTGTAATACACGTTGTCTGCGGTATTCTCCAACGGTTGAATTGCGGTCAAGGGCCGGCAACAACGTACAATTGAAATCTCCGCCGATGAGAATATATTCAGACGGTGGGATGCATGACAGCTCTGTGCGGAGTGTGGAGAGAAGATCAGGTAACAGACGTTCATCACAGGGGACATATATGTTAAAAACATGATAGGTCACGTTTTCAATGCAAAAGACAACGACCTGGAGGTTGTCCACATGTAAGGCACGAATCACTGGCGTCGAAATCAGAGGGAGTAGGCGGTGATGGATCCCAAGTGCAAGGCCACCATTCCGTCCAACTCGATAAGCATGGTGAAAATCGTAGGGCCAAGCCCGCCAACGAGAGAACAAAGTGGTAGCAGAGCAATTGGTCTCTTGGAGCAAGAGAAGATCTGCGTGTAGAGGCGCCAAGTCCTCATACACTAGAGCATTTCTAGGAGAAGCAGAGAACCCTCTGCAGTTAAGTGTGACCACCTTGAATCGGTAGGTCCTGCCCAGGTCGACACGCACGTGCGCTGGAACCTGTTATTTTCTTCGCTTGCTTCTTCATTCTGTCAACACTAAATTTGAGATCGGGATAGGAAAGCACAAGATTTCGATACACAGATATCACACTAGAAACTTGGGTTAGAACAGTAGGAAGATCAAGCAAATGACGTGCAACAAACTGATTAAAGAATCTAGGATGTTTATGAGAGCATAATACTTCATATATTTTATGAAGAGAAAGCGGACCTACCGGTATATCCGCCTTCGCTTCAGCTAGGTATCGGAGAAAAGAATCTAGGGAAAGCACTGGGGGTGGAGTCTTAGAACCTTGAATCACAGCAGGGTGTCGACTTGTTCGTGGCGAAGTACGACGTTGAGAGGAGGAGCGGGAAGATGAGTCAACAGAACGACCTCTTGCAGCACCGGTGCGAGGAGGGAGCTGAGTCTGCGGAGCACTCCAGGACTCCCGTCGAGCAGGCTTGCTGGTAGTTGTAGGGTCAGAGTGATTGCCAGAAGAGTCACTAGCAATAGGGCAGTCCATGTCAGTAACTGTACTTGGAGTGTCTTCATCCGATGGAGGATGAAGGTCAGCAGTCAGGTCAGCTGGAGCTGCAAGGAACGTGGGCGGAGCTGTCGGTACCAGATGAGGAAAGTCCTCTGTCAACAATTGTGGGGCAGGACCCCGTGGAGGAAGGCCCGATGGCAGAGCAGGTTGATGAAGTTCTGGAGACACCTCCTTAGAAACGGTAGGGGTGGACGACACAGGGCTGTCACGAGTGACTTTTGGTCCCGAAGACTGAGGTACAGCAGGGCGGCGGAAGCACTCACTACGTTGATGGCCATACGCCTTACAAGTCTGACAATGAAAGGAGGTTAAAACGTCGATGCGTCGGACTTGATCTCCGCATTTTACAGTGAAGAGAGTAGGAAAAGACTTGATATGTTCATCCAAAGAGAATACTACTCGCGCAACTCGTCGGGCACTTTCAATCGAACGATCATCCTCGTCCTTTGGAGCAGCGGAGTGTGTGGTAATGTTACCCACAACACGACCGGATTGCATAAGAAAAGCACAAAGCATAGCATCTGTGACTTCAGGATGTACTGGGTACATCGAGACCGTTACTGGTCTCTGGGCGACAGGCTCAGGAAATAATTGGTGATCACCAACAACCAGCCCAGTCTGTAAGACAGAGGTAGCATCTGCCGCATGAAAAAAATAAACAATGACACTCGGCCCTCTGCGCGACATATGACGTATCGCTGACGGAGAGAACTTTTGTTTTAGAGCAGTTGAGTACATTTTGAGTGGTGTCTCTGGCAGCGCCTCAAAGCACACACCCAACTCAGTAGCCGTGGTGAAATTTGATTTGATTGTAGGTTTAACGACCACCGTGAGCAACTCAATGGGCTATAAGCAGTCGCCCGTCCCTAATTTAGGGTCACTGGTTCCAGGGAAGGGAGAGAGCCAGTGCCGTAAGACAAACACAACATTCATGCCTGACCGGGATTCGAACCCGGACCCCTTACGGGCGAATGATCAGATGCCAGCGCCTTAGACCACTGCGCCACCGGGGCGGCCCGTGGTGAAAGAAGTGCCTGCTGGAGAATCCACTGGAATTTCGAGCACAACCTCATTACCAGAGCGACGGACATGAGGTTTTAAAGCTGCGGCTTCCGCTCGCATGGAATTAGACTTGGGCTGAAGCCTTTGGGAAGTTACCGCTGAAGAATAGGAACGAGGAGCAGTAGAAGTGGAGGTTGAAGGCAGAGGAGCACCGCCATCCATTGAAGGCAGAGGAGCATCGCCATCCATTGAAGGACAGAGGAGCACCGTCATTAATAGTGTCCATGACGTCATCTGTCACTATATGAGAAGCAGCTGGGGCAAGAGCTGTAATAGTGACGTCAGGGAGGAAAACGATACGCCGCCAACGGTTGACGTCGACCCGGAGGGCAACGTGACAACGCCACCGCTGGGCAAAGTGCCGTGATCACCGGAAGTGACGTCAGGGTTGACAACACCACCGGATGACGCCATTTTAATGGCGCCGAGATAACTAGGCTTCTACCAGCTCGGTAGGAATTTTAAACACGACGATAGGAAACGAAAAAAGGCACTCACCACTTTGGGAGATGTCCGAAACGAATCACCAAACTTTTAGAGTGGAGGTAAGCACAAACCTAGTAATCCTAGTAGCCTAAATACTTGAAATACAAGCAAAACTCACGGAGCACAATCTACAGTTTTCAATTCAGAACCATCAAATCTGGTATACTATCTCGTGGTATTCTAACTTAGACTGCAGACGGTTTTGGGAAGCGGTTGCAGAGAGGGGGGTTGAGCCCCCCTCCTACAGAATTGCCCTAAGATATAGTTTTAAATTTAGAACTACCAAATTTGGTATTTTATCTCATGGTACTCTAACTTAGACGGTTTTTGGAACGGGTCAGGGGCCCGGTTGGTCAGAGCCCCGCCACACACAGTTTTCAATTCAGAACCACCAAATCTGGTATCCTATCTCATAGTACTCTAACTTAGACGGTTGTCGGTTTTTGGAACGGGTCAAGGCCCGGGGAGTCAGAGCTCCCCCCCCCCTACATAAAATTTTTTCGTAAAATCTAGTTTTCATTTCAGAACCATCAAATTTGGTAACATGAAACTCTAACTTAGACGCTAGACGGTTTTTGGAAGGGGTTGGAGGCCGCGGAGCCCCCCCCCTTCCCTCATAAAAAAATTCGTAAAATCCACAGTTTTCATCTTAGAACCACCAAATTTGGTATACTATCTTATGGTACTCTAACTTAGACGGCAGACCGTTTTTGGAACGGGTCAAGGCCCGGTGGGGGTGAAGCCCCCAAATACAAAATTTTCTTAAAAACTACAGTTTTCAATTCAGAACCACCTAATCTGGTATACTATCTCATGGTACTGTACTTTAACTTAGACGCTAGACGATTTTTTGAAGGGGTTGCAGCCCGGGGGTCAGACCCCCCGAATAAACACTTTTTTGTAAAATTTACAGTTTTCAATTTAGAACCACCAAATTTGGCATACTATCTCATGGTACTCTAACTTAGACGCTAGACGGTTTTTGGAAGGGGTTGGAGCCCGCAGGGTCGGAGCTCCCCCTCATAAAAAATTTCGTAAAATCTAGAGTTTTCATCTTAGAACCACCAAATTTGGTATACTATCTCATGGTACTCTAACTTAGACGGCAGACCGTTTTTGGAACGGGTCAAGGCCCGGGGGTCAGAGCCCCCAGATACAATATTTTCTTAAAAACTACAGTTTTCAATTCAGAACCACCTAATCTGGTATACTATCTCATGGTACTCTAACTTAGACGCTAGACGGTTTTCGGAAGGGGTTGGAGCCCGGGGGGTCAGACACCCCCGAATATTTTTTTTTGCAAAATCTAGAGTTTTCAATTTAGAACCACCAACTTTGGTATACTATCTCATGGTACTCTAACTTAGACAGTAGACCGTTTTTGGAACGGATGAAGGCCCGGGGCGTCAGAGCCCCCACATACAAAATTTTCTTAAAAACTGCAGTTTTCAATTCAGAACCACCAAATCGCGTATACTAACGCATGGTACTCTAACTTAGACGCTCGACGATTTTTTAAAGGGTTGCAGCCCGGGGGTAAGGGCCCCCCTTATATAAAAATTCGCAAAATCTACAATTTTCAATTTAGAACCACCAAATTTGGTATACTATCTCATGGTACTCTAACTTACACGCTAGACGGTTTTTGGAAGGGGTTGGAGGCCGGGGTAAGAGCCCCCCCATAAAAATGCCGCGTAAAATCTACAGTTTTCAATTTAGAACCACCAAATTTGGTGTACTATCTCATGGTACTTTAACTTAGACGGTCGACGGCTTTTGGGACGGGTCAAGGGCCTGGGGGTCGGATCCCCCCCCCCGCCCCGCACACACACACAGACATACAACATTTTCTTAAAAACTACAGTTTTCAATTCAGAACCACCAATTTTGGTATCATGAAACTCTAACTTGGACGCTAGACGGTTTTTGGAAGGGGCTGGAACCCCGGGGTGAGAGCCCTCCCTCCTCATAAAAATTTCGTAAAATTTATAGTTTTCAATTTAGGACAACCAGATTTGGCATACTACTTATGGTTATCTAACTTAGACGGTAGACGGTTTTTGCAAGGGGTCGGGGCCCGGGTCAAGGTAGCCCCATGCAAAATTCTGGTAAAAAGTTCCGTTTTTTACTCTTAAGAATACCCTATTTACGTTCTAATGCGCTCTTTGGCCCTTTGAGGGCCTTGCACCATAAACCATCAACCAACCAACCAACTAACCAACCTACGGTCTAAGTTAGGGACTGTAGATAACAATAAAGTGCAAAAATATGCGTTTAATGGTGTATTAAAAACACAAATCTATATAGTTTAGCTTTCACTACCAACGAACGGCTTATCAGAAAGAAATATAATGTAATGTAAACAGAGAGTTCCAGATATTCAAAATTCAAAACGGTAAGAAAAAGATGATCAATGCCAATGTGAAGTCGTATGCATGCGACATCACATAGGTACATTGCATTTCTGTGTCGCGGGATTCACAGAAGCACACGCCAGATGTACGGCAGTTCTATAGATGTCTCCTAGAAGGTAAGTATTCCCATTCCTTTTTCTTTCTTTTTTTGTTTCGCAAAATTAAATTAACTAAATTAAAAAATTTAAAATAAGTTTACTGGAAAATTGCAGGAATATCTTTTTCATTCATTAACTTTCACCCGCTGAACTTGGTGATTCCACAAATAGTAATATGTACCTGGCAAATAACTGGTATCCCTGCTAGTACAAATTATATTAATGATTTATTTGCGTCCAGTTCAATCTAGTATGTCCATAAGAGCGTCTGGGGCCGTATGAAAAATACATTTCAACGTGTGCCGCTACGGCGGCGGAGTGATCTAGGCGTTGGCTTCTGACCACTTGTCGAGAAGGATCCTGGTTCAAATCCCGGTGAATCATGGACGTTGTGCTTGACTTCTGGCACTGGCTGTCCCCCTTCCCAGGAACCAGTGGCCCAAAATTGGGAATGTCCGACTGCTTATAGCCCACTGAATTGATCACGGTGGTCGTTACCCCCCCCCCCCCCAAAAAAAAGATTGCGACGTGTCCATTGCTACTTGTTGTGGACCGTACAAAAAGTATGTTTTTGACATCAAGGTGTCCACTTCCATGTAGGCTGGCCATAAAATGTTAAGGAGACCGTACAAAATTGCACTTTTGTTTTCACCTTGTCAGCGCTTCGGTATAGGGTTGAAGTATACGTATATATAGTTGGGCCATTTCAGCACGTAGTTTGGTTTATATAGAAAATCAAGATAATGTTACATTTTTACTCAGCTACAGCACATTAATCCCAAAGGCTATTTGTTGAAATCTTTAATCCGCCGTGCTCATATTCACAACGTTAACATAACATGTCAAGTTATTAATGTTGCAGTTTTACCCTGTCACAAAACTTTAGTTACAAGACCTTAGGCGTAAACTTTTTTTAGGAATTTTTAGTCCGACGTATTCATAAGGTTTCGATAACATGCCAAGGTTATGGTACTGCGTTTTGACTGAGGCACAAAAATTAATAAACAGGCCTTAAGCCATTTTATCAGTTTTCAATCAACCGTGCTCATATACATAAAATTTTCAGAGAAAGTAAAGTTTACTGTGTTGCGCATTTACTCGAGTACAAAACTATAAACAGCCATTAACTTTCACCCGCTGAACTTGGTGATTCCTCAATTCATCCATTAACAAGTCTTTTAAGTGATTGTATGTTATGGTCATATTGATAATGTTTGATGACAAGTCAGGTTAATGATGTTGCACTTATGAAAGACTTAAAAAGGTGTAGAGGCTAGTAATTATTATTTGAAGTCTAAGTAAAAGCTCATTTTTAACTTGACTCGTCATGAAATCCTTGTGAATATGGCATTTATTTTATTTTGTACATTTTACAAAGGGTATGCATTTTTTTTTGGCATTTGTTTTATTTTGTGTTGTACTTGTTACATAGCGTTTCGCATTTTTGTAATGCTTGTGACTTGTGATTGCATTTTGAATTTTTATTTGTTTCACATTTTGGATTGCATTTTGAATTTTTATATGTTTCACATTTTGGATTACTTTTTGAAATTTTATGTTTTTGACATGCTATTTTGAAAATTTGGACTTTTTAATTTTGCGTTGTGTTTTACATTCTTGCATCTTCGGCGGAATTACATTCTTGAAAAATTCAAATACAAGTTAGTAAAAGGTATAATTCAATTAGTGAGAAATACCAGCACATTTTAGTAAAGGGTAGAATTATATGAAATTCCTCTTAAAATGTCCAGCATGTTAACATTGTCTCTGTGCACCAAAGAAGTTCGAATTCCTTTTTATCTTGCCAGCGTTTCTCTTCTGGGTGGATTTGTTGGAATCTGTGCTATCACTCTTTCGATTTTAGCCATAGTTGTTCTCTGCTCTTTCGCAATTTCACTGATTATTTCGTACAGTCACAGTTTTTTCTCTCCCAGAATTGTATTCCAGCGTCTGTCTAATCTTTCAAGTTCGTTTTGTGTTCTGGGAAAGCCAAATAAATTGTTTTCACTTACTGACCAAATTGTTGGCGGGAACAGCGGAGGGCTTCTGCTTGGATTGTTTCTTCTGCTTCCACGAAATTTTCCAAGAACATAATTTTCCTCAAACCACTGAACTACAGAATCTGCATATTCTAGTAAAATTGATTTCACTTCTTCAAAAGCAGCTGGAATTTCATCAGATGAAAAAAAATGCGAGTGCTTGCAAATGTCTGACTTTGAGAGCAAACTCACTGTTTTTCTTATATTCCAAGGCTATGCCAGAGGATGGATATTCCTCAGCACATTTTTTTCCGAGATGAAACCAAGAACATTTGTGTGTGCTGCTTCCAAATTTCTTTTTAGCAGCATTATAACGGTAGCTATTTCAAAATCTATTATTATGCGTATATTGTGGTGCAAGCTGAATATCATAGTCCGATGCATAGTCTTGTAAATCCTACAAAAATACTTTATAATAGTATTATATTATTTATACTTGCTGGAAAGTAACCCATAAACTAGTGGGACAAGTCTGTGCATCTCTGGATTCGTTTCAACCATAGCATGAATGGAACATAATTGCCTAAAAAGGGTTGGACAAGTTTCAAATGTCCCATCCATAATCCAGAGGGGTGCTTCTTTAAGCTTTCGTAAATAATTCTCTGTTAAAAATAAAATAATTCTTTGATGTCCAAATGCGCTATCTCTGCCAAGAAATTTTGCACCATCTTCTCCTGTAAATTTATTGGGGCATCGATCCGTTCTGAAGTCGTAGGCTCCGCAGGCATGTCTTGGCATGTCTTCTCTTTTTTACAACTTGCCTTAGTGCATCCATATTAGGCATGTAAGCTGCATTTACTGTAGCCATTGACGTTGTCACGGTTTGAATAATTTGTGCAGGGGCTTCGTCCGTATTTCTCGCTCGTTCTTTTACTTGCGCTCTTGCAACAGCATCATCACTTTTCTCCGGTCTTGGAGCATGATTATGTGGTTTCTCATTGCGCATCCTGTGTTCATCTACAATAAGAATAGTACTAGCAAAGCCAGTACAATTTCCATAATTTCTTTCAATACAGTGACAATACCGTAAATCACCTCGCACTCTGTTATGGCAAAATAAATACCCTTTCCATTTCAGCAAATCATTTTCTTTTTGCGAGTTAAATATTTATTTTGCATTCTTCATCTGCATAGTGCCTTCGGAAAACAATGCACTTTCTCTTTCCAAAATATTTAGAATGATATATTTCCACTATTATCACTTGACAACGCACAACAAAGGTTTCAACAAGCACGTTCTCTGTTCTCCAGTCAACTACGAACTAATGAGCAACCATTCAATAAAACACTCAGAATACAGACAATCACGTGAAGCTTGTTCCTCCAGTTAGGGTTTAAGCGAAGTTCAAGATTTTCGTACCTGCGGTCACAAGAAGTGGTTAATTTTAAGGATCGGCATCTTATCTTTTGTTTTTCCAAAACGCAGAGGTACATGTATTTTACAGCTGGGACGCTCCAGGCGGGGAATCAACAGATGCGAAGAACCCGGGAGCCAGGTTCCGGAGGCGGCAGCAGGCGCGGACTGGGCAGCTGTACTCTGGGCCGGTAGGCGTCATGCTAATTCTCAAAAATAAATTCAAATCTTTTGTGTTGCACCATGCGTATGAAAGAAAATTGTTATACTGAAAAGACAATTTGTTTACCCCGTAACATATTAAACGAAACCTACGTCCCTACGTGCCAAATGATCTGTAAGCCAAACACAGTTTTTCATGCAACACCTTCCCCCGACTTTCTAAGTTCAGATCTGTCTCGTTCGACTTATTTCCTGTACCGCCCCTCTCTTTCGCTAATTGCAGTTAATTGCCGTGAAATTGGTGTTTTACGTTGGGGTGTATTGCCGCCTGTCTTGAAGACTATAGTGAAAGCGGTGAACCCCAGGGGAAAAGTATTCCATCAAAAGCAACAGAAATCCAATGCGAGAGCAAAACTTTGTTCGTTGGCATTACATCCAAGCAATTTAGGCGAAGTAGGAAGTGTGTTTTTCTACTACGACACCAGAAGATTGTCGCGAATGCTCAGGCAATTACGATACAGATGTGTCCTTAAGACTTATCTTTCAAGACGTCCAAAGGCCGGCACTAGGGGGTGGGGAGGGATACAGTGCGGATGCACTTTTTTGTTGCAGTTAGAAATTCTTAAGCTCATTCTTCCTTAAAACTTTGCCTGGTTACCAGTAAGTACTGTCTCATGCCTCAACCATTGCACAGATTCGTTGTTTTTGTTTTCATTCTTTGAGTTAACAGCGGGAAAATATCTGAACTGCGTTGTTTCAGTTGGAAATATTTTTTTTTACTTCAGCAACAGGGCTTCACGTATAATTGCAAAATACTTCGATAGAATAAACATACCTTACATATAAAGAGTTTGCATGAGAAAATAGATTAATAATAAGGAAAATATTCTAAAACCAAGAAAAGAAATTGCGGAACCGAAAAAGCTAGGTAGAGGAAACAAAAGGCTCTAAGTAAACGTTCATATTTAAAGAAACCTGTAGTCGCTTAATGAGTAAGTGGTATAACTCAATACAAAATCATGTGCTGTATTTGAAAAAAAAATTAGAAGCAAGTAGGCATCGTGACTGTCCACAGTTTCCCCTTTTCATCCTGTCGACATTGCAACCACCACAGAAAAGAAAAGAACAAAAACATAACAAAAACACCCATACAAAGTAAAATGCCCAAAACATAAAAAGAAGTAACCACACAAAATGAAATGCCCAAAACATTAAAAAAACTGCAACCACACGAAACAAAATACCCAAAACATGGTAAGAAATTCTGTTTAAAGCACAATGAAGGTACACGATAGCAGAAATATGTTTTTAAAACTTAATACAAGTGTCAAAACTGAAATAAAAAAGAAAGAAAAAAGAAATATTCCAAATTTCATTGTTACTTTAGATATTTTGACCTGTTGACATTTCGTTAATTGTACTTGCATTCGGTCAAAAAATATTACTTACAAGGACTCTTTAGTAACTTTTAATCGCTGTGGTCGTATTTATAAGGTTTGCATAACAAATCAAGTTAATAATGTTGCGCTTTCACTTACCGTCTCCCGCTAAGTTAGAGTTTGATGACACAAAATTGGCGGAAACTGGCGCCCTATCTCCATCCTAAACACTGACTATAAGTTCTATACAAAACTCTTATCCCGTCGCCTTAATTCTGTTCTCTCTTTCGTTATTTCTCCTGACCAGACATACACTGTGCCTGGTCGGACTATTTCACACTAACGTTTCTCTTCTCCTTCATCTTCACTTCCTCGCTCGCTCTTTTTGTGAACCTCTTGCCTTTCTCAATCTGGATCAAAAGTCCGCTTTTGATAACGTTTCTCATTTTTATCTCTCTGCTGTCCTTTCACAATTTGGCTTTCCTCCTACCTTTTCTTCCGCACTCTTGGCCCTTTATCAGGGCGCCAGTTTCCATGTTCGAGCGGCCACATTTCTAACCGCTCCAATTCCGTTTAAGCGAGGCATCCGGCAAGGATGTCCGCTCTCCGGCCAGCTATTCGCTCTCGCTTTTGAGCCTTTCCTGTTAGCAGCCCGAAGATCACTCCTGGATATCCTACCGCCGACAGTGGCTAGTACTCGTCATCATCGAATAATTTTCACCGCCTATGCTGATGATGTGACCTTTTGCGTCCGGGATGAATCTCAATTTGATCGCCTGTATTCTGTATATCAACAGTATGTTGCATTATCTGGAGCAGCGCTGAATGCCACTAAAAGTACTGGCTTATGGTGCGGGGCATGGGCTGCCCGCACTGATGCTCCTTGGGGTGCGCAGTGGACAGCCACTACACAGAAGATCCTCGGTGCGTATGTCGGATTGCCCTTGGCTTCTGCATCTGCCACCTGGACTGCTCTTCTTCCCCGGATACAACGGACTGCTGCCTACTGGAGTAAGGCCCGCCCTTTCACATCGTTCCGTCAACGAGCAGCCGTTGTTCGTCGACAACTTATCTCTCTATGCGAATACTCTTGGATGTCGACGGTTGTGCCCGTGTCACAAATGATGACCATCACTCGCCTCTCAACTTCCGTCATCTGGTCTTCACATCACTGGGTTAAACCTGCCACGCTTCATCTGCCAGCCTCTTTGGGTGGCATCCAGCTTCCTGATCCAGCTTTCCTTTATAAAACACATCGCATTATTCATTTCATTCGCCTTGCCACTTCAACTGTTCCGTCCCTTACCACTACCTTGAATGTTCTAGCTTCTTTCCGTGACCCATCTTTCACCTTCCTACTGTTTCTAAAGATGGATGCATACTCTCTTCTCCCGTCCCACCTCCCTCCTGTCCTGCGAGAGGGCCTTTCTCTCTTTCGTTCGCTTCCTCTTCTCCGTTCATTTCCTTCTTCAACTCTTGATCTCCTAGATGAACCTCTCTTCTTCTCTTCTCTTATTCACCCTCCTAACCTCCTTACTTTTTACTTTCCTCATTGGATCCGCTCTGGTGTGATAACTGTCCGTTCTCTCGTAACTTCTGATCTAACCTGGAGACCTCTTTCTTCCCTGTTTCTATCTCCAACCATTACTCTTGCTAACGAATATCTTCTTCTTCGCACAGCGCTTTGGAGCCTCTTTCCACTGCTCGCTTCACCTGATGGTCTCTTCTCTCGGTCCCCTCTGCTCCTCTTTCCCTACCGTTCTTTCTCCTCATTCGTAGCTCCCCGGTTCTAGTTACTTTTCTCTCCTCCTCTTCTCTTTATTGGCTTCTTCTTTCCCCTCCCGCACTTCCACTTTCTGTTCATTCTGCTCCTCCTTCTCTTCTCCCCGCCATCTGGACAGCATCTACCTCTGCCCTTTCCTCCCCTCTTGAACTCAATGTCCATTGGCAATTTCTTCACCTTCGTCTCCCCCGCCCCATCAGTACTGTTTCGCATGACCCTTCTCACCTCTGCGCAGTGCTCCTTTTGCCCTGAAGTCAGCGACGCCCAACATCAATACCTCTTCTGCCCCGTTCTCCTGCCAGTCCTAAACACAGCATTTCGTCTTGCTGATCAAATTTGTGCTCGATCGTTACCATTTCTTGCATATGCTTGGCTACTCCAAACAAAGCATCCACCTACTCACTTGCCTCCTGTGTGCCGTTATATTTTTATTCTTGTGAAGTTCACTGTCTATGCTTTCCATCTTTAACAACGCTTCTCCGCTCTTATTCCACCTCCTCAGGAGGCAAGTGCTATCATTCGGAGACGCTTCCTAGCACGGTTAACCACTCGCCTCCAAATGGAGCACTCTCGTCCTGCCTCAACAAACACCGATAGCGTTTTTCAATCCACTTGGGCCCAATCGGCTGGGTGGTTCCATATCCACAATTTGCAGTTACATCTCAACCTATAAGTGGGATTTTTGTTGTCGCCTACGTTCACTGTAACAAATCATGTTTTTACGTATTAATTTTGGTGCTTCGCTATTTGTGATTTTTCTGTTTTAATGTGCCATTGAAGATAGCTCACCATGTTTCCCATGTTCTCTTCGATGATGTTGGGTTTTATGTTGTTGTATATAATTATTCCTTCTGCACAGTTTACTGCCCACGCAATGTCCCCTTCATTATGTTGAATATTTTTTTTAAAATATTAGTCACTGTGTGTATAATATAATGTAACAAGATGCCCTTCTGAGTACATTTAGCGTTATTTCCCCTTGTCACTGAATACTTCTGTACATATGTTGTAAATTTTGAATGTAGCATCACTGTTGCATTTCTGTGAATTAGTACCTAATGTTTAGTCTTTAGTATGGTAGTAATGCTTAATTGGAATTTGTGCATAGTATAGAATCATGTCTTGCCCTGTCTACAATACTGTAGGTAAACATTTTCGTTTGTATCGCTCGTGCTTTATTGTCTGCCTCTCCTTCGCCCTACGTGGCGAAATAATTTTTTTTTTATGATTTTAACAATATTTTGTTTTACGTTTCACTGGAACTTTCCAGCTGATGTATATACCGCTGTATTTATTGGCAGAATTCCATTGTCATGTACATAGAAATGTTATTTTACTGAAGAATAAAGGCAATTTTGAAATGTAGGTTTTACGAAAAAAAAATTATTCGGAGGGGGGTCTGACCCCCGGGCTCCAACCCCTTCCAAAAACCGTCTAGCGTCTAAGTTAGAGTACCATGAGATAGTATACCAGATTAGGTGGTTCTGAATTGAAAACTGTAGTTTTTAAGAAAATTTTGTATGTGGGGGGCCTTGACCCGTTCCAAAAACGGTCTGCCGACTAAGTTAGAGTACCATAAGATAGTATACCAAATTTGGTGGTTCTAAGATAAAAACTGTAGATTTTACGAAAATTTTTATGAGGGGGTGGGCCCGACCCCGCGGGCTCCAACTTCTTCCAAAAACAGTCTAGCGTCTAAGTTAGAGTACCATGAGATAGTATACCAAATTTGGTGGTTCTAAATTGAAAACTGTAGATTTTACGAAAAAGTTTTTATTCGGGGGTCTGACACCCCGGGCCTTGACCCGTTCCAAAAACGGTCTGCCGACTAAGTTAGAGTAGCATAAGATAGTATACCAAATTTGGTGGTTCTAAGATGACAACTGTAGATTTTACGAAATTTTTTATGAGGGGGAAGGGGCTCCGAACCCGCGGGCACCAACCCCTACCCAAAACCGTCTAGCGTCTAAGTTAGAGTTTCATGATAGCAAATTTGATGGTTCTGAAATGAAAACGAGATTTTACGAAAATTTTGTATGTAGGGGGGGGCTCTGACTCCCCGGGCCTTGACCCGTTCCAAAAACTGACAACCGTGTAGGTTAGAGTACTATGAGATAGGATACCTGATTTGGTGGTTCTGAATTGAAAACTCTAGATCTTACGAATATTTTGTGTATGGGGTCTCTGACCAACCGGGCTCCTGACCCGTTCCAAATACCGTCTACCGTCTAAGTTAGAGTACCATGAGATAATATACCAAATTTGGTAGTTCTAAATTGAAAACTATATTTTACGGTAATTCTGTAGGGTGGCCCTAACCCCCCCCCCTCTCCAACCGCTTCCCAAAACCGTCTACAGTCTAAGTTAGAATACCACGAGAAGTTAGAATACCACGAGATAGTAGCCCTGCCCCGTTCCAAAAACCGTTTACCGTCTAATATTTTTAGTGCCAAAAAAAAACGTAATATTCCTATCCTGTCTGCGTGTCCAAACTTTATAAATTTGATCAGGGAGCAAGACGTTCGAAATCGTACGTTTTTCTGCATTCGTTTTGTATGTAACCAAAATCTGTAAACGCGACGAATTGACGTAGTCGACGAATTGACGTAGTCGACGAATTTGTCCACGCCGAATTGACACGCGACGAATCGTCGTGGTCGACGAATTGACGCATGCGACGAATTGACGTTGTCGACGAATTTACGTGACACCGTGTAACTGCTGGTAATGGTGTGTGGATGCTGCACCTGATTCGGTTCATTGTAGACATCTTGCACAAGTTTCGTTGCGAAATTTCTGAACAGAAGCCATCACATTCCGTACGAGTCTGGCATTCTGATTATACCTCCAGTAAGAGTATTTTGAAAGCTGTTGTAGAGGTGGAGAAATGAGAAATATTTGACCTATCTTGTATGAAAATTTGTCAAAAAACTTAAAATTATATTAATGAATTAGTTTTCAATTGAAACAAATGAATATTTTCTTATTGGAGGTTTAACGTCCACCGTGAGCAACTCAATGGGCTATACGCAGTCGCCCGTACCTTATTTAAGGTTACTGGCTCCAGGAAAGAGAAGAGAGCCAGTGCCGTAAGACAAGAACAACATCCATGCCTCACCGGGATTCGAACCCGAACCCCTTTTGGACGAATGATCAAAGACCAAATGCTTAGACCACTGCTCCACAGGGGCGGCAACAAATGAATTGTAAAGTAACTTCCTGGGACATTCAAGAAAATCTTTGTGTTTCGGTTAAGTGAAATAAAGCAAGATTCCGTGCTAAGAACTCTTCTAGATCTTAAAGAAAGTGGTTAGCATTAAATAAGGAATTAGTGGCGAGCTAAAACAAATTTGAATAGGTTTTCGATTAAGAAAAGAATGTTGTGTTCAATATGTATAGCCAAGAAACGTTCTTTCTTGCCACTACTAAACGTGCATTGAGTGGTCCGTTTTTGACTAACCTCTAAGTAAACCTGGTCTGAGCAAATCATCCGACTGCTTTGTTAAGAGCACAGCTTTGTCTTACACCTCTACTGGAACTTTCAATAATATTTGGAATATTTTCACCTCGGAACTTTCATGCATTTTTGCGATTCCAGGTTCGTGTTTGGTGCATAGATTGTATTATCTTGAATGTTACCAAACGCTTTGGAAATGTGGATATGGGTAGGTCACAACTGCTATGTTAGAACAGCTTTCGGTATCGAGTCAGGCTCGGAAGCTCTAGTGGCGAAGTGGTCTAAGCGCTGGCTTCTGACCATTCGGCCGAGATGTCTCTTACAATCCCAGTGAGGTATGGATGTTGGCCTGTCTTACGGCACAGACTCTCTCCCCTCCTCGAAACCAGTGGCCCTGATTTGAATAAGGGACAGGCGACTTCTTACAGCCCAACGAGTTGCTCACGGCGATCGTTAAACACTCGATCAAAAAAAAAAAAAAATCATAGGGTCGCGTTCTGAATCATTGTATGAAATATTCGAGGCGTTGGTAAACAAGGCAGGCTGAGATCTTCTCAGGGACTGCGAAATATATCCGTACGAAAGGCTGGCGTATTACGTTTTATTGAAATAATCTAAGTTTCGGAAAAGACAGATACTTAAAAACTGGTTCTTCAAAGGCTGACATAACTGTTCAAGGGGACAGATATCAGGAATAAGCACCAGGAGACAGACCTTCAAGATAAAGGCAACTACACTTCAGCTCAGTGTCTTCCAATTATTATTTATGGATCACACTTGGAACTTTGGGATTCAAGAAATGTTATACCGAAAAAGTTTGGAACTGGTAACAAGTGTATTATCCCTCTGCGTATGATTAAACTTTTCGGGGTAACCAATCACTCCAAAAACGTACTGAATATGCCTCGAAAAATAGCCAAGAAGCTAAGTAACATATTTTTGTGTAGGTATTTTTTACTTTTTCCTATGTGGTGGATTTCCGAAGTGTTGCGATTATTCTTTCAAGACAGCTGTCAAAGGCTTTGTTTAGATTTGACATCGTGACTTCGTGTGCCACTACGCAATATAAAGAATTCCACAGGGAAGTGCAAAATATCGTGTGTGTGGAATGTCACTTTCGTAAAGAAAGTAGCTTTCTTCGCTGTTTTGGACGATCTTCACTACGCAATTTAACCAACTTTCCTAACTGCGCAATATATTTATTTTCAAAAAGTAAGTTGTTAGCACGTCTTTTGTAAAAAAAGATCGTGCTTATGTTACCGGTTTGTCCGTCTGTCCGCCCGTCTGCACCCACGATATCTCTGCAACTATTAGTCCGATTTGAAAAATTCTTTTTGCATTGGGAAGCTTGAATTATGCAAATGATGATCCTTTATTTTTTTTTTTTTTTTTTACGATTTACAATTTCCCCGCTACGGGGTGTAAATGCAGATGTCGAATTCAAAAATACGTTTTAATCCACATTTGCTTCTAAACAACCGATTGAAAAAATTATTTTATCTTTCCGATTCCATTTATGTCGAAGAGTATTTTCGATATGGTTACTTTATCAAATTACGCCTAGATTTTCCGCTAGTGGGCGTATAATTAAATCACATTTTTCCTGATAACTCTTCTTCTAAAAATCTGTTTTAAGAAAAAAAAATATTTTAGTGGCCCCCGTAAGAGAGGCTACACAGCTCAAAAACAAAATGTAGTTATATCCTCAGTTGCATCGTCCCCTTTATGGGGGGGGGGGACTGAGGATATAATAACTGAGGATATAACAACTGAGTATACAACTGTTCTCAAATTAACAATCTGTGGTTTAAGTCCCAAAAGACACTATCTTAATCGCGCCGGTTAACGCCGCGGAGGCATACAGGTAACACTTCGGAAGTACTTCCCAAAAATCTTACACTGAGAGTTAATCTTCTCGTCGTCGATTTTTCAAGGCATCTCAATAAGTTTTCCGGCAATGTAAACATTTGAAATTGTAATGGTCAAAGTGATGGCCCATTACAGTTCGTCTGAGTAGGCTTAGGTTAGAGTTCCAGATGTGACACGAGTGGGTGGGTGTATCTTATGGCACTGGTTTTCAGCATTCCTTTGAGCTAGTGGCCCTAAATTAGAGACGGGCGACTGCTTATTGCCGTTAGTTGCCTACGATGGTCGTTAAACCTTTAAGCGCCGATATACCTGAACCAAATGGCGCCCAAAATTACCCGTGCTCCCCAAACAGAAATGTTCAAATGGCGACCGGGTTTTACGAAAGCTACGAAAAACAATAGCTGCTTTCATCTTCTCGTCGCCGCAGTACGTATGTCCCTACTTCTTTCTAGTCCTTTACTGCAGGCATTTATTTTGTACTCCATGACCCAAGACATGTTTGGAAAGGTTTAGTCTGCCCGACACGGACCTCATGCAATTGGGTAGAAAGAAGTGACTCAAACATTTTCGCTTACCTTTCATAGGTTCGTTGCCATTATTATAGCCACTTTCAGCAGGTATTAATTCAGAAATGATCAGTGTCAATCACCTCCCTAAGTTACCAATTTTAACAACAACGCTAGGGAAAGCAACACCTTCTGGTGGTCAGAGTCAATCTGCCCAGTCTCATGTTCATTCGAGGTGATTTCAGCTAATTTGAGAACCCCAAGTTAATTCGTTCGGGTCAGTTAAAGGGGTAAACATAGAAATAAAAACCAACGTTTCAATGATCTCTGCTCTGTATATTTGATAAAGGGATGTTTAGTGACAGGATCATAATTATGTTATAATTAACATCGGAAATGCTAGGGGATTATGTAGGACATATATATAATCCAATGTATGATCATCCAGGATGATAAATGGTTTAAGGATACCATTTATTCTTTTACAACTTCTATTCACGGCTCATTAGAAATGTCGGCTATGGTAATTATGCAGTTTTTGTTATTTTCGGATATTTCAAAATCGCACTATAGCGAAGCTCACCTTTATTTACAATTTAACATGTCGTGTATATCTTCTTACTCAATCTAAAAATTCGTATGTGTTGCTCTATTTTCTGTATGTAGAAGAAAATATCTGTTCTCATCAGCTTAATTTGCTACTATTTGAATCAATTGCAGGTTGTCCAGCATAACGTTTTCTACGGTGTTACACCAGCTTCAAGATTTCCAACAGAGCAACAGCTATCTTACTAGATGATACTTTTGGATCCACTGTTTTTTCTGCTGTTTGAGAATGACTGTTTTAACTAGGAAAATGTTCTGTGCCTGATGTGCAGCTACAGTATCGTTACTGCACAAGTTCCAAGGTTATGCTCAACAGAGCGTTCAGGGGTTTTGCACATGTGGCTTATATTTTCTTCCTGATGATTGTACTGTGTTTCAAATAATGCTTCTGCCAGTATGAGAGTGCTTCTAATTTCCTTCAAGAACAGGTTTACTTTGACGTTTGTGTTCGTGCTGGATTTATTTAATGGCTGAGACTGAGCCTGGATAGTGTTATGCTGAACTCAATTATAAACAATAGCTAATGTTGGACTTCAGCTTTCCAATCAGAAAGGGGATGAAAGGTAAGTGTGAGTTTTTAGCTAAAAATATTGCAATTTTTATACAGTTTCCGGAGTAATTATGATATTCTTAATGCCAAGTTTAAATTTTTGCCTGCTAACGACAAACAATTTAATGATATTCATTGTTCGTGTCCCGGTGTCAAAGTGAAAAATACCTGAACTAGATACTCAAGAAACGCATATAGCGTATTAAATCCGTTTATTTTCGTGGCGTTATAAGCACAAATATTCGCCAAGCTTTTTAAAGACAATTGTATTGATTTTAAAAAGTGCTTACTGCACCACAAAAATAAACAGATTTAATATGCTTATGTATTTCTTGAGTATTCAGAGTCTGGTGTATTTAAAATAACGCTACCTGAACTGAATATTTCTTTTATTACATATTAAGCATGAGAATGTTTAAATTCTTAAAATGTCGTTCCCAAGTACAACTGCAAGCGAATATGTAATTTTTAGTATCTTGTACTTGCCAAAAGTGCCAAATTTCACCACTGCAATATACCTGGGATGAGAGAAGGTTGTCTTTTGGGACATAGTTAACTTAGCTAACAACTGTAATAAAGTCTCGCCTGCTATTTCTATCTATTGCTGAGATGAATGCTTGGGAAGTTTAACGGAACTGAAACAAGCTGATGAACGTTCATGGGTTAAACTTACGTCGGGAAGTGATGGAAGTGCTTCACTTGGTACTGAAAAGCATTGAGGTGACAAAACACTCCAAAGGTAGTCGCGACCATGAAGTCGGGATATTGCTGACACTGGTGATACATATTCAACTCAGGTAAGTAAAACCTTACCCTCATTCTACTTGCTATCGATCTTCCAATGATAGCACAAATAATTCGAATGCCGAAGTTGATCATTTCCGTATTAATTGATGTAGACGAAATGAACTTCTGAGAGAATTTGAAGCAAAGTTAATCGTCACTTCTCAGAGGGTCAACACCTGCTTTTACAAGTTTAGAAATATTATCGCCTGACATTCGCAGCTCTACCTCTGCAATTTACCAAAATCGATGGCAGTTTAAGAGACTAAAATATAAAACTTGCGAAGATGCTTTATATATATCCTATTTGGGGAAAACATTTTGTATGTGCTAATCGTAAAGCGAAAACTGGTGAATGTTGTAGACTGCTGCAGATATTCTACAACAGCAATCTGATAACATAATTATACAATGATTGCTAAAACTGTAACGCACGTGATGCCAATATCATACAACTAAAACCTGAAAACATAACCAGTGATTGCTAAAACTGTAACGCACGTGATGCCAATATCATACAACTAAAACCTGAAAACATAACCAGTGATTGCTAAAACTGTAACGCACGTGATGCCAATATCATACAACTAAAATCTGAAAACATAACCAGTGATTGCTAAAACTGTAACATCTGTGATGATAATATTAAACAACGTAAATCTGATAACACAGTTATATACGTAGTGATTTCTGAAACTTCAACGTCCATGATGCTAGTGATATTAAAACAACTGAACAATCTGAAAACAACTGATGTCCCTCATGCTAATGATATACAATAGAAATAATGTAACTCAGAGTTCTACTGCACGGAGTAAATGATTGAAGTGCAGCAAATTCCAACATTCTGGTGAAATTGAGTCTTTATATTGTGATATTTCTGTATACAAGAAATTGCCTTCTGAAGACCTCTATCGAAAGAAATAATATAATTTGAATTTCGTGGATAGTCCTAATTCTAATGAGTTTTATTATTACAATTTACAGAATATTAATGTGCAAATGACTACATTTGGCTTACATTCCGTCATTTAGGGTCTTGTGAAAGTCCAATCACCTGTGCGGGGTAGAAAATCCATCAATTTGTAGTATTACAATTGATACCCAAATATCGACGAGATAAATTAGTTTTCCTTCGAGAATAGATAAGTTCAGCGCTTTGCGAAATTTAAATACTCTGTGCAAATGTTATTCCTGAATTCAACAATATTTCCAGATCTGTACGCTTTGTGGTCCCACTTTGTCGGCCCGTCGGGTATTACAAACACTATCTTCTCTTCCCAAGAAATGATTTCAAAGATTTTTTTTTTTAGATTGGAGGTTTAACGACCACCGTGAGCAACTCGATGGGCTATAAGCAGTCGCCCGTAACTAATTTAGGGTCACTGGTTCAAGGGAAGGGAGAGAGCCAGTGACGTAAGACAAACACAACATCCATGCCTAACTGGGATTCGAACCCAGACCCCTTTCGGACGAATGATCAGAGGCCAGAGCCTTAGACAACTGCGCCACCGGGGCGGCTCAAAGATTTTTAAAAGGCATAGGCAAAAGTCACACTCGCTGTTTGGCTCGTGGTAAAGGCACATCTATTAAACGATTTTATATTGCTACGACTTGAATGCCAACTTTTTAATGCCAGTATCGAAAAGTAGAATCCCAATAGTTATTAAAAACCTACTGGGAACCAACCGGCCCTGAACCTCAACAGAGAATCGAAAAGGTTGATTCCATTGTGGAAGACAAGGGGAATAAGGAATTTCAGAAGACATATCATCCCGACAGTTACTTGAAACCAATGGGAACCTATTGGCCCCTAATTTCAACAGAGAATCGAAAAGGTTGATTCCACTGTGGAAGACAAGGGGGATAAGTGATTTCAGGAGACTGATACCATCGCGATAGTTATTGATTGCTTAGGCACTTAGGTCTCAAGATATGACACACGTTTGGGTATTTCCAAATATGGTAAAATCTTACGAAACAGATTGTATCTTGAGCTATTGCTTGGTGATCACCTGAAGCAGACGTGATACGGTTATTGTTTGTTAATTTGGCTTATAGTCAGGATTCTAGAGGTGGATAGGCGACTATTTTTTCAGGGTGGGCAATTATGTTTGGTATATATATACTGGAGTGAAAAATTAAAGGATAAGTATGAAAAACGTCAAAAATGTGAGGGTGGACGACTCCCAACCTGGTCTACTGCCCGGTAATTATTAACCCAATTACCGGGCACTGTGCGTTTTATTTCTTTAAGTTTGGGACGACGGATTGTATTTAAATGCTTCCTTTTGTAGTTAAGTTTTGTTAAATAAATTTTGTTTAGTTTATTTTTCTGTATATTTTATATTCCAGATGGATTTTTTTAAATTTCTTTGACGACACAGTTTGTGCTTTCTGGAAAAGTGCTAGGAAATGTATCAGATCCCGTCAGTGTTAATTTTGTATTTTTCGTGATACACAGTGGGATACCAAGCAACTACATGTATATTTGAAGGGTTCTTTTTAATCGATAAAAAAATTAGTTTAACATTTTTACTATTATTGATAATGTAAGTATCATAGGATTTTTCCAACAAAGAAACTGGTTTTCGTATAAATACCTTGCTAAAAATGTTGCATTCTTCTCTTGGTACTGACGAAAAACTCTTCGTTGTATAGGCTCCTCCAAAAACGGGGACTTATCGTACCGTATCACTAAAAATTCGAATGCCTTTCCAAGAAAATAATTTTAGCCCCAATACACTGGTCTCAAAAAGTTAAGGATACTGCGCCGCCCTGGTGGCGCAGTGGTCTAAGCGATGGCTTCTGATCATTCGTCCGAAATGGGTCCGGGTTCGAATCTCGGTGAGGCATGGATGTTGTTAGTCTTACGGCGCTGGCTCTCTCCCTTTCCTGGAACCAGTAGCTGTAAATTAGGGACGGGCTACTGTTTATAGCCCACCGAGTTGCTCACGGTGGTCGTTAAACCTCCAATAAAAAAAAAAAGTTAGGGATACTGCATGAAACAAATGATGTATGCATCTGACTCAAGTAACGCGTATTGAAATACAATCAGTGAGGCTACGTAACACAAACGATAAAGAGTGCGTTTGCAGAAAAACAATTTATTGTGCAATTTCTACGCGAAACAAAGTAGCACTGCAATATAGACTAAATGGTAATTTCCGGGCATGCCCAGACTTCTGGATTTCATTAACTACTAAAACAAACTCTATGTCAAAGAGCGTCTTGAAAACTACGAGGTATACTTGCAATGTCATTATGGACGAGTGTCTGGTTCAGCTCATCCCATATTACAGGCAATATGTTACGGGGGACTATCATTGTAGTGGGGTATGGAACATGTTTATCCAGACGTCCCTGAATGTGTTCCAAATGTTCTCAATGGGATTCAGGTCAGGGGACCCAGAAGCAGCTCTAACGATTAAATCCTATGGTTTTCGAATTCATGAAGCACGCTCCAGGCACGTAGCTGCCTTATCATCGAGAAAACGGAACGCATGCCAAATAGCAGCGTGAAACAGTGTCCAAAGACCATCGACTCCATAGGAGAACGTCGCCTTCATCGACTGGTAAAGGTCAATCAACGTGCAAACAGTGCAGCAATTGACCACGCAAATGAACGCTGTAGCACCCAGGTAGGTGTCTCCCATAACAGTAGAGCGAACCCTCCTACGCATGGGTCTCAGGAGTCGAAACCGCGTCAAGGCGCCCATGTTAATCCAGGTCCATCGGCAACGTCGCCCGCAGTTCGCATGGGACTATCGTTATTGGGCAGTGGAAGAGTGGAGAAATCGATATTCTACTCCACCGAAGCGACGGGAAGTGGCAGATACGGCGTCAAGCACGCGACAAGCAACACCCGGACACGCTTTTCGGTCAAGTACAGGCCGGCGGTGGCAGTGTGCAAGTCCGGAGGATGTTTTCCCGGTACATCATCGTTGCCCACATGCGTTCCTTCATCTTGGACGTTTACCTTGGTGTTGATGTTGTCTACCAACAGGATAATGCGCCGTACCATGACGCTAAGGACGTACGTGACTGGTTTCAGAAACACGAAAGCGATGTCTCCGCTCTCCCTTGGCCGACGAAATCGCCCAACCTCAATTCCATAGAGTACTTGTGGGACTATTTGGGTCAACAGGTTCGACGTGACGATCCACAACCACGTAATCTCAGAGATCTCCGTACTCTGGTGCAGTCCCAATGGGCAAGTGTGCCTCTGGCAACCTTCCATGGCCTAGACGCCTCGATTGGCCAGATCTCGCCGCTGTCATCCGGACCAAAGGTGGTTATTCTCATTATAATGTAGGTGGTCACATTATTCTGATACGACTGTGTACACAGATCTGGTGAAAATAGGTAATTCAGAAAAACAAAATTGCGCAGCAACTTGAAAATAAATTACCATGTCTAACTTCCCGTTAACCGAGTGATTGGTGGCCGTAGATTTCTGAGAAATCTCTCTCTCTGCGGTACCAGTGGCGTCAAATTGAGGGCGAGAGACCTTTCTTGATGCACAACGGGGTCGCTAAAACCAGAAATAAGAAAAATAATTCCAGTGATCACTGATACACATTTAATGGTGTGCAGTGAGGTACCAACACACTCGAGAGCCTCTCCGTAAAAACATTTTGAGTCCCTTTCCCTTTTCGGAAACTATTAACTTTTAATTATTGAAAATAAATTTTAACTTTCACATTATTTACTAGGCTTAACGGGATTTTCAATAAATTTAAATTTTTGAAACCTACAAATGTTTCCTGAAACCAAACTTATTACGCTTTGTTGCGTGAAATCAAAATTGTCACGCTTCGTTGCGTGAAATCAAAATTGTCACGCTTCGTTGCGTGAAATCAAAATTGTCACGCTTCGTTGCGTGAAATCAAAATTGTCACGCTTCGTTGCGTGAATCCAAAAAAATTGCCACGCTTCGTTGCGTGAAACTCAAATGTTTACATCATAATTGAAATTATTGCCCCTAGTTTCATACCGATACAAAGTATACTCTAAAACAATAACGCCGAAGTTTATCATATCATGCAAATTTTCTTCTCTTATAGAACTAAGATCAGCTCTCTAAAATGCCCCACGACCGCACACACAAAACATGTACCTGCTATGCGGCAGTGTCTAATGACATTTCCAGGTTTATACGAAAATACAAAACAGTAAGCAAGTAATTAAAAATTGGGGCATAAAACACGTAAAACTTCCTAAATTATCATATTTACATTTGAATCTAAGAAACATACTTAACATAAGGTCAGTGTTTCGCACTTAAAAAATGAGACACAAGCTGGCTGAATTCCTAGTTGTTTCTTTAACCAGTTTTGTGTGAAGTTTCCGTAAAATAATTTTTAAAATCTTTGCTGAGGCCTTCTTACCCGTGAGGTCCCCACCCCAGCGGGGTTGCGGGGGATGTCAGTACGCACCTGGTGGTGCATGGTATTCCACGAACCTCCAAATTATGTGAAATCTTAAATGTTTAGGGAAACTCATTTTAAAACTATGCAGTATTCTTCCTAAAGTGCGTTGAATTTCTCTTTATCCTGACTGTTTTACCGACAAAGGTAGTGTCGATTCCTATTGGTTTGCGACTTTAATTCCGTAACCCTGTTTTTTCAACAAGAACAAAAAAAAAAAAAAAAAAGATTTTTCAGAAACGCAACTTTGAGCTGGTCAACCGGCAAATGTTTGTTCCGAAATGGTGGACCACTCTGCTATAAGTTTCGAAGAGTTGATTTGATCCCACCTAAATTCCAAGTCAGTTAAAGAGTATATATACTCTTAAGGAAGTGCGCCACTGCCTCCGCTACGAAAAGTAGTCCCCAGCGTTTTGGGAGAAAAGCAAGAGAATTACCCTCAGAATATTTTTCTTTTTTGCTCAGCAGGTTATCAGTAAAAATTGGTATTTATGATAGTTTTCAAGTTTGCAGCGGGTTTTTAGAAATGGATTTGACATAAGTTACTCAGTCCGTTGACAGTCTGGCTAGGAATTGTAGCTTTGAGGTAAGGAGGAGAGGACGAGTTGGAAAGGACAGAAAACTTGTAACAGGAGACAATGAATTGTAAATCGGGTAAATAAGAGTAAATGTACTTGAGCAACAATAGGGAAACAATTCTTCGGAATAGGGATGTAAGTTGGAGGGAAGAGACAGTGCGGTGGAATGACGCTAGGTTGCAAGGGTCCAACTAGAGTGATATGTGACGCGGATTGATACCAATAATGTGTTCTCCCGGAGACGGTAAGCTTTACAGGAACGGTAGCAAATACAGTCGGAGAAAGATACCAGGGAACAATGACCAGTCGGCGAATCTTGTCAAATACGTTGCACTATTATATGACGAATTTTATCCAAAACAATTTTTTTATTTACATCTCGTGGATAAATAAATGTTACGCTCACTGATAACGAATCGCGATTTAAATTTTTTTAGACTTTCAATGAAATCAAAATGCAAAGCAAAATTAGCCGTACAGAAGAAACTAAACCACTAAAAATGCTTTCAGGATACTAATTGTTTAAAAACAATAAGATAGCAAGAAAATTTCATAAAACAACATAGCCGTTGAATAACGTACGTCCTGGTGTTTATGGGAGTAGGTTTTTGGTCAGTCGTTCAAGATACCGAGTATAAGTCCCCTGATATGGGTAGTGGTCTCTTACCGCAACGGTTCGTTTCTCCGATGCCAGTGGCATCAAATTACGAACGGACGACTACTTATTTCCAGGAGAATTGCTAACGGTGGTCGATAAACCCCAAAATCATAAACAAAATAATTAATGCTAATGGCTGTTAAACTTCTGGAATACGAGACATGTCCGAAATTGTACTTAAAATCTAAGAGATCAAAGGAAATATTTGGAAAATATTACGTGAGCTGCAAATAACTTGTTTTTACCTGTTTTCTGATCATTAATAGTGATGAACATGGAGAAGTGTCATTTCAATTATGCGTACAAAGAGATTTAAACATAACGTTTAGAAAACACCATTGACTTGAGAAGGAATGCAAAAGGTATTTATATAATACATTAATTTCACTTTGCAACCGTCCTACGTTGAGCTGAGTCGTATTGTTTTTGTAAGAGCGGCAAGTGGCACTCCGGGTGTAAATGGAGAGGAACGCAAACAGTTTCCGTTGCATTATGCATTAAGAGAACTGATGACCGACATCTGACTTCAAAATGTGAAGAGCGTTGTTGCCAAATTCGTGAATATTTTCGGACCTTAAAGTTCGAGCTACAGACAGTTCCAAAACAAAGTAGCACGAGGGGACAAGATGTTTCTCAGAAGTCCGTGTGCCCAGCTGGAGTGAGGTCCTGAAGAGAATTTCACAAGCTCCTGAAAGAAAGCTGCCATTCATACATTTTTCTTAGTGTAATGGTCTCGGACGAATACGTTATGTAGAACGTCACTGAATTCATCGCAAATATATTCCGCGCAAGGATCACACTACGTAAAATGTTCGTCGTATTGCAACTTCAAGTTTCGTCAAAACCGTGTTATAATGAGTGAAGAGAGAGCCACTTTCCCGAGACGAAAAAGATTTGGATCACAGCGCTCAACATCAAAAGGAAGATACGTAAATGGATTATGAGTCCCCGAATGAGAATAGTTTGTTCTGCCTTTCTCATTCTCCTTTCCATAGTGCCAATAATCTAAATGTTTAGAGAGGAAAATATCCACGAAGGCCTGAAAACAACCGAACACAAAGGAAATGCTTAAAAGACAATGTTATCTTCTGGAGACTTCACGCTGTACTTCATTCCAAATTTTACAGCATTTCGTGATAAAGTTTAAAAGTGAGTGACATTCAGTAACACACATACATTTGCCGAACGTATGAGATGAACATTGGTACAGTGATATTTCCTTGATGTCCAACTTCTTGCGAATACATGGCAATGACAACAGACAAGAAATGTTATCTAGTTTTCGTGTGGCATTCAGAGGGTGAATCATAAATATTAAGACATGTATTTGAATCAGTGTCAACATAAAACACAATGAATATCAGTCCTCTAAATAAAAGCCATTTTGTTTGATGGCCAGTAGCCAACGTTCTGTCAAACTTGTGATTCTGGCATGATACCATGCCTTGTCTTTTCAAGCGAAGAATTCCTACACCCCTGCTTCCACTTCAGCTTGGTTACGGAAGTACCAGCCTCTTAATAAGTGAGCCATGGAACGAAAAAGATGGTAGTCACTTAGTGCAAGGTCCAGCCTATAGGCTGTGAGGGGCAACAGCTCGATACACCTAAGTTCCTGGATTTTTGCTTTGGTTGAACGTGTCCTATGTGGAGGTGCGTTATCCTTCTGCCAAAGAACTCCACTGCCATTGACCATGGCGGGACATTTTTGTGACAGAACATCGTGCATTCGGTCTAATTGGACTGAGTAAATATCAGCAGTGATACCACTACCATTTGGAAACAAAATCATGGTGCACGACGCAATCACCAGTCCCGCCATACACACAGCATCACTTTGTGCTCGAACCTTCCACGTTTGGCGACCACTTGCGGTATCTCGCAGGGGGTCTAGCCATCCATTGGTTCCACATGTTTGGATAGCGTTAAAAGATACATTTATTTTCAGACGTCACGATACGTCTGATGAAACGCTGGCCGGTAGAGTTTCCAAGCTACTGACGACTAATCTGCACTCGTCTGTGAGTTTGGGTAGGTGTAAACTCACGCGGGGGATCATTCTGAAGCTTCCGTTGATCTTCCGGAGCTTGTGAAGATGGCGAACGAACCTAGACTGTGAGGTACTATGTTGTCCGGACAATCTATGTGTGTGCTGGCTGTAGCATTAGCCACCATTGCTTCCTGTCTACGGCTTCAGAATCCGCAGTACTTTGTCTCCCTGGGTGAGTCTGATCTTCCAATTGCAGGTTGCCAGATTTGAATTTGGTGAACCATATTGCAGGTATGCAACTCACGGCGTGCGTTCCTTTTGCACGTCAGATGTTTTTGGATTGCATCCGCTGCGTTGTGACTCAGTTGAAAGTCATACAACAAAAGCTCGCGAATTAGGCGATTTTGTTTCTCCACTCCAGCAAATTCTGAAAAACAGCAAACCAAATTAATACACATGAAGGACTATTTTTCTTACATGGCAGATATAGCTGTAACTCACCACATGCGGTCTTATAGCTTTGGAGCATCTGGGAGTGTGAAGAAATTAGACACTCTGGCCTGTATCAGTATTTATGACTCACTCTTCATAAATACGATAGGAAGGTGTTTGTTCTAATTATTCCACGCCTACGGCACTTCATTACATTTTATTGAAAGAGAGAACTTCGTAGCAGACTTACCAACATTGCTATATGGTTCTCACCATGGCTGAAGTAAAAGGTGTTTACGTTCATCCACATAAATGATCCTACTGCATTGAGATGACGTTCACCTCATGTGCTGCCAAGGAATTCTACTTACTTTTTCCTAATCCATTTACTTCACAAGTAAATACACTGACGTGCCAGAAAAACTCGTGCACCAGTCTAATACTTGGTAGGTTCCCCACATGAGCGCAGGACTGCAGAAATACGACGTGGCATGGACTCCACTAGCTTCTAGAAATATGATGTAGGCAATCGCACCATACTTTCTGCAGAGCGTTCCACAATTTGGGTGTATTCCGAGGTTTCTGATTCCTGTGTTCGATAGCGCGTTGCATAGCATCCCAAATGTGTTCTATCACGTTCAGATCTGAGGACTTTTGTGAGAATAGCAACACTCTAAACTCAGCTGAATGCTCCTCTAACCATAATGTGACGTCCCGACACTTGCGTGGAGGTGCATTGTCCTGTTGGAACAGGCCCAACTCATCAGCATGAATGCAGGACATGAAAGGGTGTACCTCGTCAGAAAGGATACGCTCATAGGGTTGGCAGATCAGACGTTTGTAGATGTTCCAGGGGTTCCAGTGAAGTTCAGATAAACACACCCCATAAAATTACGGACCACCACCAGCCGGTACAGTTCCCTGTTGACAGGCAGGTCCATGGCTACATGGTGTTTGCGCAACATACGAATCCTTTCATCTGCCCGATACAATTGGAAATGCGACCCGTCAGGCCATGCTACTTGTTTCCAGTCGTCAAGTGTCCAGTGGCGGTGTTGCCGTGCCCAACCAAGGCGCATAGCTCTGTGTCGTGCACCCATCAAGGGGACTAGAGTTGGGCGTCGGCTCCCAAAGCCCATATCGTGCAGGGTACTTTGCACAGTCCGGACGTTGATGCTTGTTGAGGCTCCAGCATTGAATTACGATGATACCTGCGAGAGTGTCGCACGCCTATCACGTGAAATGATTCTTGATAGCCGACGATGGTCACGTTCATTCTATGTCTTTTAACGGCTATACTGGTATGGTAGGTTGGAGGGTTTTGCAGGAATTCTTGTAGTCATGGTACACCCTTGCAATTGTCGTCCGTGAAAATCCCAACTTCCTTTCTACCTCCGAAATACTATGGCCCATCTCACGAGCGCCAACTATGACACCGCGTGGAAAATCGCTTAAATCGTTTTTAGTTGTCATTCTCATGCCGAAAACAGCTGTGACAGCTGGCAAGGATCACTATCGCTTTATATACGCTCTGGTGGACGCAATCGAGTACGCGCATAGTTGACGTTGCTATGTATTTTGTATAAGCTCGTCGGTACCAGTTTTTCTGGCACGTCAGTGTATATTTTCCAGTAAATTGAATATTAAAGTATTATTTCGTGCAGTTTTCACATTAATGCATTTTAATAAATAGGTGGTGAATGGTCTAGAGCAAAATTTTGTTGCCGGTCGATAGCATTCAAATGATTTAAAACTTACCTTTAAGTCCATCTCAGCATTTATGTTTAAGATAAAGGTGTGACTCCTAGATATGAGAAACTATTCTAAGTACTTTCCAGTGGCGTCGCGTGCTCATTTAGGTTGGGTGTGCGCTGTTATGTGGAAAAGCACGCAAACATTTTATTATGTATCCCGAGCTGCAAAATTTAGGCATTTATTTTGAACATACAAAAACATTGTTTTTTTAACGGTCGTCTAATGACTTATAGTAAAGATCCTTACATACACTCCATTGTGAGAAAAATCTTAATTTCCTGTGCAAATACTAGTGATGAACGAATTTTCGGTATTTTTTTTTCTGTTTTGTAAATACAGGAAGAGGCTTACCTTCCTTAACTATATTTACACAATGTGCAAAAGCTCTGGCAGAAAATGGGACACTTACTGCATCGTCAACACTGTTCCCCATCCTCCTAAATAGATATAAAAATTCAAATTGTATATTTAAATCTGTACTCATAAACAGATTCATACAGCGACGAAAAAATAAAACTCGTAGCAGAACGTTGAATTGTGTTTGAGTCCAAGCTATTCCAAACGCAACTAAGCATGACCAGTGGTATGTTTACAAACTCCGTTGAAACAACAAGGGAAAAAAAGCATCTGGAGAGCTTTGTATTACAGTTGCTTCAACGACCTGGCACATCCGACGGTAAAAGCACTCCTACAGTTGCAAATATTATTTACGGTGTTTTGTTTACTGAATGAAGCAACGAACCTTCTCTTCACGAAAATATTGCACAAGGGAATTAATTTTAGCGACACATGCAAAGTGTTTGGTCAAACTTCAGCGGGTTTTATTATAAATACTGTACATAAACACACACATAAAAAAATATAACAGCAACTCGTATCGCAACTTTGAATTTCACTGCTCCGGGGAACTGGGAACGATGCTCATTTTGGATAGCACACCCTGAGAGTTCTGCTGTTACATTTGAAATCACAGGGAAATTAGAACGTGACCGGCAGCGCCATCTGGGGAGTGCTTGTATCACAGTTGCTTGACATCGTCGGACGTGTGCTCGCGAAACATCACACCAGAGGATTTTAGCGAGAATGCGATATGCTTACTGAACGAAACTTTTCTTTATGAAAATATTATATGGGGAAATTAAGTTTAACAACCACTCGAAGCCTTAGGACAAACGAGTTTTATTTGAAATTAATCCGAAAAAATAGCGTTGATACTGTAGGTTAAATTGCGACTTTGTGTGGGTATGCACCACCCACCTGGGCATGCCTCTTCGCGAGTGTCTAGGGCATGCAACCAGCAGACGGCAAAAGATTCTTTGTGTCGTTAGCTTCATTTTATTGCGTAATAGATCTCCGTACATCTATTTGTTCGTATTTAATTGTGTTTGAAATGGATGATTCTGATTCAACTGCTTCGATGGGTGTCAAACAACAACTAGTTATAGTTTTAAACTCATGTAAATGTACCTCCCGAAGAAATTTACGCTGGATTATATTAATTTATGGATTCGTTGTGCAAGAAAATCAGACAGTGGAGGAATGTTGGCCGTAAAGGATCAACCGCAGAGTGGGAGGCCAGTAATAGTGGCATTTTATGGTTCTGGAACTTTGGACATAAGCACGGTTAGTCATTGGGCAAGAAAATAAAAAAACAGGGGAGAACCGTTGGCTGTAAAAGATCAGCCTAGGAGTGGGAGGCTCGTAATCGCAATTTACGATTTGAATAGGCAAAAAAAAAACAATGAGCGCATCAAGGAAATTCACAGAATTACTCTGAGAACCGTAGCAGGTAAACTGAACATTAGATTAGGTAGTCTCAATGATATTGGTAACGTTTTAAGATACAACAAAGTGTGTGCTTGTTGGGTACCTCGTCACCTAAAGACTGAAATGAGAAATCATCACTTCAAACATGGCAGAGGTTGCTTGCCCGCTATGAAAAATATGGAAGTGAATTTCTCCGAAGCATTTTGATTGCTGATGAGAGTTTGGTTCACCAATATGGCCCAGAAATGAAAAATCAATTGCTGGAATACAGACACCCATCTTCTCCTTCAGAGAAATAAATCCAAAGCTCAAATTTCTGCTTAAGTTCATGCTTACTGTGTTCTGGGAGAGGCATTATTTGTCATGTTCAAAGATACGTCTATCAACAATAAGAGCTAATACAAATTTTGAAGATGACAGTCCGATTTTTGGTGTAAATGTACTTTTTCGTTCTGGGTGGTGTAGTGGTTAGCATTCCAGGGCGCTATCTGGGAGACGCGGGTTAGAGTCCCGCTCCAGGATGATGAAAGTTTTCAAGTTTTCGGATATTATCTGACTTGCCATCCTTGTCACATTTACACGAAAAATCGGATTGTCATCTTCAAAATTTGTATTAAATGGTGTAATCCGTATTTCTTTCATGATTTATCTGTTCCGGTCAATCACGGAATAGGATTCTTAACCTCCAGATTAGCTAAACATGAGTGACGGTTGCTTCGACCAGCGAATCCTGTGATGGTTACATTCAAATTAATCGGAAACTTGAGACTTGGTCGTTCTGGGAGATGTAGTCGTTAGCATACCCGGGCGCTATCTGGAAGACGCGGGTTAGTCTTGCTCCAGGAAGATTTTTCGGATATTATCTGACTTGCGATCCTTGTCACATTTACACCAAAAATCGGATTGTAATATTCAAAATTTGTATTAGATGGTGTAATCCCGTATTTCTCTCATAATGAAAGCTAAGTTCACATCTTAAAGTTAAAACAAAGAAGTTAGTAAAATCATGCAATGCATTGATTATGATACGCCTTCCAGCATACCAGGAATCATTACTCAAGTTTTGAGAAAAATGGCTGTGGGATAAATCTCGCTCCTGTGCCCCTAACCTTTGACCCCATTTCGATGATGTTAAACAGAATTGGTTCAATATACCTCCGGAACTACAGTTTTGTCGCAATCGAAGCATTTTTACGTAAGTTATCACGCACAAGGGCGATAGAATGGATCCCCTGCTATGTCCTGACCTGTGACCCCATTTTTTCCATTTTCAATAGTTCCTTTGCAGGTTCCCCCTACCACATACTAAAAGTTCATCGAAATTAAACCATTTTTACGCGAGTTACCGTGCGGATGGACAGACACACGGACAAAGCTGGAGCATATACGCTTCTTCAACCTATGGTTGGAAAGCGTAAAAAAGCGAAAGATTCTGCAACACAACGCCAAACCCCCTCGCCAGTGCTTTAACTTCAGAGGCCATACAGAAAATCGGGTTTGAAGTTCTTGAATACCATACCTACAACCCAGACTTGGTGCCATCTGACTTCTGGTTGTATTTCCTGTTCTTTAGGTACATCTGAAAGGAATTTACTTCACCAGCTACGAAGATGTTCAAACCGCTACGGGGAGATGTTTCCGAAAACAATCTGAATATTTTTTATAGAGACTAGTTTGAAAAATGTGTTAAACGTTCGCGTTATGTATCCAGCGTGAGGGGGGGGGGCTATGTAGAAAAATAAAATTTGTGAATTAAAGTAAAAATTCTGAACTTTGTTTCAATTGGGCCACTAAGCGTGTTTATACCAAATATAGAGGCATTAATTTCTGAACACGCTCTCTACACACTGCCGGTCGTAAAGTATAGGGGATATAATGTGACAATATAGGGTTGTTCTTACTACTTGGTAAGGGATCTCCTGATAATATACCTGCTAATTAGTGAACCTTTGCTTTGCGAGATTGAACTGGGCCGTAACGCTGCTCACGCAACACTTGTCTTGCGAAAGGGTAAGGTTCCGCGGACCGCAACCCGATGGCTCAATAAATTTCGCACAGGTGACAGAAACCTCGACGATCAGCCGAGGTCAGGTAAGCCGCGAACCATGTATTCAGAGGCCGTGCGCCAGGCCGTAGAGGCAAGTCCGACAACCCGCTCTCTGAGATTATCAGGCGAGCTGGACATGTAATAGACCACCGTGGTTCGTCACATTCAGGACCTCTGCAAGGTCTACAGGAGCTGCCACATTGTTCCTCATGAACTGACTCCACCTGAAGCAAACCGCCGTGAGGAAGTATGCACGGAACTCCTAGAAAACCCGCGCGATGTACGGTTTCATTAATTGAATTGTTACGTGCGATGAGAAGTGTCTTTCCCTAATCCTAACACACAACGGCAGTGGTTGAGCCCGGGCGAGCTTCCTGAACCAGCTTCCAAAAGTGGGCGCTTCGAGCAAAAAGTGATGCTCTGCGTCTGGTGGACTTCCAAGGGGATATTCCATTCGAATTTGTTCCAGACGGTCGGACCATCAATGCTAACCTCTACTCTGAACAGCTGGAGCGGATGTATGCCGTTTTGGAGGAGAAGTACACGACACTGGGAATAGAAAGCGCGCTCTCCTACAGTATAACAACGCTCGGCCTCATACCTCGCGAACGACCCAAGCAAAACTCCAGGATCTTGAAGGCATCGAACTGATGCCACACCCAGCATATAGTCCTGATCTAGCCCCTTCGGATTATCACTTGTTCTGGTCCATGACCCACTTCCTTCACGGGCTGCATTTCAACAACCAAGAGGAGGTAGCAGCTGGGGTGAAAGTTGTTCTTCGCCTCGAAGGACAAGATCTAGTACCCCCGCGAAATCAAAGAACTGGCAGGCAGATGGCTAAAGACGGTGCAACACAATAGCGTATACTTTGAGTGCTACTCAGCTTTAATGGTAAAGATAAGTTTGAAGATATAAAGTGATCCAAATATTGCAAAACTTTCGAACCACTATCTGTATAAATTACTGAAACGTTGCTGAAATATTATCTAAATCCTACTGAGTATCTCTGAAGAAGCTATGGGAACGGGTCACGCAGAGATCAGCGTTCATCTGATTTGATGACTGTTTCTTTAAAGCACAGTATTGTAACTAACACTTGCCACTAATAATCGCTTGGACGTGTTAGTGTCGGAGGAACAAAAATGTTGCACTTATTTTTAAAATGAGGTTTACCTTTTGCATAACTATTCTGATGTCCCAATGTCTCCAAATGTAAAAATATGAATTATGCTAAATCCAGCTGTAATTAATACTTACCGTATTTTTCGTCATATAATCAGCAGATTACCTGTTAAGAAGTTATAGATTTAGGTTCTGCGGTTTATACGCAGCTGCGGATATGTTTGTGGCATTTCGTTTTTTAAAAAAAATATCCGCGTCAAATTTGTCAGAGGTCGTACGTAGGTCAATTCAAAAGTTTTGCACACGGCGCAAGCGCTGCCAGCAGGATGATGCAATCGTTGTGCTGTTGTGAGTCAGATTTCGGTATACAAAGTTGTCCACGTTTGTTGGTTAATTTGTTCCTGTTCCGAAAACTATGCCTAGAAATGGGGGAAGAAATGGAGTCCTGTCAGATCTCACTTAGCGACCAGCGATCCTACATTAAAATTTACCCTTTGCAAGGAAAATCCCCAACCGAAATTCATAAAGCTTTTGTGTGAATATTATGGAGTTAGTGTAATGGATTGTAGCACAGTGCCAATTCTCGTTTCCGCCAAGTTCGGGAAAGCATCGAAAACTACCCAAGAAGCGACCGGCCATCAGATGCAACGGACGACACTTCTGTGGTTATCATTAACAGCATTTTGGAAGATGATCGACGGAAAACATGTGAAGAGATTGCACATGAAGCAAAACACGTTTACTGCATCGGTTTTCAGATTGCTAACTGAAAATTTACAGAAAAGTGGCTGTCATATGGGTTCCGTATTATCTGAGGGAAGAGCAGCAAGTAGTTCGCAAAGGGATCGCAGAAGAATTGCTTCAGTGGCACGAGACAGAAGGCGAGCAGTTTTTGGACAGAATTGTTGCCATAGAAGAAACCTAGATACGAGAGTTGGAACCAGAACTGAAATCTCAGTTCGTTCAGTGGAAACATCTAGAATCACCTCGCCAGAAAACATTCCGCCACCAACAATCGAAGGTTAAGCTGATAATTATGGCCCATGACAATGTTGTACTGATAGTGACAGCAAAAATGCCCGAGTGGACAATCTGCAAACAGTAGAATACTACAGAAGGTTTCTGCTAAATGTGTTACGCCCAAAGATTCGTCTGAGAAGGCCCGACATTCTTGAAGCTGGTTTCACCTCTTTGGACGAAAACGCAAGGCCCCATTTTGCCAGTACAGCAAGAGACATTCTGGAGAAGTATGGATGGGAATTGCTTCCCCACGCGCAATACAGCCCTGAAATGAGCCCCTTAGTGATTTGTTCCCAAAACTGGAGAAGCCACTTCGCGGTGAACGATTCGGTACAATTCAAGATGTTTCTAATGAGGTGACCCGAGTAATCTGACTCCTCAACAATGGAGGTATCCTGACTGGAATACAAGACTTGCCCAGACGTTGGCCGCTGTCATAAAGAACCTTGAAGATTACTTCGAAAGATTGTAAAGGTATGTTGTGAAGTAAATTCGTTTTTAAGATATAACCCACAGTGTGCAAAATTTTTTAAATGACTCTTATATTTCGAAAATGGGCAGAAATGCGTTAATGACTGGGAAATAAATGTTCAGATAAGTTTTAAAGAGTTTTTGTGTGACGTATACAGCTGATTTACATATCAGACATTCCCCCGCCTTGTCATATGGCCATAACTAGTCCACAGTATGAAATGAAACAGAAGTTTGCCTAAGTCAAACGCACTTGCACATTGTTGATGGCAAGCGATACTGTTGACACTGCATTCGTTACGAATTCCATCCAGAAGAAAAAAATGCTGCAAAAGCATGCGTATCAATCTGTTCTATTCCGGGGAGAATATTGTATCTAAAAGGACTGTGAGTTTTGGTTTAGATGGTTTAAAGCAGGTGATGTTGAAGATAGCGATCGAGAACGTAGTGGCGTCCCGCAGAAGGTTGCATATGAGGAACTGCAAGCACTTCTGGATGACGATTCGTCTCAAACGCAAAAAGAACTAGCTGAATAACTGGATTTAACTCAAGCCATTTCCAATCGTTTGCGAGCAAAGGGAAAGATTCAAAAGGAAGGAAAATTGGTGCCCACGTGACCTGAGCCAGAGGAACAAAGGTGAGCTTGTCATCAAAAGTTTGAATCTGTTGAATAAAAAACACAAAGTCTTTGCTCTGGAAAATCGTTGCGGGTGATGAAACGTGGATATGGTACGACAATCCCAAATGCAAAAAAGGAATGAGTGGACCCAGGTGAAGCAACGACTTCGACATCGAAACTCAATATTCACTCCAAGAAAATTCGGCTGTGCATCTGATGGGATATGAAGGGTGTGCTCTATTGTGAAATATTGGAACATGTTCAAACTGTTACTGCTGATCGCTACAAGCAGCAATTGCTGTGATTGAACCAGCAAATCTGTCGGAATCGTCCATTCACAGGCAAAGAATTGTCTCCCGTGAAATTACTGCATGACAATGCTAGGCCGCATGTCGCAAAGTCGGTCAAGAAAACGTTATTGACTGGGAAGTTTTAAGGCACCCGGCGTATAGTCCCGACATAGCCCCTTTAGACTATCATTTGTTCTGATCGATGCAACATGGTTTGTTTGCTGTACGACTCTGGACATGTGACGAAGTGCAAAAATAGGTTTGACGACTCAACGCGTCACTGGAATCAGTCAGCTGCCACACCGATGGCAGAAGGTAATAGATCATGACGGCGCATATTTTGATTCGTAAAGGTATTGTTGTTTTCTCTCAAATTACATGTTGCGTTGCCTTGAAACGCTTTAAAACTTATTTGTACACCAAATATAACGCAGTAGGAAGATGGAGGTCCACAAACAGTTTTTTTTTTACGTACGGGTATTTTGACAGGAAATGCGATGCAACGAAGGCGATATTTGCTCTTTGCTCTGAGTGATCACTATGATGTGAGAAGCACATTGTCACACACATTGCTGCAGGTCTAACGGCGTAGCTGCATATCACCGCATCTAACTAAGGAATCGTCAGATCTAACTACGGCAATGCTGAAAAATCTCAAAAATTTTGCTCTTTATTGATTTGAAAGTAACAAAGCATTTAAAAGTGTGCAATATGTTTAAGAAACAGGTTGTTTTTTGCGCTTTACAACCGTAGGTTGAAAAAGCGGATATGCTCCAGCTTTGTCCGTCCGTCCGCATGATAACTCACGTAAAAATGGTTCGATTTCGAGGAAATTTTCGTATGTGGTAGAGAACTACCTCGGGACGAACCTGTTGAAAATGGGTGAAATGGGGTCAAAGGTCAGGACATAAAAGCGGGATCCATTCAATTGTCCTTAAGCGTCATAGCGTATGCAAAAATGCTTCTATTGCGACAAAACTTTAGTATGTTGTTCAGGAGGTATACCGAAACAATTCTGTTTAATAACATCGAAATGTGATCAAAGGTCAGGACACAGGAGCGAGATTTATTCCACAGCCATTATCCTCATAACTTGAATAATGATTTCTGGTTTATTGGAAAGCGTATCATAATATACTGATTATACGGATTGCACTAAAAAAATGGTTCTCGTATAATACGCTTCCCCGTGTTTCACTAAAAGACAAGTTATTTCTAAAAGTGAAATCCAGAAAAATTTCATATAGGAATGATATATCAAAACTTCCATATGGTAACCGTTAGGCTTTATAGCACGTGTACTTCCGTTTTTGAATTTTTAGAATGCACGTTTCTTGCCCTTGAAAGGTATTTTTCGTATGTGAATTCAAATCATCGGAACGACTTAATTAAATTTGGCATTTCTACCTGAAATATAAAACTATTGAAAGAACGGAGATCTTGAGAAAACGGTTTTCTAACCTGAATTATTAGCTTCTACTGAAGTGTTTCAGAGCAGAGGAACTTTTAATTTACATATACATACATATCACTAAGCGGTTCTGAGATTCAGAGGTTAGCTTCACAAAGGAATACAAACTACCAGATAATTTTCACTTACTGTTGCCGAATCAAACTTTTCCATTTACAGCGATCTCGACATACAACTCCGGCTTCACTGACATCCATTGCACGCAGTACACAAAATCTTCTATACTTCGTACTCATCTTTTTCTCATGCAGACAGTCCTGAGTCTGATCCTCCCATGACTTCCTTAGCCTTCCTGTCTTTCCTTCCTGCCACTTGAGCTAAAAAGATTTTCTTAGCAAGCATCTCATCACTCATTCTTTCAACATGGACAGACCACCGAAGCATATTAGTTTCCATTACGCTAACAACATTTTGCTTCACATCACTCAACTGCAACACATCTTCATTTCTCACACAATCAGAACGTGTCTTGCCCCAAACAGCCGGTAAGTAACGCATTTCTCTAGCACACAAACGACTCCTATGTTTCTTCTGCCGTACTCAGGTTTCACTGTCCTACATCAAACTAGGAACAATTACACTTTCATACACAGCCATGCGGGACACTCTTGAGAACCCATCATTCCTGTGAAAACCTCTCGAGGCAGCTATGACTTTCAATGAAGAATTCAGTCTCCTACTAATTTCACCACCCAATTTGCTCTTCTGTCAAACATGTTTCCTAAATACCCAAACTCACTCACCTGGTCAATCACTGCCATTCAGACTTACATTACATTCAGTGCTACCAGCTCCTCTCTCAAAAACCGTAACTTTGGTTTTTCCCTTATTTATACTCAGTTTAAATATCATTCAAACTTCGTACATACTGGACAACATACTCGGCAACTCACATTTGCTCTATGACAACAGGACAGTGTCGTCAACATACAGCTATCTGCACACATGGATATCACCAAGACATAAACCAGTATTACCTACTTTGGCATCACGCATGCACGCATCCATAAATATATTATACAGCCATGGTGACATTACACAACCTTGTCTGACTCCTGCATCAATAGAGAAGAATTTTGATAAAACACCATTCACTCGTGCACAAACTGTGTCAGCATTCATGACTTTTACACTTAAGTAGATTCCCAGTAACACCATAATCAATCTAATGGGAATAAATATGGAAAACAATTGTATGGGAAAAAATAGTAACCATAATATGGAAAAAATATGCATTTTAGTAAATTCTAGGAACTTTTGATATAATTCGTAGAATTTACTAAAATCCATATTTTTCTCCATTTTCCGAAATTTAAAAGGAAAACAGTAGTGCTCTCCTGTTTTGGATGAAAGGTTAATTAATCTAACGATAAATCTTGAAAAGAGTTTAGCATAAAATGCAAGTCTATTCGGAAGCAAGTGCCGACAAAACGTTTTTCCTTTTTTAGCCTATTTACCGATAACTTTCGACCCTTTGTTACGTTATTCAACACTGTTTTCAGGAAATGTTTACTCAAATTTGTAAAATGAAAGCTGGTCTCCCAAACTTAACAGCTAAAACTTTAGGAACTGCTCTTGTTTTCAGTTCTTCCTTTTAACAGAAATATGTGCTAAAATTGGTCCCTTTTTTTAAATGGCCTTTTCTAATTTTAGAAATAGAACATTCCTGTAAATAAATTATCACATCCTAGATTCTGATGAGACGAGCTCTAAGAATTAATTACTTTCTTCAAAAGTTGTTTCTATCAGATGCGGCATCGAGAAGATTTCTACGTATTTGATTAAATTTTACAGAGATCTCATATTTCTTTCGTCTCCCTCATAGTTAGACTTTTTTTTCAGTTTTTCAGTCTCACTTCAAGGTTACGATTTCAGGTGTTTTTAGTTATTTGTCACATCCTTAAACTCAAAGAATGTGGTATTTAATAACGTTCAGTACTTGTGTTTGGCGAAGAAATTTCGCGGGCGTTCGGATCTTGACTGTTAAGAAGAAAATTCAATTGAGTCAATATTTTTCTTAAAAAGAAAAACGAAACCCTTTTCTTTCTTGATTAAAATATTTTACTCGGAGTATGAAACATTTCTACTTTTTGCAATGTAAAAAAATAACAATAGCTTTTAGTTTTGTTGTGTACGCCCCATGCAAAAGTGTGCCAATGAAATTCAGAATTAGACTATGAAACATATCTCTAAAAGAACCACGATGAAAAATAAATAGCAGTTTCTTCTTAAAACACTCTGGTGCATGATTACTACTACCCACATGTTTGGTCATCGCTTGCCATAAGAAGCAACTTTTTACTTTTCATAAAAGCAACGTTTTTATAGAAGCAACCTTTAAAGACATACGAGAAGCAACATAAGAAGCAACTTTTAAAGAGAATTACGAGAAGAAACATAAGAAACAACTTATTTTTAAAACTGTAAAACTATTAAGACTTGTATGTCTATATAGTACAAGGAGGCTTCTGGAGGATGTATAGTTACTTTCATTAAGATCTTTAAAAGTGTTTCATTAAGATAATTCTGAAGTTCGAATGTTATTAACCATATTTTATTAAAATAATTCTAAAGTGTAATGTTATTAACATAATGAATATATATGTATTCCAAAGTTTAATTTTATTTATTAAGATAATAAATATATATTTTTTCTAAAGCTTAATGTTATTTTATTAAGATAATTCTAAAGTTTAATGTTATTATGTAAGTTAAAAACAATGCCGTCTTATGCACGATTTAAAAATTTAATGTCAAAAACATATATACAAGTTAAAATATATACACATTAGAACTTTCAAGTTTACAATAAACTTATCCTCAGGTGGAACAGAATGTCAAACACAAGCGACAAGGTGTTCGTGATATACACACATGGTAGTCGTATCACAAGTGACGTATGTTGAATGAAGTTTTAACGCATGTGCGGAAATAATTGGTCAAACTCTATATCTGGAGTCTCGGTCTTTTTCCCGGTCCATTAACTGTTTCCAAGGGAATGGTATACTATAAGGAGAGTTATACTTGCAGCATAAATGACTATTTACAAGTCAGTAAATTTTCTGTGAAAAGAATAGAACGATGTCTAGGGGTATTCAGTATAATTGCTGCCTCCCAAATAGGAGTAGGCGTACCCATTAAATAGGACCTGGAGAGAGCTGTAGAAGTTGAAGAGGTTTTAATGTTGTACTTGTGTTCCAAAACTCTACATTTCAAGGAACGAGAAGTCGAACCCACATACATCATGTTCTGCCAGTCTTTCAGCGAAGCCTTCAGTGGTATGGCATAAATGCCATGTTGATTGTCCAGTTCAACCATGTCTCTGTCACTTTTTATAATTACTGAGATGTTATTAGTCTTGATCCCGAATCCGATGTTATATTTTTTACAAATGGCTTTCAAGGTGGTTGGTAACTCCAGATGTAAAAGAAACGGATCTGACATATTTGATGGATTGGTGTTCTCTAGTTAAGGAGGAAACATAGTTTAAATAAATTCGTCGTAGTAGTTTATCCACAGTGAAAGCTGGGTATTCATAGTCACTGACCAACTTCTTAATATTTGTCAGCTCCAAGTTGCGTAGGGCAATGTCCGATGAATGCGATATTGCTCGTCGCAGCAACAAAAGTGTAAGGAAGATAACTTTTGACAAAGCGGATGAAAAGAGTTATAAGGGATCAAAGTTGTATTAGAACCTGGGTTTCTGTTGTCGGAATAAGAAATAGTTAGTCTCTCGACGCAACGGGACGTCCAAATATGGGACTCTACTAAAACAGTGCATCGAAACCTTATTATATCTGAATTTTTCATTCAAGCGTATCTGCAACAATGCTGCCGTTCTTTTGATACAATTGAGGACACTATTCCAAACGTTACTTGCTAATTTGTTATCCTATCAAGTTTGTAATTCAGGTCTTTCGTCAATTATGTAGCTCTATTTTAAAGAACTATTTTTTGAAACATACCCCCATTGACTTATATCAAATCACTAAGACCTCACAAAATTAAAAATTTCGTTTTTCTAAGTGCCACATGGTAGGTTGCTTGTGGCAGAGCATTTCTTTACTAATTATAGCCCTGTATTATTTCTTTTTGTTTTTCAATACTGTACACCTAGCTGTAACCGCTTTGGACCTCGTGAGAGGCGGTGTTGATTTTGTGCTTCAGCCACTGGTTTCTTGGGGCTCGTTGAGTTGGCGTCGTCTTGAGCATGTGGATTGATGTTGGTGGTATGGACTTTTTATCTTAGTGTTCAAGCTAGTTTTCGGGTTGTTGATTCTGGGTTCTTTATGTTTTGTAATGTATGTTTCATAATTTGGTGACCTAGGGAACACACAGGCAGCTATTGAATATTTCTAGCTTTTGCTTAGTTTGAAAGGTCATCTAGGGTTGGTGGTCCTCTGAAACGGAACAACCCTATGGAATTCACCCATTTATTATCCGAGTTTGGCATTCTGTCACATTCATTAATTTCTTGGTTTGGCTCTCTTTTGTAGTCATTATTGTGTGCTTGTGGAGCTTTGGGGATATGTTTTTGTATCGCTTGTGAGGTTTATTAAGGCTGCATATATTTTGTGTATCTCTTGTCTTTGCGTATGGCCTGTGTCGCCCTTTTAGGCGACTTTGAATTTTCTCCCTGTGCGTTTTAGTGTTGCTCTTCTTCACAATGTTTCGTTTTCTTAATTATGCATATATGTGCATTATATTATTTCGCCTTGATATGCTGCTGTGGCGCTATCCAGCGGGACTCCGTTTGTTTAATACTTTCTTCCTTGTTTTTTTACGCTTTCCAACCGTAGGTTGAAGAAGCGTATATGCTCCAGCTTTGTCCGTCCGTCCGCACGATAACTCACGTGAAAATGTTTCGATTTCGACGAAACTTTAGTATGTGGTAGGGAACCACCTGGGGACGATCCCTATTGAAAATGGGGGAAATCGGGTCAAAGGTCAGTACATAAAAGCGGGATCCATTTAGCCTTTATGCGTCATAACTTGGGTAAAAATGGTTCGATTTCGATGAAATTTTAGTATGTGGTAGGGAACCACTGGGCACGAACCCTATTGGAAATGGGGTCAAGGTCAGGCAGGGCATAAAAGCGGGATATATTCCATTGCCCTTATGCGTCATAACTTGCGAAAAATGGTTCGATTTCGATGAAATTTTAGTATGTGGTAAGGAACTACATGGGGACGTACCCTATTGAAAATGAGCGAAATGGGGTCAAAAGCCCGGGCACGGAGTGGGATCCATTGCCCTTGTGCATCATAACTTACCTAAAATGCTTGGATTGCGACAAAACTTTGTTGTTCCGTAGGTATAGTGAACCAGTTCTGTTGAATATCAACGAAATGGGGTCAAAGGTCATTGCACAAAAGCCAGATTTATTCCACAGCCATTATTCTCATAACTTACGTGAAACTGCTTCTATTACAACGTATCATGCTGTTCCGGAGGTATAGTGATCTGTTGAATATCATCGAAATGGGGTCAAAGGTCAGGACACAGGAGCGAGATTTATTCCATAGCCAATATCCACCTAACTTGAGTAATAATTTCCGGTATGTTAGAAAGCGCATCATAATCAATGCATTGCATGATTTTACTAACTTGTTTTTTATAGTTGTGCTGAATATGTACAAGAAAAAGTTTAAGAAAATGAAGAGGAAAAATAAAACAAATAAAAACCAAGAAAAAAACAGACACAAAACAAAAGAAACTTCAAGTGTCTGAAACAAACGAGCTCCGAAGTAAGCAAAGACAAAAATTACCAAAATAAAAAAAGTCTACCAGAAGAACATACGGATGTAAACCAATGGCTGATTCCCTTATTGCTTTATCAGGGGCAAGCATGATGAAAATCGCTCACTTATCTTCAAAGACCAGAATCGTGTGTGTTTCTGCTAATCTAGTTTGCTTTACGTACTAATTAAATTTAAAATTAAATTCAACTGATATTAAAAGAGACAAAAAACTCAAACAGCAAACTAGGTCACATTGCCTAACTCACAAAAGAACCATTCCAAGAGATTTTTAGCAAACACATAAATAGGGGGACAGACATCCCAATTTTTACCAAATCAATCAAGAAATTAATTTGCTGAAGAAAAGTAAATATCTTAGCCTAAGAAAAACATTGTAAACTTGTCCAGAAATTTTGAATTACAGAAAAAAAGTTTTAAATACTGAAAAATAATATTTTAATGAAAACAACGGTAAAACATGCCCAAGTATTAAAGCATGAACTCGCACACTACCAAATAACCAGTCCAAGAGAATTTTAACAAACTACACTTTAGAAGGCGGATAGACACTCCAAAATTTACAGAACAAAGAAAATAAAATACTGAAGAAATGTGAAGAGCTTGTCCTAAATAAAAGGTATACATTTGCAGTAACATTTGTCCTGAAACTTTAAAATACTGAAAATATATATTTTAACAAAAACACTAGTTAATTGTGCATGAGTATTAAGTCACTGGTGAAATGAGTGATTGAATCCATAGAACCAAGATGCTAAACTCGGAGAGGTAGATAAGTGATGGATTTTCTTAATGCTTGCCCCCCCCTCCCCCTGACGAAGCCATAAGGGAATCTGTCATTGGTCTACATCCCTATGTTCTTCTCGTAGACATTTTTTTTATTTTGGTAATTTTTGTCTTTGCTTACTCCGGAGCTCGTTTGCTTCGGACACTTGAGGTTTGTTTTCTTTTGTCTCTGATTTGTTCTTGGTTTTTGTTTTTTATTTTTCCTCTTCATTTTCTTAAAAATTTTCTTTCTTCAGATTTAGCATTGTTTCTGTATTATGGTTTGATCCTTTCTTGCACCCTTTTGGCGCAATATAATTTCAAAGTTGTTTTTCGTTAGGTGCTTCTTGTGGCTAGCTATATGTTGACTGCCACTAAAATTTTTGAATATTCATTGTCTCACCCTCTAATTTTGTTCATTTTTATAGAAAAAGGTACACAGTTTTCAAACAGTTGGTCAATATTTAACGGTGGCTCAATGCAGCTGAACATTTTATGTTGTCCCGATGTTCACAGTGTGTATTCGAAATGAAAAGTTACAGCAAAGACTACGGATTACAATAAGTAAAGCCATTTTGATCGCATTTGCTGGATAATTATTAGTTTATTTTGGTTGGGGTACTGCTGGCGATGCTTTTCAACTACTCGCAGAAGGTTCTGCTTCTGTTCTTTTTGGTTCGTTAATACAGCGTTAAAAGACGATTTTAGCGAAATGCCTCTCTTCGCTGCATCGTTACCAACTTCGAGACTCTGGACACTCTGTTTGGCTTTAATAAATTCATGTTTCTCTCTGGTGCTAGAATCAGCTTGAAAGTTATCAGTTACACGCAAAGCCACGAACAGTTCCTTGGTGCTGTTTGTCACAAAGTCTGAATGTTTACTTCCTTTTATCTGTTTTTCACCAATCTTTATTCTTCGGGAAACAGGACATTCCCCTTGTTTGTCTAAGGATGCAACCATGACGACTTCCATCTCTACGAGCACTGTTTCATCGAAAAGAAAAATCCCAATAGTTCTACACCAGTCATCTGAAACTGAGATCAAAACAAGTATAATTTCAAATTGTAAATCATCCACCTAGCTCTGTGATAAGCACCATGAGAATGTATAGAATCCTCTAGTGCAAGTGTTTCCACAAGAAACAAGAGTGAGTTGCAACAGTTCTTTATAATCATTCCTAGAGTGGCAATCGCAGAGCTGTCCAAAAATGAAAGTAACTAAGCCTATTTCAATTGGTTCCACTCGACAATCAATAACTTCATCTTCTAGACCCGACTCATAAACATCTTTATTAAGCTGACTGACTCCAAGACTTTCAAAACTTCTGGAAGAACTGGATGTTTGGGCCACTGAAAGGCCCCATCAGTTTGCCATAAACACTCGAAACGATGAGTTCAAGTATATGGTATCGGCAAGCCAAAATCACGAGTGTTCTGTTTAGTTTCTGTTCCAGCAAGGTACATGCTCCACCTTTCAAACCTGCGTTGATTGCTGTGGTGTCGAATGACAAAAAACTGAATTCTTTCAATCAAATTCCAGTCCTGAACCAATTTGAAGTTGCTTGAGGTATTCCAATCATATTTGAAAGTTTTGGAACACCCAGAAGTTTCATAACTCCCTCCCCAGACAAAAGTACTGCTAGGGGATCAATAATCTCCTTGTTGGTCAGTGCAGGGAGCGTTTTACCATCCTAGTATGTATAGTTAGTGGTGTTATCGGTAGCAAACGAAGTTTGTATTTCTACAGCTGTGGCCTCTGTGCTTTCTCCGTACCCGTTTGGACTCTTCGTTTACAGCAATTTTTTCGAGGTTTACATCCAATGATTGAGCAGTGGCGGCACGGATATACGTAGTTTTCTTGTTTATTTTGCCTCGGTCTAATGCAGATGTTAACTCAGGACTGACAATGGTGGAATGACGGGCTTTTTAGGATTTTTACAGGTAGAATAACTTGTTGTAGGTATAACTGTTTTGTCATTTAAGTCCCTATTATTTTTAGTACTGCTGCTCAAATCTAGGTTCATTGATGAGGGCTCTGATTCATATTCTAATCTGTCAGCTCCCTTTCTTTTTCTAGTCTCAATTAAATTCATTCTATTTCTGCGCTTTTCATCCAGCTTGGCAAGGCTTTTATTAACAGAACCCTTATATCCTGTTCCTTTTTCTCGCTGAGCTAATAAAATTTACCTGTTTTCAGGCAATACTATTAGGGACATGGCGTCAGCATGAGCTACATCAAACAAATCATAAAACGTGTCAACAAAAGTTGCTTCCTTTTTTCTGCTGTCTGTTCTGGAAGCATTCTTTGTCAGGCTTTTCCACTGGGAATGCAAGAGCTTAACTTTATTGATCATGTGATACACTTGTCTGGTTGGGATTCAGGTTTCGGCGCAGGAAGTCATAACTCCCTGTGCAGTCTCTGTAGCAATGTTTTCAATGGTTCGGTTCTCATTAAGGTGTACATGAAAACTGCGGCTTAAAACTTGAGGCTTTGGAGGTAACTTGTTTCTGGTTATGAACTCACTAGCCCTACCTACAAACCAAATGTCTCAACGTTTCTTTGATTAAACAAATACATCGCTCTTTCCACGTTTTAGCGGGGAAAGAGCGATGTATTTGTTTATTCACTGACGCCACGTATTTGGAAGAGGTTTCTTTGACTTATCAGTATGTAGTAGTTGCTGTTATTACCAGATGCTGTATTTAATTTATTCCAAGGAATAATGCATTATTAGAGCTCACCTGGCTTTCGAAGAACTTACTGGAGAACACGACGGTAGATTGACGATGCGACAGCGGTATTAACTTAACAGGCGCTTCCGCTCGATTGAATGCAAAAGAGATATCTTAAAAAGGATGAAAGACTAGTTCTGTGTCTGGATAAGCAGTGCACTGATGAAGTAGAGTTCAAAAGCTAGTGTTTCAAACGCAAGGTCTCTTAAAAGCAGGACAGGACATTTCAGCCACCAGTCAATTTAGAGATTACATACACACACACACACAACACTCTGAGTGGTCACTTTATTATATCCACCCGCTCAGTACTTCGTTGGGCCACCTTTTGCCTTTAATACTGCGTCGATTCTTAGTGGCATGGACTCCACGAGATATTGATAGGTAGTTTGTGTAATCTGAGACCATGCTTGATGAATAGCACTTTCCAGGAGTGTGAGATTGCAGGGTTGTGGATCCAGCTGTCTGATGGCTCTACTTCATCTAACAAATTATCAATGGGGTTCAGATCTGGAGATCGTGGGGGTCACCTAAGCAAAGTAAACTCACCTGTATGTTCCTGAAACCAATCCTGTACAATACGAGCACTATGGCAGGACGCATTATCTTGTTGAAAGTAGCCATCGCCATTGGGATAAACCATCCACATGACAGGATGCACTTGGTCCGCAACGATGTTTAGATATGATGTGCCAGTCAGACGTTGATCACCACGAATTAAAGGGCCCAAAGCATGCCAGGAAAACATTCCCCAAACCATAACGTTGCCTCCACCAGTTTGAAGGGTTGTAGCAACGCATTTGGGGTCCATACGTTTTGCTGTTTCCACCAAATTCTCACTCTGCCATCGGCATGCTGCAACTAAAAACGTGATTCATCGGACCACATAATTTGTTTCCAATTATCGGCTGTCCAATCCTTGTGTTCCTGTGCGAACTGGAGACGTTTTCTCTTGTTAACTGCAGACAGAAAAGGTGCCATATCCCATCCGACGCAGTGCCCGGCAAACGGTGCGTGCAGAGATCATTTGAGGGGATCCTTGATTGAGATGGTCTGTAATTTGCTGCACCGTTGCCCTTCTGTTGTCTGTTACCAGTCTGGACACTCTCAGTTCCGCCCGAGCAGTCACTAGTCGATGACGACCACACGTTGCACGTAGAGACCAAGTTTTTTGCTGACAGTCCGGTCTTCAAACACTTTAACAACAGCTGCTCTTGAACATTTCACGAATGCGGCGGTTTCGGTGATACTCGCTCCATGGCTCCGAGCTCCTACAATCATCCCACGTTGAAAGTCCGTCAAATCGCATTTTTTACCCATCTCGTCACCAAAAAATTACTTCTACTACTGTCGCAAGCACCAAGCTTTCCCTTTTTATACTAGCCGCGCCCTCTGGTGGCAACAGCGTGCAGCCATAGCTCATTTGCTTAAAACTGTTAGGCGGTCATAATAAAGTGGCCATTCAGTGTATACATAAATAAAAGTAATAAAACTTAAAAACGAGTACTATGAAGTCGTTACAGCTCACCAGGGGACGGCGCCTAGCTGCAAGAACCACGGGTAGAGTATAAGCAAAATTGTACTCGCAAGCAACGAAGAACTCTCCAAGGAAACCCTCGAACCTCCCATAAACTGACGAACGTAAACTGAAATACGAACTGTCACAAATAAACATGAAAAAATAGTCGTAATAATAAAAATAATGATGGTAAACACGTGTAAGGTACAATTGTATATTCAGCTGAGGGGTGTGCTAATGGGTACTTGCTGTTCCAGTCCGCTGGATAACCTTAACCTCCGTCATTACGGGGAGAAATTCAGATCATTTGCATTTTTCCCATTCAGATATGTAGATGATCTAATTACCTTTTCCTTTAGCCCTCCTGTTCTTGTGAATGACATTTATCCTCCATGGTTGGTGCTTTGTAAGACTAGTACTAAGGATCATACATATTTTCTTGATTTGGACTTTCATCTGCTTAGTCAGGGTATTAGTTTAGATCTTCTTGAAAAGAGTAAATTTCAACTTTTAACACCAATGTTATGAGTAATTGGCATTCAAATATTTCAAATCACGTTCTTAGGAATATAATTCTCAATTTGTTACAGGTCTAACATTACAAAACAACTAAAAATACTTTTCTCCTCTTGCTTAAAAAATCATTATCCTTTTTAATATTGTCTATTCCATTTTGAAAATCTGTTGACTTTTAATTTAGGAAAATCATAGCCAGGCGCGCTTGGTTTATCAGCATATAGCCAGGCGCGCTTGGTTTATCAGCATATAGCCAGGCGCGCTTGGTTTATCAGCATATAGCCAGGCGCGCTTGGCTTTTCGGTCTACAGCTCCACACGCTTCATACTTTAAGCTGTAATTAACGAACGCACTGGGTTCGTGTTGCCCATCCATGTCTCCATCTAGAGGATCACGTTACATCTGCATCTTAAAGGGCTATGAACGACCACCGAAGAGATTACACGGTGAAAAAATATTTCTTGTTTGAGTTCAGTTTTTCAAGTGGACGGAAACATATGGGTGGTAATGCGGAAATGAAGAGCTAACACACTTCTATAAAAAATATGTGTACAGTCAAACCCGTATTTAACGGACTGCGATTTAATGAAATCCGCGATTTTACGTAAATGTTGTGTGGTCCGGACGGAAGCACGTTGAAATTAATATTTGGCGTTTCCCGATTTAACGAACACATTTCCTCAATTTAGCGAACATTTTTTTATTTTATTTTTTTTATACCACCAAATTATGTTAACCAGTATTTTTACGTTAAAAGCCAGCTAGAAAGAACTTCGCGTAACAAGAAAATTTTACGCATGCAAGTAACCAGCGTTTCAAAGAACGCCATTTGCGTCACAGCTTGAAGGAATCATAAATCAGTTCACCTTTCCTCCGACTATCAAGCGTAAGCTTCTTACAGGAGGAAGAAAATAAGTTCCAAAGGAGCGGAACGTTTTCTTGCATGTGTCGGAAGCAGAAAAAAGAGACTGTGTGGAAGAGGAAATCAGGACTACCCTGGGGATTCTTGTTTTCAGCTGCAGACAGAAGAATAGCACTCTGTGAAGCCAGAGACACACACATGGTACTTACCCATTCCTGAACCTCTGGAATTCTTCGCCAAATCACGCTTTTTTTCCCCTCTTTTCTTCTCAGTTATGATTAACACAGGTAGCAGTAGAAAAGTTACACTGAAAGAAAGAAAGAAATAAAGAAAAAGGACATAGTCACTGAAAGAAAGAGAACATAGTCACTGAAAGAAAGAGAACATAGTCATTGAAAGAAAGAAAGAGAACATAGTCACTGAAAGAGAACACAGCTACTTACGTGTATTCTATTATGAACACTAACAAAATTTGAATGTTTCATTAGAAAGGTTTCCTCGATTTAGCGAATTCCACGATTTTACGTACAAGACTGTTGGTCTCTTGAAGTTCGTTAAATCGAGGTTTGACTGTATTTCCAGAAAATCAACTTTTGATTGTAAATTAATATTTTTCTTTCACAGAGTCAAATTAGGTTTCATTTTATTTGATAATTTGTATCACTAATATGTGGAGGTCAGAAGGCAGTTCCCATTTTCCCAGTAGATATATTTTTAATATAATTCCCAGCAGTAAAAATAATAATTATCTAGCTGGGCCTGAGTCCGGATGTTTCCTTTTAATTGATTGAGAAGGGAAGTGGGCCAGTTCGTGCTTTGTCCTGATGAGTCAGGTCTGCACCGCAGAATAAGCAAAAATCCGTTTCTAACTAGATATTCTAACTGAAGTTTTTAGGCTGGAAGATTTGTCGTTTAACTGCTCTACCACATGACTATTTTAATGTTTCAAACCTTAGTTGCAACTCTGAGAAAAAAATAACTTTGCTTCTGTATATTTTCCTCATTAATGCTAGAGAAGTATCGCCATCTTCCTTTCGGTCGTTAAAGTTCAGCAGTATTCATTGATTTCCATTAATTTTGACAAAACATTGAGTGCTGAAGCACGGAGGTCTCATCACCGTAATTTGCATAAAATAAGTCTTCCACTGAATTTGTCATTACCTTATTGTCTTTTATTCAGTCATTTACTTAGCAAATTAGGTTGCTATTTCCGGGAAGAAAAAAGTTACTTATTAGCATCAAATGGTTGGCATCACTCCAAATGTGTTTCAAACGATTGAACGTTAATTTGGATAATCTAAACACTTAATAAGATTTCCCATTAGGAAAGAAGAGCAATAATACATTTTAAAACCTCATTTAAGAATATCTGAAATTTCTAGTTAATATCAGTTTTTCCGACCAATTTAAACTCTATACGAAGAAATGATTTAATCGTCAAAACCACAGTTACTGAAGGAAATCAATTGCTGGAAAGTTATGTTTAAATTAAACACATTTGGGCATAATAACTGGAATCTTCGCTTTATGAGGTGATACTTTTCGTAAAACAGACGCTCCATTTTCCTCATAACGGAATTTGGAAACTAATAAAGATAGAGATTGAGTAATCGCTTCATTTCCAAGGAGAAGGGAGGTACATACAGACACTGACTGAGGAAACTTTAAAGAATGGAAATGTTTTTTTTTCCTTTTTTTACGCTTTCCAACTGTAGGTTGAAAAAGCCTATATGCTCCAGCTTTCTCCGTCTGTCCGTCCGCACGATAACTCGCGTTAAAATGGTTCGATTTCGATGAAATTTTAGTATGAGACAAACTTGATTGGAAATGGGGTCAAAGGTTAGGGCATAAAAACGGGATCCGTTCAATTTACTTTTTATGCGTCATAACTTATGTTAGAAAGTTTTCTATTGCGATAACACTTTAGTTTGTTGTTCCGGAGGTAAACTGAACCGGTTCTGTTGAATATTATCAAAATGAGGTCAACGGTTAGGACACAGGAGCGAGATTTATTCCACTGTAATTACCTTCATAACTTTAGTAATGATTTCTGGCATGTTGGAAAGCGTATCATAATCAATGCATTGTATGATTTTAACAACGTGTTTACACATACACCGAAGAGCCAAAACATTATGACCACCTGTCTAATATTATCTTGATCCTCCATCTGCAGCTAAAACAGCTCTTACCCCGTGAGTTATGGATGCCATAAGATTTCTGAAGATGTTTTGTGGTATCTGGTACCCAACGCATTACCACCAGATGTAAGATACGTTGTTGAGCCGCCGCAGATCGGATTTGTTGTTCCAACGCAAACCACAAATGCTCGATTGGATTCATGTTTGAGGAATTTAGAGCTGCATGGAAATCATGTTCCACGACCTATTCTCGAACAATCGGGGCACTTAGCATGGGGCGTTATCCTCCTGAAAAAAGGCACTGCTAGAGAGGAATACCGTTTGGCATGAAAGGATGAACCTGCTGTGCAATGATGTTTAGGTATGTGGTAGACGTCATAGCTTCTTGTAGATGAGTGACCAGACACAGGTTTTCTCAGAACATTTCCCAAAGCATTACACTTCCTCCACGTGCTAGTTTTCGTCCCACGGTGAATCCTGGTGCCAACACTTCCCTAACCTGCTTGCTTCCATCCATGGTGTATCTTGGAACAAACACTTCCCCGGTTGAAGGACGCATACGTACCCAGCCGTGCACATGGAGCAAGAGGAAACGAGTTTCATCGGACCAGGCGACCTTCTTCCAATCATTCAAGGTTGTCTAGTTTTGATGCCCGCATTCCTATTCTATGCGCTTTCGATTGTGAGCCGAGGTTAGCATAGGCCCTCGCAGTGGACCGAGGCTACGCAGACACATTTTTAGCAGAATTCGATGTACTGTGTGTTGTGACACACTACTGCCCTCAGCAGAATTTAAAGAGACTGGCATCATGGAAAGCAGTGAAAGATGAAAGAAGAGAGTCCACATTATCCAATGTATTGGCTCGTACTATGCAAAATTCCCTTCGCTCATATATAGAATCGGTAAGACATGGTCGGTCCACACCTTGCTGGCGGTTACAGGTTTCTCCCCTCGGACCACGTTTTAGAGGCACTAATCACGGCTGATCGTGAGCACCCAACAAACCTTGCAATCTATGACCTCATCTACATATTACCAAGAAAATGTTTTAACTCTTAAATCTAAAGAGGAAATAAGATTTTTTTATCCACAGAACCTTCAAAGTGTAGAACTCCATCAGAATAAAGTTACCACTCATGCATTAAAATCTACCACTATTTCTTGAAAACATGAAAAAAAGTCTATACCTTTTGCTCATATTCCTTCAAAGTCCCCTGATGTGTCACAAATGGACTATTGTGCATTCGGACTGCAAAAAAAAGCGCTCAGACCTAAAACAATGATTGGACTATGGAAAGCAGTGGAAAATGAAAGAAGAGACATGTATCAAGTCTATACCTTTTGCACATATTCCTTCAAAGTTCCCAGATGTGTTCCCTAATGACTAATGGACTATTGTGCCTTCGGACTGCTTAAAAAGAGCGCTTCCTAAACGCAAACCTAAAACAATGATTGGACTATGGGAATGCAGTGGAAAAGGAGTGGAATAAAATACCACTACCAATTTTAGGAAATGTAATCTAAAATGTAGAAATCTAAATGTCTAAAATGTAAATGTAATCTTAAATGCAATCTTTAAGAAATGTTGAATCTTGGAAATCTATATTTAATTTTTTTAGTCCAGAGAAAAGATCTGTCAGGTAAAAAATTTAAGAAAATTTTATTTTAGACACTGATTATATTCCTGGAAAATCATTCTAAAAATGTTTGAGCATCAATGAATAACAACGAGATTATTGTTGTAATTTAAAGAAAAGACCTGAGTCTGGTGATTATAAAGTTCGTCTGAGAAAATTCACATTATGTAGAAGATACAGTAATGGTTTGCAACGTTCGATTCAGCTGTAAAATTTGCATATAAATTCTCCAGTGCCTTTTAAAGGGAGAAGGAATTTTCTTTCGTTACTTTTAAACAAACTAAAAATAGTTTTTAGTAGCAGTGTAAGTTTTCTAAAGTCAGTTACTTCTGTCTAAAGGTATGTTGCCTTAACTCGTTTGCAAAATAAAAGTACAACAGTAGGGGCAGTCATTTGCGGATTTTAAGTTCAAAATGTATGATGCGAACGTGATTTTTGTCTGATTTATTTTTAGTTACTTTGATAACGACTTTTGACTTGGAATTCGTGTGAAAATGTTAAGCCTCGTCAATGAATAAACGTTACAGTTCGGGCTACCTTCGTATGCTTCGGGTCAATGTGTGTACTTGACGAACTCATATTTTATTAAATATTTTTCTAATTGCAGATTTTTTTTATGGGCCCTGGAAAAATAAATCTACGTTCTTGAACCTTCGTTTAAGAAGAGTATAAACTGATGTAAATTCAATAATTAAAGCTAAAACAATGGAGCTCCAATTGAGGGATTTTTAATGTAAAATATATATAAATTTTAACATGTAGTCATGCAGCGCATTTACTTATTAAATTCAATTTAAAAAAAATCTAAATGTAAAACATACAGTGGCATAGTTAAAAAGCTGCTATAAATTACCGTCGCTAATTACCTTCCTACATAGTTACATTTTCTTGTTTTAAAATAATTCAACACGAAGAAATTGTGTTATGACAGGGCAGCAAGCTGCCATATCTGTATGCGCTCTTGGGTACATACCAGTTTGATTCAATGAAGCACGCCAATACGATTCTAAGAATTGAATTTCTGCAAAATATTTGTGGGAAGAACAAGCATATTAGTCGTACTTTGGACAACGGAGGCATTCACTTTTTGGAAAATACGTCCCTCCTTTAAAAAATGCATCTGTCGCCATCACTAAACCAACAAATGGATTGCATCCGAGAAAATGTTCTTAGGTTACGCTCGCATCCATAATTCCACATCCGTATTCGCTTTGTAGTGGGAACGAAATCTATTTTCTCAATGCCGCTGTTTTGTAAGCCAAAAGCACTGGAATCAGTACGAGCCAACGCAGTTTCTCAGGGACTGAAGGAAATTCTGAAGGCGGAGGATATCTTGTTGCAAGCAAACTCCTTTGTGAAGAAGGCCTCTACTCTTCATGCCCATTTCGAACAACTCTGTACATAGATCGAACACTGGTGATCAGTCTCTCACTGAGTGCTGTACCATTAGTGCAACAGCTGTTGTAAATGAGCCTGTCAACATCAGTAACGGTTTGTGCGATGCGCTTAGATAGGACTAGCACAGGCTTTCAGATTTCTAAATTTTTATGCTGTTGCACAATAAAATGTGCACAAAACAGTAAAACTATACGATAATCCGAAATTATTGCCGAATATTAGAATTCAAAGTTTCCAAGCTTTTACACATCCACCGCAGTTTCTCAGGGACTGAAGGAAATTCTGAAGGCGGAGGATATCTTGTTGCAAGCAAACTCCTTTGTGAAGAAGGCCTCTACTCTTCATGCCCATTTCGAACAACTCTGTACATAGATCGAACACTGGTGATCAGTCTCTCACTGAGTGCTGTACCATTAGTGCAACAGCTGTTGTAAATGAGCCTGTCAACATCAGTAACGGTTTGTGCGATGCGCTTAGATAGGACTAGCACAGGCTTTCAGATTTCTAAATTTTTATGCTGTTGCACAATAAAATGTGCACAAAACAGTAAAACTATACGATAATCCGAAATTATTGCCGAATATTAGAATTCAAAGTTTCCAAGCTTTTACACATCCACCGGGTGGCTTCTTCAAGGAAAGTAGCTGTCTACCTTCCTTGAAAAAGCCATTTGGTTGATCTGAAAATGTTGAATTATATTATACTAAAATAAATTCGGATTACTAGTATAGTTTTACTATTTTAAGTATACTCTTTCTAAGCAGCAAGGAGAGACAGTGTAAGAAGGAAAAGGTGGATTGTACGCTATATCGTTGGTATATCCTGACAACACGGGAAAGATATATATCGGAATGACAAAGCGAACCTTCGATACTAGATAAAAAGAACACGTGCGAAGTGTCAACCAGGACATGCAGAATACAGCCCTTGCCAGAGAAGTCATTCATTCATCAGCCGCTCCTGTATGGAATAGTATTAGAATTTCCCTTTACACTAACTTTAAAAAGACTGCTATTAGGGAAACAGTCGAAATCCTCTCCTGGAAACTTGCATGAAATCTCTACCGAATCACAAATGGTTTGGCATGCATTATTAAAAGATGGAAACACATCGCGGCACACCGCATAATTCTGTGATAAAAATTCATGTAATATGCTCGCGATGTCACTCACGTTTTTTTTTCAAAAAATCATATTTGTTCCTTACGTGTTCCGATTCCCTACATATTTTATGTTTTACCATTGCCTTGAAAAATCCTCCCAGTTGAGTGCGAAAGCTTGGCGAGTCTTTGCACTTATTTCACCACAAAAATTAATGGATTTAATACGCTATATGCGTTTCTTCTGTACGGTTTCTTGTTATTAATGCGTTTTATCTAAGTATCTGACCACAGCTTTAAGTGTTGAAAACACATAAATGCTCAGCCCTCCATAACGTCCATCTCCGAGTCAATTTGGGCAGCTTCTGGCTGTCCACTCTACAGCTCTGGCTCTCTCCTTCCCATGGGAAAAGTGGCTCGAAATTAGAGATGGCCATTGCTTTCTCGCCTTATCTCACCGTTGTTGTTAATCACCTGCATTTTCTTTTCTTACAATATAGTCTTACTGGCTTCTCCCGCAATATCGAAATCCGCAACTAACATAACGAGAGGGCAGCGCATCTGCCACATATCCCAATTAAGCAGTAGTGTTGTAACTTCTGAGTATTCTAAGTCTTCCTATTTATCAATTTTACTATTTTCCTTCCGTTCGTCTACGTTAAAACAGTTTCCAACCTCTTGTTTCCGTTTATTTTTAACAACAAATACAATTTTAGGCATGCCAGAACCGAGAGAGCACAGCCTTGCCATTTACCGTAGGCCCAACACCGAGCCACCGTCTTATATTCCTTAATGACTGTGGCCCAGTGTTGGGCCCACCTTAACTTACAACCTGTGCTGCCTGGGAATAAAGACATTTGTGTGAAACAAACAAGTAATGTTAAGAATATTTCTTTTCATAGACGTGATATAGATTCCAAGGACCAAACTTCTGAAAATTGTCCATAAAAATGTAAAACAATAATCCTCAGTCAGCAGATCGAGTGATACAATTTTATATTTCAGGTCAAGGCTTTTTTTACCTTTCTGATAATTTATCGAAATAACTATATTTTTATTACATTAGGTATTTTGAAAACCGCATTCGCCGCCCCGGTGGCACAGTGGTCTAAGGCGCTGGCCTCTGATCATTCGTCCGTAAGGGGTCCGGGTTCGAATCCCGGTCAGGCATGGATGTTGTGTTTGTCTTACGGCACTGGCTCTCTCCCTTCCCTGGAACCAGTGACCCTAAATTAGGGACGGGCGACTGCTAATAGCCCATTGAGTTGCTCACGGTGGTCGTTAAACCTCCAATCAAAAAAAAAAAAAAAAAAAAAAAAAAAAAACCGCATTCAAAGTTGTTAAATCAATTGAATTATGCACGGTCGAGTCACAAGTTATTGTGACCACCAGCTAATATCCAGAGTAACTGCCGTGTTCAGCGCGGACAGCAGCTAGACGTGCTGTGAGTGACTTAAGGGGCTGGAAGGTATTCACAGGTATGTGGAGCCATGCTGATTGCAGTGCATTTGACACCTGCTGGAGAGTGCGTGGTGGAAGATCCATAGAGCGAACAACACGATCGAAGTGGTCCCACAGATGCTCATTTGGGTTTAAGTCTGGCGAATTAGGGGGCCAGAGAAGTATTTTGAAGTCTTAATCGTGCTCTTCCAAACCACTCTGACATTTCTAGCTGTGTGTAAAATTTGCATATAGGTCTCCACATTTGCATATAGGTCATAAATTTGCATATAGGTCATAGATTGCAAGTCGTTCTGGAAGATCCCATCCAACCCCCAGGGAAGACAATCTGCATGTATGGGTATATGTGGGCTGCAAGGATGAATTCATTACGAATTCGGCCCGCAGTGCCTTCCACATGTACAAGTGGACCCAGAGAATGCCATGAAAACATTCCCCGGACCATAACGCTGCCCCCCACCAGCTTATGTTCTTCCAGCAATGGTTGAAGAGTGTTTGCTCTCCGATGTTTCTCGCCTTATACGCCAACGTCCATCCGTTCGATGAAGCAGAAAGTGTGACTCATCGCAGAAGGAAATCCTTTGCTAATCAGCGGAGGTCCAATTCCGATACTACAGTGCAAATGTGAGCCTTTTCTGCCGATGCACCTTTGTTAGTATAGGTGAAGTTACCATCAGTCTGCATCGGAGTCCCATACGCAGCAGGGCTCGTTGAACTGTCGTTTTAGACACATTTCTTGTAGCCCCTAGTTCATTCGGCCAGTGAGTTGCTCCACTGAAGCGTGTAGATCGGCCCTCATGCACCTTAGAAACCTACGTTCACATCAATGACACGTGGTGCTTCGCAGTTTCCACTCGCTTATTCGCAATGGTGTCATTTCTCCAATCACGATACACCTTAACCACAGCAGCACGCGAACAGTTCAAAAACTAAACTACGCTGTTTCAGAAATACTGCCACCCTTGGCCCGACAGCCGATAATGATCCCTTTTTGCAAATCTGATAAAATGCTCCTTTTATCCATGACAGCAACGAGTGATATGTTTTCAGATTGCCTACAGCACACCTTATACACTCTCCAAGCCAGCTGAAGACACGTGCCTTCTTTCATTGGCTACGCGCTGTTGACGTCAGAAGTAAGTGATCACAATGTGACTCGACTATGTGTATATATGACAAAGGAACGTATCGATGAAAACACATTCCCAAATCGAAGCCATGTACGCATAGCTTTTCAAAACAGGCAGATATATTCAGATTCCGCACGTGCATGTACTACATTCGTTCAATGCATATATATTCTTACACAGAACATTTAGTGAACATGCCAAAACACGCGATTTTAAAGTGGCGTAAATCCTTAGTCACACTCCTTGTAAACTTCGCGTATACGCTATGCGAGAATACGAGCATTTTATTGAGATGTAGTGAATTTAATGAGACAGAAGTCTTAAGCATAACTTTTTTTATAATTACAAGGGTGTATAGAAAAGAAACGCACACTATTTTTATTTTTTGGCAACAGTTTAATAGATAGGCCAAACATACACAGTGAAACTACATTTCTTAGCTATTTTTCAACATAAGAACAGAGACTCTAGAGACATTTATCCCAGCGTGGTGCCAGTTTTAGTATATCTTGTTCATAAAAGTCCGTTTTTTGGGCGTATAGACATCTCTTAGCTATATTTCAACATAAAAACCGAGACGCTCGATACATTTATGCCAGCGTGGTGCCAGTTTTTGTATACCTTGTTCATAAAAGTCCGTTTGCTGGGCGTATAGACATATCTTAGCTATTTTTCAACATAAGAACAGAGACGCTCGAGACTGTTATCCCAGCGTGGTATCAGTTTTAGTATACCTTGTTCATAAAAGCCCATTTTTTGGGCGTATAGACATCTTAGCTATATTTCAACATAAAAACCGAGACGCTCGATACATTTATCCCAGCGTGGTGCCAGTTTTAGTATACCTTGTTCATAAAAGTCCGTTTGCTGGGCGTATAGACATTTCTTAGCTATTTTTCAACATAAGAACAGAGACGCTAGAGACATTTATCCCAGCGTGGTGCCAGTTTTAGTATATCTTGTTCATAAAAGCCCATTTTTTGGGCGTATAGACATCTTAGCTATATTTCAACATAAAAACCGAAACGCTCGATACATTTATCCCAGCGTGGTGCCAGTTTTAGTATACCTTGTTCATAAAAGTCCGTTTGCTGGGCGTATAGACATTTCTTAGCTATTTTTCAACATAAGAACAGAGACGCTAGAGACATTTATCCCAGCGTGGTGCCAGTTTTAGTATATCTTGTTCATAAAAGCCCATTTTTTGGGCGTATAGACATCTTAGCTATATTTCAACATAAAAACCGAGACGCTCGATACATTTATCCCAGCGTGGTGCCAGTTTTAGTATACCTTGTTCATAAAAGTCCGTTTGCTGGGCGTATAGACATTTCTTAGCTATTTTTCAACATAAGAACAGAGACGCTATGACATTTATCCCAGCGTGGTATCAGTTTCAGTATACCTTGTTCATAAAAGTCCGTTTGCTGGGCGTATAGACATTTCTTAGCTATTTTTCAACATAAGAACAGAGACGCTAGAGACATTTATCCCAGCGTGGTGCCAGTTTTAGTATATCTTGTTCATAAAAGCCCATTTTTTGGGCGTATAGACATCTTAGCTATATTTCAACATAAAAACCGAGACGCTCGATACATTTATCCCAGCGTGGTGCCAGTTTTAGTATACCTTGTTCATAAAAGTCCGTTTGCTGGGCGTATAGACATTTCTTAGCTATTTTTCAACATAAGAACAGAGACGCTAGAGACATTTATCCCAGCGTGGTGCCAGTTTTAGTATATCTTGTTCATAAAAGCCCATTTTTTGGGCGTATAGACATCTTAGCTATATTTCAACATAAAAACCGAGACGCTCGATACATTTATCCCAGCGTGGTGCCAGTTTTAGTATACCTTGTTCATAAAAGTCCGTTTGCTGGGCGTATAGACATTTCTTAGCTATTTTTCAACATAAGAACAGAGACGCTAGAGACATTTATCCCAGCGTGGTGCCAGTTTTAGTATATCTTGTTCATAAAAGCCCATTTTTTGGGCGTATAGACATCTTAGCTATATTTCAACATAAAAACCGAAACGCTCGATACATTTATCCCAGCGTGGTGCCAGTTTTAGTATACCTTGTTCATAAAAGTCCGTTTGCTGGGCGTATAGACATTTCTTAGCTATTTTTCAACATAAGAACAGAGACGATCGAGACATTTATCCCTGCGTGGTATCAGTTTTAGTATACCTTGTTCATAAAAGTCCGTTTTCTATGCGTATACCCACCTGTTGACAACCGATTTGACTTTGGAAGCCGAGGCGAAGCTTTAGCCTCCCAGGAATCAAATCCATACTGGCCACCTTTGTTTTAGGAATGGAGTGGTACTACCAGGAGTCGTCGCCCGTCAACTACACCCGCCAGGAATTTGTGTCCTTCTACGTAACGCATCAAGTGGTCCAAGGATAACATCATTTCCTGTCCCTTGTCAAGTTCTGGGGCATCCATCGCGCACTGACCTTGCGAAATATCGTATGCTATACCGTTCGAAATGTTAACTTCTGTGCAAATGTGCATAGATTGATCCCCTGGTCACTTAGAATTGCCTTTTTTAATGCCTCTCACAGTAGCAGGTTGATGCGTTTGCAGGTCGAACGGAACGTGGCGAATTAATAAGGTTGCCACAGCCAGTCTACAAAGAAACTGCACCATCAGGAGATGTTGCTGCGGTCCAGGCAATGACCACCACACACTTCGACCATTTCTTTGTGAATTTCCGTCTGAGTTTTCCGTTTAGGTCACAGAAATCTGACTGCACCGCGTTGAACTTCATTCGTAGATGACACTAACAAACGCGATATCTTTGTACCGTCTTTCACACTGTCTTCCACCACGGAGAAACCTGATCCAGCCAAACCGTTCTTTAGCGTGATATTCAAACTCGTCTGCCAAACTGCAACCTGCAATGAGAAAAAAATTGCTGTGCGTTACTTTTCGATCCTCCTTAGTATTTTATAGATCGCAAATTTGCACTTTAATGACATCCGTTCGCCACCCCAAAGGACACCACTGGTCCAAGCGCAGACGTCTGATCATTTGTGATGTGTTTGTCTTATTGCAATATGACGCCCTCCCCTGGAAGCTGTAGTCCAACATTAGGGACGAGAGACTGCTGTATATACACTATCTACCAACAAGTAATTGAACACCCCTGCAATCAACGATATTTGCGGTCCTGATACACGTCACGGCCACCGCCGTTAAATATCGTGTGGAAAACAACAACGCAACCAGTCGCATGCAAGATGCCACGCAGTTCGGAACTCTCTTATTTCGAGAAAGGTGTAATCGTCGGGTACCACCAAAATGGCCGATCCATACGTGACATATCCAGCGAGTTGAAGTACCCAAAATCAACAGTGGCCTACGTGATTGGCAAGTGGAAGATGAGAGGTGACTGTCGGAACGTGCCCCGACCAGGCAGACCCACAAAACTAGGAGTTAGAGACCGACGGGTGCTGGTCAGAGAAATTCGGAAGAACCGCACCAAATCGATGGGCCACATCCGCGAGGAGTTTTAACAGGCATCCGGGAGTGTTCTTTCGATAAATGCCATCCGTAAAGCCCATCTGCTCGGTTATCATGGACGTGCTGCCGCCCACAAGCCTTTGATCGCAAAGAACGTCGACAGTGGACCGTTGAACAGTTGAAACAGGTTCCCTGGACCGACGAATCAAGGTTCACCCTCTACCATTCGGATGGCTGGGTCTGAGTTTGGCGTCTGCCTGGAGAACGCGTCCTGCCGGAATGTATTGTGCCAACTGTGAAGTTCGGCGGGGGTGGAATTATGCTATGGGGGTGTTTCTCCTGGTATGGCACGGGACCCTTGGTTGCAATTCCTGGTAGACTCAACGCCGAGACCTACTGCACCATTTTGGATGACCATGCGCTTCCTACGTTGTGGCAGTTTTACGGGGTGGACCCATGTTACTTTCAAGATGACAATGCCACCTGTCATGTTGCGAGGTCCACCATGGCTTGGTATGGTGACAATGGGGTTAATCGAATGGACTGGCCTGCGCAGAGCCCGGACCTTAACCCTGTCTAGCACCTCTGGGACGAGTTGGAGCGTCAACTTAAGGGGTGCTCCCACCGTACGAAATAGGTGAAGGAACTGACCTGTCTTCTCCAAGCAGAGTGGAAGAAAATACCGCTAGCCGTCGTACAACGCATGGTTGAGAGTATGGCCCGTAGGGTCGCAGCTGTGATCGCCGCTCATGGAGACTCCACCAACTATTGAAGGTGAATAAACTTCGTTTTCCTTTGCTATCACAGGTGTCCAATTACTTGTTGGTAGATAATGTACATTAGTTGCTCACGGTGGTTGTTAAACACCCCCGGAAAAAGAAAAATAAGTTTCCACGATAATTGTCTTAAATGTTACCAGGAAACAAATTTGCTTCTTAAATTATATATAAAATGGTTCTGATATTTACGATTTTACTGTAAACGTGCGTTATTCAGAAAAAAGTAATTGCATGACCTGCGAAACAACAGTACAGATTAAGCGTTATCCTAAATGCTTGGGGCTGCTAGCGTCTCTATTTATTTCGCTTTCTAGAATACTTGCATGCTGTATAACTATAAAATGAGATAGCTTAAGAATAGCAGCAAGTATAAACATTAAATTAATTCATATTCCGTAAGATTTTAAAATAAATTTAAACTGAACCGTTCACACTGGAACAGTCAATGAACTAGAATATTGGATTGCACTTAGAATCGATTCGCGAAAATCATTCCCTGGGGAAATCATTGATCGGAAGTTTCAACGAACGAATCAGTGCAAATTATTTTAGTGTCGAATCGAAATAACCACTTTGCCCATTACCACAACAGAACAGAGCGCCAGATAAACACCTAGGGTATCTGACGTGCAACGTGTCGTAAACATTCGCGTGCGCAAAGGGCTGGACAAACGCCTGGGAGTCTACTGGAATTTTTCATTTGTGATGTCCCGTTGGCGCTCGAAAAACGTTTCGTACGTGTTTCTGTTCGTAACCATCTCCGCTTTTAAAAATGTGAATACTTATTGAAATAAATGCCATTACCTATTATAAGGATTACGACCTTTATCTACAGTCAATTCACATTGTGACCACCTCCTACTTCTGACGTCAAGAGCGCGTATCCAATGAAAAAAGGCACGTCTCGTGAGCTGGCTTGGACGGTATATAAGGTGTGTGCTGTAGGCATCCTGAAAATGTATCACTCCTTGCTGTCATGTATGAGAAGAGCGATTCATGAGATTTGCAAAGGAGGATTATCAGCTTTCGGGCCAAGGGTGGCAGTATTTCTGAAACAGCGCAGTTTGTGAACTGTTCGCGTGCCGATGTGGTTAACGTGTATCGTGATTGGAGAAATGGCAGCATTGCGAATAAGCGAACTGGAAACTGCGACATACCTTGTGCCATTGATGTAAGAGGTGAACGTCGGTTGCGAAGGTGCCTGATGGCAGATTGACACACTACATTGGAGTAACGCATTGGCCGATTGAACCATGGGGCTACCGGACGTGTGTCTAAAACGACAGTTCAACGGACCCTGCTGCGTATGGAGCTCGGATGCAGATGGGTAATCACTGCACCTATGCTAACGAAAGTGCATCGGCAGAAAAGACTTGCATTTTCACTGCAGTATTAGAATTGGACCTCCGCTGATTGGCAAAGAATTGTCTTCTCGGATGAGTCACGTTTTCTGCTTCATCGAACGGATGGGCGTTGGCGTTATAGGGCGAGAAACATCAGAGAACATACTCTTCAACCATTGCTGGCAGAACACAAGCTGGTGGGGACGGCGTTATGGTCTGGGGAATGTTTTCGTGGCATTCTCTGGGGCCACTCATAGCAGTGAAAGACACAATGGACCGAATTCGTTATGATTCCATCCTTGCAGACCACGTACACTCATACATGCTGGTAGTCATCCCTGGGGCGGATGAGATCTTCCAGCACAACAATGCGACTTGTCACATCTAGAAATGTCCGAAAGTGGTTGGAAGAGCCCGACGAAGGTTTCAAAGTACTTCTGTCCCCCTAATTTCCCAGACTTAAACCCAATTGAGCATCTGTGGGACCACCTCGATCGTGTTGCTCGCGCTATGGATCTTTCACCACGCACCCTTCAGCATCTGTCAGATGCACTGCATTCAGTATGGCCCCACATACCTGTTATCACCATACTGGTTCAATCACAGCCCGTCTAGCTGCTGTCCGCGCTGCACACGGCGGTTACTCTGGATATTAGCTGGTGGTCACAATAATGTGACTCGACCGTATATTTCAAGTAATGTAAAGTTTTTCCGCTTGGGAGAACATGTGTATAAAATGTTTTAATGCTATCGCTGCTACTAGAAGTCACATTTAAAAAATTAACTTTCTTTCCTACAATTCGTAGGGTGAAGAATGTTTACCATACACTTTCTATATTTCCTAATGCAGTTTTATTGCGTAGGACGTCCAATCATGTTATCCATTTCCTGAACTATTTCCAATCGTAAAGCTCCGGTGAAAAATCGTTTTTTGGTAGAACACTATTGACTATGTTGAATGTTTTGCGCCCATTTTCTTCAAGTAACTCACAATTTTCCCGCAAGTCGACATGAGTTGTGTTAAGTTTCCTTTCGCATCTCTACTTAGAGTCCTATTTGAAAAATGTATTTGCCTCTGATATACTTTGGGATGAAGATTTTGCGCAAAATACCTTAATTCTCATAGCTCATATTTCTACCGCCGGTAGGTTTGTACACTTATGTTTACTTTCAGATGTCTGACCGATTCTAGAAATTCGGTTTTAAGAACTATTTATGTACATTGTACCGTTCGCTGTAAGGAACACTGTTGAAGTGCAATTCTTACTGTAATTATATGTTCTTTTTCGCTGACTTTCTTTCGATATATCCAATTTAAAAAATACCTGATGGCGGAAAGGACTCAAAAGACTGGCTCATTATACCTTACAATTATTTTTTTACTAATTGCATAGGCTGTAGAAATGTAAACAGAAAAGGTGACAGGAAGTTCATATTAAACATAAAAGCCGTCGAAATGAAGTATATAGAATATCGATGTACTGTAAGAAATTTTCTGTAATTCAACGGAATTAAATTTTGGTCTACATTATGGGTTAGTATTTGAATAGGATTTCATTGTTCACCTGAGACACCAGCAATAGTAACCCCGGTGGCTCCGTAGTCTGAGCGATGGCTTCCGATCATTCGTCCGAGACGGGGTCCGGGATCGCATCCCGGTGAGGCATGGATGTTTGTTTGTTGCACGGTATTGGCTCTCTCCCTTCCCTGGAGCCAGTGACCTTAAATTAGGGATGGGTGACTACTTATAACCCATAGTTTTTCACGATGGTCCTTAAACACACACACAATACATCTGCAAAACATCTTGTAGCACATTCCGCCTTATTTTCTAATTCGCTCATATAATTTCGATCTTTAGCAAATGCTTCAATTAATTGGTTTTATATTAGTAAACAGCACACATTCTCCAAGAAATTCTTCATAATTCTCAGACTCTGCATTCAGACATTTCAAGGAATCTTAGTATTTTTCCCACCAAAGTGTTTCATAGAAAAGCTACAATGATAATGATTGAAACGCCGGTCTCTGTTCCTGCAAATACACAGAACCGAAGTCATCAGTAGAAAAAAATCCCGATCTGATTGGCAGAATTCCATTTTTCCTCTGAACCTTAAAGAACCTAACAAGAAGTTCAGAAATAAAGTTTTTCGCGGCCTTATCAATATCCATGCTGAAAGATCTGACGAAGTTAAAATTCGCCATTTATTTTTTGGTGAAACATCAAAAGAAACGTCACCCAAAAGAATGAAAAACGATCTCCTTTTAAGAACTACTCACGCTGCTGCGTGGAGTGAAATTTATTGACTTTCGTAGTAATTTGGCTTTTCTAGATAACATTAGCAATTAGCTCATTTTTTTCTTCCTTAGCTTTTAAGTTCCCTATTTCCTAGAATTTTTGAAACAAACAAGTACTGCATTTATTCTTTATATAGGGCCTGTTCCTTTTTTTAAACTAAAACTATGATGGAAGGTTTTCGGGAGGATCAGGATTTTTAACACAAAAGTGATCATACAAAGCCATAATACTTCGCGTTGTTGTTTTTATTTCAACACAAAGTGCGACTTCCACGAAGAAAAGCCTTTTCAGTACAATTTTTCTTTGCCCCGTAATTATTTTTCACTTAGCTTTTCCAAACCATTTGCGACTTTTTCTAATTTTTTTCCAGTTCGTTGATCTGAATTATAAATCGAACAATTCGGGAAGGTACTTCTTTTTTTTATTTTTATAGTTTTCTTTTACTTATTTTTAAGTTTTTACTTGATTATACCACCCGTTTCTGGAAAAAAAAGTTTGTGTTTTCCGAAAGGCACGGTTTATAAAGCAATGAGCTCTTCTCAGAAAATCCCTTGGTTTTACTCATACTAGAGACTCAGATTTTTACTAAATAAAAGGTGACACTCTTATCTTTCGGTATTTGACATCCCAACATATGCCTGATCATCCGTTGTTTGCTGGAAAAACGTTAGCCGGGAAACGCTCAGGAATACCTGCTAGCAGCCAATCTATATTCCCTGCTCAGTGATGTGAAAACCGTTTGCCAGGAATTTCGCCGTGATTTCAATAGCGAACTGCAGCTTTAGCTTCATGTTTTCCATTGACCCAGTTTTGGGCTTCGGTTCTGCGAACTTCATTAATAAATTTGGCATTTGGCTTTGCGGGCATTTTCTCGAGGATGTCATGTTTCCATTTCCTGTGTATATTGGTTCCATTGGTCATTGGCTGCGACGCACAGCTATCGTTCGGTGAAATGACGGCGCCATGTTGACTGCTGCTTTCATGTGACAAATGGGAAAGGTGAAACGCAAAGACGTGCGCTAAATATCAGTAAATTTGCATAAATATTTGTGACTTTAATGAGATCTGTAATACATTATTCGTCAGAACACAGCTCTACCGGAATTTAAACATCACTGCTTAATTTTTAGGTCATACATATTCACGGGCGTATCAGAATATGACAATTTACATAGTAATGAGAATAACCACCCTTGGCCCGGATGATAGCGCCGAAAAGGCGTGGCATGCGTGCATTGAAACCCTGGAAGTTTCCCCGAGGAATACGTGACCATTCGGACTGCAGTATATAGCACATAGGTCTTGGAGATGACTTGGTTATAGGTCGGCACGTTGAACCTCTCGATCCAAGTAGTCCCACAAGAGCTCTATGGGATAGAGGTCGAGCGCTTTTCCCAGCCAAGGGAGAACGCGTATATTGCTGCTGTGTTTCTCGAACTAGTCACGCACCTCCTCAGCGAAGTGGCATGGCGCAGTCTCCCAGGGTAAACGTCCAACATGAAGGGATGCATGTGGTCAGTAGGAACGGACAGGTAGCCATTGGCGTTCAGGGACCATCCAGTGGTACCAGCGGCCCCAGTTCATATCAGGAAAACATCCCCCAGAGAAGACCACTGCTGGCCTGAACTTGACCGACAAGCGTGTAAGGGTGTTGGCTCTCGTTTGCCTGACGCCGTATTCGCCACCACCCGTCACTTCTGTTTAGTAGAAACTTCGATTCGTCGGAGAAGGCAACCTTTTCCCACTCTTCCATTGTCCAATGACGGTAGTCCCATGCGAATTACGAGCGTAGTTGCCGATGGACCTAGGTTAACATGGCCGCCTTGACGCAGCGTCGACTCTGGAAACCCATGTGTAACAGGGTTCACTCTACTGTTTTCAGAGACGGGTGCCTCAGCGTTCATTTGCGTGGTCAATTGTTGCACTGTTGCTCGTCGATTGCCCTGTACAAACAAACAGAAGCGACGTTCTCTTCTGAGGTCGATGGCCTTTTGGGCTTCAGTTATGATGTCGGGAGGTACTAGTTGTACCAGCGGTCCATTCTTGAAACACTCGTACTACAGCACCTCGCGAACAGCTCCTGTAGCCTGCTGTTTTTGAGATGCTTCCACCTTTGGCACGGTAGCAGATCATTCCATTCTGAACGTCTGTCAAATCACTGCCTTTGCCCATTGTGCTCACGCAAGCTACTATGGCTCACCTGTCCTGGCAGGCCGTTTATATCTCCATGTGATTGACCTTGTCACGTGCACTCTGTGACGCGCCTGGGTGGGTTCTCTAATTCTGGGGGTGTTCTGATACAACTGTGCACATGTGAAAAAGAGGCGGTTTTTTTTGTAGGTCTGTCCATTTGTGGACATATTAGGCGGGCCTTGCCTATTTTAGAAAATTGTAACACCTCTTACAGACAAATTGGCTGCGTTTAAAAGGTTGACATCTGAAGTTTATATTAAGGTGGTTCAAAAGGCATTGCTTTTTTGAAGAGCAGTCCTGTGTCATGCAATTACTTTGTACGCATGCGTTGTGCTGATAAAAACGTTTGGCCGGAAAACCTGTGTCATCTAGTTGGTATAAATAGGAGCACACGCTGCTTTAATTTATTGAAAAAATTCCCTTCTATCAAAAGCTATGGACTACAAATACACATTCCGAGTGCTGCTAAAGTTTTTCTTTTTAAAAAGTTGGCAGTTGCTGCCAGGGAAATCTGTGTTGTTGAAGGTGCAGTGTCTGCAAGAAAATTATTTTGGTTTCAGCAATTTAAAAATGGGTACTGCAGCCTTGAAGTCCAAGCACGTGCTGTGGAAGACTTTTGAAGGTGAATTCTGAAGCTGTACCCCAAGCGGTAGCGCCAAATCCATGCACAAGCACTAGGCAACTGTCAAATGAGTTTGGAATATCTCAGTCCGCAGTTGTCTTCGCGAACTGCACAATCTCTGAAAGGAGCACAGAAGCTGTCAACAAGTACCCCCATGAATCGACTTCTGTTCAAGCCAGGGACGTATGCGTGGGTGTCGCCAATTGCTGGGAAATCCCCAGGACGACAGTTTCTTTAGGCAAATTGTGACATATGATGAAAAATAGATACTCCTTCGGAATCCTGATATGAGAAGAGTGGTTAGTTCCCAGAAAAGCCTCCATAACCAGTCCCAAAAAGGGAGTCGATTTGATCTCAAAGTTATGCCATGCCTATGGTGGAATTTTCAGGGCTTCATTTATTGGGAATTGTTTCAAAGTGACAATCATTAAGTAACTGTGCTGTCGCAAGTTACTGCGGATGTATGGCGCTTCTTATGTGGCGCTCTAATTCATCCCATAGGTGCTCTATGGGATTAAGATCAGAGCTCTGTGCTGGCCAGTTTACACACGATACGGAATTATCGCCAAACCACGCCGTAACAGTTCTTGCTTTATCGTTCGGTGTATTATCCTGCTGGTACTAACAAGGCTCAGTTCCATAGTATTTCCACAGACTTGGTAAGGCATAATTGTCCAGAATTTCGAGGTAGACTTGCTGGTTAATAGGTTTGTCCACGATAACCAATGGACCGGGACCATACTACGAAAAACGCCCCCACACGAGTACACAGCCAGCTCCAAACGTGACACCGTAGGAACAGTACACTGCGGTAAATAGCGTTGCCCGGCTGCCGCCATACCCATACACAGCCATCAGATTGATGGATCGGGTATCTGGATTCAATAATCCATACGACCCATTTCCATTGATCTACGGCCCACGATAAATTTTCTTTACACCATGCTAAACGACGAGTAACATTCCGAGTGGAGATGAAAGGCTTATGAGCAGCCGCACGACCACGGTAACCCATGGAATGAAGTTCTCTGCGAATGGTATGTGTACATGCCGAGGTTCCAGAATTTTTACTCACCTGTACACTGAGTTCTTGTGCAGTACTCCGTCGATTAGCTGTAACTACTCTCCTGAGGCTTCAACGTCATTCTGTCTCTGATTTTCTTTGGCCTGCCGGTACGTTTTGCTGCTTCAGGCAAGCCATGTGTCTTCAACTTATTCAGTACATCCAAAAGAGTTGAGCTGGGTATGTTTAAACGCCGCTCTTTCTCTTGTGGAGAACCCACTAATATAACACCCAACAATTTTTTCCTTTCTCAAAGTCAGTTCTCTCCCGCCACGACATTTTCACTCATCCTCACAGTACGACATGGTCGCGGTCAGATGCAGGCTTGTTTTTATACCGTTTGCAGCTGTACCGCGCATCTTAAAGACGTAGCGGATCCGTTCATTTGCTTTTGAAGTGGTGTCCGGTGACTTTTGTCAATACGGTGTATAGCACAGTGTAAAGTTACCAAGTGCATCAAGAAAAACAGTGAATATTGTTTTTCACAAGTAACTGAAGGACACTAACCAGATCGTCAATTATATAATCAGTACTTGAATAGCCGTTCATGGCAGCCCCGGTGGCGCAATGGTCTAAGCGATGGCCTCTGATCATTCGTCCGTAAGGGGTCCGGGTTCGAATCCAGGTGAGGCATGGATGTTGTGTGTGTCTTACGGCACTGGCTCTCTCCCTTCCTGGAACCAGTGACCCTAAATTAGGGACAGGCGGCTGACTGCTTATAGTCCATTGAGTTGTTCACGGTGGTCGTTAAACCTTAAAAAAAACAACAGTAGTCCAGGTTCAGTTCTCTTTAGTACTTGTTTCCAAGGTTGTGGAAAATTAATCGGTACTTCATCATTACACCTCTAAATCCTCTACAACAGTCTGTACTCAATCGGTGTTCAAAGTTTGTTTACCCCATAACCAACCTCAACAAGTTCCAGTTTATGGCGCAAATAAAAAACATCTTTCGATTTCTTCTATGACCAGAAAAAAACATCGCCGGTTTCAATATCATGAAGAATATGAATACTTACAAGGTTAAACACCAAAGGGGTGCAGAACACCGGATTTTTACTGAAGAACAAAAACAACTTCCAATACTGCAAAGTAACCCTTGTAACGTACCAGGAGATGTGACGTACCTGCCAGAAGGACGCACACGACATAAAGGCAGATAGGAATCAGAATACATGTCTGCGTAGCTCAGTTGGTAGAGCGACTTGTTCCGGAATAAGCGGCCTCGGGTTCGAATCCCGGCGTAGACCAAAAATGACGGAGAAATTCACTTCGTTATAATGGCGCCCAAACTATCCGGATGACCCGACCGTTCAAAATCTCGCAATGGTGTGATATTTCCACACCGCGAGATAGGGAAAAATAAGAGAATCCTTTCTCCAGCACTTCGAAAAAGAAAGAAAAAAGGGGGTAGATGATGTAACGTACCAGGAGATGTGACGTACCTGCCAGAAGGACGCAGACGACATAAAGACAGATAGGAATCAGAATAAAATGTCTGCGTAGCTTAATTGGTAGAGCAACTTATTCGGGGAATTAGTGGACCCGGGTTCGAACCCGGGGCGGATAAAAATGACTGAGAAATTCACTTCGTTATACCCTAATCGGAAGATTAGTACAGCAAACAAATCATCTCATATTATTATAATGAACGAACAAGAGTACAATTCCGGAATAAGATTTCGAATGACCCTACTGCAGCATTTGTTACAGCTGCACCCCCCCCGGGAACGTTCTTCGTATATCTCAGATGTTCGATGAAGTCAAGGGGCACAAGGAGGGACAGCTTCTACGCCTTTTTGGTTTCCAGTAGTCATTCACCAACTCGCCCGCTTTAAAAGGCCTTAACTAACTATTTAAAACCACTGATTACAGGCTCCCAATATTCTGTTCTGAGTTCAGTTCAGGTACTCTACAGGATTAGAGTTTTAACTACCGAAAGAAAAAATTTCTTCATGGCTTCCCTGGATGTAGAAGCCTTATTTCCCAATGTTCCCGTTACCATCGTTCACCAGATAATTAAAGAAAAATTAATTAACCAGAGTCAAGCATCTGTTTCAGAAATTCAGTCTCTCCTGGTTGCTCTCAAGTTAATACAAAGCGTTTTTTTTTCGGTTTAATAACCAATCCTTTCAACAACTTGAAGCGGCCCCTGTTGGGTCAGCATTATAATTAATCCTTGTTGAGATAATACTACAGCATTCAGAAGACATAGCCATAGAAAGTTTCCCTATTAAAGCACTGTTATACGTCCGCTATGTGGACGATGTTTTATTATTCTGGCCTTCGACGCATAAAGATCTGGATTTATTTGCTACAGCTTTGTCTTCTAAATTTCCAACCCTCAAATCTACGACATAACATGAATACTCACAACCGTTTGTGGATATCCAACTGTTTAGAAACCCAGCTACTCAAGTTACCACTTCAGTATACCGAAAACCTTTATTTACCCCCAGTATGATATCTATGACCTCGGCACATCCTTTTCAATACAAACTAGCCTCCATTCGTTTCGTGATTCTGAGGGCATTCATCCTCCTCCAACATTCACCACAAAGCGATCACAATGATTCACGACATTGCTCGAGCTTTTGCTATCCTACTTCCATAGTTCAGAGGGTTAAGGCACGAAGAAAAGTTGGCACTCTCAACTTTGCAATGAAAGAGCCAGCCAACCAAATTTGTGGGATCAATGGATTTTGTACCAGAACTGATTAATACCTTAAAGTCTGTTACAAAAAGAGAAATTGGATTTTGGAGTGCGAACTTGTAACATATTATCTATGGTTAAGAATGTCCATGATCAGGTAGAAGCAGCGTAAAATTGTGGGGTATACGCGATCCCTCTAAAACCAGTGGATGCATCTAACACTGATTTAACATACATTGGCTCTACTGCACGCACATTCAATGCGAGATTAAAGGAACACCAATATGTGAAATTGCAATCGCATACTACTGCTTTATCACCTCTTTTAAACCTGGGAACTTATTACCCAGTCTGGACTGATTCCTATATACTAGCTTCACCTCGTACTAAATTTGAGACACTATTTATGAAAAGTTTATTTATCTACAGCTTTGCAAACTTCTGCTCTAATGAAATACCGATTAATATTCCACAACCTTGGAAACAAGTACTACAGAGAACTCAACCTGGTGTACATGGATGACTATTCAAGTACTGATTATAACTCACGATTTGGTTAGTGTCCCTAAGTTACCTGTGAAAAAAGCTATTCACTGTTTTTCTTGATTCATTTGGTAACGTAACACTGCTACATCTTGGTACCTGTGGTTATGTAACATCACGAACTCGTGCAGTTCGCCATTATAACGTCACTCATTATTGCTATATACACTATACGGGCAAAAGTCATCGGACATCCCTTCAAAATCATATGAACTGATCCGCTGCTTTGTTAAGATGCCCGGTACAGCTGCAAACGTTATAAATACAAGCCTGAAGCTGACTGCAATCATATCACACTGTGAGGTTAAGTGAAAATGTCGCGGCGGGAGTGAACTGACTTTGAGAAAGGAACGATTGTTGTATGTTATGTTATTGGGTTGTCCATAAGAGAAACAGAGGCATTTAAACATAACCAAATCAACTGTTTTGGATGTACTGAATAAGTGGAGGACACATGGCGTGCCTGAAGCAGCAAAACGTACCGGCAGACCAAAGAAAATCAGTGATAAAGGACGTCGAAGCCTCAGGGGAGTGGGTAAAGCTAATCGACGGAATACTGCACAAGACCTCAGTATACAGGGAAGTAAAAATGCTGGAAACTCTGTATGTACAATGTACATGTACCATTTGCAAAGAACTTCATTCCATGGGCTGCCGTGGTCGTGCGGCTGCTCATGAGCCTTTCATCTCCACTCGGAATGCTACTCGTCGTTTTAGCATGGTGTAAAGAACATTTATCGTGGACCGTAGATCAATGGAAACCGGTTGTATGGACTGTTTAATCCAGATACACGATCAGTCAGTCTGATGACTGTGTATCGGGTATGGCAGCAGCCGGGAAACGCTATTTACCGCAGTGTACTGTTCCTACGGTCAAGTTTGCAGCTAGCAGTGTACTCGTGTGGGGGTGTTTTTCACGGTACGGTCCCGGCCCATTGGTACAGTCTCGATCACTTCGTCGCGCTATGGTTTGCTCTGATTCCCAGTCCGTCATCCATGTTTTATCTTCTCCAGAGGACACGGACTCACCTGTCATCCGTGATGTCCATCGTCTTCTTGGAACCTTGGAGGGTGATGGCTTCTTGGTCCGATTCTGTTGGGTTCCTGGCCATGTTGGGATCCGGGGTAACGAGCTGGCAGATCTTTCTGCCAGGTCTGTTTCCTCCATGTCGCCAGCTCGGCAGCCACTGTCTTTCCGTGATTTTCGACCTTTGATCCGGACCTTTCTCCTGGACGAGTGGCAGTCCCTGTGGTCTCAGCAGGGCAGCAATAAGCTGTATTCTATTAAACCACAGATCGGACTATGGAAGTCTAGTTTGCGGAAGAACCGTCGTGAGGAGGTTGTTCTTGCGCGTCTCCGCATTGGGCACTGTCGTTTTACTCACCGCTTTTTGCTGTGTGGCGACAGTGCCCCGATGTGTGAGGCGTGCCAAGGTCGTCTCACCGTCCTTCTTGTTCTGTGTACTTGTGTTCGTTTTTGTGATCATCGTTTTCGTTATTTTCATTCCCATTTGTTGGACGAAGGAGCAGCTACGCTGCAGACTCTCCTTGGTGAGAACTGCGATCTGACGGCAGTGTTCGCATTTTTTACAGTAATTGACTTTTTTAATTTTATCTAGTTTTACCGCTTTCGTTTCCATCTTTCACTTTTACCGTTTCATCCTGTTTTTACCCTTGTGTACGTGTTTTACTGTTTTTGTTCTATTTTGATGTCTTTTGTTTGGCGCTCTTTGGCCACCCATGGCCCTTGCGCCATTAAAATCTACTAACCAACCAACCAACCAACCGGCCCATTGATTATCGTGGACAAACCTGTAAACGAGCACGTAAACCTCGATATTCTGAACAATTACACCTTGGCAATACTATGGAACCGAGCCTTGTTGGTACCAGCATGATAATGCACCGAGCATTAGAGCAAATACTGTTACGGCGTGCTGTGACGATAATTCCGTATCGTGTACGGACTGGCCAGCACAAATTCCTGATCTTAATCCCATAGAGCACCTATGGGGTGAATTAGAGCGCCGCATAAGACTACTACTAAGCAACCGTTAGGGGCAGCATTATTCACTGACTGGAAGCGCATACTAATCTCTGTGTTCCAAAATCTTGTCGAAATCATGTCTCGAAGAGTCAGTGCATGCAATTAAGGCCAAAGTTGGACCGACACGGTACTAATGTATGTCAATAAATGCTATGTTGTTTGTCTTCTAGGTGTTCGGTGACTTTTTGTCTATATATATATATATATATATATATATATGGGGATGTAAGGTCAGGTGATGCGTAACATCACAGCCTCTCCTTGACAAATGTCAACCCCGCCTTCTCGTGGTGCATCCTGTTCCCACTAAAGGGGCTCTGACGACCGCCCATAGCGGTATAACTATACCATCGGGATTAGAGGAAATTCTATCCCACACTCACCAACCCGCTTGGCCAGCGTGGTGAGTTATGGCCAAACCCCTCCGAAATGATTCCACAACTTAAATCTTGGCCCTCAGTCTCCGGCAGCTGGAATGTACCTGGCCAAGGCAGCGGCCAGTGCGACATGAAGGCAGAGGGTGCTAAGAATCCCCGGAGGACCGGACTAGGCTGCCATCTGATGCTGACCTTGGCTACTTACAATGGACGCTCCCTATCTTCTGATTCAAGGCTTCTTGAATTGGAAGAGGAACTACAAAGGATCAAGTGGGACATCGTGGGGCTAAGTGAGGTAAGGAGAAAAGGAGAAGATCTCATCGAACTGAAAAGTAGACATCTCTTCTACTATCGTGGGACAGATACTGGCAGAACTAGTGGTGTTGGATTTATAATAAACAAGAAACTGAAGGATAAAGTTGTAGAAGTTGAAAGTTCCTCTGACAGAGCTGCACGACTTGTTATCCAACTCTCGAAAAGATACCAGGCTCAGATTATTCAAACTTATGCACCCACCACAAGTCATCCTGAAGAAGAAATTGAAGAATTTTATGAGGAAATTTGTCATCTAAATAATAAAGGTAAGCAGCACTTGAAAATAATTATGGGGGATTTCAATGCAAAAATAGGGCAACGGCAACAGAATGAAACTTCAGTAGGTAAATTCGGTCATGGCAACAGAAACCAGCGTGGAAATACTCTCGTTGAGTTTGCAGAGGCAGAAGGGTTTTTCATCTTGAACTCCTTCTTCAAGAAAAAGCCACACAGGAAATGGACATGGAGACATCCAAATGGGACGACAAGTGAAATTGATTTTATTATGTGTAACAAAAAATTCGTCATAGAAGACTGCAGTGTGCTAAACAAGTTCAACACAGGTAGTGACCATAGATTGGTGAGATGTAAGATGCACCTCAACACTAAACTTGAACGTGGCAAGCTCATAAGACAAACAAAATCTATTGACATAACCAACCTTAAAAAACACCATAATACCTTCAAGTTAGAACTGAAGAACAGGTTCTCTGCTTTAGAAGGCCTAACATCGGAAGAAGTGGACATCTCTGAAGTTAACAGAAAAGTAACCAAAGCTCTTATGGAAACAGCAACAAAATTAGCTGGGTCTAAGAACAAGTTGCATGTGAACAAATTATCAGGAAAAACCAAAATGTTGATGCAAAAAAGAAGAGAGATGAGGACAACTAAAGAAAATGTGACTTCCAAAGTGGAATATATAGAGCTATGCAAGACAGTAAGAAAAAGTATCACTGAAGACGTAAGGAAATTCAACTGTGAACTAGTGAGGAAAACAATTGAAAACAACCAAAGCCTAAAGATAGCAAAGGGACATCTCAGTAAGGGAAGAAAACAGATTATGGCACTGAGAAAAGAAGATGGTTCTGTAACAAGAAATAGAGGCGAAATTTTGACAAGAGTGAAAGATTTCTACTCCAAATTATATGAAAGGGATGATATATGCACTCCAGACATCATGAAAGATACCAGTACCAGAGTTCCTCCAGTCCTTCCAGCAGAAGTTGCCCATGCAATCAAGAACATGAAGCGAGGAAAAGCTCCAGGAGAAGATGGAATTACTGTAGACATCATACAAGAAGCAAGTGGAGAAATCGAAACAGTACTCGCCCAAATTTTCACTCGATGCCTTAATGAAGGAAAGATTCCTGAGGATTGGAACACCGCTACAATGATCCTGCTACATAAGAAAGGTGACATTGAGGATCTCGGAAACTACAGACCTATCAGCCTCCTATCAGTAGTTTATAAAATCTTCACTAAAGTTCTTTCACACCGCTTGAAGGTAACACTGGACATGTCTCAACCGAGAGAACAAGCTGGATTCAGGAGTGGCTACAGCACAATAGATCATATCCACGTGCTGAGAGAACTAATTGAAAGAGCGAGGGAATATGAACTTCCATTGTGCATGGCTTTTATCGATTATGAAAAAGCCTTTGATTCGGTGAAACCATCAGCAGTTACAATGGCTCTGAAAACCTGCGGTATTGAAGATGCATACATTAATATTATTAATAACATCTATGAAAATGCAAGTGCAAAGATTAGGCTGTTTGAAAATACAACACACGTAAATATTGGAAAGGGAGTGAGACAAGGTGACACCATATCTCCGAAGCTCTTTAATGCCACATTGGAGGGTGTTTTTCAGTCGCTGAGCTGGGAAAACAAGGGGATAAAGATTAATGGAGATTATCTAACCCACCTTCGTTTTGCTGATGACGTAGTCATTTTTGCAACTACCCCATCAGAGCTGCAGAGTATGATCCAGGAACTTGCTGACAAGAGTAAAGAAGTGGGATTAAAAATGAACTTTCAGAAGACAAAAGTGATGTTCAATGCTTTCACAAGAAATGAAGATTTATCGATTGATGGAGAAAAGCTTGAGATAACAGACACGTACGTTTATCTTGGACAGCAGATATCAAGTGAGGGTCACATTGATGAAGAAATTAATCGGCGTACAAAACTTGCCTGGAGAGCTTTTGGAAGAAACAGCATAATTTTCAAGAGCAATATGCCATTATGTCTTAAAAGAAAAGTGTTTGATCAATGCATCCTTCCTGTGCTTACGTATGGTGCAGAGACGTGGACCTTAACTAAAAGAGACATACAAAGGCTGCAGACAACTCAAAGAAGCATGGAGAGGTGCATGCTTGGTGTAACCAGGAGAGATAAGAAGAGGAACTCGTGGATCCGAAAAATGACAAGAGTGGAAGACATCATGATCAGAGTTAAATCCCTGAAATGGCAATGGGCTGGACATACTGCCAGAAGGACAGATCATCGATGGACAGCCGAAATTTTAGATTGGATTCCAAGGGACAGGAAAAGACCCAGAAGAAGACCACATGGGAGATGGGTGGATGAAATTCGAAAGTATGCAGGGGTGACATGGAGGAGACTGGCACAAGACAGACCGTTGTGGAGGAAACTTGGGGAGACCTTCGTCCAGCAGTGGATTGATAATGGTTGACAATGATGAATGATGATGATGATGACAATGTAACCCGGGAGCTCTTTCCATTGTGTTCTCGTCTGAGGATGAGCCTAGCCGGCTCGAAAGATCTTACGTGTTTAAGTATATTTCTGTTTAAGATGTATTTGCAGCAGAAACTGCACTTCAAAAAATTTGATTTAAAAAAATATTTTGAGGACCGATCGATACCTTTTACCTCGGAAAACGTTTTGAAAATGCTTCCGGCTTAAAATGTGTAGTGTTTCCGCCAGAGGGTGCATAACTACTATACATTTGTCGATCTCTGTGCTTCTAAGAGTCCAATTTTAAAGATTCTTTCTACATCGGACAACGTTTCCGCTGTGAAATGTTTCTCTCGATCACATATTTTTCTTAACCGCTTAAAAATAGCTCCCTTTAATATGACTTGCTGAGGCATCTATCCCTATTTCCTGCGCTTGTGATATTGCCGGGATGAAGCGTGTTAAAGAATGTACATTCTGAAGAGTGGAAACACAACAGACTTATCGTGCCCCTAACATCAGATAGAAGTACTTTTCATCGATAATCTCTGCGATTATCGCCAGATTTTTTTATTTTTATTTTTTTTTTTTTTGCGAAAGGCATGTGGTTTGCAAAAAAAGGTTTGCTATTTTTTCTGTTTGTACGCGTTATGGGATGAAATGATGCAAGCAATTTGGATGAGAATTTTAGTATTAGTGAATCTGGCAGTGATACTGAAGAAAGTGAATTTTATGATAGCCGATCCTGGCGCAGTGGTCTAAGCGATTATTCGTTCGAAATAGGTACGGGTTCAAATCCTGGTGAGGCATGGATGTCTTACGGCACTGACTCTCTCCCTTCCCAAAAACCAGTAACCCTAAATTAGGGACGGGCGACTGCTTATAACCCATTGAGTTGCTCATGACGGTCGTTAAACCTCCAATAAAAAAACAAATTATGATAGTACAGATATTGAATCTAATGACGGCAGTGGGGGAGTTACCTGGACCTGAATGGCACGAAATTTTCCCTGTTCGATAGTGCTCCCTCACAGTTTAGATTTTTGGAACACCTAAAGTAAATTTAAGTTTTGACCCAAGTTTGGGTGTTATGCTATATTTTGAGCATTTTGTGAATGATGACTTGATCGATCTCCTCCTGCATGTTGCTTTTCCGTAAAATTTAATATTTCCTATAACAACTTAAATTTTGTCCCAAAATTAAAAACCATTGTACACGGTGTCCAATAAAGTATTTTCTACATTTACAAAGACTAATACAAAAAAAAACTATGCAAGTTAAAATAACATAACATGGTTGGCAACTTAATATAGCAACACATGTTTTTTTTTCTGTTCTTTAGGTAAGCTATCATTTCATTAAAAATATCTTCCATGCAAGAAAAAGCGGCGAGAATGGTGCGTGTTGTGGTTCCATGAGCCCAAATCAGCGGTTACTGTCAAGCGTCATTTCACAAAAGAGTACAAACGGACACCGCCGGACCAGAAAAGCATAAACACTTCGTATGAAAAGTTTAAAGCGAAGGGTAACGTTGGCAATCTCCACCGAGCGGGCCGACCACCTTTTACACAAGAGACTCCTGCAGCTGTTCAGGACACATTTCTCCGAAGCTCCAGAAAATCCATTCGTCGAGCTTCACTGGAAACTGAGATTCCGCATGCCCATGGTTCACAAAATTTGGCACAAATGTTTTCATCTGTATGTTTATTAGGTACAGATTTGTTCAAGCTCTTCAGCCTAATGACCGGTCTCGCCGTGTTACATTTGCGACGGAGATGTTGCAGCGCATAGCTCATGATAGTGATTATTTGCACCGGTTCCGTTTCTCAGATGAAGCCACAATCCAAGTCTCTGGTAAAGGCACAATGTGCGAATTTGGGGATCAAATAATTCCTATGCCATTGAACGACAGAAAGTTAGCTCGAACGTTAACGTATGGTGCGATCTGATGCATGACAGAATCATCGGACACTTCTACTGTATTTTAACAGAGCCCACTGCAACGCGTACCTGATAAAGCTGGAACTTCTTGTAGCACATCAGTTGCATGCACTCCACCTTTCGGTTATTCCAACAAGACGTAACCCACCACATTGGACAATGTTTCGTGCGTTACTGAATGCCAAATTTCCGGACAGATGAAATGACCGCGGCGGTCCCATGGCTACCTCGATCGCCTGACATACACTGGCGGAATATGAAAAAAGAACACCAAGAAGGAGACTTCTGGTACCAACGAAATTTATACAGCATAATAACGGAATACAGAGGATAACGTGATAAGAACATTGTGGCAAAATACAGCTGTATTTGCTGGTAAACTGAAAAATAAAATTTCCATGTAACAGGGTTAGTACGAGGTTGAACCGCGTCACACTATGAAATTCTGGCATGGAGTCTGTCGTACAGATGTTGGATGTAAGTTTGGGGTACTGAGTTCCAAGCATCCTCAAATTGGACGCGTAAATCGGGGATGGTCGTGGCTGGCCGTGGAGACCGGATAAGTCGTTGTCGCATAAAATCCCACACGTGCTCAATGGGGGACAAATCCGGTGAACGTGCAGGCCATGGAAGTTGTCTAACACCCTGAAGTGCATGTTGCGTTGCACGAGCCGTGTGTGGGCGTGCGTTATCTTACTGGAAAACACCACGATGGACCGACCTTACGAATGGCACAACAAGGGACTGAATGATGTTGATGTAGTAGGTGCTGTTTAACGTACCCGGTACAAACACTAGTTGTGTACGGGAGCGATAGCTGATCGCTCCCCACACCAGGAGACCAGGTGTAGGCCCTGTGTGTCGCTGGCGGATGCAAGAAGGGTGGAGACTCTCCCCTGTGCGTCTGCGAACACGCATACGGTCATCGGAGGCTCCCAAGCAGAATCTGCTTTCATCGCTGAACACGGCGGATCGCCATTGCGTTCTCCAGTGCAGACGTTGGCGACACCACTGCAGCCGTTCCTGACGGTGGGCTGGAGTCAGAGGCACACGTGCACCTAGTCCTGCATCTAGTAGACGGTTGCGGATTGTTCGCACAGTCACCTCAGGTGCAACGGGAGCTCGGATTTGCGTCGCAGTGGATGTTCTGCTTGACAACGCCGCTCTTCTTTTGCGTCGATCGGTCCGCTCATCAGTCCGTCTGTGACTCCCGGTTCCACGTCTTCTCGTGTGGGAATGTTCCTCGGACCATCTACGCTACCATCATACCACCACCGATATTTCCCGTCCAGTTCGCTCCGCAATACGAAGATACGACCACCCGGACTCGCGGAGTCCGACTAGACGACCTCGCTCAAAGTCCGATAACTGCTGAAATTGTACACGTCTTCCAAGTCCAGGTACTGCAGCTTCTTCAGGGTCTTCGCATGTGTCCGTACGCCGACGACTGATTACATTCACTTCGCCGTATTCATTAAATACCACCGACGATAATTTGCATATTATGCCGTGCTGTGGCGTAGGCGCTCACCGGTTGGTCTCGAAATTAACATCACACCTACGTAAACTCGACTCCATTAACATATGTAAATTTCATGATCGTCCGCCAATTCCATCTTGGTGTTCTTTTTTCAGTTTCCGCCAGTGTATAACCCCTTTAGACCTTTTCCTGTGGTGTTCTCTAAAAGACCAAGTGTACTCAAGCAGTGTTCTGAATGTTGAAGAGCAGAATAACGGACGTCATTGGTTCTGTCTGTGCTGAGATATTAAACAAAGCATGGCGTGAAATCGAATATAGCTTAGATATCCTCCAGGTCACATAGCACCCATGTTGGAGGAGCACTCACACTGAAAAAAAAACTATTTGTGCACCATCATTGTCGTGCGATCCCTTTTTTGTACCTGTAATACATTTTTATGTTAATTTTTGTAATATAGGAGAGACTTTATGGATATCCTGTATATTTCATTTAAAAAAGCAGTGACTGGCCACTTTCTAGAACAAGAAAAGATACTTTTTTTATTTTTCTGATAAATGTAAAAGAATCCTTAAGATATTAACGCACAAGTGTGCCACTAAAGGGAGTAAGTTCACGTTTCCGTTTTCAGCATATGTGCATCAATTTCCGCTGGACTCGGAGACCTGCTAAAAAGATCTTTTCGATCAGATATTGCTAAACAAAAAAAGTTTGTATTTCCTTCTCAAAATGCACAATTTCTCCGCTGAGATGGGGGGGGGGGCAAATGTTTTAAATTGTTTTCTTAGATATCTCGGCTTCTAAATTTCCGATCTAAAACGGACTTTTAACAACGGATACGATTTACCTTGTGGAACACTATTTTTGTACTTGAGTAGTATTTTGAACACAGTCATGTCGCTGGGTGGCATTTGTGTACTCCTGTTTGTAGCTCTATCTCCGGTTGCAAAAACCCTGTGGAGAAATTAGTTGTTTTTTTTTATTGTATGCCATTAGCTGCAATAAGGATGTGTAGAGTATTATCCTCTTCAAATAATTCAGATTTCACGCTAGGGGCTTAAGGTCAAAACTTTTTTCTTGCTATCTCTGCCTCTGGGAGACGTATTTGAAAAGTCATCCTTCTTTAGCATAGCTTTTACCATGAATAATACTTTTCGCATAATTTTAACTTTTGTATTCTTCCACTAGGAGGCGTAGAATTATGTCATGGTTACTACGGTGGGCCGAAAAAACTTTTTTTTTTTAATTAGCATTTCGCCCAGTGCGGAAAAGTTTCCATTTGGGTCAACAAAAAAAATATTTTTTTTCAGAAATCGAAAAATATCTTACTTCTCTGCACGGCACACTAAGTTTGCATTTTTCCTACCGCACTGGGCCGAAAGCAAAAACAGATGGATTTTTTTTGTAATTGAAATCGAGTAACTTCTACTGCGGAACAGTGTCCTTCAGTGTTCTAAATAAGAGTGGAAAAAAAAAGTTTTGAAGTTGATCATGATGCTATGTCTCCGCACTGCTCGCGAAGTTCACCATTTTTTTCCCACGTTTGGACCGTTGGCCTAGGCTAGGTAAAGGATTCCTGGCATGCAGGGTATCTGCAAAATTCGTAGGAAATTACCCTGTTCTGAGTGCATCATACGTGTGCATGTGTAATACACTGTTTGCTTTGCAATGTGTAGTTCTTCGCTTGCTTCGAATGTCACATATGGAAACAACCCAGAACTCACCACGAGGAGGTGGCTACACTTCAAGTTTCGCCCACGCTTCCTCCAGCTCAGAATTTTCTTTTCTACGTGGTATATCTTGTTCGGTAATCCGCTTTACTTGAAAAATGTGGCATTAATTGCCGTGATGCAATTGTTGCTCTTATGAATGAGTCTCTAGCTTCAAATCCGCACACTGAGGCAGCTGCTTCGGTCACCAGTTTCACACAACGTTCCACAGCTGTTATTTCTGAGCCGAAGTTACGATTAGTCGATCCAGATCTTTGCGGAGATGTTTAGTTAGGTTTGCTAAGTTGCGTTTTAATACAATCGATAATGTTAATTAGCATCCAAATTTAATTGCGGAACTTCGAATTCTCTCCTGATGTCATTCATTTGTTGTTGTCTAGCTTTCTTTATTCTTCTCCATCCAAGAGCTCTAACGTGGGTGCGTTTGTCCGCAATCATGCTTAGCAATATATTATCTGGGTGACTGAAAAACGCGTTTTTCTATTGACCACTGCATCAATGATTACTTTGCACTTCAAATCCATGAAGCGCGATAAGTTGGTCAGTTTCCAAAAGTGTTTGGCCCCTTCTGTTCACGGAGGCTGCTCCTTTATGGAAAACCAGACCGGGGCATATACCTTCATTATGTTGTTGGCAACACAGATCAAAGTTTGCTATGGGTTTTGAGTGGCGACGACATTGATGCAGGGATCAAGAGAAACTCGTTATTCAGTCACCCAGAGAATATATTGCTAAGTATGATTGCTGGCGAACGCCACCCACGTTAGAGCTTTTGGATGGAGAATAATAATGAAAGCTAGACAACAACAAATGAATGATGTCATAAGAATTCGAAATGCCGCAATTAAATTTGGAAGCTAATGAATATTATGAGATGATCGATTATATTAAAACGCGTCTTACGGAACCACCCCTGACAGAACACATCTCAGACAAACATCTGGATCGACTAATCGCAACTTCTGACGCAGCTGGCGAAAAATAACCAAATTTCTCTTTCACACGCAAGCTGTGGAACGTTGCGCGAAACTGGGGACCAAAGCAGCTGCCTCAGTGTGTGGATTTGAAGCTAGAGATTAGTTTATAAGAGCAGCAATTGCATCACGGCAATTAATGGCACATTTTTCGAGTAAAGCGGATTCCCGAACAAGATATAGCACGTAAAAATAAAATTCTGAGCTGGAGGGAAGGTGGGCGGAACTTAAACTGTAGCCACCTCCTCGTGGTTTAGTTCTGGGTTGTTTCCATATGTGACATTGGGAGCAAACAAAGAGCTACAACCGAAAATTTGGTGCATATTATTTTCCTTCCTTCTGGGCCAAAAAAGATTTCACAGATCATTAGTTAGGGGTGTACTGGAGAGAAATTTTAAATCAGCTGTTCAGTGTGGGAAGAAATGAAATTGTTTCCACTTCTGTGTGTGATTGTTGTGAACGATCTTGTCAAGAAGTTAGCTTAGTAACAGATATTCGAATGCACCGTTGTAGTGTCAGCTGTTTCTTTTATATTGTTGGCAATGTCTAGGGTTAGCATTAGATGGTAGCACAATCATGTGAATGGATTTGAGAAGAACACGAAATGAAGATAAATTTAAGGAATCCGCATATGTGATTTTAAATCTATTTGAAGATACACTAAATTGATAAATCAACGGACACCCCTTCAAAAGCAAATGAACGGATCCGCTGTGTTGTTAAGATGCGCGATACAGCTGCTAACGGTATAAAAACCAGCCTGCAACTGGTCGCGATCTTATCGCACTCTAAGGTTAAGTGCAAATGTCGCTGCGGGAGATAACTGACTTTGAGAAAGGAAAGATTGTTGGGTGTTATATTAGTGGGTTGTCCATAAGAGAAACCGAGAGGCGTTTAAACATACTAAAGTAAACTGGTTTGCATGTATTGAATAAGTGGACGACACATGGCGTGCCTGACGCAACAAAACGTACCGGCAGACCAAAGAAAATCAGTGATAGAGGACGTTGAAGCCTCAGGGGAGTGGCTACAGCAAATCGACGGAATACTTCACAAGACATCAGTGTACAGGGAAGTAAAAATGCTGGAACCTCTGTATGTGCATGCACCATTTGCAGAGAACTTCATTCCATGGGTTACCATGGTCGCGAACCTGCTCATAAGCCTTTCATATCCACACGGAATGCTACTCGCTGTTTAGCATGGTGTAAAGAACTTTTATCGTGGACCGTAGATCAATGAAAACTGGTCGTATGGACTGTTTAATCCAGATACACGATGCGTCAGTCTGATGGTCGTGTGTCGGTATCGCGGCAGCCGGAAACGTTATTTACCACAGTGTACTGTTCCTACGGTCAAGTTTTCAGCTGGGAGTGTACTCGTGTGGGGGTGTTTTTCGTGGTACGTTCCCGGCCCTTCGGTTATCGTGGACATACCTGTTAACCAGCACGTCTACCTCGATATTCTGTACAATTACGCCCTACCAACTCTATGGCAATACTATGGAACAGAGCCTTGTTGGTACCAGCAGGATAATGCACAGAGCCATAAAAGCAAGGACTGTTACTGAGTGGTTTGACACTAATTCCATATCGTGTGTGGACTGGCCAGCACAGAGCCCTGATCTTAATCCCATAGAGCACCTATGGGATGAATTAGAGCGCCGCATAATAAGTTTGGATCCAATGCCTGCTACTGAGCAGCAGTTAGCGGCAGCATTATGTACTGAATGGAAGCGCATACCTATCGCTGTGTTCCAAAACCTTGTCTCGAAGGATCAGTGCATGCAATTAAGGCCAAAGGTGGACCGACAGCGTACTAATGTAGGTCAATAAATGCTATGTTGTGTTTCTCTTCTAGGTGTCCTGTGACTTTTGTCAATATAGTGTATTTCTTGCGTAAGTCAGAGAAAGGCACTTTGGATTTTCATGTGTTTTACTGGATGAGACAGGAAATCTTGATTAAAGATCAGGCATGTGGCGTAACTACCAGCCCCGCAGCCCCCACAGCTGCGGGGTGCGAACGTATCCAATAGGTGTTTTTCAGCTGCCAGTTATAGTCTTATTAAAACGAATGAACACGCACAAAAGAGCAAACAAATATGTAATTAACCCAAAGATTCGTATTTTCCTTTAAGATATATTTAGCTTTGCCTTAAAAAATGTCGAGTTTCATTTCGAAAACACTGGACGCCTAACAGATTGAAAGTTATTTCACCCTTTGGCTCCGGGTTATAATACGATTTCTCTGCAGTGGGTTTTAAATATTACGATCGCTCTCCTATTGTCCTTTCTCTAGCCTGCTGAGGAAAAATACGAGGCCACAAGGGGGAATCCCCGTGTAGGATGTGAGAAAATAGCCAGCTAGGATTACATACGACACGACAGGCGTCAACATTTATTCATAGCATCCGCAGACCTGTTATGTATAAGGGGGCGATTTTTTCCAGTGATTTATTTTAGTTTTGGATAAAACAACTGCACATTGCTATTGCTTTTAATTCTTCCTTACAGTAAACATGTCTATGTCATTCACTGTGTGAAAATTCAATATGCGTACGAGCGAACGACATCCATTTGCAAAATGCCACAAAACCGTCCAAATGTAGCACATTATCGCCGAAAGAAAAAACAAGAAAGATGACACCGAATTTTCGGGTGTAATAAGCACGTCTTTTGAATCCGTTCTGATGCAAATTAAATTTATCAAAGCTATTCAAAGGCAATGGAACCGGTATGGAAAACAATTGTATCTGACGGAAAAAAGTTTTTCAATCTGGTCTTGAATCCCTCAGATATCGGTGTAAACGGAATATTGAGCTTACGAACTCTTAGAAACAGAGTTATCGACAAAAATAAGATGTGACTTTACGTCCCCTGGTGGGAAAACCATGCATTATTTTAGGAAGAAAGTATTATCAAAAGGTTTATCCATATGAGCGATATCGGTCCAAGAAAAAAAAAATTTCGAGTTTTCAGGAGCCCAGATTTTGCTACAAATGCATCAGAAGCAGAAATTAACACTTATGACCCCTGGTGGCCAAACCATTCTTTACAAAACATTAGAAATTATGTTAAAAATATTTTCTATCAGGTATTGTATGCGATACAGGGAGAACTTTTCAAATAGGAGTTTTAGGAGCAGGAAACGCAATTTACCTTTATGCGCCCTAGCGGAAAGTCTTAAATAATTTACGTGAAAATTTTGAATTTATAGGAAAAACATTTCTCATCGGAAACACTATCCAACAACGAAGGAATTTTTCAAATTGGACTTTTAGAAGTAGAGATTGACAAAAACAAGATATACATCTACGCCCCCTGGCGTAGAAACCATGCATTATTTCAAGAAGAAAGTGTTCCTAAAAGGTTTGTCGACATGAGTAGCATCGGTCAACAAGACTTTTTTATCAATCGATATTTTAGAGCTCGTATTTTGCTGCAATTAGGTCAGAAATGAAATTAGGACTTACGACACCTGGTGGCCGTACCATTTTCTTTACAAAAATTAGAAATTATGTGCAAAGGATTACCCATCAGGAGCTGTATCCGATGCAGAAGGAATTTTTCAAATCGGAGGTTGAGAAGCAGAGAAATAGTGGGAAACGCTATTTACTTTTACGCCCCTAGCGGAAAGTCTATGAATTACTTGAAAATTTTGAATTTTTAGGAAAAACATGTCACACTACAAACACTATCCAACAAAGAAGGAATTTTTTAAATCTGACTCCTAGAAGTCGAGATATTGACAAAAATAAGATATACGTCTACACCCCTGGCGCAGACGCCATGCACTATTTTAAGAAGAATGTTTCTAAAAGGTTTGTCGACACGAGTAGCATCGGCCAACAAGACTTTTTTTTTCAATCTAGATTTTAGAAGCTCATATTTTGCTGCATATACATCAGAAGCGGAAATTAAGGTTTACGCCCCCTGGTGGCCAAACCATTTTTTTTTTACAAAAATTGGAAATTATGTGCAAACGATTTACCATCAGGAGCTGTATCCGGTGCAGAAAAAAATTTTCAAATCTGAGATTTAGAAGCAGAGATATAGGGAGAAACGCAATTTAGCTTTACGCTCCCTAGCGGGAAGTCTATGAATTACTTGAAAATTTTGAAATTATAGGAAGCACATGTCATACTGGAAACACTATCCAACAAAAAAGGAATTTTTTTAAATCTAATCCCTAAAAGTAGAGATATTGACAAAAATAAGATAATCTACGCCCCCTGGCGTAGAAAGCATGCACTATTTTAAGAAGAAAATGTTCCTAAAAGGTTTGTCGATATAAGTAGTATCTGTCTACAAACGACGTTTTTTAATCGAGAATTTAGCTCATATTTTGCTGCAAATACATCAGAAGCAGAAATTAAGATTTACGCCCCCTGGTGGCCAAACAATTTTTTTTTACAAAAATAGGAAATCGTTTGCGCATAATTTCTAATCAGGAGCTGTACCCGGTAGAGAAAGAATTTTTCAAATCGGATATTTAGAAGCAGAGATATAGGGGGAAACGCAATTTACCTTTACGCCCCCTAGCGGAAAGTCTATGAATTACTTGAAAATTTTAAAATTATATGAAAACATGTCACACCGAAAACACTATCCAACAAGAAGGAATTTTTCAAATCTGACTTCTAGAAGTAAAGATTAACAAAAATAAGATATACATCTACGTCCTCTGGCGGAGAAACTGTGCGATATTTTAGGAAGAAAATATTCCGAAAAGGTTTATCGATGTGAGTGGCATCGTTCACGAAAAAATTTTTTCAATCTATATTTTAGAAGCTCAGATTTTATGGCAAATACTTCAGAAGCAAAAAGTAACACTTACGCCACCTGGTGGCCAAAGTATTCTTTACCAAAAATTCGAAATTATATGCAAAAGATTTTCCATTAGGAGATGTATCCGCTGAAAAAAAGATTTTTCAAATCTGAGTTTTAGGAGAAGAGTTATCGGATAAAATGTAATTTACTTTTACGCCCCCTAGCGGAACATCTATGCGTAATTTGAAAATGAAACTATATCTAAAACACTCTTCGACATAAATGGAATCTAAAGATAAAAGAATTTTTACAATCGGATGTTTAGAAGCAAATATGGTGATTAAACGTAGTTTTGAATTCGACATCTGCATTTACGCCCCCTAGCGGCTAAATTGTACATCGTAAAAAGAAAACGAAATAAGGGATCATCATTCGCTAATTTCAAGCTTCCGAATGCAAAAAGAATTTTTCAAATCGGACTAATAGTTGCAGAGATACTTTGGGTACAGACGGACAGACGGACAAACCGATAACAGAAGCACGATCTTTTTTTTACAAAAGACGTGCTAAAACGAGGAGCGTACACAGAAACGTCCAAAACTAAACAACTTCTTTTTGCCGCAGAGTCAGTTAAACTCAAGTGCCATTTCTGAAGAAAAAAATTTGTTTAGTACGTACACTGTTCAAAGTTTAGAAGCAGGCATTTGCATTTTGTACTTCTGTTCCAAAAATTACTTAGCCACCCCAGTGGCGCAGTGGTCTAAGCGATGGCTTATGACCATTCGTCCGGAACGGGTGCGGGTTCGAATCCCGTGAGGCATGGATTTTGTGGTTTGTCTTAAGTCACTGGCTCTCTCCCTTCCACGTAACCAGTGACCCTAAATTAGGGACGGGCGACTGCTTTATAGACCACTGAGTTGCTCACGGTGGTCGTTAAATCTCTAATAAAAAAAAAAAAATTGAAATTACAAGCCTCTTGTTACCCCCTTTACTTTTTCAGACACTAGCTGACTTCCTAGCCATCCCAACCCTCACACACACCCCTCGTGTTCGAAATCCAGGAGAAATTGCTTTGCTTAGGGTGGGGGGTGCTAAGTATATCTTGCGGAGGATGTATGCTGTGCCAATCATGTTACTGGATAAAACAACCGAAGTTGTAGAATAAACAAATATCTTTTATGCACCAAATAATTTTCACTATACAGGATGGTGGTCAAAGAGAAAAGTGTTTATAGTGTATTTTTGAGAAATGCTGTCTTCTAAATTGGACGCATGTAAGGTATTTGTAACAGTGAGTTAGATGCGAACTTAAAAGTCTTATTAGACAGTTGGATATAGCTGATATGAGGGTGGTAAGTGGAATCTTGGGGAGAAATATTTCCAGTAGCGTCACAGGGTTGGCAAAGTAGGAACTAGATCTGAATTCGGTACACCTTCTGCATTAAACCACAAACATTTAAAAAAAAAACTAAAATATTTCGGTATTTGAGAATGACTGCAAGTATGTGTCACGGCATGAATTCTATGATTTAATCTAAAGTGGTCTTTCCGTTAAGCTGTTCCATTTACTCTCTCCCCAGAATCACGCAGTTCTCTTCGCCAGAGATCAACCATTTTGGCATGTTGACTCTGTGTCTGCTAATTCTAGTGTATTGGTGACTAAAGCTTTTTTTTTCTCCGTTCTTCAATCCTGAACGCAACCAACGGGTAGATGTTCTTCCACCTCTAGAATGGCGCAGTGGGTGGCAATAATATTTCTAACGTGCTCCTGCCACGAGCCCGACTTTCCAACTGAACTAATTGCATGAACATTTAGAAGTTTCTTTAAGGTGTTTTTCGTGTACAAAAAAATGTCGGAATGATTTTTCATACTCTCACGAAAGATCAAGAGATTCCTTTCGCAACTATGGTGTGTTATCGTACAGTGGATGTCTGGGATCCACCAGTTGCCTCCATTTTTCCAGCCTACTAGGTACTTCTCTTCTGATTTATGAAAACAAAATCGGCCAATTGGTACAGGATGTCGGTGGCTATCAGTTTCAAGCATCCCTTCGCAAAACAACTCTCAGGGAGTACAGTGTCTATATTTTCGGATGTGGTGCTTGTTTCCAAATGGGGAACGTACATACACTGGTGTGCAAAAATTAAGAACGAAGAGGAGAAATCAGCATAATAGCGGAACTAGCAGGCAGAACGGACCGAAAGACCACTCAGGAGATAGCCTAGGGTCCGGTACGGTAGGGCATGCGCATATATGGAGCATTACGTAGGGGGCAGGTCGGAAGGGTATAAAGCACACGGGCGGTGTGTACGCTCAGCAATTCGGTGAAAGCTGTTGCACGGTATACATCGGTTTGAACGACGTTGAGTTGCTGCCACCGTGTGATATGGCCAACACGCAATCCTGTAGACGACATCTGGATGACTTTACCTGAGGTCGCGTCATTCGGAAGTTGGAAGAAGGTCGAAGTGTGACTAGTGTGGCCGAGGAGTTTGGGATCGCTCACAGCATCGTTTCACGAGCTTGAAGAGCATTTCAAACGACAAGGACAGCTATCCGAGAGATTAGCAGTGGTCGTCTACGAACAACCACGGCGGCTGACGACCGGTATATTGTCCTACAGGCGAGAAGTGGCAGACAGCGGGAAAAATCGCAAGGCACATGTAACTGGACGTCCGTTATCGCGCTTTACCGTGCCCAGGAGGCTGCACAAATGTCGTCTATTTGCACGACGACCAGTACAGTGTGTGCCATTAACGCCTGCTCATCGGATACTACGGTTTCTGTGGTGCCAGGAACACAAGAACTGGTCACATCAGCAATGGAGTCGAGTTCTCTACGGATGAGAGCCGATTTAGTCAGACGAGCGATTCTGGACGTATACACATTTGGAGAGAGCAGGAAACAAGCAATCACACCTCCAACAGCATCGAAAGGGACCGTTTTGGAGGTGGCGGAGTTCTCGTTTGGGGCAGTATCATGCTTGGTAGCCGTACTGACCTCCATTTTCTAAGGAGGTTCGGTCACTGGTGTCCGCTATTGTACAGAGGTTCTCCTGCTTCACGTGTGTCTGTTTAGAGGTGCTGTGGGTCCTGAGTTTCTCTTAATGGACGACAACGCTACACCTCATCGTACAGTGGCTGTCGCAGAGCTGTTGGAGAGTGAAGATATTTAACGCATGGATTGGCCCGCAAGGTCTCTGGACCTAAATCCAATCGAACACGTGTGGGACCTTCTCGGGAGACGCTTGGCAGCACGTCACCAGCCGCCAGTAACGATTCCGCAGCTGCGATTGCCGCTACAAGAGGAATGGGCAACGATGCCTCCACAGCGCCTTGACAATCTCGTCGTCAGCATGGACAGACGTTGTAAATCCTGCAACGCAGTCAGGGGTGATTATATTCCCTACTAAGACTGGATTTTTCTTGGCAGCCGCCTGTCACATGGACGTTTCAGTCTTCTGTCCAGTTGTGCTCGAAGCTACCTTTTCAATAAAGTGCCTTTGTATCCTTTGGAATCCTTGTTTGGACGGTTTTGCTCACTTGTCCCATATTCTTACATCTTGGGGATCTTATGGTATGATTCGAGTTGATGTGGAGCACTTCTGCACGACGTCACATTCGAAAAACCGACTCGTCCTTAATTTTTGCACGCCAGTGTATATGTATATATTCTGCTCCGGAGTAGGAGAGTGCAAGTGGAGTGACACTGACTTGTTCATATAGTAGGCTTACTATACATCTAGGTGCATAGTAAGATCAGAAAATCTGGGAACTGGAAGGTGTATCGACGTGAATGCCCCTCTAAGTCATTAACTGATGTACAGTAAGATTAGCAAATTAGATCTCGCAAGGGTCTCGCCGAGAATGCCTCTCTTTGTCATTAACAACTAGTTTGACCGCAAGCATTTATTATTGAAATGAAATCTTGCATTGAACCGTCAGAGATTATAGGTAAGTTAATTTATTTGAAAATTTCCGTTCTCATAGGTTATGCTTGAAACGTCATGCCTCAATAACTTGATAAGATTTTCTGGAATGCACGTTTATGATAATGAAATTAATAAATGTATGTCCTAACCCTTCAACACGTCTACAGCCTTAAAAGTAAATGCCGCAAACACAATTTTATCATCAACGCTAAAACATTTCTTGTATACATCTCCAGCATACGTACATATCAATCAAGCCCATTAGCAGGTTAGTTCCTTAAAGACTGCTATCTTCCAGGTTAAAGTGCAGAACAACTTGTACTAGATATAATTTATTTGTTATGCATCAAAAGTATCTATTTACAGCCATCTAAGCGCACAGATTGAGCCCCACTGCACTGTTAAAAATTGGTACTCAGAAATAAGCCAAATGTGCTCGTTTTTGAGCACATTTTGGTTAAATCTCATTTTGGTTTAATTTCCAAAAATACATTTTGGTTTAATTTCCACATTTTGGTTTAATTTCCAAAAATACTTGTCGTATTTTTGGAAAAGACACTTACTCTTTTTTTGAGTACATACAGGGAATCAATTGTCAGTATATGTGCTGTTTCTCATTTGGAATATATATACTCAGTTTTGAGCACATATACAGATATATGTACTAAAAAAAAAATCCATATATTCCAAATATATGTGTTTACTTCAATTTCTGTGCTCTTTCGAGCAGGGCACAAAATCTAAAATTAGAGGGAATCTAGCGATTCCGACAGCATAGTGTGTGAGAGCACACTAGATGGCGCCACCGTACAAGCGTACGATTTTGCACATAGAATGCAGAGAAATTAGGGGGGCTTCGTAAGTTACACCTTTATATGTAACTAGGGAATTCCTACCAGGGGGCAGTCACTTAACGTGCTCGGCCGATGCACGGCGGATATTCAGCGATTGTAAAAAATTCAACTACCACACCAGGTTTGAACCGGGTGTCCCTCCATCAGCAGTCTAAATCTCTAACCATTAAGCTGTCCGCGGCTTAATTTCAAGTTTGGAATACGTATACTCCATACATACTCATTTATTCATAGAATGAACTGGAAGTATATTATTCGATGGCACATCTGAGATAACAGATATACTTGTTGTCACATGCTGGTCAAATGGGCCGCACAATTATAAGACAAATCTAGTGATGAAGCGGCAATTTATTTTTTGAGATTGACACAAATATAGTTAATGTAAAAACATACACAAAGATACTTTATACATAATTAAATTACTTGTGATCAGTGACTTTGTTGTAATTATTTATGTTTGTCACTTTACTCATTCATTAAACAATTTCTCTTGAAATCTATATCTAAAATGAAGTAATCATCATCATCATCATTGTCAACCATTATCAATCCACTGCTGGACGAAGGTCTCCCCAAGTTTCCTCCACAACGGTCTGTCTTGTGCCAGTCTCCTATATGTCACTCACGCATATTTACGAATTTCATCCACCCATCTCCCATGTGGTCTTTTTCTGGGTCTTTTCCTGTCCCTTGGAATCCAATCTAAAATTTCGGCTGTCCATCTATGGTCTGTCCTTCTGGCAGTATGTCCAGCCCATTGCCATTTCAGGGATTTAACTCTGATCATGATGTCTTCCACTCTCGTCATTTTTCGGATCCACGAGTTCCTCTTCTTATCTCTCCTGGTTATACCAAGCATGCACCTCTCCATGCTGCTTTGAGTTGTCTGCAGCCTTTGTATGTCTCTTTTAGTTAAGGTCCACGTCTCTGCACCATACGTAAGCACTGGAAGGATGCATTGATCAAACACTTTTCTTTTAAGACATAATGGCATATTGCTCTTGAAAATTATGCTGTTTCTTCCAAAAGCTCTCCAGGCAAGTTTTGTACGCCGATTAATTTCTTCATCAATGTGACCCTCACTTGATATCTGCTGTCCAAGATAAACATACGTATCTGTTATCTCCAGTTTTTCTCCATCAATCGATAAATCTTCATTTCTTGTAAAAGCATTGAACATCACTTTTGTCTTCTGAAAGTTCATTTTTAATCCCACTTCTTTACTCTTGTCAGCAAGTTCCTGGATCATACTCTGCAGCTCTGATGGGGTAGTTGCAAAAATGACTACGTCATCAGCAAAACGAAGGTGGGTTAGATAATCTCCATTAATCTTTATCCCTTTGTTTTCCCAGTTCAGTGGTTGAAAGACATTTTCCAATGTGGCATTAAAGAGCTTCGGAGATATGGTGTCACCTTGTCTCACTCCCTTTCCAATTTTTATGTGTGTTGTATTTTCAAACAGCCGAATCTTTGCACTTGCATTTTCATAGATGTTATTAATAATATTAATTTATGCATCTTCAATATCGCAGGATTTCAGAGCCGTGGTAACTGCTGATGGTTTCACCGAATCAAAGGCTTTTTCATAATCGATAAAAGCCATGCACAATGGAAGTTCATATTCCCTCGCTCTTTCAATTAGTTCTCTCAATACGTGGATATGATCTATTGTGGTGTACCCACTCCTGAATCCAGCTTGTTCTCTCGGTTGAGCCATGTCCAGTGTTACCTTCAAGCGGTGTGAAAGAACTTTAGTGAAGATTTTATAAACCACTGATAGGAGGCTGATAGGTCTGTAGTTCCTGAGATCCTCAATGTCACCTTTTTTATGTAGCAGGATCATTGTAGCATTGTTCCAATCCTCAGGAATCTTCCCTTCATTAAGGCATCGAGTGAAAATTTGGGCGAGTACTGTTTTAATTTCTCCACTTGCTTCTTGTATGATGTCTATAGTAATTCCATCTTCTCCTGGAGCTTTTCCCCGCTTCATGTTCTTGATTGCATGAGCAACTTCTTCTGGGAGGACTGGAAGAACTCTGGTACCTTTCATGATGTCTGGAGTACATGTATCATCCCTTTCATATAATTTGGAGTAGAAATCTTTCACTCTTGTCAAAATTTCGCCTCTATTTCTTGTTATAGAACCATCTTCTTTTCTCAGAGCCATAATCTGTTTTCTTCCCTTACTGAGATGTCCCTTTGCTATCTTTAGGCTTTGGTTGTTTTTCAATTGCTTTCCTCACTAGCTCACAGTTGAATTTCCTTACGTCTTCAGTGATACTTTTTCGTGCTGTCTTGCATAGCTCTATATATTCCACTTTGGAAGTCACATCTTCTTTAGTTGTCCTCATCTCTCTTCTTTTTTGCATCAACATTTTGGTTTTTCCTGATAATTTGTTTACATGCAACTTGTTCTTAGACCCAGCTAATTTTGTTGCTGTTTCCATAAGAGCTTTGGTTACTTTTCTGTTAACTTCAGAAATATCCACTTCTTCCGATGTTAGGCCTTCTAAAGCAGAGAATCTGTTCTTCAGTTCCAACTTGAAAGTATTATGGTGTTTTTTAAGGTTGGTTATGTCAATACATTTTGTTTGTCTTATAAGCTTGCCACGTTCCAGTTTAGTGTTGAGGTGCATCTTACATCTCACCAATCTATGGTCACTACCTGTGTTGAACTTGTTCAGCACACTGCAGTCTTCGATGACGAATTTTTTGTTACACATAATAAAATCAATTTCACTTGTCGTCCCAATTGGATGTCTCCATGTCCATTTCCTGTGTGGCTTTTTCTTGAAAAAGGAATTCAAGATGAAAAATCCTTCTGCCTCTGCAAACTCAACGAGAGTATTTCCACGCTGGTTTCTGTTGCCGTGACCGAATTTACCTACTGAAGTTTCATTCTGTTGCCGGTGCCCTATTTTTGCATTGAAATCTCCCATAATTATCTTCAAGTGCTGCTTACCTTTATTATTTAGATGACGAATTTCCTCATAAAATTCCTCAATTTCTTCTTCAGGATGACTTGTGGTGGGTGCATAAGTTTGAATAATCTGAGCCTGGTATCTTCTCGATAGTTGGATAACGAGTCGTGCAGCTCTGTCAGAGGAACTTTCAACTTCTACCACTTTATCCTTCAGTTTCTTGTTTATTATAAATCCAACACCACTAGTTCTGCCAGTATCTGTCCCACGATAATAGAAGAGATGTCCACTTTTCAGTTCAATGAGATCTTCTCCTTTTCTCCTTACCTCACTTAGCCCGACGATGTCCCACTTGATCCTTTGTAGTTCCTCTTCCAATTCAAGAAGCCTTGAATCAGAAGATAGGGAGCGTCCGTTGTAGGTAGCCAAGGTCAGCATCAAATTGCAGCCTAGTCCGGTCCTCCGGGGATTCTTAGCACCCTCTGCCTTCATGTCGCACTGGCCGCTGCCTTGGCCAGGTACATTCCAGCTGCCGGAGACTGAGGGCCAAGATTTAAGTTGTAGAGTCATTTTGGAGGTGTTTGGCCATAACTCACCACGCTGGCCAAGCGGGTTGGTGAGTGTGGGATAGCATTTCCTCTGATCCCGATGGTATAGTTATACCGCTATTTGCGGTCGTCAGAGCCCCTTTAGTGGGAACAGGATGCACCACGAGAAGGCGGGGTTGACATTTGTCAAGGAGAGGCTGTGATGTTACGCATCACCTGACCTTACATCCCAAATGAAGTAATACGAGATTGTATTTATATTCATTGACGCAGTTATTTGTAAGTGTGTATGGTGAGCATGTCATGTACTCGTTTACGATACGATTGTACTTAAAAAAACAAAAAACTAGTACGTTCAGGTTCTCATTTTTAAGTAAATTATTTTTAACAGTGTGATGCCTAAAACCTTTTGCACTTCGTACTAATTTTTTGGCCGTGCATATTTTCCTCCAATGACTTTTTTTGGCCTTCCTTTAAATTTTTTTCCAGTCACTGTGGTTGAATAAATTATTTTAATAAAAATCTGAACTCATTCTTTCAACTCGGCCCAAACCACCTCAAAATATGTCTCCACCTTACTACCAACCTTTTACTTCACATTACACATCTGCAACACGTATTCGTTCCTGACATGATCAGAATGTGTCTTACCACAAATTCTTCACACAAACTTCAAATTCTTCACACAAACGATTACAATGTCATTCCTGCAGTAACCAAGTTTCACTGCTGTGCTTCAGAGTAGAAACAATTATACATTATTATTTTTTTTTGAGAATTCATCATTCCAACGAAATTTACCTAAAGCACCAATGACTTTCTAATATGAATTCACTCTCTTACTAATTTCACCATCTAATTTTTCTTTGTCAAACATATTTTCTGAATATACAAATTCATTCATCTGGTCTACCTGTGTACCTTTTAGACTGATATTGTGTTTAGTATTAACAATTTCTTCGTTCAAAAACTAAAACTTTGATTTTTTTTTTACCTTATTTATACTCTTTTATGTTCAGTTTGAGTTTCAAATGTCGTACATTCAGGGCAAAATATTCTGAAACTCACTTTTGCTTTCTGCCAAAAGAACTTTTGTGTGATCAGCACTACAGCAATATGCACCCATGAATATTACCAAGACATAAACTTGAATTATGTTTGTTAGCATCATGCATGAATACATATATATAAATATATTAAATAGCTGACATTAAACCTCGTACGACTCTTGCATCCGTAGAAAATTATATGGGTCGTCCAAATGAAAGTGAGACTCTTGTCATAGCGTTGTTGTTACACAGAGCTGTGCATTTGCGCCAGTAGATAGCGTGTCACGTCAGAAAGCACGCTTTTATCGGCGGCACGTGTCAGTGTGCTGTTTGCACGTGCGGCGGCAAGTTGAGTACGTAGGGTCGTGACACGATTTCGTCCAAAAAGACTCGGCGGGCTGTTATGCAGTTTTTGACGTCAGGTGTTAGTTGATCCGAAATTTATCGTCGTATGAAGGATGTGCATGGGAACGAGTGTCAGTCACTGTGTACAGAGTGTTCCGCTGGTGTGGTGAATGACGTAAAAGACGTGTGAGCACGAAGGACACACCTAGACAAGCACACGTGGCTATCACCATGGAATCGATTGATGCCGTGGACAACCTTGTGAAGAAGAGTCGCCGAACCACCAGCACCATCCACAAGATTGCGGCAACATTGTCCTTGAGTAAGGGAACTGTTAACACCATTCTCCATCGCCCATTGGGGTATAGCAAGGTTTGGGCACAATGGGTCTCCTAGCATCGCCTGGAAGAGCAGAACACTCGGCGAATGCACGTTTGCCTGGAACACCTGCATCGTTGCCATGCAGAGGAGAGACAGTTTTTTTTATTTTCAAGATTGTGGCCGCAGATGAAACTTAATGCCACCACTTCGACCCGGTCACAAAACTGATTAGTATGGAATGCCAGCATCCCAACTCTCCACGCCCCAAAAAAGCTGTCCTCCTTAAGAGCTGGAAAAGTGATGGTCACTGTTTTCTTCGAGATGGGAATGGCCCATTGTTTTTGGATTGATTGGACGCAGGCAGTACTGTCAAGGCAACCGCATACTGCGATACGTTACGCAACCTCAAAACGGCCATGAAGCGTAGCGACCCGGTATGTTGTCAAATGTGGTTATTCTTCCTCACGACAACGCACGCCCGCATGTGGAGACAGTGTGCCATGTTTTTTGTGTGTGGAGCTTCCGCTGGGAGGTCCTTGGTCATCCCCGTATAGCCCCGATCTGTCGCCCTATGACTACCACATCTTCGGAGGAAATCTCTCAAGGAGCGCCCGGTTCGCTAACAACGTTGAGGTTCTGGACGCCGTTGAAGACTAATTCCATAACCACCCACGGACGTTCTTCGCTCAAGGTATCCACAATCTCCGGCCGCCCCTGGAATAGTTGCTTGAACCGATGTGTAGCGGATGTGTAGCCCATGTATCACTCTTAGTTCCAGTATGTTCACATTTTCCAACATATAAACCTTTACTGCAAAAACAGACACCCTCAGTTTCATTTGAGCGACACTTATACTTCCGTAAGCATTGATTAGTACACGTGATTTACTGGCAACATGTATAGCCTTCACACTGTTAAGATTCCCAGCTATAGCATAAATATTGGGCTGAGGAATAAGTAATGTCGGGTTTTTTCCACAGTTACATTTGTGTGCCAAAATAAAATATTGTGGCAACATGTGATATACTAGGCGATAGATACGTGTTCGCTCTACATGCTAGTGTGTGTGTGTGTGTGTGTGTGTGTGTGTGTGTGTGTGTGTGTGTGATTTGATTTAATTTTACTTGGCTTTCAGGTCATTAAAATGGAATGTCAAGTGGACAAAGAGGAGCATTACCGACATCTGCTGCTCTTCGCGTTTTAATCGAGGGACCAAAGCCACGAAAGCTGCTCGCGAGATTTGTGCTGTCTACGGTGAAGATGCTGTTACTGAAAAGATGGCACAACGGTGGTTTTCGCACTTTAAATCCGGCAATTTCGACCTTAAGGATATGGATCACCCCGGTCGCCCGGTTGAGTTCGATGAAGATCAATTGAACCAGATGCTGCATGAAAACCCGCGTAAATCGACCGGGGAATTGGCTGTGCAAATGAACTGTGATCAGAAGACAGCCGTGAATCACCTTCATGCAATGGGAAAAGTTCAAAAGCTCGGCGCTTGGGTTCCGCACGTTTTGAACGACAACAGCAGAAATCAACGTTCCACAATTGCTGCCGGTATGCTTGCTCGTCACAGGGCTACTCGTGGTAACAAGGAAGGACTTCTGTACCGCATCGTTACCGGCGACGTAAAATGGTATATGTACGTCAACATGAAGCAGAGAAAAGAATGGCTCAGTCCCACGAAACACGGAACTCCTCGAGCAAAACAAGAGTTGCATTCTCGGAAGACTATGTTGTGTGTCTAGTGGGATTGGCAGGGCATCATCCACTACGAACTTCTTCGGAACAATGAGACGGTCAACGCGGACCTGTATGTTCAACAACTGCATCGACTCCACGACGCAGTGCAACAAAAGCGTCCCGATCGGCGATACGGTGTTCTGCTGCACACGACAACGCTAGGCCCTACATCGCCAATATGACCAAAACCGCCATTCAAGCGCTCAGTTGGGTAGTTCAGCCGCACCTGCCCTATTCTCCGGACTTGGCTTCATCCGATTTTCATCTGTTTCGATCGGTCTCCAACAATTTACGCGGCATATCGTTCAATAATTACGTGAAATTGCGGACGTGGTTGGACAACTTTTTCGGTCCACGACCAGCAGATTTCTATTGCCGATCCATTGAACAACTTGTTGAACGATGGGAAACAGTTGTAAATACTAGTGGCGAATATATTATTGATTAACTTGTTATTTTTTGTTGCTGCCAAGTAAAGTTTTCCAACGTTTGGAAAAATCATTACTTATTCCTCAACCCAGTACTTTTTTAGAGAAATATCTTGTTTACTCGGTCATAAGCTTTCTCTAAATTTATAATGGCAGCAAAAACGTTTTTTCCAACACTTTTGTATTATACGTAATACAAAAATTAGTTAGAACAACCTTTACCATGCATAAAACCACCGTGTACATCCCACACCTTTTTCGATGTAAGACCTTTCACTTCATCGATAAAGACCTTTCCACACACTTCGCTGAAACACCTAGTAGCCTGACACTACTATATTTTCTTGCATTTAATCTGATGACCATTTCTATTTATAGTAACAAACAACGAAAGCGTCCCTGAAATCCTTAGGGCACCATTTCTAACTCCCAGAACAACTGGCAAATTTCACTTAATCGGTCAGTCACCACCATATTTTGACATCTCAGAAGTTATGCGATGCATTCCCGAAGTCCTACCGTTTTGAATACACTGATACGATACCGGGCCGAGCTGGGTTAATCAATTTAATAACCGTAGCCGAGCAATTAGTATATTTCTTCACTGATCTCCTTCGACGGAGTTCTTGGCGCCAAAACTTTATTATATGGGCATACACTTAAACAATTTGAACCAATCGCATGCGTACACATAAATGTGTTCTATGACTGCGCTTTACTGCCTAAACAAATATTTAATTGGCTATGAAAACATAACAATGGCACACATATGAATAAAATTTAGCTGTCTTCTGAACATGAGTATTGGGTCAACTTTGACCTAAATCAGTTCCCGCGAGATAGTTTTAATGAACTTAAACTCCACAGTTCAGTCTTACTACTTCTCAGTTCAGTTCTTGAAATATATTAGTTCAGTTCCTAAACTAACTGCGTAGCAGATGTAACAATAAAAACAAAATGTTTCTACTTACATGGATGCTGCCAAGAATAAATCCAAATTGTGATTGCACCAGTAAAGTAAGACACTTTCCTTTTTTTACATGGAAGATTTCATTGCAGGAGCTGCGTCCCCTCGCGCTACCGTACTCTCACACACACACATCCAGGCGTTTGTTGAGGGAGCATCACTGTGCCTCGTAAGATAAGCGCGACTCTTCACTTCCTCCACAGTAGGGGATGAATGGGGGATGATGATTCCACACTGCAGTGGTTAGCATCCGAACCCGAGCTTCGCTTCTCATTGGAATGACCACTGTCCACTCGCAGACTTCTTAATTCCTCTAACTTTGCTTTCATTGGGCCAACCAGTCGCTAATTTCCATTACGCTTCCAGCCTAGAAATTGCTGCTTTATCACGCGGATTTAGGCATTCCGCTGTCTTTATGGCAAATCTGGCATATCCAGCTGCCTCGAGTTGTCTCCATTTCTTACCAAACGCAGGGAGTTTCGCTCTTCATTGTCCAACTCATATAGCCGATCCAAGGCATCCAATCCAGCCTTTCACATCGGACAGCGTACAGACAACTAAACATTCTTCCTTATTTCACGCTAAGTGCGAAATCTTATTTTTCTGCATGGACCACAGAGAGAGCAATTGCTCTCGAAAATGCCCCAAACAATCTACGAATTTACGATTATTCGCTAAACCTTTTGCCTTCCATCTTCATTAATTTACTGAAGTGGTCCCCTTTGATACGTATACCTCTTTCCCTTATCGTGTTGCCTAGGCTTCCCGTCAGCTGCAGCCTTCGATTTATGACCTAACAGGGCTATTCTGAGACCACCCAGCCAGAGAGAGAATTCTTCGCCTCTTTTCTTTCCAAACCCCCAGATAAAACTTTATCTGATGTTCACACTTTTAAACTTCCAATCAAGCCTCGAACATAACTAATACTTAATTAGTTTCACACATCTACCACGCCCATTAATTACTAAATTAATGACGGGGTAGGTCGTAACAATACGTATGCTTCTCCAAGATAAGATTCATGCAATATTTCAAGGAATTTTGCAGTGTAGGCCTGTACAGTTAATTTTGCATATTCGTGCTGCAATATTAAAAGTATTACTTACAAAACTTGCCATGATTCATTGTTTTCTTCGATTTTCATGGGGTTTTTTTTCGAATACAGTACTATTTGTTCTGTTTATTCTGAATGCGTTTCCAATAAACCAATTCTTAAAATAGTTTTTTTTTTATTAAAAGCATGTTATAAGTAATCTTAACTAAACCATGATGGTGAGCTACAGATATGAGTTTCTGACCTTAAAGTTTGCTTTCACATATGGTATGTCATCTTTCTCATCTCTCTAAAACATCTCATGTATACGTAACCAAGATGCAAATAACAGAATTTTCAGAGGAAGTCCGGGTAAGATAGGACTTCTCCTGCCGTATTAACGCTATGCTCATGCAGTTTCTTTTAATATGTGGCAAGACTTAAATTAAAAAATGAATTCTTCCCACCCTTTTCTTAATTTGCTTGCTACTACAAGTCTGTTTAGTTTCCATGTGGATATATTTCCGAATAAAGTTGAATTTTTATAACACATGAACTTCAACAATACACATCTTTAAATGTAAGTGAATTTCACTAAGAACGTTTTCACTAAGAACGCAAAGGCCATTACCGGACAACCAATTTAGTTTTCAAGTTCTATCCCAATCAGACAGAACTCTTGTATTTACACATGCAGAATAGAAAGCTACTAATGAGGGGCTTTAGGATCTTCTACCCGATTGTCTCGACATAGGCAGAAATCAACTCCTCTCAAACAAAATGTCCGTTGCTCGGATGTTGACTCAGACCGGGTAAATCCTCAATAGCCAGGGAGATAACTTAAGTGACACTGAGATTTTCGTGGCGTTATTCGAATTTCTGCCTGCCAGAATTTCAGGGGTTTCATTAAAACATTATCGCTGATACTAACTCTATCCAATTAAGCCTTAGTATTACGAAGACGTTTATTACGTTACTATTGAGATCTGGATCTAGACTATTATTGATACGTCCGTGTTGCGATGGACATTCTGAATCAGTAGAAATATCAAATATCTTTGATTCGGATTTTATGTAGTGCTACACTGTTGAGCTAATTTGCTAAATTCTTCTCCCACATAGTTTAACCTCAGTCAATCGTATGAAAATGTTCAAACACTCAAATGAATGATGAAATACAAAATGGGTAAAACTATATTAGTAATCCCTTTTATTGGCGTAAAAACGTTTCCATGCTTTCGCACATTAACCAGATGGCTTCTAAAATGTTTTAGTATTTTGTGTATAGTTGGTGTACATTTCCTCTATTAGTTTAGAGCAGGGGTCGTCAACCTTTTAATACGTACAGCCCCCTTTTGTATCTTTGTTCATGGTAAAATTTCATTACCGCTCGCCGGTGGCTCCGTAACTCAATTCAATTCAGTGCAGTGCGAAGTAATTTTGAGGGTAGGGTTTGTAAAATATATGTACTTAAATTTATATTTTTATTTATACTTTATGTATATTCATACATAGATAATTTCAATTTAATGAAATTCTGCATCTCCATCGATACAGCGCCTACTAGTGTGGGATCTGGTAAAATTGAAGAGAATGAAAGTTAAATGTGAAAACAAAGTTTATTGAAATTACCTTTAATTAATGATTGAGATCCTTGAACCTGATGCTGCGAGACTAAATATTTAATATCTGGTTCAATTTTCGTAAGGAACAAACGCGAAAGTCTCTGTAAATGTAAATTAGATTGTTCACTCTTTCCACGCTTTGATGGAGGTGCGCATACTTTCATATATAGTCAGTTAGAATTTTGGCTCCGTGATCTCTTTTTACACCGTCGACATCTTTCTTTGTAATTATACACTTTCTACATTTTGAACAACAAGCAAGACCAAAAATACAGAATAATTCACCTGTTCCTTAATTAGACTAAACAATTTCCAGTATTCACTCTTCCCCTTGTGGTTTTCAACAAGTACGTATTTGTTAGCCTCAACGTCTTTCTCATTCTAAATCCATCCATATTGACAAATAAGGAGTTAATTTCGACATGACATGTCATGGGAACGGGATGTTAGCATATCAATCGAAAACCTCCTGAATACTAAATGTAAGCGATGCGATGCGAAAAGTAACTGTTAGTCATACAGTGAGCTTCGCACGGAGAGAGTGAATGAGCTGAGAAGCAGGCGAATGGCGTTTGTTTGCCTGCACCTTGCCCTGGACAATCGCACTGTAAAGGAACGCAAAGGAAGTATCTTTTTGCGATATGGTGTCGGTATGTCTGGAGTCTGTCGGTGGAAATCTTCGTTGCTTTAAGAAAGAGTCAACAATATTTTTGCATGGCAAATCATTCACTCCGTGGGCACCAGTATCGACTACAGAATTCCAAAACGCGCATTTTTCTTTGGAATATATTTTCTCTTTTCAAAAATAAAACTGGAATAAAATCGGGTCAGGCACTCCTTGACCCGACCCGCGAGAAATTGTTGAGCCGTGACCCGTTTCCATCTCTGGTAGCAATAATTAACAGCAAATTATTTAACTTTTCCAGGTGGTCATAATACTAACAGCAAATTCTGTAACTCTTCTAGGTGATCATCTTCTACGTTACGTAGCTGAACCGGTGCAGATTGGATTTCCTGTTCCAATACAAATCACAGATGTTCGTAGTCCAGGGCAACACCTGAAAGTTTTCAACTTCTGTGAACAATTCTTGAACAATCAAGTTAATGTGGCACGGCGCATTATCCTTCTGAAAGAAGGCAATACTAGAGCGGAATACCTTTGTCAAAAAAGGATGTACCTGCTGTGCAATGATGTTTAGGTATGTGGTAGATGCTGTAGTTTCTTGCACACGAATGACTGAACTCAGGGTTTTGCAGCATAACATTTTCCAAAACATTACACTTCCACAGTTTTTCTTTCCACGGTGCATCCTGGTACCAATACTTCCCTAGGTAAACGACGAACACGTACCTAACCAACCACATAATGCAACAGGAAACTAGATTCATCGGACCAGACTACTTTCTTCTAATCATTGAAAGTCTGGTTTTAACGGCGCGTGCCTGCTTTAGGCGCTGTCGACGGCAAACCGAGATTAGCATGGGCACTCGAAGCGGCCCTGCGTTTCCCAGCCTTATTTTCAGCAAGGTTCGATATCATCTGTGTTGTGACATTGCTCCCGTCATCAGCATTGAAATTTCCGTGGATTTGCATCACAGCTTCCCTTCTGTTCGGTCGTATATATAGTACGGGATAGCCTTCACTCATCGATAGCATCGATGATCCGTTGTCCACCCGAATCTTTTCGGCTGTTCGTGGTTTTTTTACGCTTCCCAACCACAAGTTGAAGAAGCGTATATGCTTCAGCTTTGTCCGTCTGCCTGTCCATCCACCCGCACGGTAACTCGGTAAAAATAGTTCGATTTCGATCAAATTTCAATATGTGGTAGGGGACAACCTGAGAAAGGACCCTATTGAAAATGGACTGAATAGTGTTAAAGGTCAGAACACGAGGGGATCCATTCCATCACCCTTATGCGTCATAACTTCCGTAAAAATGCTTCGATTGAGACAATTTCATGTTTCGGAGATGTACTGAACCGGTTCTGTTTAATATGATGTAAATGGGGTCAAAGGTCAGGGCACAGGAGCGAGATTTATTCTACAGCCATTATTCTCATAACTTGACTAAACATGCTTCTATTGCGACAAAACTTTAGTATGTTGTACCGGTACCGGGGCATACTGAACAAATTCTGTTTAATATCGTGGAAATGGGATCAAACGTCAGGGCACAGCAGCGAGATTTATTCCACAGCCATTATCCTCATAACTTGAGTAATGATTTCTGGTATGATGGAAAGCGTATCATAATCAACGCATAGCATGATTCTACTAACATGTTCAGTCCTCGTACTACTTTTTGAAAGTACAAATCACGGCTGATTATGAGCACTCCACAATACATGCAGTCTCAGAAATACTCTGACCCTATCGTCTGGCAAATTACAAATTGTCCTTTATCAAACTGGCTTAAGTATAAATCAAATAAATATAATTTATGACTACGGAACTTGTGGTGTTGAGATCAAATAAAAATGCCAACGTTTGCCACAATCAAAGGTTTATTATTCACCTGCTATATTTTCGCAGAGCGTTTGGCTCGGCATCATCAGGACGAATGGTGCGTAAACATTCAAATCATTGTGATGTCATCAGAGTTCTGATAATCACGGTTATTAGTGAGTTCTTCCCAGGCGCTTGAAAGAAACGGAGTCGACGTCATATCGTTGACAAGCCGTGAAGAGTTTCGGTATATGTATTGTAGAAAGCTTCTATCAGGTTTGTTCGCTTAAGTCTGCTACCTTTCCCATCTGAAGAACAACAATGTCATGGATTAACAGAGCTCAATATCAGATGTTATTTATACCGTTTAATTACCTTCACAATAACTGTGCCGTTTACCTGCAATTGCTTCAATTTGCACAAAGACTCGTTGGTCATAAAGTTTTGGCTTTTAAATCTATATCACAACATCGGTAATACATGCGGTAACATAACCTTCTCCAATATAAATTTCAGGTACTGTTTGACATTGAATGCAAAATTAAAATGTTGATTTTTCAAAATTTGTTTATAAAAAGCGTTTTCCGATGAACGAATCCATTTTGAACTTGAGGGGAAATGTTACATTTTTACACTGAAATGCAATTTATGTAGCACATCACTTTGATTGTTCACTTTGTATGTTTAAAAACTAAGTCGCATTTGTATCCGGAATTTAATGAAATCGAGCAAACCAGAGTCATTTTATTATAAACTATGACCGATATACAGACTAAAGCGATGGATGCCATTTATCATCAAAAATTTTCCAATTTTGCTTTCACCAAATTGTTTAAAACCTTAGACCCAGAATTGTTTTTCTTTACAAAATGCCGCCTATCCTTTTATGCTTTAAATAGATTTAACTTTGAATGCCTTTTATTTCATGACATCGTAAGTTTCTAGATATTGTGCACTTAACTTCTTTTTTGCCGTAAGGAGAATTTTTAAAATATGAAGAGAGAAAAGTCCAAAGCAAAGTTCATTGGTCTTTTTGTCTTAAACTTCATTCTGTGAGAATCACCAGCTTTGCTCTTTCCACTAAATTAAATCTGTTCTCAAGATTTCTTACTCCCATAGGTGCTTTTTATTCTTAAAATCCTTTGTTTTATTCCCTTTCTTTATGGAAAGGTTTCACGATTAGCGGGTTTTTTGCTGCAAGCATTACAGAAGTGTCGTTCACGAATGAAATTTCTTTCCATTTTGCAGATTTCAAATGATTTCCCTATTAAGACCGCCAACATTTTAACTCCATGCATTCAGTTAATTTCCCTTCTTTGATGTCTTAAATCAGTTTCAACCGAAACGTGTTGTATTAAGATGTAAGAAATAGATAACAAATTTGAGAAACGAATTTCCACGAAGAAATATTCATTTATACATGATAGGCATTAATGCTGGCTTTCTATGCCTCTGCACACATCTACAATAACTAAATCATGGTTAGAGGAATATTACACGGATTATTGGCATACTTTCACTGTATTCCTTAAATCTGATGGTAATCAGATATACACCGTCATGTCACATTTTTGTGACCTCCAGCTAATATCCACAGTGGCGTCGTGGTCAAAGCTATTTACTTCTGATAATTCCTCCGAAATTAGTGCGGGTTCGAATTCCGGTGAGGCATGGATGTTGCGTTTGTCTTACGGCACAGGCTCTCTCCCTTCTCTGGAACCAGTGGCCCTAAATTAGGGATGAACGACTGCTTATATCCCATTGAGTTGATTAGGGTGGTCGTTAAAACTCCAATAAAAAAATATATCCAGAGTAATCGCCGTGTACAGCGCGTACAGCAGCTAGACAGCTTCGGAGTGACACAGTAAGATGCTGGAAGATGTTCACAGAAATGTGAAGCCATGCTGACTGCAGTGCATCTAACAACTTCTGGAGGACGAGTGGTATAGGATCCATAAAGCGAACAACACGATCGAGGTGGCCCCACAGATGCTCAATTGGGTTTACGTCTAGGACATTAGGTAGCCAGGGAAGTACTTTGAAGTCTTCATCGTGTTCTTCCAACCACTCTCGGGCATTTCTAGCTGCGTGACACGTCACATTATCGTTCTGGAAGACCTCATCTGCCCCAGGGAAGACAATCGGCATGTAAGGGTCTGCAAGGATGGATTCATAACGCATTCGGTCCATATTGCCTTCCACAGGTATGAGTGGACCCAGAGAATGCCACAAAAACATTCTCCAGACCATGACCCCACCAGCTTGTGTGCTTCCTGCAATGGTTTAAGAGTGTCTGTTCTCCGATGTTTCTCGCCTTATACGCCGCTATCCATCCGTTCGATGAAGCAGAAAATGTGACTCGTCGGAGAAGGCAATCCTTTGCCAATCAGCGGAGGTCCAATTCCGGTACTTCTGTGCAAATATAAGCATTTTTTGCCGATGCACCTTCGTTAGCATAGGTGCAGTGACCAACCGTCTGCATCGGAGCCCCATACGCAGCAGGATTTGTTGAACTGTCGTTTTAGACACACCTCCGGTAGCCTCCTGATTCATTCGGCCAGTGAGTTGCTCCGCTGTATCGTGTCTATCGGCCCTGACGCACCAACGAAACCGACGTTGACCTCTCACATCAATGGCACGTGGTGCTCCGCAGTTTCCACTTCGCTTATTCGCAATGGGACCATTTCTCCAATCGCGATACACTTTAAACCACAGCAGCACGCAAACAATTCCCAAACTGCGCTGTTTCAGAAATACTGCCACCCTTGGCCCGAAAGCCGATAATCACCCCTTTTTTCAAATCTGATAAATCGCTCCTTTTATCCATGGCAGCAACGAGTTATGTGCGTTCAGAATGCCTATAACACACCTTATTTACCCTCCAAGCCAGTTCACGATACGTGCCTTCTTTCATTGGCTACGCGCTGTTGACGTCAAACGTAGGTGGTCACAATGTGACTAGACTGTGAATAACACTGCGATAAAAATCCGGGTCACTCAAAGAGAACTTTTAGTCTCCTCCACACAGATGATTGTCGAGTGAAAGAAATAAGTGATAGTATGAAGGAGAGATACCTGGTGAGTAAGCTAGATGACGTAAACGCACTTACCCGAGTTCTTTGATAGCGTTTCTGATAAATGAAGTGGAGTGAGCACACGCGCCATCTTTAAGAAGCAGAACTCCCTTTCTGTTGACCAGTGCTGCTTCCTCCTTTTTCAGGTCTTCATGCACACAGTTCAGTTTTAGTACATTGCAGCGGTGATCGTTTGACTGCATTGCAAGAGTTCGTAATGAACAACACACACCACCTGCTGTCCACCATACACACAGCATAACTCTACGTGAATGCAGTGCTGGCTTCGATGCGTTAGGAACTGAGTTACTGGTGGACACCAAATATCAGGAACCTTTTGGGGTGCTGAACTTGAGCCACTTCTCATCACATGTGTATACCCTATCCGAAAATGGTTCCTTCTCATAGAGAGTCATACAAATTTGATACACTCAGCTGTTTGTTCATGGCAGGCAATTCGTGGAAGACCCACTTAGATAATTTGTATGCCTTACCTGCATTGATGCAGATGTCTTCGTACCGATTCATCAATGACTGGGCTAGTTTCTAGTTTGTTTGGCTAATGTCCTGCTAAATATCAACTTTCAGGTAACCAAATATCGGGTAACCACAAAAGTATTTGCCGTTTTTCGAGGGAGCTAAAGAAACATCTTTTAATGATCGAATTTGTGGAGAAATGGCTTTCCGCCAGCGGTATATCATCAGCTGAAATCCCAAGATCCCCTACGCATATGAATCAGATGAGTAAGCAGTTTGGTAGTGAAAAGACTTGCGGTTACAATGGCAGTGTATCAGTGGAGATTATTGGTGGGTTTTTGTTTTGCGAATTTCCACTCGGTTCATCTGCTGCAGAAACAACTCGCCGCAAATGCTGCGTAGGAATGCACAACTAGGAATTGGTTTCGAAAGTTCAGAGACTGAGATGAATCCCTTCAAGTCAAGTCCCGGAGTGGCCGTCATTTGATTATCCAAAATCTGAGCGACCCTCCAATGTGCGGACAGCGGGAAAAATCGAAGAGGCGTTTAACCAGTTAAAGGAAGAACGCCGAATTACATTGAGACTTTTGGCTGAGTCAGTGGCATTGGTAAGTCTATCATGAGATTGTATGCGAGAATCTGGGAAAACGAAAACTTAATGACAGATTGGTACTCCGCACACTGGAGAGGCCTCCCCCAGATCTCGGATCATCATCAAAGGATTCCTGCTTGTCACGAAACCGTACATACCATTTCGGAAACTCTGCTGCTGGAAAATGCTGTCTCCATACGATTCTTTTAACATTCTGTGAGTTTCAGTAGCTGATTTACCAAGTTTAAAAAAAAAAAAGGATGTTTACTATCGGATCTGCCATGGCTGAAATGAAATGGGACGAGAATGCTTGCTATGACTCTTTTTAGGCTGTCTTTGAATGAATATGACTGTTCATCTTCTACCCTATATCAGCAATGTAAATTCTATTGTACACATTTTCTCGAACAATATTACTTTGTAGTGTTTGAAATTTTGAGAACAAATAAAAACTACCAGTAGCCAACATATGCCACAGTTATTCCGAAAAATATGTTGGAATTTTTTAAAATTCAATTTATCTGACTCAAAAGCATTCTAATTTGGCGCTAGATGGCGCTCATAAGTTAGCATAGTAGTGTTTCTGTATGGAAACAACGAAATTTTATTTCTGCCTGATTTTTAGCACGTCTTTTGTAAAAAAAAATGTGCTTATGTTATCGGTTTGTCCATCCATCCCCACGATATCTCTGCCACTATTAGTCCGATTTGGGAAGTTTGAAATATGCGAATGATGATTCTTCATTCAGTTTTTTTACGATAAACAATTTCGCCACTAGAGGGCGTAACTACAGATGTCGAATTCAAAAATACGTTTTATTCCATATATTTGCTTCTAAACATGCGATTGAAAAATCATTTTATCTTTCAATTCCATTTATGTCGAAGAGTGCTTTAGATATAGTTACTTTTTCAAATTACGCATAGATTTTCCGCTAGGGAGCGTAAAAGTAAATTACGGTTTGCCCGATAACTCTTCTTCTAAAACTCCGATTTGAAAAATTCTTTATTCAGCGGATACATCTCCAGATGGAAAATCTTTTGCACATAATTTCAAATTTTTGGTAAAGAATACTTTGGCAACCAGGGGGCACAAGTGTTAATTTTGCTTCTCCTGTACCATAAAATCTGAGCTTCCAAAAATATCGATTTAAAAAATTATTTCATGTACTGATGCCACTCACATCGATAAACCTTTTTGGAATATTTTTTTCCTAAAATATTAGTTTTTCCGCCTGTTGCGTAGATGTACATGTTATTTTTGTCAATATCTCTACTTCTAGGAGTCCGATTTGAAAACTTCTTTCTTTGTTGGATAGTGTTTTCCGTGTGACATGTTTTTCATATAATTTCAAAATGTTCAAGTAGTTAATAAACTTTCCGCTAGGGGGCGTAAATGTAAATTGCGTTTCCCCCTATATCTCTGCTTCTAACTCTCCGATTTGAAAAATTCTTTCTACACAAGATACAGCTCCTGATGGGAAATCGTTTGCACATAATTTCTAATTTTTGTGAAAAATGGTTTGGCCACCGGTTGACGTAAGTATTAATTTCCGCTTCTGATATATTTGCAGCAAAATATGAGCTTCTAAAATATCGATTGAAAAAAGTCTTTTCTTGACCGATACTACTCATATCGACAAACCTTTTGGAAAATTTTCTACTTCAAATAATATATGGTTTCTACGCCAGGGGCGTAGATATTTATCATATTTTTGTCAATATCTCTACTTCTAAGAATCCGATTTGAAAAATTCCTTCTTTGTTGGATAGTGTTTCCGATGCGAAATGTTTTTCCTATAAATTCAAAATTTACAAGTAATTCATAGACTTTCCGCTAGGGGGCACATAGGACAATCGAGTTTTCTGCGTTATTTCTGCTCCTAAAGCTCCGATTTGAAACATTCTTCCTGTATCGCATAAAAGACCGACCTGATGGAAAATATTTTTCACATCATTTTTAATGTTTGGTAAAGAATGGTTAGGCCACCAGGGGTCATAAGTGTTAATTTCTGCTTCTGATGTATTTGTAGCAAAATCTGGGCTCCTGAAAACTCGACTAATTTATTTTTTTTCTTGGACCGATACCGCTCATATGGATAAACCTTTTTGAGAATACTTTCTTCCTTATATAATGCATGGTTTTCCCACCAGGGGACGTAAAGTCACATCTTATTTTTGTCGATATATCTGTTTCTAAGAGTGCGTAAGCTCACGATTCCGTTTACAGCAATATCTGAGGGATTAAAAACCTCATTGAAAATCTTCTTTCTTTCGTCAGATCTATTGTTTTCCATACCGGTTAAATTGACTTTGAATAGATTTGATGAATTTAATTTGCGTCAGAATGGATTCAAAAGACGTGCTATTACACCCGAAAATTCGGTGTCATCTTTCTTGTTCAAATTATAATTAGAACAACAAAAATAAAGTTTTCGAACAGAGGTCATCGCTCTTTCCACATTTATAAGTGAGTCACGGAAAAATTCTCATTGGCCGCCACCGGGAATCAAACCCAGAGTCTTCCAGTTACGCGCCGGATATGCTTCCACTGCGGCCTCGAATTCCTTCCGACTCTCACTAACTGCAAAGCCAATTTGGCAGATTGCTTCTTGGAGCCCTGCACAATGCTGGGGATTCACCAAAGGTAGTAAGTAGCAACTGAACAAATAATTAGAAGGCGAATGAATAACAAATACAGACATTTGACGTGGACCAGGAACATCAAATAGAAGTCATTGCTCTAGGGTGTGTGGGTCTGGAGTAATTCGAGGCCGCAGTGGAAGCATATCCGGCGCGTAACTGGAAGACCCTGGGTTCAATTCTCGATGGCGGCCAATGAAAATGTTCCGTGACTCACTTATTAACGTGGATAGAGCCGATGACTTCTGTTTGATGTTCCTAGTCCACGTCAAATGTCTGTATTAATAAACTTTCTGTTTGTTGCAAAGACTGCATATGCCGAATCATACAATATTTATAATGCTGATTACAAATCTACTTGCTAAATTGTGCTATCGGGCATAGTTCTCGAGTAACCTGTTGTTTCAGTGTACAAATAAAACTTCAATTTAGCATGTATATTTGGCTACAAGCAATTACCTCAAAAAGTAGTTATTTGAGATTTGGTTGTACTACATTCTTTTTAGAATCCAACAATAATCAGCTAGCATTTTAGGGCTCCATTTTTCTTTAGTGATTTTCTATAGTACACATATCCTAATGAAAACATTCTCCATGCTCATCACTTACATCTTCTATGTTCTGTAGGAAAACTTCCAAATGCGAGTGAAGGAAATGTATTTTGATGGACATATTGCCGCCCATGGCCTTATACACTGGCGTGAAAAAATTAAGGACGAGACGGTTTTTCGAATGTAACGACGTGCAGAAGTGCTCCACATTGACTCAAATCATACCATAAGATCCCCAAGATGTAAGAATATGGGACAAGTGAGAAAAACCGTCCAAACAAGGAATCCAAAGGATACAAAGGCACTTTATTGAAAAGGTAGCTTCGAGCATAACTCGACAGAAGACAGAAACGACCATGTGACAGGCGGCTGCCAAGAAAAATCCAGTCTTTAGTAGGGGATATGATCACCCCTGACTGCGTTGCAGGATTTACAATGTCTGTCCATGCTGAGGACGAGGTTGTCAAAGAGCTGTTGAGGCATCGCGGACCATTCTTCTTATAGCGCCAATCGCATCTGTGGAATCATTGCTGGCGGCTGGTGACGTGCTGCCAAGCGTCTTCCGAGAAGGTCTCACACGTGTTCGATTGGATTTAGGTCCGGAGACCTTGCGGGCCAATCCATGCGTTGAATATCTTCACTCTCCAACAGCTCTGCGACAGCCACTGTACGATGAGGTGTAGCGTTGTCGTCCATGAAGAGGAACTCAGGACCCACAGCACCTCTAAACAGACGTACGTGAGTCAGGAGAACCTCTGTACAATAGAGGACACCAGTGACTGAACCTCCTTGGAAGATGTGGAGGTCAGTATGGCTGCCAAGCATGATACCGCACCAAACGATAACTCCGCTACCTCCAAACCGGTCCCTTCCGATCATGTTGGAGGTGTAATTGCGTGTTCCCTGCTCTCTCCAGATGTGTATACGTTCAGAATCCCTCGTCAGACTAAATCTGCTGTCATCCGTAAAGAGAACTCTACCCCATTGCTGATGTGTACAGTTCTTTTGTTCCTGGCACCACAGAAACCGCGGTCTCTGATTAGCAGGCGTAAATGGCACACACCATACTGGTCGTCGTGCAAATAGACCACCTTTTTTCAGCCTCCTGGACACGGTAAAACGCGATAACGGACGTCCAGTTGTTTGTTGCATGTGCCTCGCGATTTCTCCCGCTGTCTGCCGTCTGTCTCTTCTCTCCTGTTGGACAATATACCGGTCCTCCGCCGCCATAATTGCTCGTGGATGACCACTGCTAAACTCTGACAGCTGTTCCTGTCGTTTGAAATGCTCCCAAACGGGTCTGGTACGATTTGTCCAATGCCGATTCGTCCAAAGGTACGACTGGTCCAATGCCGATTCGTCCAATGGGCGATTGGTCTAATTCCGTCCTATCTGTCCGAAGTGCTACTCGTGCTATAAAAGTTTCATCTGTTCTGATTCTATCTCCGATGTTATACGAAAGTACCGGTAGTCCAAAGAATGTAAAAAAAAGTTACATTTCATACGTAATATTGCGGTTGCAGATTTTTTTTTATTTTTTTTTTTTGGAATCGCGTTTTTTTTTTTTTTGTTATACTCTCTTTGCTGCCGCATGAAGTTACTGATGTACGAGCCGTTCAATCCACTTCAATGTTTCTCTTTTGCATGAAATAATAAAAAATACTAGATTTCCGTTTCTGTTTGTAGAATGCAGTGGGGTTCCGCCAACTGCCCAATGGAAACAACTGGTCGGGGTTTGGACAGAGGCCTTTTCAACAGTTTTTATTCCAGCCATATCATATTTATAACGTTTACATATCAAATCAAGTGAATAATATTGCGTTTTTACTTAAACACGAAATATTAATTCATAGGCCTAGTCCTTTTTAAGTTTATATTCTACCGATGTCATATTCGTAACATTTACATAATAAATCAAGTTAATAATATTGCGCTTTTACTTAAGCACGAAATATTAATTCATAGACTCTAGGCCTTTTAAACAGTTTTTATTCCAGCGATGTCATATTCATAACGTTTACATATCAAATCAAGTTAATAATATTGAGCTTTTACTTAGGCATGAAATATTTATTCATAGACTCTAGGCCTTTTTAGGACTTTTTATTCTACCGATGTCATATTAATAACGTTTACATATTAAATCAAGTTAATAATATTGCGCTTTCACTTAAGCACGAAATATTAATTCATAGGCCTACGGCCTAGGTGCCTTGCAAAGACATCAGAAATGATACGATGAGTGCTTTTTTATAAAGTTTTATAAAATGTTTACAAATACCAAATATTTAGGTTGTAACTTAAAATCTTCTAAAAGATCCGCTACCTAGGTGCCTGTTAGATAGCTGAGAAATGATAAGATGAGTGCCTTCTATTAGGTTTTATAAAATATTTACAAATACGAAATATCTAGGTTGTAACTTAAAATCTTTTAGAAAGGTCCGCGGCCTAGGTGCCTTGTAAAGACCTGGGAAATGATTCGATGAGTGCCTTTTATAAGATTTTATGGAATGTTTACAAATACCAAATATCTAGGTTGTAACTCAAAATCTTCTAAAAAGGCCCGCGCCTAGGTGCTTTGCAAACAGCTGAGAAATGCTCCATTGAGTGCCTTTTACCCAGTTTATGTAAAACGTTTACAATTACCAAATATACAGAAATTATCTTTCAAAAGGATATAAAGAGGAGAATAATTTAAATTATTATTCATTTCTGGAAAATAAAGTTTACCGTTGGTAAGATGATACCATTCGACGAATCGGCGTTGGACCAACCGGCATTGGACAAATCGTCCGGGACCGCTCCAAACTCGTGAAACGATGCTGAGAGTGATCCCGAACTCCTCGGCTACACTAGTCACACTTCGACCTTCTTCCAACTTCCTAATTGCGCAACCTCGAGTAAAGCCATCCAGATGTTGTCTACTGGATTGCCTGTTGGCCATATCATACGGTGGCAGCAACTCGACGTCGTTCAAACCGATGTACACCGTGCAATGCCGCCCCGGTGGCGCAGTGGTCTAAGCGATGGCCTCTGATCATTCGTCCGTAAGGGGTCCGGGTTCGAATCCCGGTGAGGCATGGATGTTGTGTTTGTCTTACGGCACTGGCTCTTTCTCTTCCCTGGAACCAGTGACCCTAAATTAGGGACGGGCGACTGCTTATATCCCATTGAGTTGCTCACGGTGGTCGTTAAATCTCCAATAAAAAAACCGTGCAATAGCTTTCACCGAATTGCTGAGCGTACCCCCCCCGAACCTACGTCATGCTGCATATATGCGCATGCCCTACCGTAGCGGACCCTAGTCTGTCTTCTGAGCGGTCTTTCGGTCCGTTCTGCCTGTTCGTTTCGCCTCTTCGTCCTTAATTTTTGTACACCAGTGTAGTTTGCTAGAAGATCAGTAAAAAGTGCTTTATAATTTTCTGTCTTCCGGTTACCTAAGACGTTCAGTACCACATCTTTAAAGGACTTCCATGCAGCAGCTTCAGTCTCATTCAAAGTGCCTTCAAATGCAAAATCAAGCATAAGTTTCCTTATTTGTGGACCTATAAAAACGCCTTGTTTAATTTTGACTTTAGATTTTTGGGGAACTTGTTCTTTAGAAAAGGAAAGGCTTATCCATCTTTATCCAATGCCTTTACAAAATGTTTTATCAAACCCAATTAAATGTGAAGCGGTGGTAGGTACGCGTTCTGAGGACTTACTAAAAGCTCAGCAACAACATTTTTATTACCTAGAACTAAGGACTCTTTTAGACCAGGTCTTTTTAATGTAATGATAATTTATGTCCATACTGTTCCATTCACAGACGAAGCAGCAGTGCATTTTGTGTATCCAAATTGTAGACCAAAGAGTAAAGCAATCACTTTAAGATCGCCACAGATATTTCATGAGTGTTTTTTTGTACACTATACTTTCACGCAACAGTTTCGTATTTGCACGTTTCTTTTATGAAAGCAGCATATGCAACAGGTACTGACTGATACATGTTTCCTTTATGAAGGATAGCTTATTTTTGTGGAATCTATAAAAAGTCTTAATTCTTCAGGTTTGCGTTGTTGTCCTAAGGCTTCAAAGAATAAGTCTATATCATTGCAGTACACGAGATAATCACTCTTCGAAAATGTGTTGAAACTCTTGCTGTCGTCGACAAAAACTACATACTTTTTTACTTGGTTGTAAAGGATTCCATCCCTTCAATCTTGAAGCCAATATTTCAGCCTGACTTTTTGCTAAATGGAGGTCATGAACCAAATCATTTAATTCCTCCTGACTTGTAAAGTGAGGCACAGAATCTTTCGAGAAACCAGGGTCTTGTTGTACTTCAATATCTTCTTCGCTGTGAAGATTTATTTCATCAGTATCTCTACCATTTAAATTCCATGACTGTGGAGGTACAGGAACAGGTGGATCTGGATCATGAGGAACAGGTCTTATGACCGAAGGAATACTGAGATACTGAATCGTGTCTTTGGTCTTAGCTGTAATTCCAGATATCTAAGTGATGCAGAAGTAGCAGTCTGTTGAGTGGTCTTTCGGTTCTCTCCAGACCACTGGTACCGCAAATGGCATTTGACGTGATTCCCTCAACCAACCAATCAACAAAGTTACACATGAATTACAAGTGTGAGGCGCCCAAGATTTATCTTAATCACCCATTTTGCACTGGAAATAAAATTCATACGGTTTTCTAATCAACCGTGTGAAATGTCGCCTTTTAGACTTTAAAGTAAATTGTCCACAAATGTATCAGAAACTGCTTGGATGGTTCACAAAAGTACGCGGCATTGTTTAACGTACGCTTTGCACAATTCACATTACCTTTTAAAACCACGAGGAAATGCACTTCCTCCAATACCGATTAAATGCATTCAGTGACAAAAATTCTGCTTCCCAGAAGTAATGGCGCCATTATGTCTACTCTCAGAGACACAGCTATCTTCATTGCAGACAGATGTCTCCGTTGGGAAACATAGGTAAATTACTTTAATTAACACAACATTCACCCCAATTGAGAGTTCCATTACAAGAAACTGGAGCTCAGTCGAGCAATTGTGACTTCATATTTGGTTCAGCACCCGTAAATACACACAAAACCGTTAGTTTTCTTTGTAACAAAACCATTGTTGTTCAGTGTTATCTGAGCCAAACAGAAATCATTGAATAGTGGCAAAAGTGAGATTGGAATCTTGTGGTCTGTAGATAATCTTAAATCCTATCGAACGTTCATTTTTTGAAGAGAAAATGTGAACATTAACAGAGAACCCTGGAATTCGAGCTATAGAAAATCCGCCTAATTACTGACCTCCACCTACTTACTCTACGCTCAAATAACATCATTGGTTAAAACTTAACAGCGCGTACTTTGTCTTTCCTCTGTGGAGCCAACGGGAGACTGCTTTCATTCTGAATATGGTGATGTCTGCAGAGATTCGCTGACGCCCACTTCTGGGACAGTCTGTCACGATATAAAGGTTCATCGTACTCCATCTATCGCAGGTGAACCTTAACACTCATTCAAAATCAGCTTTAATGACAGTCCTCAGCCTGTCGGTACCGGTATAAACTAGTTTTAGGATGATTGCCCAAGGACTGCTGTCTTCTGGCATGCACGTGATATTTTTATACCACTACTGTTATGTCAGTTATGGGGTCAGCACTGGAACTTTTTGGACGTAGGTTGCATTGTATCACATTCAGGAAACATATGCTATTATGGATAGTTTTTTTATATAATTATAGTTTAATATTTTTATCGACATAGTCTTTGGCAATTATAGCACATTTCTACCGCTACTCTAGTGCCTAAGTCTGGTAAAAAAAAAAAAAAAAAAAAAAAAAAGTATTGGTCTTCCAACCACGCACTCACAACTGAGATCACCACCCAGTCGGAGGAAAATAATTTCTTAATGTTTCCCTTTACGAGCTTGGGGGTGCAGAAAGACGTCCAAAGCGTAACTACTTAAAAACGGGGAGTATGTTGAAGCAACTGAAATCCTGCAGTTGGCGCAGTGATCTTCGCCACCTGGTAACTTGTATCAATGGCGTGTTCTGGCTCACATAAGTTAACATTTTGCATCGAGCAGAACCACCACATAAAACAAAGTATACCTGGAACATGTGTAAAATTTCTTCCCTTTGCGAGGAAATATTTATTTTCGTTAAACATGTTTAGATTTTTTTTAATCTGTCGAAGATAATTTCAAAGTTTTGATACATCTCGCAGAGTAGAAAAATGTCGGAAGTTTCGATAAATCTCTTTTGATACATAAATGTTTTGATACATCTCTTTTAATACATCAAAAAAGTCGGAAGTTTTGATACATCTCGCAGCGTAGAAAAATCATGGAGCAAAAATAAAAAAAAAGCAATTAGAAATAAGTGGCCCTACAGTTAAAATAGTTGTGATGGAACGAATCGGGGACGAAAAACAGTGTGAAGAAAAATAGAAGTCTTGAAGGAAAAGTTGCTGCTAAAATCGAATAGGAAAAAGAAACAACTCTATACATTTCTTCCGCTACATATACATAAAAAGTTTGAAGTCATGAACGCAGAAATCTAGTAGGAGAATATATTAAGTTATAGAGGGAAAAAAAACTTGCTGAATATGTCGTTAAGAATCAGATTGCTAGTGGAAGAAGTAATTCAGTCGGCGTGAGTTGAGAATTTTTTCTTCGTTGGTTTTGTTTTTGTTGCTCATATTAATAATTTGTGTAACAAGCTGGAACATGTACAAATCCTTTCCTTTTGCAAAAAAAGCACGAATGAAATCCTATAATGATTGATTTTTCGATAAACATTTTAGGAAGTGGTATTCAACAGATAAAGAAAATCTGGAGTTCGAAAACATCCCGCTTCATAGAAAAAATTAGAGAAGTAAATGTGTTAGCCATCCTACCAAAAACTAAGAAAAAAGGATAAACTTGAAATGGAAAAATAATTAACTCCTGCAGAAGATAACTAATCCAATTACTCCGCGTGCTACGTCGTTAATATCCAGATGGAGATCTCGTGCCGAAATAAATTCTGCTGTACGCTGTACCGCTCGTGGATTTAAAAGATTAGGTCCCTGTCTTGATGCTGGGCATTGAAGTGAGTGATTTGTTAAACTCGTTAGGAAAATTTTCCCCGAGTGATAATGTCGCAGATCTGACACACGGAGTCAATTAAAATTCCTAAAAAGCTTCGGAAAATTTCCGGGAACTTCTAAATACAAAGTTTGCCCAACTGCCACCACACAGTGAAGCACATGATCGACAAAAACCTTCCTCAGGACGACCCAAGCTGGCACACTCACCTTCTCTACATGATAGCAGCCATAAGCACCTCATGACTCCGTCGGAGCTATGCGATGAGCGTGGCTTCTACATAGGTTAACGTTAGGCTACGCCGTAGCCGCGGCAAACGGTTTTGTTAACCGATTTGAGCCAGACTGCCCCATTTTTTGCTAATCTGACAGGACATTCTGAGTTCGTAATGGAATCATGTAGATTCCATATGGAGTCTACTGGATTCCGTTACGAGCTTTAGATGATCTGTCAGGTGATAGAATGTATATAGTATAACGAAGTAAATTTCTCCGTCATTTCTGGTCTATGCCGGGATTCGAACCAGAGTCCGCTTATTCCGGAACAAGTCGCTCTACCAACTGAGCTACGCAGACGTTCATTCTGATTGCTATCTGCTTTTATGTCGTGTGCGTCCTGCTGGCAGGTACGTCACATCTCCCCCGAAAGAGAGCCGGGGGCATGGCCCACGGGTCAGCCGTGACCATGAATCGTTGCAGGCAGCCATCCACTGTAGAACGTGCACTTGAGAACTCCCAGTGAATCTGGTGTGTGGAATGCAACGTCACACACATTTATTTTTCGAAGCGCTGGAGAAGAGATTCTCTGATTTTTCCTATCTCACGGTGTGGAAAAAACATCACACCAATGCGAGATTTTGAACGGTCTGGTCATCCGGATAGTTCTGGCGCATTATAACGAAGTAAATTTCTCCGTCATTTCTGGTCTACGCTGGGATTCGAACCCGATTCCGCTTATTCCGGAACAAGTCGCTCTACCAACTGAGCTACGCAGACGTTCATTCTGATTGCTATCTGCCTTTATGTTGTGTGCGTCCTGCTGGCAGGTACGTCACAATAGGTTCCACAATGAGGTCTCTAACGACCAGGATTGGTGAACACCAATACAATGTAAAATCAGGCGTACTGATAACTGCATTGTCCCGATTGATATCCCAAGGTTCCCATTTTCGTGTGTGCAATGGGTCCACCACACTGTGACTACCCTAAGTACGAAATTTGAGGTGCTGTTTGCAATAAGCTTATTCATTTATGAACACGGGAGTTCTAGTTGTAAGAACAAAAAACCCTATAATATTCCAACAGCATGGAAATCATTATATTGAACGTTAACAATAGCATAAATTTGGGCTTTAACCTACATTGACTCTTGAAATGTTATGTCAACCATGCTCAGATGGTTTTGCGCGTCTCCAATATGACGTATTTGTTTGGTATAATCACACTCCACTTTTTTTTAAATATATTATATACACACTCCACTTTTTTTTAAATATAATATATACACCACTCTTGATTATTTACACATCTGAAGATGGGCTCACTGCGAACTTGAAAGGTCTCGTGTTTTTAATTATGACAATATTTTTGTGCTTTTAACTGTAAATAAAATGTTTAAATAGGTCATTAGTTTTTTAATTGACAATCTATAAACCATCGTGCAGAAACGAAAATTTTAGTATTCACCTGTGACCAGCATAAAATATTTATTTATAGTTATTACAGCCAATTATAGACATTCGTTTCCCTGATTGCCTGCTTCCTAATGCTATCCTAAATCTACTCCAGCTTTAATAAGGGTTGACACAGAGCTACTAAAGCACTATAGTGTGTCGCTTCTTGTTGTACCTACGGTATGATTTGTGTACATTCTCAATATTGGTCAAAACTGCGGAATTGTCCACAGCGGACAGAGTGAAAATATTTGTTCTGCATGAAGAGGTATGATGTAATGAATCTATACAGTTATAAGCCTAGTGAAGAAAGCAAAAGACGCAGCTGATATTAAAAGTATGCGTCACAGTGGAAGCCTAGATCCACTACAACCAGAGAGGACAAAGTGCTCAGAAATCTAAGCTTGGCAGGCAGGAAGCTCAAATCACCTGAATTGCTTCAAAGATGGTCTGAAGTGACATGGTACTATTAGTATATCAACTGTTAGGAGGAGGCTAATTCACTATGATTTACGGGGCTTCAAATGCACGCGTAAACCACTGTTAACTGTAAATCAAAAACAGCGTAGACTTCAATGGGCAAACCAGCATATCTAATGGACAACCAAGCAATAGGGAAATGTTCTTTTCAGTGATGAATCAGAATTTTGCCTTAATGTAAATCAGAGTAGTGCCTATGTAAGGAGATTCAAACATGAAGAATTACATCCAAGTTGTTTAGTGACTACTGTTAAGCACCCGGTGAAGGTCATGGTTTTGTCCTGTCGAGAATTTTCATGTTCGTAAATCTCGGGGAAACTGATCACTTCGCTGAGATTTACGGGGAAAAAAAAAGAATGAAAATTCTCTCCAGTCTACGCGTGAAAATTTCTGTTTGGAGGAGGCGGTGAAGTGAGGGAATAAGGGCCATGTTCGCTCATTTCTCAGCCCTGACCAGACAAACAAATTTTCATGCGGAAAAAGAGGGGGATAATAAGAATTAATTTTTTTTTATTATTAATTTACTTTTTTACTCTTGTAAGATAGATAGAAAAAGACGAGCAAGAAGTCACCATCAACCCTTTTCTAAAACAAAATTATTTGCTATTTATCACGGAATGAGGGGAAAGCGTTCTTGTAAATTGCGCAAAACCCAAAATCTTCCTTTCAGAGTTCTCCATTTTAGGCAGTTTTAGAAATCTCTGAGAAGTGTCACTAAAGTTCCTTTAAGCAAGCGTGAGGCTATTTTTTAGATCAGCATGCTGGCAGGAGGGTACAGCGTTCCCCTGCCTGAGAGGTCAAAAAGGTTACGAGTTTGCGTGGGAGAGAAAGTTCGTTGGGGGCCAAGATATGTGCGGGACTGCGGTTGCTATCCGAAATGTTAGCCAATGAGGGGTCGTCTGCTTCAAGCACCCAGTTTCTTTGGAGAAGTGCGCGCTGTCTTTTTTCGTTGTTGACCGAGGTATAAAGTCGTGCGGAAAATTCAGCCACAATATCTCATTATCGGTAAATGGAGTGTCCAATGACTCAACAAAAATGAAAGTAGTAGACGACAAATCTTGTTTGAAAAGAAGAAAGTGCTGTCCTTACGATAGTTTTCCTGGCGTGGGGACAAGTTTGAGTCGTAACTCGTATTAGCCAGCAAAAATGATTTCCTGTCATGGCCTGCACAGTCACCCGACTTGAACATTATTGAACCACTCTGGGATGTTTTGGAGGACCGATTCAGGAAAGGTTTTCCTCCACCAATATCACGTTTGAAGTAGCCACTTTTCTGCAAGAAGAATGGCTTCAAATCCCTTCGGCCACTGTACAGAACTTGTATCGGTCCTTTCCACTACGAATTGCAGCTGTATTGGCGTCCAAAGGAGGCTCTACACCGTACTAATAAATTGTTGTCCTGAATCCGTGTATTTCAGTTTCGTTGTGCACCCCCTGTAGCTACAGGAACAACTATGGCATTTTTGAAATACCCATTAAATTTCGTATGCAATAACATTTAAGTGGAATAATTACGAAAATTTAGTTAAAAAAGAAATTGAACTTAATATTTAACGGTTTTTGCAGGTGATGCAATACTTTTGCGCACAAAAAAGCAACGGCAGAGTTCCAAAGCATACAAAAGCATCGGCAGAGTTCCAAGCATACAAAGAAGTTGACAGAGTTCGAAAGCATACAAAGAAGTTGACAGAGTTCCAAAAAATACAAAGAAGTTGACAGAGTTCCAAAGCATACAAAGAAGTCGACAGTTCCAAAGCATCGGCAGAGTTCCAAAGCATACAAAGAAGTCGACAGAGTTCCAAAACATACAAAAGCTTCGGCAGAGTTCCAAAGTATACAAAAGCATCGGCAGAGTTCCAAAGCATACAAAAGCATCGGCAGAGTTCCAAAGCATACAAAAGCATCGGCAGAGTTCCAAAGCATACAAAAGCATCGGCAGAGGTTCCAAAGCATGCAAAGGCGTCGGCAGAGTTTCAAAACATGCAAAGGCGTCGGCAGCATTCCAAAACATGCAAAGGCGTCGGCAGCATTCCAAAGCACACAAAGGCGTCGGCAGAGTTTCTAAGCATATTGATGTTCCATTTCCAGCGAGCTAAAGAAAAAAATGATTACGAAGATCTTGTGGCTCACTGAACCTTTGGGGACAATGTTAAGTTTCATATGTTGATATACAGTCGTGTCACATAATTGCGACCACATCCTACTTTTGACGTCAACAGCGCGTAGCCAATGAAAGAAGGCACGTGTCGTGAACTGCCTTGGAAGATTTATAAGGTGTGCTGCAGGCGTTCTGAAAACATTTCGTTCGTTGCTGTCATGGTTAAAAGGAGCGATTTATCAGATTTGCAAAAAGGAATAATTATCGGCTCTCGGCCCAAAGGCTGGCAGTGTTTCTGAAACAGCGCAATTTGTGAACTGTTGGCGTGCTGCTGTGGTTAAAGTGTATCGTGTTTGGAGAAATGGCATCATTGCGAATAAGCGACATGAAAACTTCGGAGCATCACGTGCCATTGATGCGAGCGGTGAACGTCTGCTGGGAAATAGTGAGGGCCAATCGACACGCTACATTGGAGCAACTCACTGGCCGAATGAACCAGGGGGCTACCTGAAGTTTGTCTGAAAGGACAATTCAGCAAATCCTGCTGCGTATGGGGCTCCGATACAGACGGATGGTCACTGCACCTATGCTAATGAAGGTGCATCGAAGAAAAAGGCTTACATTTGCACAGCAGTATCGAAATTGGACCTCCGCTGATTGGCAAAGTATTGGCTTATCCGACGAGTCACGTTTTGTGCTTCATCGAACGGATAGACGTTGGCATTAAAGGCGAGAATTACTGAAGAACTCATACAATCTGGTGGGGGCAGTGTTGTGGTCTGTGGAATGTTTTTGTGGCATTCTCTGCGTCCACTCATACCTGTGGAAGGCAATATGGACCGAATTCGTTATTAATCCATCCTTGCAGATCACGTACGCATACTTGCCGATTGTCTTCCTTGGAACAAATTGGTTCTTACAGCACAATGCGACGTGTCACACGGCTAGAAATGTCTGAGAGTAGGTGGAAGAGCACGGTGAAGACTTCAAAGTGCTTCCCTGACCCCCTAATTCCCCAGACCTAACCAGAATTGAACATCTGTGGGACCACCTCGATCGTGTTGTTCGCTCTATGTATCATCCACAACTCACACTCCAGCAGCTATCTGATGCACTACAGTCAGCATGGCTCCACTTACCTATGAACACCATCCAGCACCTTATTGAGTCACTCCCAGCCCGTCTACCTGCTGTCCGCGCTGCACGCGGCGGTTACTATGGGTGTTAGCTGGTGGTCCCAATAGTGTGCCCGTGTACTTCGGATCAATTTACTTTATTAGTCTACTTTCACCTGGAGGAAAGATAAAGGGTATTAAATCTGAAGATTTAGAGACCACTTCCTGATATCAGAGTAAAAACGATTGATATATCCTATTCGGGCACAGAAAGGAACCATGTATTTTAAAGCAAAGTAGGAGGAATTCCTCTTATCTTTACCGAGAGTAATAAGATATTTGTTATTCGCCGCCATGTTGGTCCTATATGCGGTCTACTAGTCGCTGATGCTCGGGAAATGCAGTTTTACAACCGGTTTCCACCACATTCTGTTTCTCTGGAGACTAAATTATGCACATTCTCGCGGCTCCTAACGTTTTATGAGTGTTGCTATATCTAAAATGTTCTTTAAAACCAGATACTTCCGTTTTCATTTTTCTCGAAAGAAACTGAACTACTACTATTCGTGCACTAAGATAATGCATCGGCAAATCACAACGCATGGAGTGACTCAAATAATAATCGCGGCCTTTGTTCTGAACGATGGAGCAAATGTACAGAAGTGATGAATAAAAGAACAGATATTGTTTTACCTTTTGTAATGTGAACAGAACCGAAGGAAGGATGGCTCCAGCTGAGAAGTGATTACGACACCTACCTAGATTTTTCTCGTTGAATTTCCTCATCAGAGAAATGGAGCAAATAAAAATAAATCCTAGCGACGCTTTCAAATGGTATGATAGCGAAGAAATATGTTTTTGTGTTAACAATACAACGAATAGGAAAATGGTTACTTTGTTCTAGAGAAATCGTTGGTAGAAAAGAACGTTCTCCATAAAAATGTATGCAGTTTTTTTGTTTGTTTTTTGTGCCTTCAATCGCCTAAAAACAGAAGATTTATTATTGTATCGTTTAATTTTTTTTTTTGCCCGTGTCTACCTAGGAAATTCCGATTTTATTTCTTCATACCCATGCAAAAACTAAAATTTACTTTCGAATCACCAGTGGTATCACGTGTAATAGTGTTGCCGTATTCTGAGGTACTAGCTTCATATCATGCGTCCCAGATGATCACGGGTTTAAGTCCCGGTTGAGGTATGGGTGGTGTGTATTTCGAACTGCACTGGCCTTTCCCTGGAACCTGTGCCCCTATATAAGGAGAAACGAACTGCCTTAGCTCTCTGAGTTGTTCATAGAGATCGTTAGATCCCGAAATTATACATACATATCATCAAACAATCAACTGTTGAAGATCTCCTCGTGTTTCTTCCATAAATTTGTCTTAAGCTCGTCTTCATGTCACTCCCGCAAGCTTTCGAATTTCATTCACTCATATCACAAGTGACCTTCTTCTGGGTCTTTCCCTGTCGCTCGGAATCCAGTCTAAAATTTCTGTTGTCCATCGGTGGTCTGTCTTTCTGGCAATATGTCCAGCCCATTGGCATTTCAGGGATTTTACTCTGATCATGATGTATTCCACTCTTGTCATTTTCCTTATCCATGTGCTCCTATTATCTTTCCTGGTTACCCGAAGCATGCATCTCTTCATGCTTCTTTCAGTGGTCTGCAACCTATGTATGTTTTTTTAGTTAAGGTCCATGTCTCTGCTCCAGTATGTAAGCACTGGGATGATGCATTGACTAAACACTTTTTTCTTTAACGTATAATGGCACATTGCTCTTAAACATTGTACTGTTTCTTCCAAAAGCTCTACAACCAAGTTTTTTACGCCGACTAATTTCTTTCTCAATGGTACCCTCGCCTGATATCTTCTGTCCGAAGTAAATGTAGATTTCGTTTATCTTCAGCTTTTCCCCATCAATCGATAAATCTTCATTTCTTGTAAAAGTACCCTAGATCAGTTTTGTCATCTGAGAGTTCATTTTTAATCACGCTTCTTCATTCTTGTCAGCGGGTTCCTGGATCATACTCTGCAGCTCTGAAGGGGAAATTGCAAAAATGGCGTCATCAACAAAACGAAGGTGAGTTAATCCCCATTCATATGAATTTGGAATCAATCGGGTATTTTATTCGTTGAATCTTCATTAATATTCATCCCTTTGTTTTCCCAGTTCCATGATTGGAAGACATTTTGCAGTGTGGCATTAAAGTTTGGGAGATATGGGGCTCCTTGTCTCACTCCCTTTGCAACTTTTCTTCGTGCTGTGTCCTCAAATAGCCTAACCTTTTCATTTTCATAGATGTTATTAATAATACTAATGTATGCATCTTGAATACCGCAGGTTTTCAAAGCCATAGCAACTGCTGTTGGTTTCACAGAATCAAAGGCCTTTTCGTAATCAATAAAAGCCATACATAATGGGAGTTCATATTTCCTCGCTCTTTCAGTTAGTTCTCTCAATACATGGATATGAACTGTAGTGCTGTAGCCACCCCCAAATCCAGTTTTTTTTCTCTCGGTGGAGACATGTTCAGTGTTACCTTCAAGGCATGTGAAAGAACCTTAGTGAAGATTTTATAAATCACTTATAAGAGGCTGAAGAGCGCCTAGTTTCTGAGATCCTCAATGTCACATTTTTGTATGTAGCAGAATGATTGTAGATTTGTTCCAGTCGTCAAGGATCTTCCCTTCATTGAGATACCTAGTGAGAACTTTGGCGAGTCTAGTTTCAATTTCTCCACTTTCTTCTGGTATAATATCAAAGGTAATTCCATCTTCTCCTAGGGCTCTTCCCCGTTTCATATTCATAATCGTATGTGTAATTTATTTCTACTGGCAGGACACTTTTTGGTTATGTTTGATCCAAATCCATTTGTTCTCTCTTTGATGTAAGGTTGTCATTTTTATGACTATTTTCTTGTCACTCAACATTTACTTTCTTTTCACATCGTTCTTCACTTTGCCTTGACTTCTGCTGTTTCACCTTTCTACCCGTAACTACTACATTACACTTTTCAGCAGGTAGTTTGGACATCCTCATATATTTCCAGAAATCCTGGTTGGTCGGTGGATTTTTGTGGCGCAAGGGCCATGTTTGGCCAAAGAGCGCCAGACACAAGGCAATCAAACAAACCCAGAAATCTTGTACTTCTGTAATCAGTTTCTCTTCGTCCGTCCGTCTGAACACATTGTATCATCCTTTCCAAAACTTGGATACGAAAAATATTTGGTTTGGTTACTCGCTGAACAAGTTCCCGGTTCTCACTAGGAACAGCAACATAACTGTATCCACGCTCATATGGTAAATCTATTTACAAAAAGGGGGTTCCAGAAGTCTGTATCGGATAGAGGTAACTCTGATTTTTTTTTCAATTGCCCCGTGTTTTATCAGTCAATCGAAAACACATTCGCCAGACTTATTATTTGCATTTTTACACTCTTCTGATCTAATATTATGACCTACTAACTTATTGGACCTGCTTTCGGTCTAATAACAGCTTCAATGCGGGGCGGCATTGACTCAGACCACGGGAGATACCCTAAAATATTCTGGATAAAATGACGTGTCTGAATTCATCAAGGGTGCAAAGCATTGGTATGGGCCGATTAATGTTCATCAAGGTGGAATTTGAAAGGCAGAAAAACACAGCACGTACTTGGAATTGATACTCTAACCATCCCTGCACAATAGGGCGCTTGTGGCATGAGATATTGATGGCTTGTGGCATGAGATATTGATGGCTTGTGGCATGAGATATTGATGGCTTGTGGCATAAAATATTGATATCTTGTGGCATGAGATATTGGTACATGAGATATTGATGGCTTGTGGCATGAGATATTGGTACATGAGATATTGATGGCTTGTGGCATGAGTTATTGATTGGTGCATGTGCTATTGATGACTTGTGGCATGAGATATTGATGGCTTCTGACATGAGATATTGATTTTCTGAAAAAGTCCAATTCGAAGTGGATAAACGGAAGATATTTAGAACATTTGATCTGAAACAATACCTATTTAGGGTCTGGCGGTGAAAATGTGTTCAGCGAGAATAAAAAGACCCAGTGATGTCAACAAGAAAATTCCTCATACCACGATACTCCAGCTGTTGTCCTGTTTCGGTCCAACTTTACAATTTGACATTAGGAATTCTCCCAGCCTGCGTCAAATACAGACCTATCAATCTGCATATTGTAGCTTGGCGTGGCCTCACTAGACCAGCTAAATCTCTCCCAGTCGTCCAATCCCGGTGATCCTGTGCCCACTATTGGCAGAGCTATCGATGAAGGTCCATCAAAATGTGCACATGAATGTCCTGCCGAATTAATATGCCCATGAGTGAGAGCTGCCATTGGCTTGTGTGCTTTAAAACGTTCCTCTGTGCCCCGTGATTGCATTCCACCCAGGGGAGAATTCACCTTCTCAGGAACCTCGCTCACAGAAAGCACTACTAAGCTTACTCGTACTGTTTCAGATTTTCGGTTTTGCCCATCCATATTTGTTAGCTTATTCACTAAAACGTATTCAGTTATGACTGCCGTGAGGATTTTAGGGCACAACACAATGTCATTAACATCAGACTTCCTCTTAATTTCTCCGTCCATGACACTTCGATCGATTGCTTTAAGAGTTGAAGTTTCCTTTTGACAAATGTAGAACAAGAAGTCTAGCACGGTACTCTTATTTTGCTGGTGATAAACATCACCTGTCTTTTCCTTAGATTTTTGTGATCCTCTCACACCTTTGTCTAGATTGCTTACTAAAGCTTCAGTTTCGTCTTTTCGATATTTTTCCACCTCAAATTTAGAGTCCACTGTAGCGACATATTCACACTATTAACATGTTTAAAAAAATTTTCCTTTTTTGTTTTTTCTAAGATTCTAGCTTCTCTTACTTTTTCTTCCATTTCTGAATTCCTGAAAAATGCTGGCACTTCATAACAATAAACATACAATTCAGCTATATACTGATACGTCTGACAGTTTATATTATAGAAAGAAAATGGATATGCAAAATCAGCAATGCGATTCAAGAAATAAGTCTCCTACTTACTGAATAATAATTAAATATATAACAGCAATAATTGTGTGACTAATCAGAATACATGATAACAATTGACATCAGCATTGCACTTTCTTTCCGGTTGCTTCTCTCAAATGCTGAAGAAACATAAACCCCATCGTGGTACAAAAAAAGTTACTCCTATCAATAGCCCCTTTACTATTCATCACTGTTTCTCTTATTGCCTCTTGGTTCTTCTTCTTCTGCCTTCTTCAATAATAATCGCTACCTAATGGTCCAATATAACCGTACAGGCATTCTCCAATATCTCAACCGTGTTCCCCACAAACTCACTCCACCCGCATTTGAAACGTCTAAACAAAACACCGTCTCATAAGCTAGGACTCTCATAGTCGGCTAAGTAACAAACCCCTTCTACCTTCCCCCTAACGCATGACAGAATTGCTTATGACACTAGCCTTCTACAGAGCCATTGAACCTTCAACTTCTCTATCACCTGATTTCACCCAGCTAGTGAGTTTTTCTCCTTTCATGGTGTACGCCTCCTGTAATTTCCATTGCTACTTAAACTACCCCCTCCCTACCCCACTCTTTTTTTCCCACGACTTTAAATTAAGGGATTTACATATGGTAGCTTCATAATACTTATCGATTTGTGTGGGGTTAAAGGTTTGAGATCGAAACTATAAGCTACATGCCTATTCACATTATTCCTTCTAAATTTTTTGGAACACCGATACTTAGTTTAATCTTTCTTTCCGAGATGTGTGTGTAAGAATTGGGGGCCCTCCTTTGGCTCTGGGGCCTATCGCATGTGGCACAGTGTGCGCACTGGTAAATCCACGTCCACCACTAAATAAGGGATCGCGATATTATTCCGGACAATACGTAATAACTGGCGTTCATCTCGAATGCCAATCACTTCGGGTCTTCCGGGTGCATGCCCCTCTTTAGAGCATTCCAGTCACAACTTCATTACGATGGCCTTCGATCAACCAACAACACCCACGGTTGCTAAAATGCTGTTTCTAGCCTTTCTAGGGCCAATAACTGTAATTATTCTGTCCCCATATTCGGACAAGTCCTTGCCTTTCTCCATTGCACGAGGTTTGTACTGGCTTTCGAAGTGCTGCCCCGGTGTTTTTCACAAACCGATACTCTGGCTTCTGATCATTGTTCCATAATGGGCTAGGCTTCTGGTGGTGTGGCTATCTAAGGAGCTGATTAAGTCCCTTCCTGGATCTCGCGGTGGTCATTAAACCTGAAACAAAGAAAGCTTACCCGAATATTAGAAACCGTTCAAAATTTGTTTCTCAGATGTTCATAGCACAGAAGTGTGCTGTGGAATCAATCGTATTTGTTTTGGCCGTCGTGATGGCTGAGTAGTCTGAAGCGTAGTCATCTGGCAATTTCCTCAGCGATGGGCCAAGGTTCTAGTACCAGATGAGACTAGGATGGTGTTTATCTTATTGCCTTGGCTCTCTCTCTCTCCTTTTCCTTGAAAAAGTTGTCCAAAATTATGGACTGGATTGCTTAGAGCACAACGAGTTGATCATAGTGGTCGTCAAACCCCGAAAATAAAATTCAATTTTCAGTAGTTTTCTCTTTTTCCAGCTGATTTCGAAAAAAGTCATTATTTAAGCGAAGATGTCGAGAACTATACTGTGTTTTAAGCTGAGTGCGTTTCATCAGCAAAATCTAAGTCCTTATCTCTTGTTCTAGATCGTTATTTAGAAGCGCAGTGGCCACTCTGATTCTTCTGCGTTTAGTATCACTCAAGTGCTGCCATAAAGATCTCCCACCGGAGTACCCGTGTCAACGCTCAAAGTTTGTTTTGCAGTTCCGTTTATTTCTGCATTAAAAGAAGGTTTTCTCGTATATTTTCTGTGTTTTCTATTTCGAGTGTTTCTAACATGCATGGTTTTGTTCTATTGCATTCACTTCTCTTTCAAAAGATTTTACATTGGGTACAGAATCGTGTTTAAGGAATTTCTAGCCTTAAGTGAGATCCCGTCTTTCTTTATATAAGTTTTTATATAGCCACATTTCTTTAAGTCAAGTTTGGGGATGTAATATTCGTGGAGTTTCTGTTTAAATAATTGTACTTCAACCAGATAGTTTTGCATATGATCTGTCAAACGATACGGAATATGTACGTACTGCGATCAAAAAGTTCCGAGACTAGGTACGTACCGCGCCAACGATGGCAGTACGCAGATGCGCGAGCAGCGTTTGAGAGCAGTGACCTTCATGAGTCATTGTACCGAGTGGCGTCGTTCTTTGAATATCGGGAGCTGCGCTACACGATATTTGGTGACCACGTGCAGAACACAGCTGCGATTTCTGTATGCACTGTAAACTAGAGCAGGGAGCGAACATAAAATTCTGCGTCAAACTCGACAAATCGGGAACTGAGACGTATAAAAGTTTGCGGCAGGCTTATGACAATGAGTCGTGCGGGGTGTGTTGAGTGGCAGAACGACCCTGGAAGACTACGAGAGGTCAGGGCGACTGTCCACGAGCAAAACCGCCGAAAATGTGGACAAAATAAGGGAACTGATGCATGAGGATCGCCAGAGAACCATTCGAGACATTGTTACCATCGTCAATGTGTCGTACGGAACAGTGCAAAAAATTCAGATGTCTGTTTCGAACATACACCGCATTACTGCAAAGTTTGTGCCAAAGATTTTGAACCCCAAACAGAAGGCACTTCGCGTCGAACTCTGTCAAGATCTTCGTCAGCAGGTGGTGAACGAAACAACGTTCTTGTTGCGGGTCATCACTGGGGACGAGACTTGGGTCTATGGTTTCGATCCGGAGACCAAACAACAGTCGTCGCAGTGGAAGAGCCCGGCATCTCCAAGCCCGAAGAAGGCCTGACAGGTCCGGAGCACAACCAGAAGCATACTCATCGTGTCCTTTGACATTCGTGGGGTTGTGCACCGTGAATTCGTCCCACAGGGCCAGACCGTCACCGCCCTTTTCTACTTCGATGTTCTGCGGCATCTTAGGGAGGACATTCGCCGCAAACTCCCTGAAATGTGACGCAGGGCCGATTTTCCTGCTCCATTACGACAATGCAGCAGCTTCAGAGCGTCAGTAACACGCCAGTTTTGCAGCCGCAACAGCATGACTACCCTTCGTCACCCGCCTTACTCGCCAGATTTGGGTCCCTGCGACTTCTTTCTGTTACCGGTGATGAAACTGAAGCTCAAGGGTCGGCGTTTTTAAACCGTGGACGAGATCCAGCGCGAATACCAGACTGCGCTTGACACTATTCGCGAGCAGGACTTCCAGGGAGCGTTCCAACAGTGGCAAAAACGCTGGCAGCGGTTTGTCGCTTCCCTAGAAGAGTACTTTGAGGAAGATCATACCCATACTTAAGTAACGTACGTACTTGTTGTATATCGGCCTAGTCTCGGAACTTTTTGATCGGACCTATCACTAGAAGCAGGTTCTAGTCCAACTTATATTTTAACTAATCTTTGGACGTGGGTTCGAATCCTGCGTGAGGCATATGTGGTGATTGTCTTACGACGCTGGCGCTCTCCCTTCCCTGGAACCAGTGGTCCAGAATTAAGATTAAAGATTACTTATAGCCATTAAAGTTGGTCATGGTGGTCGCTATAAATACCTGAAAAAAAAAGAATTGGTATAGGAATTCTGTAGCCTTCAGCTCCCACCATTCTGCTTATTTTAATGCTTTTGCAGTATTCCCTTCATGCTGCAATGTAAAAATAAAAAATGAGATACATGAGCAAATTTCCGGGACCCTTTTTGTGAATTAATGGAGCATATTTGTGATGCCCTTTACGTGAAATGACTGAAAGAAACCTGAATTTCAAGATTTTTTTCATACAACAGGAAAATTTTGAATTTCCTAAACCCTTTCCGCAATTCCTTTCTTATATTTAAAGAAGAATCTGTTCTCATCTTTCCCCTATCCATATGGCGGAAAATTTCCAGTATTTGGAGAAAATTGCGGGAATACTTGATTTGATTAACTGTTAAATTTAGGGATGGAACATTCAACTCCTCAAATCCCGCAAATCTTGAAAAAGATTCGAGAACCCGGATCTTCGAATCTTAACCTAAAAATCTTGGTGCTTGTTGTAGAGCGATATTTGTTCGAATTCTTTGTCAGGATGAAACCTCCATTAAAAGTTTGATTTTTTTACATTGTCCTGAAAGATTTCAGCGTTTAATGTTTTTTTTTATCTCTAAAAACAAACATGTTTTCAATTTTTGTTAATTTTCTGGAAAGAATTTACTCAATTTAGTGTTGCATGTTTAGTGTTTATCTACATTAACTCTTGAAATAATCCTCCCCACCTCTACGCTTGCTTTGATTTAAAAAGATTTTGGAACACTTTGTTATTAAAGAAAAATGTCAAAAAACGGAGTTGTTACTCAAATATCGTTTTTGTCAAAAAAGGGAGTTGTTACTCAAATATCGTTTTTGTCAAATTATGTGGAAATGAACCTCAAGACTCAAGAGTTATATACTTCATATTGTAAATGTAAATAATAAATTTCATTTGTATCGTCTTAATAAGTAAGTGTATATTTTTATATATATACCATACTTATTTAGACTATACAAATCAAATGATTTTTACATTGCCATGAAAAGAGTTCAACGTTTAGTGTTTTTATTAACTCTTAAAACAAACATGTTTTTGATTTTTCTTAATTTTCTGGAAAGAATTTACTCAATGTAATGTTCCATGTTTAGTGTTTATCTACAATAACTCTTAAAATAATCCTGCTCACCTCTACACTTCCTTTGATTTAAAAAGATTTTGGAACTCTTTGTTATTAAAGAAAAATATCAAAAAAGGGAGTTGTTACTCAAATATTGTTTTTGTCAAATTATGTGGAAATGAAACTCGAGTTATGTACTTCATATTGTAAATTATAAATTTCATTTGTATCGTCTTAATAAGTATGGCTATACTTTTTTTTTTTGAAAACTGTATTCTTGAATTTGTTTTTCATTAAACACAGACTTCAAATATTACTTCAATTAAAACCTTTTAATTTTAAGTAGAAGTCTTTCCTTTCCCGTTTTTTACGCTTTCCAACCGTAGGTTGAAGAAGCGTATATGCTCCAGCTTTGTCCGTCCTTCCGCATGATAACTGGCATAAAAATGGGTCGATTTCAATGAAATTTTAGTATGTGGTAGGGGATCACCCGGAGACGAACCCTGTTGAAAAAGGGACAAATGGGGTCAAAGGTCACGGCGTAGGAGCGGGATCATTCCATTACCCTTATGCGTCATAACGTGCGTAAATATGGCTCGATTTCAATGAAAGTTTACTATGTGGTAGGAGACCGCCTGGGGACGAACCCTATTCAAAATGGGTGAAGTGGGGTCAAAGGTCAGGACATAAGATCGCGATGCATTCCATTGCCTTTATGCGTCATAACGTGCGTAAAAATGGTTCGATTTCGATGAAATTTCAGTATGTAGTAGGGGATAACCTGGGGACGAACCCTATTGAAAATGGACGAAATGGGGTCAAAGGTCAGGACATAGGATTGAGATTCATTCCATTGTCCTTATCCCATAGTATTAAGGTGGACGTAAAGTAATTTTGCTTCTTATACTTCCAATGGAAAAACTTTTGTACACATTTCCTTCACAATTAATGTGTTCCCAAGGATGAAAATTTGAACATCGATTAAAATAACTTCATATTATAACTTGGAAAACTTAATATTTTCTAAAACATAACCATAATTATATTAAAAATCAATAACTTTTCCTTTGGTGGTGTTGAAACCAGAGAAAAGATGGCCCGACCTGTACTTTGATGACGTCAGTGGACAAATAAATGTTGGATTGCATAAAAACGGTTATGGTTTAGAAAATATTAAGTATTCCAAGTTATGAAATGAAGCTATTTTAATCGATGTTCAAATTCTCATCCTTGTGAACGCATTAATTATCGAGAAAAAAGATGGCGCGACCTGTATTTTCATGACTTCAGTAGACAAACAAATGTTGAATAGCATAATTATGGTTATGTTTTAGGAAATATTAAGTATTGCAAGTTATAAAATGAAGATATTTTAATCGATGTTCAAATTTTTCATCCTTGGGAACGCATTAATTGTGAAGAAAATGTGTACAGAAGTTTTTCCATTGGAAGTATATTAAGCAAAATTAACTTGACGTCCACCTTAAAGTAGCAATTCTTGTATGTACATTTTATTTTGAAAACGGCTCTAAGGGTTTTGAAAGTCGTTAACCTACCGTTTTCTGGTACTAGAAATCGATTTAGCTTGATCTCGACTTTAGAAGAATTCGTTTAGTGGGTTAAATAACTACCCCGAATTATAACGTTTTTAGTGATGGCGTTGTTCCATTAATGTTACCAATGCTTAGAAATCTTATGACGTCACAACTCGCGTTTGAGAATGTTGGCGCGCGGTCACGCCATCTGTCTCATTACGTCACGCGTTGTGTGTGGATCCTATTAAAGATTTATGACTTCACACTTGCGGCGGGCAGATGGTCGCGAATCCCATCTGCCTCATTACGTCACGCGTTGTGTGCGTATGTCCGTCAGCACGATAACTAGCGTAACAACCGTTGGATTTCAATGAAATTTTAGTATCTAGTAGGGGATCACCTGGGAAGGAACGCTATTTAAAGTGAACGAAATGGGGTCAAAGGTCAGTACATAGGAGAGGGATCCATTCCACTGCTCTTATGCGCCATAACTAACGTAAAAAAGGTTCGATTTCGATGAAATTTTAGTATGTGGTAGGGGACCACCTGGCGACAAACCTTATTGAAAATGGGCAAAATGGGGTCAAAGGTTAGGACACAGGAGCTGGATCTATTCCATTGCTCTTATGCATAATAACTTACGTAAAAATGCTTCGATTGCTACAAAACTTTATCATGTTATTTCGGAGGTATACCAAGCCGGTTCTGTTGAATATCATCGAAATGGGATCAAAGGTCAGGGCACAGGACCGAGATTTATTCCACAGACATTATTCTCATAATATGAGTGATAACTTGAGTAATGATTTCTGAAATGTTGGAAAGCGTATTATAATCAATGCATTGCATGATTTTACTAACTTGTTTCTTATAATTATTCTTATGAGTAATGCGAGAATCTTTTTAGCATTCGGATTTGAGAAAATTTAGATTTCGTCCCACCTCTATTTAAATTTGAATCATCTGTCTGAGGAACTGATTTTGAAGTTCTGTCGCGAGATTAAGTATTATGGATAGCATATCACATGAGATGTTTGGTTATTGTGGCACCAGATATTCCTTGCCCTATCAGTTTGGTTTTTTTGCACCACCTATTGTGTATTGTGTTACAGTAAAACCCCGGATACTTAAATTATTGTACAGGTGAGTGATTGTATTATGTCTAAGTAATAGTCTCAAGACCCCATAAAACAAAAGCTATTATAGCTATCAAGAGCAAATTTCATATTTAGGAGTTTTGTGAAATACCATAAAGCAGTACTTTTAACTTTTCCTTAAAGATAATTGAAAAAAAACATTTAATTTATGGTAAAATGTATTCTATTTATAAAATATTTTCTGAAATATACGAGGTATGTAAGTGTAATCTCTGCATGATAAAAACTATAACTCATCCTACAGAAAAAATAAAATTATTACAAACCTATTAAAAAAATGCAGGTAGGCTCAGTTCTGATTCAGCGGATATAGTTCATCAGTTCTGATTCTTCGTATATTTGAATAGATCTCGTCGAGAGCTTTAAACCGATGCGTTACCGGGAACAGTCGTGTTGCGCTCACGGTTGTCGAGATAGACTGTGTCAAACGCGGCGACAAATCCAGAAATATTGGATCATCTCCCCCGCTCACGGGACGTTAGGAGAGCATCGCGCGCACAACGTATTGCGCAGTACGCAAATTGGACTGCATGCTGCTTACGAATATGCTAACACGATAAGTGTGCGGCACGTAATTTTAACGCTGTAAGGATTTCAATTGATACCTATTTTTGTCACACGCGGTCGGCCGTAAGTCGCACCATGTTATCCGTGGAGTTAGACGTAGACCTATGTCAAAATGAACATCAACAGAAAGTGAAATGACTGATTCACTCGCATTTATGACAAAAAAAAAATCGTAGCGCAATTGCCTTTCCCCTTGAATGTGACTATGACTTGTAAATCTTCCTGGCTTAGTAGTTAAGACTGACGGTTTCAGTCGAGCCAACCCAATCGACCTCAGTTCGAATTCCACCTCGGAAAGGAATCTCCGGTGCAAGTTCTGCAAAATTGAGTGGATTCTGATTTTGCGAAATTTCTGTGTAAATAGGGTAAACCCCGAAACGGAATTTTCTGAAATACAGTACACGGAATTGCCGACTACGAAAATTCTGTCAAAATATGGAAGTTAAAAGAAACTAACTTTTAAAAGCAGAAATTCTGTCAAAAACCGGAAGTTAAAAAAATTTAAGAAAAACGGAAATTTTGTCAAAAGACTGACACCTACTGGCAATTTTGCTGCACCTTATTTTCAGGAATTATCCGTGAATCCATACCATTTATTTTTTTGCAGTGTACAAATCCCACGGAACGAAATCAGTCGATTTGTTTTCAATGAGGAATTTCTACCCCGTGAGCAACTGCTTAATGTAACATGCGAACCATTAGGATTTTTTCATTAATGCGAGTGATAGTCATTTTACTTTCTATTGGAGCTTATTTTTTAAATACGTTTCTAATTATTTTTTTCTGTAGGAGTCCTTATTACAAATTACATTTTTTTCATCGTGATTTTTCGAAGTAACAGAATAATCTGAATTATCTTTAAGAGAAGGTAAGCCCATCAGCCAAAACATTAGTCACCCCTAACAGAAATGACAGCAGGAAGTTACTGGTTGCACAGAGGGCGCCATGAAAGAATTGTTGGGATATAAATAGAACTGACGTGGTCTACAGGATCATTTCTGTCTCTTGCAGTGGTGAAGAGCAACGTGTGTGTTGAATTTAGTCTGCAATATGAGTCGTAAGACAGACGTTACCGAGTGGCAAAAGAAGCCATCGTATTTGGGCCCGGACACAAATTGAATGAAGTCGCCCAATTTGTTGGTGTGTCAAAGTGTACTGTCCGGCGGGTCTTCAAACGGTGATGTAGTTCGCAGTCAACTGAAAATCGACGACGTAACTGTGGCCGGAAGACGATTCTCACCAACAAGGACCACCCCCATGTTTCACGCCTGATAGCTGCAAATCGGTTTCAAACCAGACAACAGTTGCTCCAAACTGCCAATGAAAGTCCACTCCAACCAATTTCCGAAAGAACATTGCAACGAGAACTGCATGCGACGGACATATGAAGCAGAGTTCCACGGAAGAGGCTACGTTTTAATAAGTCACAAAGTCACACGTTATCAATGGGCTCAAAGGCACCAAATCTTTACTGTGGATGATTGAAAACTAGAAATTTGGTCTAATGAGTAGTTTTTGTTTGCACTCCACTGATGTGAGGTGACTAGTGCATCGCAGGTCCAATGAAGCCTTTAATCCTGGTGGTTGTGTCGAAGCTGTTGTTCAAGCTGAAGGGGTTCTGTGATGTTTTGGGAACGTTTTTCGCTCCACGAAATGGGCCCTCTCATTGCATTAACGATGAATTTGAACCAACATGCGTATCTCCGCATTCTGAATGACGAAGTGTTGCACTTTGCTCTACATCTCCGAGGGCGTTATCACATTACCACTCCTGTCTTCTAAGACTATAATTGCCGTGTTCACAGGGCTGAAACTGTCCGAGTGTCACGACGAACAATCAGCAACACTGTCTCACCTCGACTGGCTCACCAAATCCAATTAAAATCTGTTGGGATCATTTGCAACAGAAGTAGAAACGGCGAAATAGACACCCACGTACTCTGGTGGAACTTCAGGACCAATTGAGTACGAGTGTGCCGGCCCGGTGGCGCAGTGGTCTAAGCGATGACCTCTGATCATTTGTCCGAAAGGGGTCCGGGTTCGAATCCGGTGAGGCATAGATATTGTGTTTGTCTTACGGCACTGGCTCTCTCTCTTCCCTAGAACCAGTGACCCTAAATTAGGGATGGACGGCTGCTTATAGCCCATTGAGTTGCTCACGGAGGTCGTTAAACCTCGAATTGCCGCCCAGGTGGCGCGGCGGTCTAAGAGATGGCCTCTGATCATTCGTCCGAAAGGGGTCCGGGTTCGAATCCCGGTGAGGAATGGATGTTGTGTTTGTCTTACGGCACTGGCTCTCTCCCTTCCCTGGAACCAGTGACCCTAAATTAGGAACGGGCGAATGCTTATAGACCACTGAGTTGCTCACGGTGGTCGTTAAACCTCCAATCAAAAAAAAAAAAGTACGAGTGTTTGCAAATCAATACATCCACAACCTCGTGGATTCTCTACCACGCCGGATTCATGCTGTTATCAAGACAAGAGGCGCCGTCACCAGTTATTAGGTAACTTCTGCCAGGGGTGACTAATTTTTTTGCCCGGTGTTCTTACAATATACTGTTTTATACTATTTCACAAAATTTTTAAATATAAAATTTGTTCTTGATTCTTATATATCTTTTGTCCTAAGGATCCCACAGACTGATGCCTTTGACATCGTACAATGTCCTGTACAATAAATTACGTACCAGGTTTGTCACAGTAACACAATATAAAATACAGGTGCACAATACTGGGAAGAAGAGAATAAATATTTTGCGTCACAGTAACAGAAATTCATACAATATCCTCTCCACAATTTACGATCTCGCTACAGAACTCCAAAACCAAGCGCTTCGACAGACTATTGAAATTTATCAGTTAATCAAACCCCCCAGTGAATCTCTATTACCAGAAAGTGTTGGTCATATGAATGCGGAAAGGTAAGAACGGAGATTTTCCCTTAACACATAAGAGATTGTGAAAAGGTTTTTCTGAAAAATTCAGAATTTTCCGTTAACACATCTTGAATACGGTAATTTACCGTCACTATAAGAAAGGAATTGCGGAAAGGTTTCTGAAAATTCAGAATTTTTCTGGTGTACGGAAAATCTGTGAAATTCAGAGGGTATTTTTCAGTCACTTCACGGTAATTTTTTTGTGAAAAAACATGCTTCGATAATTCAAGAAAGAAATAACGGAAATCGCCCAGTGAATTTCAGAAATTTTTGCACTGTATGAAACGTTCTTCATAACTTTCCAAATCTGACTATACTTTTAAACTTTTTTTTATTAAAGTTCATTTGGCTAGTCCTTCATCCAGATGACCCAAATCACTGCCTAAAAAAACACCGAGGTGAGCGTAAGCTTGGCGACTTGTATGCTATATTACGCCACTGCATACATGTCCATTCTACACTACCAGGGTGATTCAAACGTCACTGTCGTTTTCTAACAGTTAATGAAAACGTGTTTACAGTCATTTACAAAAGTTGGACCACCTGTTAATAATAGATTTCTGCGGATTGCGACAGCTACTGTCTGTATTACTGAACTTCCTGTCGGTGTTGTATCATTCTACAGCAGCAGCTGTTGATACAGTTTTGGGGTGGGTGTGTGGGGGGTGCGAGCATCGGTTTGCTTTTTGTTTTCACGCTAAGACGTTTTGTACATATTTTCTGTACAGCTAAAATTGGGCAAAAAAAGCGTCATTAAGAGTTACTTAGTACAAATAATGACTTTATATCATGAAGGATTCACAAAACGTGACATAAGCAGAAAGGTCAATGTGAGCGACACTGCTATTCATTATACGATCATGAAATATCGAGATATAGGTGAATTTAGCTACCGAAAGAGGAGTGAACGTCCAAGGAAAACAACCCAACGTGATGAAAATACCATAAGGCGAATAGTTGTGCATTTTTCGAGGAGTTCGTGCAAGAAAATCAAGGCCTTTCTACATTCAAAAGGGTATGATATTAGTACCAGCACTGTTTCCCGACGTCTTAACAAAGATTTTGGATTAAAGTCTTATGAACCTGCACATAAACCTAGACTAACTCTGTCATGAGAATGAAAACTCCAGTTTGCGAAGCGTCATCAATCGCGGACTGCTGAAAATTGGGACCAAGTTCGTTTTTCCGATGAATCAACTGTGCGTCAATTTGAAGAACGTGTTCTACGACCAAAAAGGCAAAAGGTTTGATGAAAAGTGCACGGTTAGTACTGTGAGACATTCGACTAGTCAGATGATATGGGGTGCTATGTCAGGATCCGGTACTGCTACATTTTCCTTTTTGCATACAGGCACTACCATGACTGGTCCTTTTTATGTGGAAATGTTAGATGAGGAGCCGTTGACTCATATGCAAGTGCACAGATGCAGTCTTTATGCATGGTGGCGCTCCATGCCACAGATCAGAGACAGTAAAGGACTTCGTGCAGAGGTGAAACAACATAACTGTGCTTGACTGGCCCGGTAATTGTCCCCTCCTTAACCCCATAGAAAATTTGTGATCCATTTTAAAAGACAAGGTTGCAGAAAAACAGCCATCAAATTCTCAAGCTTTGATTGACGCGATAAAGTACGTGTGGTGCAAAGACATTTTACGTGACTACTGCAAATCCCTCATTGAGAGTATGCCACATCGTATTCTGTCCGTTATAAAAAAAACAAAGGTGGCCTGCACAAAGTACTGATTTCGGTCTTTTTGTGCTGTAAAGAATGTAAGTATTCATCCGTGGTGCATTTTTTCGAATATCTCTGACTAATAATTAGTTGCTTCTTTGAAAATCTTAATTTTTAATAAATTGACAGGTGGTCTTAAAGCGTTTTAAATTACTGTAGAAGCATAAAAGTGTAAAAGTTTAATTTTCGAAATAGAATCCATCTTGCTCGACGGTCATACACCACCGTGACGCCATGACTTGAATCACTTTACGTAAACGTTCTTTTGGTTCCGAGACGAAAAAGTCTTTGACCCGAAGTTGAGCATCGTGGATACTTTAGAAGATGTCTCCCACGCAGAAAATGTGCCATGAGCAGAATAAGTGGTAGCCCAAAGGCGCGAGAACCGACCAATAATAAGCAAAGTGGGTCATTAATTAAGTACATCCAGTTTCTGTATTTTTTTCCTTAGTTTACAGGGGGACAATGATCTGGAGCATTATCCTATTGGAGGATAACTCGTTTAGTGTTCACTAGAGAAGAGTAGTTTCGGTTTAAAGCGGTATACATTTGCTCCACCTGATTACAGTACAGCTGCGGATTAATGCTTTTTTTATAAAATAACTTCGACAAAGCGATGACATTGTCCATTTGCATTATCTTCACGTATTTTAAATATATTCACCATTTCTATCGCCCTTTTTGGATTTATCAGCTGTTATTAAATAGCTCGCTCTGTTGAAAGCCACCAGATGACGACACATCAGCTGCTGAACCCATTAATAAGGATTAGTGTAGTCAGATGTGCCGCCCCGGTGGCGCAGTGGTCTAAGGCGTTTGCCTCTGATCATTCGTCCGTAAGGGGTCCGGGTTCGAATCCCGGTCAGGCATGGATGTTGTGTTTCTCTTACGGCACTGGCTCTCTCCCTTCCCTGGAACCAGTGACCCTAAATTAGGGACGGGCGACTGCTTATAGCCCATTGAGTTGCTCACGGTGGTCGTTAAACCTCCAATCAAAAAAAAAAAAAAAATAATCAGATGCTGAATGATAAACCACACATAGCGCTGTGAATTGTTGGCACTGTTGCACCCTTTCTTTCAGTTATCGAGAGATCTCGGGTTCGATCCCAGTGGTGTCGGTAGAACAATGTTTCAGTTGTTATGCTTTGTTTATAAAATAACGTGGACAGAGCGATGACATCTTCTATTTTGCCTCTACCATCTGGAACCAACTCCCAGTGAACGGGGCCCTCAAACTTTCATTATAGTCATAGTACATATAACTTTATGCTCAAATTGCTGGTTCTCGTGGCTTCTTGGGATCTAACCGGTGTTTTCGCATGTCAAGATTCTTAAAGAACATTCACTTTTGATGTCACAATTTGCCCAAGGAAACTGTCGTCCTGGGGATTTTTGAGCAATTGGCCTTAGCTTGACAAGCAGCAGTTAGTTCATGAGGTACTTGTCCGCAGCTGTTGTGCGTCTTGCCGAGCCTGTGCGTTCCGCGAACAATTGTGGGATGAGGGATTCCCAGCTCATTTGGCAGTTGTCTAGTGCCTGTGCAAGGACTGGATTCTACGGCTTAGCGTACAACTTCAGAATTCACCGTCGGAGATCTTCTAGCACTCGGTTTGTCTTCAAGGCTGCCGTCCCCATTTTTAAATCTCTGAAACCAAAACCTTGCCGTTCTTTCAGACACTGCTCCTTCCCCTTTCCACAGCACAAATTTCTCTCGCTGCAGCGGTGAACTTCTATTTTAAAAGAAAACCCGTAATAGCACTCGGATCGTGTATTTCTTTTTCATAGCTTTTGATAGCAATTTCCAATAAATCCCAGCAACGTGCACTCATTTTTGTATCAACGGTACTATACTGGTTTTTTCTGTCATACGTTGGTCTTATCCTCATAACGCATGCGCACCGAGTAATTGCCTGACATAGGACGACTCTTCAAAACGGCGATTACTTTTGAATCACCCTAACATAAACGTTTTGAACTTACATATTCTCACTTCTCTTCATGTCCGTATAGAAGAAACCTGAATTATATTATCTTAAAAGTTCACTAAAAAGTATGCGTTGTCTTCAAATCTCATCGTCGGAAGATATTTTAATTATCTTCACTTCCACATAAAGAAATGTAATTTCACTGCCAACAGCATATATATTTTCTTCAGTAAGAAATACGATTTAGCTTCAGCTGTCTCGAAAGTCGAAGAGAAGCAAGCAAAATACAGTCAACTTTGGATATAGTGTACATTCGGCTATAGTGAACCTAAATCACTGGTCCCGAAGCACAACATCGGAAATGTACATTAAAATTTGTGTTTATAGTGAATCCTTAACACTGAGAAAAACGTTTTGTTAATTCAACAAAAAAAAAATAATTTTGAATCAACAAAACATTTTGTCGGATATAGTCAACAATTTTTTTTGTTGAATTTGCAAAATTATTTTGTTGAAAATTATTGTTGATATAAAAAATTTATTGTTATCACGACAAAACGTTTTGTTTCATTTTGTTAAATGAACAAAACGTTTTGTCGTGATAACAATAATTTTTGTTAAATCAACAATTCTCAACAAAATAATTTTTCAAATTCAACAATTTTTTGTTGACTGTATATCGACAAAACATTTTTGTTGAATTAACAAAACTTTTTTCTCAGTGAATTTGGTTATAGTGAACCTAAAAAATAAAACTTCAAAGAAAAGAATGTACTTATAACATTAAATTGTAACTTATTTCAAAATAAACCTTCTTGTAAAAACTTGAAAGAATGTGCGGAGTACAATATTGTAGGCCTACTACTCCTTAAGTGCATTGAAGGACAAAGGTAGGATTAAAAACCACAGCAACATCAGCCTGGTGTTCCTGCCTGCAAAACACCACGTCAGTAAACAGTTCTGTATAGTAACAGTTGACACACTCTCCCCCTTTTGTTCCTAAAACGTACAGCATTCAGAACATTTATTGATGTGTTCTGCTTTGATTCCAAGGCTTGGATTAAATGAGGCGTTGCTTCCCTTCTGCAATAGGTTTTAAAGCTGCGAAACAATGTGATTCGCAGCTTTAAAACCTATTGCAGAAGGGAAGCAACGCCTCATTTAATCCAAGCCTTGGAATCAAAGCAGAACACATCAATAAATGTTCTGAATGCTGTACGTTTTAGAAACAAAAGGGGGGGGGGGCGAGTGTGTCAACTGTTACTATACAGAACTGTTTCCGGAGGTCTAGTTTGGCTATATACATTACGTGTGGCATTCGAAGAAGAGGATGATGTCTCTCAAAGACCTGCTTCAGTATGTCGCTGTGAATTCCACTGAAGCTGAAGATTTTATCGATGCTGATTGTCGACTGTGAAGTTATAACGAATGAAATGCCGTCGGATGAAACTATTGTCGATGCTTTGAAAGGAGGTTCCAGCAGGGAAGAAAACGAGGCTGAAGATGTCGAGAACGATAATGAAAAAAGTGTTCCAACAGTGAAATGGGCGCGTTGCTAAGGTTCCTAGAATGTATGAAATAATTGGACTGTGCTAAGGTTCCTAGAATGTATGAAATAATTGGACTGTGCTAAGGTTCCTAGAATGTATGAAATAATTGGACTGTGCTAAGGTTCCTAGAATGTATGGAAAATGTAAAATGATGGAGTGTAGCAAAAGCACAGACTCTAGAAAAGGACATAGAGAAAATATTTCTTAACCTGTTTGCAGCCAGCAGCAGCACATACGACTATTTTCATGTTAATTAAGGTAATGTAAAATTAATTTGATTTGCTTAATTTAATGAATATACGCTACGTAAATAAAAATATTATTTTTTTGATGCATATGTATATATTTTACTTTCTTGCTCACCATTCCACTCAATTCAGGTTCAGGGAAGACACTTTGCTTTTAGTGAACCTTGGACATAGTGAACGAAATATGAGAGTCCGCAGAAGTTCACTATAAGCGGAGTCTGCTGTATTTAATTATCTGGATATCAACATACAAGAAACCTGTATTACTTTTTAATTTTCTAGAAGAATACTATTGGAAAATCATTATTACCTGTAATTCTCTGAAAAGGCAGGAATGAAGAAACGTGCATTACCTTCAATTTTCTGCACTCAGGACAAATATTATATACTAGTCGGCAATTTAAGACTTTAAGGTATCATATCAAGTTGAAATACATGAAGTAATTAATACTGTTAAATCAAGCTGGTCTTCCCATGAATAGAAGCAAATATATCATATTTGCTTCTGCTCACGGATTTTTCCACTAGAAATTCAGCTTAAGGCTCTACGAGACCCGCCATCTTGTATTGCTGCCTTCTCTTGTTAACCAACGGGCAAGCGTATTTCACAAATTGCTCGGGCAATTTTGCACATTTTGGAACACCTCTTGTGGCTAACGCAAGATGTATGATAAAGTGTTCCCTGGTTTCCGAATTTTTATTGACCTTTCCCTTCATTTTTTATATGCAGCGAAAGTCGTTCCAAGGCGTCTTCCATAGTTTTATTAATTAATAAGAAATACTTAAAGGGTCCAAAATGAAAATCTGAAACCAGGGAACTCTTTATTTATCATATATCTTGCGTTAGCCATAAACGGTGTTCCAAAATGTGCAAAATTGCCCGAGCAATTTGTGAAATACGCTTGCCTGTTGGTTAACAAGAGAAGGCACAATACAAGATGGCGGGTCTCGTAGAGCCTTAAGGTTACGTCAAGTGAAAATGCACCGCTATACTTACAATACTGAAAATTGAGTTACAAAAATTCAAATACAGAAAATTTTACCTGACTCACTAAAATTAGCACACAAAGAAGACTCTAAACTATAGGCAGTGGCTTGCAAATTTGAGAGACAAATTACGTAGTGCGATCAGAAAGTTCCGAGACTAGGTACGTACCGCGCCAACAGATAGCAGTACGCGGATGCACGAGCAGCGGTCGAGGGCAGTGACCTTCATGAGTCATTGTGCCGAGTGGCGTCGTTCTTTGAATATCAGGAGCTGCGCCACACGATATTTGGTGACCACGTGCAGAACACAGCTGCGATTTCGGTATGCACTGCAAACTAGAGCAGCGAGCGAACATCAAACTCTGCGTCGAACTCTGCAAATCGGGAACGGAGACGCATGAAATGTTCCTGTCACAGTTCATCACTGGGGACGAGACTTAGGTCTACGGTTACGACCCGCAGACCAAACAGTCGTCACAGTGGAAGAGCCAGACATCTCCACGACGAAAGTAGGCCCTATTAGTCAGAAGCGCAATCAAAATCATGCGCATCGTGTTCTTCGACATTCGTGCGGTGGTGCACCGTGACGTCGTCCCCCAGCGCTAGACCGTCACCGCACCATTTTTACTGCGATGTTCAGCGGCGTCTTAGAGAAGGCCTGAAATGTGGCGCAGGGGAGATTTCCTGCTGCATCACGACAATGCAGTAGCTCACAGAGAGTTAGCAACACGCCAGTTTTGCAGCCGCAACAGCATGACTACTCTTCTTCACTCGCCTTACTCTCCGGATTTGAACCCCTGCAACTCCTTTCTGTTCCTGAAGCTCAAGGGTAGCCGTTTTGAAACCGTGGACGAGATCTAGTGCGAATCGCAGGAGGTGCTTGACGCGATTCGCGAACAGGACTTCCGGGGACCGTTCCAACAGTGGCAAAAACGCTGGCAGCGGTGTACCGCTGCCAAAGGAGACTATTTTGACAGAGATCACAGCCAGACTTAAGTAACGTACGTTCGTTGTTGTACATCGGCCTAGTCTCGGAACCTTTGATCGGACCTTCTATAGAGCGTATTTTAAAATTAAATTTCTGCGTGTTGGAGTAGTGTTGCATATCGTTAATAGATGGCGCAATACGTACGTTAAGTACTGGAAACGAGCAAATTCCTTACCCTTTTTCTTGAATATTAAGTTTTCATACAGACAATAATAACTAAAAACTTTTGTTTAAGATGTTAGTAATTACTTAAATCACTTACATTACAGTTTATTGGCTCTTCTACCCCACAAATTTATTAAATCAGATGCTGATAATCTAAGATGTAGCTAATTCAGAAATCACCATCTGGTAGGGGAAAGACTTCATGAAATACACTAAAAAAAACTAAGAACCCCCCCTCCCCTACAAGAAGTGGTCGCAAAAACAGCGTGATTTGCAGCGTCATCTATGAGAAGAACCAATAAACTTACATTATAGTTTAGTGGCTCTTCTACCCCACAAATTTGTTAAATCAGAAATCAGATGCTGATAATCTAAGATGCTGACAGTAGCTTATTCAGAAATCACCATCTGGAAAGGGAAAGACTTCATGAAATACACTAAAAAAAAAACTAAGACTCTCTCTCCTCCCCCTACAAGAAGTGGTCGCGAAAACAGCGCGATTTGTAGCTTCATCTCTGAGCGGAAGGCTGCATGAGACGTGCCTTTATCTCCATCTTAAGTTGGAGAGCACTACGATAAAATAAATTGTTTCTTTCAGAATTCTCCAATGTCGATCACGGCCCAAAAAAAGGTTATTCAATTCTTCTCTGAATAGAATGTTTCGCGGAAGGAACAAAAATCTCTTTCTTGATTAGTTTCTTTAGCTTTCATAGGCTTCTATCACTGAGGAAAGTTGCACAGTCGAAAGTTCTTAAACATGTATCCCCTGAATTGAGTTTTGTTTAAGTTTCTTATATGGGTTAAGTTCCCGATTTAATTCTCCCCGACTGTTTTGGCCGGTTTCCTTTTTTTCCGTGTGTTTTTAAAAGGGTTTAGTCTTCTGTCTTTTCAGCTGTTGGCTGTTTGCCTTACGTGGCAGGAAAGAATAAAACTGCTTTCCTTAAATGCAGTTTTTCTCCCTCTCAACCGAGGCATTGCTTGTGTCAACACTTGATAAATGGGCTTTCGCGATTTTTTTTTTTTGTGCTCTGTTTTTTCAAATCGCTGGCGACTCAGATACGCATTACCGAACAACCAAACTTCGCATTGGCAGAACAAATACAACAAACGAGTATCTCAAAGTGATTTCACATGCAATTACGTTTAATCGCTATCTGGGTTTTAAAGGAATCACAAGAGTTTCCTACATGGAAACGAGTACTCGTTACTTTGAAAGCCGTCATCCTCAAAGAATTGAAATGTTCGCATAAGTTTCCATGCGTTTTATCATTTTATTTCTAATGTTTGTTTGTAAGTGAAATTATAAATTACGCTTCAGCAAATGCAAACAGTAACCGAGATATAGGGCTTGTTATTTTTTTTCCAGCACGAAATCCTGCATGATATTTGAGTATTCTTAAGATAGGCTACCAGCTATTAAGAGTCAATAGGATGTGGGTTCATATTTTTGCAAGTATTTAATACAGAACGTTAATCTCCTCATGGTGAATGAATTTCAGTTTTTATTGCAGAAACCTAATATAAATATTTCCGTCCTGGTAAAGTGGTTACAAGCACTACTTTCAGACTAGTCTTCAAAATTGGTCCCTGTTATGGCATGAGTGTTATGTTTGTCTGATGGCTCTGTCCCATCACTGGAACCAAAAACCCTAATTTAGGGATGGACGACTATACTTATAGCCCAATCAGTTGTTCATGATAGACGACAAATCCCGAAACAAAGGCGAAACAGTTTCTGGTCTGTCATACAAATCCCGAAACAAAAGCGTAAAGAGAGCTTCTGATCTGTCATTTATAGTTCTGTCGAGAAAGAACTCTGAATGTGTTCCCTAGAAATTCCTAAGTTTGTCCTAAATACAAAGTGCATAAGGATAACACTGAAACAAAACCTTAGATGTATTTACGTTGATTGTGGATGTTAATTTGATGCCAACGATAAAGATGCTAATCTAATACACTGGCGGAAAGTGAAAAAAGAACACCATGAAGGAGACGTCTGATACCAACGAAATTTATACAGCATAATAACGGAATACAGAGGATAACGTGATCAAAACATTATGGCAAAATACAGCTGTATTTTCTGGTAAACTGAAAAATAACATTTCCATGTAACATGGTTAGTACGAGGTTGAACCGCCATGAACTGCATCACACTGTGCAATTCTGGCATGCAGTCTGTCGTACAGATGTTGGATGCAAGTTTGGGGTATTGAGTTCCAAGCATCCTCAACTTGGACGCGTAAATCGGGGATGGTCGTGGCTGGCTGTGGAGACCGGATAAGTCGTTGCCCCATAAAATACCACACGCGCTCAATGGGGGACAGGTCCGGTGAACGTGCAGGCCATGGAAGTTGTCTCACACCCTGAAGTGCATGTTGCGCTGCACCTGCCGTGTGTGGGCGTGCGTTATCTTGCTGTAAAACACTACGTTGGACAGACCTTAGAAATGGCACAACAACGGGCTGAATGATGTTGTTGATGTAGGAGGTGCTGTTTAACGTACCCGGTACAAACACTAGGTGTGTACGGGAGTGATAGCTGATCTCTCCCCACACCAGGAGACCAGGTGTAGGCCCTGTGTGTCGCTGGCGGATGCAGGAAGGGTGGAGACGCTCCCCTGTGCGTCTGCGAACACGCATACTGCCATCGGAGGCTCCCAAGCAGAATCTGCTTTCATCGCTGAACACGACAGATCGCCATTGCGTTCTCCAGTGCAGACGTTGGTGACACCACTGCAGCCGTTCCTCACGATGGGCTGTAGTCAGAGGTACACATGCCAGAGGCACACGTGCACGTAGTCCTGCATCCAGTAGACGTTTGCAGATTGTTCGCACAGTCACCTCAGGTGCAACGGCAGCTCGGATTTGCGTCGCAGTGGATGTTCTGCTTGACAACGCCGCTTTTCTTATGCGTCGATCTGTCCGCTCATCAGTCCGTCTGTGACTCCCGGTTCCACGTCTTCTCGTGTGGGAATGTTCCTCGGACCATCTACGCCACCATCGTACCACCACCGATACTTCCCGTCCAATTCGCTCCGCAATACGACGATACGACCACCCGGCCTCGCGGAGTCAGACTAGACGACCTCGCTCAAAGTCCGATAACTTCTGAAATCGTACACGTCTTCCATGTCCAGGCATTGCAGCTTCTTCAGGGTCTTCGCACGTGTCCGTACGACGACGACTGATTACATTCACTTCGCCGTACTCCTTAAATACCACCGACGATAATTTGCATATTATGCCGTGCTGTGGCGTAAGCGCCACAGCACGGCATAATATGCAAATTATCGTCGGTTGGTATCGAAATTAACATCACACCTACGTAAACTCGACCCCCATTAACATATGTAAATTTCATGATTGTCCGCCAATTCCTTCTTGGTGTTCTTTTTTCACTTTCCGCCTGTGTACTTCCTTAATTCAGTTATTCGTCTGCGTGGTTATTTTTCTGCCTCGTACTGTTGCCAACTAAAAAAAAATACTCTGTTTTTGTGGAATGGCCTTTGTAGAAGTGTTCTCGAATAAACATTTGTTGCTGCTAGACCACTCTGCATGTTCATGACTTAGATCTATTCAGGGTAATTCCAAACAGATTATCACAAAAAATTATCTTTTCAACACCAAACGATACGTTTCTGGGAGGGAGACATTTTCTCAGGTTAACACTTATTCACTCTCCTCCTTTTGATAACTTCTAGAATAGAAAACAAATTGATCTTCTGCGACAACAAGTGGCCCCACGCAATTTTCCCTCGAATGCATAATTCTTATTACAGGACAATGTCTGCATTCCTCACTGCATTTCTCTGAAGATCTTCCTGTCGTCTCAGCCGCTGCTTCACTTTTTTTTTTTTGCTAGATCGGAGCATTTCTAAGCTTCCTCTACTTAATCACCTTTTTTTCAATGTACGGTGTTCTCCATTTAATAACCCTATTTTTCTTCAAGATAATTTTTTAAGCGAATACATTTTTTCTAAATGGACGTTAGCCAAGGCCTTATAGACTGCACTTAAAACAAGAAAGATGGCACCATATTCTTTGGTGTAATCATTACGTCGTTCGGTCAGAAAAATGCTCGGTAATACAAAGCTGAATAATTGTGAAACATTTATTTTCCTCTGTTTATTTGACGAAGAGAAAGGGACCAAAATATTCCTCTCAGTCAAAGAATATTCGAAAAACACATTTTTTTTTCAACTAGATATTTAAAATCTGAGACGCTCCTGCAAAAAAAAAACGCGCTCGCTTCATCTAGATGCAGAATTCTGCATTATATCAAATACAGCAAATACACTATACTGACAAGTCACCAGACACCCCTTCAAAAGCAAATGAACGGATAAGCTGCGTTGTCAAAATGCGCGGTACAGCTTCAAACTGTATAAAAGCAAGCATGCAGCTGACAGCGATCATAACACACTGTAAGGTTGTGCGAAAATATCGGCGGGAGGGGGGACTTTGAGAAAGGAAAGATTGTTGGAAGTTATATTAGTGGGTTGTCTATAAGAGAAATAAAGAGGCGTTTAAACATACCAATGTAAACTGTTTTGGATGTACTGAATAAGTGGAAGACACGTGGACTTCCTGAAGCAGCAAAACGTACCGGCAGACCAAAGAAGATCGGTGATAGAAGGCGTCGAAGCCTCAGGAGAATCGTTACAGCTAATCCACGGAGTCATTCCATGGATTACCGTGGTCGTGCGGCTGCTCATGAGCCTTTCATCTCCACTCGGAATGCTACTCGTCGTTCAGCATGGTGTAAAGAACATTTATCGTGGACCGTAGATCAATTAAAACGGGTCCTATAGACTGATGAATTCTGATTCACAATTCATCAGTCTGATGGCCGTGTGTGGGTATGGCGGCAGCCGGGGAAACGCTATTTACCACAGTGTACTGTTCCTACGGTCAAGTTTGGAGCTGGTAGTGTACCCGTGTGGGGGTGTTTTTCTTGGAATGGTTCCGGCAGATTAGTTATCGTGGACAAACCTGTTCACCAGCACGTCTACCTCGATATTCTGGACAATTATGCCATACCAACTCTGTGGCAATACTATGGAACCGAGCCTTGTTGGTACCAGCAAGTTAATGCACCGATCCATAAAGCAAGGAATGTTACAGCGTGGTTTGACGATAATTCCGTATCGTGTGCCGACTGGCTAGCACTGAGCCCTTATCTTAATCCCACAGAGCACCTATAGGATGAACTACAGCGCCGCATCGTAAGAAGTTTGGAAGCAAGGCCTACTACTAAGCAACAGTTAGCGGCAGCATTATGTACTGAATGGAAGCGCATACCTGTCGCTGTGTTCCAAAACCTTGTCGAAAGCATGTCTCGAAGAGTCAGTGCATGCATTAAAGCCAAAGGTGGACCGACACCGTACTTAATATATGTCAATAAATGCTATGTTGTTTCTCTTCTAGGTGTCCAGTGACGTTTGTCAATATAGTGTAAGTTTTCCACAGTAAATATTATTTATCCTAAAGATTCTTTTAAAATTTAGAAAATACGATGTCGAGTAACGTAAATTTTATATTTGCAGCAGTTATCGGTAAAACTGTATTATTAGGAGCAGGAAAAGTGCATTATAAATGGTAGCGATAAATGGTATCTAATAAAAAAATATTTTTCCAGTCTGCTTTCCAGAAGTCCTGATAAGGTTCCAAGTACTTTGCAAACAGCGGAACGCACTTTCTCGTATACTGAAAAAAAAACATTCGTTGTGAAAATTAGAAAATACATGAAAAATATTCTCCGCATAACCGTTCTCGTACGGAACAGAAATTTAATTCGGAATTTTATGCCTTTTCGAGGGAAAAACTGTTTTCTTCTAAGCAAAAAAACAAAACATGCATGAAATGCATTTCGTAGTGCGTGCTATCTTATCAAGGAATATCTTTTTAATTGTGGTTTTGAATCGTTGACGCAGCTGAAAGCAAACAGAAAAGTAAATAGAGGATGACATCGCTCTGTCCCAATTATTATAGCCAGCGCATAGCAACTGAAAAGTTTCATCCGACGCCGCTGGGATCGAATCCCAGAACTCTCGATAACTAGCAGAGTGTGATCGCATATTTCACCAGGTGGCGACACATCAGTTACTGAGCCCATCAGTATGGATTTGTGTAGTTAGATACTGACTGATAAACCACGCACAGTGCTGTGAATTGTTGGCACTGTGATGTAAAACGAACACACTCGGCTAGTTACCGAGAGTTCTGGGGTTCGATCCCAGTGGTGTTGGATGCACAATTTTTCAGTTGCTATGCGCTGGTTATAATAACGTGGACAGAGCGATGTCATCGTCTTTTTGCATTATTTCCACGTTCTTCACCAAACAAAAGTGTTCTTGCATCCCTTAGGGACAACATGATTACGAAAAATTAGAAATTGTAGCAAAATATTCCTTATAAAATCTGCGTTTTGCGAAGACAATTAATTTCAACCTTTCAGAAGAAGTTAGTAAAATTACAGTATAATATAAACTGCTCGATGAAGGTGCCCTCAAGTTTCTTCCACAACTTTGTCTTTAGTGGACTCCCTTCCATGTTGCTCCATGATTTTGAATTTCGTCCACCAATCTCTCACATGTTCTTTGCTGTCCGTTGGAATGCAGTCTGGTGTTTCAATTGTCTAATGGTGTTCAAGTCTTCCAGAAATATGTACAATCCATTTCAAGATTTCCTTAATAATTTCATCGGCTGTTGTTACGTTCCTGATCAATGAGTTCCCCTTCCTATCTTTTCTGTTTATACCAGGTATGGCCTCTACCGTGGCGCAGTAATCTAAGCAATGGCTGCTGACCATTCGTCCGCAATGGGTTCCGGTTCGATTCCCGGTGAAGCACGGATGTTGTGTTCGTCTAATGGCACTGTCTTTCTCCGTTCGCTGATACAAAAGTATTGGGGAAATATTTTTCCGTTGGCTCTAAACTATACTCAGGGCCAGGCTAATCTGACTGTGGAGTTGAAATTACGGAGTGTGTATTTCCACTGCATAATACAGTTCCAGTTGAAAAGCTCATGTTCGAACTTTAACTAAGATCTAAAAAGCACATTGTTATATCGATGTTGTAGAAGTGGTACGTACACTGAAAAAAATTAAGATCCCAGTTTCGGTCGCGTTTCTAAGAAATACAAATATTCGTATTTTCGAGACGTCATTGTCACTTCTGTCTTGCTTCAGACAAGCTATACAATGTACACGGAGGATATTTACTGAGCACGCGTGAGGTCAGGATTGAGCCGGAGTGTAAAAGGGGAGATAATGAGTCACGGCGGTCACTAAGCTTGCCCCTTTCTTCCAGGTTGCCGTCTCAAAATATTCCTTCTGTCTTGGGCTTTGTGTTTATCAGTACATTTGAAAACTTAGTGCAGTCCAATGTATTTCTAATACAAAAAATTGCGTACTGCATACACGTTTAATACGTAACTAAAAAATAAATATCTTTGGAACACTTTAGGAACACCGAAAGTTTGCGTATAACTGATGAAATGGAATAGTAAGGAATATGTTTAACGAAGGTGTTTATCTTATCCACCCAGATGCGTTTTTAAAAAGAAAGAAATCGTTTGTCTGGTGGCTATCCACCCAGATGCGTTTTTTTAAAATAAAGAAATCGTTTGTTTCCTTTAGTGCGCGGAGAAATACAGATAAACAAGAGATACAGACTTGTCGGTGAATCGGTTTCACAGCGTTAACAGTGTAATCAGGTTAGGTTTGTCCCGAGTATAGGAACGGGAGACTGCTTTATAGCCCATAGGGTTGCTCACGGTGGTCGTTAAACCCCAAAACAAACAAAACAAGTTTGTAAAATCATGTAACTCATTGATTAGAATACGCTTTCCAACATACCAGAAATCATTAAATTAATAAATTATTCATTCGCTTTCTAATTATTTCTTCAGTTGCTGCTTACCATCTTTGGTGAATCCCCAGTATTGTGCGGGGCTCCAAGAAGCAACCTGCCAAATTGGCTTGGCAGTTAACGTGTGCGAGTCTGGAGGAAGTCAAGGCCGCTGTGGTGTAGCGGAAGCATATCCGGCGCGTAACTGGAAGACCCTGGGTTCGACTCCCGGTGGCGGCCAATGAGAATTTTCCGTGACTCACTTATAAACGTGGAAAGAGCGAAGACCTATGTTTGATATACCAGAAATCATTACTCAAGTTATGAGAATAGTGGCTGTGGAATAAATTTCGGTCCTGTGCCCTGACCCTTGATCCCATATCGATAATATTCAACAGAACTGGTTCGGAATACCTCTGAAATAACATGATAAGGTTTTGTTGCAATCGAAGCATTTTTACGTAAGTTATGATGCATAAGGGCTATGGAATAGATCCCTCTCCTGTGTCCTAACCTTTGACCCCATTTCGCCCATTTTCAATAGAATTCGTACCCAGGCAAGCCCCAGCATACTAACATTTCATTCAAATCGAAACATTTTTACGTAAGTTATGACGCATAATGGCGATGGAAGTGATTCCGCTCCTGTGTCCTGACCTTTGACCCCATTTCGCCCATTTTCAACATGGTTTGTGGCCAGGTGGTCCCCTACCACATACTAAAACTTCATCGAAATCGAACCTTTTTTACGTTAGTTATGACGCCTAACAGCAGTGGAATGGATCCCGTTCCTATGTACTGACCTTGGACCCCATTTCGTTCACTTTAAACAAGGTTCCTTACCAGGTGATACCTTACCAGATACTAAAATTTCATCGAAATCGAAAGATTGTTACGCGAGTTATCGTGCGGACGGACATACGCACACAGCGCGTGACGTAATGAAGCAGATGGGAATCGCGACCATCTGCTCGCAAAAGTATGACGTCATAAAACTTTAATGGGATCCACACAAAACGCGTGACATAATGAGACAGATGGCGTGACCGCGCATCAACATTCTCAAACGCGAGATTGTGACGTCATAAGATTTCTAATTATTGGAAACATTAATGAAACGAAGCCATGACACTAAAAACGTTATAATTCGGGGTGGTTATTTAACCCACTAAACGAATTCCCCTAAAGTCGAGATCAAGCTAAATCGATTTCTAGTACCAGAAAACCGTAGGTTGACGACTTTCATCAAAATTCTTAGAGCCGTTTTCAAAATAAAATGTACATACAAGAATTGCTACTTTAAGGTGGACGTCAAGTAATTTTGCTTCCTATACTTCCAATGGAAAAACTTCTGTACACATTTTCTTCACAATTAATGCGTTCCCAAGAATGAAAATTTAAACATCGATTGAAATAGCTTCATTTCATAACTTGGAATACTTAATATTTTCTAAACCATAACCGTAATAATATTTTCTAAACCATAACCGTAATAATATTTTCTAAACCATAACCGTAATTATGCAATCCAACATTTTTGTCCACTGACGTCATCAAAGTACAGGTCGCGCCATCTTTTTTCTGGTTTCAACACCACCAAAGGAAACGTTATTGTTTTTTAATATAATTATGCTTATGTTTTAAAAAATGTTAAGTATTCCAAGTTATAGTATGAAGTTATTTTAATCGATGTTCAAATTTCCATCCTTGGGAACACACTAATTGTGAAGGTAATGTGTACAAAAGGTTTTCCATTGAAAATATAGGAAGCAAAATTACTTGACGTCCACCTTAATAGTGTAGGATAAGGGCGATGGAATTTATCCCGATCCTATGTCCTGAACTTTGACTCCATTTGTTCTATTTTCAATAGGGTTCTTCTCCAGGTGGTCTCCTACCACATACTAAAATTTCTTCGAAATCGAACCATTTTTACGTACTTAGGAGCGGGATGCATTCCATTGCCCTTATGCATCTTATGTCCTGACCTTTTATTCCACTTCACCCATTTTCAATAGAGTTCGTCCCCAGGTGGTCCCCTACCACATACTAAACTTTCATTGAAATCTAACCATATTTACGCAAGTTATGACGCATAAGGGCAATTAAAGGGATCCCGCTCTTATGGCGTGACCTTTGACCCCACTTCACCCATTTTCAATAGGGTTCGTCCCCTGGTGGTCCCCTACCACATACTAAAATTTTTTCGAAATCGAACCATTTTTACGTGAGTTATCGTGCCGACAGACTGACGGAAAAAGCTGGCGCATTTACGCCGCTTCAACCTACGATTGGAAAGCGTAAAAAATGCAAGTATCTCTCCATGCTTCTTTGAGTTGCTCGGAAGCTTGGTATGTCTTTTTTAGTTAAGTTCCATCCGTCTGATTCATAAGAACTGGAAGCATGCATTGATTGAACGCCTTTCATTTGAGATACACATATATTGGCAAATTGGTCTTCAAAATTTTAATGTTTCTTCCTCTGCAATCAAGTTTTGTGCGCCTATTTATTTATTTCTTGATGCGGCTCTCGCTTGACACCTGTTGTCATCGGTTATTTCCAAATTTGCCCCATCAGTCACTGAAGATTGCTTTAAAAACGGCCAAATATCTACTTTCTCTAACTCTGGATTTTAAATCTCCGATATAATTTTATTCGTTAATTTCATTAATTTTTATGTTCCGATTTCTTCCCGAAGTACTTTTCTACCAAATCTGTTATAGGTCTTTTAGTATCTCCAAGTAAGCATCAACAACGGTTGTTCCATGAAAACTGAGAGCAAAATCACACAAAAAATGAAGAAATATAGGTACAGCAAAATATGTTATTCTTTTTCAAAGTATCTTCCCTCGGATGTTATGCAACGGTTCCATCGTTTAGTCCACTTTTCAAAGCATGTGGCGAAGGCATATCGTGGAAGCTGCTTTAGCGACTCCTGTACAGCTTGAATAACGTTGAATGTTGCGCCACGCAACTCCTCCTTCATTGTTGGAAACAACCAGAAATCGCACGGGGAGAGGTCAGGACTGTCGGCAGGCTGTGGCATGATTTCAATACTGCTTTTCGTAAGAAACTGTTGAACACAAACAGCCCCGTGTGGGCAGGAGTTATCATAGCTTAGGGTTCACTTGCCCACCAGTTCCGATCGCTTAATCGATATATGTCGTCGCAGAAGCTTCAAGATTGAAATGTAATACTCAAAATTAACGGTAATTTATGGAGAAACAGCATGTTGGCAGATTACAGCTTTATGATCAAAGAAAAATTATCATAACCATCCGAGATGATTTTGTTTTGCGGACTTTTTTCTTGAGGAAGCGAGCAAGACACTCTTTGCGCGCTTCGTGAGGGGGTCGGAATAGTGGACCCATGTTTCATCGGCAGTTATTACTGTGTTTAGAAAGTTTGGATACTTTACAATTATTTGTTTCTACTCGTGACGCTCCTAAACTCTGGCTAACAATTGTTCTCTCGTCTGGTGTAGAGGTACCCATCTGGAACACACACGATGCAGCAGTAATTTGTTTCGTAGAATGCGGAAAGCCGACGTCTTTGGAATATTAAATGACTCCGCTATGTCTTCACACGTCATTCGTTGATCTTCTTACGGGATTACCCAAACAGTGTTAACAATGCGCTCCGTGACAACGCTTTCAGGTCGACCAGGCCTATGAACGAGTTCTGCCGACAAACGCCATTATTTGAAATCATGGTGCCATCTAAAAATCGTTGACTCACCCAAACATTTACCTTTTTAAGCCTTTTTCATTAAATCAACTGTTTCTGGATCCTTGTTACCCAAACGATAGCAAAATTTTATCGCACAACGCATTTCACTTCTTAACTCTGAATGACTCACTTCCATAGCTGTATGGCAAAATGCAGACTTACCTTAAACAACTGCGCAATAAGAAAACCAGAATCGTCTTCCACGACTAATAATTGTTGCCATAGATACTTTCTTAATTCAGTTAGTCGTCTGCGTGGTTATTTTCTCCCTTCGCACTGTTGCCAACTCAAAAAACATTACTCTTAATTTTTATGGAACGGTTTTTGTACTTCTTGCTTCCATTATCAGAATTTATCCAATAGACATCACAAGACATGCATTTGGCGTATTATTGATTTAGTTTTGCTGATAGCCTAGGGTTTCTCAATGTAATGTAAAGAACCCACTGAGCAATACTAGGAAAAAGTAATTTAAGTATATATTTCTATTAAGATAATTTGCACCGTTCAGATCATACTACTGTATTACTGGATTTCAGAAACAATGTTTTACGCAGTTCAACAAATTATGCTGTCCATTACACTATATTGTGATGTAAGCCTTGTGTGTTTAATGATAAAACAACCATGTATTTTGAAAAAGAAGGCTATGCGTGCTCATGATACCATAATGTCCATCAATCTGCTTGTGGGTTCCAAAGCTATTAGCACTGGTGGAGATGGGAATTGTTTGCTGCCGGAACCCAATGTACAAGTGAAAGCCATAAAAATTTAATATGCACAAACCTATTTGCAATAGATATAAAACCATATAAGGAAATTTCTTTATTAAACTTTAAGATGAAATATTCACATTTAGTTGAATTCGGCGCTCTTAACTTTATTCAGAGACGAACAAGATGGCGTCATTAATTGAAATGCATAGTGCATTGTGAACTGTTTTATTCAAATTAAATGCTCTTTCTTTTGGTGTCACATTGCTCTTGGAACGTGGGGTTTCGCTCCCGGAACTGAATTCTGCTGCGTTCCGACCCATTTCTACTACTGGCTATTAGTATGACTCCAAAAACTATTTTAGAATTGGAAAGCTTGAACTATTAGAACAAAAATCCACACCTGCAGAGCTAGCTGTTTGTGGTGCTTAATCTTGCTGTGAAAGGTTTTACCTGCAGATAATATTGAATTTTCTAAACATATTTTATTCAATTAAACTAAGTTTTTAACATTGTTTTAATTTTGTCGATAGTATTCTGCTAAACACGTTTCTCGTTTACAGATTTTATGCTATAAAAACCATTCGAAAATAGGACTTACACACAAGTAATATATATTAGGATATATTTTTAAATGTATGTACAGCATAAAGTGATTTTAAAAATTACTTGCCTATCATTTTATTTTATTGCACTGTAGTAGATGGGTTGGTCAAATCGATATTCTCTGCCCGGTTGGTGTTGGGTTAAACATTTAACCATCTGCCCGAGGATGGCCGTTTAGGAAATGCAAGGCCACGACACTAGAGTGATGAGTTCCACTTTTTGACATGACATGGAAACAAGGCTTCTGACTGGATTTCAACGCTGTCGTGTATGACGTCAAACAGGACACTGACTTGTCAAGCCGCATAAGTGACGTCACAAGTGTAGGGAACTCAGATACTAAGGGTAGTATTTTTAAGGATAGTATGCATAAAGTCAATGAACAAAACGTTAGAGACACCAACCTAATAGCATGCTGTTCCTTCTCCGGCATGAATAACAGCTTGTACGCGTAGAGGCATCGACTCCACCAGATGACAGAGATGAGTTAATGTCGGGCATGCATGTCGCAGTATTGATCTGATGTTCCGCTCCATAGAAACTCTGAGAACTTCCAGGTGGTTTAAATATGGAACTTAGGGAGCAACCGGATGGCTCCAAACTCAGATGAGTGTTCCTCCAGCCTTTCCTGGGTGTTTGCGGCCCGGCGGGGTGGCGCGTTGTTCTGTTGAAACAGATGATCGGCCGCAAGATGCGCGAAGGCTATGAAAGCGAGTAGGTGATCAGCCAGAACATGTTGGTAGCACGCAGCGGTTAAGGACCTCTTAAACACACTAATGAACCTTATGTGACCCATGAGAAGACTCTGCGAACTGTCTCAGAGCCTCCACAGCCTTGAACAGAGCCGACTTAAGACAATGGGGCCCATAGCCTCATTCTGCCGACGAGACACCTCTCAGCCTCCCGTCGGCTCGTTACAGCTGAGAAAGGGATTCATCTGACCACGCGAAGTGTAGCAACTCTGCAGATGTCCGGTTTTGATGCACCAGGCGGGGAGTAATTTCTTATGACGAGCACTCAACAGTGACCCACGGTTGAGGCGTAGGCTCCCGTAGCCCAGGGCATGCATCATGCGTCGTAACGTTCACTCGCGGACACTGTTCGAATATTAAACCCGGATGTGAGCCGCTGTCGAGCTATCTGTTTGTACGAGCCATGATATTCTACCTCCACCGCTTCTTCTTTGGACGCAGCTACGGCGGTAGATGGTATAACGGCGATATACCCTTGAGTTCTTACCACTTGGGCCATCTGTTTTAGTTGAGTAATGCTCATTCAAGCAATACAGTTTGTCTTTTTTCACTTTGCAGCTTCTTGGATTTTTAGCTATATTTAGTTGGTGGTAACATTTATGTCGGCATCGATTGGTTTTGGTTTCTTCAGGAACTTTCTCCTTGCTTGTTTGGCAACGCAACCAGTCACTTGCCCGTTTCGTTGTAGCGAGAGATGAATAGCGGTGTCTTCATATTCATCTCTAGCTACAAACAAAACGGTAAGTCAGCATGCTTCATTTTTGAATTTTTATTTTTATTTTTCTGTAGGATTAAAAAAATTGAAGTTATAGTTATTGTAATTGGTTTCCGAGCTTTGCTACATTAGGTATTTTTAGCTTTGCCACGTGTCGCTCTTGAGCCACGTAATGTGTTTCAGTTTTGTTCTCTTTCGAGGCTAAAGCGAGGCTAAAGCGAAGAAGTACCTTTAGTAAAAAGATGCAAGACAGTTGCTCAATTTGTTCAAATTAAACTCTCCTTACAAAAAGATATAACGAAATATGTGTTGATAATACTGTAGCATTTTATGTTAAGCTTCTTTAGACATTAGGTGTCTTTATTATTTTTCTACATTGTGGTTTCATATATAAAAATATGGGTCGGGCTAGCTTACGGCATGTTTATAGTATAATGTTATTTTAAGTGAAATAATTTTTATTTTAATGGATTATTTTGAAAGTCCTTCTCTAATTTCAAGAGTAGGGCTTATCAGTTGAGGTGAATTTTTAGTATGCTCTAATACAAGTATTTAGTAGTAGAAACCCACGATTACTACTAGGTCTTCGCAGAAAGGAGTTATCCATGCTAGCCCTAGAAAACGCCATGGCTAGCAGTCTTGAATTTTCTGCATTCATTACTTAATTTCTTTTCCTACTCATTTTTTCTGCCTGCTTCTGTTTTTTAGTTAGGTTATCATACCTGCTGCTTTTCATTGCTTTATATGTGTGTGTGTGTGTAGTCGTCATTTTCATGGTTAAGTCCTAATATTGAGTTGTCGTACCGTGACACTCATCAGTAAAAAAAAGCCGACGTGTTATTAATGAATTTTCTTGGAGAATTAGTTAACAACTTATTTAGCTAAAAAGACGAATTTATTTAAAAACTGTTGGAGGATGAGATGATATGCAATAGAAGAGACAGTAATTTGGTAGCAAGATTGATTTCAAATTGGTCTAAGTAAATATTTTCAAGTAACGGAAGTTAAACATCAGAAATTGGCTGCTCGTTGAACTCCCAAGAGGATGATTTCTTTTGTTCCGCTGCTTTTTGAAAAACTAAAATGTGTTACTAAAAGAACTCATTCTAAAACTAAAACAACTCATTACGGAGCATTTCTGAATAGGAGTACTACTCAGCATTTCAGAACTGGTGTAGACATCTGCAACTTTGCACAGACACTAAAGGGTAGTTTTTTGAAGGAGAGTAAAAGTTTCGTTTAGGTGAGTTTAGTAGCCGTTACTCTAGAGATACATGTGGAGAAGTTTTCTAAACATCCCTCATATGTGATTTCGTATGCTAAAAAATATCTGACGATTATTGCGATTAACATTACTGCGAATTTTATTGATACGTGGTCACTGCACCCGAAAATTCGGCGTCATCTGGCTTTTTCCTTATTTAAATGTTTCACAAACATCTAATTCTTAGAAGTAGCCACAGGTCACTTGTTTAAAGGAAGAGGAAGAACCAGCGTCTCAGAACAAAGAAAATGCTTGGAGTAAATTAGATCTGCCAGAAGCCCATGCCTCAGATCATTCGGTAACCGGAGTGGCATGGTTTCAGTGCCTCTCACGTGAAATGTCTTTATGACTTTCCAATATGAATGGACTCAAAATTTATTTGTGTTTTTTAATTGGATCCTTTTCGGATAGTAAAAATATACGCAAATTTCAGCCCTCACGTATCGTATCCGGCTGCAGTTTCAACGAGACTATGGAATTAAAGTACGTTTCCTTTTAAGTTAGTATTTCTCGCCAAAAAGAAAGCTAATGACGCTATTTTTAGTAGTAAAGAAATTGTTCTCAACGAAGTGCAGTGATAGAGAAGTCTTAGTCGCGTCTTCCAACGATAAGCTACTTATAACTTAAACAGCAATGCGTAAAATAACTTGTTGACTTCTATTAGCTTGCTTTTCTGGAACTGGCGATCTCAAATATCATGAAACGAAATATCAATTCTTTTGAACTACGCATGAAAGCGTTTTCCTTTGTGAGCACAAAAGCAACTGTCTTGCATCTTTTTACTAAAGGTACTTCTTCGCTTTGAATATACTTCTCCAGATGCGTCGAGGTATTCTAAGAATACATTCGTCGCATTCGAAAGAGCCAGCATATGTGCAAAAGAATAAAATGAACTTTTGAGGATCAAAGACTATATTGAAGACAAAAACTCGTGGGGAATTTATCAAATTCCATGTGAATGTGGCACTTCGTATATAGGACAAATCCGTGTAGAGCCTTGCGCTATCAATTGAAGTAGCACAAGACCTATATTCGGAACTGTGACCTAAAGAAGTCATCGATGGCTTAACACTATTACGAAAAGGACAATAAATTTCTCTTTGAAAAAGGAAAACTAATTGACAAGCCAGATTCAACCACCAAACTTGATATTTTGGAAGCTTTCTATATATATGAGAATACCTCGCAACTTGTTAATGACATGACATCCACACCATTTCTATCAAGCGCGTGGGTACAACTAACCAAAACCCCTAACTAAATGTAAACAATATACATATCACAAATTTTTGGAGATCACAATCCGATTTTTGGCGTAAATGTGACACGGATGGTAAGTCAGATAATATCCGAAAACTTGAAAATTTGCATCGTCCTGGAGCGGGACTCGAACCCCGTCCCACAGAAAACACCCGTGTATGCTAACCACTACACCACCCAGAACGACCAAGTTTCAAGTTTCCGATCAATTTGAATATAACCATCACAGGATTCGCTAGTCGAAGCAACCGGCATTCATGTTTAGCGAATCTGGAGGTTAAGAATCTTATCTCGTGTTTTCCCGGAGAAGCAGATAACTCATAAAAGAAATACGGGATTACGCCATATAGAACAAATTTTGAAGATGACAATCCGATTTTTTGGGGTAAATGTGAAAAGGATGGTAAGTCAGATAATATCCGAAAACTTAAAAATTTTCATCGTCCTGGAGCGGCACTCGAACCCGCGTCTCCCAGAAAGTGCCTGGGTATGCTAACCACTACCCCACCCAAAACGACCAAGTTTCATATTTTCGATCAGTTTGAATATAACCATCACAGGATTCGCTGCTTCTCCGGGCAAACACGGGATAAGATTCTTAACCTCCACATTCGCTAAACATGAATGCCGGTTGCTTCGACTAGCGAATCCTGTGATGGTTATGTTCAAATTGATCAGAAACTTAGTCGTTCTGGGTGGTGTAGTGGTTAGCATACCCGGGCGCTTTCTGGGAGACGCGAGTTCGAGTCGCGCTCCAGGACGATGAAAATTTTCAAGTTTTCGGATATTATCTCACTTACCATCCTTGTCACATTTACACCAAAAATCGGATTGTCATCTTCAGAAATTTGTATTATATGGCGTACTCCTGTATTTCTTTCATGAATATTCATATCATATGCAGTTTGAAAATTTACATGCTATTCGTCCTGATGAGGCTAGGTCAATACGCAGCGAAACTTTTGTCGACTTGAAAAAATAAATATTTGTGACAAACGTTGTATTATCTTAATGTAAATAAAAGTAGTAGTTTTGCAAGCGCATGTTAGAGTGTCAATGAATGAAATACGGGATTACACTGTTGTCCAATATAAATCTGGAAGATGTGAATCCGTTTATTGGTGCAAATATGACATGGATGCTAAGTCACATGATATCCGAAAACTTGAACATTTCGTCGTCCTAAAGCGGGAATCGAACCCGCGTCTCCCGGATAGCGCTTGAGTATAGACCACCCAGAACGACTAAGTTTAAAGTTCCCGATTAATTTGAACATAAACACATAACCGGTTGCTTCGATTAGCAAATCGAATCCTGTGATGGTTATATTCAAATTAATCGGAAACTTGTACGTTCTGGGTGGTGTAGTGGTTAGAATACTCGGTCGCTATCCGGGAGCCGCGGGTTAGATTCCCGCTCCGGGACGACGAAATCTTTCAAGTTTTCGGATATTATCTGACTTAACATCCATGTCATATTTACAACAATAAACGGATTCACATCTTCCAAATTTATATTGCATGTTAGAGTATTTTATGAGCTAATGGACTCAATAAGAGATCTTTTCGCACCTGATTGAGTGAGAAGTACGCTGGTGATCAAACTAAAAGCAGAATCAACAAAAACGTATGCCGGTGTCAACGAACATTATTCATTGGGCGAATGTTCTTTTCAAATATGAATCTCGATTCAGCTTGAGCACTGAGACACGTCGTATTCTCATCTGGAGTAAACGGTACGGGCAGGAATCGTGCCGAACAACGCACAGACCAGCGCGTCACTTAGAGTGTCACTATTTCTGCCCTGCGGTACACAAGCGAGATTTTGAATATATACGTCAGGACAGCAGTTGGTCACATATTATTTTTATGGACAACGACTGCCTTTTTATGGACAACGACTGCCGATATCATGTGGTACGTGCTTTTGTCGAAAAGGAACGTATTAGCCGTTTGGAGTGAGCATCCAGGTCCTCCGATCTCAATCTCATTAAGTTTACAGAGGTTGGACTGAATAATGAGAACACCACGCTCAGAGACATGACTTTTAATGCGGCTGCCTACGTCGCATTACGCAAAGGCATCCACCACGTTTTGGTTGTAACAGCTTTTAGAACCTCAACGTCTCCTTAGTGCATTTAAAGTGTCTTATTCAAAAATTTCTTTCAGGTTGACGACGAAATGAGCTCCCTAACGGACTTCGAAAGAGGGCTAATTGTTGGTGGCCGGCTAGTTGGTGCCTCTGTGACAAGTCGCCAGGGTAGGGGGTATCGAGAGCTACTGTGTCTAGCGCCATGACAGTATACCGTGTTCATGACTTCGGAAGAGGCTAATCGTAGCCGGCTAGTTGGTGCCTCCGTGACAACAGTCGCCAGGGTAGTGGGGGTATCGAGAGCTACTGTGTCTAGCGAGATGACAGCATACTGTGTTCATGACTTTGGAAAAGGCTAATTGTTGGTGGCTGGCTAGTTGGTGTCTCCGTGACAACAGTCGCCAGGGTAGTGGAGGTATCGAGAGGCACTGTTTCTAGCGCCATGACAGCATACTGTGTTCATGACTTCGGAAGAGGCTAATTGTTGGTGGCCGGCTAGTTGGTGTCTGCGTGACAACAGTCGCCAGAGTAGTGGGGGTATCGAGAGCCACTGTGTCTCGAGACATGACAGCGTACTGTGTTCATGACTTCGGAAGAGGCTAATTGTTGGTGGCCGGCTAGTTGGCGCCTCCGTGACAACAGTCGCCAGGGTAGTGGGGGTATCGAGAGCTACAGTGTCTAGCGTCATGACAGTATACTGTGTTCATGACTTCGGAAGAGGCTAATCGTATCCGGCTAGTTGGTGCCTCCGTGACAAGTCGCCATGGTAGTGGGGCTATCTAGAGCCACTGTGTCTAGAGACATGACAGCGTACTGTGTTCATGACTTCGGAAGAGGCTAATTGTTGGTGGCCGGCTAATTGGTGCCTCCGTGACAACAGTCGCCAGGGTAGTGGGGGTATCGAAAGCTACTGTGTCTAGCGTCATGACAGTATACTGTGTTCATGACTTCGGAAGAGGCTAATTGGTGCCCCCGTGACAAGTCGCCAGGGCAGTGGGGGTATCGAGAGCCACTGTGTCTAGCGTCATGGCAGCATACTGTGTTCATGACTTCGGGAGAGGCTAATTGTTGTTGGCCGGCTAATTGGTGCCTCCGTGACAACAGTCGCCAGAGTAGTGGGGGTATCGAGAGCCACTGTGTCTAGAGACATGACAGCGTACTGTGTTCATGACTTCGGAAGAGGCTAATTGTTGGTGGCCGGCTAGTTGGTGCCTCCGTGACAACAGTCGCCAGGGTAGTGGGGGTATCGAGAGCTACAGTGTCTAGCGTCATGACAGTATACTGTGTTCATGACTTCTGAAGAGCCTAATTGTTGTTGGCCGGCTAATTGGTGCCTCCGTGACAAGTCGCCATGGTAGTGGGTCTATCGAGAGTTACTGTGTCTAGCGTCATGACAGCATACTGTGTTCATGACTTCGGAAGAGGCTAATTGTTGGTGGCCGGCTAATTGGTTCCTCCGTGACAACAGTCGCCAGGGTAGTGGGGGTATCGAAAGCTACTGTGTCTAGCGTCATGACAGTATACTGTGTTTATGACTTCGGAAGAGGCTAATCGTGGCCGGCTAGTTGGTGCCTCCGTGACAAGTCGCCATGGTAGTGGGGCTATCGAGAGTTACTGTGTCTAGCGTCATGACAGCATACTGTGTTCATGACTTCGGAAGAGGCTAATTGTTGGTGGCCGGCTAATTGGTGCCTCCGTGACAACAGTCGCCAGGGTAGGGGGTATCGAAAGCTACTGTGTCTAGCGTCATGACAGTATACTGTGTTCATGACTTCAGAAGAGGCTAATTGGTGCCTCCGTGACAAGTCTCCAGGGCAGTGGGGGTATCGAGAGCCACTGTGTCTAGCGTCATGGCAGCATACTGTGTTCATGACTTCGGAAGAGGCTAATTGTTGTTGGTCGGCTAATTGGTGCCTCCGTGACAACAGTTGCCAGGGTAGTGGGGGTATCGAGAGCTACTGTGTCTAGCGTCATGACAGCATACTGTGTTCTTGACTTCGGAAGAGGCTAATTGTTGGTGGCCGGCTATTTGGTGCCTGCGTGAAAACAGTCTCCAGGGTAGTGAAGGTATCGAGAGCCACTGTGTCTACTGTCTTCGTGGCTAAACCTCGGTTGGGAAACACCAGAGCGGCCAGGAAACGATCGAGACTGATAAATACATGAGGCCATTAAAGAGGACTAATTATTACTCGTGATAAGAAAACTACGGAGCCTTAAATTAGTGCGGAGCTCAATCAGCATTTCCAGACCCCGTTGCAACTAAGACGGTGCGTAGGGAACTGCATAAACAAGCTATTCATGGCAGAGCTGGTATTGCACAACCTCTGGTGAACCATGTGAATGCGCAACGGCAATGGTGCCAGGAGCTTACAACATGGACTGCCAATGCACGAAAGCGTGTAATGTAGTCGGGTGAATCAACTATCACACTATTCCCCACCGTAGGACTTGTTTATGTGTGGAGAACGGAGAAACCTGAAAAGAAAAACCGCAGGGTGCTAAATCAGGACTGTATTAGAGATGCGAGCATACTTCCCACTAGAAATTGGGAAAAAGCTTCTGCGTAGCGGGTGTTTTGTGTGGGGTTGCATTATCATGCAGCAAAATAACTCATTTTGACAGTTTTCCTGGTCTTCGATTTTTAATGGCTTTCTTTAACTTCAGTTTCTCGCAGCGTTTAACGTACGTACTTTTGCCATCAACGCTGCACACCGGCCCTTCGCTGTTAAAAAAGAAAGCGTTGCCGTCTCTTTTCCTGCAGACGGCGCGACTTAAAATTGTTTTGCAGTTGGTGAGCTGATGTGTTTCCACACCACGGATCCCAATTTGCTTTCTGGTGCAAAATGATGCACCCACGTCTCATCGCCAATAACGATGCGCTGCAAAAAATATGTGGCTTCTTCAGAAAATCACGGCAGGAACGTAAGACTAGAGGCAAATCCCTGATTTTTGTACTCTTCCGTTAAAAATCGTGAAACCCATCTTATGCACACTTTTCTGAAACGCAGGTGGTCGTGAATGATAGCGTGTACGCTACCCTATGACACACCCAAATCATCGACAGTTTCATGAATTTTAATGCGGCGGTTATCCCTAATGAACTCCTAGATGCGCGAAAAGTGCTCAACGGTCGTCGAAGTCGAGAATCTACCTCTGCCCGGTTTATGTGTTAAATCTTTACGTCCTTCTTCGATATGCTTACACCATTTTCCAATTTCCTGACGAGACATCGCCTCTTCTATATAAGCAGCAGACACTTCACAGTGGATTTCAGTTGGATTCAAGTGTTTTGCCCATAAGAAACGCACTTTTTTCGCAAACTTCCAGTTTCAAGCAACACTCCAGCTGCTGCGGCATAACAAACCCGTCAACGAATAAACTACGCAGCACAATTGTGCCACACTCCTTCCACAAGCAGATGACGAAACGTATGACGTCACTCTGCAGCCGCGTTTTTCCTTTCTTTCATTTTCGGCCGTCGGCGCTATGTGAAACTTATTGTTTGATATAGCTTCGTATGTAAAATACAATAAGAATTATGAAATGCTTGGAAAATCAGGTTGTGAGCGGTAAAATGGAAAATCAAAAGGATTTTAACTCATATAAGTGGCCAAACTTGCATATTCGTTAAGAAATGAACATATTAAAGTCAGATATAAATTGAAGATACTGATAAAACCGCAGAAGAAAGTTCATAGGAATCAGATCTGTCTCAAGCAAGCACATCTATTAGTATTCAAAGAGCGTCCCAAAGAGCAACAAACGAGTTGCCACCTTACAGACTCTTGCTTAGAGGAAATGAAACATGCGAAGCCAAAAGAAGTAAAGTTTTTCCATGTTCAAAACACAAGGCATTTAGTGATATATAGAACTTCCAAGAAATAGAAAGAACAAAAGGTGGGAAACGCAATGGAGGAAGAGATAAATTCCTTCGAACTGAGCAGCACGTGGACATTAATAGAGTTGCCTACAGGGGAAGAAATCATAGAAAGCAAGTGGATCGATAAAAGTAAAAGTAACAAGTAACAGCAAGTGATAAAAATACAAGGCAAGACTTTTAGCCAAAGGTTACAACCAACTCTTTGGAACGGATTATGACGAAACTTTTGTTCCTTTTTATAAATCATGAAACCATCAAAAATGTTTTCTCCAGCCGCATACCGGAATATGTAATACGTCACGTGGATATTAAATCGACTTATCTCAATCCAACACTTAATGAAGAAATTTATATGCAACAAATAGAAGGAAGGCTATGAAGTAAAATGACACGAACACAAGTTGCGTATATTGCGAAAAGCAATACTGTATTCCCTAAAGCAAGCAGCAGAAACGTGAAACTAATCAATAGAGCAACCATTGAATGTTTCAGGATTTACTCAAAGCAAATTAACGTTTAGTTGGCAAAGCAAGAAAAGGTCAAGTGTATTTCATTCTTACATGACGACGATATATTCTTCAATTACTAAACTTCTGAACGAAAAGCAAATCTGAGCATAATGTGAGTATTGAAGAAAAATTATGAAATAAGTGTGGGATGGAATTTCTTGTTATTCAAGAATGGAAAACTTCTTAAGGAAAGTAAGATGTAAGTTACTGCTTGAGCCAAAAGCATTGGCAATAGAAGAGCATAGGGGAAAATGTGGTTTTCAAGTGTCAAATCGGGTTAGACAACATTGAAGACTGGTTTTGATGTTTTGCTAGATAATGAATACACTGTTCATACTGCTTTATACTGTATTAGCAGGTCGTGTTCGTTCTCCGAACAGTGAATCTATAAAGTAATTTTTTGAATATAAAATTGAAGAAAGGAAAAAGTAATATGTAATTAAGGGATAGGAAAGTAATTTAAGATCCTTCACTGTTTTACGATTTAAAAAAGCGTCGTGACGTCAATACATGAGGTTTAACGTGAAACGGTAGCAGGTTTTGGCGCCCCTTAATTTAAAACCCAAATTTCATGGAATTTTTACAGCACTTCAACGTTTCTGGCATAATTATCCTTGAACCCATCAGCATTTTGAACAGTAAAGCTAAGTCACCCATTTGAATTTTTTTGGTTTTCAGACTTTTCTAGGTATGGAAGTGGTAGAAAAATCCAAGCAGCAATACTTCAAAGCCGCCATTAAGATTTTTTTTTCAGACTTTTCTAGGAATTTGGACCTGACGACCTATTAGTATTTTCAAGAGAAAAGCTAACCCACCTTTTTGAATTTTTGGTTTTCAGACTTCTTTAACGGTAGAAGTGGTAGAAAAATTTAAGTAGAAAATATTGCGAATCAGACTTTTCTTTTCAGGCTTCTCTAGGTATCTGGACCTTAAAACCTATGATCATGGCAATTTTCAGATCTTTAGGCCACTTGCAAGTTGTCGAACAATTTTCGAAAAATTAAAGCAGACAATGTTCCAAAGCCACCATTTTGAATGATGGCTTTGGAAATCAGAATGGTTTTCGGAAGTTTCTAGGTATTACGGACGTTAAGACCTATCAGCATACCAATTTTCAGATCTCTAGGTCGTTTAGAAGCGGTCGAATTATTCGCGAAAAAAATTCAAACATGCATTGTTCCAAAGCCACCATTTTGAATTTTTTGGTTTTCGGACTTTTCGTGGCATACGAATGTTAAGACCTATCAACATACCGATTTTCAGATCTCTAGATCATGTAGAAGTAGTCTGACAATTCGCTGATGGAAACACTCGAATTTTCCCCTCTTTGCCCATGGGATAATAAATATACAAGAAATAATCAGTTTCATTTAAAATTTTGAAGATGCCAATCCGATTTTTGGTGTAAATGTGACAAGGATGGTAAGTCGGATAATATCCGAAAACTTTAAAACGTTCATCTTCCTGGAGCGGGACTCAAATTCGCGTCTGCCAGATAGCGCCCGGGTATGCTAACCACTACACCATCCAGAACGACCAAGTGTCAATTAATACCACTACACCACCCAGAACAACCAAATGTCAAGTTTCCGATTAATTGAAGTAAGGGATATATATATATATATATATATATATATATATATATATATGGAGTGTACAATACCATGATGCATAAAACCTAAAACACGTAATCAAAGAACAAATAATGAAATATAAAACGATGTACCATGAACTGTCGTCATCAGGAGAGTACTAGTACATGGCGAGAGCAGCTTTTCTGATGTCCGTGAAAAGTAGGTAGAAAACCAAAGTACCCACGGACAGTACTCTCTAAGCTGCAAACTCTGATGCGAGACTGAACGAAGAAACGAAAAGGAGAGACGTCGAACAGCATATATATAAGCATAGGTGTGATGCGTATAGTGACGTAGTATGGGGGAGAAAATAGTGCGCGAAATCTAAAAAAAGAAAAAAACTGGGGGAAGGAAAGGAGGTTAGTGTTGGCAGCTGTTTGTGATCCATCAAACAGCATTTTGAAGGCCCTGCAAATTAACATTGTAGGATCATGGGTTAATAATGGTGTGAAGGTTGAAATCTGTGTACATGGCTGTATTGTAGGTAGTAAGAAACTGTTGAAAATATTTTTTGAGGAAACAAATTGGAAGTCGATTGTTACGCAATTGAAAATACAGGATTCGGAATTTTTTTTATGACATTAGCTGGACTCTTGCAAATTTTACAAATTCGAGCTAATTGCGAAATAACAATGTTACGATGCACGGAAATTGAGATATTTGAGGTCCAGTATGAATAATAGTTAATTCTGAAGTGAAAATTACGGCGTTTATCGTAGACATCTGTAACAATAGTCCTACCATCGGTGAAAGAAATATCAATATTCAAATAATGTATGTGGCCATCTTGCATGGAAGATTTTTCAAGTGTCAGAGCTGATGGATATATGTGTTGAGCTTGAATATTGAAGATATATGTGTTGAGCATGAATATTGAAGATATATGTGTTGAGCTTGAATATTGAAGATATATGTGTTGAGCTTGAATATTGAAGATATATGTGTTGAGCTTGAATATTGAAGATATGTGTTGAGCTTGAATATTGAAGATATGTGTTGAGCTTGAATATTGAAGATATATGTGTTGAGCTTGAATATTGAAGATCTTCAATGAGCTTGAATATTGAAGATCTTCAATGAGCTTGAATATTGAAGATCTTCAATGAGCTTGAATATGAAAGATCTTCAATGAGCTTGAATATGGAAGATCTTCAATGAGCATGAATATTGAAGATCTTCAATGAGCATGAATATTGAAGATCTTCAATGAGCTTGAATATGGAAGATCTTCAATGATCTTGAATATGGAAAATCTTCAATGATCTTGAATATGGAAGATCTTCAATATTCAAGCTCAACACATATATCTTCAATATTCAATCTCAACGCGAAATGTTTTTCATATAATTTCAAAATTTTCAAGTAATTCATAGACTTCCCGATAAGTGGCGTTTAGTTAAATTGCGTTTCTCTCCGATATTTCTGCTTCTGAAACTCCGATTTGAAAACTTCTTCCTGTATCGCATACAGCACCTGATGGGGAAATGTTTTTGATGTGATTTCTAATATTTGGTAAAGAATGGTTTGGCCATCAGGGCATAAGTGTTAATTTCTGATATATTTCCAACAAAATCTCAGCTCTTGAAAACTAGACTGAAAAATTTCTTTCCTGGACCGATAACGTTCATATCAAAAAACCTTTTGAGAATACTTTGTTCTAAAAATAATGCATGGTTTCCCCCGCCAGGGGGCGTACATGCATATCTTAATTTGTCGATATCTGTGCTTCTAAGGATCCGATTTGAAAAATTCTTTCTTTGTTAGACAGTGTTTCCGCTGTAAAATCTTTCTCATATAATTTCAAATTTTTCTTAAAGCACAAGCGTGCAACCAGAGGGCGTAAGTTCACGATTCCCTTTACAGCAATATCTACGGGATTAAAAACCGATTAAAAAACTTTTCTTCGGCGGTGAGATACTACTGCTTTCTTATAATGGGGATAATACATTTTTTCTTTAGTTTAGGGATTTAATGACGCCCATGAGCAGTTCTTAGGGCTGATAAAGCAGTCCTCTTCCCCTAATTTTTTTTTTTTTTAGTGGAGGTTAAACGACCACCGTGAGCAATTCAATGGGCTATAAGCAGTCGCCCGACCCTAATTTAGAGGCACTGGTTCCAGGGAAGGGAGAGAACAAGTGCCATAAGACAAGCACAACATCCATGCCTCACCGGGATTCCAACCCGGACCCCTTTCGGACGAATGATCAGAAGCCATCGCCTAGATCATTATGACACTGGGGCGGCTCTCCTAATTTGTGGCCATTGATTTCGGGAGGAGGAACCCTTCTCGTGGGACAATTACACCACATGTGTCTCATGAAAAGCTCTCACTTGGATCTAGCTGATACAAGACAGAATTTACCGCCCCTAACTGCTCGGCCACCCGTGAGGCGTAATGCACTTAAAGTAATGCAGTTTAGTTTTAGTAGATGACACCTTTTTCGCTAACATTTCACGCATATATCTTCGAAAAAGTGTGAGACATCTGGCATTCGATAATATTTTCTTTTGTCTGTCACAAAAGACGTATAACTTACATGTCTTCAGTGCCAGCACCTTTTTTTTTTATTGCGTTATTCATATTTCAATGCCACAATTACGGTAATCAGCTATCTCAAAAAAAAAAAAAAAAAAAAAAATACGCAGCTCTTCGGCGAAGCTGAAAACACGTTCGATTTTGACGCCAAAAAAATAGATATTGGTGAAGTCATTCATCAAACTCGGAAGAACGAACTGTGACAATGGAAAAGCCGCCATTACAAATACTACAAAGGAAACTGCAAATAAAAAAATTAATTCTCACAGAAAAAACGAAGTTCCTCAATACAGCATAGAGATGTGGCGACCCATGCTTCATTAACAAAGAAAGAGAATTGCCGTTAAAAATCGTGTTCCTCCTTTTCCTGAAGGTCTATTGTTCTATTATCTCCAAAAGAGAATCTCCATTATCTCGTACATGGCATTAAAACTATGATCATTTTTTAAAACTTTTACGAGCTGTTATCTGAATTTTTAAGTACTTGTCATCCGTTTAGCTAGCAGCGAAAACTTGACATCATTTGAAACCGGAAGAGAAAGTAATGCCATTTTTGCGGAGATGTATTACTGACCACAACAGCGAATTAAACTTTCCTGAAGATATTTTACCGCGATGTTTTTCTCTTGCTTTGTTTTGAAACGCAATTAACAAAAACTAGTTCATAATGTTTCAAGGCTTATGACCTTTGCGGATTGTTTCGTCGTAACAACTTTAATGCTCTTTAAACAAATAAGAGTATAAATAAGTTCGTTTAAAACTAACTTACGTAACAATCCAGTTAGTTCTTATTTCCTTGCCACTTGTCGAGGTACAGTTTTACGATAACATCATCAGCATGCAATCACATTTTTTCAGCTTGGCTCCGGTAATATCCAGATAATATGCGATCGTAATTCTAACAGTTTATCGGTTTGCTTTCACACTACAATCATTTTTCTTCTGGCAGGTCTAAGCGTTTTATTTACCTCCTACCAGCTGTCAGCTTTAAGGTATAAGGGAATTTAGAGGAGTTGACAAGGCTTTCAGAGAGAAATATAACGAAGGTGTTTAAATTTTTTAAAAGTAAGAACTAAAAAAAAAAAAAAAAAAAAAAAAGAAGGTTAAATCAGTGATATAGGTGACCTGTTGCTAAATTGTATACATGTGCTTCAATGTAAAATGAAATTGTTCATAAAATTAATTTTGGAAACACAAAGTATTTCGTCTCTCAAATAAATTGATAGCAGACTTTTGAACATAGGTTTCGCACATCGATATTTAATCAGTATAATTTATTTCAGATTATTTTAAGACTATCCGGCGTATCCACATTCTTTCACGAAGGATATACACCTCAATGAAACTTGGTGAAAAAATTAAAACAAAGGAAGATGAGCAAGATCTAAAATACGACGACTAATAAAACAAAGATGACACCAAATTTTCGGTTTTAACGTAAATTAAATTTATCAAAGCTATTCAAAGTCAATGGAACCGGTATGAAAAATAGGAGCATCTAACGGAAAAAAGATTTTCAATCGGGTTTTCAATCCCGCAGATAATGCTGTAAACGGAATCGTGACTCACGCCTTTTGGTTCAAGACTTGTGCGATAAGAAAAATTTGAATTTATATGACAAACATTTCGCATTGGAAACTCTCTCCAATAAAGAATTTTTCGAAGCAGAGATATGGACAAATATAAGACATGCATATTCGCCACCCCCCCCCCCCCACCTTGGCGGGAAAACCATGCATTATTTTAGGAAGAAAGTATTTTCAAAAGGTTTTTCGATGTGAGTAATATCGGTCCAAGAAAAAAAAAATTATCGAGTTTTCAGGAACTCAGATTATGCTGCAAATACATCAGAAGCAGAAATTATTTTTCTTTTACCAATATTAGAAAATATGTGCAAAGAATTTCCCATCAGGAGCTGTATCCAGTGCAAACAGAATTTTCCAAATACGAGTTTTAGAAGTAGAAATATCGGGGGAACCGCAATTTACCTTAACGCCCCCTACCAGAAAATCCATGAATTACTTGAAAATTTTGAAATTAGATGAAAAACATGTCACACCGGAAACTTTATCAAATAAAGATATAATTTTTCAAGTCCAACCATTAGAAGCAGAGATGTTGAAAAAAATAAGATATATATCTTCGCCCCCTGGTGGAGAAACCATGCAATATTTTAAGAAATATTCCGAAAAGGTTTATCGACGTGTGTGGCATCGGTCCACGAAAGAATTTTTTCAATCGAGATTTTAGGTCAGATTTTATGGCAAATAAATCAAAGCAAAAATTAACACTTATGCCTCCTGGTGGCAAAAATATTTTTTACCTAAAATTAGATATAATATCCAAAAGAGTTTCCATCGGGAGCTGTATCCGCTGAAGGGAAATAATGTGAATCTTGTTTGATCACGCCTCAGTATCAATGACGACCAAATTATCCGTGTTACTCTGTATCAAGGACGACCAAAATTATCCATGAGTTAGATAAACAAACAAGTAGCGAGATGTGGAACGCTTTACAGGCAGTATATGAAAAAGGGAGTTTAAGAAATAAACTCCACTTGCTGAGTAAACTGTATGGTTTGCGTTTTCATTATGATGGCACTACAAAACAAGAGCATATAAACATAATGATGGAAATAGTTCATAAATTGCGTACACAAGGCGAGAAACTGCCGGGACACCCACTTAAGTGCAATTATACTTAATAATCTGCCAAATTCTTATGAGAATTTAATTGTTGCACTTGAAACTAGAGATCAAGACGATCTAAATCTTGAATTCATAAAATGTAAAGTACTTAACGAGTACAATAGACGGAGTGAAAATTCATAAACAAAGGCAAATGATTCAACTACAACAGTGTTAAAAGCTATTTTTGGAGGTAAGTATCACAACACAAAACAAAGTAATCAACAAATATTGAAGACTCGTGCGACACAAATCACTGAAACGATGAAAGTTTTCCGTCTTTAGCACAATTTAATGATAAAAGATGAGAAATATATACAATTAAAACCATGAGCATTTTCGATGCAGCGGCTGCCTCTTCTTCAGATGTAATAGACACATTTAATCCATATATAATATTGATCATTGCATTGTGGGAAGCATGGTAATTTATTAGCCAATAATCTACATGCGCCAAATTGTTGCGTATACTGTTGGCCTAATGGTCTGTGACAAAATTATGGAAATATATTATAGAAATAAGAAATGGTGTAGGGTGGGGTGAACATTCAATTTTAAGTCTATATTACAATTTATAATTTGTTTTAATAAGTGACTCATAGGGGGCATGTTCATTACAAAATTGCTCACCGGAAGCCTCTATATATACACTTTCTGCAATTAAAAGGTCACCAGGTTTACTAGGAGTATTAATTATTCTTGCATTACTCCATTCGGGATTAAGATCATCTTGTATAACAGATTTGGCTAGGAATGTACAATACATGCCTGTTTTAATATTGTATTTATGTTCTTTAATTCGTAATTCAATATTACGTTTTGTAGAACCCACATAATTAGAGACTGCTTGTCCTGTAGTTGCCTTAACCAGAGGTATATTGTAAATACCCCACTGTCCCATTTTGCTGTTCTGTTCACGATCCTTACGAACTACTGAAAATATGTTTCGTGTTGGTGAACCAAATTTGAAGCCATATGGTTTACATAGTTGAGTTAAGGCTCTCGTTAAATGTGGATTGTATTGCATAGAGCCAACATACATGGAATTGCAGTTGGAGTTTCTTAGGAATTGCAGTTGGAGTTTCTTAACAGGATAGTATGTAGGGCATATTTGACAGAACTCATATTGCTCAGCTAAACCAAAAATGTAGTTAACTTCTTGCTGAAATGATTCAGTAGTTGATGAATGTGAGTATGCTCTTCTAAACAAATAGAATAATGCTGACAACTTATGTTGTTTAGGGTGTGATGAATAATAAGGTATTAAAACAGGTGTATGACAGGGTTTTCTATAACTCAAGTGGTAATGTAATTAAGGTTATAGTCTTACGAATAAGAATATCCAAGTATGGTAAGCAGTTGTTAATTTCAAATTCTATTGTGAGCCTCATAGTTGGGAACATGAATGATAGTTCGTTGGCGAACTATCATCCATGTTCCCTGAAATTTTTAGCTGAAATTTTGTTACAGTACATTGAAAATCAGGTCATTAGTTCTTTCCCTTACCGTCCGTTGCTTTTATTCAAGGTACGTTGACGACATCCTGGCTACATGTCCTCACAACCGGGATGATTTATACTTATTCGCCAACGAACTATCATCCATGTTCCCAACTATCAGGCTCTATTTTATATTTCTTATTTCTATAATATATTTCCATGATTTCTTCACAGACCATTGAGCTAACAGTATACGCAACAATTTAGCGCATGTAGATTACTATTGGCTAATAACTTACCATGCTTCCCACAATGCAATAATCTATATTATATATAGATTAAATGTGTCTCTATTTATTACATCTGAAGAAGAGGCAGCAGCTGCCTCGAAAGTGCTCATGGTTTTAATTGCATATATTTCTCATCTTTTATCATTAAATCGTGCTAAAGACGGAAAACGTTTATCGTTTCAGTAAAACAAAGTAAGTTTTGTACATACTGTAACAAACGGAATCGTACCAAAAATTAATGTTGGCATTATAAAAGAGATAAGAATAGGGGAAACAGAGAAAAGGTTTTACAAAATTCCATCCCCATCTACGCAGTCTCACAACCTAGTAAAGACAGCAACAATAAATTCAGAGGGAAAGGATATTTAAATAAAAGGGGGAAATAAAATAATTTCTCTATGAACAGTCATTAATGTGACGAAATGTCTGAAAATTGGACCATTGATAGTGGAGCCACAGTACACATGTCTAACAATATACAAGTAGCATTGTTGAAAGAGCTTACCAATGATAAATCAGAATTCATCACCACAGCTTATGGCACTCAGGTAAAGTCAGAAGGAATGGGAAATATTTTCCTAAATTGTAAAGCGGAAAAAGATAAACTTAGAAAATTAGAAATAAAGAATGCATTGTATGCCCCAAACTGGAAACTAATTTATTGTCAGTTAGAAAAATTACGGAAAAAGGATATGAAGTGTCATTTAATGATAGACAGTGCATAATAAAATATGGATAAATTATGGTAGCAACAGGAATAGTAGACAACTAAAACAATTTGTATAAATTACAGGCTACAAATGAAAAGGCTAACTTAGCTACGAAATATGAGAAGAAGAATTGCTCAAACTTGTGGCATAGAAGGTTAGGACATAGAGATATATAGATAATAAAGCAAATGGAGAAAAACATACTAGCTAAAGGCGTCGTTTTATCAAGTTGTAAAAAGGAAGGAAACTGAGGTATGCATAAAGGATAAGCTTACACAAAAACCGTTCTCAAAACAAAATTCTTACCAAACAAAAGCAATACTAAAACTGGTGCATACAGATATATGTGGGCCAATGAGTAAAGCCAGTCCAAGTGGCAACACATACTTTATTATTTTTATAGATTACTATTCTAGATGCACATACACTTATTTGCTAAGAAATAAAGATGAAGCAGTGATAAAATTCAAGAAATATGTAGCCTCAGTTCAAAATAAACTTGATAAACCCAAAGGTGTAAGAGCAGATAATGAAATAGAGTATTGGGGAGCAAAATTTGAGTTATTTAACAGAGCAGGGAATAGAGCATAAAACCATTGTTCCATATTTACCAATGTGTTGCATGTTGTTATCAATGTGTTGCGTCGCATGCAACACATTGACCACGACATTCTTGCAAAACACAGAGGCTTCAAGCCTTTTGAGTAAAATGTTTGTTAGTTATAATGTTTGATATGTAAATGTTATTAATATCAAGGCGATAGATCAAAATTTTTTAAAAAGGCCTAAGTACATAATGTTCTAAAAAGGCCTAGTTTACATAATGTATATGTCAACGTTATGAATATAAAGGCGATAGATCAAAAACTGTTAAAAAGGCCACGTATTTGTGCTACTTAATGCTGCATCTTGTTTTAAATTGAATGAAAATAGAAATGACACCGGAAATTTTCCCCACCCCATCCAGAAAGTCTAAATGCCGACCCCAGAATTCCCCCCCCCCCCCATCCTGTCACCCTGTTATTGTAAGACCGTTTTCCATTAAAAACCGCGGTCAGAGTGAAAATAATAACCCGGAAATTTCCCCCACCTCATCCAGGGACTTGAAGGCGGTTTTTTACTATAATCATCGATAGAAGTTTGAAATGCGAACCCGGAATTTTCCCTCGTCCTGTCAGCCTGCTTATTGTAAGACTGTTTTTCACAAAAAAGCGCGGTAAGAGTCAAAATACTAACCCGGAAATTTTCCCCCACCTCATCCAGCTACCTGCAGTACTATAAACTGCGATAAAAGTTTGAAATGCGAACTCCGGAAAATTTGCAAACATATTTGAGTATGTTGTGCAACTGCATTTTGTTTTAGATAGCGATCAAATGGAAATGGTATCCCCGCAAATCTTCCCACATTCGAAATTTTGTGTAAAACGCAGTTTGTGCACGTTCCGTGGCTGAAAATGGGGAGAACTTTTCCGAATGAGGGGGAAATTTCCTGTGGGGGACTTCCGTCCATCTACTCTTGTGACCTTGTAACAATAATGGCTGTTGTTTCTAAACCCTTTCATTCTTCTTGATATAATGGCGTCCCATTACCCAAGTTCAGAATTTCCTCCCTTTTGTCTTTTTTTTTCTTCTTCCAGCTTTTACCACTGATTTTTCAGCCACTACAGGCAACTTTTTTTCTCTATTTTTTTGTTTTCCCTCCACGCCACCACAATGTTAATCCGTTTATTGATGTAAATGTCATATGCCTGTTAAGGCAGATAATATCCGAAAGCTTAAAAATTTTGCCGTCCTGGAGCGGGAATCGAACCCGCGTCTCCAGGATAGCTGCCGATTATGCTAAACACTGCACTTCCCAGAATGACCAATTTTCAAGTTTCTGATTAATTTGAATATAACCCATCAGAGGAAACCTGAAAAAATTGGAAACTTCAAAATAACCGAAAACTTGCTCTTTCTGGGTGGTGTAGTGGTTTGCATACTCGGGCGCTATCCGGGAGACGCGGGTTGGATTCCCCATCCAGGACGACGAAATTTCCAAGTTTTCGGATATTATCTGACTTAACATCCATGTCATATTTACACCAACAAATGGATTCACATCTTCCAAATTCGTATTTTATAATGGTGTAATCCCGTATTTCATTCACTGATATTCTGTGCCTCCAGGCAATCACGGGAATGAACTCTAAATTTCCAGATTCTCTATATATGAATGCCGGTTGCTTCCATTAGCGAATCCTGTGACGGTTATATTTAAATTAAGCGGAAACTTGGTTGTTCTGGATATTGTAATGGTTAGCATTACTCGGGCGCTATCGGGAGACGCCGGTTCAATTCCCGCTTCAGGACGACAAAAATTTTCAAGTTTTCGGTTTTTATCTGACTTAATATCCATATCATATTTACACCAATCAACGGATTTACATCTTCCAAATTTGTATTGTACAATGGTGTAATTCCGTATTTCTCCGCCGCAATGGCGCAGAGGTCTAAGCGATAGCTTCTGACCGCGATGGTTCCGGGTTCGAATCCCGTGAGGCATGAATGTTGTGTTGGTGTACGGCACTGGCTCTTTTTTCTTCCCTGGAACCAGTGGACCTAAATTAGCGACGGGCGACTGCTTATAGCCCATTGAGTTTCTAACAGTGGTCGCTAAACCTCAAATTAAAAAAAAAATGCAAAAAAAATCCCTTATTTCATTCATTGAAGTTAGTGTTTACCGAAGCTCAGTATTAGGTGTTATTTTTACCGTCTCATGACCTTCATATGTGCCGTTGTTGACGTGCAGTTGCTTCGATTTGCATAGTGACGTGCTGTCCATAATTTTTTGGCTCTTCCGTGTATATTTTTCTCTCTCATTGTAATTCCGTGCTGCATGGTAACCGTTTGCCTTCTGTTGTGCTTGTGTGGTTTGCATGCCTGATTTTTACCCAGATGTGAGCAACTGTGCGTGAGAAATCGGAAACCTCAGTTTCTCGTACGCTGCGAGCTTATTCATTTTAACGGATTTCGAAGTTCATAAGGAATTTAATTAATTTTTCCAACCCCTCGTCAAAGTTCATGCCGTGGGTAGGATTTTTACAATTGTAACAAGTCAAAGGGAAAATTGCGCGTTGAGCACCGTAATAGAAATCTAATTATTACACTGCGCTTATCTGTTGTTACAGATTAGATGAATCAGAAATTAAGATTTAAGGATGAGTTTTGAAATTTCATCGAAGAATTTAAAGGAAATAAGAGAATTTATTTCGTCTGACGCAATTTGTTAAGTACTTCACGGATTTACTCTAAGTTCAGAGGCAGAGAAAAACAAAAACGAGATTCCTCATCTGTTATATTCAATGACAATCCATACTCATAAATGTACAAGACAGCACAAAGTAGTATCATATCGGGGTACTATAAAAGAAATAAGATAATTTATTTCGTCTGACGCAATTTGATAAGTACTTTACAGATTCACTCTTAGTTGACGGGTTGGAAAAAACATAAACGAGATTTCTCATCTGTTATATTCAATCTCAATCCGTACTCATAAATGTGCAGGGTAGTACAAAAATAGTATCCTATCAGGATTTGAGGTAATTGAATATTTCGTACTAAAATGCGTTCATAGAAACAGGGACGTAGATGCTGTAATATCTGAAGACTTTGGTAAATGCAGGACAAAATCGTGTCGGAATCCTAAGTTTTTACCAATTAACTTAAAAACGCTCCCTGCAAAAACTTTTCTGCAATTCCTGAGCCACGTTCCCTGATTTCTTTCGTGAATTAACGGAGTATATTCCTGATACTTTTTCCGTGAAATGACTGAAAAACCTAAATTTCACTGATTTCTCCTACGACAGAAAGATTATGAATTTTCAGAAACGTTTCCACAATTCCTTTCTTATATTGACGGTACATTACCGTTCTCAAGATTTATTAACGGAAAATCCTGAATTTTCAGAAACCTTCCCTCAATTCCTTTCTTACATTAACGGAAAAAATCCGTTCTCACTTTCTCTTCATACATATGACGAAAACATTCCGATAATAGGCGAGAATCACGGGAATACTGCGGGTTTTGATTAACTGTAAAATTTCAACAGTCTGAATTTGAAGTTCTGTAGAGAGACTGGATATTGTGGATAATTAATAACGTGAATTCTGCTTACTGAGGCAGAGGATATTTATTTCTTCTCCTCTTCCCCATTTTGTGCTCCAGCTGTGATTTACTCATCGCCAAAAAACAATTTCACCCAGAAGGACGTGACGGATTGCAATGCTATTCGGGAGGAAGATAAAGGTTACCAGGAACAATAAATGATTAAACATTGAGACTGATATGGGCAATACTTTTTGAGCTACGCGCCAATAATTAGTCTCTCGGTATGGCGTCGGGCCGCCATGTTTGCTCACACAGCATGCCAGACGTCTCGGTATGGAGTTGTACAGGTTCCTAATGGTGCCCTGCGATAAGTCACCCCATGCAGCTTGAATCTTCTCATGCAGTTCCTGCAGATTGTGCGGTAGATGTGTAGTGTATATAACACGTTCAATAGCATCTCGCACATTTTCCATCGGCGATAGGTCTGACGATGTGGCTGGCCATGGCAGAATGTCAGTGCCTTGAAGGCAAGCTCTCGAGACAGCAGCAATATGCGAACGAGCGTTGACCTGTTAGAAAATCGCACCGGAGTGAGCGTTCAGAAAAGGTAGGGCTACTGGTTGCAGGACCTCATTAACGTAACGTTGGGCTGTCAAAGTGCCTGTAACGAACACCAAAGGTGATCTGGCATTGGAGGCAATTGCGCCCCACACCATGATACCAGGTTTTTTGAACATGTGACGCTCGACTACAAACCGTTCATCTTGGCGCTGACTACGGTGCCACCACACACGAATTTTGTGGTCGACTCTTCGAAGACAAAAGCGGGACTCACCACTGAAGATCCCCCGCTGCAATTTTGAGTGGCTCCTTGACAGTCTAGCACGACACCAATGCAGTCTTTGGCAACGATGCAATGATGTTAAAGGCAGTCGTCGTAACGGTCCGCGTGCGTGTAGTCCTACGTCGTTCAGCCTTCTGCCAATGGTGTTGGCACTAATCGAACGATGCATGGAGGGCACCACTGCTCACTGAATATCCGCAATCGTGGCTCTTGGGTCACTCCGCGCATGTCGGACAAGCCGTCGGTCCTCTATCCGTGGTTCGTTTAGGTCTCTGTCACTCCCTGTCGCTGCTGCGCGCCTTGTTCTATCCACGGCAGCCAACAGGGTGAAATGGTGATATCCACACGACCGGGGTGGAAACCATCCCGCTTCCCGGAGCCCAACGATGCGGCCCCTCTCGAAATTCTCCAACTGCTCGAATTGCTTCCGAACTTTTCTCCAAGGCATACTTCACTTGCAAGGATGCAACCAACACGAGTCAGAATGGCAAAGCGCGCAACGTGACGACCTTATATAGCTGGTCAGGCACATTGCTACGACCCCTCCTTGCTTGCGCTCAATTTCCCCCTGAGTCCCATGAGCGGCCGGGCGTGATACTTGAATCATTCGCATGTCTCACCATGTCAAACCTACCCACCAAGTTCCATTCCTGTCGGTTTCTTCCTTCTGGGTGCAACTATTTTTTTTGACGATGAGTGTATATTGCATTACCGTAAGTAATTTATTGTACAGGTGATTGTACGATGCCTCTTTATCAGTCTGTGGAATCTTTAAGACAAATGCTATATAGCTACCAAGAGTAAATTTTATATTTAGACGTTTTGTGAAATGATATTATAAAACAGTATATTGCACCTTGTCTTAAAGATATAATTGAACGTTATTGTCAGTTGAAAAAATGGTCTCAAACTCCAATTTATTCTGTTGCTTCGAAAAGTCACGATGAAAAGAATACTTAGTTTGTAATAAAACCTCTTACAGAAACAATAAAATTATCACAAACGTATTTAAAAAAATCAGCTCTAATAGAAAATAAAATTGCTAAATTAGTCAAGAAAAAAATATACATCACCCAATTAGTTTTCCTTTGAACGTGAGTTTCATTCTTGTAACTTTCTGGCTCCGTGGTTAAGACGCGCAGCTTCAACCCAAACGACCTGGGATCGATCCCCAGCGGCACAAAGGGATCTTCTCGTGTAAGGGCTGAAACATTCAGCGTGTCAAATTTTGCGAAATTTCTGTCTAAATACGTAAAAACTTGAAACGTACTTTTCTGAAATAAACGGTATTGCTGATTACGGAGAATCTGTGAAAATACGGAAGTTAAAAAAAACAAAAAACGGGCATTTTCAGAGACGGAAGTTTTGTTAAAAGACATACTTACAGGCAACCTTGCTGTACGTTATTTTCAGAAATTTTCCGTGAAATCGCACCACAGTGTTTACATAGTTTATGTGGTTGGAGAAACAATCAATCTTCAGGGCATTGTTTTCTTACCTTTTGCTTTAACTTTTAAGATGAGCATTGATCTTTACTTCCGCACCAGCACCACAGGAAAAAATGAAGTGACAATAACTCGTTTTACCAAGTTTGAACGCAGAACTTTACATTACATTACATTTCATTTCGGTGGACGTTCAAAGTTATTGCTCAGGTTACAAAATATGTCATTACCGAATGTGGGAGATCACCATCCTCTGGTAATATCACATTTTGCAATTTAACCAGGGATTCAAGGAAAATGTAATTCCTTAGCCAGTTTTAGTACTTCGTCTCAGGCTTCCATGGCTATTAGTTTCTTATATATACAATTTCCCCCTGAGGCAAATTGTAAAGAATTTGCCTCATAATTTTTTCACAAGAAACACACTGTTAAAATGTGCCGTGAATAGTGAGTGCTTCACCCGGATTAAGACCCCTGAGTAAAATTGTAAATACGCCACCTGGCGCTCAACCATAAATTTCGGTGGTTAAGCTACATCTTCACGGTGTTTAAACTGTTTCTGTATTTTAACCTTCACAATCTGGCAACGTTCTTCTTAAAGTGGTTAGATACCCGTTTTTTCACGTGCAATCAGTCGACTGGCAACACTTCTGTGGACAACATGTTTTTATTTCCCGGTCATTATACTGTTAATGAATATTACGGTATGGTACTATAAAATTACGGTTTATTGACTGGCCACTCAGCTGCCGTTGTATCTGCCGTAATTTGACCCTGCAATTTTATACAGTGCATTTCACCTCACCAGAAAAGTCTAGTAGTTTAGCTGTCAAAAATATTTTGTTAATCCATATAAAAATTAGCGAAAAACGTTTTCAAAATGAGAATTACAGCATTGTTCATAATGTCAGTAGTCTTAGATTCGTAGAAGCTGTTTTGGATTCAGAATTTTGTAACATCAAAAAATAGGGTGCACAGTCCTGTAAAGACCAATTAATGTGTACCATTAAATGAATGCATGCGCAATAACACACTAATCTTTGACAAAAGGTTGAAAATGTCTTTGTGGTATTTCAGAAACTCAGTGATTTGTACTATGCAGATTAAAATTACTGCTCAGGTGGTTATTTCGGTGGTTAAGCTACATCTTCACGGTGTTAGAACTGTTTGAACTGCTACGTTTTGACAAAGCGACGTTTTCGTCGCTTTGTCAAAACATACAGTTTTGGCCAAACCTCCTGCACCAAGAGACCGAAAGTCAATGTTTGATGTTTGAAGGCAACTTATACAGCGTAATGGTAAAGTAAGGAATACATATTATACATCATTTTAAAGGAAATTTTATGCTGAATTCAAATATTTTTACAGAACGTAATTACTAGTAATAGAAGTGAAGTTACAAGCAAACGTACAGCGTCTAGCCAAAAAAAGCAAAAAAATAGTGGAATTTGTGAAAATAGTGTACAATGCATTTTACGTAAAATTCCTGTAAAGTACATTATTTAAACTTGCAGGACACTTGAAATAACTTACCAACAAGCAAATTATGCTTTAATATTTGATTGGATAACTGTATGGTTTCTTAGTAACAAAGTGCACCTTCTTGTCATGGAACTAATGAGCTTCTCTAGTTGTCCATTGGTGATAACAGGGTGCCATACGGCCCTTACAGACTAAATTAATGCTGTTTTATTGGGTTGTCGGAAAATTCATGACGTTACAAAGGTCATTTCTTGATAGGAAGAACAAAGATCAATCAATGATATAATGCCCGTTTTGTTCGATAACCTTTAGCCATCTTTCAGTGAGTTGCAGAATGCCTCGTTCATAGAAGGACCTGTCTTTCGTGGCGAAAAACTGTAGAAGGTGCTGATTTACAGCCTCATCTGAATTGAACGTTATAATACGCAAGGACTTTGAAAAGAGCGAAACAAGTAGAAGTCTGACGGTGCAAAGGTCAGGCGAGTATGCTGGGTGTGGCAACACATCCCACTGAAGCTCCAAGAATTTTTGGCGGGTGATCAAACTTGTGTGTGGTCTCGCGTTGTCGTGATGGAACACAACACCTTTACGATTAACGAGCTCTGGACGTTTCTGGATGATGGATTCGTTCAAACGGACCAATTGCCGGGAGTACATATTCGAATTGATTGTTTGGTTCCGTTGTAGGAGCTCGAAAAACACGACACCTTTAAAATTCTACCACACTTAAACCAGAACCTTCCGCTGATGAATGTCTGCTTTGGATGTCGTTTGAGGCGAAGCAGCGCGTCGGGACCAAGACCGTTTGCGCAGCACATTTTTGTACACAATCCACTTTTCATCACCAGTTATCAGTCGCTTCAAAAATTGATCGGTTTCCTCACGTTTAATGAGCATATCGCAGATGTTTATACTCGCCGTCAATTGAGCTTCTTTGAGTTCATGAGGAACCCACACATCGAGCTTGCTGACGCATCCCAGCTTCTTCAGGTGGTCGTGAACGCTTGAATGATGGATGTACAACGTGCCTGCAATCTCTCGTGTCGTGTAACGTGGGTTTGACTCGATCAATGCCTTGATTTTGTCGTCATCATCCTCTGTGGGCCTCCCAGACCGAGGAGCATCGTTGAGGTCAAAATCACCAGCACGGAATTTTGCGAACCACCGCTGGCACTGTCGTTCTTGTTGAGCATTATCACCGTACACTTTACGCAACTTTTCACAAACTTGACGGGCGTTCTTCCCTTTACGGAAGTAAAACAGTAAAATATGGCGCAAATGCGCAGTTTGGTCTTCCATCTTCAACTTGATGTCAAATCTCCGCAAATCAACCAAATCGCTCACTAATCCTTTTAGACTGCAGCTAGAACTGGCACCTGTCGAATGTCATAGCGATAACAGAGCTGACTCTAGTACTTGCAAAACCGCCTACGGGTGCCAAAATATGTCATGACCTTTCCGACAACCCAGTAGATGTGGGTCCTTGTTGTCTGATCTTTTGCTTCAATCTCACCCACAGATTCTCTATGGGATTGAAATCTGGTAACTGTGCCAGCTATTGAAATTTTCTTATAACTTTTTGATTAAATACTCGTGAACCAAATTTGACCGAACAACATGGCGCGTTATCGTCATAGAAGATAAAATTCCGCAAATACATGTCTTGTGCAGATGGTAGCAGTTTGGACTCCAAAATATCCATATATTTCGATCCATTCAATGTGCCATCAACAATGTGCAGACGGCCAACACCACTGGCTGAAATACAGGACCATAACATCACTGAATGCGGGTGCTTGATTGTTCGCTGGGTGCAGCACCCCTTACATCTTTCACTAGCCCGACGACGTACACAATTATTTCAATTATTATCAGTAACAGTTGTTTCATCACTGAAAATAACATTTTTCCAGTCATCAACAGTCCAATTCTTGTGTGACTTGGCCCAAGCAATTTGTTTGAGCCATTGTTGTTCAGTAAGAAAACCGTTTTCGTGCAGTCAGTACATTTTCTTGTAGCCTACGACGCAGATGCAATAATGTCTGCTTCATTCTCCCACTCATTCCTTTAATTAGTGGCTGTTTTAAACCTTGATTTTTAATGAACGACGAATCAACATGCGATGATCACGTTCAGTACACAGCCTTGGTAGACCTGTTCCTTTTCTCTTTCACACACATCTAGTTTCTGCAATTCTTTTAACGGTGCGCAAGACAGTGGCATGATCACAGCCACATTTAACAACAATTTTATCACCGTGTTATCACCAATGGACAACTAGAGAAGCTCATTAGTTCCATGCCGAGAAGGTGCACTTTGTTACTAAGCAACCGTGGCTATCCAATTAAATATTAAAGCGTATTTTGCTTCTTGATAGAATATGTCAAGTGTCCTGCAAGTTTCAAAAATGTACTGTATAATAACTTTATATTATATGCATTGTACACTAATTTCACGAATTCCACTATTTTTTTGCTTTTCATGACTATACACAGTGCGTCAAAGAATTTTTAAGACTGGGTCTGTAAAATGAAATAGAAACAAGAAATTATAATTTGTTTTGGTTTTTTATTCAAAATAAGTCCCTCCGGCTTCAATACACTTGTTACAGCGATGTAATAATGATTCGAATGCCTGTTCCAGTTCACTTTGTGGAATTGCCTCCAAAGCACGCGTCGAAGCTGTTTGTATGGTCGAAATATCATCAAACTAACATCCTATTAACGTCATTTTAAGTTATGGGAACAAAGAAAAGTCGCAGGGTGCTAAATCAAACGAATACGGTGGATGATTCAACACACAGACGTTATTTTTCGCCAAAAATAAACGAACAAGAAGTGAGGTGTGACTGGGTGCATTGTCGTGCAACAAACACAAACTGTTTTCATCTCGATATTCTGGACGAATGCGACGAATTCTGCCCATCAAACGCCTCAAATCATATAAATAAAACTCACCAGTTTTTGTTTGTCCACTTAAAACAAATTCTTTGAGAATAATACCCTTGCTATCGAAGAATGCAATGAGCATTGTTTTGATTTTCGATGGAACTTTTCTTGTTTTGTTTTGTTTTTTTTGGCTTGTGGCGAGTTTATTGACTTCCATTCCGCACTTTGTCGCTTTGTTTTAGGATCATATTGAAAACATAATGTTTCATCACCAGTAACAATCGATTTTAAGAAGTTTGGATCATTTTCAGCGGCTGAATTGATGTCCTGCAATGTGCACTTCTCCTTGATTTTTTTCATTGGTTAACGTGTGTGGAACAAATTTAGCACAGACTTTTGTTTTGCCCAAATCTTCATGCAGGATGGTTCGAATCGTTTCTTTGTTGATGTTTAAAGACTCTTCCATCATTTTTAGTGACGCACATCGATTGTTTGCCACGAAATCACGCACTTTTTCAATAATCTCAGGTGTCCTACATGAACTTGGTCTTTCGGTATGCTTATCATCTTCTAGCGTCTCTCCTCCGTCCAAAAAACGTTTGTGCCACAGGAAAACATTTGATCTACTTAAACAAAACTCACCGTAAAACTTGTTTCATCATTTGGTACGTTTCCGAGGCACTTTTACCAAGTTTTGCGGTAAATTTAATAACAGCCCTTTGTTCCATCTTAATAATTCAACATCAAATAAATGTTACTTCTCTAATGAACGCCCATTTTGTTTGAGTTACTTTAACAACTGCTCAGTACTTTTGGCAGAAAGCAAGCAGATGGTCACGGTTTATAACTCATTCGTGATTACACTGGTAGCGCCACCGTAGGCTGAAATCTAGCGTCAGTCTTAAAATTTCTTTGACGAATTGTGTATGCTATTTGTAACTTCACTTCTGTTACTGGTAATGTATTTGAATTCAGCATAAAATGTCATTTAAAATTTTGTATAATATGTATTCCTGACTTTACCATTACGCTGTGTAAGTTGACTTCAAACATTGAAAATTGGCATTCGGTCTACTGGCGCAGGACTTTAGGTCATGATTGTATATACTATTTGTTGCTAATATACAAGGGTTGTCCCAAAACAACTGAAAATGTTTTATATAAAATATGCGTACCTTAATTATCAAGGAAGCGCTATTCTTTTTTTGAAATACTATCTATTGCATTGAATGGTGTCGCGTCGCGTTCCTCCCACTTTTTGAATGTATTAGAGAATTTTTCTTCTGAAATGCTGTTGAAGCACTCCTGTACAGCTGTAGTAAGTTGTTGATCAGTCCTAAATTGTCGTCTCCGTATTGTACTTGATATTGTACTTTAAAATGGGGATCAACCAGAAGTCACATGGTGACAAATCTGGACCAAATGCAGGTTGTAGCATCAACCTAATATTTATTTTATCCAAATAAGAAGCGATAGAACTGGCCATGTGCGGCCTAGCATTATCGTGGTGTAACACCCAATTTTTTCCGCCCCGGTGGCGCAGTGGTCTAAGGCGTTGGCCTCTGATCATTCGTCCGAAGGGGTCCGGGTTCGAATCCCGGTGAGGCATGGATGTTGTGTTTGTCTTACGGCACTGGCTCTCTCCCTTCCCTGGAATCAGTAACCCTAAATTAGGGACGGGCGACTGCTTATAGCCCATTGAGTTTATCACGGTGGTCGTTAAACCTCCACTCAAAAAAAAAAAAAAAAAAAAAAAACAATTTTTTTTTCTTAGGTGTGGTTATTTTGTTATCACATGTTTCCGCAGAGCCTGTAACACTGTTTTGTAGTGATTGGCATCTCATAGTTTTTGGAGGTTTAACGACCGCCGTGAGCAACTCAGTGGGCTATATGCAGTCGTCCGTCCCTAATTTAGGGTTACTGGTTCCAGGGAAGGAAGAGAGCCAGCGCCGTAAGACAAACACAAAATCCATGCCTCACCGGGATTCGAACCCGGACCAATCTCGGACGAATTATCAGAAGCCATGACTTAGACCACTGCGCCACCGGTGCGGCAACAATGCGTTGATAGATCATACTCTGACAATCGAAGAATGCAACCAACTTGACCTATCCCGCTGATTCTGATTAGCGAACTTTTATTCACTTTAGGCGACAACGGCGATTTTCAAACACAGCTTTCTGTTTCGGTGTGTGGATCAAAATGATGTAGCCAAGTTTCTTTGCCTGTAATAACTTTTTGCATGAATTTTGGATCTTCGTTTACTGTTTGCTTTGGTAAGCCTCGACTTAAGGATCTATTTGTTTCTGTGTCAAGAAATGGAAAACCCAAGTGAACAATCTCGTTTCATGACCAAATGTTCTGTTAAGCGAATTGATGATCTTGAAATATAATCCGTATTTTCGATATTTCTAACTGATAGATGTATGTTTTCCCGTATAACACCACCTATTGTATTGATGTTTGCCTCGGCAACTCTCGTTGAAGGTCTTTCTTCATGACCGATTAAAGCCGGCGTCTGACGACCATGCATAAATCCGTTATGCCATCCGCAATGTTTTGATTTTCCTATACATTCATCTCTATATGCCTCCTGCATAAGACGGAAAGTTAGTTTCTCTGACAGAGTTCTTAAATCGACAGATATGTTTAATTGCTCATTTTTGTTCCTCTCCCACATCCAACTTTTTTTTCAAAAAATCACAGCGCGAAATCACTTATTTGTTTACAAAACAGTGCTTATTAAACTGCGCACTACAGACGACACATGCGTGATAACAGGTGTGGCCGGTTGCTATGGTTACTACGACTGCCGTTTTTTCGAGACTCGTGCTAATGTCGAACGCAGTATTGCTCATTTTTTATACAAAATATTATCGGTTGTTTTGGGACAAGCTATGTAAATATACACTATATTGACAAGTCACCAGACACCCCTTCAAAAGCAAATTAATGGATCCGCTGCGTTGTTAAGATGCGCGGTACAGCTCCAAACAGTATAAAAACAAGCCTGCAGCTGACTGCGATCATATCGCACTATGAGGTTGAGTGAAAATGTCGCGGAGGAGAGAACTGACTTTGAGAAAGGAAAGATTATTGGGTGTTATATTAGTGGGTTACCCGTAAGAGAAACCGAGAGGCGCTTAAACATACCCAAGTCAACTGTTTTGGATGTACTGAATAAGTGGAACATGGCGTACCTGAGGCATCAAAACGTACCGGCAGACCAAAGAAAATCAGTGATAGAGGACGTGCAAGCATCAGCAGAGTCATTACAGCTAATCGACTGAGTACCGCACAAGACCTCAGTGCACAGGTGAGTAAAAATACTGGAACCTCGGTATGTACACGTCCCATTCGCAGAGAACTTCATTACATAGGTCACCATGGTCGTGCGGCTGCTCATAAGCCCTTCATCTCCACTCGGAATGTTACTCGTCATTTAGCATGATGTAAAGAACATTTATCGCTGACCGGAGATCAATGGAAACGGGTTCTATGGACTGATGAATCCAGATACACGACCCATCAGTCTGATGGTCGTGTGTGGGCATGTTGGCAGCCGGGGGAACGCTATTTACCACAGTCTACTGTTTCTACGGTCAAGTTTGGAGCTGGAAATGTACTCTTGTGGTTGTGTTTTTCGTGGTATGGTCCCGGCTTATTGGTTATCGTGGACAAACCTGTTAACCAGCACGTCTGCCTCGATATTCTGGACAATTATGTCCTACAGATTCTGTGGCAATACCATGGAACCGAGCCTTGTTGGTACCAGCAGGATAATGCACTGAGCCATAGAGCAAGGACTGTTACAGCGTGGTTTGACAATTATTCCGTATCGTGTGTGGACTGGCTAGCATAGAGAGTACCTATGGGATGAAATAGAGCGCCGCATAAGAAGTTTGAAACCAAGGCCTACTACTAAGCAACAGTTAACTGCAGCATTATGTACTGAATTGAATCGCATACCCATCGCTGTGTTCCCAAACCTTGTCGTAAACATATCTCGAAGGGTCAGTACATGCAGTAAGGCCAAAAGTGGTTTTGGAATCGCTTTAATGTAACAAAACAGAGGAGACGAGCAACATGGAATCGTCTCAAAGGGAAAAAAAAGAACGGGAATGATGCAAACTGATAAAAGCGATGATATGTACATTGAATGAGTAATGACAAATTTACAACGTGATGCAAACAGAGCAATGCTTGAGGAAGAACAAAATGATCACAGGCATGGCACCGCAGTGCTTAAGAACAACAAAAAGTTAATGCAAAGTCTCGCCGTGAGATGTAACAGACTTGGTGTAACAGCGAACCACGGGGTCAATGGTGACCACGTAGCATAGAAGGAGCTTTCACGGCATGCGGAGATTGCAGACTGATACTCCTGCTGTGCCACCGTGCACAGAGTAACGGAAAGTTTGCTGAAAGATGAAGTCCCAAGTGCGCCATCTATGAAAAAGTGTCGAGGAGTGGCAGTTCCTCTCTTGCAGAAGGATAAAGTCTGCCCCAAGAGTCGAGAGATCGTCCAGAACGAGAGCGTTAGCATACCCCTACAATTCAGAGTGGCGACCTTGAATGGGTACGTCTGACGTCGGATGAAGAGCAGCTATGGCACCTTTCTGGAATATGTCGAGGCGATTGATGATACCACGACACCACAAGAAGTAGTCGGGTTGCTTGGCATTATGCCGGAGGAATTTGAGGATGGAAGTTGCTTGGTCGACGACCTTGGGAAGAACTGCTTCAAACTGCTGTAAAAAAGATGAGAGAAGCCTTCCGATTTGTTTTATGAGTGAGAAACTCGTAAAGATCTTCAAAGGAGATAGGTTCTGAAGGAAGAGAGGCATTCGTAAGCAGAGTCGAGAAATCTTCAAACGTCGGCAGATGGCCCTTGGACTTTGAAGAGGAAATGCTAGAACGTGACAGGGGTGACTTGGAACCTGTTAGACGGGTGGAACGATGTGGGCGGCCATTCGGAGAAGGTGACTGCTTCTGTTTCTTCCGGGCTTCGGTACTGGTAGTAGAGCGACGTTTGCCGTGGATCGATGACACACGAGATGTGCAATCAGAGGAAAGGTCCACCTCATCGCCGGGAGCCAAAGTGCCGACGATGAATGAAGCTTGAGGATCAGCCGTAATGTCCCCTGATGGAGAGAGAACACGGGAAGGCAAGGAAGAGTCAAGCGTAGGAAAATCCGACAGAGTGGGTAAAGCAACATCGAAAGACGCGTGTTGATCAAAGGCTTTAATCATATTTTCAGCAAAACCGGGTTCAGGAGTGCAGACGCAGGAGGAGGCATGGCAGCAGAAACGGATGAAGGGGTAGAATGCTGCCTTGGAGCTGCAGGAGTCAGTGGCTCTGCATGGGGGCATTGAGCCTGCTGATGGCCGTAAGCCTTGCAGCGTGAGCAATGAGCTGAGGTGAGGAGCTCAATCCGGCGGCGCTCGTTACCGCAACGAACATCGAGGAACCGTGGAAACTTTATAAGATGCTCTTCCGACGGGAAGATGATGCGGAGCCACGGATGGCTTAGTGGTTAGCGAGCCAGACTATCAATGCGAGGTCCTCAGGCTCGAATCTGGACTGATCTTTCAGAGATGGTGTGAGTTACTATCAATCGCTGAATATCCGCCGTGCATCAGACGAGCACGTTAAGTGACGGCACCCAGGCTCGACCCACTGGTTAAATGGGTATCCCTTCCTATTCCCGCCCCCCTAAAATTCTCCCACCCCTCTATGTGCAACATCATACTTGTACGGTGCCGCCATCTACTGTACTCTAATCTCACTACAAACTGTTCTGTCAAAGTCTCTAGACTTGCTCTCATTCCTTCCGTTTCTATGTCCTGCCCAAAAGGCGATCTCGCTGTAGGTGACTGGGACCTAAACTCTACTCACTGTTGGCGGAAGTCCTACAAGAAAATGACAAATACTGTGTGGAAGATGATGTGAGAGGTTCTACGGAAGCCACAGATATGTTTATCATCGGAGTCAGAGGGGTAAGAGGAGAGAATCTTCACTGGGCCGACTAATCTGCATGCCGTATCGACTAAGTGCAGCACACAGCATATCATCAGAGATCTCCAGGGGTACCGGATGTAGGGAGAGCAGAACAGCACGCTGGGCGATGGATTCGGCTAAGAGGTGACGATCGCCAATTGATAGACCCCGAGACAAGACAAGCTCGGCATATTCTTTCTTCGAAAAATAAACAATCACAGTTTGTGGCTTTCGGGTGAGGTGGGTGATGGCACCAGAAAGAAGCATCTTCTTGAGAGCGGAGCAGTACAATTTCAAGGGAGTGTTGGGCAGCGCATCAAAACAAACCCCCAAACTCGAGGTTGGAATGAAGACTTTGACCAGCAGTGGAGTTCTCAGGAATGTACAATAGATGGTGTCACCACTGAGAGTAACTTAAGAATGCATAGGGGGCAGACGAGACGAGGAGGAAGCCGGTGGAATACCTGAGGCAGCCTCAGAAAACGTGTGCGTGCAGAAGCGCCTCCTCTGGAAGGCATTGACGCAGCATGAGACAATGTACTGGAAGCAGAGGCAGTAGAAACTGTAGAGTGCAGATTAGCAACGCCATCAGAGACGTCCATGAATTCATCATCGTCAGCAGAGGCCAGGAACGTCACATCTACGTTCTCAATGGCAGAGTCGCAGACCTGAGCAGGAGAAGACGTGCAAATGACAGGAGGAAAATTAAGAGGCTCTCCACTAGCAAGCGAAGATGATTAATCGGCTGCGTCTGTCGTTGAAGAGGCGACGCGAGGAGCTGCAGCGATGCTGGCGGCAACAGCGCCTTCATCGGCAGATGCCATAATCAATGGCAAGGGTTAACGAAGAAAAGGACCAGCTCGTTGTGGAAATTAAAACAGTGATAATGAAACAAGATAAGCACTCGTCAACTCGTGAGGGATCTTAAACGAAAGCACAGACCTTTACCTTCGGCATACACACAGATGCACAATGATGGGACACACAAAACACGTACGTGAAGCACTCAAACACGGAGCTCGTGAAGACACGTGTAGGCCAAAGGTGGACCGACACCGTACTAATGTAGTTCAATAAATGCTATGTTGCGTTTATCTTCTATGTGCCCGGTGACGTTTGTTAATACAGTGTATATTTATGCTAGGTAGTGAAAATTCGCATTACAGTGATAGTGTTTTGATCATGTGAAGCTTGGTAGGTTGCAAACAGGTTTTTCTAATCTGAATTGTCGAAACAGAAATCCCATATCAGTACGGAGAAAGAGATACCATTACGTCTAAATTTATTTTATCTTGCACATGTGGGTAAGCGATATTCAGGTGTGTGGGGGAGGCGGATGAAATTACAGAATATCATTAAATTTTCGGATACAAATGCATTTTATGCAAGCTGACTGCTTTATATGTGCACTTGTGTGGTGTAGGTTGGTTGTGCTGTGTAGTTTGTTAAACACAACCCGCTTGTCTCTAAATTGCAGAAAGTCGCAATAGCAGCAAATCAGCTTTTCAAACGATCTTCTGCGTTTTCTGAATATGATCACAAGCTCAGGAAAAGGTGAACTACTAACGGTTTCGATATAAGTCACTTGCATGGTCCCTCTTTGTGTGTGGAAAGCGATCCAATTATACAAAGTGGTGGTCCAAATGAGGATTCGAAATGCATACCTGTTTTTATATCCGTTGTTATTCGGCGATTTATGCGAGTTGAGTTTGTTAAACCCTGCCTTCATTATTTTGAGACGCTCTAAAACTTAAGATAGCAAAAATCTTAATGTTCACGTCGCGTGCATTTCTGCTCGCCTGATTCTGAATATTTAAGTCACGCTAACCGCAGTGCGTTTTCGAAGCCGACGATGCGTTTTTTCTTAACGTTAAAATGGTCGTGAACGTTGCCCACTTTCCACATCAGGAAGGCATTTTACCTGCGTTCTATAGCCTGTACATTTTGCTAAAATTTTGCATCATTTTGCGAAGAATTATTCAGCAGATTGAAGATTTCTTTTATGTTCATTTATCTTTTGCATCTGATTCTTTATTTTCTTATAAATTATTCAGTTGGTTTCTTGCCGAATTTTAACTGCCATGTCTGTAAGAGATGATAGGCCGTAAAGTTTAGCAATGAAAAAAAAAAAAAAAAACAAATAAAATTCGAATTGGAAGACGTAGCAAGAAGTTTGAATGCAATGACTAATTTTAAAAAATGAAAATTAAAAACAATAAAACGTCTCAGTATTTTTCATTAAACTTCCTAATCACATAAAACCCTAAACACGAAAATACTGTGTCATCGCAGAGTATCTGTATCAGACTGAAAGTATTGTTCCTTTTTTGGCTGTAATATATTTTTCTACCCCATCCAAGAAGTCTTGTTCATGACAGTTCTGTCCGAACAAAATTTAATACACAAGGTACATTTTGCAACACATTCTACTTAGGAACGTGATATGTAGTTTACAACGTATTTTAGATAATGGGAATGTAGCACCATTCACAATAAATCCTGGAAATGTCCTCCACCGATGTCCAAACGCACTCTAACGTGACGCTGCATATTATCGAAGGCCCTCTGCAGCAAGTCCTCGCCAATAGCCTGGATTGCTACACTGATGTTGCTTTCTAAGTCTTCTAACGCGCAAGGATTATTGATATCAGCACGGCACTTCAAATATTCCCTTAATAAAAAATCGGGAGGAGTTCATCGGGTGAACAAGGTGGCCACAGTTATTTAGAGATCACTCGGTCAGCGAAGAAAGAGGAAATATCACTCATGCTAACACTGGACGTGTGGCATGTCGCTGCATCCTGTTGAAAGTACCCCGTTGTCAACTCGATGTCGGCTAATTGGTTCCCAAATTGTCTGAAAATGGCCACATATGACAGCGATTTTATTACGCTCCTGAAGAAAATCATTCTAGTTGGGGACACCACCCCAAACGCCGACTTTTGAGTGATGTAATGGGGTTTTGTGTAATTCAAGAGGAATATCTGTAGCCTAGATGTGGGAGTTTTAGGAATTTACATAGCCGTCCAAATGGAACCGTGCTTCATCAGTGAACCAATGATATCCAAAATATTCGGAATTGCGAGTAAAAATGTGAAGAAACCAGTGACAATAAAACACACGCTTTTCAAGATTCGGTTCTTGTAACTCTTGCACAGCTGCCACACAGTAGGGATGAAGCAACGTTTCATTCGCGGCTCTTTGGAAGGTAGAAACAGAATACCCGGTTTCTTGTGACAAACATCGTAGTGACTTCTTTGGTGATGCCATCAGCCTGTGCTTCACCCCTTCTTTTTTCAGCTAAGGACGGACGTCTGCCTCTGTACTGGTTCAAAACCTTGCTCGTAGTTTCGAAGTTATTCGCTAACCTGGCGATGAAGCATTTGTCTGGTGCTTTTCTTCCCCAAAACTTCTCCAGGAATTCACGTTGTGGTGCATTTATAGACTTTGTTTTCACAATAAAACCCCTCCCTCCCTAACGTTATACATAGCCATCCTGAACGACGTTCATCGACTCAATAAATCACGCAGATTGCCTCCGGACAGAATTTGCGTGTCAGGCCGTCTGGTGGGGGGGGGACGTCACAATGAGTCATCGGCTTATCAGGAAAATCACTCCAGCCGTTACTCAAGGATCGAGGTCACTTGTAAATCAGACGTCGTGTTTCTATTGAAAGTCGAAACACTTTTTATCCTATTATACTGCAATTCTACCTGATGTTCTTCTACAATTACAAATCCCCCGTTCTCATCTTCAAGCGGTGTCACGTGAGACCTTTGCTGATCCGCGCTGGATAACGAAATTCGTTCGTCGTTTAGACCTCCTTTGCATAGCAGCCGATGACACAATCCAGCCCCCATCTGACATATCCGTTTAAGATAGTGAACTTCAATTGTAGGATGCCATGTGTTGTATCTTTCGCAACAGGCTTCTGTCTCGATTGCGCCTCGCATATGCGTCTGCCTCAACTGACTATCAGAAATGTAGCTTTTTCCGGGTTTGGTCACCAAATCGAACCTGGTTTACTGATCCCTCAGTACATGTGCAACTCCTTCTTTGAGAACTGTTCTCCATTACTTTGCCATTTGTAATTTTACTTGTATCACTTGCACCTTGTAAAGTTCTTACCTGTAACATTCGCCACAAATTTTTTACCATTGTACTCTACTTTTTCATGTTATCACATTGTCTTTTACACTTTCTATTTGACATCAACCATTTTATCACCGCACATGTTGTACATATTAATATTTCTTGCTCATTTGATATTAGCCTCTCATAGGCCCCTACCCAGTGCATCACTACATTGTACATAGTATTATAAGTATACTTTTATCTTTGTTACCCATTTCAACTGGAATTGTTCATATTGATTCTTCATCTGTGTATCTCTCGTGCATTACTCATGCACCATTGTTGTCGGTCACTTCTGTAGCTTATCTTACATCTGTGAAGATACTCATCTACTATGTTGTTATTGCCACTGTATATAGTACATCAGCATCTGTACATTTGTCATCTTCACTGTACATATGTCGTCAATTATGTTTCTGTTGGCACTGTAAATACAGACCCTCTGTTACCCTCCTCTCATGTTTTCTCAATAAACAATTTTGAAAGCCACAGAGTTGGTAGGGCATAATTGTCCAGAACATTGAGGCAAATCTGCTAGTTAACAGGTTTGTCCACGATAACCAATGGGCCGGGAACCATACCACGTAAAACACCCCCACACGAGTACACTGCCTGCTCCAGCCTTGACCATAGGAACAGTACACTGTGTTAAATAGCGTTCCCTCGGCTGCCGTCATACTCACACACGGCCATCAGACTGATGGATCGTGTATCTGGATTCATCAGTCCATAGGACCCGTTTCCATTGATCTACGGTCCACGATAAATGTTCTTTACGCCATGCTAAACGACGAGTAGCATTCCGAATGGAATGAAAGGTTTATGAGCAGCCGCACGACCACGGAAGACCATGGAATGAAGTTGTCGGCGAATGGTACGTGTACATACCGAGGTTCTAGCATTTTTACTCACCTGTACACTGATGTCTTGTGTACTCCGTCGATCAGCTGTAACGACTTTTCTGAGGCTTCGACGTCCTCTATCATTGATTTTCTTTTGTCTGCCGGTACGTTTTGCTGCTTCAAGCGCGCCATGTGTCTTCCATTTATTCAGTAGATCCAAAACAGTTGAGTTGGGTATGTTTAATCGCCTCTCGGTTTATATTATGGACAACCCACTAACATAACACTCAACAATCTTTCCTTTCTCAGAGTCAGTTCTCTTCCGCCACGATATTTTCCCTAATCCTCACAATGCGATATGACCACGGTCAGCTGCAGGCTTGTTGTTATACAGTTTGCAGCTGTACCGCAGATCTTAACAACGCAGCGGATCCATTCATTCGCTTTTGAAGGGGTGTCCGGTGACTTTTTTGTCAATATATAGTATGTCTTACGTTACCTCAATTTTCCAAATAAGTATGTAAAACACCGATTATCTAGGGCCCCGTGGTTCTCTGTAGTGCATACGAATTTAATGTGTTTTAATTTTCTATGCGATCGATTCGTAAAGTAACAGAAGTCTTTACTGCGTGTTTCAAATAACATTTTGTATCCCAATTAAACTATAATGCATCATTCTTGTAGCAGAACTTATTATTCATCACTGTTGCTGTTTCTCGCTCTGTCCTCGCAGTTAAATGTGTTACGAATTTAATCTAGTCTATTTTGTTTGTTAAACATTACGAAAGCACGTTAGTGGGTTCCTCTTGTGTAACCAAATTTGTCAAACATTTCAACCCCACAAGAATTGGAAAATGTAGTTGTTTTGATAGCGAAAATAATTAAAGAGTGAATAATTATTGACAACCTGAAAGATGACACCGAAATTTCAATTGTAATGAGCATGTCTTTTGAATTTTTTCCTGCACGAATAAAACTTATGCAAATTATTCGAAGTTGTGCGTTGGGAAACTCTGAATATATGAATCATATTTCACGCATTTACTACTTCCCAGTGTAAAAATAATTTTTTAAATCGGACAAATAGTTGCAAAGATATGGTGTCTATATACAGATGGACAAAGTGATAACATAAGCGCGAAATTTTTTTAGCACGCCTTTTGTTAAAAAAGGTCGTGATTATGTTTATCGGTTTGTCCGTCTGTCCGTCCGTCTATGGACACGATATCTCTACAACTATTCGTCCGATTTGAAAGAGATTCTTTTTTCTTTCAGAAGCTTGAAATACGCAAATGAAGATCCTTTATTTAGTTTGTTATTTTACGATGTAGGATTTCACCGCGAGAGGGCGTAAATGCAGATGATATCGATTCCAAAATACATTTTATTCCATATGTTTGCTTTTAAACATCCGACTGAAAAAACATTATTTTACCTTTCGATTCCATTTATGTGGAAGAGTATTTTACGTATAGTCACTTTTACAGGTAACGCATAGATGTTCCGCTAGGGGGAGTAAACGTAAATTGCATTTTCCCCTATATTCTCTTCTTCTAAAACTCTGATTTGAATTTTTTTTTTTGTTTAGCGGATGCAGCTCCTGGTCGCACATCTATTGAATATATTTTCTAATTTTTGGTAAGGAATCGTTTGGTCACCAGGAGGCGTAAATGCTAATTTCTGCTTCTGATGCATTTCCACAAAATCTGAGCTTTTAAAATCTCGATTGAAAAAATTTGTTTGTGGACCGATGCCACTCACGTCGTATACCTTTTCGGAATATTTTCTTTTTAAAATATTGCATGGTTTCTCCACCAGGGAACGTAGATGCATATCTGATTTTTATCAGTATTTCTGCTTCTAATAGTCCGATTTAAAAAAAATCCCTTCTTTAGTAATTCATAGACTTTCAACTAGGCTGCGTAATGATAAATTGCGTTTCCTCCGATATCTCTACTCCTCAAACTCCGATTTGAAAAATTCTTTCTGCATCGGACACAGCTCCTGATCGGAAATCCTTTGCATATAAAAAATATTTGGCCCCCAGGGGACGCAAGTCTTAATTTCCGCTTCTGACGTATTTGTTAGCAAAATGTGAGCTCCTAAAAACTCCACGGAAAAAAATAATCTTTATTGGGCCGATATCACTCACATCGGGAAACTTTTGAAAATGCTCTGTTCTTAAAACAATGCATGTTTCTACCTCCAGTGGGCTCAGATGCATATGTTGATGCATTTGCCCATATCTACGCTTCTACGAGTCCGATTTGAAAAATTCTTTCTTTGTTGGATAGCGTTTCCACTGTGAAATGTGTTTTCCATATATTGCGTTGATGCATAAGTTCATGCTGGGTTTTTTTACACTGCAGTACAAGAATGTATTACATTAGAGGGAAAAACAGAATCAATCAACTAGGTATCCATTGGTTACGATGGTGTCCCTACGTCTGGACAGGTCTGAAATACCATTCTTAAAAAAACGTGCTAGTTTTGCTGCTAAGAAAGCATCAAGGGAATTCTGGAGATTAACATCATTGTTGAAAGTTTTGCCATGGAGTGCACTCGACAGAGATCAAAGATCAAAACAGGTGATAGTCTGAAGGGGCGACATCTGGAGAATAGGCTAGATGTGGAAGGATCTCCGATTTCATGACCTGGACTGCCATTTTGGTCATGTTTGTACTGTGCAGGATGCGTTACATGTTGGAGAAGGACACCATGGCACCGATGTGGCCGTTTGTTTCTGCTGAATTGCTTCTTTCACACGGTGAAATTACTCACAGTAGACTGCACCGTTATGGTCCGATTCCTCGGCAGCATTTCCCAGTGAATAATGCCTTCCATGTCCTACCAGAGACACATGATCTTCGCAGGATGAAAGTCATGTTTTGGACATGGTGCGGGCGTCTTGTTTGGGTTTAACCATTCCCTCCGATGCCTGAAATTCACGTACAGGCACCTCTTTTAATCTCCAGTAACAATACGTAACAGAAAAGGTTTGTGTTGTTTCTGAGAACGTTCGCGATAACGGGAGAATAAGGAACTACATATGGCAACAAGCTGATTCTTGTTGTCCTTGGTGAGAGTGTGAGGCATCTAAAACCCCAATTTCTGGACCTTTCTCAGACGTTCTGAGTGTCGCACCACTGTGGCCTGATCACAGTCCCTCTCAGTAGACAAGTCGCGTGTGGTTTGATTCGGACCCAAGTGGATGAGATGGTTCAAACAATCCTAATCAAAATGAGATGGGCGACCTGAGCGTGGAGAATCGTTGAGGTCAAAATGTCCACCTCTGAACCGCTCAAATCATTTGCGGGCTCTCCTTGGTGCAATAGCGTCCTCCCCATACACAGCACAAATTTGTCGAGTGGCCTCGGTGGATCCCTTGTTAAACTCTTAGAGGAGCAGGTGTCTGAAATGTTCATTCCTCTCTACTTGACACTCCATACTTCCGGACCTGAAAACCAAAAAGCCATTGGCCACAATCACACAACGCAGTATGATTTAGATACACGATATTATTCGCTACATTTTGATATACAACTGACCATATGCACCGTCACCACTGACCTGGGAAACACTCGAGAAATAAAACGGCATCTACCCAATAATTGTAAATGGTTCTTAACGCACAAGTCTGCAACCAGAGGGCGTAAGTTCACGATTCCCTTTAAAGGAATCTATGTGGAATTAAAAACACGATTGAAAACCTTTCTTCGGTCAGATGCTACTGTTTTTCATATCGGTTCCATTGACTTTGAATAGCTTTGATAAATTTAATTCGCCTCAGAACAGAATTGAAAAGACGTGCTAATTACAACAGAACATTTGGGTGTCTTCTCTCGCGTTTTTTTTTAAGAAACACGTTCTAAAACTAAAGCCCGTATGCGAAAAACACAACTGACGATGACTTAATCCAAAATGTATGAGAACAGACTCCAATAGCAGAATAAAGTGCTTCTCTCGACGAGAACGGTAATGAGGAACTACAACCAGTTTAGAAAGTAAACTGTAATGAAACCTTTACAATGCAAAGGCACTTTAAATTCGTGGAAATTCAGATTGATAATACTGAAATTTTACGAATTCGTTGATGTGTAAGAAAAATAAAGCAAACAAAAAAAGCAATAAAGATAAACAAAAATCATGGACTTGCAATCTAAATAAATATAAACATGTTCAGTTTTGTGTTTACATACAAGAACGTCTTTCTTATTTTTTATAGATTGTTTTATGCGTTTAACCCAATAAAACGCAATTTGAGATAATCTTGTTTTCCAAATATCCGGACTCCAGCGTCTCTCAATTACCAGACATAACTCATGTTCTACTGTAACACTATTAGTTCTTCCAATCCCTCCTAGACGGCATAATTTGCTTTCATTTATTATACACACTGAACTGATCATTTTATAAACACCTGTCGCAAAACTTAATTTTGTAACTAAACATCATTACGTGACTTTTACGATATATCTTGGTAATGAAAAAAACACAACAGAAGAATGTTCAGAATGAATGAAAAAGCCCGTATCTTCGAGTCACGTACTAAGTTTATAGTATGTGGGTATCACTCTCTCTTGGAAAAAATAAAGATAGTCCTTTAGGTTAGCAAAATCCATTAATTAGGTGGATAAGCTTTACTGCAGTTTCATTTCAGTTAAGTGCCGATATTAGTTAATTCCTGGAAGTACTACGTACTATCTTTAGAATGTGTTTCGACGACAGAACGTAAGGGGAACACGCTGCATGAATTCACTTGTCGGCAACGTATCACAATAAATAGGTTTTCATCTGCTCACTGCGATGCGATCCCATATCGTCAGTAAACAGATTTCAACATAAACACGAAACGTAGTACTAAAATGCGTTCAAAATCCAGTTGGGAAATCAAAACTAAAAGGAGAAAAGATTAAATTTCAGAAATATGTATGGCAACTTTATTAGATTTTTAGCTGCTCGTATTAAGAGTACTTGCGTCCGGATCCCGGTTACCTATAGTCGTAGTAAAGCCAATTTTTATACCTTCCTTTCTTTTTAGATTACTTACTGATAAGTGTCGTTAAACTTCCTGAAAGCAAAAATATTATTCACAGTACTATGGATGTTTAGCAAACATTTTAAGCCCGGGTAAGGTATGGATGGTGTGTTTGTCTAACGGCAGTGTTAACTCTTTCCTATGTGAAACACCAATGACCCTAAATTAGGGAAGGACGACTGCTTATAGCCCACCGAGTCTTTTACGGTGGTCGTTTAATCGTTTAATCTCCCCCCCCCCAGAAAAAGCATTTTAAAGCAAGCTTCTGTAATATTTAGTTCTCAAAATATCTTTCCACAAAGCACAAAAAAGTTTTAAATGTTTTGCATTCTAGTTTCTGAAAAGTTGCATTCACACCTTTTTGGGTCCCCACTGGAATATTCACCAGGAGACCCTTAAGTTTTTGATGCAGAATATCTTAATAGATAGTACCTCACGTATATGCGGACGGTTGTCGACGGGAGACCTCGGCAAAGTTTTCCGTCATGTTGTCGCTGACTTCCTCCCTGGTTCTCCATCAGTCGCTGCCCGGTTGCATTGTCTGTTTGATCTTCCTTCCGAAAACGTGTTGTTTGGGGCTTTTTATGTGCTATGTACCTTCCGTTAGTTCCTTGCTTTTCTTTCCCGTACCGTTGTGGGATTTTATTTTCCGGAAATGTTCTATGGCCTTATTTTGTTTTTATTTCTATACCCTGAGTTTCCTGGTATCAAGAGTGTAATCTGCGTTGTATGTCCCTCGGCGAGGAATCTGTATCGTGTTTTTTTCAGCTTAACTTTTGTTGTAGTTCTGGTTGTATTAACCTCTGGTTTGTCACGTGATCTCTGCCTTTCCATGGGGTTGCTGCTATGCTTCCTACACTGAGGTGCCAAATGTCATGGAATATGTTCCCAATATCGTGTAGAACCAACTCCTGCCCTGCGAAGTGCACCAATTCGACGTGGCATCGATTCCACAAGTGGCAGGAAGACTTCTGGAGAGATGCTGAGCCATGCGGTCTGAACATCATCTGGTATTAGTAGGTGCACGATCTTGGGTGGGAATGGACCTATGCACCACGTCCCATAAGTGCTCTATTGGGTTCACGTCAGACGAATGTGGTGGCCACACTCTCTGTCGGAACTGTTCCCAAATTTTTCTCTAACCAATTTTGGACAACCTGGACCTGATTACATGGTGTATTGTCCGCCTGGAATAACCCCTTGGTTGTTGGGGTGTACATGGAGTCCATGGAGGGCTACAAATGGTCACCTAGCAGAGCAACAAAGCAATTACCGGTTACTGATTTCTTTACGAGGACAAGAGTACCCAAACCGTGTCACGTAAAAACACACGCACACATGTATGGAACCACCACCAGTTTGCACAGTGCCTTGTTGACAGCTTGGGTCCATGACCTCATGGAGTTTGCGCTACACACTAACACTACCATCAGCTCGTAACAACTGGTAGAGTGACATATTGGACCACAACGCAGGTTGCCAGTCTTCCAGGGTCCAGTTACCCTGTCCACGACCTCAGGTGAGGCGCTGTTACCGATGTGGTGGTGTTAACAAAGGTACTGTGATGGGTCTTCTCCTGCCACACCCCATGGATGCTACATTACGCTGCACGGACACAATGGATATCTCTCTCGTACCTCCTGTACATGTTATTTGAGCCAGTGTCGCTTGTCTGTTAGCATTGGCAATCTTGGTTAGACGCCTCTGATTACGGTCATTCAGCACCCGTGGTCGGCCACTGCGGTGTCTACGGTGGGTGGTAGTGCTTTTCATGAGGTGTTCTCTGTGCATATGTGACACCATGGGTCGAGGAATGTTGAATGTTCGAACAACTACGCAACTGAATACCCCGTCCGTCTGGCTCCCAGTGTAATGCCTCGTTCAAAATCCGATACCTCAAGTCAACTTGCCATATCCTAATGGAGGTTGTTCAACCTGACTCACGAGATTACACCTCGCAACTGATAAAAATCGTGGCGTGCGTCGCCGTTTTATACGACGGCAGCGCCAGTTAAAAATTTGCATACTGCTATCCCATGACTTTTGTCACCAGTGTGTATATGCACTAAGTGACCACTTTATTATGACCACTTTCAGTACTTCGTTGGGCAACCGGTGGCCTTTAATACTGCTTCGATTCTTCGTGGCATGGACTCCACGAGTTGTTGACAAGTGGTTTGTGGAATCTGAGACCATGCTTGATGAATAGCACTTTCCAGGAGTGTGAGATTGCAGGGTTGTGGATCCAGCTGTCTAATGGCTCGTTCAACTTCATCCCACAAATTCTCAATGGGGTTCAGATCTGGAGATTGTGGGGGCCACCTAAGCAAAGTAAACTCACTGGCATGTTCCTGAAACCAATCCTGTACAATACGAGCACTATGGCAGGACGCATTATCTTGTTGAAAGTAGCCATCGCCATTGGGATAAACCCTCCACATGACAGGATGCACTTGGTCCGCAACGATGTTTAAATATGATGTGCCAGTCAGACGTTGATCAACACTAATTAAAGGGCGCAAAGCATAAGAGGAAAACATTCCCTAAACCATAAAGTTGCCTCCAACAGCTTGAAGAGTTGTAGCAATGCATTTGGGGTCCATGCTTTCGTGCTGTTTCCGCCAAATTCCCAATCTGCCATCGGCAAGGTGCAACTGAAAACGTGATTCATGGGACCACATAATTCGTTTCCAATTAGCGACTGTCCAATACTTGTGCTCCTGTGCGAACTGGAGCCGTTTTATCTTGTTAACAGCAGACATCAAAGGTATTCGAACAGGCCTTCGGCTGCCATATCCCATCCGATGCAGTGTACGGCGAACAGTGCGTACAGAGATCATTTGAGGGGATTCTTGATTAAGATGGTCTGTAATTTGCTTCACTGTTGCCCTTCTGTTGTCTATTACCAGTCTGTACACTCTCCGTTCCGCCCGAGCAGTCACTAGTCGATGACGACCACATGTTGCCCGTAGAGGCCCAGTTTTTTGGTTGACAGTCCAGTCTTTAAACACTTGAACAACAGCTGCTCTGGAACATTCCACTGATGCAGCGGTTTCGCTGATACTCGCTCCATGACTCCGAGCTCCTACCATCATCCCACGTTGAAAGTCCGTCAAATCGCATTTTTTACATATCGCGTCACCCGAAAATCACCTCTACTACTGTCGCAAGCACTAAGTTTTCCTTTTTTATACTAGCCTCGCCCTCTGGCGGCAACAGCGTGCAGCCATAGCTCATTTGCTTAAAACTGTTAGGTGGTCATAAAAAAGTGGCCACTCAGTGTATACTTTTATGTATTAAGTTATCTTACTGCAATAAACTACGTGCTCCGCAAGTACAACGTTTAAACCTCCAAGAGAAATAATTTAAAATAGGGAACACCAAAATTATGTGTTTTATATGTACCAATGAAAATGTACACATTTGCGATACCTTTCCTTTGATTCGCAGCTGCGAAATAATGAAAAGTTATTTAATTTGGGAGCTTTTTAAGTTCTTTATTTCTGATTACTAAGTGTCCTAACCCAAATAAAACTTCTAGGTTTTAGATTATATCAATATTTTCTTGAAACGATTGCTTGAAAATACCTCTAATTGTTTTGGTTCTTGGTCATTAAATTTTCTGGATGGATATCCATTTCCTAAACCACATTCGAGATCCAATTATTCGTGACTCCAACTGGGGTCGCGGGAGCTTTCGTTCTGAGTAGCCGTCGTTCCACAGATTAAGCACGCAAAGTTCATGGCTGTAATGAGAGAGAGTATGTCGTCGAAAGCTTATGCTATACCATATATTGCGTGTTCTTTTGGTGGGAACCCCCTTCTCTACATTTGGTCTACGGATTGAATAAAATTCACTTAGCGCAATAGATATCCCACTGTGATTGGAACACTAATAAAATTTCCCTACAATTCCGTTTTAAATGTTTTTTTTAATTCATTGGAACCAGTCTAAGACGTAATAAAAGGGACTGGAACTATATTCCGTTTTAGGCAGGTTTCCGTTTTATAGCATGCATGGAATACATTGAAATGAAAACATTTTAATTTGTTTTTATGCTAGCAACAGATTCTACATTACTGCCAAACTTTCTTTTTCGTGCGTTTTAATATGTATCCAAATAGAGAATGCTCTTCTTTTGCACCATATCAAGAGGTAAACAAACGAACGCAACTTAGAGCAAGCAAAGGCTGTGAATTATCATTCCAAGGAATAAACATTAGATAAATTAAATCGGAGCGTCTCTATAAACTCAGTACGAAACAGTCAGTTGCGATGACTTTGGACTTTGCATCCAGCAAAGAGAGCGATGTTGGTCACATGACGTAAACCTGAGTCCCGCTAGGAGCTTAAGGAAAAGCCAAACAGTGGACGTGTTGCTGTGTGCGCGTTTATGTACAAAACCCAAAAGCAATTTTTCTGTTGAATGACCAACCTCAAGCAAATTTATTCCGCGTGAGTTCGTCACCACACTTTATCGTATAATGTAATCATTATTATGTATTCAATGAAAACATTTGACTCCAGAGTAACATCTGGGGACTTTCCGTTGCTACAAGGTTCATTTACCCTATCGGTATTTCCGTTTCGGCAGGTTTCGTTTTAGAGACTTTAAAACAAGGCCGTCTAGAAAACATAAGGCCATCACATTAGAGAGATGAGTTCCCTCTCTTAGTGACGTCACATGAAAACCAAAGCTTCCGATTGGTTTCCTAGACTGTCTGATGTTATGTCAAACACAACACCGACAGATCAGTCTGTGTATCGTGAGATTTCATTGACAAACAGAGGGAACTCGTCTTTCTAATGTCACGGTCTTGTGTTTTGTAGACGGCCTTGGTTTAAACAATACGTAATTTTCTTTAATTTCGAGGCCGAAGAAAGGTGAAAAAAGTTTTCGCAAGGTTTCCGTTTTACGTAGGTTCCATCTGAAACAAGTTTCACTGTATTTAGTTGTAAACCTACAAGGATGTGTTGAGCACGTACAGGGTACCATGTAGTGGCAAGGAGAAAATGCTTTAACATTTGGGGCCGTAGGGGATATTTGTTAACACGTCTTTTGTTAAAAATTATCGTGCTTATGTTATCGCTTTCTCCTTCCGTGGCCACCATATCTCTGCAACTACAGGGTGTCCCACTAGCTACCAAACCTGGCATTTCTTTAATAATATTAACACCAATGAAGATATTGCAAAGAAAATTGAAGAGGACTTACCGCATTTCTTGCGAAAAGTGATGACATCACAACTTGTGCTGGAAGTGGCCACCATTTGCGTCCAGACAACATTAAACCCGCCGCTGTCCGTAAGCCAGCCGGAGTGCTCCTTAGTGGCAGACACATTCCTAAGTGTGGCGCCACTGAGGAGCAGTCCGCCTGCCAGCCGGACGCGCCTCTCTGCTGCCTTATGTCATTTCACTGAGCGTGTCTACACAATACGGTTGTTGATAGTGAGTGCTCGTGCTCGTGGCTGTTCGCGTGCGTGTGAAAATGTATCGGTACACTCTGGAAAGCGAGTGTTTATTGTTCGCCCTTATTGGAAAACAGAATCGTCAAAGTCTTGTGAACAGCAATTCCTGGAGAGGTTTGCAAGCAGAAATCTGCAGAGCAAGTCCCCCTTTGGGCATTGTCAAAGAAATTGGAAAGCAAGAGGACTTTATTAGACTGCCAAGCAGGAGGTCGTCCACAAATGCCCGAGAAAAAGGCCCATTATGTAAAGGCCCTACTACTTGCTTCTTCCGGGAAGTCACTTCGCAGACTGTAACAGGAAACAGGGTACCTGTGACAGTTGGCGAAATGTTCCTGACAGTGGAACAGGGTTCTGTGACTTCCTCTTTTCCGGATCTTTTTCTAAGATTACCTTGGCCGTTTACTCACCGACCCAAGCTGTTCAGCGAGTATTCTAGTGGTTATTCGCCTGACATGGACAAACGGTGGCCACTTCTAGCACATGTTATAATGTCATCACAATTCACACGAAATGAGGTAAGTCCACTTCAAATTTCGTTGCAATATCTTCCTTGGTGTTAATATTATTAAAGAAATGCCGGGTTCGGTAGCAAGTGAGACACCCTGTATTAGTCGGATTTGAAAAATTCTTTCGGCATCCAAAAGCTTGAAATGTGAGAATGAGGATCCTTGCATTCCATTTTTTTCTATCACAGCTTTGCCGCTGTAGGGCGTAACTGCAGATATCGAATTCAAAATACATTTTATTTAATATATTAGCTTCTATATATCAGATTGAAAAATTTATTTCTTCCTTTCGATATCATTTATAACTAAGGCTATTTTAGGAACAATCTCTTTTTCAAGTAACGCGTAGATTTTCCTGTTGGGGGCGTAACGTTAAATTGCATTTTGCTGGATATCTATGCTTCTGAAAGTCTGATTTAAAAATTACTTCCTGTATCGGAAACAGCTTATTTAAAATTTTAAAGTGTTTTGCGTATAATTTGTAATTTTTGATAAGGAATGGTGTAGCCAACAGCAGGCGTAAGTTATTTATTTTTTTATTTTTTTTTTCCGGCTTCTGATGTATTTGGGGCAAAATCTGAGGTTCTGAAAATTCAACTGAAAATTTATTTCGTGGACATACACCGCTCATCTCGGAAAACCCTTTGAGAATAACTCCTGCTTAAAATAGCCCATAGTTTTCCAGCCAGGGCGCGTAGATGTATATCTTATTTTTGTCGATATCTCTGCTTCCAAGAATCCGATTTAAAAAATTCTTTATTTGTTGGTGTGAATCCGATGTTATTTGTTTAAGAATCCGATTTGAAAAATTATTTCTTTCCGGCGCGAAATGTTTCTCATGTAGTTTCAAATTTTTCAAGTATTGCATACATTGTCTACAAGAGGACTTCAAGATAAATTGCGTTTTCCTCGATAGCTCTGCTAAAATCTCTTATTTTAAAAATTCTTCCTGCATCGGATACAGCTTCTTATGGGAAACATTTCGATTATAATCTCTGATTTTTGACCAAAAATGGTTTGGCCACCAGATGTAATAAGTGTTTATTACTGCTTCTGATGTATTTTCAGCAAAAATAGAAACTTCTGAAACCTCAATTGAAGATATTCTTTCCTGTCCGATACCGCTCACCTCGCAAAGTTTTTTTCAGAATACCTTCTTAGAATAATGTATAGTTTTCCCGCCAAGGGGTGTGGATTTATAAATTACTTTTGTCGATATCTCTGCTTGTAAGAATCCGATTTGAAAAATTCTATAATAATTTTTCTTACAGCACAACGTTTCCACTAGAGGACCTAAGTTCACGTTTCTGTTTGCAGCAGCATCTGACGATAACCAGATATAAAAAAAGTTTCTCTGTTAGATACTAACTCTGAAAAATTTTACATCTATTTCTTCCCAAAATAATGCACAATTTCGCCTCAAGGGGCGCCAACGTTTGAGCTGCTTTCCTTAATATCTCAGCTTCTAAATGCGCAATTTAAAAAATTATTTCGACACCGTATGCCATTTACGTTGTGGAACTCTTTATAAATATTTGAAGAGTTTTAGAGTTTACAGTTCTGTCGCCAGGAGGTGTTTCTGTACTTCACTTTGCAGCTGTATCTCAGCTTCTAAAAATCCTATTGGGAATTTTTTTTTTACTGTATGCCATTCGTTTCAAAGAGATGTTGAACATTTTGCTCTTTAAAATTTCCCGCTGGGGGGCGTTAAGGTTAATACCTTTTTTCGCTATCTTGCTTCCTGGATACGTTTTTGAAAAGTTTTTTTCTTCCTTATCATAGCTTTTTACATTAATATTTTTCGCCTATTTTTAACTTTTACATTATGCAAAATTCTTCGCCTAGAAGACTTAGAGGTATATCATGTTTCCTTCTATATTTCTTCTTTTAACTGCTTGATTTGAAAATTTGTTTTTTCCGTTACTTTTTCCTGCCACGAGAAACTTTTTGTGCGCCATTTGTTAATTTTCGTGGTGTTCGTTTTTAATCGCTAGTGGAAGTAAGTAGCTGTTTTTATTTCTGGATGTTCTTGCGATTGTAAAAATCCGGTTGTGGGGTTTATTTATAACCGGGTATACTGACTATCAATAAAGTGGATAAATTTAATTCGCGTCAGAAAGAAAACAAATGATGTGCTCATTACAATAAAAATTCGATGTCATCTTTCTTGTTTTACTTTTGTTTCGAGTTTTAAAGAGTGTTGAGTATCTCCACCCTTAACTTAGGTACACTGATTCCAACAACGAGATAGAAGCCTTGCTTGCTTTTTCCTGGTGGCAGATTGTTCAGGTTTCTGGATAGTTGCCCGAGTACATTCCCTGTTCAAGTCTCATATGATGCATCAATCGCGTGGCTGTCCCATGGCGATCCGAGGAGCTCGAGGCCCTAAATTAGGAACGGGGGGGTCTGCTTCTAGCACAAATTTATTTATGGCAGTCGTTTAACCTGAAACTCAGATAAGAGAAATGCAACATTCACGCGCTGACTAGGGATTTGAACCCGAAACCAGCAGTAGATGATGTCAGAAGTCAGCTTTCAAAGTAATTTTGAAATATCTGCACTAAAATTACAAGTTATGGTAGGCATATGGTTTCCATTAGATATTTTAATGAGTTAGACTGCCTTTTAGAACTCAAAAAAAAAAAGACTCTTCAAATTCTCGTGAATCACGGACACCAATTTCAAAGGTCATTTTGTTTTGTATTTCTGCTTAACTTGAAGTTACGTATTTTATCATTGTCACATTTTCCGCCATTTTTATGTCGAAAATTTAAGAACTCCATGTAAAATTGGGGTCATAATTTACACCAATCTAATATAAAATAAAGTTTAGAACAGAAGCAAGGATGGCTACAAATTGAAATAAATATCCATACCATCTGGCAAGAATTATTTTTGAAATTACATGTAGATAATCAGAAACAAGATTTTCTTTTTACATTGACTGTAGCTGAAGCTAGATCGTACTAAAATGCTTTCTTCTGCAATCCGATACGTAGTAACGGAGATATCTTAGAACAAAAAATCGAAATTTTACTTCACTAGACGGAAATATTTTTCTTGATAATTTTGCTATCCAGCGCAAGAAAATTTGTATGAAATTTTTTTCTATAAATTCAGCTGTCCAGTAAAAGCAGAAAAGATTTTCAAAATTGGTTTTGGGAGCTGAGATATAAGAACAAATGCAAATATGGATTTAGGAAATGAAGCAGAAATAAACCTTTATGCAATTTCGTGGTAAAACTCGATCATAATCGCCGAAAATGCATGAACATTTTTAAACGTTCCTTGATTTGGATTTCTTGAATGCCTTTATTTTCAAGTTAAACAGGCAAAACAAAAACACTTTTGCATCTTTGTGCGCCGCAAAAAAAATCGAAAGAGTAGAATTATTCATGTTATTAACTTCGTCCTTTTTGATTCCTGGTTGTAGGACCATGCATTGCGTCTGTACGTAAACAGACGCAAAATAGCACTATGGGGCTAAGCGCAAATAGCACTAGACAGGCTAAATAGCGCTATGAATTAGTACGTACCTTTCAAAACGCCATTTAAAAATCAGAACGTTTTTGTGCTTATTGCACTGCCTTCTCGCCTATCCGTCTGTTTGTGTGCACCATATCTCTGCCATATCAGTCTAATTCGATTTGGGGGGAGGGGGGAATGATAATCTTTGCCTTTTTTCTTTTTTTCTCGTTATACTACTTCGCCGACTAGAGAGCGTAAATGCAAATATTGAATCCAAAATATATATTCCGTATCACTGCTTTTAAATATCGGATTGAAAAAAATATTCGTTACATATTAGAACAAAGACTGCTCTGGGTACAGTTCTTTCTTCAAGTGATACACAGCTTTCTCACCAATGGCGTGGAAGTACATTACATTTTCTCCGATATCTCTTCTGATTATTCGAATTGAAAAATTATCTTTGCTTTGCTGATATCGTGGTGTATTATACTTTGCTCAAATTGAAAAATTATTTGTAGGAAACTGTTCTTGTTGAATGTTTTGCTTAGAAAATTCATATTTTTTAAAGGGCAGTATTTTGTACTAGAGGGCATAATGTTTGTTTGAAGCATATTTGCAGCTGTATGTGCACGTTTAAATAACCGATTGTACTAAACTACAATTTTGTCACATGCCGGTTAATACGGAAATATTTTAAACGCATTTCGTACACATAATAAAAAGTTTATCCGCTAGCGTATACGTATATTTTTTTTCTCGATATATCTGCTTATGAAAAAAAAAACTGGAAAGCTTTTAACACATCGGGTAACATTTCCTTCGTCGAACGCTTTGCATATACACAGTACTCTTGGATTTTTATGGTGAACAGTTCTGACGCTAGATGGCGCTAGTATGTATTTCTGTTTGCAAATCTGTCTCCGCTTCTAATCATCTGGCTTGAAATTTCTTTTTGTATTGTATGGCATTTGCTACTGTAAAGATTTCCTCCTAGGGAGCGTATATTAAAACTTTTTTCTCGCTGTCTATGCTTTTAGAAGTATTTAAGAGTATATGAGTATTTTTTCCATCGCATAACTTTTGCTATAAAGAATATTGCGCTTATATATTCTACTTTTGAATAATTTATAATTCTGCCACCTAGGGTGGTCAGCGTATGTTTCTATTCAAAAAGATATTTCAGATTGTAAAAATGTATTGCAAAAAGTTATTTTTCAATAGAGTAGTTTTTATTAAGAAAAACACTTTGCACTTATTTTCATATTAGAATAACGCACAGGTTTTTCACTACGGGGAGAAAAGTTTTGTCACATTTACTTCCATGTCTTTCACTAATTGTTCGATTTGGAAACTTTGTTGTACCTCGGATGCCTTTTGCTAAGAGAAACATTTTGTTCGCAATTTTCGATTTTTCGTAATACATTTCTGCGGCTTATGGGCATAACGATATCCAGTGAAATCCAGATTTTGCGCTTTTCAGTGAACCAGAGTAAAAAGTCGTACGATGAGAGAAAATGGTAAACCAAGGTGAAGCTAAGCCAAGATTAGATTTAAACAGCAAACTGACTGGATTGCTCTCAGAACCTCACACCGTTTTTGCCACGCTAAGGCTCGGCTCTTTAACACGAGGATTTAAGGCACTAACCGAGGCGCCCCAGCAAAGTTCCTAAGATCATAAACGTACTGTCTGAAGAATGTTTTCTGAGGATTGCTCGCCCCAACTGTTCGTCACGTGCTTTCGACAAATTCTGGGGAGGAAGAAACTGTTTAAGGCAACCAGGTCGTCAGATTCTGCTGAGGAGTGCGGCAGGAGGGGAAAGAACCATTTTAAAGAAATCTTGCATGTACGGAAACCAAGATAAGGCACCAAATTAGAGAAAAATGAGGTTTGGCACCAGAAATTCTACGCGGGAAATTGCATAATTGGAAAAACGTGTAACACGTGGAAAATACAGAATTATAGAGACTTCAGAAAAACGGGTTATTAGTTTCATTCACTAATAAATTCACTGCTCACCAGAGATGGAAACCAGTCACGGGTCACCGGGTGGACAATTTCTTGCGGGTCAAACGGGTCGGATCAAGGTGTTCCTGACTCGATTCCGACCCGGTCTTGTTTTAGTTTTGAATTGAAAAACAATCAAAGGTACCTTCAGAGATCTTCGAAATAATACTTCGGAGCTACAGAGTATGATCCAGGAACTTGCTGAGAAGGGTAAAGAAATGGGATTAAAAATGAACTTTCAGAAGACAAAACTGAAGCGCGATGCTTTTACAAGGAATGAAGATTTATCAGTTGATGGTGAAAAGTTGGAGATAACCAATACCCGCATTTACCTTGGGCAGCAGGTATCAAGCGAAGGTCACACTGATGAGGAAATTAATTGGCGTATAAAACTTGGTTAGAGAGCTTTTAGAAGAAACAGTGCAATTTTTAAGAGCAAAGTGCCATTACGTCTTAAAAGAAAAGTGTTTAATCCATGCATTCTTCCATGCTTACGTACGAAGCAGAGGCGTGGACCTTAACTAAAAAAGACATACAAACACTGCGGACAACTGAAAGAGCCATGGAGAGATGCATGTTTGGTGTAGCCAGGAAAGATAAGAAGAGGAGCTCGTGGATAAGGAAAATGACAAGAGTAGAGAGTACATAATGATCAGAGTAAAATCCATAAAATGGCAATGGGCGGGCGATATTGCCAGAAGAACGGACCACCGATGAACAACCGAAATTTTAGGCTAGATTCCAAGGGACAGGAAATGACCCAGAAGACCAGGTGAGAGATGGGTAGATGAAGGAGACTGTCTCAAGACAGTCCGTTGTGAAAAAAACACGGGGAGACTTTCAATCAGCAGTGGATTGACAATGATGATGATATATTCATATTTATAGTTCAAAGTAGATTTGTCCGGGTCGGGTCAAATTATGTGACTGCCGGATCGGGTCAGGGTCCAAAATGTTTGACTTGTTTCCAACTCTGCTGCTCACGTTGCGTTTTATAAATAATTATCCGTATTTCCCCTAGGTAACGTAAATGCATTTTTCTCTGGACGTTTTCTTTTTCTAAAGTCTACCTACAAAAATACTCTTAGTGTCGGAAAGGATTCAAAAATCGTACTTGCTCCACCCGAGAATTTGGTGTCATCTTTCTTGTTTTCGAATGACGTGCTTAGAAATGCTGAGTCACGAAACAACAGAATAATAAGATTAACTTCATGTTACATAAGTTAATGTGGTTCGGTTTCGTACTTTTAGTAACATCGTGCTTTTGATTGTAAAGCTATCTCTTTATTATGACTGATTCTGTGCCCTTCTTAAAAAAAAAAGTACTTAGTGCATTTAGGAGTGCGGTTAAAGACCGTGAAATTCCGTGATACCACAGTTGGTCTGCATCTGTAAGCTAAACAGGAAATAATCAAAGTGTGCTTATAAGAACCTTCCTTAAAAGATTTTGCTTCAGAGATGACTGTCTCAATTTTCGCGAAAAATCAACGTCACATGATTCAGAAACCTTCCTGTTACTTCGGCACGTATTTACAAACACATTTTATCGCAGGAACATCCGTTCGGGTGATGCAGGAAATATTAGCGACCTCTGGAACCTGTTAGGAAGACGAGAGAGAGTGCTGATGGACATGCCACAGACATCGAAACCAAGTCAGGAAATTCTTATGGCTGTCGTGAGTGTTACACGCGATGACTAAGAACTGAGCTAGGAGGAGAAGTGCTTGCGATAGCAACATCCCGGATGCTTAAGCAGAGAATTTCTAAGAAGGGTCTAAAAAGGGAGAGTAACTTTTTGCCACAATGAGTTTATGATAACTTCACCACTTCAAAATGAGTTTAAGGTATCCCACTACGTTGGGGGCCCTTTTTTTGAAAATGCAAGAATGGGTAATTTTTTTTAAGAAGGCTAACACAGAAACGTTGAAAAAAAATATCAATACAAATGTTCAAGAAATTGGGAAATTAGTGAAAGAATTTAAGGAAATATGTCGTTTACGGTAAACGCTATAAATAAGAGTTACAAATATATGACGGCATTTTTTGCATCAGTACATGCGCATGACTATTATCTATGCAGTGAACTAAAAGGTAAGTGATGCTCTTAAACACTGCTGAGATACTCACATTCCAACATGCATTAGTGTGAATTTTCGTCAAATTTCTTCACTATGTTGAATGTAAATAGCTATAACCTAACTTTAAACTGACAAACAGTAAAACTTTTAGTTCATTGCATGCACAACATTGTAAGAAAGATGTATACCAAGTTTCATCAATTTATTTACATATCTTTTGCAGTTATCAGGCTTTCCGTAAAGAGTTCGGGACGAAAATCTCATCCTGCAAAAAACGCGATTGAAGTTTAACAGACACAGTTTTGATGGGATGAAAAGTATGTTTATGTTTGCCACGCTCGCAAACATAAATTGCATCACATAATTGTACCCAAAGTATTGCCAGATCCGTAAAACCTTGAACAACATATTTTCTACTACAATTTTATGCACAAATAGTAAGACTAACCTAATTAGTTCCCAACTTCCAACCTTTGAAGTGTCACTTTCCCGTTCGTTTCACTCCTGGGTTTAGATATTCCAATTGCTATAACTCTGTATCTTTTCATCGTAGACAAGATACAAAGGCAGTTTCGGAATCCTAAAGAATGGAGCTATAAAATGAACGCATTTTTACAAAATGTAAAATTTGGCCCCAAACGACCTTTTTAACTTAGTAGAATACCTTAAAACACTTTTTTTATTTGCAAAGCAGTGGTTGAAGGCTAAGTGCCTAAAGCATTTTCTTTCTTCAATCTGACTCTAAGGATAAAAATCAGTGTAGTAAACCCGTTGGATGTGCAAAACATTTGTATCTTTGATCCCCGCGTCTTAAGTTTTGATCTGCGCAATGGTACAGTCCCGGAAAAAAAAAATGGCCTGGCGCTCCAAGGACCGGGCCCGGCGTTATCGATTCTAGCAGGTATGCCCGGGAGGAGAGGGGGGGGGGGTCATCAATATATATAGTATGATCCAGGAACTTGCGAACAATAGTAGAGAAGTGAGATTAAAAATTAACTTTCAGAAGACAAAAGTGATGTACAATGCTTTTACAAGAAATGATGATTTATCGATTGATGGAGAAAAGCTGGAGATAACAGACACGTACGTTTATCTTGGACAGCAGATATCAAGTGAGGGTCACATTGATGAAGAAATTAATCGGCGTACAAAACTTTCCTGGAGAGCTTTTGGAAGAAACAGCATAATTTTCAAGAGCAATATGCCATTATGTCTTAAAAGAAAAGTGTTTGATCAATGCATCCTTCTAGTGCTTACGTATGGTGCAGAGACGTGGACCTTAACTAAAAGAAACATACAAAGGATGCAGACAACTCAAAGCAGCATGGAGAAGTGCATGCTTGGTGTAACCAGGAGAGATAAGAAGAGAAACTCGTGGATCCGAAAAATTAAAAGAGTGAAAGACATCATGATCAGAGTTAAATCCCTGAAATGGCAATGAGCTGGACATACTAACGGGGAAGAGGAGTTTGTCCGGTTATTGGAAGTGGATAATGTTTTGAGTGTTCTGCCAGAAGAACAGACCATCGATAGACAGTCGAAATTTTAGATTAGATTCCAAGGGACAAGAAAAGACCCAGAAGAAGACCACATGGGAGATGGGTGGATGAAATTCGAAAGTATGGGGGGAGTAACATGGAGGAGACTGGCACAACACAGACCGTTGTGGAAGAGGCTTGGAGAGACCTTCATCCAGCAGTGGATTGGTAATGGTTGACAATGATGATGATATATATATATATATATATATATATACTGTATATTGGTGCCCCGAATACACCTTTTGATAATATACCGATAGATATTTAACCGTGACCATGACTTGGGATTTGCTGTATTGGTCCTGTTAATTTATTGGATTTTGTTTTAGTTAACTTTGAGATTGGATGTGTGTGGTCGCTTTGGGGCCACTTTTTTTGTTTCGAGGATTGTTGTTTGATGGTGGTGTTTATGTTTTGGATTTTGTTCCGGTTTTGTGGCTTCTGGAACAAGATAGCAGGTTTTGCATTACGCAGCCTTTGCAATCTACGAAAAGCCACATTCTACATGTCGGTGTTCCCTTGATAAGTTACATATACCTTACCTGTCTCGGTTCATTTCATATGGGGTAAGTTTTGAGCATTTTGGCACTCGTTTCAGGATTTGTTGTTTTATTTGCCTCATACAGCTTTTTATATATTTACTCGTTCCGCTTATTTGTTGTTCAATGTGGGATTTTTATTATATTTGGGGATTTGAGGTACGTATGAATCTTGTGATTAAAATTACGTAGTGTGAAATTGGGTTTACTTACCTTTTGGGATTTTAGTGGTAGGGATGGGTGTGTTTTTATTAGTTTCTTGGTTAGGGGTTGTTTGGTTTGGCTTGGTTTGCTTTGAGCTAATGGGGTGTAAGGGTGGGTTGGGGTGGGCGGAATTTTGGTTTTATGTGTTGTGATTTGTATTTGATTATTATCTTATATAATTCCGGTTAGGTGTTAGTTGCTTATGCGCGACCCCACTTTGGTATTTTTTGATTCATTTAATTATTTTTTATTTTTGGACCTTTATTATTGCTATTTACGAAAAGTCACATTCCACATGTTCCCTAAGCCACAAGACCGGAACAAAATCCAAATCCAACGTTTTAGCTATCATCATCATTGTCAACCATTATCAATCCACTGCTGGACAAAGGTCTCCCCAAGTTTCCTCCACAACGGTCTGTCTTGTGCCAGTCTCCTCCATGTCACTCCCGCATTAGTTTCAGTGATTGAAAGACATTTTGCAATGTGACATTAAGAAATTTGGGAGATATGGCTCCACCTTGTCTCACTCCCTCTCCAATTTTTTTTGGTGCTGTAGTTTCAAGTAGCTCCAATTTTTTAGGTACAGCACCAATGAAAATTGGAGCTGTAGCTCCAATTTTTATTGGTGCTGTACCTTTGCACTTGCATTTTCATAAATGTTATTAATAATTCTAGTGTGTGCATCTTCAATGCCGCAGGATTTCGAAGCCGTTGTAACTGCTGATGGGTTTCACGGAATCAAAGACCTTTCTATAATCGATAAAAGCCGTACATAATGGAAGAATATATTTTTTAAAAGGAAGTAGCTGCTGTTTCAGAAATTTCGCGACACCTTGGTTTACTAGTTCGCAGCGCAAAACGTATTAAACACAAATTTATGAACTTTACATCGTTTGTACAAAACTGTTTAGAGAACACGCTGAAATAAACCGTTTTTTTTTTTTTTTTTTAATTCTTCCGATACTTCAAGAGCTAATGTATTTCAGCGTTAAGGTAAGCAAAAAAGTGCTATCAGGTCCGCTGGACACACTAACAGCAACAGAAGCACGGAACTTTGTAGGCATGTAGTACCATGACCGAATTTTTGCACCTCGACGTCCTTTTTTATAATTTCGATTTAGTTAACGAGAAATCAAATTTTTAAATTTCACAATATTCTCTATTTCGCGGTGGGATCCTTTTACAAAACGGATATATGCCAAACTATAAAGCATAACGCATTGGAATTTTTGCAGCATACACTTACAATTATCATCCCTTTTTTACAAAAAAAAAAAAAATTAAAGTCATTTTCTGTTTTTCAAGCATTTTTTAAAGACTCAAAGGAAAGAAATGAACGGCTTGTCTGTCTTCACGATAGTCACAGAGGAACGTTCTGGTCCCGTGACCTGCTGCCATGAAGACGCAGAAAATTTGGTATGCATGTGTTTTGTTGGTAAAGCTATCTCAGTTGTTCAACGGTTTGGCATAACGGTTTACGGAAATGTTTTGGACTGCTTTTGTTTTCCTTCGTGATAAATTTAGTCAGTACTATAAGTTCAAACTCCAAAAGTCCGCCCTTCCAAAAAATGACAGTAAAAAAAAAACTCGGAAACTTCGGAATGTCGGCGGAGCAAAGTCCTTCAATAAAAATAGAAGGAAATGAAAAAACGTTCCTCAAAAATGCAACAGGAAGTTCACCAGGAGCGAAACAAAAACTGTAAACAAGCCACCATCATGGAATCTATACAGCGCAAAAAGTATATAAAAAAAAAGTCGGCTTTGGAACATTGTCTGCTTGAATTTTTCGTGAATTATTTGATCACTTCTAAATGACCTAGAGATCTGAAAAGTGGTATGCTGATAGGTCTTTTAGGTCCGGATACCTAGAAAAGTCTGAAAAAAAAATGGTGTCTTCGGAACATTGTTTGCTTGAACTTTTCGCGAATTGTTAGACCGCTTCTGAGAGATCTAAAAATTGTTATGCTGGTCGGTCTTACCTTTTTTTGGTTTTCCGGCAAATGCACGAAAACCAAGAAAAGGGAAAAAAACAGCGCTTTGAAACATTGTCTGCTTGAATGTTTTTACCACTTCTACCCCTAGAAAAAAGTCTGAAAACCAAAAAATTAAAAAGGCTGGTTTAGATTTACTGTTTCAAACTGCTAATGGGTTTATAGATAATTTTGTCAGAATCACTGAAATGCTTTGAAAATTTCAAATTTTGATTTAAAATTGAGGGGCGCAAAACCCTGCTCCGTTTTACGTCAATCCGTATGCATTGACGTCACGACTCTGTTCTAAATCGTAAAACAGTTACGGATTTTAAATTACTTTTTTTTTCGTTAATTACTTTTCCTTTTCTTTAATTTTATGTTCAAAAAATGTTTTTGTAGATTCACCGTTCAGGAACGGGCAAAATTGCTAGTATGTATACACTATATTGACAAAAGTCACCGGACACTCCTTCAGGAGCACATGAACGGATCCGCTGTGTTGTTAAGATGCACGGTACCGCTACAAAGGGAATAAAAGCAAGCCTACAGCTGACCGCGATCATATTGCACTGTGAAGTTGAGTGAAAATGACGCGGCGGGAGAGAACTGACTTTGAGAAAAGAAAAAAATGTTAGGTGTTACATTAGTGGGTTGTCCATAAGAGAAAGCGAGAGGCGTTTAAAACATACCCAAGTCAGCTGTTTTGGATGTACTGAATAATTAGAAGACACGTGGTGTGCCTGAATCAGCAAAACGTACCGGAAGACCAATGAAAATCAGTGACGGGGGATGTCGAAGCCTCCAGGAGAGTCATTACAACTAATCGACTGCACAAGACCTCAGTGTACAAGTGAGTAAAAATGCTGGAACCTCGGTATGTACACGTACCCTTTGCAGAGAACTTCATTCCATGGGTTACCGTAGTCGTGCGACTGCTCATAAGCCTTTTACTTCCACTCGAAATGTTACTCGTCGTTTAGCATGGTGTAAATAACATTTATGGTGGACCGAGGATAAACGGAAACTGGTCCTGTGGACTGATGAATCAGGATACACGATCCATCAGTCTGATGGCCGTGTGTAGGTATAGCGGTAGTCGGGGGAACGCTATTTACTACAGTATACTGCTCCTGCGGTCAAGTTTAGAGCTGGTAGTGTACTCGTGTCGGGGTGTTTTTCGTGGTATGGTCTAGGCCCGTTGGTTATCGTGGACAAACTGTTAACGAGCACGTCTGCCTCGATATTCTGAACAATTATGCCCTACCAGCTCTGTGACAATACTATGGAGTCCAGCCTTCTTGGTACCAGCAGGATAATTCACCGAGCCATAAAGCAAGGACTGTTACGGCGTGGTTTGACGATAATTCCGTATCGTGTGTGGACTGGCCAGCACAGAGCCCTGATCTTAATCCCATAGAAAACCAATGGGATGAATTAGATCGCCGCGTAAGAAGTTTGGAACCAAGGCCTACTACTAAGCAATAGTTAGCGGTAGCATTATGTACTGAATCGAAGAGCATACCTACCGCTATGTTCCAAAATCTTGTCGAAAGCATGTCCCGAAGAGTCACTGCATGCGTGTTAAGGCCAAAATTTGACCGACACCGTACTAATGTATGTCAATAAATGCTATGTTGTGTTTTTCTTCTAGGTGTTCGGTGACGTTTGTGAATATAGTGTATATATAAAAACATTTGCGGAGTATGGTAGTGATGAAGCAATTTGATAGAGTATCGATATGAAATAGGTATTTTACGGAAGAGAATTTTATCATTCCATTGTGTGTATAGTTTTGTCTTCTTTGTTTGACGTGGTGCAGCGGTGAAAACAAGGCAGCTATCTCCTCTAAAGTTACCTCACAGTCGTCGCATTCATTTTTAATTTAGTTACCACACCACCAAATAATTTCTCAATCCATCTACCCTTTCCTTACTGCTTTCCGCCGTATTCATCTCATTCACCTTCATATTGCGGCTCAGTAAAATTCAAGGAACAGTTTCTGGCCCTACACACCACACAAAATGCGAACGTTACTCATATTCAATAGACGTCAGCTTCCAAAATACTTCTTGCTTAAATATTAAATCCTAATGCTCTGAAGTTGCAGTATTTTGCCTGTTCTAGAGGAAACCAGTTAGCTAAAAACAATTTTATTATATCCAAAATTCACAAATACCTTACTTGCTATGTTTGATCATAATAATATAGGTGAAGGTTTTTTTATGATCAGTAGCTATAAATAAGCGATGCTGGTAGTATGCTGCGTGAAAGCACTGTTTTTATCATTGAGGACTATTGCGAAACTAAAGATAAATTAGGTAGGAAATTGTGTCACAATATACAAATATGTTAGACTTTAAGATGTGGAAACCACACCTGAATGCAGATGTTTGCAAAGAAGTCTACAAGCACACGCCAGGAATAAGCATGCCTTTTAAAGATACATGAAAGTAAAATGAAGGAACCAACAATGTAAAAAGCAATGGCATATTGACTCCTGCTGGAACTGCTTTCCTCAGTTCCCGCTTCTCCTAATGTCTATTTCTGTTTCACATACTTAGCTCTTAGTTTTCAAATGTTTCGTTCACCTCTTTCTCTCTTGTACGAAAAATGGGCATTCAAAGAAAACATCTCTCAACATTTCCGGTAAAAGAAATGTTTCCAATATATTCACAAGCTGAGGATTTCAGAAGAACGTTTTCATTTCCGTAGTGAAATTATTCATGGGATTTTTCTGCGTCACACGAATCGTATTTTTCTCATTTTTTTTACAGGAAATTGCGCTGTTTTGAAAGTTTGGTCACACAAATCTTCTGCGTGATGAAAGTGCATTGGTTTTACTTCCTGTTATTCCAAAACAAGAAACAAAACTGAACGAGTCTATTCTACTTACGCAGTTAAACACTTTGAACTTGAAACGAAGGAATGGTTGACTATTGAAACATTTTTCATAATATACTCTACACTGCGTAGTTGTTTTATTACACAGTCCTGAACATCATAAAAAGGGGTCTCATGACCAGTGCCGTAAGACAAACACAACATCCATGCCTCACCGGGATTCAAACCCGGATCTTTTTTGGACGAATGATCAGAGGCCATGGCTTAGACCACTACGCCCCCGGGGCGGCCCATTGAAAATTCAAGGCAAAGATTTTAGGTGGATCCACCTTAACGACCACCATAAGCAATTCTGAGGGCTATTAACCCTTTAACCGCCGGGAACGAATTAACGCGCGGCTAGCAAAATGGACGGAAGTAAGTTCGAACGACTGTATTCGCTGTCTCAGAAGAAGGCAGGACGTGGCTGGAACGAGTGAACCTGCGCATCTGAAAGTATTTATCATTACGGAGATCATTGACACAAATCTTTTCTGACTGATCATTGTTAAAAGAGTAATAACAACTGCGCAGAAGCTAAGAAAAAAATGAGAAAGAAGACATTTGTGCTACTTGTTTCTACCCTGTGGTAGGTTGTTCTGGCCAGGACGACTTGCCTCACATGTCAACGCCTTGGGTCATGGAACAGAGAGTCAAGAACTAGAAGGGAGCGCTTCTCATCAATGGCAGATTTACGGTCGGCACGGCTGAAAGATCAGGGAAAAAGGAATTCCTTTGCTGTATCTTCCGGAAATATCCACAGCTATGTAAAAACCACTCTTCTGGGAGCTCAAAATGTTTTGGGCACCATTTGGTTCAGTTCAATGGGCTTCTTAAGAAGTTAAAGCAGTCACATTTTGCGCCAATGGTTTCAGGAAGGGAACAGAGCCAATGCCATCGGGCAAGCGCAAAACTTATGCATCCTTCGGGACCCAAACTCTAACCTACAATGGGCAAAAAAGCCTATACGTCAAATCCCTCAGCCAGCGGTGAGACAGTTGTTTCGGAGTGATACAATCCTTGTCATCCTGTGGCTAGGTCGTTCGATGCAGTTTTCGACTGAAATCCCTTTCACCACGTCTGCTGAAGAAATGCATGTACACGTATCATTTGTACGTTGCTTTACCTCTGCAGACATGACGTCTGTAAAGTGAGCTTTTAGGAAAAACCTTTTGCACGCCAAAAAGCTGATCATGAGTGTAACAGACGGGGAGTACTTATTAATGACGATTACACATGATGTACTTCCACACGTCTGATCCTGTTCGTTCGTATTGGAATCAGGTATTCCCCTACCTCACTTTTTTTTAGCACGTCTTTTGTAAAAAACGATCGAGCTTCGGTTATCGGTTTGTCCGTACGTCTGTACCCACGATATCTCTGCAACTATTAGTCCGATTTGAAAAATTCCTTTTGCATTGGGAAGCTTGAAATATGCAAATGATGATCCTTTTTTTCGTTTTTTTTTACGATGTACAATTTCGCCGGTAGAGGGCGTAAATGCAGATGTCAAATTCAAAAAATTCGTTTTATTCCACATATTTGCTTCTAAACATCCGATTGAAATTTTTTTTTATCTTTCGATTCCATTTATGTCGAAGAGTATTTTAGATAGTTACTTTTTCAAATTACGCATAGATTTTCCGCTAGGGGGCGTAAATTACATTTTCCCCGATAACTCTTTTTCTAAAACTCAGATTTGAAAATTTTTTTCTTCAGCGGATACATCTCCCGATGAAAAATCTTTTGCATATAATTTCAAATTTTTGGTAAAGAATACTTTGGCCACCAGGGGGCGTAAGTGTTAATTTTTGCTTCTGATGTATTTGCCATAAAATCGGAGCTTCGAAATTATCGATTGAAAAATTTTTTCGTGGAATGATGCCACTCACATCGATAAATCTTTTCGGAATATTTTCTTCTTAAAATACTCCAGTTTCTCCGCCAGGGGGCGTAGATGTACATCATATTTTTGTCAATATATCTACTTTCAGGAGTCCGATTTGAAAAATTCCTTCTTTGTTGGATAGTGTTTTCCGTGTGACATGTTTTTCATATAATTTCAAAATTTTCAACTAATTCATAGACTTTCCGCTAGGTGGCGTAGCAGTAAATTGTGTTTCCCCCTATAACTCTGTTTCTAAATCTCCGGTTTTAAAAATTCTTTCTGCACCGGATACAGCTCCTGATGGGAAATCGTTTGCACATAATTTCTAATTTTTGTAAGAAATGGTTTGGCCACCAGGTGGCGTAAGTCTTAATTTCCGCTTCTGTTGTATTTGCAGCAATATATGAGCTTCTAAATTCTCGATTGAAAAAAAGTAGTTTGTTGACCGATACTACTCATGTCGACAAACCTTTTAGGAAAATTTTCTTCTTGAAATAATGAATGATTTCTACGCCAGAGGGCGTAGATGTATATCTTATTTTTGTCAATATCTCTATTTCCAAGGTACGATTTGAAAAATTCCTTCTTTGTTGGATAGTGTTTCCGATGCGAAATGTTTTTCCTATAAATTCAAAATTTTCAAGTAAATCATAGACTTTCCGCTAGGGGGCACAAAGATAAATTGCGTTTTCTTCGTTATTTTGGCTCCTAAAGCTCTGATTTGAAAAATTCTTCCTTTATCGCATACAAGACCTGATGGAAAATATTTTTCACATAATTTCTAATGTTTGGTAAAGAACGGTTTAGCCACCAGGGGTCATAAGTGCTAATTTCTGCTTCTGATGTATTTGTTGCAAAATCTGGGCTCCTGAAAACTCGACTAATTTTTTTTTTCTTCGACCGATACCGCTTATATGGATAAACCTTTTGAAAATACTTTCTTCCAAAAATGCATGGTTTTCCACCAGGGGACGTAAAGTCACATGTTATTTTTGTCGATATCTCTGTTTCTAAGAGTTCGTAAGCTCACGATTCCGTTTACAGCAATATCTGAGGGAAATAAAACCCGATTGAAAATCTTCTTTCTTTTGCCATATCTATTGTTTTCCATACCGGTTCCATTGACTTTGAATAGCTTTGATAAATTTAATTTGCGTCAGAACGGATTTAAAAGACGTTCTTATTACACCCGAAAATTCGGTGTCATCTTTCATGTTATATGTACTATCCAACGGTGAACTGTATGGAAATAAATAAAAAAAATATTATAATTAGTAAAAGATAAACCCTAATAAATTTATAATTCAGCTAAAAAAGTATGACAAAAAGCCAGTTACGCGTCAGTTGAAAGACTTTCGTTTTTCTTAATTGTGCAGCTGAAAAATGGAAATTCGCAAATGGTTTTCCTCATTGTACTTAGTAATTATCGTAATAAATGAGCATGTTCAGTTCATCAACGTTATGCAGTATAAAAACGACAAAACATACACACCCCAGTAATTTAAACTTAGAGAGGAACACCTCAGAGATTTTTCTTTTCTAAATTTAAGTTACCTAAGAAGCTACTACTCTTAGACACTACTTTAAAGAATTGGAAGATGCTGTCTCTTCCTGGAGCCAGTACGCTCTTGGTCAGTTGCAATGTACCAAATTGTTACGCTGAATGAGTTTGGTATTCAAAATCCAAGGTTCAAAAGCCAAGGTAGTGTCCTCTATCACTGAATTTTTTTGGTCGGCCGGTACGTTTTGTTGTTTCAGGCAGGCCATATGTCTACCACATATTCTGTTCATCCAAAGCAGTTGACCTGGGCATGGACAACCCACAAATATAACACCAAACAATCTTTCCTTTCTCAAAGTCAGTTCTCTCCTTCAGTTATATTTTCATTCAACCTCACAGTGCGATATGATCGCGATCAACAGCAGGCTTGTTTTTATACCGTTTGCAACTGTTCCGCGCATCTTAACAACGAAGCGAATCCGTTCGTTTGCTTGTGAAGGGGTGTCCGGTGACTTTTGTCAATATAGTGTATGTGCACAACTGTGACGTTAGACGGCTTTATAAACAGCTCACTGCAAAGTATTCAGACGTGTATGAATCCGTTTTCATCAATAAGAGAAGACTCGGGATTTACGCGACTTTGAGAGAGTCATGATAGTGACCGCTTGGCGGACAGGTATAAGCATCTCGGAAACGGCGAACTTTTTCGGCAATACAAGAACAAACTTGACTGCCTATTTGGTTGTTAGAGTGGTGCACTAACAACCAAATAGGCAGTCAGAGTTTCATTGCTGTAGAAAACGATTGATTGATGTACGAGAGCAACGGCAGCTGAAGAGAATTGTACGAGGTAACAGATGAGCTTCAGTGCGTTAAGTAATTACGTGGTGCAGCACCGGAATTGAGAGGAGAATTTCAGCAGCCCTCGCGCATTTGTGAGAGTGGGCTGTAATAGCAGAAGTCTTCTTCGTATACCACTGGTCTTTGCTAAAAGCCCGCAAGTTCATCTGCAGTGGGCACTGATGCCTCAAAACTAGGCGCCTGTGGACTGGAAAAAGGTCACCTAGTCCAATGCATTACGTTTTCAGTTAATATACGCCGATCGAAGAGCCAAAGTATGATGCCAATATCACGAATCGATAAACCACAGCTTCCTAGCGTTAATCTTGCAAATTAGTAGAAGAAGTCTAATGCTCCGGAGACGGTATTCACGGTGGCATTGGATTCCTTGGTGTCTTTGAAACATTATTTGGGTGCGAGGTGTTATTTAAAAGAGGGGTTTAATAAAGGGATTGTTCTAATAGGGAGGAGAATAACCATTAAAGTTTAATAAGTTTACAAGTTTGGAGGAGGAAGCACCGGGAAATCTGTAGAGCCACTAAGAATATTAGTCTTATGGCGCTTCCTCTAACTATAATGGAGAGGAATAGGAGGATAAAAAGTGAGTTGGAAGGTGGGGTGGAGTAAATGACGGCTGTTAAGTAAGATAAGAGAATTATTTTTAGTCTAATGAGTTTGGGCGATCCAAGTCCGAGCAACAAAAACTAAAAAAGGAAGAAAGAAAGAAAAAAGAAAGAAATATACCTCCTATCTATTATCACCATTGGCAACCGTTATCAATCCACTGGTGGATTAAAGACTCCCTAAATTTGTTCCACAACTGTCTGCATTCAGCCTCCATGCTACTCCTACATTGTTTTAAATTTCATCCATCCATATTCCAAGTGGTCTTCTGAGCTTTTTTTTTCTGTCCCTTGAAATCTTGTCAAAACTTTTGGTTGTCCATCGGTGGTCCGTTCTTCAGGCAACATGTTCGGCCCATCGCCATTTCAGATATTTTACTGGCATTTTTATGTCTTCCAATCTTATCATTTTCCTTATCCACAAGTTCTTCTTATCTTTCGTGGTTGCACCAAGCATATCTCTCTCCATGCTTCTTCTAGCTGTCTGCAGTCTTTTTATGCCTTCTTTTGTTAACCTCCATGTCTCTGCTCTATAATTAAGAACTGGAAAAATGCATTGATTAAACACTTTTCAGCACAAACGCAGAGAAGCTATGCCCATTATTCAATATGCGCGCAGTTTTGATTGTGCGGAACGTACCGTAATTACTAGCATAATCGGGGCAAGTTTATGCATTATTTTAAGGCAATGTATAAACTTGCCCCGATATGGTGTATGGTGTGACTATTATATGAAGCTTTGCTTTGCTCACGGTGGTCGTTAAACCTCTACCCCTCCCCCACCCCCCCCAAAAAGCTTTGCTTTCTAACAAGCTGGAACGAATTAACTCGAGGTTTGCAAAATGGGGTGAAATCAGCTCGAACGAATATATTCTCCGTGGAAGAAGAGGGCGGAACGCGAGCGACTAGAACGAGTGAATCTGTGCATGAGAAAGCGCTGCTTTTCGCTTAGCGTTGTTATTCAAAGCCGTCATTTAGAGGAATGATTGACACTAATACTTTCTGACTGATTATCTACTAAAACACCTATAACAACGGCAAAAATCCTGAGAAAGGAGATAGAGACGTTTGAGTCGCTTATTTCTACCCAGTGGCATGATGTCAGTGATATTGGATCCCTTTATCATAATGCTTTAGCAAAAAATAAAGGCCAAAAACGAGCCGCTTATCGCCATTTACAGGTTTCTGGTGGGCATTTCTGAGATCAGAATGAGTAAAGAATTTTTTTTTTTTTTTAATTGGGGATTTAACGACCACTGTGACCAACTGGATGGCTATAAGCAACCTACCCGTACCTAATTTAGAGCCACTGTCTCCAAGGAAGGAAGACAGTCAGTGCCCTAAGTCAAATACAATATCCATGTCTCACCGGGATTCGACCCCGGACCCATCTCGTACGAATTGCCAGAAATCAGCCTACCGTGCTATTCAGATGAATAGCACGATACATACAGAATAACAAGTATGCGGTACCCAGAAATGTTAGAGAGCAACGTATTGTGAAAGACTCACAGGGTGCGCTGAAGGCGGTGGTAAAAATAATGATATTCATGCGCGTCCGACCTCCTGAGTCAGGGTACGTACGTCAGTAACATGCGATGGCGTTGTTATCTGAAGAAATACGGTAAGAGCTCCTTTTCACAGCGTTGGTACAACGAAAACAACCTTAGCGGATATCTTATCGTGTTACATTTATGCAATATCTTAATATTGTGTATTTTAATGAATTTTACTTGTCCAACTTACAGGAAGAGTAAGAAACACAGCTTCTCATCTCATCAGTAAGCATTTCTTTAACAGATTTGAAGGTCATCAATCCACTGATGGATACACAATTGATACAGGTGAGTCTGATCATTCAAACTCCTGTGTCAATTGATTCGCCATCCAATTAAATTAAAGTAACAAGCCAATAGAATACGCGACGAATTTTTGTTTTCAGGGCTTTAAAGAGCAGCACGAGCAACTTTGAGGCTTATAAGCAATCGGCTGTGTCTAATTTGGGGTCAGTGATTAAAGAGAACAAACAAACCGTCGGACAAACTCCATCTACGCCTAACCTGGGTTTCGAACACGGGCCTAATCAAGGCCGTCTACAAAGTACAACGCCAAACGGAATGATAATGACGTTACAAGCTGGAATGAAACAAACGGAGAATTGACGTCATACACAACAGCGCTGGGAACTAATCGGATACCTTGGTTTCTGCGTGACGTCACTAAGAGAGGAAAATCATCTCTTCAATGTCATGACTCTCTGTTTTCTAGACGACCTTGGTCCAACTCCGATGTACTGTCAGAAGACCGCACCTCCGACCACACGCCTGATTCGCGAATGCAAGGGATCAGAGGTCTCGGGGCGTGATCGGACGTGTGGGCTTTTTACAATTCAACTGAGATGGGTCAAGGCCGTCTAGAAAGTACAAGGCCATGATATTTGAGAGATAAGTTCCATCCGCTTGTAACGTCACTAATGTTACACGGACTGATAAGTCGGTGTCGTCTCTGCTGTCACACACAACACCGTTGGAAACCAATAGGAAGACTTCGTTTTTGCGTGCCGTCACTAAAAGAGGGAACTTGTCTTCATAATATCATGGTCTCGTGTTTTCCAGACCAGTGTTTCTCAAACTTTGGTCGCTCATGTCATTTACCATTTTAAGCATTTCTTTAGTTATCGCGGACCACCAAGCGGAGATGTGTGTGTATGGGGTGGACTCACCTGTATCTGGATAACTTCCTTGGGAATAATTTTAAATTGAAAAATGTATTTTCTGTGAAACTAAGGTGTTGCCAACCCTGGTTAATAATATTAGGACCTACCGGACACCATCAGCCGGTGAGTGATGACTCCCCCCCCCCCATCCCTCCCGCTCCAGGGAAAGACACAACCAATGTACCCCTCGATTTATGGGCGAGCTTATAGCCTCCGGATCGATTTATCCCCGTTAGTTAATTTTAGTTTCATTTAGTAAATTTTAAGCTTTATTCAGCAAATTTTCAGCTGTTCTTTTTACTTGAAAATATTACCGTCCCTAGATAGAGCCAGTAAGCAGTTATCTCCGTAGAAAGCCGCCAAGAATTTCGACCAGGTGCTTAAAATACCAATCGGTTGCCAACCCTACCTGAAACAAACTAATTTTCAGAGTACGTACTGTATATTTGATAAAGAGAGAGTTTGGTGGGTTACGATTTGTATTTTGTCAGTTGCATAACGAAAAAGTTATCATTCGCGTAATTAAATAATTGGCAATGTAGTCACAGCATGGGCGTAGTTGGGGGAGGAAGTTTTGAAGGTTCAAACCCTCCTCGAAACGTCAAAAAGTAAGATTTATAACAGGTAATATTTATGAGAAATTACTTAAACCTTCTCCAAAATTCGTAACCCCCCCACAATCTAAATTCTAGCTACGCCCATGAGGCACGGCAAAAAATTTCTCCATACAATTCAAGTTACATCATATGCAAAACGTGATATGGACAATTATTCTTTGTCATGAAAGAAATACGGGGTTGCGCCATATAATACAAATTTTGAAGATGACAATCCGATTTTTGACGTAAATGCGACAAGGACGGCAAGTCAGGCAATATCCGAAAACTTGAAAGTTTTCATCGTCCTGCAGCGGGACTCGATCCCGCGTCTCCCAGATAGCGCCCGGGTATGCTGACCACTACACCACCCAGAACGACCAAGTTTCAAGTTTCCGATTAATTTGAACACAACCATCACAGGGTTCGCGGTTCGCCGTTTGTCACATTTAAAAATTCAAGTTTTGGGATATTATCTGACTTGCCGTCCTTGTCACATTTACGCCAAAAATCGGATTGTCATCTTCAAAATTTGTAAGGCCGCCCCGGTGGCGCAGTGGTCTAAGGCGCTGGCCTGTGATCATTCGTCCGTAAGGGGTCTGGGTTCGAATCCCGGTCGGGCATGGATGTTGTGTTTGTCTTACGGCGCTGGCTCTCTCCCTTCCCTGGAACCAGTGACCCTAAATTAGGGACGGGCGACTGCTTATAGCCCATTGCGTTGCTCACGGTGGTCGTTAAAGCTCCTATCAAAAAAAAAAAAAATTGTAAGTGTAATCCCGTATTTCTTTCATGATTTATCTGCTACTCCGGGAAATCACGGGATAGGATTCTTAACCTACAGATTCGCTAAACATGAATGCCGGTTGCTTCGACTGGCGAATCCTGTGATGGTTGTGATCAAATTAATCGGAAACTTGGTCGTTCTGGGTGGTGTAGTGGTTAGCATACCCGGGCGCTATCTGGGAGACGCTGGTTCGAGTCCCGCTCCAGGACGAAGCAACTTTTCAAGTTTTCTGATATTGTCTGACTTGCAGTCCGCCAAAAATCGGATTGTCATCTTCAAAATTTGTAATTATTCTTTGATTTTCTCTTTTGATTTTAATACTTTTCTGAAAATCCGCGTATAAAGATTCAGTAATAATAAATATTCACTCTACTACTCAAACTATCTATATCTGGTTGGATGACCGATATTTTGAGTAATAGAGTGGCTTCCACATCTAATTTATTTTTTTCCTTGCTCATAATTTCAACTAAATTCGAAAATCCAAACTCACAGTTGTAAGTCGTCGGGAACGAAAGATGTGTAATGCTCTATCTGAAAGCTCTGGATATCAGTGTTGCGCGTGCGCTCAAAATTCAAGAGGAGGGATTTTCAGATTCTTCATTAATTTTTCTTTTGAAATTTCCTGCGGACCACTTGATAGGCCGTCACGAACCACCAGTAACCCGGGGAGCACTCTTTCAGAAACACTGCTCTGCACTGTCTTGGTTGGGCACACAAAAACTGCGTAATGCGAGGTATATCATTGTTTCATGATACCCCTTTTTATGATTTTCAGGACTGTGTCTAATAAAACAACTACGCAGTGTAGAGTATAAGCCACACAGGAAATGGACATGGAGACATCCAAATGGGACGACAAGTGAAATTGATTTTATTATGTGTAACAAAAAATTCGTCATAACAAGACTGCAGTGTGCTAAACAAGTTCAACACAGTTAGTGACCACAGATTGGTGAGATGTAAGATGCACCTCAACACTAAACTCCAGCGTGGCAAACTCATAAAGCAAACAAAATGTATTAACATAGCCAACCTTAAAAAACACCATAATACCTTCAAGTTGGAACTGAAGAACAGATTCTCTGCTTTAGAAGGCCTAATATCGGAAGAAGTCGATATTTATGAAGCTAACAGAAAAGTAACCAAAGCTCTTATGCAAACAGTAACAAAATTAGCTGGGTCTAAGAACAAGTTGCACGTGAACAAATTATCAGGAAAAGCCAAAATGTTGATACAAAAAAGAAGAGAGATGAGGACAACTAAAGAAGATGTGACTTCCAAAGTAAAAAATATATAGAGCTATGCAAGACAGTACAAAAAAGTATCACTGAAGACGTAAGGAAATTCAACTGTGAACTAGTGAGGAAAGCAATTGAAAACAACCAAAGCCTAAAGATAGCAAAGGGACATCTCAGTAAGGGAAGAAAACAGATTATGGCACTAAGAAAAGAAGATGGCTCTGTAACAAGAAATAAAGGCGAAATTTTGACAAGAGTGAAAGATTTCTACTCCAAATTATATGAAAGGGATGATACATGTACTCCAGACATCATGAAAGGTACCAGAGTTCTTCCTGTCCTCCCAGCAGAAGTTGCACATGCAATCAAGAACATGAAGCGGGGAAAAGCTCCAGGAGAAGATGAAATTACTGTAGACATCATACAAGATGCAAGTGGAGAAATCGAAGCAGTACTTGCCCAAATTTTCACCCGATACCTTAATGAAGGGAAGATTCCTGAGGATTGGAACAACGCTACAATGATCCAGCTACATAAAAAGGGTGACATTGAGGATCTCAGGAACTACAGACCTATTAGCCTTCTATCAGTGGTTTATAAAATCTTCACTAAAGTTCTTTCACACCGTTTAAAGGTAACACTGGACATGGCTCAACCGAAAGAACAAGCTGGACTCAGGAGTGGCTACAGCACTATAGATCATATCCACGTACTAAAAGAACTAATTGAAAGAGCGATGGAATATGAATTTCCATTGTGCATGGCTTTTATCGATTATGATAAAGCCTTTGATTCAGTAAAACCATCAGCAGTTACAATGGCCTTGAAATCCTGCGGTATTGAAAATGCATACAATAATATTAGTAATAACATCTATGAAAATGCAAGTGCAAAGATTCGGCTGTTTGAAAATATAACACACATAAAAATTGGAAAGGGAGTGAGACAAGGTGACACCATATCTCCGAAGCTCCTTAATGCCACATTGGAAAATGTCTTTCAATCACTGAACTGGGAAAACAAAGGGATAAAAATTAATGGAGATTATCTAACCCACCTTCGTTTTGCTAATGACGTAGTCATTTTTGCACCTACCCCATCAGAGCTGCAGGGTATGATCCAGGAACTTGCTGACAAGAGTAAAGAAGTGGGATTAAAAATGAACTTTCAGAAGACAAAAGTGATGTTCAATGCTTTTACAAGAAATGAAGATTTATCGATTGACGGAGAAAAGCTGGAGATAACAAACACGTACGTTTTTCTTGGACAGCAGATATCAAGTGAGGGTCACATTGATGAAGAAATTAATCGGCGTACAAAACTTGCCTGGAGAGCTTTTGGAAGAAACAGCATAATTTTCAAGAGCAACATGCCATTATGTCTTAAAAGAAAAGTGTTTGATCAATGCATCCTTCCAGTGCTTACGTATGGTGCAGAGACGTGGACCTTAACTAAAAGAGACATACAAAGGCTGCATACAACTCAAAGCAGCATTTAGATGTGCATGCTTGGTGTAACCAGGAGAGATAAGAAGAGGAACTCGTAGATCCGAAAAATGACAAGAGTGAAAGACATCATGATCAGAGTTAAATCCCAGAAATGGCAATGGGCTGGACATACTGCCAGAAGTACAGACCATCGATGGACAGCCGAAATTTTAGATTGGATTCCAAGGGACAGGAAAAGATCCAGAAGAAGACCACATGGGAGATGGGTGGAGGAAATTCGAAAGTATGCGGGAGTGACATGGAGGAGACTGGCACATGACAGACCGTTGTGGAGGAAACTTGGGGAGACATTCGTCCAGCAGTGGATTGATAATGGTTGACAATGATGATGATGATGATTAAGAAGTAAGTTTTATCGATGGGCAAACTTTTATCCTTCGGAACGCATTAATTGTGAAGAAAATGACTACAAAAATTTGCCCATTGGAAATACAAGACAAAGATTTTAGATGGATCCACCTTAAAAATAAAAAGTCCGGACTGTTCTAATAAGATTTTAGAGAAGTTCACCGTAATGTCTGCATTACCAAACATGGGTTAAATTATTTCAGTAGGGAGTTCTAAATGATTTATTGAATTGAGAAACGATTATGGTTTACTCTGTTTCTCAAAATTGCAATACTATGAAGAACTGCTGATATGAGCTTGAATCTTACAGGGTATGCACAAAATGTTAGGACATGAAAATGATTAAAACATCGGTGAAAATGCGCATACGGTTCCAGAGCAGCGCCTTTCGAACTGGTCTTTGGTATGAAGAGCTGACTCAAACGAGATGCTGCAATCAGTGAAGAGCCGACCCATACAGCACAAAACGTTTCAGTGAAGAGCGAACCCGTACAGAACAAAATGTTTCAGATACGTATCAATAATGTTACAATCTCATTTTCGTTTCACTTTCAGAGATATCTTACAATTACGTTCAGTAACATCTATTTTGGAACGTAACTCTTTGTACATTACGTCGTTAAAAATAGCATTCACCGATACTACTGTTTTATATTTTCCACTGTACGTAATTGCTACCTTGATGTTACATTCCGACGATATTTAAGATTTTTGGTTTGCCAACGGCGTGAATGCGCATGCGCATTTATGCCATTTCACATAAGCACTCTTTGTCGTGTTTCCACGTGCTACTGGGATATTCTTTGGTGATACTGTCGTACTAGACAGTATAATATTTCTTCCTTTTTTTGTGTGAATCAAGATCATCTCAAAGTAATTGTTTTGATTACTATAATTTTTAAATTCTAAAAAGGATTTTATAAAACCTAAGTAGATTTCTATGTTGTATTAGTATACTATACCAGCGAGTGTTTTTACTTGAAGCTGAGAAATTTCATATTGGCGGGTATTTAAAGAAATGAATTTGATTTTTTTTCGCTGAAATATAGTCTATTCGACATGGATAATAGAAATTCGATGCCCTCATTTGGGTCCGATTTTTATTTCTTTTATCAATATATAAACGCCGCCATCGTTCCCAATGGACAGCGGACTGAGTTGAACCGTGAAAACGTAAACAACTCATAATACGACTGTTTTCGCTTTGAAACAGCTGTCGGGTGTAATATTTTTTTGTAATTTTACAAAGTTTATTAAAACTATAATGTTCAACGTATTAAATACGTAACAGTAATATGATGTCATAAATATATTTCAACTACGTAACAGTAATGTAAAGAACTTACAAATATCTTTCAAATACGTAACAGTAACATGAAATTGGTATGTTGAAGCTACAAAGACCTTTCTCTGTAACGTATCTATTATGTTTCAAAGTTATGTAATGTTTGAGGACATTTTGCCGTAACCGTGAGGTTCTTGAAACATGACTGTTACATTGCGCAAGGTATCTGAAAAGCCTCACTGTTTCAGTGCTACGTACTTGTAACATACACGAAATGGTCTGTCTTATGTGGTGTTACTTGTGTATATGCCCCGTCGCAGAAGGAGTTCGCATTGTGGACACCTGGCGGACTTGGAGCAAGGTAGGAAGGATTGTTGGTATGAGAGAAGCTGGATTTTCCTGCCGCAAATTTGCCTCTTGTACGAGAGGAAACGCCAGTACAGTGGTGCGAACGTGGCGTAAATGGACAGGTAGGCCCGGACCTTCAGTGGACAGATGAGGCTTACTGCCATACGATGTCGAACTGTGCTGTATTACAAGCACATAAATTCAAGAAAGGGACCGTAAACTCATCGCATTACTGCAAGGGATGACAGACGCCTCTACCACATGGAAGTGACAGATCTCACAGCGACATCCACGGTGTTAGAGCAGCAGTGGAACATTATCACAGGTCAGGCTTTGCAATACAGTACAGTTCGATATCGTCTGCTTAATAGAAGACTGGTCACTATGCCAATCGCTGGGAATTTCTTTGACTCTCAATCACAAACGCCTCTGGCTGCATTTGGGTCTCGAGTACAGACACGGGCGCGATAATTAACAACAGGTCGTTTTTTCTGATAAGTCACGATTCAGCTGGGTACCCTGTGATGGTCATTGTGATGATATGAAAATATTCAGGACAGGAAAAAAATCCGAAATGGGAAGTGGAATGCCATTTTTGCCCTGTAGAAATTAAAACGACAACATGTCAGATAAATTGTGTGTCAGGCTCCCACGAAGAGAAGAAGGGGGAGGAAATTCTTTTCATGGTGAATTTCGCGTAAAGCCAGAAGTTCACAAAACATGGAGTCTCCTCGTAACACAGAAAATACAAGCAGCTAGAGACAGGTGGAGGAGTGTAGGATGTTTACCACTTGCTCGAAAGGCGTGAGCTTACGTGATTGGTCGTGCGAGGTCCTGGCTGCAGAGCTTAAGCGGGAAACGGTTGTAACGAACTTTTGCGGGACACATCTCGCTCAGAAAGCAAATAGGAAGGTTGTCCTCGCTCAAGGGATGAGGGCGCTCGATATTTACGTCGGCTTCGGCTGACTAGATAGTTAGGAGCCTACCTGAGGGTTAAGGCCACTAGGGTATGTACACTGCATTACCTGCGGGTAAATATGTAGTAATTAGAAGCACATGACAGAGTGCGGTCTGACAAGAAAATCCTCCACCTCAGAGACCCTGCATATTTGAAAGCAGCTATATTGTGATACTTGAAAGCAGCTATACTGTGATACTTGAAAGCAGCTGTATTATGATACTTGAAAGCAGCTATAGTGTGATACTTGAAAGCAGCTATAGTGTGATACTTGAAAGCAGCTATAGTGTGATACTTGAAAGCAGCTATAGTGTGGTACTTGAAAGCAGCTGTATTGTGATACTTGAAAGCAGCTATATTGTGACAAACTCTCAATGCATCATGTGTGTGCATAGAATATAGGGCAGGACTGGACTGCGAGTGAACTCTGATCATGCTAGAATATTGGTTTGCTTGAAATCAAGAACCGTTTTTATTATCTGAATTGTATCCTTATCATTCGTGTCACCAGCGGAAATCAGTTCCCTGTTGAAGGGTAACTTGTAAATAAAACTGTACATCGAACAGAGGTCATCGCTCTTTCCACGTTTATAAGTGAGTCACGGAAAAATTCTCATTGGCTGCCACCTGGAATCGAACTCAGGGAAGACCCTGGGTTCGATTCCAGGTGGCCGCCAAAGATAATTTTTCCGTGACTAACTTATAAACGTGGAAAGAGCGATGACCTCTATTTGATGTTCCTAATCTACGTCAATGTCTGTATTAAAATTGTACATATTGTGTAAACAATGCTCTGCTCTTACTAATCAACCGACTCATTCTTTACCATGCCTCTGAGGAGCAGCACAACATCAGCATAAGTTTTACCATGACTGACAGATAAGTCCTGGTCTGGTGGAAGCTAATACCGAACCAGAGTCAGTTACCCAAACTCCAATCTAATCACACAAATCTAAAAAACGAGTCACAAGCAAATACCATAAAATCTACCAACCCCACAAAAGAACACTACATACATACATACATACATACATACATACATACATACATACATACATACATACTTACAGCCATATGCGTTTTCGAGACATCATGGTGAACAACACTTTGCTGTGGCATACCAGCCCAGCGCCTATCGTCATAGTTTGGGGAGGCACTGGGTTCATTTCGCGATCTCACTTGATACGAATTGAGGGAACACTCAACGGTCAGATATACATTGGGTATGTTTTAGAAGCAGAGGTAATACCCTCCCTTCAGAGTGTTTTTTGGGGAGGAGGGATTGGAAGTTTAACGACCACTGTGAGCAACTCAATGGGCTATAAACAGTCTCCCGTCCCTAATTTAGGGTCACTGGTTCCAGTAATGGGAGAGAGCTAGTGACGTATGACAAACACAACATCCATGCCTCACCGGGATTCAAACCCGGAACCATCTCGGACGAATGATCAGAAGCCATCGCTTAGACTACTGCGCCACCGGGCGGCCCCTTCAGAGTTGTCCTGGCGCTAATTCCAGCAGAACAATATTCCGCCACATGGACAATATTCGGTCTTGGACATTCCAGGCAATAGCCAAGACCTCTTCCATGCACAGCAGATAACGCTTCTTCCCTTGCCTGCATGTTTGCCGGTTATGTCCGTGATCGAACATGTCTGGGGCATGGTGGCAAAAGTGACTGGCCGTAAAGTACCTCAGCGAGTCGCCCACAAATAAACTCTGGTCTCGCATAGAAGCATCCAGCTCCTCAGGACGACATCAAAAACCTCCTCCATTCAATGCCTCGTCCTGAAGAGGCTGTATGTTGTTGCTCTAGGTGGTTTAACACGATACTGAGTTTTGAAGATAAAAAATCGTGTATAGCTCTACAAATGTAAACAATAATCTCTTTTAACATGAGGAATATGTTATACAGGGAGATTTTAAACTCATTCAACGAAACAAGGGGGTCATAGTACACATCAAAACGAACCATATTTGCAAATGGCTCCTAGAACCGCATTTCACTCCTAGGGCGAGAAAGTTGAAACTCCGGCAGGCACACGGAGCTCCAACCAATGCATGAGAAGCACAAGTTGCAAATGAGGTGCGCTGAACACATGCGTAGACAATGAGGAGCAGACATTTAAAAACGCAGCCGAACCCGTTCAGTGATATTACCGTTCGAACATCACAGGAGAATTGACCTATACGTCCGACCGGCGCAGCGTACCGTAGTGTTCCTGGAGCAAGTGCTTCCCGGTCTGTTGTAGGATGTTCCGCTCACCACGGAGAGACATGTGGTTTATGCATGAAAGGGCCCCAGCACACTTTGCCACCGAGGTCCGATACTTCCTAAATGCGACATATCTCGGGCGGTGGATTGGACGCCGTGGATCTGTGGCTTGGTCTCCACGCTCGCCGTACCTTAATCCACTGGACTTCTTCTGGAGGCACATAAAAACATTGGTGTAAGAGACACCGGTGTACTCTCTGGAAGATCTCGTTGTGCGAATGGCTGTTGCTGCGGACAAGATCACCACCACCCCGGGAGTCTACGAGAGGGTGCGATAGTCCTTCATTCGCAGCTGTGGGCTGCCCAACGACGCCCTTGGACACCAGTTTGACCAGTTTCTTTGAGTCTTTCTCTGTGGAATGCTGCCCTGAGTTCCATTGCAACTCATAAATAAGGTATGTCTCTTTATTTTCACTGTTGAAGGCTCAACGTGGATATGTAACTTTACTCTTTTCTGGCACTAGGAGTGGAATGCGGTCTTAGGTTCCATTGCAAATATTGTTCGTCTTGATGTGTAACATCACCCCTCTTGTTTTGTTGAAGGAGTTTACAATCACCCTGTATAAATTTCATCTGAATAGCGTGATTCTCTCTTAGTCCTGCAATTTTCACAAACAATAGTTTATATACAAATTTGGAAGATACAAATCCGTTTATTGTTGTAAATATGACATGGATGTTAAGTCAGATACTGTCCGAAAACTGGAAAAATTCGTCGTCCGGGAGCGGCAATCGTACCCGCGTCTCCCGGATAGCTCCCAAGTATACTAACCACTACACCACCCAGAACAACCAAGTTTACGATTAATTGGAATATTACCATCACAGGATTCGCTAGTCGAAGAAACCAGCATTCATATATAGCGAATGTTTGGATTCATTCCGTGCTTGCCCGGAAGCGCAGAATATGAATGAATGAAATATGGCATTGTACAATACAAATTAGGAAGATGCACATTCATTCATTGGTGTAAATATGACAAGGATGTTTAGTCAGATAATATCCGAAAACTTTTTCGTCCTCCTAGAGCGGCAATTGAACCGGCGACTTGGCCGCCCCGGTAGCGCAGTGGTCTCAGCGATGGCCTCTGATCATTCGTCCGAACGGGGTCCGGGTTTGAATCCCGGTGAGGCATGGATGTTGTGTTTGTCTTACGGCACTGGCTCTCTCCCTTCCCTTGAACCAGTGACTCTACATTAGGGACGGGCGGCTGCTTATAGCCCATTGAGTTGCTCACGGTGGTCGTTAAAGTTCCAATAAAAAAAAGAACCAGCGACTTCCGGATTGCCTTAGAGTAATCTAAACCACTATACCACCCATTTTTGATGAAAATGAAACCTGATCTCATGTAATGTCTTCAAAGCGTTTAATAGATCACGAAATTTACGTTTGTTAAAAGAAATTCTGAAGAATGAATGAGCTGGAATTCAAAGTTTCGAGAGAAAAAGACAATAATATTTACCCATGAAGTCGAACTGTTTTTAAAAAAATTGTGGCAAAACCTGAGTGCCAAGAGAGGCAACGAAATGTTTTTAGCCTTTTCGCAGATATCACCCAGATGGCGCGCAACTTCAACTCGAAAGGAGTCATTACTAATTATCTCAAGGACCTTTTCAACAGCTCTTGAAACATGTTACCCAGAATGGAAGGATCTGCTAAAACAAAATACAGGGAAAACAAATCCTGTCAATGAAACAAAGGCACATCCCTTTTGCATTAGAATTAGTGTACGGTTTTATCCAACAGTTTTGGATAAAACCGTACACCGACGCTGCGTGTAAAAGGCTATCAATTTGGTTCTGTGTTTCTTCATTAATTATTTCCCTAAAGCAGCGTTGTCTTCATGGCTCTTGTAAACTCAGTGGAACCGTTTGCAATTAACAACCAGCTCACCTTGTGATACACGTTTACTTTGAAAGGACAATGCAGCATAGAAGAAAGAAATATCGTTAATTGTGCTTGTACGAAACTGTTTGCTTGTTTAGAACTGTGTGCTTAATTTTTGTTTGAGTGTACCACTGCCTAATTGAAAAATGAATAAAAAAGTTTGCACTGCGGGCTTCGCTTTTATCAACTAATTACTTGTAAGCCCTTATGCAATATAAAAATCATATATTAGATCAAAAAATGTTGAGAAGCGCTGGTTTGTAGAACGTCATATACTATATATATGTGTGTGTATATACACTGAAGTGCCAAAAGTCATGGAATAGCAGTATGCAAATTTTTAACCGGCGTTGCTGTCGTATAAAGACTTCGACGCACGCCACGATTTTTATCAATTGCGAGGTGTAAGTTATGTTGAACTACCGCCGGTAGTATTGTGCCAAGCCGACGTGAATTATAGGAGTTTGAACGAGGCATGATAGTGGGATCCACACGGATGTGACATTCAATTTCCGAAGTAGTGCAAACATTCAACATTCCTCGATCCACGATGTCACGTGTTTACCGAGAATACCTCGTGGAAGACACTACCACACACCGTGGATAGCGCAGCGGCTGACCACTGGTGCTGAATGATCGTGACAAGCGGCGTCTGACCTGTATTGTTCATGCTAACAGACAAGCAACACTGTCTCAAATAACATTCGCATTCAATGCAGGAGATGCCACAGGCATATCCATCAGGTCAGTACAGCATAAGTTAGCGTCCAAGGGGGTACGGGAGCAGAATACCCACCTGAGTGTATTCTTTAACACCCACGATATCCGACATAGCGCCTCACCTGCGTTCGTGAACACGGTAAATGGACCCTGGAAGACTAGCAACATGTGGCGTGGTCCGATGAGTCACGCTACCAGTTACTACAAGCTGACGGTAGGGTTTCAGTGTGGCATAAATCCTATGAAGCCATGGACCCAAGCTTCCAATAAGGAACTGCGCAAACTTGTATTTGTTCCATACATGTGCTGGGTATCCTTACGTGGCACGGTTTGGGTCCTCTGGTCTTCGTAAATACGTCATTTACAGGAAATCACTTTGTTGCTCTGTTAAGTGACCATTCGCAGCCCTTCATGGACTTCATGAACCTCAAAAACCGATGGGATTTTCTAGGCGGACAGTGAACCATGTCATCGGGCCCAAATTGTCCAAAACTGGTTCGGGGAGCATTCTGGACAGTTCCCAACAGAAGATGGTGGAAATTCCAGACATGTACGAAGTGTCTTTACGTGGCACGGTTTGGGTCCTCTGGTCTTTGTAAACACGTCATCAACCGGTAATCACTTTGTTGCTCTGTTGGGTGACCATTTGCAGCCCTTCATGGACTTCATGAACCCCAAAAACCGATGGGAATTTCCAGGCGGACAATGAACCATGTCATCGGGCCCAAGTTGTCCCAAACTGGTTCGAGGAGCATTCTGGACAGTTCCCAACAGAAGATGTATGAAGTGTCTTTATGTGGCATGGTTTGGGTCCTCTGGTCCTCGTAAATACGTTATTAACCGGTAATCACTTTGTTGCGTGACCATTTGCAGCCCTTCATGGACTTCACGTACCCCAAAAACGGTGGGATGTTTCAGGCGGACATGCACCATGTCATCGGGCCTAAGTTGTCCAAAACTGGTTTGTAGAGCATTCTGGACAGTTCCGACGAACGGCGTGACCACCACGTTAGCCCTTATAGGACGTGGTGGAAAGGTCCCTTCGCACCCAAGATCCTGCACCTGCAAATACCAGGCATGGCTCAACATCTCTCCAGAAGTTTTCCGGTCACTTGTGGAATCGATGCAACGTCAATTTGCTACACTTCTCCAGGCCAGAGGAGCTCCTACAAGATACTAGGTACGTATCGCATGATTTTTGCCACTCCAGTGTATAGTGTCGTTTTCGTTATTGGGTTATAACGATCACCATGCGTAGCTTTACGTAGAGCTATGAACAGTCTTATATCCCAAATGTGTGGCACTTGTCCCAGACGCATAAAACTGATGAAATACCCGTGACTCGAACTAGTAAGCATCTCTCCGGAATAATGAGTATCCAGTATTTCAGAACGCTTGGCTACCGGGGTTGCAAATAAGTGTTTACCCGATCTTATTTGCAACCCAGGTTTCCAAGCGTTCTGAAGTACTGAGTACTGATTAATCAGAAGGCGTATTCCACCTACTGTACATCGCAGGGACCAATGTAGGCGGAATACGCCTTTAGATTCAATTATCTCCTATTATTTTAATCACAAAACTTGCAAAGGTTTCCGGTCGTCGTTCTTGTTAGCACGTCATTTGACATATGTGACTATAAAAAAAATGTTTGGCATGTATTTACACGTTATTCTTCCATTACTATCAGGCAGCAGTTCCGAAACGTTTTTAACTCGCGAACCCTTTTCAACGTCATTTTTATTGCGGCCTCTATGCCTATTAATATCAATAAATACTGTCGTTTTATTTGTACATTTATGAAATGATTTTAGTGCTTATTACTTGAATTCATGTCCAACGCACGTGACATGCCGGAAACCTTCGTGCCTCATTCCTCGACAACCAAGGCTCCAAAAGTATTTTCTTTCAAAGATAAGCCCAATTATATACATACGTCTCGTCAAATGGATTAGGAATCCTATTTAGCATGTTGAAAATTATTAAAAAATACTCCTATAAATAACTTTTGCAAGCGTGAGATAACATTTGGCTTCTTTTTTAAACTTTTTTTCGGAAAATCAGTTCACTTTCGGTAAGAATAGTGTGAAGTTCTGAAACACTCAGAACTCTCCTCAACGTAATCGTTTCAAAATCGCAGTTTTTCTACAAATTTTTTACTAGGTACAATACAAATGTGAAGATGTGATTCCATCTATTGGCGTAAATTATGGTGTAAGTCAAATAGTTAGTGGTGCAAGTCAAATAATTTCCAAAAACTTGAAAATTTCATTTCCCAGAGCAGGACTTGAGACCAGGGACGATGAAATTTTTAAGTTTTCGGATATTATTTGACTTACCACTGTCGTCATAATTTACGCCAATTGACGGAATCACAACTTCAAGTTTGTATTGTATACTGGTGTAATCCCGTATTTCTTGGTTTTTGTCTAGGTGTTGAACAATGGAAAATATAGTATTTGAACTTCCTAAAAATAACGCAAATGTACTAATACATTTGCAACTCATCTGTTACTTAGACATATATCTATGACATTTGAAGCTGACTCACTGGAAAACCAATAGATCAGGGCAGAGTGGTTCATCGCGATAACCATGGCTATCACCCTCGGCCCTGCGCCTAGAGTGTCCCGAGTTTAAGAAATAAAAACAAAATCTTCAGTATAATTTTATATATTTATTATTATTATTTTAAGTTGTTGTGAGCAAGGCCTTTAAAAAGATTCTTTTTTTTTAAGTTTCCACTCCCCCTCAGTTTCAGATACGTTATTGCCCTTCGTTGTACAGATACTGAGATTTGCAAATTTCAAATAATTATTGTAGCCACGCAAATTAAATTTCATCATTTTGTGGCTCCCTACTTTTATGTACTCAATGATTTGTATGCAAACCAGATACTTAAACTTTAAAAAATAAAACAAACGAAATATCGAAGTTGTAATGAGGCGGTGGAGGCCAATTAATTATTCAGTGACTTTAAAAACAATAAGAAATTAAGAAAAAAATCATATGAGCGCGTACAAAAGTTCAACAAAAAATGTCACTAATTTGACAGTTACTGTACTTTCCAATAAAAAAAAACAATCACTAAAACATGTCTCAGGGGGAAAAAACAATGTACACTGGTTTGTTTTAAAGGATACTAATTATTCGCTAAGCAGATTAGTTGAAGTTTTCTTTTTTATCGTTTTGCAAAGAAGTTTTTATAAGAATCACAAAACAACATCAACTGCTTCATCCCGGAAGAAAATCGTAGATTTTATCACTGTTTATTCTCTTTCTATTTTCTCAGACCAGCAGGGAAATTTTGCTACGGGCACCGAATTGAAATTTTGCTCCGGGCTCTTCAAAAGTTCCAGCAGGCCTTCCCCGAACCATCACATGGAAACACTGATCTGTGAATTTCTGTTCTGTTGACGATTAATCGAATCCGAGTCTTGGCAAATCTATATAGGCTGCGAGTATCTTCCGTGACTCTCTCTCTCTCTCTCTCTCTCTCTCTCTCTCTCTCTCTCTCTCTCTCTCTGAGCTCTTTCATGTCCAACCCAGCATTCATTTTGATTGTATCCAGCCAATGTGTTCTTGGTCGTCCTCGTTTTCTTGTTCCTTCCACCATTCCAAGCATCATTTCTTTCTCCAATAGGTCCAATCGCATCACACTACCAATGTAAGTGAACTGTAGTCTGGTAATCTTTCCCTGAAGTGACATTTCTGATTTGATAAGCTTTTTAAACTTCTTTGTTGGTAACCCTTGCTGTCCATGGTATCCCTAACATTCTTTTCCAGTAAATGCATCAATCCTCCTTTGGTCAGCTTTTTTCAAAAGTCCAGCTTTCATACCCAAACGAGTTCTGGTAGTCAGATTGGAAAAGTATTTTTTTTTTCATCGGATATTTAAAAAAATGTACTGTAGACTAGAAGATTCTTCTCCTCACGAGGTAGGAACAAATTAAGTGGTGCAGGTCTTGTCTTGCGTATAGAGGTTTTTATTTTGAAAAATCTTTTGGTTTCTGCTACTGCAAAAGTTGCATCAGATTTGCCTAGTTTCAGAGTTAAACATTAAAGCCAGTGATACCATTTTGCTTAATACGATATTCTTTCTCAGGATTTTAGCGATATCAGAATTTGTGAGACGATGTACAGGATAATTCAAAATGATTCATCTCATTTCAGAAGAGCATAATTCCATACCTTTCAACAGTGTATAGCACCAGAAACCAGAAGATTCTTACATACATACATACACACGCACACACTAAATGAAAGAGGAAGTCTCCGAGTTTTCGTAGGTTACCATGAGAGGGCTCCACTGTCGCTGTAAGGCCGCTTCATTGGCATTGTACTGTTCACCATTTGCTCAACGAAGTGCTTCCTTGCCATTGAATTGGTCGCAGTGGACCCCATGACTTGGTGCTCTACAGCTGGCCACTTAGGTCACCAGAACTTACAACGTGCAACTTCTTCTTTTGGGGATATGTTAAGGCTACTGTGTAAATTCCACCATTGCCAGTGACCCTGAATGAACTCCAGGGTTATAGGCAACCTTTCTAATGCACAGGTTCACTCGTTCCAGCATGCCCGTTGTCACTGACACCACCACACTCCTGTCACCTAGTCCAATGCCAATGAAGCTGCCCCACATTTACAGGAGACATCTTTTGGTGACCTACTAAAAATCGGAGATTTCCTCTTCCATTTGCTGTATGCCCAGGTCATACACGGTTGATAGGTATGGAATTGTGCTCTTCTGAAATAAGATGAATCACTTTGAATTACCCTGTAGATTGGAATGGTTTTTTTTAATTGTCTGGTAGTTTAGACAGGGAGCCAAACTCGGAACTCGCAGTACACGGAAGGAAGACATTTGAGGCTCCTTTTCTTCTCATTTTACAGAAATATGGATTCGGGGCACTTCTGGTAAACATAACCAAAACGCAAAAGGCTTTCCATAATTTTATAAATTTTAGTTCCGTTGTTAATGCGAAATAAAATAAACGTTTTTACCTAACAAAAGCAGTGTTGCTGGGCCAGCACTGAAGCCTGCACTGGCAGGCAGCAGTGCCAGCATTGGCCCAGTACTATGTTGAAGCTGCCCAACCGTCGATAAAATGTCCCGGTGGCTACCACATGGGCCAGCAGTTCAGGCCAGCAGCTGGCAGACAGTTGTCACCCCATCAGATGTCATATGCCAGAAATGGGCCATCAGTTATCCATCACAGGCAATGGCTGCCACAAGTAGCCCTTCAGCAGCCCTGCAAGCACGTGCCATAAATGTAGGCTAGCCTAATGGGGTCCGCTACTTTCCCGGCAGTGGCAGCAGGTAATCACGTGACGTAACTGATGGCTTGCCGAATCTTGTCCGCCAATTTCCCAGTAGTAGCCATAAAAACAAATAAACATAACCGCAGGTTCCCAAGGCCACAACTACTCCCCCTACGAAACTTTAGCATGACAGCACCGCGCAGGGGAAATTTTCTCAACAGGTCCTGAAAAACACCCGTTTGGATCTGGTTGAAAACGAACCGAGAAGAGTCAGCATGCGCTCTACCGACTATACTGATTTGCCACGCACGAGTGAAGCTCAGCCTCTTTTCAGCGCGATGTGAAACTAACGGTTCTCTTTTTAATTTTACAATACTGCGAGGTATTTTTCATAAATATAGTTTCATATAATTCATAAATTTATTTTTTCAACGCAACGATTGCTTTTACTTACCTTAAAGGAACTTAACTCATTTTCAACGAGTGTACCAATTTAACGGCGCTTTCCAAAGTTTTGTGCTGCCCTTGCGGTTTTCAAAGGCAATTGTTTAATTAATATATTTACCCGTTCATGTCACATTCTGATACATTTTTAAGGTTTTATCTTTCCTTTCCGTCGTGCGAAGCTACATGTGTTTAAAGAGGAAAGATATTTTACTTCTTTAGTAGTGAATTCCTCCAGTCTTGTATGTTCAACCCATGGATGAGTACATTATATCCACATAGCGTTGCTCTTTTTTTTTTTCAAATAATTGATAACTTTTGTATTCGTATAATTCTTATTTTCTTCCAGCATAACGTTTTTTTAATGTTTTTCCATGACTTTTGTTCGAAGCGGTAGTGTATGTTAAGAGATTACACAGAAATTATTTCTTGTTATTCATGGGAATGGAGTGGGTATATTTCATTTCTGTCTGTATTCACGATTCTTTGTGTGTTAGTGCAGGAATTTTGCTACGAAACGATGTTCTATAAATACAGGAGAGTATTGACTATTTGTTACAGTTCATTAATAATTATTTATATATTTTTCTTCCTGCGGTAATCTTCGTCGACGTGGCATTTCATTAGGAAATTAATTCGCCTCTCTACGTATGGCATTTTTTCTCAACATCCACTAAAATAACACGATGGCGATAACGTCATCTTCAACTGACTGGTACCACGAGAGACGCGACACGTGTTGCTTCTGCGCATGCGCAGTCCCGTTGCTTCCACCTCTTGTTGGGGTTGCATCAGTTGCTAGCACGAGACGCTTGTGGCACTTTCTTGGTGGCCCGCAATGCACGGCGATGCTGCGGGGCCATCAATGGCTCGCCAACTGATGGCGCTGCCACCAACGGACCGCTACCGGGCCGGGAATGGCAGATTTCAGCCAGCAGTAACCCATCACTGCCAGCAGTTTCCCAACACTTGTGTTTTCCCTGGGTAGCCTTTAACTCAGTAACAATCAAAGGTGGTTTTCAAATTACCTGAAAGATTCAGAAAGTTTATGCGTTATTCCAGATCTTCTGCACGATATTCTAAAATTTCAAAGATTGACAATTAGAGCATTCTCTGGAATGCTCCAAAATTTTCCAGATTGCTCTGATACGTTATTCTGATTCTGCAACAAAAGTGCCACCTTCTCGAGATTCAATAAGTATTTTTTTACCTAATAATGGCGGGAAATCAGTAAGCGTTTAGCATTTATATTTTCGCATTCTTAATTAAATATTAATTACTTAATTTAGTTAATTGTGGTACTGGAGTATATCAGCTACTATCGTCGGGTTCCTTATCGTCTAAACTGCCCGTCACATTTTTCTTCTTTTATTTACGTTTTCTAGGAGTTCGTCTTAATTTTTGTATATTTTACAACAGTATTTACCCCGATGTACAGTAGTGAAACCTGGGAACTGCAGAAGAGATATAGAAGTCGTCTTTGTGCATGAGCGATGCGTTACTTATGGGTGGTTTGTGGCAGGACACGTTCTGATAATGTCAGAAATGAAGATGTGTTGTAGACGTATAATGTGAAGCAAAATGTTTTTAGTAACATGTAGACCAATATTCTTAGGCGGTTTAGCCATGTTGAAAGAATGAGTGGCGATATGCTTACTTAGACAATTAATACAGCCGAAGTATCAGGAAAGAAAGTTAAACTAAAGCCAAGTAAATCATGGAAGGACCAGATTCAAGAATTCCTTATGAAAAAAAATATAATGAGTATGAAGTGCAAATGGTCTTTGTGAGACGTGTGAAGGATGTCAGTTCAGTTCGAGTTGCGTGCCGAGATCGCTGTAAATGGGGACTTTTAATGCATACGTACGTAAAATTCTGTAGCTTGAATTTTACACTTAAATCTGGCTCATGAGCTTTCTTTGAGAAGTTAATCTCAGTGAAGAGCTCAGTAATGTGTATGTGTACATTTTCAATTATTTTTTCTTGTGATTTGCATCTTACACTGTAGCACGGGGCTTTATATTAGCGTAACGCGAAGAGGCACGCATATTGTTGAACTCAGGACTTCAGTAACATTCTTTTTTATTGAAGACTAATTTCTGCTACGCAGTCAAATAGCTACGCGTGGGATTTGGTTTCCGAAAGTAAATTGCAAGTTAGCTCGCAAGAAACGAAGGAGAGAATAAATTTTGATAGCTAATGTTGTTTTTTTATTTGCTTTTGCTTCGCCACACTGGGATCTGGGTGAGCGATAATCTGCTTTATTTAAGAACCATCTCTAAGCGTTCTTCTTGCTATGCCGTTATCTTAATTACCCAAGAAAAACAAGTAGCTTATTCTGCCTGAACAGGGTCTTGACCCTGTAGTTTTTGCCTATTTCCCAGCTTCCTGCTGACGCACATATTGTGTACACAGTACTTTATTACCTAAGCTTTACCATTCTACCTACCTCCTTCATTTCTTATCATAACAGGTCATGTTTCTGGAAGTAGACTTCCCATACCAAGTGAAAGTTTTTTTTGTGTGTAAAGACAACACTGCTGAAACTGCAGCAAGTTTTATCACACACAGGCGAAAGTAAGTATTAAATATACCGTGTATCCCAAAAAAGATTGAAACAGGCTTTTATCTCTTCAACGGTTGATCAGATATGTACTTTCAATTAAAAAAAATACTCAAAATACCGCAAAGACTTACGACATGGCAGTTGCATCCCTGTGAGTGACATTTGCGTAAAAATAAAAAATAAAAAAATGTATACAACCTTCGCAGGAAACGTTTAACCAAACGAAGCAGGCACAATGTCCTGATTAGTCGAAACTAAACAAAACTCATCATTCTCCTTGCAAAATTCAGGGAGATATTTGCGATGAAAACTGTACAAAAATGTGTTGTCTGCAGCGATAATTTTTTGTGCGTGCGATATAGTTCTTCCCTTACTCGCTTTGAGTGCTACAAAGCTACGCAGGAAAACAAGCTATACCGTTCGCCCGTAAAGGCGCCAGACGATACATTTTTTGCAATTTTCATCTCGAATATCTCCACCAGTTTTGCAAGTAGAACAACGGGGATTGTTTTTTTAGACTAATAAGGACATTGAGCAACGTTTTTCAGTCAAATGTTTTTTTGCGAAGGCTGTATAATTTTTTTTATTTTATGCAAATGTCATCTACAAAGGTGTAACTGCCATGTTGTAAGTCTTTACGTCATTTTGAATATTTTTTCTAATTGAAAGTATGTATCTGAGATCAACCGTTCAAGTGAAAAAGCTTTCATCTCATGTTCTATTCACAGGTTGTATTTGAACGCTTTTTTACGTGGTGATTACTTCATACATATTCCGCAGAATCACATTCTCCTGCAAAATACTGTCACTCACGTTATGTTATGTTTATACGTGTCATCTGTTAATGACAAGTCCACACGTATTCAAATATATAATACAATTTTATACCCTTCCGTTTTACATTTTAAATATTTCAAGTTTATACACTATATTGACAAAAGTCACCGGACACCTAGAAGAGAAACACAACATAGCATTTATTGACATACATTAGCACGGTGTCGGTCCACTTTTGGCCTTAATGCATACTTTCGACATTGTTTTGGAACACAGCGTTAGGTATGCGCTGCCATTCAGTGCGTAATGCTGCCGCTAACTGTTGCTCAGTAGTAGGCCTTGGTTCCAAACTTCTTATCCCGTTGGTTCATCCCGTTGGTGCTCTATGGGAATAAGATCAGGGCTCTGTGCTGGCCAGTTCTCACACGATACAGAATTATCGTCAGACCACGCGGTAACAGTCCTTGCTGTATGGCTCGTTGCATTATCCTGCTGGAACCAACAAGGCTCGGTTCCAATGTATTGCCACAGAGTTGGAAGGGAATAATTGTCCAGAATATCGAGGTAAACGTGCTGGTTAATGGGTTTGTCCACGATAACCAATGGGCCGGGACCATACCACGAAAACCAACCCCACTCGAGTACACTGCCAGCTCCAAACTTGACCGTAGGAACAGTACACTGTGGTAAATAGCGTTCCCTCGGCTGTCGCCATAGCCACACACTGCCATCAGACTGATGGATCGTGTATCTGGATTCATCAGTCCATTGGACCCGTTTCCATTGATCTACGGTCCACGATAAATGATCTGATTCTAACTAGTATTAAAAGTCTTGATTCTAACTAGTCACCTTTGATTCCAACTTGGACTTCAAAAGTCATATCAAAAGACTTGTGCGTATAGCGTATATAAATCTTGAATTCATCATGCGACATTTCAAGTATTTTTCTAATCCTCAAACACTTTACGCATTTTTGAGACTACGGTCAGATCCTCAGTGGAGTATGCAGCAATCATTTGGAATCCTAGCCTCGTAACTCTAGTAAATGAAATCGAGAAAGTTGTAAAATAAAAAATTCTTAGACACCTTTTTTTACAAATCGACTGGTGTTTACATAGCGGACATCCCGACGGCTGACCTTCTGTTAATCTTCAAGATGACCTCTCTGGAGTTGAGAAGGAAAGCCCTCCAACTCAAGTTCCTGTACGGTGTCATCAATGGAGAGATAGATGATACTCAAATTGTAAACCAATTAATTTTCCGTGCTCCACAATTACCGAGGACAAAATGTGAACTATTTGCAGTGCCATTTTGCAGGACTGATGCTGGAAAAAATTATTCGTTATGCAAAACGTATAGGCTTTACAATTCAGTTGAAGAATGTACGGATATTTGCAATGCAAGTCAAAATGTTTTTCGTATAGAATGTTTTGCAAGACTGTAAATATCACTTGGTAATGTAAATATCACTATAGCAATTCCTGTAAATAGATATACCATCTGTAGAGATATTATTACAATAAATATGTATTTTCGAAGAAATATGAGTTCACTGTGGTTGTTAAACCCCCGAACACACACGCACACAATGTTGGGAAACACTTGAAGACTTAATCACACGCTTGGGAAGACCTGACACGATAATAACACCTGAAAACGCAGAAACTGTATACTTGATCTGATCTAGTCAGATCGATGGCTGACAGAAAACTCATAGCAAATGTGCTAAACAAGAGTCATCTAGCCGTTCATGAAATATTAACGGAGAATTTGAGCATTCAGGAAATGTGAGCCCAAATTTTTCCGAATGACCTCAACCTCGACAAAATTAAAATTTAAAAGAGTGATAACAGGCGACGAAGTAAAAGGCCAGAGTAAATAATGGAATAAAAAAGATTCGCCGCATCGAATATAAAAGTAAATTAAAACTCAAGTTGATGTTCATCTGTCTTGTTCATGATCGAGAAGTGGTGCCCAAGGAGTTTATGCCTTTAACAAGTCAATGATGTAATTCTAAATAAAAAATGTGTCTTAGGGGTGAGTGGATTTGGTCAAACTGTTGATCAGATATTCCACCAAGAAGCTTTGGACCGGCTATGAAAAAGGGCTCTGCATGTTTCTCCGGCAATCGACTTTTGCATCAAGTTAATGTGTTGTCTGTGCTTTAGTTTTTAATGATCGAAAACCTGTTGAAATTGTTCCTCCCTATTCCTCTTATCTGAGCACAAAAGTTCGGTCTCTTCGCTTTAACAAGTCATTTGCTCTTCCCAAAACTCAAGAACCGCCTCAGAGGACATACTTCCAAACAATCTACGATTTGGAAAGAGGACAACGAACTCCAACACTTTCTCCAGGAGTGGAAGAACCACTTACGATAGTGTGTTGCTTCAGAAGAGACTTATTTTGAAGGGAATCGCGTTGTTGAAGTGTAAAAATGTGAGTAATGTTTTTGCTATCATTTTTTTGTTACTGACCTCGAACTCACAAAACATTTGCACTTTAAAGACCAGAACCCTGAAATTTTGTGTTGCTCAGAATACCGTAACCGCCGAAACTGTTGTTCTTCTTAGAACTTCTTACCTACCAAAGGAAGAATTAGAGCTCGGTCGCCACACGGAACTTCGAGAACATGAACATGTGAGGGTAGGAAATCCTTCTCAATCTAGTCGGGCGGTCGCGGTAGTTTGGATGTAAGGGCATTTTGGGCGTTGTGGTCGTTAAAGGGTTAATCAACTGCATGTTTGATTACATATCACAAATAAATATCAAATTATAAAATTATATTAGGATATTCGTTACAAAGAATGAAGGTAAGGAAATAATCAGGGATCGTGTAGTTTAGAGCACCACTTTGTCCCCGAATTCGTACCCAGAGTTATTCCAATCCTTTCTTCTGGGTTCAAATCCGAGGTCATGGCATGATGTGCTTATTCTTCAGGCTCTGGTTCGGTCTCTTCCCTTTAACAAGTCAATGATGTAATTCTAAATAAAAATGTGTCTTAGGGGTCAGCAGATTTGGAAAGAAGCAATACTGTAAAAATACCCTCAGTTTTCAAAAGCCCTGTGTAATCAGATGTTTTTATTATTTACTATTTTTATTAAATTTTCATTACTAATCACTTTATCAGTTTATATTAAAACTGCTTAATTTGAGCAATTTTAAATAAAAGGTTACGTGCGAGAGCCATTTCCTAAGAATATCAAAATTCGTATTTAAATACCTCTCTGTCGTTCTACACGATTCTAAATATTTATTATGAATAACACGTGTTAATAATATTGAACAGATGTAATACTAGCATATTCATAGCAATTCAGTGTAACTTAATGCCCAGTTTTTTCCAATGAATATTTAGAATCTTGTAGAACGACGAAGATTATGAGATGCATTTAGATTTACTTCGTGTTGTTCATAAGGATTTGAAGTGTTAGCTCGGTGGATTATGTATACTTTTACTGCAGCCTAATAAACTTCCCTTCACTATCTTTGTATTCTTTGTTTTCCCTCTACCCCTACGGAGTAGCGATCTCCTACAACCTTTTACGGTCGCCATACTGGAAAAGGAGTTCACATTTCCTTTGCGCTGGAACCTTGGCACATCATCTACGAAGGATGGTCACACATGTTTAGTTCGTCTTTCATAATAAATAACAGGAAATAAAAGAAGTTCAAACATGTGAAAGTGCCAACAGCGTGTTAGATGAACACGAAAGAAACATCTGCTACAGTTAATATCATCTGCTCTTTACGAAGAGAAATATTCGTATTCTGTAATTAAAAAACGCTGTGGAAATTAACACTTTCTAAATGTTAAATAAGCAATATTATTCAAGACTAGCCTATAGCCCGTTTTAGGACTGTTGTTTTTAAGCTTTAAATAAATATTAACATATAGGGGATGTTTCCCGTCCTAAGACGGTGAAATTCTTAATTGATGCAGATTGAAAACTAATCAAATAGACACCGGCTTTTTTTGTGAGGAAATATAGAAGAAACTTATAAAGTAAGAATTCATTCATTTTAGAACTAAAAATTATGTATTAATTCCATAAGGTTTGTTACTGTGAGTCCTATTTTGAGAGAACGGTTGAACGTAAAGATATGGTTGAGGTATCAAAATAAAGGTCTTACCATGTAGATGTGCCAGTCGAAGAGAAAAATGAGATTGGGACGACGGTTCGGGTGTGGTGGGGTGCCCAAAGTTCCCATGTAAAGCCTATGGGAGAAACGTGCGATTGACATTCGATCGCCTGCGGTTGACTCACGCGCTGTTGAAAGCGGAGGCATGGAGGGACTGAGATAGTCCAAAGTCCGAAGTCTCTTTTCTGAGCGTATCATTTCGCAAAGCAACGCTAGCAGGCATTCGCATTAAAGTTCTCATCAGAACAGCGAACACTCTCGAAGACCTGATTGCGTTATGCCGTTGAACTGTGTGATGTACACAATGCGTCAAAGAATTTTTAAGACTGGCGCTAGATTTCAGCCTACGGTGGCGCCACCAGTGTAATCGTGATTGCGTTATAAACCGTGACCGTCTGCTTGCTTTCTGCCAAAAGTACTGCGCAGTTGTTAAAGTAACTCAAACGAAACGGGCGTTCATTAGAGAAGTAGAATTTTTTTCATGTTAAATTATTAAGATGGAACAAAGGGCTGTTATTAAATTTAACGCAAAACTTGGTAAAAATGCCTCAGAAACGTACCAAATGATGAAACAAGTTTACGGTGAGTTTTGTTTAAGTAGATCAAATGTTTTCCTGTGGCACAAACGTTTTTTGGACGGAAGAGAGACGCTAGAAGATAAGCATACCGAAAGACCAAGTTCATCTAGGACACCTGAGATTACTGAAAAAGTGCGTGATTTCGTGGCAAACAATCGATGTGCGTCACTGAGAATGATGGAAGAGTCTTTAAACAACAACAAAGAAACGATTCGAACCATCCTGCATGAAGATTTGGGCAAAACAAAAGTCTGTGCTAAATTTGTTCCACACACGTTAACCAATGAACAAAAATCAAGGAGAAGTGCACATTGCAGAGACATCATTTCAGCTGCTGAAAATGATCCAAACTTCATAAAATCGATTGTTACTGGTGATGAAACATGGTGTTTTCAATATGATCCTAAAACAAAGCGACAAAGTGCGGAATGGAAGTCAAAAACTCGCCACAAGCCAAAAAACAAGAAAAGTTCCATCAAAAATCAAAACAATGCTCATTACATTCTTCGATAGTAAGGGTATTATCCATAAAGAATTTGTTCTAAGTGGACAAACAATTACTGGTAAGTTTTATTTAAATATTTTGAGGCGTTTGATGTGCAGAATTCGTCGCATTCGTCCAGAATATCGAGCGAGATGAAAACAGTTGGTGTTTGTTACACGATAATGCACCCAGTCACACCTCACTTCTTGTTCGTAGATTTTTGGCGAAAAATAACGTCTGTGTGTTGAATCATCCACCGTATTCGTTTGATTTAGCACCCTGCGACTTTTCTTTGTTCCCAAAACTTAAAATGACGTTAAAAGGGTGTTATTTTGATGATATTTCGACCATACAAACAGCTCCAACGCGTGCTTTGATGGCGATTAGTGAACTGGAACAGGCATTCGAATCCTTATTAAATCGCTGTAGTAAGTGTATTGAAGCCGGAGGGATGTATTTTGAATAACAAACCAAAACAAATTATAATTTCTTGTGTCTATTTCAATTTACAGACCCAGTCTTAAAAATTCTTTGACGCACTTGTATATATATACAGTTTAATATTCATTCGATCCAGTTGTTTACGTAGATAAGATGTTTCCCATTATGTGAAGATGTAAATAAACATTCTGTTGACCATTGTCAGTGAAAATATTACGGGCGACTGCTAAATAGCCCATTGAGTTGCTCATTGTGGTCGTCAAACCTTCAGTCAAAAAAAAAAAAGAAAAATCACGAACCTGGACTATTGTCTTTACTGAAGTGGTTGAATGAATTTGTCAATCAAATAAAGTTTACACTTGTTGTTTCATATGAGTTTATTCTTTTCAAAAAAAACAACAACAAACTAACCGTCGATTCCGACGGGTGAAGAGTATTCGCAACGTATATCTCATTCCAAAAACATTTACAAACACAGTTGTGACTGAAGATGAGAGTGAAAGAGTGCGCTATCCAGTTGAATTTTTGCACACGATCGAGATGAGTGGACTTCCGCCTCGCATTTTACGACTGAGAAAGGGTGCAGTTGTGATGCTCATACTGTAACTCAAACCGCGTTTAGTGCCAGTTTTATGTGCGTCACCCTGTATTTTTGCAACATTTTCAAATGCAACTAAAGAATTTAATTTGTCCTGCTTTTCTTTCCACCTAACCACCAAAAGCGCCTTAGCGCCACTGAGGCGATCTAAGCAACTTCTATGCAACCTAAATTAGAGCCACTGGAACAAGTGGCTCTAAATTAGGGCCACTGGAACTAATAATTTAGAGCCTCTGGAACTGGAACTAGTAGCTCTAAATTAGGGTTTGTCGACATATGTGCTTGTGGGAGAAGATAAACTGGACCTCTAGAAGAAAACAAGTCTTTTGAAGAAGCGTGAGCGCATTCGACTTTCATGTTAAATAAGGAATTAAGGATACGTTCCATACATACATGCAAGCAGAGCATATCCACCAAGAATTTCGAAAAATACTTTATCGATAAAATCAAAGAAATATGTTTAAAGTCTTATCGTTTTTTTAAGCCACAATGTTTTTGTGTTTTCTAAAAGCAGAGATATTACTCCCATAGCCCGTTTCGAAAAGGAATGCAGTTCATTTTCAAGTTTCAAAAAAGACCTAAAAAAAGGAAAGTGTTTGCGTTTTATTCTCTCGAAAAGGAAATCTAACTAGATGCAAGCGCATTAATAAAGCGCAATGCACAAGTAAAGCATCTTTACACTTCCTTAAATTTCATCGAAGTCGAAGTCACTGTTTTCAGTATTACTCGATATTTTTTTCTAAAATGGATTCCACAATTTTCTTAAAAGCAGTTTTGATGGGACGCCTTCATTGCTAAATTCTTACAAGATCCCCTATCGACTTTACGAAACTAATTGTGATAAGAACAGAAAATAAGTGTTGTTAATTGCTTGCTGCAATCCTCCTGCTTTCCTGGTTTTTTACGTCATGCTTCTTGGCAACCAAGCGAAACAAAAACGTACACACACACACCTCCTATATCACGCAGTATTTGTGAAATCGAAATGTGAAATGGCAAACCAAATTTTCGTGTTCCGTGACTGGATTTTAGTAGTGTGTTTGCGAAACTAAAGTGACAAAGGAGAAAACAGACAAAAAGCGTCATCTCCAGGGCTTTTAAAAACATTTCCACCCTTTGGCACGTGAGGTTGCACGAACACAAAAAAATGTCTTTTGTAAACCAATAAAGAAGTCTCTGTGTCCATCGTAAATGATGTCTGACGAACTGACAGGAGAAAAACAAAGTAAACTGCTTACAAAACTACAAAACTTCTTTTAAACCAGTTTTCGGAACTTATAAAAAAGCAGGGTGTGTCTGTAACTACCTTTGACTTAAAGCTTCCACATTTTTTAAGGCTTTCACTGTTCAGAAAAATCATGTCAGATTTGCTAAACGTCCAAAACAATGATATTAGGTTTATTGAATCGCATTTTTTGCCGTTGAAGATGGATTTTGCCTAACGTCAAAGAACATTATGAGATGTTTTACAAAATACGAAGATAAATCAAAATATGTTTGTTCATTTAGCAAACTGTTATGATAACATCAGAACTTGAAAAGTGTAAAAATTATTTTAAAATTGATATCGATAATTTCCCTACCAGGAAGCGTAGCTGTAGTTTTTCGCTTTCCACGCAGGGTCGGTTTTCTTCGTCCCACGCCATAGCAATTATAAAGTTTGATGGTATTATTTGGGGTCATCCTTGAGATTACCAATCTCTCGACAAGCAGATATGGTGTCTCTCCTGGTTGTATACATACCAGAACAACAACGATATTTAAAGTGTTTTACCTTCTGTTGTACGAATGCTACCACAGACACAAGTGCTGGTAGGACGTTTCTTCTGTCGGTTCTCGGGATCCCTGGCTCAAAATCGGAACACAAAGAGAGGGATTGTTTAAAATGTACCGATTTTTTAAACACTAAATTTTCTCAATTGATTGTGTGTTTTGAGAATTTATAACCAAAATTAATTTAGTGTTTACTCCTGATAACATGAACTCTAATTATTCATGCTCATCTATCTATCTCAAGACTAAATTAAAGTAGCGCTCCGATTATCCGGCCTCTAGTCGGGATCAACTGTTTTCCGGAAAATCGAAAATTCGGTTAATTGAACAACACATTCCCTGACGAATTATCATTCAGAAACGCTCAAAATTTAATAACCCTGCGCGTATTAGGTAGTTATGATTTATTTTGGCTATTATGAGAAAGGGCGCATGCGTTGCTTAAAAGTTTCATGAGTATTTACGAGCTAAAACCTCCAACTAGATTAACATTCCCTTGCTAAATAATGACTGCTCGTATTCATGGTTCCGTCAACCATTAATTCTTCTTCACTGATTGCCGTAAAAATGTCATTAGATACGTTTATTAATAAGGTCACTTCTAAAGAATGGTAAATGATCGTTTACGGTAATCCACGTGAAACAAGAAGCATGGGCTACCTCTAATACACGAGCAAAAAGAAAAAATAAGTGAATGGGCTTTGACCGTAATACACTAGCAGCAAGAAGCATGAGATTTGACTGTAATATGCAATCAACAAGAGTCATGACCTTTACATCAACCGTTATATATTTTTACCAATTGTCGTAAAAAATGACATTCGATACGTGTATTAATACAGTCACCTCCCTGAAATGGTTAGCATGAGCTTTAACCACAGTACACGAGCAATATGAAGCATGAGCATTGAATATAATACACGTGCCACAAGAATGAATGAATTAATGAGATTTCATCGTAATACACGAGCGATAAGGAGCATAATCTTTGACCGTAATCCACCAGCAGCATGAGTCACGAACTTTGATCGTAATCCGCGAGCAACATGATGCATGAGCTTTAACCGTAATCCAGGAGAAACATTAAGCATAAATTTTGATCGTAATCCACGAGCAACATAACATGAAGCATGAACTCTGACCGTAATCCACGAGCAACGTGAAGCATGGACTTTAACCGTAATCCAGGAGAAACATGAAGCATAAACTTTGATCGTAATCCACGAGCAACATAACATGAAGCATAAACTTTGATCGTAATCCACGAGCAACATAACATGAAGCATGAACTCTGACCGTAATCCACGAGTAACGTGAAGCATAATCTTTGACCATTATCCACAAGCAACGTGAAGCATGGACTTTAACCGTAATCCAGGAGAAACATGAAGCATAAACTTTGATCGTAATCCACGAGCAACATAACATGAAGCATAAACTTTGATCGTAATCCACGAGCAACATAACATGAAGCATGAACTCTGACCGTAATCCACGAGCAACGTGAAGCATGGACTTTAACCGTAATCCAGGAGAAACATGAAGCATAAACTTTGATCGTAATGCACGAGCAACATAACATGAAGCATAAACTTTGATCGTAATCCACGAGCAACATAACATGAAGCATAAACTTTGATCGTAATCCACGAGCAACATAACATGAAGCATGAACTCTGACCGTAATCCACGAGTAACGTGAAGCATAATCTTTGACCGTTATCCACAAGCAACGTGAAGCATGGACTTTAACCGTAATCCAGGAGAAACATGAAGCATAAATTTTGATCGTAATCCACGAGCAACATAACATGAAGCATGAACTCTGACCGTAATCCACGAGCAACGTGAAGCATGGACTTTAACCGTAATCCAGGAGAAACATGAAGCATAAACTTTGATCGTAATCCACGAGCAACATAACATGAAGCATGAACTCTGACCGTAATCCACGAGTAACGTGAAGCATAATCTTTGACCGTTATCCACGAGCAACGTGAAGCATGGACTTTAACCGTAATCCAGGAGAAACATGAAGCATAAGCTTTGATCGTAATCCACGAGCAACCTGATGCATGAATTTTGATCCCCGAGCGACAAGAAGCTGCATATTTGACTGTGATATACGAGCGACAAGAAGTATGAGCTTCTTGTTGCACGAGCAAGAAGCATGAGATTTAACATTATGTACCTTGTTTGCTCGTGAAGAGCTCGAATTTTTGGCCTGATGCTCCATGTTTGGTCGCTTGTAGCATGAGCTTGCACCATTATACAAGTATATGAGCAAATAAACTTATTTCACTGGAATTCCTTACAATGGAGAGTAAGCTACTCAATTTTCTTCTTTAGATGTTTCTGTACTTAAGAATACAAGATACCTTTGTTCTTATGGATTGATGCTCTGAACATATCAATAAAAAAACACTGAAAGGGGAAATGATTGAAAAATGTACAAAAAATAGTGATTTTTGATGGTGATTCGCATTTAAATATTGTTTAGAACGCATCATACTAGCTTGAGAAAATAGCAGTTATTGCTACTTGGTATTGTGGTAAACATCATTACGGTAAATTTATTACGAGCTGTACAGTGTGGAAAAGCCTTTGGCATGTAACAAACATAGCTCCTTCGGCGATTTGTTTTTCAATAAACGTCCTTTGTACAGGCCCGTAGCCAGAGAGAAAAACTGAGTGGGGTGGCAGATTATTGAGGTTGGCTAAAGAATCTAAATGAGGTAGTGCACTGGACTATAATGTGATCACTAGGACGGGCAGCCCTTCTCTGGTTATGGCGCTGCCATTTTATTCTTTCTAAAGAATGCTTAACGATTTCTGTTTTAATGTAGATACGAGTTCATAGCCCCTGCCATGCACGGGTGAAAAAGCTGTGACTGAAATTATTATAACACGAATCGTAAAATACATATACATAACTATAACGAAACGGTTGAATTACTCATGGGCAATCTATGAGATAGCCATGAGTAACCTATATAATAGACTTTTGTCATGGGAATATTTTCGTAATATTCCCATGACAAAAGTCTATTATATAGGTTAACAGATTTTAACCCGTTATATGACGGTCACAGTACGTTAAAACTATTGTATATAATGTAAAAATTTAGGTGATAAAAATGATAACGAAAGATCATGAAAGACCTCTTGAGATACAATGTTTTGTGTTATTGTCATTTGATTGTTCAAAAGATTTCCTTGAAGTTCATTGTGTTTGACAAAAAACGTTCATGTGCTGTGGGTGGATTTTCATTGTTTTATTCTTTGTTATGAAATTACTTTGCAATGCGAAGTTATTGAAATAAAACACGACATAACATCTACGTAACAGAACAAACGTCTGTGACAGTTGTTCGAGCACGTGCATGTTGCCACAGAGGAATTCGTTTTTGCTACTAACTTTATTTTATTTTCCGGTATTTCTCTTTGATTTTACGTAACGTGCGATAGAGATGAGTTTAGTTCTGATTTCGGCCACCAGATAAAAGCAGATGGCGCCTCAAGTACTGACTGAATGACGTCAGCGCGTTAGAGACGGACGTAGCCTATTACATAGGTTTAAGTTATTTTTCTGGAAGGCATGTTGCACAGCGTCTTAAGATAGAAGAACAGGAGTGTAGGATCAAGATCTTCTTGTCTTCCCAATCAATATCGTGTGTAGTGCTTTTAGTAGAAGTAGCTGCCTTAACTAAGCTTATTAAACATACGTCAATAAGCAAACGGTCACGGTGAAGATCATTTGCGGAGAATGTTATGAACTGTTCATTTTTCACGAAGTGAAGTATAGTATCCCATACACATATCAGTCGACCATTCTCAGGTGCTAATTCATTAAAATGACTCTTAATATCAATCGCATACACAGTAGTTTTCGGTTAACTGTACCACTGGTTAGTTAGACAATCGGTTAGTTGGAACACTGGTTAATTGGACAACTGGTCAAACGGGACAGCCGTTTATTTTGAAAATTCTTGAACATCCCAAATTAGCACTTTGGGATACAACTTCACATAACTGTAGCAGCCGCTTCACTGGGTGAAAGTGTTCTAGTCCTGATGAGTTCCAATTAACCGGATCTGCTGTATGCACATAGAAATCTCCGCCATGTAGTAATGATACGTTTTTCGTCTACGAAAAGCTTTTGATCTTCCCGTTTCTCCACTACTCAATTCCGTACATACAATCCGACTTGGATTATCTACTTTCTTTCGACTTAACTGTCAGCGTTGCCAAAGCTACATTCACTGGGTAAGAATACAGGAACTGATTGTTTGAATTAAAGGTATACGGCATAGTTTTTAAAAACTGAACGCCTCGGTACGTGACGAGTGTTCCGTCATGTTCCTAGAGTCATCTTCATTTTCTTCATAAAGCTCTGTAATTTGTCTATCTTAGAGCACGTTTACTATCTCGCCAACTAAAATCTCAAATGAAACTCAGTTTAAACATTTTTCTGCATCAGGTGTTCAACCTCAGAACATCCAGGAATTTCTAACGCAACTTATATTTCGTTTTGTTAATGATATATTCCTTTCTGGTATTCTGCGATATCCTTTCTAAAATTTTGTTCCACGTATTCTGTGGAGTTGCCTTTAGAGGAATCTTAGAATCTGCTATCATATAATAAAAGAGCAGACAATCAGGTCCATAGATTTATTGAACTACTAGCTTTACTACCCGGCTTTGCCCGGTACAGAATGTATAGAATCTGAGAATCTGTAGAATCAAACGGACCACAAGCGTTACGAATTATTTTACACCGAATCCAGGAGACACAGCATTAGAACACTGACTGAACAAAATTCGTTAACAATTTGTTATCGACGATCAAACGCATCACGTGCTTTCAGTTTTGGACGTCTTTGAGGGGCGAATCTCTGGGATAAAAAAAAGTTTAAAACGTATCTGCGAATATTTTATGAAACTGGCTGAAATTTTAATGAACACCATAGACCGTTAATAGGAACATGACCTCCAAATTTCGCCTGAATCGGTAAATAACCTTTAAAATTAGCCGTCAAAATGTTATCAACCGTTTCTGTGAATATATTTCTGTTTACCGATGAATTAAAAATTCCATGCCCATTTGAGCGGATTCCGGCGAAATATTGAGGGACTCCTCTTATTACCAATTCATGGTGTTGATAAAAATTTCAGCCCGTTTCTTTAAGATTTCGCAAAGTTCGTTTTAGCATTTTTTTATGTACAGTTCTCAAAGAATAGAAACACCTGTGGGTGTGCCGCGGCGATGAATGCAGTCACGTGCTTTCAGATTTGGAACAGGATAACGATGACGTAGCAAACGACGCTGACTTTATTGATTAGCTTATTAATTAATTCATAACTCGCGAACGGAACAAAAATAGTTGCGTTGACCTAGAAATTTCAGTATTAGTAAGCTATGCAAATTTTACAGTTCGGTGTTCGAGAGTTTTGCTGCTTCAGACAAACAGACGTTTTGTGTTTTATATATAAGAATATGATAGTCTTATATGATAGAGATTTAGCAACGAGAACTAAATGCATAAGTGAATGATTTCTTGTTTTAATCATAGTTTATTAAACTTTGAGAAACCAAACAATTGTTTACGGAGATCCGAAGATAGTTCTTTCCAATTCGTCCTACGTAACCGAGAAGTTAATACAATTAAAAGAACCCGTCTTCCCTGTGATGAATTAAAGCATGAACAGAAATGTGAGTTAGTTTTTGATTCCACAAATGAGATGAAATGTACTGATTGTCGTATTCCAGAAAGAGTTTTGGAAAACGTGCGTGAATATTACCTCGAGGACTGGATATATTCAATATCCATTCGAGAAATTTAATTTATAAAACTGTAGTCACGTCTTAATCATAAATTACAAGAACAAAGAAATTATTTCCGCATAGTTTGCGAACATCAAAAATCTCATTTTATCCCGGCCGCGTGTCAGATGATTGTTCCGAATTTCACAGTCAGTACTTTTAATAACTGCATAAATGAAGTAACTAATGGAAAACAAAATTGTGTTATTAGAATGACTTGTACCCGAGAATTCGAAGGTAACAAATTATTAGAAGCGTGATTAAAAGAATTTTTGCTGAGCCATGGGAGAATTCATATTTGTTTGTTCAGTAATTAGTGGAAGAAATTTACCTGCTTTGCGTCTCATTGATTTTATTTCTGTCGTTGTTGAAATTCAGAGACAGAATTCTTTTACTATTCTAAATTTACCAACCGACGTGTACTGCTTCATGTACTGGATGGTGCTTTTTCAATTTAGGATGACGTCACTGTTTCTAAACACATCAAAGAAAATTCTGCCGAGGTAAGCAATTATGGTTGGCATAATAAGCTGTATAATAAGATTACGCCCTACTCTTCAGATTTGTAATTGCGATCTTAATAAAATTATTTCTTCTGATCTCAGGAATGTCTTAAAATGTGCTGGTTCGCCTACTACTTCGCATCAGATTGTGATTGCAATAAAGTGACGCTTAATATCTGTTCTATAGAGTACCTTAAGATTTCAAATTTTGCACCTGAAGCAGCGGAGATTTTAATCAAAAAAGTGCATGTACACTACCGTAATAAAAGTATTCCGATGCCAAGCTCTTGTGCTAACGTTGCTGTGACGTGAGGATTTTAATTTTCAAATTTATATTCATAATAATGTTCCATTTTGGTGAACTGAATTCTGTAGGCCACCCTGGTGGCGCAGTGGTCTAAGCGATGGCCTCTGATCATTCGTCCGAAAGAGGTCCGGGTTTAAATCCCGGTGAGGCATGGAAGTTGTGCTTGTCTTACGGCACTAGTTCTCTCCCTTCCCTGGAGCCAGTGACCCTAAATTAGGGACGGGGTGACTGCTTATAGCCCATTGAATTGCTCACGGTGGTCGTTAAATCTCCAATAAAAAAAATAGGAAAAAAAGACTTCTGTAGGATAAGAAAATGAAACGTAAATAATGGAAACTGTGGAGTGTAACATCCTAAAGTGGAAGATACCCCAAGCAAGGGAAGGGGCAAATATTTATGACAAAGGACACTTTTTCGGGAAAGGTTTCGGACTTATAAAATACTAGCGAGACTAACCAAATCAAGGTGCAGTGCACGTATCGCTTGATTCTGGCCCTCATTCGATACAAAAAACAATATATAGAATGACAAGTGGTGGGTCATGGTTCTATATCCCCCCTAAAAAGTTTAAAGCGGATCCCCTCGGGACACGGTTCGGGTTGAGGTCTGATACAATTCGTCCAACGAGGACTTGTACAATCACAATTAGTCAAATACCATTTCGTCCAATGGCACGAATGGTCCAATGCCATTTCGTCCAATGGCACAAATGGTCCAATGCCATTTCGTCCAATGGCAGTAATGGTCCAATGCCATTTCGTCCAATGGCACGACTGGTCCAATGCCACTTCGTCCAATGGCACGACTGGTCCAATGCCATTTCGTCCAATGGCACGACTGGTCCAATGCCATTTCGTCCAATGGCACGACTGGTCCAATGTCATTTCGTCCAGTGGCACAAGTGGTCCAATGTCATTTCGTCCAATTCCATGACTGGTAAAATGGCATTTCGTCCAACGGCAGGATTGGTCCGACTGTCATTCTTCCGAGTCCAATACACATTAGTTCAAAAGTAACAGTATTCCAAATAAGACAAAGTTTTACCGCATACTACTACGAATAAACAAATTTTTTTGAGTACGTCTTTTGCAACAACAAAAAAAAACGCACGCCTTTTTATGTTATCACTTTGTCCGTCGGTCTGCCTCTGGACACCATATATCTGTAACTACTTTTTGGATTTGAAAAATTCTTTTTGCATTGAGATGCTTGAAATGTGATAACGGTGATCTTTGCTTTCCAGTTTTTATACGATGCACAAGTTCGCCACCAGAAAAAGTAAATGTAGATGCCATCGACTTCAAAATATGTTTTATTCAACATAATTGCTTCTGCACATTCGATTAAAAACATTCTTCGTTTCGATACCACTTATAACGAAGACACTTTTGAGTACAGTTCCTTTTTCAGGTAATGTATAGTTTTTCTGCTATAAGGGGCGTAGTGTTAAATCGCTTTTTCCTTGATATCTCTGCTTCTAAAAATCCGATTTAAAAAATTCTTTTTGCATCGGATAGAGCTCCTGGTGGAAAGCATTCTGCCTAAAATTTCGTGTTTCTCTAAAGAATAGTTTCGCCACTAGGGGTCGTAAGTGTATATTTCGGTTTCTAATATACACGGTCGAATCACATTATTGTGAACACCAGCTAATATCCAGAATAACCGCCGCGTGCAGCGCGGACAGCAGCTAGACGGACTGGAAACGACTCAATAAGATGCTGGAAGGTGTTCACAAGTATGTGGAACCATGCTGCCTGCAATGCATCTGACAGCTGCTGGAGGGTGCGTGGTGGAGAATCCATAGAGCGAACAACACGATCGAGGTGGTCCCACAGATGCTCAATTGGGTTTATGTCTGGGGAATTAGGGGACCATTCTTCATCGTGCTCATCCAACCACTCTCGGACATTTTTAGCTGTGTGACACGCCGCATTGTCGTTCTGAAAGATCCCATCTACCCCCGAGAAGACAATCAGCATGTACGGCATACGTGGTCTGCAAGGATGGATCCATAAGGAATTCCGTCCATAGTGCCTTCAACAGGTATGAGTGGACACAGGGAATGCTACGAAAACATTCCCCCGATCATAATGCTGCCCCCACCAGCTAGTGTTCTTTCAGCAATGGTTGAAAAGTGTTTGTTCTCCGATGTTTCTCGCCTTATATCCCAACGTCCAATCTGTTCGATGGAGCAGAAAACGTGACTCATTGAAGAAGGCAATCATTTGCCAAACATTCGAGGTCCAATTCCGATACAATCTGTTCGATGAAGCAGAAAACGTGACTCATTGAAGAAGGTAATCCTTTGCCAATCATCCGAGGTCCAATTCCGATACAATCTGTTTGATGAAGCAGAAAACGTGACTCATTGAAGAAGGCAATCCTTTGCAAATCACCCGAGGTCCAATTCCGATACAATCTGTTTGACGAAGTAGAAAACGTGACTCATTGAAGAAGGCAATCCTTCTCCAATCATCCGAGCTCCAATTCCGATACAATCTGTTCGATGAAGCAGAAAACGTGACTCATTGAAGAAGGTAATCCTTTGCCAATCATTCGAGGTCCAATTCCGGTACAATCTGTTCGATGAAGCAGAAAACGTGACTCATTGAAGAAGGCAATCCTTTGCCAATCATCCGAGGTCCAATTTTGTTACAATCTGTTCGTTGAAGCAGAAAAAGTGACTCATTGAAAAAGGCAATCCTTTGTCAATAATCCGAGGTCCGATTCCGATACAATCTGTTCGATGAAGCAGAAAACGAGACTCATTGAAGAAGGCAATCCTTCTCCAATCATCCAAGGTCCAATTCCGATATAGTCTGTTCGATGAAGCAGAAAACGTGAAAATTAACACTTACGCCCCCTGGTAGCCAAAGTATTCTGTACAAAATATTCGAAATTATATGCAAAAGATTGTGCCTCTGGAGATGTATTCGCTGAAAAAAACATTTTCACATCGGAGGTTTAGAAAACGAGTTATCGGGTAAAATGCAATTTACTTTTACGCCCCCTAGCGGAGAACCTATGCGTAATTTGAAAAAAGTAACTGTATCTAAAATACTCTTCGACATAAATGGAATCGAATGATAAAATAATTTTTTCAATCGGATGTTCAGAAGCAAATATGTGGAATAAAACGTATTTTTGAATTCGATATCATTTGCATTTACACTCTCTAGCGGCGAAATTGTGCATCGTAAAAACAAACGAAATGAAGGATCATCATTCGCATATTTCAAGCTTCCCAACACAAAAAGAATTTTTCAAATCGGACTAATAGTTGCAGAGATATCGTGGGTACAGACAGACAGACGGATGGACAAACCGGTAACATAAGCACGATCTTTTTTTACAAAAGACGTGCTAAAAATTCTGCAGAGGTCAGATACCACTCACCAAGACAAGCTTTCTGAAAAATTTTGTGTTGAAAATAGCGCATATTTTTTCTGCCAGGGGGCATACATGCATATCTTATTTATTATTGATATCTCTGTTTCTTACAATCCGATTTCAAAATTTTTTCTTTGTCGGAGGGCATTTGGGGTGAGAAATATTTTGCATATAACTTCATTTTTTTAACGAACATGTGGGCCACTAACAGTGCATATGTACAGGTTTCAGTTTTCAGCATATTAGCAACGTCTGCCGCTCTAAAAACCCGAGTAAAAAGTACTTTTTCGGTCAGATAACGATTTACTGCCAAAAACATTTTTTGTACATTTATCGCTAAAAACAGTGCTCAATTTTCCCGTTAGGGGGCCCAAATGCCTTATCGTTCTTTGTAAATATTTCTACTTTCAAAAGTTCGATTTAAAAAATTATTTGAACACCTTGTATTATTTACTTTGGGGAACACTTTCCTCTACTTGTGGAATTTTGTAGTTCACGTTTATGGCGCTAGGTGGAGGTAGTGTATTTCTGTTTGATGCTGTATCTCCTCTTCTAAAAATCCTTTAGAAAAATTCCTTTATTTATTGTAAGCAGTTTGTTACCGTAAAGATGTGGAATATTATCTTCTTAAAATAGTGCACAGTTTATCCGCTAGGGAGCAGAAATGTTAGAACTTATTTATCGCTATCTTTGCTTCCAAGAGACCTATTACGGAAAATTATGGTTCTTTTATATAGCTTTTTCTGTGAAAAATACCTTTCACGTATTTTCTACTTTGCTATTATTCAAACTTCTTTAGCTAAGAGGGCGTAAAGTTAGCTTATGTTTTCCTCTATATCTGTGATAGCTGTTTGTTATAAAAATCGCTTTGTCTTTGATAGGTCCTTCAGCTAAGAGAAATTTTTTAGCACAATTTCTTAGTTTTCGTAACAGACTTTTCAATCCCTAGTGGGGGAAAGTACCTTTCTGTTTCTAGATGTTTTATCGATTGTAGATATGTGGTTAATTTTTTAGTATTTGCTGTAACGGGTCCCATTACAGAAAATGCAACTGTGTGTCACGTGTTTCGTAAGTACAAAAATAAACGAGAGAAGAAGTGTGTCAAAAATGGCGAGTTCAGATAGTCAGAACATTTTTGTGTTGGACAAATTCAATTTTTTCCTGAATACCTGCTACTTCCTCGCAGCGGAAGTAAATTTAGATATACATAACCTCCTCAGATGAATGAAATTTCATTGTCTTTAGAATGTTTAAACTGCATCGAGCAACAGAACGAAGTTCCGTATGATGTAAAAAACATGAGATGTTAATATGATTGTTATTAATCGCTCCATATGAACGAAGACTTCTTAATGTAAGCAAAGAAGCGACAATTCCTGCCATCTAAACAAATATGCAACCTAATATGACTCAACATGATATATATAAACACCCAGATCTATCTGTCTCTCTGGAACGCTTGACGTCACAGCCACGTCTGTTTGTCCGTTAGGGGTCCGGGTTCGAATCCCGTGAGGTATGGATGTTGTGTTTGTCTTACGGCGCTGTCTCTCTCCCTTCCCTGGAACCAGGGGCCCTAAATTAGGGACTAGCGACTGCTTATAGCCCATTCAGTTGCTCACGGTGGTCGTTAAACCTTCATTCAAAAAAAAAAAAAAAAAAAAAAAAAAAAATTAGCGTCTGCATGTTGCGCCGTCACTTATCGATCGATCCGTGTGTGCTCGCGCGATGTCAAAATGATTGCCTGCTATAAAGTAGCACGCGATCACATTGAGATGTCAAGGTGATCGCGTGCTAATTTTAAAACATTGGATTGTCAATCACTCGAGCTCTATTTATCCGATCTACAAAATGCGAATTAAAATCTTAATATTACTGCATGTTGCGTTTTTATATTAATTTAATATAGCACAATTCGAATACTAATTTGTACGCCTTAATTGCTCTTTACTTTTTTAATGTAACTAACTTTAAGAGTTTAGTGCTGATTATATTATACATTTCGAAAAATATCGATCTATTTAAACGCTCTAACCTACAATAAAAACTGAAATCTTGAGATGTCTAAGTGAGCAAGATTGCATCTAAAAGCAGATGTTACCCCAATAGCACATAGCCGAGAATTTAGATAGTTCCTATTGGTAATACCTGATGTCGCTTTATTTTGTAGAAAAAGCTCTGGTATGAAGTCTCAAACTAACTGTCGAACAGGACAGTCTAAAACAAGTCGTGAAGGGAATAACAAGTGTGCCTGAGAAAAAGTAATTTAAGGCGAAAAATCAAAGTAACAGTTATTAAAGAAAGTTTACACGAAGACGAGTTTCCGAGTTTAGTGTTGATTATATTACACATTTTGCAAAATATCGATCTATCTAAACGCTCTAATCTACAATTGTAAAACAAATATTTTACACAGAATGTTATTCATCGTGAAGTCTTTTGAAAAACGGAAATAAATAGCATATAATTTTTAGTTGTAGCATGAATGAATTCTTACTATATAATTTTTTTTATGTTTCCTTACAGAAATCCGGCGACTTTTATTTGTTTTCAATCTGCTTCAATTAAAAATTTCACTCCGTCACAGGACGGGATATACGCCAGCAATTGTGATATTCATACTTAACCTAATGTTTCACACCGTGAAGACACTTGCGACAGCCTTTGCTACACTGTGCCAGATTAACTACATGAGTTGAAATGGTTATGCTTAATTCGCCATGCATGAGTTTGGATATTACATTCCGTTTTCCATTTTTTTTTTTTTTTTTTTTTTTTTTTTTGAGGAAAATGATGCTTTTAACATTTTAGCCGCACCGGTGACCAGTGGTCAAAGCGATGGCCTCTGATCCCGGTGAGGCATGAATGTAGTGTCTGCCTTACGGCACTAGCTCTCTCCTTCCCTGGAACCAGTCACCCTAAATTAGGGACGGGCGACTGCTTATAACACATTGAGTTTCTCCCAGTGGTCGTTAAAACTCCAATAACAATAAAAAAAAAAAAAGCTTCCAACATTTAGAGTCATTGAATGAAAATGCATTGTTTTTCCCCTAGCAAGTTATCACTACAAATACACAAAATGTTCTACACAGGTAGTTTCTCTCGAAATACTTAACACGGCACCCTTTCTTTACGTATTGCAGAACTTTAGTAGTGCGATTTATGAATTTTAGCAAAAGGAAAAGCAAACTTCTCGAAAAGTGTGTCAGCAGGTGACATTTACAGATAATGGCGAGGTTGATGTTTCAGAATGTTTTTGTGTTAAAAAGAAATCAAATTTTTTCTGCATACGTCTTTTGTGACAAAGTGAAAGGAGGTTGAGATAAACATAACCTCAACTCAAAGGGACGTTCTTCAGGGAAAGTAAAATATAGGAAGGGGATAGAGAGCCTTGATTAGGAATAGTAACAGAACAGGAAACGCCTGGACTTCAGTAAACGCACGGAAATAGTCTCTTGTCCGGTTATGTATCCGTACTGCGGACGCATTACACGCAGTTCAACTCCGCCCCTCTAAAAATAAAAAACTCACGGCGCCACATATTAGCCAGCATATACAAGTTCGTTTTCAAACAAAAAAAAAAAAAAAAAAAGCTGGTAGGTCTGATTAAGCCGTCAGTTTGGAACTTCGGACTACGACTTACAGATCGGATTGTTGTAATGAGCTAGTCGAGTATGGTTTCAAAGCGTTTATTTAATTTGATATGGCCAACACAGGTCTATGATATGAAACGTGGCTTTCATTATTTTTACAAATAACACTGGATACATTGCGAACACAAAGCAGATCGACACACGAATTACCCAACGTTGTGCTCTGTCTCCTTGGGCTTCTTACATTCCTCATTACTTCCTCTTACCTCTCGTTTTGATTTTCTCCACTTTTGCTTGCGTTCATTCTACGAATCCTGTGCCATTGTCGAAAATGTTAACCTGTTCACACGAAAACAATTTTTAAAAAAAATTTTGTTTGAACAACCGCGATATTTTTTTTATATATTTAAATAGATCTCGTCGAGAGCTTTAAAACGAAACGACGTACAGTTGGTTTGCACTCATGGTTGTCCAGATAAACCGCGATATTGTCAAAAGTGTTCACCGGTTCACAAGCAAAACAATTTTTTAAATGTTCAGTTCAAACCACTGCAAAATGTTCTTCCTATATTTGAATAGATATCATCAAGAGCTTTAAAACGATACCACAGACAATCGCGTTGCTTTTACAGTTGCCGAGATAAACTAAGTCAAACCTGATGGCACGCCCAGAAATATTGCATCATCTAACTGGGGCATAGGAAGCGAGGGGAGCGTCGCGCGCACGATGTATTTTGCACATTACGGGAATTGGATTCTATGCTATTTACGAATATGCTAACACGATTAGTGTGCGGCACGCATTTTGAACGCTATAGTGATTTCAGTTGGGACCTATTATTGTCGCAGGCGGTCGGCCGTAAGTCGCCCCATTCTATCTGCGGAGTTAGACGTAATCCTACGCTAAAAAAACGAGTTGCTTCGCCCTACTCAATGAAACTTTCCGAATCTATGTTATTTATAACAATGTTACTAAACGACTTACACGCACTTCATGTAAAGTAAGATGTAACCACTAAATTATAAATAACTTAATACAAATAGTTTATGAATGAAAAAGGCCCTTTTAAGAGCAGAAAACCGTCTAGTCAAATCAAGTATGAGGTATTCTATGAATGAAAAGCGAAAGTTCAATAAATTAGTCCTAACTCTTCTAAAATTAAATTTAAATTTTATTATACTGAAATTCACACTATTTACAACAAAATTGCATCAAAATTTATACTAACAAAGAACTGAAAATTATGTAAATTATTGAGCAAAAACAAACTTAGCTCATTATATAATAATAATTTACCATTTTAAGAGCAAGAAACCATTCACACAAATTATGTCAGTTACCCTAGGAACATAGGATGTTACCCTAAGAATAATGAATTAATCGGAGATGTCACAACTTCTCCTGATAAAAATAAAAAAACAAGTAAAGAAAATAGAAATTATAAAATTAAATAAATATGGGATAACAAAAATAAGTAAAACAAATATTGTCTCATAAGTCTGACATGTTCTAAAAGATGGCAAAACTTATTGTTTAGCTTGCTTCTCATTCTTAGCATAAGCCTCGGGCATTGCGTACTCCTCTAATTTGCTTTCTCCCCCCCCTCCTCTCCTTTTCTTTTTTCCTGTCTGGGCACCTGTCCAAATTCTACATTATATGACTGTTGGACCTACGGCGTCACATCATTTACTTTCTAACAGAACCACTTTGGTCATCGTTCAGGCAACTAAATTGTTTAGGGATGTGATCGATTTTGTCATTTTCGCGTTTTTTATGAGTTGAGTTTCCTGTGTTTCTCAAAAAATAAGTGTACCGGAGAGTTATTAATTCCCTTCATTAAAAACACATGCTGAAGAGAACCACTAATATTACCGACAAATGGAAAACATACGACGGAATGGGAGTAAATTTTGACTTCTTGGATTGAAGGTTTAACGACTACCGTGAGCAACTCGATGGGCTATAAGCAGTCGCCCGTCCCTAATTTAGGGCCACAGGTTCCAGGGAAGGGAGAGAGCCAGTGCCTCAAGACAAACAACACCCACACCTCACAGAAATTCGAATCCTGATCCTTCACGGACAAATGGTTATAAGTCACAGCTTAGAATACTGCGCCACCAAGACGGAAACATTTTAACTTCATCAATTCATTCAACATTTTTGATCCGGAAACGGGCTCACACTCAAAATATTGAAGCTAGGTGGAGGCTTCTCAAGCAGATATTAAAAGCACAAACTGCAGAAAGTGAACACTTTGCAGACCAAGTGATTGAATATTTGTTCAAGCGCAAGTACCGGATGGATCGTGTATAAGTCTATTTTCGTCCTCCCAGGAACTGAGTTCGAATCCCGAGTAAGGCACTGAGGGTGTATTTGACTTATGACACTGACTCCCTTGCTTTCCTGGAACCAGTGTGCGAAAATTAGGGAAGGGCGACTGCTTATATCCGATTGAGTTGCCTACGGTGGTCGTTAAAACCTTAAGCAACAACAACAAAAACCCTTTCGGAATTGAAAATTATTCCGACCACAGAATGGCAGAAATGATGAGAACCTGAGCTATTTTTTTTATATATATATTTCACATGTGTTCGTCAAATCTTTTCCGAAACAAAAGGAATTTTACGTATATTTTTCATTTCTTGTAAAATCTATTAATTTTCACATGCTTATTTTGTACGTGAAGCATTCGTTTTCAGAATCATTACTAGGTCACGTAATCGTTTCCAGCGTACATTTTAATTCCCGTGTACTTCCTTCTCTTGTGTGTCTCTTAACGGCACTTTTCTCGGAGGCGGAGTTGCACTCAGAGTAAGGCGTCAAGCGTACAGATACATAGCGGTGCAAGAGACTTTTTCCAGAACTACTTGATGGGCTAGTCTCTGGAAGACGCTCCAAAAAAATATATCAGATTCAAAGGAGTAACACTTCTACAAAATTAGAGCAAATGAGAAAGAAACCACTGAACACATTTTTGTAGAATACAAATGTGCAAAATATATTTGGGCATGTTTAAAAAATTACTTAAATTTAATAAAAGATTTAAATAATAATCAAATTCCATATCACGTGCCATTAAAATATAGTATTCTAAAAAAATTACGCAATACACTATTTAATAGCCATAACAAAATACGTATAATCTTTGGAAAAATAGAAACTTATGTCTTACAACCAAAAATATTGAAATGCAGAACAAATAAAACTAGCAATTAAATATGATTTTTGACGAGTATTGAAATTTGAAACTAGAAAATATGGAGTAAATAAGAATTTTAAGAAATGGATATCATTAAAACCAATAATATACAGAAAAGAAAATAATGTTCTCAATGAAATACTGGAATAATATAATACAAATAATGACAAGAAAGATGACAGAGTTTTCTGGGCCGCGGGTTGCCTAGAGGTCAACGTTCGTGACCAGCAGGTACGAACGCTCGAACCACTAAATATCCGCCGTGCGTAGGATGGGTATGTTAAGCTGTCGGGCCCCGGGTACTAATCCCCGGTAATAAATAAGGGCGTCTTCCTCCCTTTTTCTTCCTCGCTTCCGTGTCACTTTCCTATCGGGCACTCAAGCCCAAATCTCCTTGCTTCCCATTTCTAAGGGTTGTTTAAGACCTGGTGTCAAACACTCCCTTCTTAAAATCCTCTACATATAATCTATGATCTGACACCGAATTTTCGGATGTAATAAGCACGTCTTTTAAATCCTATCTGACACGAATTAAATTTATGAAAGCTATTCAAAAACAATGGAACCGGTTTGGAAAATAATCAACTGGTTCCAAAAATCGATAAAACATTCAGAAAGAGAAACATCTACTTAGTTTCACCAAGGGCTAAAAAGCATGCTACGAAAATTCACAAAGGCTAACAAAAAGTTTCTCATACTGCAAGGAAGGTACCGGAGACAAAGAAATTTTCAAATCGAACAGTTAAAAGGAGAAATACAGAAGGACGCATGATATAAGTCTCCGTTTGCTAGCGGAAAAATTTTGCATAAACGGAAAAGTTGAAAATAGGCGAACATTATTCTTCATGGAGAAAGCTATTCAAATAAGTCTCTCAGCAGCAAAGATAGCGCTAAATAAAGGTTTCGGCCTTTACGCAGCTAGCGAGAAATCTTTGCTTTGTTTAAAGAGGATAATGCTCCACATCTCTGTTGTAGCGAATGACATACAGTAAAGAAGAAATTTCTCAATAGCATTTTTAGAAGCGGCGATACAGCTTAAAACTGAAGTACAAAAACAGCACCTACCGACAAAACTGTGAATAACAAAATTCCTCATATACTAACCTAAAGCGTTCTACAAGGTAAACGGCATCCGCTGTTGAACGATGTTTTTAAATCGTACATGTAAAAGCAGCGATATTGAAAAATACAGAATAAACATTTGTTCCCCTAGCGGCGAGATTGTGCCCTATTTTGGAAAGAAATTACACATACTGTTATCATAGTAGTATCTATATACTACGTACTATTGTAGTATCTATAGTAGTATATGACCAAAGAAAGAATTTTTCCCATCGAGTCTTTAGTCGCGCAAATACTGCTGCAAACGGAAACGTGAACTTAAGCCCTCTGGTGGCAGACTTGTTCGCTAAGGAAAGCTTGAAATTATATGAGAAACATTTCCCCACGGTGACGCTCTCCAACAGATAAGAATTTTTCAAATCAGACACTTGGAAATAGAGATATCGACAAAAAATAAGATATGCGTTTACGCCCCTTGGCTGGAAACCCATGCATTATTTTAAGAAGAAAGTATTCTCAAAAGGTTTTTCGATGTGAGCGGTGTCGGTCCACGAAAGAATTTTTTCAGTCGAGTTTGCAGGAGCTCAGATTTTGCTGCAAATACATTAGACTCGGAAATTAAACCCTACGCCCCCTGGTGGCCAAACCATTTTTTTATCAAATATTAGAATGCAAAGCATTGCTATCAGGAGCTGTGTCTAGTTCAGAAGGAATTTTTCCAAATCGGAGTTTTAGAGGCAAAGATATTGAGGGAAACGCAATTTACTTTTACGCCCCCCTATCAAAAAAGTCAATAAATTACTTGAAAATTTTGAAATTATATGAAAAACATGTCGCACCGGAAACTCTCCAACAAAGAAGAAATTTTTCAAATCGGGCCATTAAAAGCAGAGATATTGACAAAAACGAGATTTATACCTACGTCCCCTGGCGGAGAAACCATGCATTATTTTAAGAAGAAAATATTCTCAAATGTGTATGGACATGGGCGGTATCGGTCCATGAAAGATTTTTTCAATCTGAGTTTTAGCTCAGATTTTGCTGCAAATACCTACGAAGCAGAAATTAACTCTTACACCCCCTGGTGGCCAAGCCATATTTTATAAAAAATTAGAAACTACAATTAAAACACTTCCCACCACGAACTATATCAGGTTAGTAAGAATTTTTCAAATCGGAGTTTTAAAAGCAGAGATATCGGGGAAAACGCAATTTACCTTTACTCACCCTAACGGAAAGTCAATGAATTGCTTGAAAATTTTGAAATTATATGATAAACATGTCGCACTGGAAACTCTATCCAGCAAAGAAGAACTTTTTCAAATCTGACGGTTAGAAGCAGAGATACTGACAAAAACAAGATATATTTCTACGCCCCCTGGTGGAGAAACCATGAGCTATTTTAAGAAGAAAATATTTCGAAAAGATTTGTCGACGTGAGTAGTACAGGTCCACGAAAGAATTTTTTCAATCGAGCTTCTAAAATGAAGCTCAGATTTTATCTGCAAATACATCAGAAGCAGAAATAAAAGCTTACGTCCGCTGGTGGCCAACGCATTATATACCAAAAATTAGAAATTATATGAAAAATATTTCTCATCGGGAGCGGCATCAGCTGAAGAAAAAATGTTGAAGTTTAAGAGCAGAAATATCGGGATAAAAGCAATTTGTATTTGCGCCCCCTAGAGGAGAATCTATGAGTAACTTGAAAAAATAACTATGCCAAAAATCTTCGGCATGAATAGAATCAAAAGGTTAAAGAATTTCTTGAATTGGATGTTTAGAAGCAAATATATGGAATAAAATGTATTTTGAATTCGATATCATCTGCATTTACGCCCTCTAGCGGCGAAATTTTGCATAGTAAAAAACAAACGAAATAAAGGATCATCATTCGCATATTTCAAGCTTCCCAATGCAAGAAACAAATTTCAAATCGGACTATTAGTTACAGTGATATTGTGTCTACAGACGGGCAGACAAACCAATACATAAGCACGATCTTTTTTTTTTCAAAAGACGTGCAAAAAATAATATAATACTTGAATTTTAAAAGATGATCCGAAAACAAACTTTTATGTTGTGAATCTTTAATTTTCCTGTTCAAATGTTTACTATCTTTCTAAATCATTTTTTTACCCCATTTTTGAAGAATCACTTCACTGTGGGACTATTTCTAGTGCTCCCTAAGGAGTGATTCTAAATTAATGTATAAAACTTGTTCCGGGTGGTTTCTCGTAGACACCCCCTCCCTCCAACACACAAACTTGTGAAAGAGCTGTATGGACGAATAATGGAAAATAATTACAAATTTTATGTAAATTTTTTTATTGGATCCATAAGAACTTGGATTTTGTAGTGGATGAGAGGTGGTTTTCAGTTTGTGTTCTACCTTTTTTTTTTAACTTGAAACCTCTTGATTTGAAATATTTTATATAGTTTTATCTAAAAAAAGTAGTTTAAACTACTAAATGAGTAAATTCTATAAAAGAGTGTAAAAGTTGTGTTTAAATGTAAAATAGGTTAAAAAATTCATAAAACCTTACCAATTCTTTATTAATCCCTCATAGTCGGCTTTCAAGAAAGTCTGCCATGATAAATAAAACACAAAAAAAAAATCCATTACTAATAGCTTCTGTAAGGTTTTTTTTTCAAATAGTGACTACTGTTAGAGGAACCAAAAGCCATCATAATGAAACAGTACATGGTTTAACATTAATATCCGATAGTGTAGTTGAGTAAAGCAGACGGTTACTTTGATCATACGCATAAAATGCAACTGTGTGGTAAAACAGCTTATCTGACTGCCGAAGAATATTTAAATTGTGTGCTAACACACATATCCACACATAATCCTTTATTATTCTACAAGAGTCGTACCAAAAGTAGTGCCAATGTAGGCATAACTTTTATATTAACTGACACAGGTGGTTCAAGTTGCTCATCTTGGTAGAGTAACTCTTCCTCTATAGTTACCCTTATTCTTCATTGCAGATTTGAAGGAGACAAGTGTGAAAGTCTGCCCCGATCTGCTGAAAACTTTGGAAGCCAATGAAAATTCGTTTTTTTTTTTTTTTTTTCGATCTGGTGACAGGGGATGGAAGGTGGGCGTATCTTTACGATCCGCAAACAAAGAATCAATCCTTGGAATGGCGTCACACCTCTTCACCAATGCCTAACACGTTCAAGAGCCAGCGGTCAGCATAGAAAGTGATGGTGACTGTTTTTCAGAATGACAGAGATGTCATTCTTCTTGATTTTCTGGAACGTGACTGTATCGTGACCAGCGAGCGGTACATTGAGACACTCAAGAAGCTTAGAGAAGCCATAAGGAGAAAGAGACCGATCAAGAATCTGAAAAAGATCCACATTCGCCACGGCAATGCGAAACCAACACGCATCTTTAGCAACAAATCAGGCGATCAGCCAATTGGGCTGGTCAGCGGTCCCCCCCCATCCACCGTACAGCCCAGATCTATAACCCTCCGACCTCCACCTGTTCAGTCCAATGAAGGAGAGTATCCAGGGACAACGATTTGTTGACACAGATGAGATGAACGTGGCTGTGAAGAAGTTGGTAACCGTCCACACCTCAATCTTTTCAGAGGATTCGAGAGTTGTGTTCAACGATGGCGCAAATGCATCGCTTGTGATGGAGACTATGTTGAGTAGTACCTTTGTATAGAGAAAGAGTTACTCTACCAACACGTGCAATTTGAACGACCTCTGTCAACTAATAAAAAAGTTGTGCCCACTTTTGCATTACTTTCGGTACAAACCTCGTATTTTAAATTCATTGCATTTCAACATTTCTTAAATTTTCATGAATCTGGCTATTACTTACAGAATTTAATTATCTAAATTATGACACGTAGAAACGTATAATAGTCTGTAATGTGAAACTTGTGTAGCTTTCTTTTATTCCAACCCGTTATTTTTTTCTTTACCAGTGAACGTATATCAAATGTATTTGGAAATAAAAATTCATCAAATCGAATGTTTTCGAGAATCTTCATTAATCCGCATTTTGTCAGCTTGATCCGAACGTGAGAACGTGTTCTGGGTGACATCACAAACACCATTCAAACGAGTTCTGAATTTCTTACCCATTGGTTAATAAGTTCCTCGTAAATGCGTGGTACGTTACTTTACTTTTTGAACCGCTGCACTCGTGAGAGAATTTTATTCTTCGTTACAGCTCTCTACTGTGTTGGTCATCTGCCTTATTCTCCTTCTCTGTAAGTAATCTTTGCCTGTGCTTTAGCTGTGGGTTCTCGCCATCTAAATCAAAAATGAACAACGATCTTGTGGCAAACATAAAATCCGATTCTCTGACAGTGGATGCTTCTGATGGAAAACCTTCAGTGTTGGACAGCCAGCAGATTGGCGTTAATTCCGAAGAACTTGGAAGGCTGGATGGTGGTTTCAGGAATCCTCAGGCTATCGGCAACGGCATCAACGCAGTTGTACCAGAGAAGAAATCCCTTCGAAAGCCTGCTGCCAAGAAAGGTGTCCTCCCTGATGGAGACAGTGTCAAGTACAAGATGGCTGCTAGACGAAGACGCAGCAAATCTCCCAGAAAACGCAGGTCTACTGCCAAGTCTCCGAAACGTCGAAGGAGGAGCCGCTCCAGAGGCAGGAAGACAAGAACACGTTCTAGGAGCAGGAGGAGAAGAACTGTTGCTGCCAGAAAGACAAAGGGTCGCTCCCGAAGCAGAAGGCGAAGAACTGCCGTGTCCAAGAAGGCAACCAAAGGTCGTGCTGGCAAAAAGACAGCCAAAACTGGTAAGCGACGGACTGCAGCCAAGAAGACAACTGCTGCAAATCGCCGGAAGACAGCCAAGAAGGCCACTGCTGGGAAACGACGAACCAGAAAGCGCACTGCTAACGATGAGGACGAAGAGGAATGAAGTGTTCTCTCCCTCCTAGCATTCCAGAGTTTTATCGTTTCAGCGACTCCCTTAAACGAATGCTTGCTGTTGAAGAACTTGTCTCACCTATCTGCATTTGGTAAAACTTTTAATTTTGAATTCTGTGTAAGGAAGGAATATAGAATTCTTAAATTCTGTTTTCAAAATAAAATCTGTTACTGAAAACACATCTTGGTCAGAGTATGTAATGGCGTCATTTTACCCATAACAAATGTATCTTAATTAACTGTTCTCTTCTTGTGAATCAGAAAAAACAAAAATGCACATGCATGATTGGAGATTTGTTTTCTAGTGTTATTTAACGAATTCTTTTGAATTTGCCATCGCGCTATAGATTTTACCAAAAAGACTGATTTTAGAAGTCAAAAAGTTTCCTTTGGTTTACAAATTTTGTAGATGACAATCCGTTTTTTGGTGTAAATATGACATGGATGGTAAGTCAGATAATATCCGAAAACTTGAAAACTTCGTCGTCTTGGAACGGGAATCGAACCCACGTCTCCCGGATAGAGCACCCGGGTATGCTAACCATTACACCACCCAGTATGACTAAGTCTCAAGTTTCCGATTAATTTGAATATAACCATACATGGGCGCTACCTGGGAGACGCGGGTTCGATTCCCGCTCCAGAACGACAAATTTTTCAAGTTTTCGGATATTATCTGACTTAACATCCATGTCACAGTTATACCAAAAAACGGATTGTCATCTACAAAATTTGTATTGTATTGTGTAATCTCGTATTCCATTCATGATTCTTTTGGTTTGTTCAGAGAATTTGATTCAAATTCACTTTGACTCAACGTTTAGGGTAAAAATGAATAGACATGCCACGTAACTTTTATTTTTGTAGAATCCAAAGTTCGTTAATGAAATTTTATTATGCGGAAAAGTGCGAAAGTATTTGTTAATGCCGTTAAATTGTTTTTCTATTTCTCATCATGTTCATATAGCGTTTACAAAAATTAACGACAAAAAAATTAAAACAAGTAAAAATTACCTGGTAGTATTGAAAAAAGTAAACATCACTTAATTTCATAATTATATCGAGTCCAGAGAAAAAAGAAAAGGAAAAATACCGTCTAATTTCCTTCAAAAACAAATTGGAAGCCAATGATAAGTGTAAAGATGTTTCCTTTCGGCAGTAGAGCAAAACTTTTTATCAAAGAAATTTGAAAAAACTTTTTATATTGTTCAAGATCCTTGTTAAAATTTATAAGTTATATGCTCCAGAGAAGTTTTTTGAGAATCTTAGCAGTTTTAGTAAAGAAAACGTAATTAGATTGAAATATTTAAATATGGCGATAAAAAGAAACTGTTTTAGAATAGCGTTAAAGTAGCAGAAGGGTTTTCCATTTGTTTCCTTGTGTGCTTTCCGAATGTACTATAATACTGTTCTATTCTTTATGTAAATAGGCAATTGAACAGTAAGTGTCAATTAATAGACACGATCAAACAACAGAAGATTCCATTCACGTTCAAACTTTCGGCAACATTGCAAAGTATCCTTACGCTGTTATCTTAGTAGAAGCCGTTTCACATTCCGCTTGATTTTATCCATAAATTAGTTTTTTAACGAAATAATGAAATTTTGAAAATCTATCTATCCTCATTTTAATTAGAAAAGCCTTCACAGCACGATATTTATTAATGCTGCCTGTACTTAAAATATACATTTATTTAATAGACAGGCAGTACTAATAAATATCGTGCGGTGAAGGCTTTTCTAATTAAAATGATGTTTAGCGCATGAAGAATCCTTATTAAAATCTACTTATTTTACCAATTTTTATTTCTTTATGTAAAAAGTAAAAGTTTGCAAATCCTGCTTGGCAATGTACATAAACTGTATTGATTGCAAACAGACCAGGGAATTCGGGTGGACTTCGGATTATGAGCGCTTCAATTATTTCTGCGTATATGTGCGCTTTGTTTAGGTAAGGCCTGCTCAGTCATTGGATAAAGAAACTAGCTCCGCCGTTAGAATTCATGCGGAATATTTATTATAATAATTTGGACATGATAGCGTGGATGGATACGGATCTTTTTAGTACAAGAAGAAGAAGCGGCGGCTTTTATACGAAGGGAATCAGAATAATAATAGAAAGGCAATTTTTTTCTACTTTGTGCAAGTGTTACAGTTAGATCAAACGATTTCCTGTCGTTCTTTGTGATAAATGTTTTGGGAAGAATTAAAATAAGGCTGGACGTTTTAATCATAACGTTTTCAAGTAGTTCCCGATTTAGAGTATATCGCTTCGATTGGTTTACATAGAACCTGATCACGCTTAACGTGAAAGAAAGTAGTTCACAATACGATATGGAAATTTTGTTGCTATTCTTCTCAAATAAATATTACCGTAATGGAAATAATTATGGGCGCTCATTTTATTATAGAAAGTAAGATATTTGTACATCATAATTCCGTAAAGAATCATAACGCAATGCATTTTTTCCTGTGGCACTTCTTCACGCTAGGTCCGGATTAAAAAAACAACGTTGTACAGGTTTCCAAAAATGGACTGCAAATGCACCAAGAATAATAAAATAATACAATGTGTACTATTATTCGATACATTTCGTTCATCAGTTATATTTACAACTAAAATTAGTCATCGAAACGTCTACTATAAGGAAATTCAAAAAAAAAAAACAATCGCATGTAATTTATCGTGAACTACTTTCTTTTACCTTGGGTGTAATCAGGTTCTATGTAAACAAAGCGGAACGATACACGCAAAATCGGGAACTACTAGAAAAGCATTCTGATTCGGACCACCATCCACGTTGACTATATCTAAAAAATATTTATTTCATTTAACTACTACTGATAATAGCGAACCAACGCCATACAACTGTTAAATCATACATTGGCATAATTTCGTCAGGGAAGCAATTTCAAATCACTGGTCCCCTGCAGGAAGGAACTAAAAGCTACACGTGACATCACAGTGATTTATCTCTCCGTTGTCGCTAATATACTGTAGATGACGTGTGTTGTATAACTTGAGCATCTCACATCCCTAAAAATGTAGTAAAAAGCGTCGTGAATTTATTTAATTTCATACTGTTTTTAACCCGTCATTTTTGACAGGCTGTGGCTGGTTATGAGAGAAATGTTGCGAAAAAAATTCTAAGTAACTTATGAAGATCCCAGCAAGTTTTTTAAGGAAACTCAAAAAAAAAAAAAAAAAAAAAGCTAAATTTTTGCGGCCTCAAAAAACATACTGACTTCATCAATTTCTCAAACATTTTTTCATTATATGTTTCGTCATTATTTATGATGCTGTTTTTTGTGTGTTTTCTGGAAGTTGGAGAGGGGACGTATTGAACTTTTTTACTGGAAGATAATAAGGACGACAGCTACGATTTTTTACATTAGATATTGCGAAGTAGATCCTCGCCGAGTTTTTAAAAATTTCCTAATTTGCTGCGATCAAAAGAAAAAATGTTTTTTTTATAAGTGACTAAACTGATTCTCAACCACCAATGAATAATTTATTAGCTACCGATTTCACTATCATAAAGAAAATTCTAAACACTCCGTACGTGAAACAAGGCAAGTTTTACCGGCGTAAGAAATTAAAAATACAATTTGCCAAGCTTTCGCTCACCAACGGATGGCTTCAAGGATAATAGCGTAAAACAAAATGAAATACTGGAACGATTTGAATTTAAATATGACACGAGATACATAAAGAATGATTAAAAACGCAGCGCAGCGTGTTTTGAATGAGTGGTCACGAGATTTGTTAATTTGGCACGTGGCGCTTTGGAGAGGAAGAAATCATTTTGGCACTGGATTAAAATTTTTAGCAACTCCAGGGAGACGCTGTCATTGCAGGCTTCACGGCAGGTGATAATTTCCAGAGTTTCTCGGAATGATTTTGCGCTAGATAGAGTAATGGGCTAGAATGGGAACCCCACACATGAAACACACTTCAACAACCATGGTATGCTGTCTTTGGATGTTCGGTTTCCACTGAAACAGATCTACTGAAATGGCCTTTGCTAAGTTGTGAAGCTTCATTTCCGAAGCACTAGTTGAGAGTTGTTGTACTATTTGGGTATTTGGGTTTTTATTGATTTCCAAAAAGCTTTCGACACGGTAAATCATTATATTCTGTTACATAAATTAACCAAATACGGTTATCGTGGCAAAATACTTTCCCTCCTAATGAACTACCTATCTAATCGCAAACGTATGTCTCTGTAAATAACATCAACTCTGATTTACTTAATATTTCATTTGGAGTGCCTCAAGGTTCGGTATTTGGACCGTTACTCTTCCTGTTATACATTAATGACCTTCCTATGTGCCTGCAATCAACTCATGCTATGTTATACGCTGATGACACTGTCATATTTCAAAAATGTCATAATTTGCATAAGCTACAGGTAATGGTCAATAATGTTCTATCAAATTTATCTGATTGGTTTTGCTCTAACAAATTATCACTTAATATTTTAAAAACCAACTCTGTATATTTCCGAAATGTTCATAAAAAAGATGACGTAAATAAATGTCCAGTCAGAGTTAATAATCTCACACTTAAAATTGTAGACAAAGTTCAGTATCCAAGCGTTTTGGTTTGATGAATTATTTTACTGGAATACTCATGCTCAGTTTGTTTTAAAAATAAGTTTCCTTACAGTTTGGCCTACTTAGTAAAATTAAGCATCTCTTCCCTATCGATGTCCGAAAAACATTTTACTATGCTTTTATTTATTACCCATCTCTCCTACTCTCTGGAATCCTGGTATTCAAATGTAAGTACAAACAATGAGTTATGCTGATTCAAGTTACAGAAGAAATATGTTCTCTATATTCTGAACACAGATTATATGTCTCATTCAAAACCATTATTTCTAAAACTAAATATTCTAAAAATTCTTGAAATTTTTACTTTGAAACTAGGTATCATTTTGTAAAAATAATGCATCTTAAACTGCCTATTTTTAGCGCGTCTTTTGTAAAAAAAGATCGTGCTTATGTTATCGGTTTGTCCGTCCGTCTGTACTTACGGTATCTCTGCAACTACTAGTCCGATTTGAAAAATTCTTTTTGCATTCGGAAATTTGAAATGTGCGAATGATGATCCTTCATTTCGTTTTTTTTTTTATGATGTACAATTTCGCCGCTTGATGCAGATGATGTCGAATTCAAAAATACATTTTATTCCACATATTTGCTTCTAAACATCCGATTGAAAAAAATCTTTTATCATTCGATTCCATTTATGTCGAAAAGTATTTTAGATATAGTTTCTTTTTCAAATTACGCATAGGTTCTCCGCTAGGGGCGTAAAAATTAATTGCATTTTTCCCGATAACTCTTTTTCTAAAACTCCGATTTGAAAATTTTTTTCAGCGAATACACCTCCTGTTGCACAATCTTTTGCATATAATTTCGAATTTTTGGTGAAGAATACTTTGGCCACCACGGGGCGTAAGTGTTAATTATCGCTTCTGATGTATTTGCCATAAAATCTGAGCTTCTAATATATCGATTGAAAAAAAAAATTCTTTCGTGGACTGATGCCTCTCACATCGATAAACCTTTTCGGAATATTTTCTCCCTAAAATATTCCACAGTTTCTCCGCCAGGGGCGTAGATGTATATCTTATTTTTGTCAATATGTCGACTTCTAGGAGTCAGATTTAAAAAATTCCTTCTTTGTTGGATAGTGTTTCGAGTGTGACATGTTTTTCCTATAAATTCAAAATTTTCAAGTGATTCATAGACTTTCCGCTAGGGGGCGTAAAGGTAAATTGCGTTTTCCCTATATCTCTGCTTCTAAATCTCCGATCTGAAAAATTATTTATGCACCGGATACAGCTCCTGATGGGAAATCATTTGCACGTAATTTCAAATTTTTGTAAAAAAATTGTTTGGCCACCAGGTGGCGTAAGTCTTAATTTCCGCTTCTGATGTATTTCAGCAAAATATGAGCTTCTAAAAACTCGATTGAAAAAAAGTCTTTTGTGGACAGATACTACTCATATCGACAAACATTTAAGGAACATTTTCTTCTTGAAATAATGCATGGTTTCTACGCCAGGGGCGTAGATGTATATCTTATTTTCGTCAATATCACTACTTCTAAAAGTCCGATTTGAAAAATTCCTTCTTTGTTGGACAGTGTTTCCGATGCGAATTATTTTTCCTATAAATTTAAAATTTTTAAGTAAATCATAGACTTTCCGCTAGGGCGCACAATGGTGAATTGCGTTTTCTGCTCCTAAAACTCCGATGTGAAAAATTCTTCCTGTATCGCATACAAGACCTGATGGAAAATATTTTTCACGCAATTTCTAATGTTTGGTAAAGAATGGTTTGGCCACCAGGGGTCATAAGTGTTAATTTCTTCTTCTGATGTATTTGTAGCAAAATCTGGGCTCCTGAAATCTCGACTAAAAATTTTTTTCTTGGACCGATACCGCTCATATGGATAAACACTTTGTGAATTCTTTCTTCCTAAAATAATGCATGGTTTTCCCACCAAGGGACGTAAAGTCGCATCTTATTTTTGTCGATAACTCTGTTTCTAAGAGTTCGTAAGCTCACTATTCCGTTTACAGCAATATCTGAGGGATTGAAAAACTTCTTTCTTACGTCAGATACTATTGTCTTCCATACCGGTTCCATTGACTTTGAATAGCTTTGATAAAATTAATTTGCTTCAGAACGGATTCAAAAGACGTGCTTATTACACCCAAAAATTCGGTGTCATCTTTCTTGTTCAATCTGACTTCAGATATCTAGATTATGCTGTCTTCACCAGATCGGTTTCTAACAAGAAATTATCTCTACCGTCTGTTAGACTTAATTATGGTTTAAATAGCATAATGTATAAAGCCATGTAGGAGACTGGCACAAGACAGATCGTTGTGGAGGAAACTTGGGGAGACCTTCGTCCAGCAGTGGATTGATAATGGTTGACGATGATGATGATGATGATGATGATAAAGCTATTATCCTATGGAATAATCTCCCAGAGAGTATCAGATTGCTGGAAAATATCAAAACGTTTTCCTTGTCTGTGTGAAATTACATTGTAAATTATCCTGATCTCCATAACGCATCTCAATCCTATCATTAAATTGTAGTCCCAAGCTATGATGCTAACAGTAGCGCTTCTGTTATATCCATCTTACTTGCCTTTATATATTTGGTATATTGTATTCCTTTCCTTACATCTGATTGGGGAAATCGCCTTACAACTAATATGTTCAGATTCCTCCTGGTGTATTGCATTTTCATATGGCTAAGTTTTAAATGAGTGCAATAAAATAATTGTAATTCTAATAAATTGTATAAATTCTCTAGATAGAGCTGTAGATGATCTATCTCCCTCTGCGTCAGTTTTGTGTTCTCTTATTCAGATTTTGAACGAGCGTTTAGTCATTCCGATGTAATATTTTTGCATACTGTCAAAGTATGATAGCGGTATGGTATAAACACCAGCTTATTAGTGATCGGAGGTCTGCCAGAGTATTCTGAAAATATTGTGTATAAGGATGTGTGAGCCGGTTATTCCCACACCAAGTCCCATCTTTCTTAGGGTGTCTTTCAGGATGAAAGAAACGCTGGATTATATGGTATTAATCCCAAGTACTGTAGTTAGTTCGATGAATTATAGTATATTCCACGTATCGTGTCCTTGGTATTTCTCATGATAATGAGAATATGTTTGTATGAGTACCCAGCTTTCGTTGCTAGATTAATTATTTCATTGAGTTTGGATTACCTGGCTGAGACATCTGAGCTTACAGTAAAAGCTTTTCGAATCCTTGATCTGAAAAATGCTGAAATATATTCAGCTGGACCAAATGAGCTGCTAAGCATCGGATTAGGTACAGATGTGGATTTGTAATAGGCTTGAGAAAGGACCCGGTTGTCCGGTAATTTAGTTAAAAGTACGTCTAAATAGGGTAATTAGCTGCCTCTTTCGATCTCCATGGTGAAGCGGATCGAAGAGTGTATAGTGTTGATTTTGTCTAGGAAAGGCGGAAAAGTGTCTTTCCAATGGTATATGGCCTGACGGGAAAGACGCTCTTCCACATTTTCTAAACAAAATAAACTCTATACACTGTACCGTTATGAAATATGTTGCAATTATTAGCACATACACTGTACCTTTCGTCTGCGATTTTTTAAACAATCTCTTGATATGATGCCAGGTAATCTTGACACACACACATAAACAAACTAGAGATGGACACGGACACTTACTTTAAGGCCTGGGGCTGGACAATTAAAGGCCCGGACCGGGCTTGAACAGTTGTGCAATTGTTCCCTATCTGAATAAAGAAAAAACTAAGCATATTGTTTCTCACCTATTTATATTTTCATCAACAGATAATGCCAGTGCTTCCCCGTTAATGTCGACCCCCCCCCCTCTCCATAAAACAAGTTAGTAAAATCATGCAATGTATTGATTATGATACGCTTTCCAACGTATCAGAAATCATTAAAGTTATGAAGGTAATGGCTTTGGAAGAAATCTCACTCCTGTGCTCTGATCTTTGACCCCATTTTGATGATATGCAACAGAACCGGTTCAGCATACCTATGGCGCAACATACTAAAGTTTTGTCGCAATAGAATCATTTTTACAAGTTATGACGCATTAAGGCGATGGAATGGATCCCGCTCCTATGTCCTGACCTTTGTCCCATTTCGCCCATTTTCAATAGGGTTCGTGCTGAGGTGGTCCTCTACCACATACTAAAATTTAATCGAAATCGAACCATTTTTACGTGAGTTATCGTGCTGATAGACAGACGGACGGACAAAGCTGGAGCATGTACGCTTCTTCAACCTACGGTTGGAAAGCGTTAAAAAAAAAAAAAAAAGAGAGAATTATTATTATTTGCATCACATTCAGGTAAGAAAATGTCCTTCAGTTTGTTTCCCTAGTATATAAAATTAATTCATTTACCTCCGCTCACCTTCATTTTTTCACCGAATGATCGAAAATTTCCATTTTTCATATTGTAGCTAGCATAACTTTAAATTTTTTCTCCAGGAAATTTATAATCTGTTTTCATCGTATCTAGGAAATAATAATACTCGTACATAGTTGTTACTTAAAACACTCTCAGATGTTTTTGAATTACGAAATGCACGCGAAACACACAATAAAAAAAATTTTGAGCAAAAAATAAAAGAAATACACCATTCAGTTGTGTGTTGCGCATTACGTCGGTTAGCAGTTATAAATAAAATTAGTTAAAAAAGTGAACGGGAAAATTAACGTGAGCCCAGTCCTGGGTTTTAGTCAAAGATCTGATATGGTAGCCAACTTATGTTAGGATGAGGCTCGGATTCGATTCTGGGCTTTTCGTCATAGCACTGGCCCGTGCTCATCTCTAGCACAACACACACACACACACACACACACACGCGCGCGCGGAGCAATACCTTAAATATTTTTACCACGCTGTTTCCCAATTTCTATATGATAACTATCAGAGTTGGAAACGGGTCAAAAGTTTTGGACCCGGACCGATCCGGACCCGTAATTCACCCGGGCAAATCCGCTTTGAACTATAAATTCGAAACTCAGTGTGTGTATATTATATATATCATCATCATCATCATTGTCAACCATTATCAATCCACTGCTGGACGAAGGTCTCCCCAAGTTTCCTCCACAACGGTCTGTCTTGTGCCAGTCTCCTCCATGTCACCCCTGCATACTTTCGAATTTCATCCACCCATCTCCCATGTGGTCTTCTTCTGGGTCTTTTCCTGTCCCTTGGAATCCAATCTAAAATTTTGGCTGTCCATCGATGATCTGGCCTTCTGGCAGTATGTCCAGCCCATTGCCATTTCAGGGATTTAACTCTGATCATGATGTCTTCCACTCTTGTCATTTTTCGGATCCACGAGTTCCTCTTCTTATCTCTCCTGGTTACACCAAGTATGCACCTCTCCATGCTACTTTGAGTTGTCTGCAGCCTTTGTATGTCTCTTTTAGTTAAGGTCCACGTCTCTGCACCATACGTAAGCACTGGAAGGATGCATTGATCAAACACTTTTCTTTTAAGACATAATGGCATATTGCTCTTGAAAATTATGCTGTTTCTTCCAAAAGCTCTCCAGGCAAGTTTTGTACGCCGATTAATTTCTTCATCAATGTGACCCTCACTTGATATCTGCTGTCCAAGATAAACGTACGTATCTGTTATCTCCAGCTTTTCTCCATCAATCGATAAATCTTCATTTCTTGTAAAAGCATTAAACATCACTTTTGTCTTCTGAAAGTTCATTTTTAATCCCACTTCTTTACTCTTGTCAGCAAGTTTCTGGATCACACTCTGCAGCTCTGATGGGCTAGTTGCAAAAATGACTACGTCATCAGCAAAACGAAGGTGGGTTAGATAATCTCCATTAATCTTTATCCCCTTGTTTTCCCAGCTCAGTGACTGAAAAACACCCTCCAATGTGGCATTAAAGAGCTTCGGAGATATGGTGTCACCTTGTCTCACTCCCTTTCCAATTTTTATGTGTGTTGTATTTTCAAACAGCCTAATCTTTGCACTTGCATTTTCATAGATGTTATTAATAATATTAATGTATGCATCTTCAATACCGCAGGTTTTCAGAGCCATTGTAACTGCTGATGGTTTCACCGAATCAAAGGCTTTTTCATAATCGATAAAAGCCATGCACAATGGAAGTTCATATTCCCTCGCTCTTTCAATTAGTTCTCTCAGCACATGGATATGATCTATTGTGCTGTAGCCACTCCTGAATCCAGCTTGTTCTCTCGGTTGAGCCATGTCCAGTGTTACCTTCAAGCGGTGTGAAAGAACTTTAGTGAAGATTTTATAAACTACTGATAGGAGGCTGATAGGTCTGTAGTTTCCGAGATCCTCAATGTCACCTTTCTTATGTAGCAGGATCATTGTAGCGGTGTTCCAATCCTCAGGAATCTTTCCTTCATTAAGGCATAGAGTGAAAATTTGGGCGAGTACTGTTTCGATTTCTCCACTTGCTTCTTGTATGATGTCTACAGTAATTCCATCTTCTCCTGGAGCTTTTCCCCGCTTCATGTTCTTGATTGCATGAGCAACTTCTGCTGGAAGGACTGGAGGAACTCTGGTACTGGTATCTTTCATGATGTCTGGAGTGCATGTATCATCACTTTCATATAATTTGGAGTAGAAATCTTTCACTCTTGTCAAAATTTCGCCTCTATTTCTTGTTACAGAACCATCTTCTTTTCTCAGTGCCATAATCTGTTTTCTTCCCTTACTGAGATGTCCCTTTGCTATCTTTAGGCTTTGGTTGTTTTCAATTGCTTTCCTCACTAGTTCACAGTTGAATTTTCTTACGTCTTCAGTGATACTTTTTCGTACTGTCTTGCATAGCTCTATATATTCCACTTTGGAAGTCACATCTTCTTTAGTTGTCCTCATCTCTCTTCTTTTTTGCATCAACATTTTCGTTTTTCCTGATAATTTATTTACATGCAACTTGTTCTTAGACCCAGCTAATTTTGTTGCTGTTTCCATAAGAGCTTTGGTTACTTTTCTGTTAACTTCAGAGATGTCCACTTCTTCCGATGTTAGGCCTTCTAAAGCAGAGAACCTGTTCTTTAGTTCCAACTTGAAGGTATTATGGTGTTTTTTAAGGTTGGTTATGTCAATAGATTTTGTTTGTCTTATGAGCTTGCCACGTTCAAGTTTAGTGTTGAGGTGCATCTTACATCTCACCAATCTATGGTCACTACCTGTGTTGAACTTGTTTAGCACACTGCAGTCTTCTATGACGAATTTTTTGTTACACATAATAAAATCAATTTCATTTGTCGTCCCATTTGGATGTCTCCATGTCCATTTCCTGTGTGGCTTTTTCTTGAAGAAGGAGTTCAAGATGAAAAACCCTTCTGCCTCTGCAAACTCAACGAGAGTATTTCCACGCTGGTTTCTGTTGCCGTGACCGAATTTACCTACTGAAGTTTCATTCTGTTGCCGTTGCCCTATTTTTGCATTGAAATCTCCCATAATTATTTTCAAGTGCTGCTTACCTTTATTATTTAGATGACAAATTTCCTCATAAAATTCTTCAATTTCTTCTTCAGGATGACTTGTGGTGGGTGCATAAGTTTGAATAATCTGAGCCTGGTATCTTCTCGATAGTTGGATAACGAGTCGTGCAGCTCTGTCAGAGGAACTTTCAACTTCTACCACTTTATCCTTCAGTTTCTTGTTTATTATAAATCCAACACCACTAGTTCTGCCAGTATCTGTCCCACGATAGTAGAAGAGATGTCCACTTTTCAGTTCGATGAGATCTTCTCCTTTTCTCCTTACCTCACTTAGCCCCACGATGTCCCACTTGATCCTTTGTAGTTCCTCTTCCAATTCAAGAAGCCTTGAATCGGAAGATAGGGAGCGTCCGTTATATGTAGCCAAGGTCAGCATCAGATGGCAGCCTAGTCCGGTCCTCCGGGGATTCTTAGCACCCTCTGCCTTCATGTCGCACTGGCCGCTGCCTTGGCCAGGTACATTCCAGCTGCCGGAGACTGAGGGCCAAGATTTAAGTTGTGGAGTCATTTTGGAGGGGTTTGGCCATAACTCACCACGCTGGCCAAGCGGGTTGGTGAGTGTGGGATAGCATTTCCTCTGATCCCGATGGTATAGTTATACCGCTATTTGCGGTCGTCAGAGCCCCTTTAGTGGGAACAGGATGCACCACGAGAAGGCGGGGTTGACATTTGTCAAGGAGAGGCTGTGATGTTACGCATCACCTGACCTTACATCCCATTATATATATATATATATATATATATTCTATAAAGAAGATACCTAAGCAAAAAATTCACATATAATTTTGACTCACACCTAATACAACATAGAAAAGGTTATGTATCTACCTGTGTGAGTAAAAGGAGAAAAGATAAAAAAATAAAATAAAACAACTGAGTGTAGAAGGTGTCGAGAATACTGAGCCTTGGCTTTATCAAGGACCAGCAAAAACTCTGCATTTTCTCACTTCCACAAAGACCTAGTTGGAAATGGGTTTCTGCAAGGCCATAGATGCAAGTAACATTCCCACCTAAAATAGTTTAAAAAATATATATATATAAGTCATGTCCTCCGTAGAGTAGCATGACCTAGCACTAGTTAACAATTTCGCTTGCATCCATTAACCTTCATGGCCCGACCCATGCTCTTCATCTGTTACTATTAAACAGAGAGAAGAAGATAAAAGAGAACTCAAGCTGTGAGAGTGACATAATAGATAGAAATGATTTTCAGCTATAACGAAATTCCAAGTTCGTTTGAGAGAGAATTTAAACCTGAAAAACAATGCAAAAGAAATCCAAATTTTACATTGCAATTAAAAAAGGAAATGTTAATTTATAACGAACAGATTTTTGAAAGAAAACTTGAGTCTAAAACCCCCTACTCTACAACTTATGACAGCACGAAAACGAGAATAAGTTAAAGATAATAATTAACTAAAGAAAACTTTGTGAAAGTTATATACCTTAAACAGTTAGTTGCAATATGTACAAAGTATTTCAGCAGTGCTTTAAGTGCATAATTAATTAGTTATTAAGAACTTAACTACTTTGAAAAAACAGCGCATAGACAGCGCATAGAAAAGGAACAAGCTTAGATTTCTTCTGTTCCTAGGTACCCCAAAAGACGCTCAAAGTTACAAAGAAAAGTAAGAGTTAAAACCCGCAAAAATGTTAACAGACAAACCAATGCCTAAAAGCTGAAAAGCTAAAAAACGACAGAGAAAAGGTACATGAAGTACAAACATTGAACTTATAAAACCTAGAACCCAAAAACAAGGAAGAGAGCTTACCTCTTGTGTGACAAAAACATTTTTCTCCTCACAAGAGGACCCTTCGTTTTAAATTCAAAAATTTTTTCCTTAGTCTTCAGTTTTGCTCTTAAGTATATATATATATATATATATATATATATATATATATATATATATTTTAATAATAAAATTTTGTTACTTGCTAAATTTTAGGGCCATTTTTAGTGCCACTACTTCGCGTAATCCAGAAGTAATGGCTGACTATGACCATGATGTATATTACAAATAGGAATCATTATTTACAATTACACAAATATATATTTTTTTAAATGTACTTATATTGTTCAATCTTTCCACGCTTTGATGGAGATGATGCGCTTTCTTTCATACGGTCCGTAATATTTTTGGTTCCATAATCTTTTATTACACCGTCGACATCCTTTTTTGTGATTATACACTTTCTACATTTTGAACAACAAACAAGACCAAACAACACAGAATTATTCACTGGTTCCTTAATGAGATGAAACAATTTCCTGCATTCACTCTTCCCCTTGTGGTTTTCAACAAGCACGTATTTGTTGGCCTCGACGACTTTCTTAACCTCCTTAATATTAAATCTATCCATATTGACAAATAAGGAATTAATTTCGACATGACATGTCATGGGATCGGGATGTTAGCGCATCAATCGAAAACCTCTGAATACTCAATGTAAAAGATGCAATGTGAAAGGTAAGTCTTAGTCATGCATTGAACTTCGCACAAAGAGAGTGAATCAGCTGAGAAGCAGGCGAATGGCGTTTGCTTGTACCTTGCCCTGCACAACCGCACTGTAAAAAAACGCAAAGGAAGTATCTTTTTACGATATGGTGTGTCTGACGTCAGTCGGTGGAAATCTTCGTTGCTTTAAGAAAGAGAAAATAGTTTTGCATGGCAAATCAGTATTCACTCCGTGGGCACCAGTATCGACTACAGAATTCTACAACGGGCATTTTTCTTTGGAATATATTTTTCTTTTTTCAAAAAATAAAACGGGAATAAAACCAGGTCAAAATTGGGTCACGTACACCTTGACCGGACCCGTTGACCCGTGACCCGTTTCCATTTCTGATAACTTGTTACAGAGATTTTATACGAGGTTTTAGGATTTCATATAAAATCTCAAAATGCAACCTTTTTCCATCTCGTGCTCCACTTCCTTTGTTTTCCACAAAGCGTGAGAGAAATTTCTCAGAGTCATTACGGTTATCTACTAAGACGAAATTGTGTCTGATCTTAGTACTCGCACGTTGTTTGTTGAATGGAGATTAACTCTATAGCGCCTCTTTTGATGCTTTACAGGTTTGTATTTCAATGCGGCCGACTAATGCACTAGCGCTCACATTTTACTTTGAGGCTTGAGATTTACCAAGGGTGGTGTGGTTCGTTCTCACGGAGAACTTTCTGATATGCCTAAGGGCATTTTGGGGAGACAGGGGAGAAGGAGGCGAGAAGAGGAGTAGGTCTAGGTTTAGGAAGCGAGCGGTCGCAAAATAGGACGAGGAAGTGAATTGCCCCAGGCGAAGCTGGGAGGAATGAAGGGAACAGCGAGAAAGTATAGCACAGCTTACGGACAACCACTTCAGCGAATTAAGTGGAAGAGAAGAATAAAAGTTTCTTAGACATATTTACGAATCGCAAGAATTATTTGCATACAATTTTTATCATCAACCACTACAGGCTTATTAAGAATTACAAGTTAACAACTAGAACAAAGATAAGAACGAACGAGTTAACAAACTATCATCAAAGAGAAAAGTAATTTATCAGAGACTAACTAGCTGAGATTTTAATACAAACGACACATTCTTATTTCGCTAACTGTTAGAATGCCGTCGTTGCACGATATAACATCTTATTGAAAGTCAAAATGGACGGAAATATGATTTTATTTACACTGAAGCAAAAGTTGAAAGCCAAAATCACATCACTAAATCTTTCGTGTTGAGTTCCAGCACATCTTCAAGTGAATTTTAAAATGGACTCTTTTTCACATTTTTTTTGTAAAAATGTGAAAAAGAGTCCACTGTGGAAAGTCACTCTTATGTAAACACACCGCATTCACCTGGATACTGTTGACATAGATAGAATTTATATTGGATCAACCATGAGGAATTTGAACTTTTTTATCGCCGAACAAAAGTACCTTGTCAAAATATATTCAAACTCTACCGCACTTGCAAGATTAGTTAACCAAGAAGCCAATATCTCCTCTATGGAATGAGACAAGAGTTATTTAAAGTCACAACAACAGCATTGCGACTTTGCTAGAGAAGAGTTTACACATCGTCAATAACGCTTATAAAGGTTGCAATGATGAAGTATCCAGATTCATACCTCCACCTTGGATACCGTTAATTTCAAACAACAAGCACCAAATGTACTACTAACTCGAACTTTATTTCAGAACTCACCCAATAACAATTAAGACACAACAATCATTAATCACAGCGTGGTGACGTTTTTTGAAGACATTCGAGAGCTGAATGTGGTGTGTTTATATAACAATGACGTTCCACGGTGGGTTTGTTTTCACATTTTTACTATACCTCATTTTGAAATTCATCTGAGGATGTGCTGGAAGCCAGCACGAAAGATCTAGTGATATGATTTTGACTTTCAACTTTTTTTTTCTTCATCGTCCATTTTGACTTTCAGTATACGTTATATCACGCAATGACTGCATTCTAACAGTTAATGTTATTTTTACGAATTTCTTCAACAACTTAAGTTCTTATTTTGGCCAGAACTTCTTATGAAGAAACCTTAAAATGTTCTCGCGGGAGTGTAAGCATTAGAACAGAAATTAGGGAATCGTGTTCGAAACATACGCACTGTAAAAGATGACATGCCCACTTAAGTGCGAAAGAAAGCTGCTTTTAAAGTAAGATTTTCTATTTTGGACTATCTAGTCATTAAGTGAAATACGGTTACAGCAACTTCTCAAAATTACAAGCTCTCTGACAAATACATCAGTGTGTTTCTTTCTTAAGTAACACGTGTTGTTTATGAGCTTCAAAACGTTGTACCGCAGAAAAGGGAGAATACAGGGGGAGGGAGGTGTATTTTTAAGTCTAGGGGAAGTCATAACCACGTGGCCTGTGACGTCAAATAGAGCCTGAGTGAGTTTCTGGAAAGCTGTTCCGCAGTTCACGAAAGCGAACAAATTCGTAGCTTACCTTTGCGTTTTATGCTGTTTTTCTTCCTCATTAACTGCTCCGGTTTTGTTTAAAAAAAGTCTCGTTTCTTAAAGTTTAGAAAGTCAAACTTTGAGCTTTACGCTGTCTTATTTTAAAGGATTCATCTAATGATTTTAGAGTGCGAACACCTTGATTACTTTCGCCCTAGTAAGCACTTACAGAAGGCACAAGCGAAGTTCGCAAATTAAGAAAAGGAGGGAAATGTAATTTAAAGAATTTAGCTCATTTAAAGTAGAATAGTTATTAAAGTTCAACTGAAAACAGAAGAGGGATTAAATATTCCTTTTGTTCCTTTTCATTTCACTTTGCTTTTCTGAGTTTTGTAGGACTTCTCAAATTTTCAGTGTCCACAACTATAAATTAGAATACTTCATCTTTTTAAAAAACGTAAAAATGAAAGTTAGGCTTATCCTACCGAACAACGACGCTCAGATAGCTAACTATTAGTAATCAATATTTTATTTAACCTCATCGGAGTGAGCTGACCCTCTAGCTTCTGATCATTCGTCTGAAACATTGGCCTTGGTTCGAATTCAGCGTAAGGCAGCGGTGGTGTTCTTGTCTTTCTACCCCGGCGCTGTCCCTTTCCTGGTACTAAGCAGGTGACGGGCTACTGAGTGTAGCTCTAAGAGTTGCTCATGGTGTCAGTTAGGCTTCGAAATCCCAACGTCTGGATAGGTCTGCAAAGCTATTTAAAACACGTGCTGGTTTTGGTGCGAAGAAATCTTCAAAGGAGTTCTGGAGATCAACATCATTGTTGAGCGTTTTGTCATGCAGTGCATTCGACAGAGATCAAGACAGGTGATAGTCTGAAGGGGTGACATCTAGTGAATAGGCCGGATGTGGAAGGATCTCCCGTTTCATGTCCTGAATGGCCATTTTGGTCATGTTTGCACTGTGAAGGCGTGCGTTATCATGCTCCCTCCATACGGTGGAGTTGGTCACAAAAAAGTGCAGCGTTAATAGTCCGATTCCTCGGCAGCATTTGTCAGTGAATATTACTTTCCATGTACCAGAAACACAACATGATCTTCGCAGAATTAAAGCAATGATTTTGACGTGGTGTGGGTGTCTTGTTTGGGCTTAGCCATTCCCTCCGATGCCTTAAATTCAAGTACAGGCACCACTTTTCATCTCCAGTAACAATACGTGACAGAAAGTTTTATGTTGCTGAGAACATTCGCGATAACGGGCGAGCAAGGAACCACATATGGCAACACACTGATTCTTGTTGTTCTCTGTGAGAGTGTGAGGCACCCAAGACCCCAATTTCTGGACCTTTCATAAACGTTCCAGGTGTCGCACCATTATGGCCTGATCACATTCCTTCTCAGTGGTCAATTCGCGTGTGGTGTGACTCGGATCCAAGTGGATGAGATGGTTCAAACAATCTTCATCAAAGTGAGATGGACGACCTGATAGTGGAGAGTCGTTGAGGTTAAAATTGCCACCTCGGAACCGCTCAAATCATTTGCTAGCTGTCTTCAGAGTAATAGCATCCTCTCCATACGCAGCACACATTTGTCGAGTTGCCTCGGCGGCTGTGGATCCCTTGTTATACTCATAGAGGAGGAGATGTCGGAAATGTTCATTTTTCTCTACTTGACACTCAATACTTTAGGACCTGAACACCAAAAAAACATTCGACACAATCACAGAACGCAATATGATTTTGATACATGATATTATTGGCCACATTTAGATATACAACTGGCCTCTGCACAGTCATTACTGACCTGGAAAACACTCATGAAATAAAACGGCATGAACTTATGCATCAACCCAATAGGTAATTAAAAATGTGATTTTAATGCTTCTGAAATGTGAAATAGTGAAGAACTTTACACATTATTTCTTATTGCAGTTGCAAGTTCGTAAATATCACGTGATTCTCTTCCTAAGCGAGTCTGGTTTCCAGTTGCGTGTGCTTTGCCAAGGCACGCATGACTTTGCATCATTTAACGATATCGCAGATGGTACATTCATGTAGTCATTTAGAGCGTAATACTAAGGAAAATATTATTTGTCACCCCTGTGGCGCAGTGGTCTAAGCGATGGCTTCTGATCATACGTCCGAGATGGGTCCAGGTTCTAATCCCGGTGCGGCATGGATGTTGTGTTTGTCTTACGGCGCTGGCTTTCTCCCGTTCCTGGAGCCAGTGACCCTAAAATAGGGACGGGCGACTGCTTATAGCCCATTGAGTTGCTCCTTAAACCTCCAAACCAAAAAATCAAAAAAAAAAAAAAAAAAACAAGAAAGATGACACCGAATTTTCGGGTGTAATAAGCACGTCTTTTGAATCCGTTCTGAGGCAAATTAAATTTATCAAAGCTATTCAAAGTCAGTGGAACCGGTATGGAAAGCAATAGTATCTGACGGAAAAAGAAGTTTTTCAATCGGGTCTTTAATCCCTCAGATATTGCTGTAAACGGAATCGTGAGCTTACAGACACTTAGAAACAGAGTTATCGACAAAAATAAGATGTGACTTTACGTCCCGTGGTGGGGAAATCATGCATTATATAAGGAAGAAAGTATTTTCAAAAGGTGTATCCATATGAGCGGTATCGGTCCAAGAAAAAAAATTGAGTCGAGTTTACAGGAGCCCAGATTTTGCTACAAATACATCAGAAGCATAAATGAACACTTATGACCCCTGGTGGCCAAACCATTCTTTCCCAAACTTCAGAAATTATGTGAAAAATATTTTCCATCATGTCTTGTATGCGATACAGGAAGAATTTTTCAAAACGGAGTTTTAAGAGCATAAAACGCAATTTACCTTTGTGCGCCCTAGCGGAAAGTCTTGAAAATTTTGAATTTATAGGAAAAACATTTCGCATCGGAATCACTATCCAACAAACAGAGTTTTTCAAATAGGACTTTTAGAAGTAGAGATATTGGCGAAAGTAAGATATACAACTACGCCCCCTGGCGTAGAAACCATGCATTATTTCAAGAGGGAAAGGTTCCTAAAAGGTTTGTCGACATGAGTAGTATTGGTCAACAAAAGACTTTTTTTTCAATCGAGATTTTAGCAGCTCATATTTTGCTACAAATACATCAGAAGTGGAAATTAAGACTTACGCCACCTGGTGGCCAAACAATTGTTTTACAAAAATTAGAAATTATGTGCAAACGATTTCCCATCAGGGAGCTGTAACCGGTTCAGAAAGAATTTTTCAAATCTGAGATTTAGAAGCAGAGATATAGGGGGAAACGCAACTTACCTTTACGCCCCCTAGCGAAAAGTCTATGAATTATTTGAAAATTTCGAATTTATAGGAAAAACATTTCGCATCGGAAACACTATCCAACAAAGAAGGAATTTTTCAAATCGGACTCCTAGAAGTCGAGATATTGACAAAAATAGGATATACATCTACGCCCCCTGGAGTAGAAACCATGCACTATTTTAAGAAGAAAATGTTTCTAAAAGGTTTGTCGACATGAGGTAGTATCGGTCTACAAACGACGTTTTTTTCAATCGAGAATTTAGAAGCTTATATTTTGATGCAAATGCATCAGAAGCGGAAATTAAGATTTACGCCCCGTGGTGGCCAAACCATTTTTTTACAAAAATTAGAAATTATGTGCAAACGATTTCCCATCAGGAGCTGAATCCGGTGCAGACAGAACTTTTCAAATCGGAGATTTAGAAGCAGAGATATAGGGGGAAAGGCAATTTACTTTTACGCCCCTAGCGGAAAGTCTATAAATTACTTGAAAATTTTGAAATTATATGAAAAACATGAGACACGGAAAACACTATCCAACAAAGAAGGAATTTTTCAAATCGGACAACTTGAAGTAGAGATATTGTCGAAAATAAGATATACATCTACGCCCCCTGGCGGAGAAACTGTGGAATATTTTAAATAGAAAATATTCCGAAAACGTTTATCGGTGCGAATGGCATCAGTCTAGGAAATAATTTTTTCAATCTATATTTTATAAGCTGATTTTATGGCAAATACGTCAGAAGCAAAAATTAACATTTAACGCCCCCTGGTGGCCAAATTATTCTTTACCAAAAATGCAAAATTGCATGCAAAAGATTTTCCATCAGCAGAGGCATCGGCTGAAAAAAGAAATTTCAAAGCGGAGTTTTAAAAGAGTTATAGTTATCGGGAAAACTGTAATTTCCTTTTACGCCCCCTAGCGGAAAATCTATGCGTAATTTGAAAAAGATACTATATCTAAATGACTCTTCGACGTAAATGGAATCGAAAGGTAAAATATTTTTTTCAATCGGATGTTTAGAAGCAAATATGGAATGAAACGTAATTTTGAATTCGACATCATCTGCATTTACGCCTTTTAGCGGCGAAATTGTACGTCGTAATAAAAAACGAAATGAAGGATCATCATTCGCATATTTCAACCGTCCGAACGTATAAAAAAATTTTCATATCGGACTAATAGTTGCAGAGTTACCGTGCGTACAGACGGACGGACAAACCGATAACATAAGCACGATCTTTTTTTACGCTTTCCAACCGTAGGTTGAAGAAGCGTATATGCTCCAGCTTTGTCCGTCTGTCCGCACGATAACTGGCGCAAAAATGGTTCGATTTCTATGAAATTTTAGTATGTGGTAGGGGACCACCTGTGGACAAACCCTATTGAAAATGGGACAAATGGGGTCAAAGGTCACGACGTGGGAGCGGAATCATTCCGTTGCCCTTATGCGTCATAACTTGCATAAATATGGTTCGATTTATATAAAAGTTTACTATGTGGCAGGGGACCACCTGAGAACGAACCCTAGAGAAAATGGAACAAATGGGGTCAAAGGTCACGACGTAGGAGCGGGATAATTCCATTGCCCTTATGCGTCATAATTTGCGTAAATATGGTTCGATTGCAATGAAATTTTACTATGTGGTAGGAGACCGCCTGGGAACGAACCCTATTCAAAATGGGTGAAGTGGGGTCAAAGGTCAGGCAGGGCCCTTATGCGTCATAACGTGCGTAAAAGTGGTTCGATTTCGATGAAATTTCAATATGTGGTAGGGGACCACTGGGGACGAACCCTACTGAAAATGGACGAAATGGGGTCAAAGGTCAAGACATAGGATTGCGATCCATTCCATCGTCCTTATCCCATATTATTAAGGTGGACGTCAAGTAATTTTGCTTCCTATACTTCCAATGGAAAAACTTTTGTACACATTTTCTTCACAATTAATGTGTTACCAAGGATGAAAATTTGAGCATCGATTAAAATAACTTCATATTATAACTTGGAAAACTTAATAATTTCTAAAACATAACCATAATTATATTAATCAATAACTTTTCCTTTGGTGGTGTTGAAACCAGAAAAAAGACGGTACGACCTGTACTTTGATGACGTGGGTGGACAAATAAATGTTGGATTGCATAGTTACGGTTACGGTTTAGAACATATTAGTATTCCAAGATATGTAATGAAACTATTTTAATCGATGTTCAAATTTTCATCCTTGGGAACGCATTAATTGTGAAGAAAATGTGTACAGAAGTTTTTCCATTGGAAGTATAGGAAGCAAAATTACTTGGCGTCCACCTTAAAGTAGCAATTCTTGTATGTATGTATGTATGTATGTATGTGCATTTTATTTTGAAAACGGCTCTAAAAATTTTGATGAAAGTCGTTAACCTACCGTTTTCTGTTACTACAAATCGATTTAGCTTGATCTCGACTTTAGGAGAATTCGTTTAGTGGGTTAAATAACCACCTCGAATTATAACGTTTCTAGTGGCATGGCGTTACTCCATTAATGTTACCAATGCTTAGAAATCTTATGACGTCACAATCTGAAGTTTGAGAATGTTGGCGCGCGGTCACGCCATCTGTCTCATTACGTCCCGCGTTTTGTGTGGATCCTATTAAAGTTTTATGACGTCACACTCTTGCGAGCAGATGGTCGCGATTCCCATCTACCTTATTACGTCACGCGTTGTGTGCGTATGTCCGTCCGCACGGTAACTCGCGTAACATTCGTTCGATTTCGATGAAATTTTAGTATCTGGTATGGGATCACCTGGAAAGGAACCCTATTTAAGGTGAACGAAATGGGGTCAAAGGTCAGTACATAGGAGCGGGATCCATTCCACTGCTCTTATGCATCATACCTAACGTAAAAAAGGTTCGATTTCGATGAAATTTTTTAGTATGTGATAGGGGACCACCGGGCGACAAACCCTATTGAAAATGGGCCAAATTGGGTCAAGGTTCAGGACATAGAAGCTGAATCACTTCCATCGCCATTATGCGTCATAACTTAAGTAAAATAGCTTCGATTTGGATGAAATGTTAGTAGTATGCTGGGGCCTGCCTGGGGACGAATTCTATTGAAAATGGTCGAAATGGGGTCAAAGGTTAGGACACATCAGCGGGATCTATTCCACAGCCCTTATGCATCATAACTTACGTAAAAATGCTTTGATTGCGACAAAACTTTATCATGTTATTTCGGAGATATACTGAACCAGCTCTGTTGAATATCATCGAAGGCCGCCCCGGTGGCGCAGTGGTCTAAGCGATGGCCTCTAATCATTGGTCCGAACGGGGTCCGGGTTCGAATCCCGCTGAGGCATGGATGTTGTTTTTGTCTTACGGCACTGGCTCTCTCCCTTCGCTGGAACCAGTGACCCTAAATTAGGGACGGGAGACTGCTTATAGCCCATTGAGTTGCTCACGGCGGTCGTTAAACCTCCAATAAAAAAAATATATCGAAATGGTATCAAAGGTCAGGACACAGGACCGAGATTTATTCTACAGCCATTATTCTCATAACTTGAATGATAACTTGAGGAATGATTTCTGGTATGTTGGAAAGCGTATTATAATCAATGCATTGCATGATTTTACAAGCTTGTTTTACAAAAGACGTGCTAAAAATTGTATGCCAAAGAAATGTTCATACGACGTAAAACAAAATCTGAAATTCACGAGCCCCTTTCCGTGATTTATTTCGTGAATTAATAAAACATATTTCTGATATAGCTTTTACAGTGAAATGACGGAAAAAACTCTGAATTTCACGAATTTTTCGTGCGCCAATAAAATTCTGAATTTACAGAAACGTTTTCGCACTTCCTTTCTTGCATTAACGGAAACACTAGAAAAAAAACGTCGAAACGACGGAAGGTATTTTTTTTTTTTTTTTTTGAAAATGATAAACTGATGTGAAACAACAAATGTAAACTCTATTTGATTGGCAAATTCATTCAACCACTACAGTAAAGACAACAGTCCAGGCTCGTGATTTTTTTTTCTGTGTGTGTGTGACTGAAGATTTAACGATTGCCATGAGCAACTCAATGGGCTATAAGCAGTCGCCCGTCCCTAATTTTGGGTCAGTGGTTCCAGGCAAGTGAGAGAGCCAGTGGCGTAAGAGGAACACAACATCCATGCCTTACCTCAAACCCTTCACGAACGAATGATCATAAGCCAACGCTTGGGCTATAAATTATCGCCCGTACCTAATTTAGGGTCACTTAAGGGCCGCGGGTGGCCTAGTGGGCAACGTTCGTGACTGCCACGGAAAGGACCTCAGACTCGATCCCAGGCAGGTACGAACGCTCGATCCACTAAATATCCGCCGTGCGTAGGATGGGCATGTTAAGCCGTCGGATCCCGGGTACTGGCCTCCCGGCAATAAATAAGGGCGTCTTCTTTCCCCTTTCTACTTCGCTTCCGTGTCACTTTCCGATCGGGCACTCTAGCCCAAATCTCCTAGCTTCCTATTTCTAAGGGTTGTTAAGACCTGGGGTAAGACACTCCCTCCCTAAAATCCTCTACATATGATCTGATCTGATTTAGAGTCACTGGTTTCAGGGAAGGGGGAGAGCCAGTGCCGTAAGACAAACACAACATACGTGCCTCACCGGGATTCGAAACCGGTCCCTTCACGAACGAATGATCATAAGCCAACGCTTGGACTATAAGCAGTTGCCCGTCAATAATTTAGGGTCACTGGTTTCAGGGAAGGGAGAGAGCCAGTTCCGTAAGACAAACACATCCCTGCCTCAACGGGATTCGAACCCGGTAGACGAAACCCGTTGGAATCGACGGTAAGTTTTTTTTTTTTTTTTTAAAGAATAATCTCATATGAAACGTTTATTGAAATCTTTACATAATGCGAAACGTCTTACCGGCGTGAATAAACTGGATCGAATGAATGTTAAATTGTATATATACATCACACAGTGCAAAAGCAGAACGCAATCAGGTTTTCGAGTGTTCGCTGTTCTGATAAGAACTTTCAAACAAATTCCTGCTAGCGTTATTTTGCCCAACGTTTCGCTAAGAAGAGAGTCTTCTGACTGATTCCCCCCATACCTCCGCCTTCAACAGCGCGTGAGTCAACCGCAGGTAATCGGATGTCAATCGCATTCTTCTCCCATTGACTTTACATGGTAAATTTGCCGCCCCACAACGCCGGAAGTGTTGCTCCCATCTCATTATTCTCTTCGACTGGCACATCTACATGGTAAACTCAACCATATGTTTCCGTTTAGCCATTCTTTCGCAACTGGTCTTACAGTAAACAAACTTTATAGAAATAATATATAGATTCCGTCCTCATTTTTTCCGTACCCATTTAACGAAAAATTTGCGGTTGTTAAAAAAAAAAACCGGAAACTTCCAAAAACGTAAATTCCGTTAAAAGGGGGACATTTGCCGGAAATATTGATGCACGTTATTTTCCGAAATATTTCACGCATTCACATCATATATTTTTACAGTGTATGATCTTAACTCTGCTTTCCTACTGAACGATAGACACTAAAATGCTGGGGTGTAGGGGTGGGGTTCTATCGTTAACAAAATGTCAGAACAATCTAGAAAAGAAACACAATGTATTATTGGGTGAAATAAGCATATTTCTCAAATCTTTACTCGTATATACAATCTCATAAATGCAGATTTATTATAATACTGTTTTCCTCACAGATGATTCAGATCCATGATAATAAGGCTATCTTAATATAGACAGAAACCAATGAATGAAATACGGGATTAATGTACAATACAAATTTTGAAGATGTGAATCCGTTAATTGGTGTCAATATGACATGATGTTAAGTCAGATAATATCCGAAAACTTGGAAATTTCGTCGTACTGGATCGGGAATCGAACCCGCATTTCCAGGATAGCACCGGAGTATTCTGGGTGATGCAGTGGGTAGCATACTTGGGCGCTATTCGGGAGACGCGGATTCTATTGCGGCTCCAGGATGACGAATTTTTCAAGTTTTCGGATATTATCTGACTTAACATCCATGTCATATTTACACCAATTAACGGATTCACATCGTTTAAATTTGTATTGACATAAATCAGGATGTTCTTCCTATGTAATACAACCACAGAAATTTGAAAGTTTAATCGTCCAAAACGGGATTCGAACCCGCATGTCCCAATTTGCGCTCGAGTATGCTAATGAAATCCAAACAACTGAGGCATTAATATGAAATGTCAGACTTTGATTTCACTGCACCATTCGACTGGTGTGAAACGTCAGACTTTGATTTCACTGCACCAGTCGACTTGTGCAGTGAAATCAAAGTCTAATGTCTCAGACTAATGCCTCAGTTGTTTGGATTTCATTGTCTTGGGTGGTGTAATGGTTAGTATACTCGAGCACAAATCAGGGAGATGCGGGTTCTATTCCCGTTCGAGGAAAATCAAATTTTCCCATTTCTGTGGTTGTTACATGGAAAAAACAGCTTGATTTGTCTATATTAATTATTCCATATGTTTCCAACTTGATGTAGGCCATCTTAAATTGGTCTTTTAGAAGCAGACACCGCTGAAAACTGACCTCATTTACGTCCCTATTGGTGAACTGAATGCCAGCAGTTAAAAAGTTATGTAGAATGTTACTCAAAAAGAAACCTATCCTTACAATAATTACAATAATGGAACTTACACCTTAGTATTATACAACTTGAAATATTTATTCCGTATTGAATGGTGTAACAATTTATAAAACATACAAAGACTAAGTGCCGAGCTTTCACACTCCGAACGGGAGGCTTTCTCAAGGCCAGTGAACACAAGAATATTTTCGAGAACAACGATAATTTCATAAAGGAAGGATCTATAGAGTGGAAACAGACATGGGAGCCCATGGAAACTCCTCCCATAGAAAGTGGCGTCCCCACGGAGCTAAAAAACAAGCAAAATGGGACGTGACCCCGTGACGTCGGCAATAGTTGCTACGGCAACCCAGCGCAGGCGACAGCAGCGCCACCGCACCATCTTGGAAGACATGCCTTTATTTCCGAAATAACAAAAAAATTACGAAGATGGAAAACAATTTTCACAAATGTTGGCCAATTATGGAAATACAGGCTACACAAATGCCGAGTAAAAAAGATAAGCCAAAAAGCTAACGAAGCCAATAACGTAGATGTCGAAGCAGATGGCAATTGAATACAAATTAGAATTGAAAGTGAAGCAGAGTGGGTATGGAAGAAACAATCAAATGAACAACAGACACGTAAAAACCCAAAAGTTATGAATTCTGTAAGGAAAAGTATACGATCAGTAAGTAATAAGCAAAATAATACCACTTATTAGAACGCTAGAGGAAATGAAAACCAAAAGAATCTTCAACACTGCCGGATAGCAATCCAAAGTCAACAGTGCCGCCCCGGTGGTGCAGTGGTCTAAGGCGCTGGCCTCTGATCATTCGTCCGTAAGGGGTCCGGGTTCGAATCCCGGTCAGGCATGGATGTTATGTTTGTCTTACGGCACTGGCTCTCTCCCTTCCCTGGAACCAGTGACCCTAAATTAGGGACGCGTGACTGCTCTGCTTATAGCCCGTTGAGTTGCTCACGGTGGTCGTTAAACCTCCAAAAATAAAAAAAAATAAAAAAAGTCAACAGTCAAAGTAAAAAAACATGACATTAACGGACATAAATCACGTGGTTCGTGGGGGTTCCCTGGGAAACCAGCTGTCAATAAACTGTAGTTCTGTTTTAGGTCACTGGTGCGCTACAGTCGACTTCATGACGTCATGAGTTTCAGCTTAATACAGCCAGTGTCTTCTCTATATATTCTTCCTTTATGGATAATTTGAAATCTTGGAGCGCGTATCTACTACGTGTCTAGGTGATATTGCGTCTCGCGGAAGGTGGTGTCTCGCGACCTACCTTTCAGACACTCTCTCTCCTTTTCCCCTTAATGTCCTATTGCAGTAGAATCTTCCACGCAGCCGAGAGTTCGAGGGAAGGGCTCTCGTTGCAAGGGTTGGGGTGCATGAATATTTCGACGCTTTCTCTAGTCAGTGTTCCTCTGTAGTCAGTGTACCGAGCGATCCTATTCATGTTTTTCCACATCGGCACGACGTCATATTGGGCTACTTCTTTGCAAAGGGCTGTTTGTGTTTTTCTTGCTTTAATGTCCCTTATGTGTTCTTTTCCCCTAATTGTAAGGGATCTTTTGGTCATTCCGATGTATGATCCAGACAAGCCATCTGGATATTCTAATGGTATCTCATACACCCCAGCTCCAGAATTCACGTCAGGGTCCTTATGTGTATTTGTTATTGCTGTGGCGATGGACATTGGTGATTTAATTCCAATGCGTAATCCATGGCGATTCATAAGGTTCTTAAACACAAACGAAAATTTCGGGATGTATGAAATGGATCCAGCAAACTGCAAGTTGTCGACTCCTGGGCGATGTGTCTTATGGCTCTTGGTTGTCATCTTGTGGGATATGGATTGCAGAGTTCCGAGAATCCAGCAGGGACTCCTTTGTTGATGATATATGTTATTTCTCTGTTCCTCGTTTCTTTGGTGGAGCAAATCGTGATTGCTCTATTGAAGTGGGTACGGAATGCCGCCATTTTATATGAGCTAGAGGATACGGACTTAGGAGGGATGAAATTCGTCACTGTTGTTGGTTTGTAACATACGGTGGATGAAAGAACCTATCCTACTTTCATTGATTTCACGACAGTAGCTTTGATTAATCGACCTGCATAAGCAGAGCTCAATGTGAGGAATTAATAAAGCTTATTGTTTGTTTTGTTTTAATTCCAATTAGTATGTACCGGACTGTTTCTCTGTGTGGTCGTGAGTGATGCGAATAAATGCAATGTATTGTACGTAAATAAATGTATAGCCTCTAATCACTAGTATGATGTCATACGCACAAAGGTCTTGGCATACGGAAGATGCATAGCACAAATTATGTACAAAGAGTACCAGGGTACTTTATTTTTTATAACTCACAGTTATACCACTAACAAGTTCATGCTTTTACTTGAAAAACATTTTCGCTTCTAAAAATGCACTTGAAAAAATTTGGAACAGATGTTCTTGCAGCACATTTATGCATTTGAAATAATGTGTAGGTTTCTTCGCGAAATATGCACTTTTATTTTGATTATTTCCAGTAAAAATGAAATTGCGTTTTTCTCTTCCATGTAGGAAAACATTATTTACGGAAAACGTTTCGTATACCAGTTTTACTTTTCCACCTTGCCCTGTTCTACTACTAAAGGTCGAGGAAGCATATTTGCATCTGCAATCATAATTTCGATGCTATTGCTTTTATTGAAATAATTTTGTATAGGATACCAGTTGCTATAGGGCTGAATAGCCGGAAGGAGAATTCTGTACCAAATATGCGCAGCGGTCGGAATAAGCGAAATGTGGCATTCGTATCTGACTCTGCCTCCAAACATCGTCGAACAGGATGTTCCCACTCTGTGCCTCGCTGAAAGCATGCAACGAATCCTAATGCACAAATACATTTTTGTAAAATCAGGGCACCAGTTGACATAGATGTACAAATACGTCTTTTAAGAACACTGCACCATTTGATATAGTGAAAGCGATCGAGCAGTAGGATGTTTAGTCATTCGTACACGAAGGGAACACTACACCAGCTGCTATGGTGAAAGTATATAGCTATACACCAGCTGCTATGGTGTATAGCTATATACTTTCACCATAGCAGTATGCACTACACCAGCTGCTATGGTGAAATATATAGATGATTCGGTATTTGTCCTCGAGGAGAACTTTGTACTAGTTGCAATGGTGAAGATGTATGAGCGCTAGAACTAGTCGGCATTTTCCGGCAAAGAAAACACGGCGTCAGTTGCCATGGAAAAGGTGTATGCGCACCAGAATGATTCGGAATTTGTCCGCGAAGACGACACGGCATCAATTGTTGTGGTGAACTAGTTCCATGGGGCAGCAGTTGTCATGACGAAGCTCCACAAGATCCAGGATGACTCGGTATTTGTTCACACCAAAACCTCTACTTGATGATTATCTCACCCAACACGTCAAGCCATGGCATGGACACCCGCGATCCACAACGCAGTCTGTGGGTTGCTGGCGCCCATAACGTGGTCTGTATTTACAATACAATTTCCGTTGTAGCCATTCTGAGTTCAGGATACGGGGCTCAAGACCGTTCAGAACTGTTGTCCAGCCTCCCAAAATAATAGTTCTTGTTTCCTCTTACTTTCGGGGTTTAACGACCACCATGGGCAACTCTAAGAGATGTAAGCAGCTACTCGTTCGCCGCCCCGGTGGCGTAGTGGTCTAAGGCGTTGGCCTATGATTATTCGTCCGTAAAGGGTCCGGGTTCGAATCCCGGTCAGGCATGGATGTTGTGTTTGTCTTACGGCACTGGCTCTCTCCCTTCCCTGGAACCAGTGACCTTAAATTAGGGACGGGCGACTGCTTATAGCCCATTGAGTTGCTCACGGTGGTCGTTAAACCTCCAATAAAAAAAAAAAAAAAAAAAAAACCGCTACTCGTTCCAAATTTAAGGTCACTGGTTCTAGGGAAGGGAGAGAACCAAAGCGTAAGTAAAGTTCAAACACCATGCCTCGTCCGTGTTGGCGAAGTGCGTCAATGAGAGACAGAGGCAGAGATTAGATGTTGAGAATGAGTAATGTTACGGGTCTAATTCTCTGTCCTTTGGTAGCTCTGGGTAAATAGAGCAGAGTCTGTGTAGTGGTCACAACACAAATGTTTATCCCTTCTGGCCGCCCCGGTGGCGCAGTGGTCTAAGCGATGGCCTCTGATCATTCGTCCGAACGGGGTCCGGGTTCGAATCCCGGTGAGGCATGGATGTTGTGTTTGTCTTACGGCACTGGCTCTCTCCCTTCCCTGGAACCAGTGACCCTAAATTAAGGACGGGCGACTGCTTATAGCCCATTGAGTTGCTCACGGTGGTCGTTAAACCTCCAATCAAAAAAAAAAAAAATCCCTTCTGACCATTCGTACAAGATGGGTCCGGATCCCGGTGAGGAATGGGTGTTGTGTTTGTTTTACGGCATTGGTTCTATCCGTTTCTTGGAACCATTGGCACTAAATTAGAGACGAGCGACTGCTTATAACCCATCGAGTTGCTCAGAGTTGCCGTTAAAAAAATAATGTTGATCCTTTTGTATGACAGACCGGTAAATGGCTCTATACCTGTACACTAGCATACATCGAGGTGTTTCACAAAATGCCTCACAACACCGAGCTCGAGTGTCATACCGGTAAGACGACAGTACGTAAGAGTGGTATACCAATAAGAAGTTCGTTGATGATTGTGTTATCCCATGTCTAAAGTGAGGCCATGTCAAATTTATTTTTTCATTGCCACAGTTAGAAATAGAGATGTTGTTAATAAACCACAGTTTTTAATTTGAGCCATTCAGCGTAAGTACTTTTCCCAGCTTGAAGTATAAGAAAACGTTCAAAAAAGCATAAAAAAAAAGGAATTATGCGCTATAACAGCTGAGAGATGCAATTTTGTTTTTAAAATAGGACTTTCAGTAGTTGAATGCTAACGTACATTTATGTCATATCGTACTAGACCTGCTGGCCACTGTATTAGAAACTTTCATTTAATACCGGGTTGAACTTCCTTTTGCACGAATTACAGCACGCATTTGGTTTGGCATAGGTTCCACTAGGTGTTGGAGTGTATCTACGTCAACATAATGCCAGGCGTTCACCAGGGAGTCCTCTAACGAGCTCATATTTGACGGAAGGGGACTTTGCTCCTGGATCTGTTGTCCTAACATGTCCCATGTTAGGAAAACAGATCTGAATGGGGTTCATATTCAGGCTTTGTGCTGGCTATAGAAGATAGGTGACGTCACTCTCATGCTCGCTGAACCACTGCTAAACACATATGGTGCGATGGACAGTAGCATCGTCGTCCATGAAGCAGCCGCCACCTGCTGGATAAAATGTCAATATTGCAGGATCGACTTGGAGGAAAATATTCAAATAATCCCTGGAGGGCATCCAACTTTCCTGCAATATAAGTGGAACAGTTCTTTACCTACAGAATGTGCCGCACGCCATGTTGTTACTTCCTCCTGAACCTAGAGTTGTTTTTTAAGACAAGCTCTATCTATTGCTTGATTAGGGCTCCCACTGAACTCTCTACCAACCGTCGGTAAAGAACACGATGTATCGCGACTCGTCGGATCACACAAGGAGGTTGGAATAGATGGAGTAAGGATGACGTCACAAACTTGAAGCACTTTGAGCAGACGAAATTAATGCTCAAACGTCTCGCCAACATGGCGGCGGAGACTGTGATTGACTGCGACTCGTCTCGCCAACATGGCGGCATTGGCTGTGATTGGCTGTGACGTCATGATCGTGACGCTTCGGTGGCTTCAATTTAATTACATTAGGGGAACGTCTGGCCCTTACTCAATCTATTCTTACCTCCTTGGGACCACGTGATGCGTCTCCAGTTTTTCAGTGTTCATTCAGTGTTTCTGACTCCACTGTAGACGAAATTTCCTGTTCTTCGCAGAAATCGGTGGTTTCGGTATAGGCATGCTGCTGATAATACCAATGCTCTTCAATTGCCTGCTCATACTTAGCTGTGATATGGGTCGGAAAAGGCTTCATTGAAAGCTTCGGTCAATTGCTGCGTACAAGGAGCCCTGTTTCTTCGTAAAAAACTTTCTCAAAGACGGCGATCGCGATCTTGACAAATTGTCGTCGCGTCACAATAACGCTTCTTACACAAGCAGTGGGGGTTATTTTTCCACTGTTTAAAGACCCGGAATATCTCACCTTTTGAGAAACTAGTCATCTGTGCTGGTTTCAAAATCGTCGCTCCTGCCAAATGGGCACCCACAATAAGCCCTTTATCGAACTCCGAAACATTCTTTGTTTTTCCCATTGAAAGAAACACTACTCACGATTATTGGCAAGCAGTAGTCTAAATTAGTTGTCTAGATCACGTGGTGACGCACGTGTTCCCGTATTCTGCATATACACTGTGTTAGTGACGTTTACGTATTACTGCACAAAATCTTCCGATTCAGTGACCGGTGTGTGTTTTATACATTTACGAGTCCTCATTTCAAATAGATATAGTCATCGCTCTTTCCACGTTTGTCTTTAATTAACACAGCAACCAAAAAATTGTTATCTGGACACAGCATGGATCGAATCCCAGATCTCTCGATTACTAGCCGAGTACGGTCGTCTTACGCTACGATGGCCAACAATCAATGGCGCAGTATGATCCAGCGGTGCCCGGATAACAATTTTTCTCAAAATTTTATAACTATACTAATAATCCGAAATTTCTTGGCGTAGAATAGAAATAAGACTTTATAAGCTTTCGCACATCAAACAGATGGCTTTTTCAATGAAGGTAGACAGCTAACTGCAAACTGGATAATAAAACGTTTCAACAATTTGAACGTGGTGACTTGACTAGACAATAAATGATAGGCGCAAACGTGATAAATCGAAGAAACGAGGTCACGTTGGTTGGTCACACGTACCATGCAGCATTATTTGAAGAATTGATTCCAAATAAGTGGCAACTCCAGAGAGACGCTATCATTGCAAGCCTCGGAGCTGGTCAAGATTTCCAAGGTTTCGCGAATGGCAGTAGATTTGGGTGTGGAGTATGAAGCTAATTTCTTTACATCACTCCATATAGGATCGGTGGACTTGAACTTGACTTCTCTTGATAGGGCAGTGGTCACTTTTCCGTCCTTTAAACACCTGCCTCACTGAGAAGAGGGGGCTTGTCAATATTTCTCTTAAGCATCATATATAAAGGCGCCGGAGACCTTATGCCGACACCAAGGGCAGCGGGTGGTCTAGAGGTCAGCGTTCGTGACTGCCATGAAGATAACCTCTGGTTCGATCCTGGGCAGGTGCGAACGTTCGAACCACGAAATGCTCGCCGTGGGTCGGATGGGTACGTCAAGCCGTCGGACTTCGGGTACTGGCCCCCCAGTAATAAATAAGGGCGTCTTCCACCCCCTTTCTACCTTGCTTCCGTGTCACTTTTCTATCGGGCACTCTAGCCCAAATCTCCTAGCTTCCTATTTCTAAGGGTTGTTTAAGACTTGGGGTCAGACACTCCCTTCCTAAAATCTTCTACATATGATCTGATCTGATCTATGCAGACACCAAAGTTCATCCTCCTGAGCGAGTTTCTGAGTTGATAGCAAACATTTGGTATGTAGGTAATACAGCCCAAATAGCGAAGTTGCGGCATAGAAATATTAGCACGGTTGGTTCTGTCTTTCTCGATAAAGTTATGCATCTGTTTCGACGTATATCCTGCCTCAGTGACCAATTCGACGATGTATTTTAGTTGGGATTGTCTAGAACGAACATCGGATGAGGCAGCGAATGCTCTTCTAATTTGAGAATCGAAGAAGGAAGTCTTGTAATCAACAGGTCAGAATGAACAGCGGAGCATCAGGTTAGGAACGGAGGTGGGTTTATAATAGTCTTCCGTATGAAGACGGTTGTTGTGCGATTTGCTCACTGAGACGTCGAGATAAAGTAAGATACCATTGTGTTCGAGCTAAATGGTGAAATTGAACGTCGGGTGTATGCAATTTATTTTATCGAGAAAAAACGGGAGAGTCTCCTTTTCGTGTGGTCATATGAAAAATACGTCTTCGGCATATCGTAGCCAGGTGGTAGGCCTTGGGGTGCTGTTGGTGAATATATTTTGCTCAATGGAGCGAAGTATTGCTTCCGCGACGACTGGTGAAAGCGAAGATCCCATCGGAGCGCCATTTACTTGTTTATAAATTTTCCCTCGGAAACTGAAGTAGCTGGAATTTGAGATCAAGTCCATTAATTTGAAGATGCGGAAGCAAGACTTCTGAAAATAAACTGATGAATTAGATATAGCCTCTTTCAATGTTATAATAGCTTCCGATACGGGGATCGATGGGTAAAGAGAATCTACTTCGAAACTGCTGACAACATCCATTTTTCGTTTGCTTTATGTTAATTAAAGATAAACATGGAAAGAGCCATGACTTTGCCTATTTACATTGTCTCAACATATTTGGAAGATTTTACCATTTGTCCTTGCCCATTGGATTTATCCTAATATATAATTTGCTAGAGTCCTCCTCCGTGCCACTTTTTAAGTCGTCATAGCAACTACCGAGAAACACATGTTTGTGTCGTCACGCTTTGCTTTTCGTGTAGGTGATGTCATAGCATACAAGCGCACAGTCTACGCGTATATGACTTTATTTTTTTGTCATAGCAACAAAGAACACAGCTACTGCTGTGACGTCATCTAATCCAAATCATTCTCACATGACGTCAGAGCTACGTTACGTCACACGGGCAACTCTTTAGAGATTCGAAAACTTTACCTCAGGAATTTTGGTTCTATTTCATATAGGGTATATAAATAATAATAATAATAAATTTTATTTTTTGCAGCCTACAATGTAATGTAACAGCAAAAAATAAATTTCATTACTGTTATTGTTTATATACCCTTGATATGCTTTATTACGCTGTTTAACAGAAAAAGACGAACATTTATATTCCAGTGTTCAAACTGTGTTAGCCGCCCCTGTGGCGCAGTGGTCTAAGCGATGGCATCTGATCATTCGTCCGAAAAAGGTCCGGGTTCGAATCCTGGTAAGGCATGGATGTTGTGTTTGTTTTATGGCACTGGCTCTCACCATTCCGTGGAGCCAGTGACCCTAAATTATGGACGGGCGACTGCTTATAGCCCGTTGAGTTGCTAACGGTGGTCGTTAAACCTCCAACAAAAAAACAAAACAAAAAAACTGTGTTATCCGTAACCGTTCCTGTTTAATGTTTTGTTCACATCTTTTTTCCTTTGTTCGAAGTTAGTTTTTTTTTTTTTTTTTTTTCTTTCCCGGGTGTCTGCGATTCGAAGTCATTTAATTCATATTGTGGTTCATTTGTCTCAAAACAACGACTTTGTTTTGCATGAGTTTTAACAACATTACAAATATGCCTCCTAAACGGAAAAAAATCTGCTCAGGAAGTAGCTTCCCAGAAGGAAGCAGCAAAAAGACGAAAGGCGGAGCAAGAAAGGGCCCGTCGGGAAAGTATGTCTGCTGTGCAAAGAGAATGCGATTGGGCTCGTCATCGCGTAGCAAATATAACTCCTCAGCAAATTGAATGAAGTCGGGAACAACACCGAATTGCAAACATGACGTCAGAACAAATGGCACAAGGTTGCGAACGACATCAGATTGCAGACATGTCACAATCGCAAATAATACGCCAGAGGCGTGGTGTTACAATCCGCCGACAAAATCCACGAACTAGAAACCAAGCTGTTCTTGACGCAGTTAACGTTGTAGAACCAAATGTAGACTATCATAACTGTGGTTCCATGGACAATATTTGCGAATTTTGTCATGCAAAACATTTTGCGGCAGAACAGCCATCTGACAAAACTTTTAACGCAATGCTGTCATAAAGGCAAAATAAAATTAGATGCTATAAGATCAGCCCCTGTTATTCAGCAGTTAACGAAAGAACAGCATCAGCATTCGAAAAAGGTCATGGACAGCATAAGATCAATAAATAGCGCATTGGCGTTTGCGTCCATGGGAGCTAACATTGCTCTGCCTCCTGGATACGGCCCCTGTTGTTTCCGAATTAAGGGACAAATTTACCATTGAGCAGGAGCTTTGCACCCGCAGCAAATGGGAACCATAGCAAGTTTGCTCAACTTTATATATTGGACCCGGAAGAGGCTGGTGATCAAAGAATGAGGATTAGGGAAAACGCGGAGTGCAATCCAAGTCTGATTCAAGAGTTAAGCACTTTCATGTCTCAAAATAATCCTTTTGCTGACACATGCAAAGTGCTTTATGATGTTGAACAAGAAAGAAATAATGATGCCGCTCTGCATGGCGTTGAGCAGGCAAAAATAGTTCACTGAAAAGAACAGAGGGAATTGATACAGGGTTCACAGTCAGTGTATACGAAAAATGTTGGCCGCACCGGTGGCGCAGTGGTCTAAGGCGATGGCCTATGATCAGTCATCCAAAAGGGATCCGGGTTTGAATCCCGGTGAGACATGGAAGTTGTGTTTGTCTTACGGCACTGGCTCTCTCCTTTCCCTGGAATAAATAACCCAAAATTAGGGAAGGGCGACTGCTTATACCCCACTGAGCTGCTCACGGTGGTCGTTCAACCTCCAATCAAAAAAAAAAAAAGAAAAATGTTGGTTTCCAGGAAGTGTTGACGAAATAAGAACTACAGGTTTTACAAAACAAATAACAGACAACCCGTCGTATCCAATTCCATAACCGACTGCTTGAGAAACTGTCAGAAAGCTGTGAGCCAACGTCGCCATCTATTGACGTGGAACTCAAAAACTCTAAATAAATGTCAATAATTTCTGTACCATAAATTTTATTTTCCTCGTCATTATAGACGGGCTTCCATTTAGTTATCTATATTTGAATAGCTAGTGCCGTTAGGACCCACCAGATGGAGACGTCTCAGTTCCTGAGCCCATCCTTACGGATTTGTGAAGTCAGATGCTGACAGATAAACACACACAGCGCCGTGGATTGTTGGCCACCGTAGAGTAAAACGAACGCACTCGGCTATTTATCGAGAGATCTGGGGTTCAATCTCAGCGGTGTCCGGATAAGAATTGTTTGGTTGCTGTGCGTTAATTAAAGATAAACGTGGAAAGAGCGATGACTTTGTCTATTTACATTATCTGCTCGCTTTTAGAAGATTTCACCCTCATTGCAAATCTCATGCTGTGAAATTCTAAAAACTGTTGGCTTATGGTCAGTTACCAAATCCAAAAGGAATTTTTATAATCCTGCTCCTAGATAAGTAGCAAGCCATCACCGACATTATGGCTCATTTTATACGCACTCGTCTTTTCCTTTCTTTCTCTTTCTCTCGCTCTCTTTTTTGGGACATCAACTTTAAATAAAGTTTCAGTTTTTTTATGTGGACAATCTTCCGTGAAAATAGCTTTGAGAACAGCAATCACTGCGTTTGTCTGGGAAAATGTTTAACAGAAGAAAGAGAGCATTGTCACAGGAGATCCAAATACTGCATTTACGTCTCTCTGTTGTTTACCCATGAACATTCCCTCAAATGAGTTAATCGCAACTATAGAACCCATATTGTGGAAAATGGGAAAATAAAAAAATCTGTATGAATTGAAAACTTCCATCTAGAACTCTTTCATTCCCGTCTCTAACAGAAGCTTTTGATCGTTTCAGATCACCGTCCGGTTCAGTATCGCTGTACAAAAGGATCTTTCTTTCCGTGAATGGATCTTTTATACAAAGAAACCTTGAAGATGAAAGGACGTATATTATCAGTGGAACCGAGTATCGTCGTCTCCTCATATAAAGTACTGAGCCCTTTATAAAGCCTCTAATGCAAATATTTTTGGATCTGAAACTCTCTTGGGTAGAATGAGCAATGTAATAATATAAGAAAAGTTCACTTTAAAAAAAAAGAAAGTCCAGTAGTTTAAAGCAAAATTCTTAACAATTCCAAGTTTTCGCTTGAGGAATTACCCTTCACTTGATGTTTACTTTTATTTTGGGTGGCGTTAACCCATGCAGAATATTTTTCTGGGCATTCGCGCTGGGGAATATTCTTTTGCATGAGTTACGCCACGTGTTCAAAAAAACATGTTCTTGCTGATATATCGTGGATAAATATTGCTCTATCTAAGATATCAGCATTGTTAAGAAACTATTGAGAACACGGGAATAGTTAAGAATCCACCTCAGATGAATGGGTATTATCTTGTTCATAAAAACAATGCAACATTTGCATAAATCCAACAGCTGTAGTTTCTACTTAAACGGAGAGTTAATTCAAAATTACTCAAGAAACGACTTCCTTAAATCAGGAGAAATCGAAAATAAGGATTGCAAATGCCCTTCCGGAGCAGTGCACAATGTTTTCATATTTCTTTCAATACATCTCTGTCCTGTAGAATTTTTGTGAAGCTACCTGAAATTACTAGCTAAAATTATCATCAAAGCGTGCCATACGGGTGAGTAGTGTTTTATGACAATGGTTTTCTCTCTGTACAGGGTGCAGACAAGGTTGTGTAATGTCACCAAGGCTGTTTAAATATAGAGGAGTTGGACAGAATAATATGAACACCTAGGGAAAGAAGGTTTTACGTACCTAATAGGACTAATTGCGTGTGGGACCACCTTTCGCATTCAAAACTACCTGAATCCTCTTTGAAATGGACATATATAAATCCTGGATGGTGGTTAATGGGATGTTACCCCATTCTTCATGCAGAAACTACTCCATGTCCTATAATGAATATAGCTTTTAACTACTAAGCTAATTATAATGAATATAGCTTCTTCTAAGCTAATGCTTCTTCTAATGCTTGTTGTTTGTTATAACATAAATAAACTTTCCTGCTAGTAGTGTAGTAATAATAATGAACAAGCTTTTAACTGCTAGTAATGTTGTAGTAGTAATTAAGATGAATAAAGTCTTATGCTGGTTGTTAATAATAATCAACTAATGAAATTAACCTAACAGCCAGACAGAGATCTGACAAAACTATGAACTGAGAAAGACGTACTTACTAAGACAATCTTTTATTTGGTAAACTTCTGGCTCTCACATAAACGAAGATCTCTTTATACAACAACAGCTTTCTGACACATAAACCACAGCTCACTCTACGCACATCAACAAAAATCTCTCTCACATAAACAAACGCTCTCTCTCTACAACAACAAACGCGCTCTCTCTCTCTCTACAACAACAAACGCTCTCCCACGTATCGTTGAACGCGCCTATTTATACTGGCTACCACCACGTCATGACTTACACTCATTGCCAGATCTCATTCAGCGGGAGAAATAACATCTCGTTCAGTAAGAAGATAATTTACATAGTAAAATAAAATAACCAGAGATAGTAAAAATCAAAAGGAAAGTGAATCTAGAGTATACGTTACAGTCCTTGAGAGATGGAGGAGGAGGATAACGGGATCTTACTCTGTTTTCCAACACAGATCACAGTGGCTCGATAATGCTTAATCCTGGTGTTTGCGGAGGCCAAGAAAAGTGTGAAGGTTCGTCCTCATGCTCCTCAAACCATGACTGAGCATTCCGAGCTCTGTGTATTGGGGCGGTATCATCTTGATATATGGCATCCCCTGCAAGAAACAGTGCCTGAGCCATTGGATGGAGTTTGTGGGATAAAATGGTTTCATACACCCTACCAGTCATCCGTCCTTTCAAGGTGATAAGGGAATCAGCTGAAAGCCACTACATGACGGCTAAGAGCATGACAGAACCACCACCATGCTGCACTATTCGGAGCAGACAGTCTAGATGATACGCCTCTGACGGCATTCCCACATGTCAACCCGTCCTTCGGTGGGGTATAGTGTGTATGTGGAATCACCAAGGCTGTTTAAATATAGAGGAGTTGGACAGAATAATATAAGACAAGGACCTTATATACAGTATATCGGCTCAACCCTACGGAGACTGCAAACAAGGATTAAGGAACACCAATATAGTGTAAAAGATGGCTCGTCATCGACTGCTTTAGCCAGGCTTTCTTCAGCTGGTACACATTGCCCATGTTGGACAGACGTCTCCTTTCTATTTATCTCTACAACGAGGGAAACAGTGCTCTTTACAGAGAGTCTGCGCATTTTGCATCGAGTGGATACTTGTAGCAATGATGCTATATTTCCCAGGCCTGGAAAACTTTACTGTCCTCGATTCCGGTTTTTACTTCTCACATCGCAGACTCTGCCAATCATTAATGGAACTCTATAGGCCTCCAGTTTCTCATATTACGTTAAAGCAAGTGAACGTTCTTGAATTTCTTTCCTCATTGAGAACGTTTGGCAACGGCACCCATATTTAAATGTGTTTCTGGAACTTCAACTTGGTCTTTAATCTGATGATGTGCTCGTAGCGAGCACGAAAGTACTCATGTTAATTTAACCATGTAAATATATTTTAACTTTTGTGTGTTTTTAGTTGTTAAAGTTTACCCATAATTGGAACCATTCAGCAAGTTTAAACATCGTGCATTAACAGCAAGTTTCTTACCCTGAGTAGTCTTTGTGGCACGAAAACCTTGTTTTGTTATCAATGTGGATTCATCCGACCACATTACACGCTTCCATCATCGGCAGTCCACGTGGTATGTATGCTCCTGGCACCTCTGCCATCGCCGTTGTGCATTCACCCGGGTCACCAGAGGTTTTGCAATTGAAACTCAGCCACAAATATCTTGTTTGTGCAGTTCCCTGCGCACTGTTTTCGTTGACACTAGGGTCTGGAGATGCAGATTCAGCTCCGCACTAATTTTCGGTTCCGTGTTCTTCTTATTAAGGGTAACAAACTTCTTTAATGGTCTCCTGTCTCTATCAGTCGGGGTCGTTTTCCGGCCACTCTTGTGTTTCGCAGACGAGGTCTTGCCACGAACGGGGTATGCTGTCATGACGCTAGACACAGTAGCTCTCGATACCCCTACTAACCTGGCAACAGTTGTCACGGAGGCACCAACTAGTCGACCACTAACAATTAGCTCTCTGTTGAAATCAGTTAGGTCGCTCATTTCGTCATCAGCCTGAAAGAAATTTTGCAACAAAATACTTTAAATGCACTTAAATAGGACCTTGAGGTTCTAAACAAACTATTACAACCAAAACGTGGTGGATATCTTTGCATATTGCGACGTACGCAGCTACATTAAAAGTCACGTCTCTGAGCGTGATGTTCACATTATTCTCTCCATCCCCTGCATGTATGGATGTGTGATGCCATGCACTGCCTCGGATGATTGTTTATTTTAGACATTAGTAGTTTAGGTCCTGGTAATATCAACAAGGTACGTCGCATAAATATAGAGACAGTCGACTTTCCGCCGTGAACTCAATGCGAATATAGGTAGGAAGCTGAAGTGGTACCTAATTAGACATAACCCTACAACAAACGTTTGGATCCGTCGAGATGACCGGATTGTGTGAAAAGAACACCACAAAGTGAAATAGTATAATTTTAGGTGTCTCATAAATATAAAGACTATATAAAGTAGCTACATACAAATGAGATGTACAAATTAGCATGTTGTACGCACGCGCATGGGCCGTAATTCGGTCCAGCCTACAAAAGACAGCGGGCCTGCTGTCAGACTTTCATTTGCCGAAATGCCACGCAACAGTCAACTTTCTGGTGAGGAGGTGCAGAAGATTTGGAGACTGAGAGCCAATGGATTGCCTGTAGCGAGAATTTGTAAAGCCATGGGGAGGAGTAGGGCAGTCATTTATAAGACTTTATCGAAACGGGGTACGTTAACTGCTAGAAAATGGCCTGGAAGGCCTCGAATAACAACCAAACGAGATGATCGGGCCATCATGCGTTTAGTTTCATCCCAAAGGTTATCACTACGTCAAGTTTCTCGGATTGTTGATGTCACCGTCTCAAAGGACACAGTTCATCGACGAATCAAGGAAAGTCGCAACATTGTGCTCCGTAAAATGCGCCGTCTGCCACATCTCACGCGGCGCCACAAGGAAGCTCGGTTGTTATGGGAAAGCAGCCACATGCACTGGACGGACGAGTGGATCACAACTATTTTCTACGATGAGAAAAAGTTCAACCTGGACGGCCCAGACGGTTGGAACTGCTATTGGCATGATTTACGAGGAGAGCCACGCACCTTCTTCAGCACACAGAAAAGAGGGGGATCTGTAATGGCCTGGGGAGCTTTTGCGTTCAATAAGACAACGGATATCGCTTTCCTGCAAGGCAGGAAAAACTACGAAACTATCAGGACATACTCAGCATTGAACTTCTATCGTTTGCCGAAACTCTAGCGGGTATTGATTATCTGTTCCAGCAAAACAATGCCTCAATCCATCGGTCTGCATCAACGAAAAGCTAGTTTGACACTCATCATGTGACCGTAATGGATTGGCCAGCACTCAGTCCAGATCTGAACACTATCGAGAACCTTTAGGGTATCCTAGCTCGTGATGTGTATGCGGATGGACGGCAGTTCTCAAGTGTGGTGGCATTGAAAGAGCAGATTGAACGAAGCTGGTACGCACTCCGTCCAGAACACTTACATCACTTGGTGGACAGCATGCCCAATCGGGTTTTCAATGCTATTCGGAACAAAGGCTCACCTATTCGTACCGGAGGTGCTCATAACTAGTAAGTCTTTGTATTTTTGAGACAGCGTATTTCTATTTTTATCTTGTACTTGGCGTTGGAATCGTTATGCTTCCGTCAAATTATTGTCCAGCTGCGTGTCCTATGCTACGTTTGCTATAAATATGAGGTGTGCATTTCAGCTCGTTGTTGTTTCTTTTTATTCAAGAATTTGTTCTGTCTCTGCAATTATGCGATGCACTATAAGTGCGTATTGCTGGCAGAGAGCGAAAGTGAGTTGCAGAGTATGTTGTACCGGACGTATGAGGTGTGTATGAAATTAAAACTGAGTACAAAAAAAGGAGAAACCGAAAGTTATGGTTTTGAGCGTGGAACTGTTAGTACTGAGTGTTAGATCACTATAAATGGTACAGAGATAGACCAGGTGAATGAATTTCTATGTATACAGGTGTACAAATCCTAAGGACGTACTACATTTTTATCTGTACAAGAAAAACAATACGTGACCGCATAAAATGGGGACATAATAATATTGCCAGCATACAAACACATGAAAAGACACAAAACATGGTTTATAAATGCCGCACAAATTGGTTGTAATCAGTGTTTACGCAAAAGTTACGAATTTCGGAAGGACACAGTTGGCGAATGGATGTACAGTGCTTATCGATAACCAGGCGGACAGACATTTCCCTATGGAATATGTCTACCGCAAACTGCAATGCAGCTTTTACAACGTCGTGGCATGCTAAAAACAAGTGGTCCAAGAAATCCTGAGGGAACTTTGCCCACTTCTCCCTCAGAACACGGATGAGGCCCTGCTTGTTTTCCGAAGGAAGATTTCGAGCTCCAATGCGTCTCCCCATTGAGCCTAGACGCTTTCAATGGGGTTGAGTTCTGGGGAGCGTGCTGGCCAACAGATGTGATAAATATCCTTGGTCTCCAGAAGTGTCTGCACTGCTCTCGTAGGATAAGATGTAGCGGTGTCATACATGAACTGGTAATATTTGCCTATAGCCCCAAGGAATAATCGAACATAACGTAGAGCTTCGTTCCTATATTGTTCGACCATCACAGTCCCATTTTCCAGGAACTGTAGCTCGATGCGTCCATTCATCAGGAGACCGCCCCACACCATGACCCGGCATCCCCATATCTGTCCCTTTCTGGTACATTCTCGCGGTGGTACGCAGTACCATTTTTGCGCCAGATTAACTGACGTCCAGAGTCCGAGAAACAGACTGAAACTACTCTCATCGGTACATTGGTCCATTAATTACCTTTCCAATTTCTGTGGACACGACAGCACTGAAAATGTGTGCTTCGTTGAGCTCTGTATAGAGGGATGCAGACTTAAAGGCCTTCGAGCATATTGCCCTATAATTCGCAGATGACTTGCCACAGTTTGTCGGAATATCTACGTTCATATGCTGGAATGAAGGCGACTCGTAAGCTGACCAGCCGTGGTACGGCGATTACGTTTTGCCATTACACCTAAAAATCTGTCTTAATGCGTCGTTGTAAAGGAAGGGCGACGTCATAGTATGTGTATGAAACACATTCCATTGGTTTGAAAACCTGCACAAAGCTTGGATGTTACGCTATGCGTGATTACAAACTCCCTGGAAACATCACCCACTCGTTGGCAATTTTCCAGCTTCCCAACGTGAAATGATCTATATGATGCGTCTGAGACATAACGTAAATTACACGTTGCACCTTTATGTCTCCAGATTTTCCTTCAGATACATGCTGACTACAGCGCCTTTTGTACCACGTGAACCATGTGGGCACGATTCGAAATTGTGCATTAGCTTTCTACTGAACCTCCCCAGTTATGAAAATTGCCACAAGCTGTTGCGTCTGATTTTGTGGTTGCAATCTTTCGAAATATGTTCGTCCTTGTGTTTCGAACACCAGTGTACGACAGAGAAAACAAATTTGATGGTGGAATTAGTAGGCTCCTGAGTTTATTTTTGAAAGTCGTAGCTAATTTAAAAGAATTTCGCGGGCATTATGGGTTCCTAAAAATATTCCGAATATCTGTGTATTATAGTGTAATTTATTTGTTCCTACTCTGATGCACCACAGTGAATTCTGGGTACTACAGAAGAAACATAGAAATACACTATCTACCAACAAGTAATTGGACACCTGTGATAGCAAAGGAAAACGAAGTTTGTTCACCTTCAATAGTTGGTAGAGCCTCCACGAGCGGCGATTACAGCTGCGACCCTCCGGGGCATACTCTCAACCAGGCGTTGTACGACGGCGAGCGGTATTTTCTTCCACTCAGCTTGGAGAAGACAGGAAAGTTCCTTCACCGATTTCGGACGGTGGGGGCACCCCTTAAGTCGACGCTCCAACTCGTCCTAGTAGTGCTAGATAGTGTTAAGGTCCAGGCTCTGCGCAGACAAGTCCATTCGATTTACCTCATTGTCACTATACCAAGCCATGGTGGACCTCGCAAAATGACAGGAGGCATTGCCATCTTGAAAGTAACATCGGTCCACCCCGTAAAACTGCCACAACGTAGGAAGCGCATGGTCATCCAAATTGGGGCAGTAGGTCTCGGCGTTGATTCTACCAGGAATTGCGAACAAGGGTCCCGTGCCATACCAGGAGAAACACCCCATAGCATAATTACGCCGCCGCCAAACTCCACAGTTGGCACAATACATTCCGGCAAGAGGTGTTCTCCAGGCAGACGCCAAACCCAGACCCTGTCGTCCGAACGGTACAGGGTGAACCTTGATACGTCGCTCTAGAGAACCTGTTTCCACTGTTCAACGGTCCGCTGTCGACGTTCTTTGCTCCACGTTAGCCGAGCAGCACCATTGGACTTGGTGATCAAAGGCTTGTGGGTGGCAGCACGTCCATGATTACCGCGCTGATGGGCTTCCTTACGGATGGTATTCATCGTAAGAACACTCCCGGATGCCTGTTGAAACTCCCCGCGGATGTGGCCCATCGATTTGGTGCGGTTCTTCCGAATTTCTCTGCCCAGCACCCGTCTGTCTCTACCTCCCAGTTTTGTGGGTCTGCCGGGTCGGGGCACATTCCGACAGTGACCTCTCATCTTCCACTTGCCAATCACGTAGGCCACTGTCGATTTTGGGTACTTCAACTCGCTGGATATGTCACGTATGGATCGGCCATTTCTGTGGTACTCGACGATTACACCTTTCTCGAAATCAGAGAGCTCCGAACTGCGTGGCATCTTGCATGCGACTGGTTGCGTTGTTGTTTTCCACACGATATTTAATGGATGCGGCCGTGACGTGTATCACAGACCGCAGATATCGTCGATTGCAGGGGTGTCCAATTACTTGTTGGTAGATAGTGTAGTTCCTGCAGTTCGTATAGTCCTTCTTACCCGAACCTAGCGAATTATTATTTTCTGTCTTTTTGGACACTTCCCAGTGAACACCTTCCCTCAATATTTACTTAAATCCTCAAAGCTATCTGAAAAGTATGCCTCAGTAGAAGCTGTTTATTTGGTAGTCATCATATTTATTTATTATGGATGCCATTTAATGAATCAAGGAAATCTTGGCGTTCCGCTTTGTACACTCGTGCCGTAGGTCATTCGATCTAGGACCATTCTGCATAATTCCCTACCATCGCCTTCTGGTGCTACTGACACAACTTTACACCGTGGAAGCAAGTGTGAAAATTGTACGAACAGCCATTTTTTACATCATCTGCTTGCGGTGAGTTGTGAGGTAACTACTCTCTGAGAGTAGAGGAATCAGTGCTCCGATTTGTGCTGTGGCTCATTTCGTAAAGTATGTAGTGTCGGCTGGCCACGAAAGACGGCTATCAATTCACAGCACCCGATACACTGTAGTAGTAATACAAATGTTAGCCTACTGCAAATACTCAAGAAACGCATATAGCGTATTAAATCCGTTTACTTTTATATCGTAATAAGCACAAAGATTCGCCAAGCTTTTGCACTCCACTTGGAGGCTTTTTCAAGGCAATGGTAGACACAAAAATGCATGGAATTGGAACACGTACGGAAAAAAGATGATTTTTGAAAATAGAGTGGGTGACATCACGAGCATATTACATGAAAGTTTAGCATGTAATTAAACGGCGCGGGGCGACGTGTTCCCGTCTTTTAATAACGCATGCCAAAGTAGTTCAGTAGAGATCATATCATTGCATGCTACTGTGCTAGAGAGGATTTTGACAGTTTCCCTGATGGCAGTCTACTTAAAGTTCGTGTAAGGGGCAATTCTTCTAATAATATTCCATACTAGAGCGGCCGATGAATGCATGACTTCTCTGGCTAGGGCTGTGTTCTGCATGTCCTGATTGACACTTCCCACGTGTTCTTTGCGTCTAGGGTTCAAGGATCACTTTTGCCGCCCCGGTGGCGCAATGGTCTAAGCGATGGCTTCTGATCATTCGCACGGAAGGGGTCCGGGTTCGAATCCCGGTGAGGCTTGGATGTTTTGTTTGTCTTACGGCACTGGCTCTCTCCCTTCCCTGGAACCAGTGACCCTAAATTAGGGACGGGCGACTGCTTATAGCCCATTGAGTTGCTCACGGTGGTCGTAAAACCTCCAAACAAACAAAAAAAAAGGATCACTTTGTCAATCCGATATATATCTCTTTTGAGTTGTCAGGATATACCAACCGGATAGCGTACACACATGTCCTATCTTTTTCACACTGTCTCTCCTTGCAGCTTGATACTATATGTAATAATGGCGTAGGGACTTCATTGGTATTAATATGTTGTACCATGAACTGCCAGAAAAACTGGTACAGACGAGCTTATGCGAAATACATAGCAACGTCACCTATGCGCGTACTCGGTTGGTTCCGCCAGTGCGTATATAAAGCGATAGACATTCTTGCCAGCTGTCAGAGCTATTTTCGGCCTGAGAATGACAAGTAATAACGATTTAAGCGATTTTCAACGCGGTATCATAGTTGGCGCTCGTGAAATGGGCCATAGTATTTCGGAGGTAGAAACGAAGTTCGGATTTTCACGGACGACCATTGGAAGGGTGTAACGTGACTACAAGAATTCCGGCAAAACCTCCAACCTACGGTACCAGTGTGGCCGTAAAAAGGCATTAGGTGAACGTGACCATCGTCGGCTGTCAGGAATTCTTTCACGCGATACACGTGCAACACCCTAGCAGGTATCATCGGAATTCAATGCTGGAGCCTCAGCAAGCATCAGCGTCCAGACTGTGCAACGTACCCTGCACGATATAAGCTTTGGGAACCGACGCTCAACTCGGGTCCCCTTGATGGGTGCACGACACAGAGCTATGCGCCTCACTTGGGCACGGCAACACCGCCACTGGACACTTTATGACTGGAAACAAGGACCCTGGTCTGACGAGTCGCGTTTCCAACTGTATCGGGCAGATATAAGGATTCGTGTGTGGCGCAAACCCCATGAAGCCATGGATCCCTCCTTTCAACAGGGAACTGTATCGGCTGGTGGGGGGGGGGGCGTAATGGCATGGGGTGTGTTTAGCTGGACTTCACTGCGATCCCTAGTACGTCTACAAACGTCTGTGACCGGCCAACGCTATGTGCGCTTCCTTTCTGACGAGGTACACCCGTTCATGTCCTGCAGTCATGCCGATTGGTTCGGCCTGTTCCAATAGAACAATGCACCTCCACACAAGTGTCGGGAGGCCACATTATGTTTAAAGGAGCATTGATCTAAGTTTGCGGTGTTGCCATTCCCACCGAAGTCCCCAGATCTGAACGTGATAGAACACATTTGGGGTGACATGCAACGCGCTATCAAACACAGGAATCCGAGACCTCGGAATAAACCCGAATTGTGGAACGCTCTGCAGGAAGTATGGTGTGCATTGTCTACAGCATATTTCCAGAAGCTAGTGGAGTCTATGCCCAGTCGTATTTCTGTAGTCCTGCGCTCCCGTGAGGGACCTACCAAGTATTATACTGGTGTAACAGTTTTTCCGCACTTTAGTGTATTTGCGTAACAAATTCTTTAATCAATATTCAAAGCCTGGGACATATGTGATAGATCCTAGAAGTAAAGTACACGTAAAGAACACTAGATGTAAAGAACACGTGCGAAGTGTCGACCAGGAAATGCAGAATACAGCCCTCGCCAGAGAAGACATGCATTCATCGGCCGCTCCAGTATGGAATAGTATTAGAAGAATTGCTCCTTACACGAACTTTAAAGCGATTGCCATCAGTGACACTGTCAAAATCCTCTCCATAAAAGTAGCACGCAATGACATGATCTCTACTAAACTACCAATGGTTTGGCATGCGTTATTAAAAGACGGGAACACGTTGCGACGCACAATTACGTGCTAACATTTCGTGTAAATATGCTGGTGATGTTACCCACGTCATTTTCAAAAATCCTCTTCCTTCCCTACGTGTTCCGATTCCCTGCGTTTTTGTATCTGCCATTGCCTTGAAAAATCCTCCCAGTGGAGTGCAAAAGCTTGGCAAACTTTGTGCTTATTACTCCATAAAAATATACGGATTTAATACTATATATGCGTTTCTTGAGTATTCACATTGTGGTGTATTAAAAATAACGTTAGCCTACTGTAATATTTCCGATGTCCTTAAACTTTGCATAAGGCCAATCGTAACTGTGGTCTGATCTCAATACGACAGTCAGTGTAATGGGTTACCGTAGGAGAGAAGTAATCTTGACGGAGCTCCGCAGTTCTCGCTTTGTTCTAGGATAAAACTGTCTCTTGTAGTTAGCAAGTTGAATCAAAAGTTCGTCCCATTTTGAGCTGCGCATAATACTGATCCTCCATTCCTGCAGTCATGGTAACGCAATGATGTGAAATACACGAGGCTGATTACGTTAATTTGGCACAGAACCACATTGCGTAATCAGGTAAGTAGAGGATAGAAATCGATACATGTGCTGTTCCTATGCACCTACATCATTATTCAAAACAACAAACCGGTTAAAGGCGGCAGTAGCGAAAAACATTTTTGAAGTTGAAGCCCAAGAAACAGTGGACAGGAGCCCTGCACGAAACTGGTTGTGAGGTTTCAATGCTGGGGAAATAATTCACAACCCAGTCACCAGTAAACAACAACTGGTAACTGAGGTGGGGTCTTCCCAATCTACATTTATTCGTTACCTGAACCAGCTTGGTTTCTCCTAAAGGCGACATCGAATCGTTCCTCATGAATTGTCTCTACAGTAGGCGGAACAACGTGTCACTCTCGCTTGCAGATTACTATCAAATCCACATGATGATTGTTTCTGGCGACGTCTCTTCCCAGGAGATGAAAAGTGGATATACTTTCGTCATCCTACCATTAGAAACCAGTGGCCGAGGCCACGCCAACATGCTCTGCCAGTGGTGCAAAGAGGGCGATTCGAGAAGAAAGTCATGCTGTGCATTTGGTGTAATTGTGAGCGTTTTTTGCACTGGGAACTTGTGCCACATGGTCAGACCAGGGAAGGAACCTCTATGCCAAACAGCTGCAGCGGTTCCATGATGCTCTGCATCAACACTACCTAGCCCTCATCAATGAGAACCGGGCGTTGCTGCAAGTAGATAATGCCCATGTGTATCCTCCTTGGACTTTGGAAAATAGTGCTAAAGAGAAACCCTTGTGCATCAGAGAGAAAAAGCGCTCGACATTTTTACGACTCATTGCTTTGGAGTCGGTACGAATTATTTTATGGTGCATGTATGTGTGATAAAATGAGTTTGTTGGGGTGAATATAAGGGCTCTTGGTTTTTGAGTTGGAAAGAGAGAGTATTGGCTGTTTACCACGGTAAGAAGAGACTACCGCCAAACACTAACAAAAGATAATGGTTAATTAAAGATGGAGAAAGAGTGGTATGATGATGTAGAATTACTTTGTATTTAGAAAAAAAGGAGAAAAATGCCAGGAGTGTAAGGAATCATATGTACTGTTGAATTCCAAAAAGTGGGTAACTCTAAAAAAATGTAGGTTGCAAGATTCTAAGAATTTGAAGTGGATTTCCCGGAGGATCCATAGCAACAGCAAGAATAGGGCATCTGGCATGGGAGAAGTATAGGAAGCAGACAGCACGGGAAGCCCAGGACAAGGTGTTAGAATGCAAGCCTCTCATTGGCTGTGCAATGTCAAGGTGCACAGGAAGTTGATAGGACGCTAGAAGTTAAGATTTGTGGCGGGACTTCTCGAATAGCTTTTGTTGAGAGTGGAGGTCAGGTCATTAGGATGAATTTTGAGATCTAAAATTTGGAGCGCTTAGCTGCGGCTGGGACGCTGGAATGGAGTTATACTAACTGCAGTTAGTATTTAACTTTGAAAGTTAAGAATTGTGCTAGATTGCGGCCTAGAACACCAACATACGTAGATAATTATGAATGCTTTTCACACATCCTGTCTACACGGACTGTAGCTGTATTGCCATTACCTGCAGCTGTATTTGACTGAAATACCTGTGTGCCTATGCTAATGTAAAACACTAAGCTGTGAGTGTATCACGTCGCTTCACAACTCTAAAAGTAAGGTGCAAGCTGTCATTTATGCACCGGCATATACAAATCCTGCACTGTGAATCATCCATCATTGTACATAATCATCAACCACCACATCCTGTAACGGAATAAAGTGTGTTTAGTAATAGTACCAGTTCTGGTCAAAAATGGCTTGTGTCCTTCACCATGCCTCTGAAAAAGTATAATCTGAATCAGATTGTCCAGGCCATACTTTCATTCTGGACTGGTGGCAGCGAAAATTAATTGCACAAAAATACGGTACAAAATTCTATCCAAATGCATACTTGATAATATGTAAAAATATTTATCACCAATAACAGAAACAAATCTCACTAATTAAATTAAGAAAGCAGAACTATAGCAATTATGACAAGTGGAACAGAAGAATTGGTGAAGAAAGAATAAAAAAACTACAGTGATAACTATTCGATGATATTGCGTGGATCCACGGAAGGGAACCAGAATAGTACACTAAAACATCATATAGTTTATCCATCAATAAGGAACCTGCAACTTTAATTACACTCAATGAAATTAAGAGAACATTTTTGTTTTATATTTCAAAGCGTTTAATTTTCTTACACCCCCATGATTTGCATATTTATTTTGACTGCTTTTACGTTTTAGCATGGAAAAATTATTCGCTAATCAAGTAAATTAAAAACGTGTCGGCAAAAGCAAAGAACAACTTGTATTCGTGGAAAACATTAGTTTGTACAGACACCTGACAAAAAATTAGTCGTTTCCAGAAATTTACTTTTAATACTTAGTTACATCACCACGTGCAGAAATCACAGCATTAATTCTTGCTAGAAGAGATACAACAAGATGCTTTAAATAACTTGTCAATTTTTTGATCATTCTAAGAAGAGTTTGTCTTGCAATTCATTAAAATTCTGGGATGCTGAAGTTTGGTTTTTACATTTCGTTCAAAGTGGTGACATAAATTCTCGAAGGGATTTAGTCAGCCAGTCTATGTGTCCCAAAGTTGTATCATGCTCTTGACACGAATCCATAATGGGTTTTAGCTCCATGAATCCTACAGTTGTCATCCCGGTAAATCCGATAAGTTACTTGATGAGAATCCTGCAAATATTTTGCAAAAGGAAACATAATTGTCTAAAATTTCTCTGTAAGCATCTAATTCATCGTATTCTTTACTTCTGCTAGTGGGTCTAATTCACAACCATTGAAACAACCCCACAACATTACAGACCCACCTCCTTTAAAAAGAACTCTTTGAACACACTCAGGATTGAATGTTTCTTTAGACCCCCTGTTGACCCTATGACTTGATTCATTTGAGTATAGGCAAAATATGAATCCATCAGACCACATGACGGCCTTCCACTGATCAGCAGTCCATGTCCTGTGAGCTTTGGCACACCTTAATCGAGTTTTCTGTGATAACATCGCTTTCAGTCTTGCAACTCTATTCCAGATATTCATTCGATGAAGTTCCTTACGCAAATTTTTGCTCAAATGTAGACTTGTGAGGTTCATTATTAGCAGATTGGAGGAGTTTCTGTATTGTTATCTGTTTTCGTTGACCAAGTGCGAATTTCTGCGCCGGTCACGACTTGTAAAAATTGTGTTTCCTCCATAGTTTTTCTTTTATTTTCAGTCGAGTTTGACTAACACTAATCTTTATGAAAACGTAAAGCTTTCTTTTGCTAATACCTGCAAAGTCAACAACTTCCTTGATGCTATGTCCTTTTGACCAGCCAAATGTTATGACATCTTTTTGCCAGTCACTTACATCTGACATTTCTCCTGGACGAGTGGCAGTCCCTGTGGTCTCAGCAGGGCAGCAATAAGCTGCTTTCTATCAAACCACAGATCGGACTCTGGAAGTCTAGTTTGCGGAAGAACCGTCGTGAGGAGGTTGTTCTTGCGCGTCTCCGCATTGGGCACTGTCGTTTTACTCACCGCTTTTTGCTGTGTGGCGACAGTGCCCCGATGTGTGAGGCGTGCCAATGTCGTCTCACCGTCCTTCATGTTCTGTGTACTTGTGTTCGTTTTTGTGATCATCGTTTTCGTTATTTTCATTCCCATTTGTTGGACGAAGGAGCAGCTACGCTGCAGACTCTCCTTGGTGAGAACTGCGATCTGACGGCAGTGTTCGCATTTTTTACAGAAATTGACTTTTTTAATCTTATCTAGTTTTACCGCTTTCATTTCCATCTTTCACTTTTACCGTTTCATCCTGTTTTTACCCTTGTGTACGTGTTTTACTGTTTTTGTTCTATTTTGATGTCTTTTGTTTGGCGCTCTTTGGCCACCCATGGCCCTTGCGCCATTAAAATCTACTAACCAACCAACCAACCACTTACATCTGCCCTTCGATCCATTGATTTTATTTTTACAAAAATTTCAGCTTAACATTTGGCCTATAGAAAAAAATAATACTTATTTTGTTAATACCCTTCGACACGTGCTTTCGACAAGGTGTTTTGGAACACAGCTATAGGTATGCGCTTCCATTCAGTACACTATGCTGCCGCTAACTGTTGCTTAGTAGTAGGACTTGGTTCCAAACTCCTAATGCGGCGCTCTAATTAATCTCATAGGTGCTCTATGGTATTAAAATCATGACTCTGTGCTGGCCAGTCCGCACATGATACGGAATTATCTTTAAATCACGCCGTAACAGTCCTTGTTTTATGGCTCGGTGCATTATTATGCTGGTACCCATAAGGCTGGGTTGCATAGTATTGCCATAGAGTTGGTAGGGCATAATTGTCCAGAATATCGAGGTAGACGTGCTGGTTAACATATAACGAAGTAAATTTCTCCGTCATTTTTGGTCTACGCCGGGATTCGAACCCGAGGCCGCTTATTCCGGAACAAGTCGCTCTACCAACTGAGCTACGCAGACATTTTATTCTGATTCCTATCTGCCTTTATGTCGTGTGCGTCCTTCTGGCAGGTACGTCACATCTCGCCCCCCCCCCGAAAGAGGGCCGAGGGCATGGCCCACGGGTCAGCCGTGACCATGAATCGTTGCAGGCAGCCATCCACTGTAGAACGTGCACTTGAGAACTCCCAGTCAATCTGCTGTGTGGAATGCAACATCACACATTTTTATTTTTCAAAGCGCTGGAGAAGGAATTCTCTGATTTTTCCTATCTCGCGGTGTGGAAATAACATCACACCAATGCGAGATTTTGAACGGTCGGGTCATCCGGATAGTTCGGGCGCCATTATAACGAAGTAAATTTCTCCGTCATTTTTTGGTCTACGCCGGGATTCGAACCCGAGGCCGCTTATTCCGGAACAAGTCGCTCTACCAACTGAGCTACGCAGACGATTATTCTGATTCCTATCTGCCTTTATATCGTGTGCGTCCTGCTGGCAGGTACGTCACAAACAGTTTTATCCACGATAACCAATGGGCCGGGACCATACCATGAAAAACACCCCGACACGACTAAACTGCCAGCTCCAAACTTGACCGTAGGAACAGTACACTGTAGTAAATAGCGTTCCCCCGGCTGCCGCCATACACAAACACAGCCATCAGACTAATGGATCGTGTATCTGAATTCATCAGTCCATAGGACCCGTTTCCATTGATCAATGGTCCACGATAAATGTTCTTCATAGAATGATAAACGACGAGTAGCATTCCGAGTGGAGATGAAAGGCTTATGAGCAGCCGCACGACCACGATAACCCATGGAATGGAGTTCTCTGCGAATGGTGCGTGTGCATACCGCGGTAACATCATTTTTACTCACCTGTACACTGAGGTCTTGTGCAGGACTCCGTCGATTAGCTGTAACGACTCTCCTGAAGCTTTGACGTCCTCTATCACTGATTTTCTTTGATCTGCCGGTACGTTTTGCTGCTTCAGGCACGCCATGTGTTTTCCACCTATTCAGTACATCCAAAACACTTGACTTGGGTATGTTTAAACGCCTCTCGGTTTCTCTTGTGGACTGATATAACACCCAACAATCTTTCATTTCTCAAAGTCAGTTCTCTGCCGTCGCGACGTTTCTTCTCAACCTCACAGTGAGATATGATCGCGGTCAGCTACAGGCTTGTTTTTGTACCGTTTGCAGCTCTACCTCTCAAATTAACAACGCAGAGGAACCGTTCATTTGCTTTTGAAGGGATCTCCGGTGACTATTGTCAATATAGTGTATATCACATTAAACAATCGCATATATTGCTGCACGAGACTAATGTTTTGTCTGGTGTCTTTATTTGAACAAGAAGCCACCCCGAGATAACCCTTCTTTCTCCGGGTATGCGACCTAGCTACGGGCCTGGATATGATTGAATAATATCTTGCTATCATTGAATAATTTTACTGTGTTTAGCTCGCGCAAATTTCCGGTGAGACGTTAAGCTGTCGTTAGAGAGGGCTTCTCGCCATAAATTTAATTCTTAATAAACAGGGCTTGAAATATTTCAGCCTGAGGCTTTGACGCCCTCTATCACTGTGGCGCAGTGGTCTAAGCGAGGGCTCGAAACCCGGTGAGGCATGGATATTGTGTTTGTAGTACGGCATCGGCTCTATCACTTCCCTGGAACCAGTAGCCCTAAATTAGGGAGGGGCGACTGCTTGTAGCCCATTGAGTTGCTCACGGTGGTCGTTAAACCTCCAATAAAAAAAAATCATGCTGGTTCATCAGTCAGCCAAACTCAGTGTTCTCTTTCTAGAGTAGATGTTGCAAGAATCCTTCGATATTTTAGAACTTTCCTAACAGCTCTGCGGAAATACGAATTCCCGTGTTTTCCCTTTGACTTACGACAGCAATTGGATAAGCAGCAGCTCGCGGGGCGCATGTGACTCCTACACTGCTTATCTTTTCACACATTTTGTGGGGGAATCCTTCAACCGGGCTAGCGGCTTCTTGCTTCGTGTTCCTTGTTAAGCGCCCCGTTCCTGGATGTTTATACCCACGGTATTCGCTGCCCAATTTTTTCCGCAAAAAACCGGTTCCTTTTTTTTTTATTTTTTTTTTTGATTGGAGGTTTAACGACCACCGTGCGCAACTCAATGGGCTATAAGCGGTCGCCCGTCCCTAATTTAGGGTCACTGGTTCCAGAGAAGGGAGAGAGCCAGTGCCGTAAGACAAACACAACATCCATGACTCACCGGGATTCGAACCCGGACTCCTTTCGGACAAATGAGAAGAGGCCATCGCTTAGACCACTGCGCCACCGGGGCGGTAAAAACCGGGTTCCCTTGCTGCCACATAATCGCGCATCACTTCTGTGAATTAAAATAGGGTTTATTATGCCGCCCCGGTGGGGCAGTGGTCTAAGCGCTGGCTTATGATGATTCGAAACCGAACCTGAATGCTCTGGTTATGAGCATTCAGGTTCGGGTTCGAATCCCGGTGAAGGATGGATGTTTTGTTTGTCTTACCGCACTGATTCTCTCCCTTCCGTGGAACCAGCGGCCCTAAATTAGGGACGGGCGACTGCTTATAGCCTATTGAGTTGCTCACGATGGTGGTAAAACCTTCAACCAAAAAAAAAAAGTTAGTTAAGAAACTGACAGTTTTACTGTCTAACTACAGGCATAATAACGTACAAGTAATTGCCAATTGAAAATTAAACTGGTCTACTAAATTTTTTACTCGTCTGTTAAAATCTTTCACTCGTCACAGACGAGCAGACAAACGCAATTTTCAAGTCCTGGTAATAACGAACTTCCATTGAATTTTAATATGGCTATACCAGCTCTGAAAATTCCAATGTTTGTCGCATTATCGGAAAATGAAATGAAAAGAAATACGTAGTTCCCTTCCCTTTTTTTTTTTTTTTTTTTTTTTAGTCTATCTTACTTTCTTTTCTGCCACTGCCGTCAAGAAACCTCGTTTTAGGCGTTAGAATATGAGGAAGAACGATACCCATTCAGCTAATAGAGCCGAATTCAGGAAAAGTTGTTCCACGAAATTACGGAGAAAAGAGACCGTGTGGTTTACTGAACACCAGAATTACGAACTCAAATGCGACTCCGGCGTTCCGAGTTGGGAATATGTAATCCTTCGTGGTCACGTTCACCAGATAAGAATATTGAACACGTTTGAAAGAGAATTCAGGCCAAAATGGCTTCCCGATGTCAGCGGCAGATTCGCACGTGACATGATGACGATGCCACTTGGAAAGATGCCGTGACCGTGAATTTGGGGCGGGGAACTGATGCCACCGCTGTGTTGAGATCAAACGAAATAAAAAGAAAACTGCTGCAGGGAAATAACATACGAACTGATTGCCAGGTGCACACAAAGATGCGATCGGAATTCCGCTTTTTTTTTTTTTTTTTTTGTGCTTTCTGAGAGGCGTCTTGATCGAAAATCAATCCTACTGTTACTCACAGTGGGAGAAAAGACAAGCTAAAAAAAACCTCTAAAAGTGTATCATCTGCTATTAAGACAATCTGATTTACGACTAAGTTGAAAATGAATTGATCTGCCTTTTGAAGCCTCGAACTCTTAGTAATTCATGTGAAAGTTGGATTAGAGTTCAAGACATTTATGGTCAGCTAAATAATTCGCTCACCACCGGACGAGAAAAAGATGAAAAAAAGAAAAAAAAAGGTTTGGCCTAAACTTCTTTATGGAGAACATGGGAATACATCATGTATTCCCATGTACTTCCATATTAATCACGGCTAAATCTACAAGGTGTCCCAACTAAACGTAACACGGGCTGGAACAGTGAATGAATAAAATAGAGTATAATATTGCTGTTCATATATTGCAAGGCATTTTAACACTATGATTACATCAGTATTGTCACGTCGTCAACATAAGTGCTGAAAATGTTTTCCCGCCTAATTACTGCATAGTAAGGTTTTCTTGAGCATATCGTGCAATTTATCCATCGTGATGCTCTTGATAACTCTTGTGATACTGGTTTTTAACTTATCTAGCATGTGTATCGATTAGTTTCATACACTTCGCCTTTAAAGACCCCCCAGCCGCCCCGGTGGCGCAGTGGTCTAAGCGATGGCCTCTGATCATTCGTCCGAACTGGGTCCGGGTTCGAATCCCGGTGAGGCATGGATGTTGTGTTTGTCTTACGGCACTGGTTCTTTCCCTTCCCTGGAACCAGTGACCCTAAATTAGGGACGGGCGACTGCTTATAGCCCATTGAGTTGCTCACGGTGGTCGCTAAACCTCCAATCAAAAAAAAAAAAAAAAAGACCCCCCTCCCCGCCCCCCCAATACACTGATGAGGCATTATATTATGACCACCTACCTAATAAGCTGTAGGATCCCCTTTAGCCCTCAAAACAGAGGCCACCTGGCGAGACATCTATTCGATGAAATGGCGATAGGTATCCTGGAGTATCTGGTACCATAATGTCAACAGCAGGTCCTCCAGTTCCCGTTCATTTCGGAGTGGTGGTGATGTATAGCGCGAACCTGCTTTTCTAAGTCGAACCACAAATGTTCAATTGGGTTCATGTCAGGAGACTTTGGAGTCCAGGGCATTAACAGAAAGTGATCAGCATGTTCCTCAAACCACCCGTTGACGATTCTGGCAGTGTGGCATAGCACATTCATTATCCTGTTGGTAATAACCAGCAGGGAACACAGTTGCCATGAATGGATGAACTTTGTTAGCAACGATGTTCAGATACGTGACGGCTGTCAGGTATTGTGCTATTCAGATAAAGGGGCCTAAAATGTTCCAAGAAAACATCGCCCACAGCATGACACCGCCGCCGCCGGCCTGTTTCCGCACAACAGGTGCCATAGCCTCCGTTGGTATTCGGCGTATTTGCGCTCGGCCGTCTAAGTGATGCACCAGGAATCTTGATTCGTCGAACCAGGCTACTTTCTTCCAATCATCCGCGGTCCAATCTCGATCTTGGACCCATTTTATCCGTTGTTGGCGATGACGTGCAGTGTGCATGGGGACCCGACTGTGTCTTCGGCTACGCATGCCCATTCGCAGAAGGCTGCGATGAACTGTGTGCAGTCACACATTGCCCTGATCCCCACTGGTGTAGCTGCGGCTGATTTGTAGCAACTGTATCCCTCTGTGAACAATGCGCGACTGTCTGCGTTCCCCTCCGGCATCATTGAGCTTCGGACGACACATGAGTGGACGACGGTTCGTCGTTTGGCCATCTGTGCGCCACTTTCGGCACGTACTCACTACAGCGGCATGTGAACAACCCACAAGCCGCACCGTATCCAAAATCGTAGTTCCTTGGCGCCGTGCCATCACAATTTGTCCGTTTTCAAACTCCGATAAAACGTCAGCTTTTCTGATTCTGACTCAGAACACTCTACTAACCGAAAGCCTGTCCTCGGGCTGTATATATACTGCTTTGTGAACTTCACCTGCGCTACCGTTCGGTCTCCAGGCGCGCTCATTTCTCTAGGCTGGAAGCGGTCATAATGTAACGGTTCATCGGTGTAAGTCACACGTACTAAGAGGTCAGGAAAACAAGGGGGCCACAGTTCAGTATGCCCGGTAGCCCCGTTTTGTTAAAGTATTCCTACAGTTTATCCTCTTCTGTTAACTGCTCAATGAACACGTTGAATGAGTCTATACACTGCTCTGAGTTAATGGTGAAGAATATGGGTCTAATGGTTCTGCTGGCGGACAGTGCGCACCACACCACAATCTTTTCATGGTAGAGTGGAGTTTGGAACATTTCTCTGGTATTCACAGATGAATAATATAATATTTTTGGCTGTTCGCATAACCGGAGAGATGGAACCAAGCCTTGTCCGACGTTAAATACAGATCAGGATCCGTAAGATCTTGTGCAATTTCGTTGTGCATCCACTGACATTATCCCAGTCTTTTAGTGGTATCTGCTGGGAGTAGCACTGGAACACTCATTACTTTGTACCGTTTAAACTGCAACGCACGAACTACATGATGTCAAGACACATGTAGTTCGTGCGTCGCTGAACACTGTACGTCGCCGGTCAGTAGCATTCTGCGTTTATCGCTGCTGACACCTGAGCAATCGAAGCCGACGATAGTCAGGTGTTAATGGTACAAAATGTAAGGACCGTCGAGGGTTCAGATTCGCCACCGCCTGGCGTCTGGAAATGGTTCTGGCGGACACAGGAGTCCATTGTACAGCCTCTACATGTCTCTGGATATTGGACAAGAACGTCGTTGCATCTGCGCGTGTCACCCTCACGATCCAACGATCCTCTCTTCTGGTGGTGTGCCTGGGTCTTCCAGAGCCAGTCCGCCGTGTCCAATGCTCCCAACACGATCGTACCGTAGTGTCCGACCAGCTCAAATGGCGGCCGATTCGGCGCGCCGGCTACCCTGCCTTTCTCATCCCGACGATACGGCCTCGTTCAAACGCAGTCAGTTGCCAATACGCACATGTACGGAGGTTCCTCGGCATGTCTTCCGCTCAGGGATCTCATCTGGCTCATTACCGTGCACTTCGGCACGAATGTGGACAGTATTTCTTATTTTCTTGTAGGACTTCCGTCCACAGTGAGTAGAGTTTAGGTCCCAGCCACCTGCAGCGAGATCGCCTTTTGGGCAGGACACAGAAACGGAAGGAATGAGAGCAAGTCTAGCGATTTTGACTGAACAGTTTGTAGTGAGATTAGAGTACAGTAGATGGCGCCACCGTACATGTACGATGTTGCACATAAAGGGGTGAGAGAATTTCAGGGGGGGCATAGGAAATGATACCCATTTAACCAGTGGGTCCAGCCTGAGGGCCGTCACTTTACGTGCTTGTCCGATGCACGGCGGATATTCAGCGATTGTTAGTAAATCACACCATCTCTGAAAGATCAGCCCAGGATCGAACCTGGGGACCTTGCATTGATAGTCTGACTCGCTAACCACTAAGCCATCCGCGGCTCGGCACGAATGTGGAGTCCGCTGCGAGGCCCATTATAAGCCCCAAGGATTACGATTGCAGCGCCGGCCTTGGACGCGCGGATATGCAAAATCGCACGAAACTTTAATCATTTGCATGCCTGCCCTGCCTGTAGCTATTCGCCGAGTTTCGCGTTAATTGCACTTTTTTCTCTTGGTGCACGGATTTTTATGACTATGAGTGTATTTTGAAAATGCCAAATCATAAACCCACGACTTTCAGTGCCCCAAAAGGAAAATTACGAAAAAACTATAAAGGACGCTGCAGCATGATTCCCTTTTAAGCACTCGATGATTGATACATTGCCTCCAATTTATTATTTTTTCTTACGTAAGTATATCAAATACGAAGTCTGTAAGAAAAATTCTACTGAAAAGGCTTAGGTAGGTCCCTTTTTATCTTTCTTTCTTTTTTTCTTTTTTTTTTTTTTTTTGATTGAAGTTTTATCAATCACCGTGAGCAACTCAATGAGCTATAAGCAGTCGCCCGTCCCTAATTTAGGGCCACTGGTTCCCGGAAAGGGAAAGTGCCAGTTCCGTAAAACAAACACAACACCCATGCCTTGGCAGGGCTCGAACCGGGACCCTTCTCAGACGAATGATCATATAACCACTGCGCCATCGGGGCAGCAAAGGTGCTTTGCATGAGAGTCTTGATCAATGTGTTGCATACAGTTTTTTGGTATTTGTCACCTATGTACGTAAACGAAACATAAGAAATTTAACTCAAAATTTGCCAAAAAATCCTGAGGCCTAGGATCTTTGTAAGGAACTAATATTTGATGGGCTTTTTCTTTAATCTCAGTTTTTGAATATGAATTTGCATGCTCCTTACCCTGAAATTGGACTGTAAAATTTAAATTTCATTGAAAAGTCAATGAAATTTAAATTTTACTTTTAAAAGTCAATGAAATTTAAATTTTATAATTTTTCCACGCCTATTGATTTCAGGTTCAAAGTAGTTAAGCATTTCAGGTTCAAAGTGTTACTGCCTCTTGATAATATTTTATTCCATGTTTACGAAAATTAAGATTGTTGTGTTCCCCTTAGAACAATGAGCTTCTCATGCCATATTGGGAACACACTATTTCAAGTCCTTGTAATTCTAGATGACTTTATGTGGTTGAGCATGGGAAATGTTCTGAACAGTTTTGTCGATTTCTCAGTTGAAATTAAGGCATTATATTCTAAAATTAAAAAAATACCTGCAACAGACGTAAGAAAACGTCAGTTAACAGCTGGCGTATTTTTCTGTCTTCAAGATGTGGGCATTTTTTCCTGTTTTCGACAAGCTGGCATTTTTTCTGTGTGAATTCTTTTGTGGAAATTTTTTCGCTCATACCTTTCTCATAGTTCACCTTTCTGCAGCCAGAGGATGTGAGTGTATATTTCTATTTGAAGAATTACACCCGGTTCCAAAAATTCTTTTGTAGAAATACTTTCTTGATTAGCATCAATGCTAACCAAGGGTTATACTGTTCACTATGAAAAGGTATATTCCACTCGTTTTCTTCTTCAAATAGCGCACAACTTTGCCGCTAGGGAGAATAAAGTTATATTGAGTTTTCCTTCATTTTCCTTGCAATTGTTCTACTTGAAAAAGTCTTTTTGCCTGAGATACTTCTCCTATAACAATCGTTTTGTTTTCATTTCTAATACAAATCTTAAAATTCTGCTTTGAAATTTTCTTATGTCGAAAAGGAATCAAAAAATGCGCTCACATTAACCTGAAATTTCAATCTTATCTTTTTTTTCTGATCGAAATTGGAGCTTAAGTACTTAATACATATTATTGCGTTTGTGTGTGGGTAAAAGAGAGAGTGCTCATTCTCAGTTATGTGATTTACTAACCCTATTAAAAAAAGTACGTGTGGACATATTGAGTTTAAATAAACATTCGTACTGAGTTTAAATAAACGGATAAATTCGAGGTGATGTACATCTCAATTTTAAACCAATAACTTGGCTGTTTTAACATCTATTGTTTGTACATAGTAAGAGTTGGATGCACAGTGCATTTCAATTGCGTGAACTTCGCTTGCAAAAAACAAGCTCCACTTTATCTCTATTTTCGCTCTGCTAAATCGGGAACCGCTTCATCAGCAATGTTCACGCTTTCAGACGAAACGAAAGAAGCTAACTTTGATAAATGCCCATCTGACCCATATTCTTTTTCTTCGGTATTTCTCGAACTTCTGGTCAAGAAAGACGATAAAATTTCCCTTTTTTTTTTTACGTTTCTGTTCTTTATATCTTCTCCTTTCTTCCCATTTTTCTAGGCTTAACACCTATTTCGTGCCATTTTGTTGTTGCCCTTCCTAACACGCATACATCCGACAGAGAAAGAGGAAAAAGAAAGTGCAGAAAATAAATCCCCAGCAATATTAAACGGAAATTGTCCTTCCACGAGCAATATCTCTTCGTTTCGTGACCTCGGCATCACGAAGTAGAAATGTCAGCTTTTTTTTTTTTAATATAAATTTGTATTCTTTTTTCAATGAGACACGTACGTATTACAAACGAAAGATGACGCTCGCCTTACAGAATAAAAGAGTGAATAAACAGCATATCTCCTGGAATCTTGTTTTTGACACCTTTCTCATATTCGAATTTTGAAATCAATGTAACTTTAATGCGCTCAGTTTGATACTTTAATGTATTCAAACGAAAATTCTTCAACCACGGTTCGGAAATGTTATTTGTAAATATGGATTAATATTGTTACGAAAATAATATGGCCCGAGCTGTATTTTGGGGGACTTTTTTTAAGAGCGCGGAGTTTAAGCAAGAACCGCCTCCTGCGAACGAGGTCCTTAAAGTTTGCCCCTTCACGCAGACATAAATGCTTCTGAAACTCTGTTCCTAGACGGCACGTGATGTGACTTGACTACAATAAACAAATTCTCAAGTGCTTTGTTTTTATTGGTCAGGGAAGCGAAGGTGGAAATAAGAGAAGAAATGCGGAAATTGCTGGGGACCTTCAGACAGAGGCAGGCGTCCAGGGAGAGAAAGGATGCTGGCTGAAATCACGCAGACGAGGAAAAGATGAGCTTGCGGAATTCTTCCCTTGGATAACGGAGAATCATGTAGAGTCTGGCCTCAATTCCCTTGGATAACGGAGAAGCATGTAGAGTCTGGCCTCAATTCCCTTGGATAACGGAGAAGCATGTAGAGTCTGGCCTCAATTCCCTTGGATAACGGAGAAGCATGTAGAGTCTGGCCTCAATTCCCTTGGATAACGGAGAAGCATGTAGAGTCTGGCCTCAATTCCCTTGGATAACGGAGAAGCATGTAGAGTCTGGCCTCAATTCCCTTGGATAACGGAGAAGCACGTAGAGTCTGGCCTCAATTCCCTTGGATAAAGGAGAAGCATGTAGAGTCTGGCCTCAATTCCCTTGGATAACGGAGAAGCATGTAGAGTCTGGCCTCAACTCCGTTGGATATTAGAGAAGCATGTAGAGTCTGGCCTCAATTCCCTTGGATAACGGAGAATCATGTAGAGTCTGGCCTCAATTCCCTTGGATAACGGAGAAGCATGTAGAGACTGGCCTCAATTCCCTTGGATAACGGAGAAGCATGTAGAGTCTGGCCTCAATTCCCTTGGATAACGGAGAAGCATGTAGAGTCTGGCCTCAATAGACGCATCAAGCTGACGGTAACTACAAATTAAACACAGAAAGGAAATATAGAAGGAACCAGGGAAGTTCCAATATCAAAAACAGGGGTCTTTGGGCCCGAATGTCGCAGGAGACAACCATCGAAACCAGTCATAACTACTGGTGGAGTCTCACACCATTCTTCGCACGTTCTTCCGAAACATCCAGTGACCACCTGGACATTGCTGCCACGTGAAGAGAGCAGGATTCATCCCCCCCCCCGCCTTCAGACTTCGCCAAAGAAGTAGCGGTCAGCTGACCCAGCGTGGCTGCTAGTTACAGCGAATTCCGTCCCGCCAGTGCTTTAGGACCTACCAGCACCTTGCATTGTCTTCACGGAGTGGCATCTGTTCCATCCCCCCCCCCCCACGCACACCGAGGAGCGGCGGGAACCGAAGGCTTGATCACGGTGAGGTGACAACGTGTGGCATATATGTTTCCTGGTTATTATCATCAGTGTGTGTGCGCATTGTGTCACCTGGAGGAGCACTGGGAAAGAGTGTGTTAAAAGCATGCTCTTCCCAGAAATCAACAGTGTTACATAAAACGCTGGATTATATCAAAACTCCGAGTCTAAGTGAGTACTTACCTCCTGTTTGTCATACTGAACGTTTAGAAAAACAAATGTGACAGTTGAGGAACTCTTAATTCGCATGAGTTAGTGATTAGCTGGTGAGTCCAAGTAGATTATGTTAAATAGCCGAAAGTCCAGCCCAATTTGTGTTAATTATATTACCTTCTCCCAATAAGATTATTCGAAATGTATCTGTATTAAAAGTCTGTGTTTGTTGTTAAACGCTACCGATTTTTCTTTGGACTGGCCTGAGTCATTTATTCAGTCCTCTCACCTGCAATATCTATAAACGAACCCGGAGTGCGACCAATTCACAGCTTCGGTCGTAACAATATGCTTGTTCTCACGTGGAATTCCTTTGTTCGCGCCATTTTGGGGTAGAGCTGTCGAAATAAACACGTTTTGAATCTCTTGGAGTTCAACAAGAGATTAGCAATACTTGTTAAAAATTCGTACGTATAGGAGATAATTACTTAGAGGCGTGCTGTCTCCGTACGATATCATCAAACCAACATCTCTGACTGTACAATAAAAAACTTTATTTACAATAAAAGACATGATTTTAAAATATTTAAAAAATGGCAAGATCTTTCGGGGCTACAATAGCACCCGTCTTCAGGCCACCCAACAGTGCCACAAAGCATAGGGAAGTGCCGCAATATATAACCAGTCTCCCCCGCGAGACCCACAATACATTTGTTCAAAACCGCAGGTGATGCCAATTGAGAAAAACAGCAGAACAAAAGTAATATGTACAAATAATATAATCGATTAATTAAGGTCTTCTTCTTCAGTTTTTTGAATGGGAGAAGTAATTGTTTTTCTCCATTGTCTAGGAACAAAAACAGGTAAGTCCAAGTTACAACAGGTATTACCATAAGAGATTATATACAGACTCTCGGTAAAAAAGACAGTTTGTTTGTTTACATTGGAGGAGAGTACTATTGTATTAGGCCAATCGGGAGAGTAACCTCCCTGGCGAACAGCTGTAGTAAATGAAGTAGAAGTCTGAACATTAGATTGTCTGAACATAAATATGCACTTCGAACTGACTGCATTTCTACTTCATTTACTACAGCTGTTCGCCAGGGAGGTTACTCTCCCGATTGGCCTAATACAATAGTACTCTCCTCCAATGTAAACAAACAAACTGTCTTTTTTACCGAGAGTCTGTATATAATCTCTTATGGTAATACCTGTTGTAACTTGGACTTACCTGTTTTTGTTCCTAGACAATGGAGAAAAATAATTACTTCTCCCATTCAAAAAACTGAAGAAGAGGACCTTAATTAATCGATTATATTATTTGTACATATTACTTTTGTTCTGCTGTTTTTCTCAATTGGCATCACCTGCGGTTTTGAACAAATGTATTGTGGGTCTCGCGGGGGAGACTGGTTATATATTGCGGCACTTCCCTATGCTTTGTGGCACTGTTGGGTGGCCTGAGGACGGGTGCTATTGTAGCCCCGAAAGATCTTGCCATTTTTTAAATATTTTAAAATCATGTCTTTTATTGTAAATAAAGTTTTTTATTGTACAGTCAGAGATGTTGGTTTGATGATATCGTACGGAGACAGCACGCCTCTAAGTAATTATTAAGAGATTAGCAGCATTAGATTCGGCTGGTAATGTAAGTACGCCAAACTACTGTACTTGTGTTGGTGGGCCACGGGTGTCCTAGTGGTTAACTTCGTGACTACCACGGAGAAATCTCAGGTTCGAGATCACAGGCAGGTGTAAACTCTCGAACCACTAAATATCCTCCGTGCGTCGGTTGGACACGTTAAGCCGTCGGACCCCGGGTACTGGCCCCCTGATAATAAATAAGGGTTTCTTCCTCCCTACCTGAACAATAATTTCTAATCCGAAATAAATCGAGTTGAACTACTTCTCTGTTAAAGTTACAAAGAAAGTCTGGATTCATCTGTTCCATTGTCGAGCGCTACGGACATAGTCAACATCGGAAGAGATCATATTCTAGGAATGCAGTAATTTAGGGCTAAAGAGTTCAAGCGACCACTGATTGGGCAATAAACAAATGTATAAGTACCTCTTTTTTACACATTATTCTAAATTTTGATCAATAAATCAGTATACCTCACACAGGCCTACGAGTTTTATAATACATTTTTTTAATCAAATAGCTTATACACTGAGTGGCTACTTTATTATGACCACCTGCCAGTTTTAAGCAAATGAGCTATGGCTGCACGCTGTTGCCGCCAGAGGGCGAGGCTAGTATAAAAAGGGAAAGCTTACTGCTTGCGACAGTAGTAGAAGTGATTTTTGAGTGACGAGATGGGTAAGAAATGCGATTTGACGGACTTTCAACGTGGGATGATTGTAGGAGCTCTGAGCCATAGAGCGAGTATCACCGAAACCACCGAATTCTTGAAATGTTCCAGAGCAGCGGTTGTTAAAGCGTAAAGACTGGACTGTCAGCCAAAAAACTGGGTCTCTACGTGCAACGTGTGGTCGTCATTGACTAGTGAATGCTCGGGCGGAACGGAGTGTGTCCAGACTGGTAACAGACAACAGAAGAGCAACAGTGCAGCAAATTACAGACCATCTTAATCAAGGATCCTCTCAAATGATCTCTGCACTCACTGTTCACCGTACACTGCATCGGATGGAATATGGCAGCCGAATGCCTGTTCGAACACCTTTGCTGTCTGCAGTTAACAAGAGAAAACGACTCTAGTTCGCACAGGAACACAAGGATTGGACAGTCGATAATTGGAAACAAATTATGTGGTCCGATGTATCACGTTTTCAGTTGCACCATGCAGATGGCCGAGTGAGAATTTGGCGGAAACAGCACGAAAGCATGGACCCCAAATGCATTGCTTCAACCCTTCAAGCTGGGGGTGGCAACGTTATGGTTTGCGGAATGTTTTCGTGGCATGCTTTGGGCCTCTTAATTCGTGTTGATCAACGTCTGACTGGCACATCATATCTAAACATCGTTGCGGACCAAGTGCATCCTGTCATGTGGATGGTTTATCCCAATGGCGATGGCTACTTTCAACAAGATAATGCGTCCTGTCATAGTGCTTGTATTGTACAGGATTGGTTTCAGGAACATGCCAGTGAGTTTACTTTGCTTAGGTGGCTCCCACAATCTCCAGATCTCAACCCCATTGAGAATTTGTGGGATGAAGTTGAACAAGCCATTAGACAGCTGGATCTACAACCCTGCAATCTCACACTCCAGGAAAGTGCTATCCATCAAGTATTATCTCGGATTCTACAAACAACCTATCAACATCTCGTATAGTCCATGCCACGAAGAATCAACGCAGTATTAAAGGCAAGAGGTGACCCAACGAAGTACTGAGGGGGGTCATAATAAAGTGGCCACTCAGTGTATAATGGGATCCCACAAAAAAAGTATTTTACTGAAGCCCTTCCACACCCTGGGGTCGGCATTGGCAAAAGGCAGTCTACCGTTCGTAGTGAAATCAATTTATTCCTGCACGGTATAAGCGATAATCAAACAAGGTTCAGATAAATCAAATAAGGTTCAGAAAATGGTTTCTAGAGAACGAAAAAAAATAGGATACATGCAGGACAGTAATTAGAGGAGGAGATATATTTGGACTGGGCGCCTTCCCTCCTCAAAGTTCGCGAGCCCTGCTTGGAAAAGAGATGTTATGAATACTCTCAATTTCTTATTTTCTGTTGTCTATGTAAAGAACTTTAATAGTTCATTGCAAACACTGTTTTGCCCTTGTTCATTTAGGTAGCGAACTTTAAACAAATTCAAATGATGCTAAATTGGGTAGCTCAGGAAAAGCTTTGAATCAAAGTGAAAGGGCAGGAATGATTGTGCCAATCATTATGTGCCGGAAAGCTACACGCTTTTTCGATATGCAAAATTACTGCTATAAAACTTTATTTACCTACAAAGGGGCATTGACATTGTCGTAAAGATCTTTCAACCCATTGTACCTTTTCAGACGTTGGAAGATTTTGGCAGGGAACTGCAACGTTCTAATTGGTATGCGGAGGAGGAAAAATGATGTCTAACTTCTATACCTTCGTTATTTTTCAAAAAGAAATGATTTTTCTGTGCACTTTGCTTTCCACAAGGGTGATTTTAATGAAACTTTGCATAGAAGCAAGAAAGGAGAAATCAATTGAAGAATAATCCAAGTTAACAGAGCCTTTTGGAGACTTAAAGACTACTTAACCGGCGATCTTCCATTGTGTTTAAAAAGAAAAATCTTCAATGCATGTATTATTCCCGTATTTACTTATGGAAGTGAAACGTGGAATATCAGAGAAAGGCAATGTAAAAAAAATAAGAGCATCGGTAAGAAACTTAGAGAGAAGAATGTAGGGAATAACAAGAAGCATAGGCGCCAACTATAGGGGGGCAAGGTGAATCTTGCCCCTCCAATAACTTTACTGGGTGACAGAGCCTACCCAATATTTTTCATCGTGTTTAATGAAATAATCGCTTTAGCCTCATAAGTTGGATCAAGCTCCACATTATGAGCCAAAGCGATTTATTCCTAAACAAATAATAAAAAAAAATAAGTAAACGTTTTCCCTATATTTATTCAGCATTGCTGATTTTATAAGAAACTTGATTGCCACTTCCGTATTGTGTTTGGCATGTCCTCGTGATATTTGGTAAATGTTCAAAACAATTATCAAAAATTAAATAAATAATAATACAGAAAGGCATAATATCTGCTGCCTTTATTTATCTATTTATTTTTTGCTCTTCTTGTTTTTTGTTTAAGTAACCCAGCTGATTTCTCATTTTCTTTTTATAAACGTTTGGAAATAAAATCTGTCTAGATATTTTTATAAAATCACAGGTTGAATTTTATTTTTAAAAACATTAATATTCAGCAAAAGAATATTTCTGTTTCCTTGTTCATTTGCTGGTGAGCAATTACGATTGCGGTTTAACACATACGTCGAACCTCGTAGTTAATCATTTGCCCCCCCTCCCCCTTTTGTTTTAATTTTCCTCATAACAATGAAAGAGAAGTGCCCTTCACACGTCTGGCCTTTTTACGGTGGCCCCCCTAATTTGTTTTGTGAAGTCTGCGCCCCTGACCAGAAGAGACAGAGTTTTAAATGAAATTATAAGAAAAAGAACAGGAATAATAGATATTTTAAAAATAATAAAAGAATCAAAGTGAAAATGGGCTGGACATGTTGAAAGACTGAAAGATGAACACGATTAACAACAAAATGGCAACCAAAAGACGGAAAGAGACGAAGGAGATGCTAGAGAACAAGATAGAGAGATGGTCTTCAGATATTTGGAGGTGCTAAAAGGTGGATTGAGGCAAAGGATCGAGAAAGTTGGAAAAGACTGGGGTAGGCCTACAACGTGCTGTGCGTGTCAACAGGCTAAAAAGAAGAAAGGAGTTACTACAGGAATCCGACGGTTCTTTCTTATTTTCAGAGAGTTGGGGTTGTTTTTGGAGAAAACAGGAGACCCAATCCAAACAGCACTTGAGGAAGACTGCAATTAAAGAAGGAAGAGTCATTAACCTTCCACAGTAATAAAGTAACGTACTGTAAACTGAACCTCATGAACAGCACATTGCATGGGACTTTGCCAGCAGTGGTTTTGAAGCGCAGCAAGGAGTAATCAACTCCCTTATGGTTAGTATGAAAACTAGTGAAAGAGGTACCATCTTAATATCTCCTTAAGAACTGACGAAAAAGTAAAATGATTTTCAACTCAAATGATGATGTTAAAGATGGTTATTAATGTTAACTTTCGCTGCATTAGTTAGCCCAGCGTTGTAGCGTTATTTCAAAATGCATCAAGCATATGGTTATTTATATAATTTTGCAAGACAATATGCGGCAATTTCCCACAAAATGAAACAGAAAAATATTATAAAACTAAAAGAGATTCCTGCACATGGATGTTGATAGTAAAATGTTAAGTTACGAAATGACGTAAACGGTAGGAAAGTAATTTTCCATGTTATAAAGATTTTGTCAACTGATGAAAACTGTTTTAAGTTCAGAGCATATTTTTCTTTAGAGAGGGCTGCATTTTTGTTTTCCATTTGGCAACATTCCTAACTAGATTGCTCCTGTGATACTGAAAGGCATGTTATATCACAACCAATCTTTCTCTGAAATAAGCAGCAAAGAAGAACATGTTCCCTCGACTCATTCTCTTTTGATGTTTGCGCTTGGGATGAAACTTTCTGATCAAAAGATCGCTGCCGGTTTGCTGGAATGTTTTTCAAATGAGCTCTGGCGCCAAATGAGCGGTTTTGCAAAGTGTATCAACACCACATGGAAAGTAAAAGTTTACATAAAAGTAGCGAACTTTATGGTCTGATGGTTTTTAGAAAAGTAACGCCCTGAGAAGGGAGAGATATATAAAGTATGGAGGCATTTTACTTGCTATCATTTTTCTTTATTTTTCATTCAGCCGATGGTATATAAGCGTCATGAGCAAGGTTGCTATCCATAATATGAACTATCATTTTCTGCGGCGCTTTTTTTTTCACTTTTGGCAGGAGCATTTATCCAACAACCGCTTTCAGCAAAATTTAAGGCATATGCCAAAAGTTATATTTCTTAGGAAATGCAAAGAATATGGCATTTCTTTCCGATTTTAAGACTGCCTAGATAATATACTGCACAATTCCAAGACCAACTTCTCAGAGCCGATAGCATATTGAAAAACAGGTTTCTTTTTTAAATATTATAACTCTATTAGTAATCCAAATTTATTGGCGCAGAAAAAAAAAATCAAAGTTTTCGTAGAAATAAAAATCAAAGTTTAGAATAAAATCAAGTATTGGCGTAGAATAAATTCAAATCGTTGAAGCGTTCTATTATTCAGTTTGCTGTCTCTCTTCCTTGAAAAGGCCATCTGGTTGAAGTGTGATAGCCTGGAAAACTGATTGTTATGCTACGCCAATAAATTCGGATTACTAATATAGTTATATAATTTTAATCATAGTTTGTGTGCAGTTCCTTTTTATTAATTAGGTGTTTATTAGATATCTAACAATCGCAACTAATTCAAAACACGAGTTGATAAAGTGTCAAACAAATGAATTAAAGAAATATGAGGTAAATGCATAATCTAATAGGTGCAGCTTGTGGAAAAATACAAGGCGGTATTAATAAATTTATGGGCTGATATTGTCGCTGTCGTTATAGAGTGATTGCAACCCCTTCATATAAAAGCTCATACTTTTAGGTACCTAAAGGACCAAATATAGATTAGCCCACACATAACGAAACTGAAACGAGATAAAAACAGGAAAGATGTCACCGGATTTTCGGGTGTAATAAGCACGTCTTTTGAATCCGTTCTGACGCAATAAATTTATCAAAGCTATTCAAAGTCAATGGAACCGGTATGGAAAACAATAGTATCTGACGGAAGAAAGAAGTTTTTCAATCGGGTTTTTAATCCTTCAGATATTTCTGTAAACCGAATTGTAAGCTTACGCCCTTTGGTTGCAGACTTGTGCGTGAAGAAAAACATGAATTTATATGAGAAACATTTCGCACCGGAAACGCTCTCCAACATAGAAAGAATTTTTCAAATCCGACTCTTAGTGACAGAGATATCGACAAAAATAAGATGTGACTTTACGTCACCTGGAGGAAAAACCACGCATTATTTAGGAAGAAAGTATTCTCGAAAGATTTTTCCATATGAGCATCATCGGTCCAAGAAAAAAAAATTGAGTCGAGTTTTCAGGAGCCCAGATTTTGCTACAAAGACATCAGAAGCAGAAATTAGCATTTATGCCTCCTGGTGGCCAAACCATTACTTACCAAACATTAGAAATTATGTGAAAAGTATTTTCCATTAGGTTTTGTATGCGATACAGGAAGAATTTTTCAAATCGGAGTTTTAGAAGCAGAAACAACGCAGAGAACACAATTAACCTTTGTGCCTCCTAGCGGAAAGTCTATTATTTACGTGAACATTTTGAATTTAAAAGAAAAACATTTAGCATCAGAAACACTATCAAACAAAGAAGGAATGTTTCAAATCGGACTCCTAGAAGTGGAGATATTGACAAAAATAAGATATATCTACGTCCCCTGGCGTAGAAACCATGCATTATTTCAAGAAGAAAATGTTTCTAAAAGGTTTGTCGACATGAGTAGTATCGGTCAACAAACCACTATTTTTTCAATCGAGATTTTAGAAGCTCATATTTTGCTGCAAATACATCAGAAGCGGAAATTAAGGCTTACGCCACCTAGAGGCCAAACCATTTTGTACAAAAATTAAAAATTATGTGCATAGGATTTTCCATCAGGAGCTGTATCCGGTGCGGAAGGAATTTTTCAAATCGGAGATTTAGAAGCGGAGATATAGAGGGAAAGCAATTTACCATTACGCCCCCTAGCGGAAAGTCTATGAATTAATTGAATTTTTTTTTAATTATATGAAAAGCATGTCACACTGGAAACACTATCCAACAAAGAAGGAATTTTTGAAATCGAACTCTTAGAAGTAGAGATATTGACAAAAATAAGATATATATCTACGCCAACTGGCGTAGAAACCATGCATTATTTTAAGAATTTTTTTTTTTCTAAAATGCTTGTTAATATGAGTACTATCGGTCTACAAACGACGAATTTTTTCAATCGTGAATTTAGAAGCTCATATTTTGCTGCAAATACATCAGAAGCGGAATTTAAGATTTACGCCTCCTGGTGGCCAAAGCATTTTTTTACAAAAATTAGAAATTATGTGCAAACGATTTCTCATCAGGAACTGTATCCGGTGCAGAAATAATTTTTCAAATCGGAGATTTGAAAAAAGAGATACAAGGGGAAACGCAATTTACCTCTACGCCCCGCCCCCTAGCTGTTTGTTTATGAATTACTTGAAAATTTTGAAATTATATGAAAAACATGTCACACTGGAAACACTATCCAACAAAAAAGGAATTTTTCAAATCTGACTCCTGGAAGTTGTGATATTGACGAAAATATGATATATATCTACGCCCCCTGGCTGAGAAACTGTGGAATATTTTAAGAAAATATTCCGAAAATGTTTATCGGTGTGAGTGGCATCAGCGCACAAAGAATGTTTTCAATCCATATTTTAGAAGCTCAGATTTTATGGCAAATACATCGGAAGCAAGAATTAACACTAACACCCACTGGTGGCTAAAGTATTCTTTACCAAAGATTTGAAATTATATGCAAAATATTTTTCATCAGGAGTTGTATCCACTGAAGAAAACATTTTTCAAATCGCAGTTTTAGAAGAAGAGTTATCGGGAAAAATGTAATTTACTTTTACGCCCCCTAGCGGAAAATCTATGCGTAATTTGAAAAAGTAACTGTATCTAAAATACTCTTCGGCATAAAAATAATTTTTTCAATCGGTTTTTTAGAAGCAAATATGTGGAACAGAACGTATTTTTGAATTCGACATCATCTGCATTTACGCACCCTAGTGGCGAAATTTTTCATCGTAAGAAAAACGAAATAAAAGATCCTCATTCGCACATTTCAAGCTTCCCAATGCAAAATGAATTTTTCAAATCGGACTAATAGTTGCTGAGATATCGTGGGTACAGACGGACGGACAAACTGGTAACATAAGCACGATCTATTCTTACAAAAGACGCGCTAAAAATTATGATAAATGCGAACTAAATTATAACCCAACAAATCGAAAATGTATCTATATTTGGCATATTATATTTTGTTAGGCTACAACTCGTCAATCATAAACTACTCATAAATTAACCAAAGGAAAATAACGCTTGTTAATTAAAAACTGCTCATGAAAGAAATCATGAAGGAACTAAGGGATTACGCCATATAATACAAATTTAGAAGATGTCAATCCGATTTTTGGTGTAAATGTGACAAGAATGGTATGTCAGATAATATTCGAAATTTCATCGTCCTGGAGCGGCACTCGAACCCGCGTCTCCCAGATAGCGCCCGGGAAATCACGAGACAGAATTCTTTACCTCCACATTCGCTGAACATGAGAGCCGGTTGCTTCGACTAGCGGATCCTGGGACTTGGTCCATCTGGGCGGTATAGTGTTTAGCATACTCGGAAGCTATTTGAAAGACTCTGATTCGATTCCCGCTCCAGGATAACGAAATTTTCAAAATTTCGGGTATTATCCTACTTACCATCCATGTCATATTTACACCAAAAAGCTGATTCAGATCTTTAAATTTTGTATTGTGTTTTGTAATCCCTTATTCCATTAATGATGTTGATCTCCAGAATTTCCTTAATGATTTCTTTCGCAGCAAAAGCTGCACGTTTTTTCAATAATGGCATTGAGGACCTATCCAGACGTAGGTAAAAAATGGGGAGGGGGATACATAGTTGATTGATTCCGTTTTCCCTTCTGATGTAATACATTTCTGTAGTGCGGTGAAAAGAAATGGCATGAACTTATGCACCAACACAAGTTGTGTTTCTCTTTCAATTGTGAAGAAGAGAAAATGTGCGGAAACATGAATCCCGAAAAGAAAGAGAAGCATACTGCCGTAAAATACATTTTTGGTTAAAAGGCTGAGCTCAAAGAAAATCCATGAGGGTATGATGGTAAATAATGCCTGAGAAGACTGTCCATGCTGCATCATGGTCAAGAACCGAGTGGCTGCTCACAGAAGACGACCCCGGTAGTGGTAGATTGGGGTTTGCAGTCAACTCGAGAAAAATGCTGATGCTGCGCATTACTTTATAATGGAAAACCGGCATTTTGGCATCCATACTAACGCTGAAGATCTGAGTTTGTCCTATGGAAGTATACAATATGATTTCTGATGAGTTGCATAATGAGAAAGCTGTCTATATCTGCAAGATAGGAATAAAAATGTTTGACTATACAACAAATACGGGGGAGGACTGGTTACGCAAAAAGGTGTGCTTGACAGGAATCTTCCGTTTTTTGTGGGCTGACTTGTGGCAATAGCTGAAACCCGGGTTCGCCATTTTGATCCAAAAACCAAATAATAATGCATGGAAGGGGGGGGGGCATTTGGATATCCCCGCACAAACGGTTTAGACAACTTGCAACTAAGGTGTTAGCATGGGCCTTCTAGGATATCCTGAACTTTTCCGGCGAAATAAGTTCATGATCCATCCCTTATTCATCGGGAGTGGGATTTAAACCAGCGACCAGCTGTATCGTACGCGCGCTTCTTACCTCTGAGCCAGAAATTGTGGTTAATACCTCCCAGCAAAAACAGTGTTGCTGGGCAAGCACTCAAGCCAGCACTATGTTGCCGCCACGCAACTGTCAATAAAATGTCCCGGCGGCCAAAATTTCACATGGGGTAAAAAAACTGATTGGGTGCCATCTGTTGGCCAGCAGCTGGCCAACAGATGGCACCTCATCAGTTTTTATATGCCAGAACAGGGCCATCAGTTATCCATCACCTACAGCGGCTGCCACCAGTGGTCCTTCAGCGGCCCTGCAAGCACGTGCCATAAATGATGGCTAGCTTAATGTGGTCCATTGGTTTCCCGGTAGTGGCAGCCGGCAATCACGAGACGTAACTGATAGCCTGCCGAATCTTGTCCGCCAATTTCAAAGTAGTAGCCATAAAAAAAAAAAGAAGAAAAACCGCAATTCCCCAAAGCTAAAACTACTTTTTTCTTCCCCTTACGAAACTTCTGCATTATAGCACTGCGCTTTTGTCTTAAAGAGCCTATTGACTAATACATAGACATAATACAATCAATTTATTAATTAATTAAACATCAAGTGTTTCCGCGAATCGTTCCTATTAATGAAATCTTTCCGTTATATTAATACGGAAAAAGTGAGAACAAAGTTAATTTTACGTAAATGTACGAAAGGAATTGCGGAAAATTTTCTGAATATTCAGAATTTTCCGTTAACACTTCTTAGAAACGGCAATTTACCGTCAATGTAGCAATGGTATTGCGGAAAGGTTTCTGAAAATTTAGAATTTTCCTGGCGTACGAAACAATCCATGAAATTCAGGTTTTTTTTTCTCCTTATTTCGTGGAAAAGCTATCAGAAAGATGCTTCGTTAATTTACGAAAGGAATCACGAAAAATCGCTCGAGAATTTCTGAAATCTTTTTACAGAGTAATAAACGATTTCCAGTTATAAATCTTGCTTCTAAATTTAAACAGGGCTTTCAGTTTGCGTTTAATGCTATATGCTTTTTGATACTTATCTGCCTAATACGTAATTTCTGTTATGCCAACAAAAGACGTTGAGGGGTAAAACATAGAGCCTGCATACATGCGTCCACCATGATCTGCGCGACTTTGAGAATTTTAGCTGTGGATACAAACAGTTAGTCTAGCTATCCTCAGGCTGAGGGACATACAGTCGTATCAAAATAATATGCCCACCTACCTAATAATAGGAATAACTACCCTTGGCCCGGATAACAGCGGCGAGATAGAATGTCATGGACGCAATGAGGCCCTGGAAGATTGCAGCACATGTGCCCATTCGGACTGCAGCAGAGCACGGAGGTCCCGGGGATGACGTTGTTGTGGGTCGGCACGTCGAACCTGTCGATCTAAATAATCCCACGAGTGCTCTTCAGGTCGGGCGATTTCGCCGGGAAAGGAGAAACTGAGACATCGCGTTCCTGGAACCAGTCACTCACCCCATCAGCGACATGGCACGGCCCACTTTTCTGTTGGTGGACACCTGCACCACCAGGGTAAACGTCCAACATAAAGGGATACATGTGGTCAGCGAGGATGGGCAGGTAGCCATTGGCGTTTAAGGACCCGTGGTACCAAGCATACCAGGAAAGCCGCCCCGGTGGCGCAGTGGTCTAAGGCGCTGGCCTATGATCATTCGTCCGTAAGGGGTCCGGGTTCGAATCCCGGTCGGGCATGGATGTTGTGTTTGTCTTACGGCACTGGCTCTCTGCCTTCCCTGGAACCAGTGACCCTAAATTAGGGACGGGTGACTGCTTATAGCCCATTGAGTTGCTCACGGTGGGTTAGTCGTGTTTTTCTGTGCTCCTCAAGTTTTCGTCGGTGTGTGTTATTTTTCTTCGTTGTCAGTGTTCTATTTCGTGTGTGTGTTGTGTGTGAAGGTCCCGTGTTTCTTTTTATATGCCTGCCGAGCTGGTAAGTGCTTATTTTGATTAGTTATCCTTATTTTTCTGCCTTGGCCAAGCTGGCTAAGGGCTAAGCTTCTCCTCGCCATTGCAAATGGCGGCTTCCGGAGAGAATGACGTCCTAACCCTTGCTACCGGAAATGATGATCTCCCGATAAGAGCTTCTCTAAATACTACTACCAATGACGTGTCTATCTCGATAAACCACTCCTCCTTGCAGCCTTCTGTTGCTGCCTTACCATCGGATATCGCCTCTTCTTCCAAGTCTCCCAGCGGTGATACGATGTCCTCTCTGAAAGCTAATGATGACGCCATGGATGTTTCGCACTCCATGCCGGAATCATCTCCAAAGCAACGTACATCTACCCTCTCATATGCTGACGTAACCGCATCTAAGTCGGGACCTTCCCAGTCTTCTTTTTCTCCTGGACAATATGTGATGACGCATAATGCCGAAGTCATTGAGGTTGTCCTTAAAGAAGATACCCCTTCTGGGCTGAAATTCCTTCAAACTATGGAGAATGGTGTTGTGTTTCCGAGCCTGAGAAATACAAAACTCACTGCATATACTGCTGCTCTTCGAGAGATTGTTCCTGCATCAGCCATAACTCATGTGGGCAGGAAGCCTTACAAAGTAGTTGTTTACTTCTCTACTCCTGCCCATTCCCTACATGTACTGACCAAGGGCATCTCAATTGGTGATCGTCACATCCATGCCGAACCTGTTTCACAGAGTTCCGTTGTTGTAAGTTTCTCACCAGTTCCACCTGAAGTTTCAGATGATCTCTTGATTGCCGCTCTTCTTCCTTATGGCCGGATCATTGGAGGTGTTACTACCTACTCTTCGTTTCCAGAGGTGCCAGAAGACAGATACCTACTCGGGTTTCGCCGCAATGTTCGTGTGGTCTTCCCTTCAGAGGAGCACATGCTGCGTATTCCACCCACTTTACGTGTACGCTGCTACACGCACATTAGAGAGATATTCATCACAGTAGGCTCCGTCTGTCCGAATTGTAAAGGCACGGGACATCCCCGCGCTCTATGCCCTCATAATGCGAACACTCTTTCCAAGTCAACAGCACGACCTTCTTCCTCTTTGTCACGTCAATCGGCTTCCTCTTCTGGTGCTAAAGACCAGCAACAGCAGACTTCCTCAAAAAGTAGTGATGCAGCAGTTGGTCAACCGACGTCTACAAAAAGTAGTGAGACAACCGTTGGTCGACCAACGTCTACCATAAGTAGTGAGACAGCCGTTGGTCAACCGACGTCTACCATAAGTACTGAGACAGCCGTTGGTGGGCCGACGTCTACCAGATGTAGTGAGACAGCCGTTGGTCGGCCAACATCTACCAGAAGTAGTGAGACAGCCGTTGGTCAACCGACGTCTACGGGTAAACCCTCGACCTCGGGTGATGCATTGGCGCCCCCATCATCTCTTCAGTCGAAAGAGGCATCAATTGTTAATCCCAAGTCTCCTATAGAGATGGTTGATGACGATTCTGGTCATACTGCTAATCCGACCGTTGAGGTTGTTTCTTCAGCTCCTTTTAAATTGCCGGAAGTTCCAATTCCGGTTACAGCACAAAGTCGTGGACGGGCAAAGCGACGTAGAACTTCACGCGCCCAGAATAAGAAGTTTAGAATGACAACCACCCTTAGGGCAGGACGTGATCCTTCTAGTAGTCAGATGCTCACGTCTGAAGGCTCTATGGAATCTGATACAGATGATGGAACAATTATTCCGGTCTCCTGTGAAAACTTTTTACATATTCTAGAGGCATCCTCTCTTCCACAGACACCTGTGTCTGCAGAGAAGGTGTATGCGTTCCTAATAAGTCCCCGTAGAGACAAGCTGTCTCGCAATTTTTTGGAAGGTTACTCCCACTGTCTGTCTGACACCATGAATCAAATGTTGGCGATACATTCTCATTTACGCACCGTTCCGGGCAGAGATCTGGGTGGTCCCTACTGGGCAAAGAAGTTCCGTAGCCGTCTGGCCAAGTTACAGAACGCAGCCGACAACATCCTCCAACCATCATCAGACTATTCTGTTCAAGTCAGTCTCACTGAATAGTAGGGGTATGTGTACCCCTTTGGCCAATGCTTTAGCATATGAAGACGTCCACCACCTCAAAGCAGATCTCCTACTTTTGCAAGAGACAAATTGTCTCTCCACTTCACCCTTCCATCGCTGGAGGAGATGGGACTATCAATTTCATCACGCATATAGGCTCTCTCTTCGTGGAGGTTTAGCGATTGGTGTACATAATAGATTTCGTCAAGCACTCTCCTCTGTTAAAGTTCATAACCTGTGCCGAGATTTATTGCAGCGACTCACTTTCGTCCTAGATGGACAACGATATTTAGTTTTCAACATATATATTCCATGTTCATCTACACATCTAACGTTGTTATTTTCGTCGCTCCGCACTGCACTTCAGTCAGCATTACCATCAGATCATGTGCTCATTGGAGGAGACTTTAACTGTACACTTCAACCAGAGCTCGATCGCGCTCCTTCGAGGATTGAACATCGTTCACGTCTTGTGGAGCAATTGCGATCATTAGTGTCTGATTTTGATTTACATGACGTGTTCCGACGATTGCATCCGACATCCATTTCACATACCTGGAGAGCTGCATCTGCATCCTCCTCTCTTTCTGCCAGGCTGGATCGATTTTACGCTTCTGCTCCGTTATTGCCCATTACAACGGATTGTATGCACTCTCCTACAGCTTCATCGGATCATTGTGCCATCACTATCTCCTGTAACTCTTCATCTCGTCTGCATGTTAGGTCTCGGTCATGGACACTAGACACTTCTCTCCTAGCTGATGAGAATATATGCACCGAGATCAGAGATCTTCTTGATCATATGCGAGAGGGCCTGTCCACTGCACCTTGTGCCATCAATTACTGGCTCGAGGTAAAATCTTACCTAATTTATCTTCTTAGACGTCATTCCTTCTCCGAAGGCACGAAGCGCTCCATGGAAGAGCAAAATCTCCGAAACATCCTGTTACAGCTTGGTGCGAGTCATCCCATGTATACAGCTTACCAAGCGGATCTTAGAGCACTTCTTGAGCCTCGTGCACGTCAGGTAATTCTTCGTCTCCGTCTACAACATCTATCACCAGAGGACTGTTCCTTTGAGTTTCTATCCGCGTTAGAAGAAAAACGCCGCTCGTCGCATCAGCTTCGACTACTTCGGCGGCCTGATGGTGAAATCATCTCTGATCCGGATGCAGTTTGCTCTCAGGTTCGTCGGTATTTTACTATCAAATACAGTGAAACTCCTCAGCCTTCTGTTTCTGCTTCTGCTACTTTACTCTCTGCTCTTCCCCAAGTTCCTTCCAATCTCTCTGATTCCCTTTTACAACCTATTTCGCAGACTGAACTTCGGACCATTCTAGTCTCTCTAAATTCCCGTGCTGTCCCAGGTCCAGATGGCCTTCCGCTCCTTTTCTACGGTACTTTTCTCCCTTCGTTGCTTCCATTTCTTCTCGCCGCTTTCAATGCTGCTCTTTCTTCCTCTTTTCTTCCGAGGGGTTTCACAGAGGCTCATATGGTGTTATTTCCCAAGAAAGGCGATCTGCTTGACTTGGGAAACTGGCGTCCTATCTCGCTACTAAACATTGACTATAAACTCTTCACTAAACTCCTTTCCAGTCGACTCAACCAAGTTCTTCCATTTCTTCTTTCTCCCGACCAGACCTACACGGTTCCTGGTCGGTCCATCACTTCTAATCTCAATCTCCTTCGAGATCTCCTACATCTGGCTCGTACTAACTCTGAACCACTTGCCCTCTTTAATCTTGACCAAAGAGCAGCTTTCGACAATATCTCACATTCGTATCTTTCTGCTGTTCTTATTGCTTTCGGCTTTCCTTTTGCTTTTGTTACCTCTATTCTTGCCCTTTATCAGGACGCTGCTTTCCATGTCAAGACGGCCGCCTTCTTGACTGCACCTATTCCTTTTCGGCGAGGCATTCGGCAGGGTTGCCCACTTTCTGGGCAGCTCTTTGCCATTGCTTTTGAGCCGTTTCTTCGGTCTGTCCATCGAGCCTTTATAGATGCACTGCCACCGCCTACTGCAAGTACTAGGCACTTTTCTGTGACATACTCTGCATATGCCGATGACGCGACCTTTTGTGTAAGGACAGACGCTCAATTCGACATCTTGCTCCAGATTTACGATCAATATTCTTCATGTTCAGCGGCATCACTTAATACATCCAAGAGTGCAGGCCTATGGAGCGGAGCGTGGGCCTCTAGGACTGACACCCCGTGGGGCGCCTCATGGACTGCTTCATCCCAAAAATTCCTTGGCGTCCATCTCGGAGTCCGTCTTTCTGCTCAAAATGAAACATGGAATGCTCTCAGAACACGCCTTACTCGAACTGCTGCATTCTGGCGAGGTTCCCAGTTTTGTACTTCTTACTTCTCAAGAGCTAGAATAGCTCAGACTTATATTCTTTCACCATGCTTATATGCATGGTCAGCAGAACGTATGCCCATTTATCACCTCAATGAAATCACTCGAATCATCTCAACGATAATATGGAACAGGTACCATTGGATCCAGGTCTCCACTCTCTGTCGTCGAGTCACTGATGGAGGTATTTCACTGCTGGAAGTTCGCACCTACTATAAAGCACATAAAGTGGTTTCTTTCCTGCGGCTACTAAGTGCACCAGAGTCGCCAGTGACGCTCGTTAGAGATGTCATGATATCGCCTAGGAATCCCCGAATCACTTTCATCACGTATCTTCTAATGGAGCAATCTCCTTTTTTCCATTCTAAACTTTCCCCTTTCTACAAAGAGGTCCTTTCCTTTCTCCGTTCTCTACCCCTCTTCCGTGCTCCACCGGCTTCCACCACTGAACTATTAGCTGAGCCCCTGTTCTTTTCTTCCATCCTTCATCCCCCTAATGCTCCCTACTTTACTGACCTTTCCTGGCTCCCCGCCGGAATAGTATCTGTTCAGGATCTAATTTCTCCAGATCTTTCTTGGAAACCCTTCTCTGATCTGTCCCCCCACATCTCCCCTACCTCTTCCTCTCTTTCGCTGTATGATTCCTTCCGTTCTTCAATCATTACCCTCTTCCCTAACCTTGCCTCTCAAGCTGGGTTAACTCTTGTTCCCTCTGCCTCTCTTCTTCTTCCCTTTTTCCTTTCCGTTCGGGGCTCATCGCTTCCTCTCTCCAGTTTTTCTGTCTCGTCTCTTTACCGTTGTCTCATTGATCCACTGTATGCTACACCATTGATGATTCCAGATGTTCCGAATGTCGCCCTTTCACAAGTGTGGTCCATGTCTAATTCGCCACTATCTATTCCAGCAGAAAGAAACATCCAATGGTTGTTTCTTCATCGGCGGTTACCAGTTCCTACCAAATTATTCAGGATGACGCTTGTTGATTCGCCTAACTGCATGTTTTGCTCTACGATTGCGGATGTAGATCATGTGTATCAACATTGCACAGTGCTTCTTCCCTTGCTACATCTGACCTTCACTACTGCACAGTGCCTTAGTACTAATGATCTCTCCTTCTCAGCCTATAGCACGCTACTCAGCTCAAGTACTCCGCCTATTCCTATATCAGAGTCATGTGCTTATGTATTCATATTAGCAAAACATGTGATTTTTTGCTACTATCAACAGCTACGTTCTACCCCTATACAGCCTACCATCTTTCAGGCGGGAGCTGCGATGTGCAGTCAGTTCCGGAACAGAATGATTTCACGCTTGAGGCTTGCTTTCACTGTTGCTAAGGCTGCGAATCGAATCCCACACTTTATGTCAGTGTGGTCACCTTTTCGTCAATGGTTTTCTGGTCCATCAGAAGACCTTAGACTTCTGTTCTGACGTCTGTGAAATTGTTTGGACTAATTGAAATATAGTTTTGTGATTATCGTGTTCTTAGGTGCCCTTGTCATAATCGCTTCTTAATGTTACTGCACGTTTGCATGTTTCTCACCAACAAGGTCCTGTAGGTGAGTTTCTTGTTATACCACAGGCACTTAAAATAAGTTTAAGGTTTTTTTTTTTTGGTTTTTTTTTCGGCACTTTCCTTATGTCTGCCGGGCTTTATAATATATGGTTTTTGCTCACGGTGCTAAGCAACTGTTTGATAGTGTTTAAATTGTCTTATTGATTTTGCACAGTGTGGTTTCTGATCATGTTGCATGTACATAAAGGGATATGATCAGTCGATTACACCATGTTCTGCAAGGTTTAGCACTTTTGTAGTGCAGGGGGTAATTGTTCATCATTCGGTTATTTGTACTGTACCTGAAGTATAGTTGCTATGCCAAAAGCTCAGTTTTGTATATACTAATGTACTTTCCTAATTGCACTGTAAAATTTATGTTTGGCACATTTCGCATGTTGGGTCACGATTACATGTCTTAAGTTTTATGTTCATGTTGCGGAGCAAACGCTTTGATAGTATTTCAATTATATGTTAATGTTACACAGTGTGGTTTTTCTCATGTCACATGTGCCTAATAGGAAATAATCAGTCTATTAGATAATGTTCTGCGCTGTATTGCATATTTGCTGTACAAAGAGTCAGTTTCATATTTTCATTATTTGTATTGTACTCGAAGTATAAATTTTCTGTAAAACGCAAGTTCTGTTTGTACTAATATACTTTACTCTTTGCACTGTGAAATTTACAGTTGTACCATGGAATTGTAATTCCTTATTAGTGTCTTCCCTATGCCGTTGCATCTTGTGTACATATGTTTTTGTTCATTACAAGTTAATCTATAGCACTGTGATTGAGGCACTTGTTTAAGCCTAAGTAATAGTTCTTTTTGTAATTTGACAGCGTTTCACAAGAGAGATATTGCATTCAATTTGTATAGAGTTCACACCATCATTGTGGATAGATCATTTATTCGCTTATCTTTCAGATACTGAAAAGTATAAACCTTCTGCTCTTTTCTTCTCTTTTCTTCTTTTTTTCAAGATCGCTCAAAATATACATGTTTGTTTTTGCACTGTAAAATTTATAGTTATACCTTGTACTGGTGTTCACCTATTAGAGATGGCACTCTGCTGATGCACATTGCGAACATATGTTGTACATAGAGTAAGTCAACCCATCAGTCCAGTATTGTCAGTGTTATGAATTTGCTTACATTGTATATAGTGCATCCACATAATGTAAATATCTCATTGTCATTGTAAATAGGTCATCAACTTGTTTATCTTTTGGTAACTATTAAGCACAGGCCATCTGTATCTTCCTGTCCATGTTTGCTCCAAATAAAATATTGTTGAAGCTGAAGCTCACGGTGGTCTTTAAACCTCCAATCAAAAAAAAAAAAAAAAAAAAAAATACCAGGAATGCACACTGCCACCGCTGGCCTATACTTCACCAACAAGCGTGTCCGAGTGTTGGTTCATGTGTGTCTGACACCGTATCCACCACCTCCCGTCGCTTCTGTGAAGCAGAAACCTCGATTCGTCGAAGTAGGCAACCTTTTCCCACTCTTCTACTGTCTAATGACGGTAGTCCCATGCGAATTACAGGCGTCGTTGCAGATGGACCTGGGTTAACATGGGCGCCTTGACGCAGCGTCGACTCCAGAAACGGATGCGTAACAGGGTTCGCTCTATTGTTATCGGGGACACGTACTTCGGTGCCCCAGCTTTCATTTGCGTGGTCAATTGCTGCGCTGTTGCGCGTTGATTGCCCTTTACCAGTATGACGTTCTCCTCTGGGGTCGATGGCCTTTGGGGCTGAACAGTTATGACGTCATGAGGTACTCGGTGTGCCAACGGTCCATTCTTGGTTCCCCCTTAACACAGCATCTACGGAAAAGCCCACGAAGTCTGTTGTTTCTGTGATGCTTCCACCTTTGGCGCGGTAGCCGATGATCATGTCTTTTTGAACGTCCATCTAATTACTACCTCTGCTAGGTGTGCATACGTTAGATACTATAGCTCATCTGTCCTGGCCGGCCGCTTATATCTCCGTGTGGTCGACCTTGTCACGTGAACACTGCGATTCCGGGGTTGTCATATTATTCTGATACGAACGTGTACGTTTCAATGGCAATACGAACCTTAGGCTCAAATCTTTAGAACGATCAGAAGGCTGTGCCACTTAATTGATGAGCTGGGGATCTTGTGCTTCCTCATGTCCAGTCAGTTCCTCATCTGCGTAGCACTATGCGTTCCAATTCCTTGAGTGTTCTGAAATATCTTTTCTCTGCCATTCTTCTCTTTGTAAAGTGATAATGTTAAAGTTGAAGTTTACTAACTTGAAGCTACCAACCAGATTTGAAAAGCTACCAACCGGACAGAATCATAAGAATCAAATCTTAGTGTCAATTACCAACAAAGTGTTTCCTTCGTTTCTGAAGTAAAAGGTTCCCAGTACTAGAACATGACAATACTTCAGCTAGGAGAACATTTTGCTTCCAAAAATTTTAAATTTTTAGTGTAATGATATAATCGTGTCTATTGGACAAAAAAATATCATATTTTATCTTTATCGGGCTTTACGCTATTTTTACGTTTGAAATTATATGTACGCATTTCAAAAAGTCTTATACAAAAATATTTTTTACATCAAAACGTGGCAGCCGTTACCAGCAATTTTCATGACTTACCCAAACCTTTTTTTAATGCAAAATTTTCATGTAAGATTGAGTGTAATTATGTTTTCTGGAATTTTTGTAACGTTGTTTTAATACACCACAATGTGAATACTCAAGAAACGCATACAGCGTACTAAATCTTTTTATTTTTATGGCGTAATAAGCATACAGATTCGTCAAGCTTTCGCACTCCACTGGGGGGCTTTTTGAAGGCAATGCTTGAAAGCTTGACGAATGTGTGTGCTTATTACGCCATAAAAATAAACGGATTTATTACGCTATATGCGCTTCTTGAGTATTGGAATTTTTATTTTTAACTTTGGGTTGCTTTGGTCATGGTAAATTTTTATCCATATTCATTCTTAAAATCAGCTATTCTCCACCAGAGGGAGTAATGAGTGGTGTATCTTGGGTGCGAGACTTGAGCTATCTCCCCTACCCCCAGTACTGTTTTTTTTAATTGTGAAGTTTAATATTTAATTGTTAAGTAATAGAATAATTTTTTTCTAAATTTTAGGTACATGCCATTGCTAACATGATACCAAATAATTATGAGGATTAGGATTTGAACACTTATTTGTACATGAACTCCATTCTTCTTCTGAATACTTTATTTGTACATGAACTCTATTCTTCTTCTGAATACTTTATTTGTACATGAACTCCATTATTATTATTCTCCTTTTGTGTGAACTTGAGTGCTACGTTTTTATAAAATGTTTCTTCCGCGTACTTTTTCATATTTAAAAATAATGTTTTTCTCTATTGACAAAACAGCCAAGTTTTTCGAATGTGCATGTCGTTGTGTGGCTCTAAGATATATCGTGATTCTTTTTAATGCTGAAAAACTTCTTTTGGCAGTTGCAGTTGTTGATGAAAAGTTTAATATGAGGTCGGCTAATTTGTACACCTCACTAAACACTATGTCCAGTTTATTCAACTTTATGTAACACGTAATGTCTCTTTCTGATTTATTTTTGTATTCATCAAAGGAATAAAACACCTTCAGTTCATTCTTTAGTCGAGCTGTATCAAAATTTGAAGCATAGAGTTCTTTAAGTTCTGACAATAGATGTTCAGGGAAGCTTTCACAAAATTTATCAAAACAGTTCAAATCCAATAAAGCCACGAATTTAAGATATAATATCTCTGATTTTAATTCATTGACACATCACAAAAACTGAGACAACTCTCGCGAAACAATCTTATGGGCGGGAGTATGCGAGTGACTGAGATAGTCTAACTCTTTTTTTTTCTGATGGAACCGTTTCCCAAAGTAATGGCCCATTCCCCTCTACCAGCTGATTCATGTTGTCATAGAAACGCTAGCAGGCAATTGTACGGAAGGTTTTCGCATCAGAACTGCTAAGACTCTGGAAGAGCTGCTTGCCGTTATGCCGTTGGTTTTCGCTCGCTAGACTCAGTCAAAGAAGCGAATCCGCAAGCGTTTTTCTTCGCACCGAAAGCATCGACATATTTTAATACCGTTGATAATTGACTTTTATTTGTGTATATTTAATTCAGTTTTATTTGTGCATTCTCTGGGCTTCGCAGCTAGCCTAGCCAGCCTCGAATGTACGCCACTGGGCGTAATAGAAGATGCGCTTCTTTACATCCAGGCTTTTAAATGTCGTATATATATTTTTCCGTAAGCTTATTGCGCTCTCGACTACCATTTTCCTGGCCAAATGTTTTATGCAAAATGAACTTGTTAGGTGGAGTTCATCCATTTTTCTTTGTCAGACAGCTATTAATTCCACAGAGTAAATTAAAAAAAAGACAAACTTTGAAATACATATAGCTAGCGAGCTAAGGTCTCGACTTTTGCCAAAAGTAGTGCCCATCCAAGAGTTCAGTCCGCCTTCTTGTTTTCTGCCGTCTCTACTCTTGGAATCTTTTGTCAGTGCGTTCTTTTTCACGGAACTAATGTGCATTCTTACGATCGGCCATTTATCTGCTGCATGAGAGTAAACATATTTCTTTCTATCTCGATGTCACTTTCAACCTCTTTGTCTGCCAGTTATAAAGAAAATGACCTCTTACTTTTCACAGTAACAACTACAGTACTTCCAAGACTCGTTCACTTAAACTACTCATTACGACTAAAACCCTGGAATGTTTCGATAATATTATCGTTGAATATCTTACGGATGATAGGGTTTTAAATTATGAGCAATATTTCTTGCGATCTATAGCAAACTAAAAATATAATTCTCGATTAAGTAAACAGCATTCTTTCTCTATTTGTTTTGACAATCACAGAGATTCCAGACAGTACTTACAGACGCACTCTACATAAGGCGAAATGGAGCTTATGAAATTCACATTTGTTCTTTATCATCCATTTAACAAATTCCATACATTTTTTTCCTATTTTTGCACATATCTTTCTGCTTCATTTGTTTCTCCATGTCATTTTTCTTTCCCCTTTCTTTAATGAGAAAAGAGATTGAGTAATAAATGTTCTTCGTCTATAAAGCACTAGCTGAACTGTCCAACGTCGCTCTGGAGAAATCTAAATTTTCACTACCTAAATTTTGTGCAAAAAAAATTAAATTGTTTAATTTTTTACGGTATCAACTGTACCTAATGCTGTATTTCATTTCTTCATAGAATTTGAATTTTATTCTCTATAGAGTCTTTTAGGCACACAGTATTTTCAGTTTTTCCGTTTGACTTTTGTTATTTACTTACCTTCCGTTCCGATGCTGAATTGTTTTACAGTTCTTCACTGGAAAGCACTTGTCACAAAAAAAAATCAGTTCTTGCACTTATCACAACAAAAAGTGTTAAATTCGATTTCAAAATAAAAATGTAAAAAAATGTAACTTTTCACGAAAATTTTTTATGGGGGCCCATTGATCCCGGGCTCAGACTCCTTCCTTCCAAAAACCGTCTATAGTCTAAGTTAGAGTACCAAGAGATAGTAAACCAATTAAAAATCAAAAAGTAAAAAATGGAACTCTTCACGAAAACTTTGTATGCGGGCCGGGCCCCTTGACCTCGGGCTCCGACCCCTTCCAAAAACCGTCTAGGGTCTACGTGTTTGAGTACCATGAGATAGTATACCAAATTTGGTGGTTCTAAATTAAAAACCATATATTTACATAGCGGACAAACCAACAAACCAACAGAAAATTCGATTTCAAAATATAAAAAGTAAAAATGGGACTTTTACGAAAATTTTGTATGGGGCCCCTTGATCCCGGGCTCAGACTCCTTCCAAAAACTGTCTACGGTCTAAGTTAGAGAACCATGATATACTATACCAGTTAAAAATAAAAACGTTAGAAATGGAAATTTTTACGAAAATTTTGTATTTGGGCCCCTTTACCTCGGACTCCGACACCTTCCAAAAACCGCGTGCGGTCTAAGTTACATTACCATGAGATAGTGCACCAATTAGGTGGTTCTAAATTGAAGACTGTAGATTTGCATAGCAGTCAAACAAACAAACAAACAAACATTGAACTTTATATATTAGATGCTCAATATTTTTTTTTCAGTTGGTAGTAATCGTAAATATTATATCATTTTGGTTTGGCTGTCAAACTTTGGCATTAGTGTCTCTGTAAGTAAGAAGCATTTCAAAGTTTTTGGCATAACAAATATACATGAAATGTAAAACGTGTTCACTTCTTTAGCACATGACGTAAGTACTGAGGTGACGCAGGAGTCAAAAACGGCAAATTGTCGCGATAAGCCTTACCGGTACCGCTCCAATATCCGACTCCGGAGAAGGAAGACGTGGTTTCTAATCCCACAACCGGCAGAAAAGTGCGCAAACGCTGTACTGGCGCTCGGACGTAAAAATGAATCTCCCGACCGTAAGGTTCGAAAAAAATGCGTGACAATTGTTTCACACATAGTTCGGAATTAATAGAAATTAATTCTGTTGCAATGAGATCCTTCAAGAATAGTTTGTGGGCAGACCCGAAACCTGCGATTTCGTGCTCCCGCCTTTTACAAGGGTTATGATATAGGTGACGTACTACTCAGGTTACGCATGAATCAAAACGGCAAGTTGCACGGATAAACCTTGCCTACGTACACTGAAGTGCCAGAAAAGCTGGTACAGTCGAGTTTATGCAAAATACATAGCAACGTCACCTATGCGCATACTCGGTTGCGTTTGCCAGATAGTATATAAAGCGATAGGCATCCTTGCCAGCTGTTCGAGCTGATTTCGGCATGAGAATGACAAGTAATAACGATTTAAGCGATTTTCAACGCGGTGTCATAGTATTTCGGAGGTAGAAACGAAGTTCGGGTTTTCACGGACGACCACTGAAAGGGTGTACCGTTACTACAAGAATTCCGGCAAAACCTCCAACCTACGATACCGGTGTGGCCGTAAAAAGACATTGGGTGAACGAGACGATCGTCGGCTGTCAAGAATCGTTTCACGCGATAGGCGTGCAACACTCTATAACGAAGTGAATTTCTCCGTCATTTTTATCCGCGCCAGGATTCGAACCCGGGTCCCCTCATTCCGGAATAAGTTGCTCTACCAATTGAGCTACGCGGACATTTTATTCTGATTCTTATCTGCCTTTATGTCGTGTGCGTCCTTCTGGCAGCTACGTCACATCTCCTGGTACGTTACATCATCTCCCCCTTATTTTATTTTTTTTCGAAGTGCTGGAGAAGGGATTCTCTGAATTTTCCTATCTCGCGGTGTGGAAATAACATCACACCCTTGCGAGATTTTGAACGGTCGGGTCATCCGGAAAGTTTGGGCGCCATTATAACGAAGTAAATTTCTCCGTCATTTTTGGTCTACGCCGGGATTCGAACCCGGGTCCCCTCATTCCGGAATAAGTTGCTCTACCAATTGAGCTACGCGGACATTTTATTCTGATTCTTATCTGCCTTTATGTCGTGTGCGTCCTTCTGGCAGCTACGTCACATCTCCTGGTACGTTACAACTCTCACAGTCATCATCGGAATTCAATGCTGGAGCCTCAACAAGCATCGGCGTCCGGACTGTGCAACGCACCCTGCACGATATGAGCTTTGGGAGCAGACGCCTAACTCGAGTCCTCTTGATGGCTGCACGACACAGAGCAATGCGCCTCGCTTGGGCACGGCAACCCCGCAACTGGACACTTGATGACTGGAAACAAGTAGCCTGGTCTGACGAGTTGCGTTCCCGACTGTATCGGAAAGATGGAAGGATTTGTGTGTGGTGCAAAACCCATGAAGCCATGCATCCCGCCTATCAACAGGGAACTGTACTGGCTGGGTGGAGGAGGTCTGTAATGGTAAGGGATGTGTTTAGCTGGACTTCACTTGGATCATTGGTATGTCTACAAACGTCTGTGACCGGCCAACGCTATGTGCGCATCCTTTCTGACGAGGTACACCCGTTCATGCCCTGCATTTATGCTGATGGGTTGGGCCTGTTCCAATAGAACAATACAACTCCACACAAATATCGGGACGCCACATTATGGTTAGAGGAGCATTCATCGGAGTTTGTGGTGTTGCCATTCCCACCCAAGTCCCCAGATCTGAACGTGATAAAACAAATTTGGGGTACCATGCAACGTGCTATCGAACACAGGAATCCGAGACCTCAGAATACACCTGATTTGTGGAACGCTCGGCAGGAAGTATGGTGAGAATCGCCTACAGCATATTGCCAGAAGCTAGTGGAGTCCATGCCCCGTCGTATTTCTGCAGTCCTGCGCTCCTATGGGGGACCTACCAAGTATTAGACTGGTGTACCAGTTTTTATGGCAATTCAGTGTAGTTCATTTGACAAAATATCAGACTCCGGAGAAAGAAGACTTAGTTTCGAATTCCACTACCGACAGAAAAAGGCTGCTATAATTTCTCGTCCCGCAAGTGTTCGGTCGGTTAAGGTGAATGTTCTGAGTTTCCCACGGCCTACAATCCAGTAGACTTTACTGTGTGAATAGGTATTGGCCTTCATTGTTGAATTTCTTAAGTGTAGGAAATGTATTGCGATTTAGAATGTCAAGCTACACTTCAGTTTAAATTCCTAAAGATATAAATAGACTGCCAATATCAAACTAGACTGATCAGGTAAAACCCTAAAACAACCTACCTAATATGATGTAGGTTCCCCGCTCGCCACCAAAAGTGCTCTCGACCGATGAGGCATTGATTTATCGAAATGTTGGTAGGTGTCTTTTGATATTTGGTACCATGACTGCGACAGACGTTCCCACAGTTAACGTAAATTCCGTGGTTGAGGTGACACTGCTCGTACCCGATTCTCCAACTCAAACCACAAATGCTTGATAGGATTCAAGATCGACGACTTTTTTGCGCAGTAGAAATAAATGGAATTTCTCTTCATGCTCTTGGAACCATTCGCGATACTTCTTCACAGTTTGGCATGGAGCCTTGTCTTGTTGAAAGACGCCATATCCTCCAGGAAATACAGTCGCCATAAAGGGGTGTACTTCGACAGCCACGATGTTCAGATACATGACAGCTATCACGGTTCTCCTTACAGGGATAATAAGTCCAAGTGTTTCTCAAGAAAATATTGCCCAGGCCATCACACTCCCTCTAGCAGCCGGGATCCGTCCCACAGTGCATATAGGGGAGAAGGCTTTCTTGGACAAACGTCCCACACGAACTCATCTGGCGACATGGTGTAACAGAAAATGGGATTCCTCTCACCATGAGACCTTCTTCCAGTCTTCTATAGCCTAGTGCAAGCCTTGACGACGGTAAACAGCTGTGAGTATAGAGACACGACTGGATTTACGGCTGCGGAGGCCCATATCCAAAAACATATGATGAACGATGCTGTCACTGCACACTGTTAAAAAAACCAGAGATGAATGCATAGATGTCATGCAAAAGCTTTAATTCATTAAAAATGCCATATACACTTTAAAATACATCACGAGATCTTTTGATACGGCAGGCGTCGCATCCACAGGTAAAACACAATAACAAGTTAGTAAAATCATGCAATGCATTGATTATGATACGCTTTCCAACATACCGGAAATCATTACTCAAGTTATGAGAAAAATGGCTGTAGAATAAATCTCGCTCCTATGTCCTGACCTTTGATCTCATTTCGATTATATTCAACAGAACTGGAATAGTATACTTCTGGAACAAAATCATAAAGTTTTGTCTCAATCGAATCATTTTTACGTAAGTTATAACGAATAAGGGCGATGGAATAGATCCCGCTCCTATGTCCTGAACTTTGACTCCATTTCGCCCATTTTCAATAGGGTTCGTCCCCCATGTGACACATGAATAGGTTTACGGCTCATACTAAAATTTACCACATACTAACATTTCATCGAAATCGAACCATTTTTACGTAAGTTATGACGCATAAGGGCAATGGAATTGATCCTTCTCCTATGTCCTAAGCTTTGAACCCATTTTGCCCATTTTCAATACGGTTCATCCCAAGGTTGTTCCCTGGGGATGAACATCGAAATCGAAATATTTTTACGCACGTTGTGACGCATACGGTCAATGGAATGGATCCCACGCCCATGTCCTGACCTTTGACCCTATTTGTCCCATTTTCAATAGGGTTCGTCCCCAGGTGGTCCCCTACCACATAATAAAATTTCATCGATATCGAACATATTTTAGCACCACCTTTCGCCCTGATGACGGAGGCGATTCGTCTCGGCCTAGACTCGACAAGACACCGAAAGCGTTGAGAAGCCATACGGACCACGAACCCTAAACAAGCTCCCACTGTTCACAAAAATTTGATGGAGGGGGTCAGAGCGTCGTACATCTCTTTCGATGGCATCCCAGATGTGCTCGATGAGATTGAGGTCAGGTGACCTAGCTGGCCAGAAAAGCGAGGTCACTTCGGTGGAGTGTTCTTACAACCATTCAGATACAATTCCGGAGTGATGGCAAGGTGCATTGTCTTGTTGCAGGATGAAGTCCCCAGTGGGGTGTTGAAGACGCACAAACGGAAGCAAATGGTCGTCCAGGATATCCCGGTAACATTGACCTGTGAAGGACGATATCACACGTACCAGGGGCCCATTTCAGTCCACGTAAACCGTCCCCAGACGAGAATGCCACCCCTACCAGCTTGAAGAGTACCCTGCTGGCAAGAAGGATCCATCGCTTCATGTGTTTTTAGCCGTACTCGTATTCTGCCATCCGCATGTACCAACGTGGATTTCGACTCATCAGTCCAGGCAACATTTTTCCACATGTATAGGGTCCAGTGGCGATGTTCCTGTGCACATGCTAATCTTTGCACCCTGGGATGTGCGGTCAGCAGCGGTACCTTCGTGGGACGATGGCTTCTGTACCTCATAGCGAGGAGATGCTTCTGGATGATGTGGCTGCTTACACGTTTTTGTGCACCAGCGTTAAATTGCCGAGTGATTTCTTGCACTGTGGCACGTCTATCCGCTGTTACAATACGAACTAGCCGACGATGACCCCGCTCATCCACACGCTGTTGTCCATGGCAGTTGGTTCTTGCAGGGATGGTTTTACCGGATTCAATGTACTGACGGTGCACCCGTGACACAGGGGCTCGTGAAAATCCCAGTGCCTGCACGACTTCCCAGATGGAGTGACCCATTCGTCATGCCCCGACAATTTGCCCACGATCAAATGCGCTTAGATCCTTCGTCTTAACCATACTGCATCCCACTCTTACTGATTCTCGTCGTATCACTCCTTATATTGACGGATCGCTGTTTAAAGGGACGCCCACCGCGCCACGTTTGCATAACGTCAGCCGTCTCTAATTCGATTGCTCTTCAGTGTACATATACAGGTAATGTACCGCGTGAATAGTTGTTACAGCGCAGACTCAAGCTGATGGAGCTGAATTTACAAAAACGGTTAATCTACTCACCGGTGGGGAGGGGTAGTGTGTGTGTGTGGGGGGAGGTTAACGGCAGATCAATGGGCCTACCAGCCCGAACCAACGGTTTCCATGGCGATGGAATAACACAGGGCAGCTCATCGTTACAACAAGCGTCGCCGAATTTGGAAATACTGCAATAAATAGGCTCTCAGCAAGAAGTGCAACTGGCTTGGTTTTTAGGCTTCCCAATACTCTCGTGTCATTCCATATGGTGTGTAAGAACCACTAATCCAGAGTCGTGGCAGAGCAGTTGCCGAAGACCGGCATTGGACAATATATTTATGTTTAACCACTCGTACTTCCCCCGTCCTAAGAGTAGAGCCGATGTATATTTGATCCCCAACAGAGGGCTGATTACTCCGAAGGATGATACAGTATATTCCACTCTTCTAAGTTTCGGAGACTGGGTCGCGGTCTTTCTTGATTGAGTACATCGATTATTGTGAATTTCATATGGTGCACGACATTTTCAACTCAGATTATATAATGAACTGTATTTTCGGACACATTGGGCCCTTCACTACATTTGAAATCATGGTTAACGTCAGCCACAGTAGCTCTCCTGTAGCTGAGGACAAGACGAGACGGCCTGCGCTGACCTCTGGCATCAATGAGGCGTGACCATGCCTTGTCCACGGCTTGAAGTGTCACCTGTTTCGGACCATCTTTGATAGGTATTAACTACTGCATAGAGTGAGCAACCTACCAACGTCCCTGTTTTGAAGATGCTTTTACCAAGGCGTAATACCATAACGATCTGGCATTGTCGAAAAGAGATAAATTCTTTGCTTTTCCCATGTTGAGACGAAACGAAATGCTAACTGAGAGAGTTCCGACCCAGGTGTTATACGTATATACAGGGTTTCCCGGAACTTCGTGTACAAACTTGGAGGGGAGGTAGAGAACAGCGTTAGGAACCAAAATTAAATAGGAAAGCATGGGCGGAAACGTCACACCCTCGCGTGAGAAAGAGACACAAAGACACAGTAAGGCCACAATACAGGAAGCAGTGTAAAACGCTTTATTACACAACAAAAGAGTACAATGTAGGACTTACAAGCATCACAGGAGGTGTTCGAAATTGCGCCCATTGGCCTGGATGCCCGCATGACACCTACGCGACATGGATTGGCGAACATTGTCGAAGATACTTGGCGTTTCGCGGATCGTAGCATCAGCGATGGAGATTCGCGCCACCAGGTCCATTTCAGAATTTACTGGCGTGTCGTACACAATGCTCTTCATGGCACCCCAAAGAAAATAATCAAGAGGAGATAAATCAGATGATCTGGGGGCCCTTCTACGGGACCGCCACGCCCAATCCACTTGGTTCCAAATGTCCGGTCCAAATGGTCACGTACGCACCTTGCGTAATGAGATGGCGCCCCATCATGTTGCAACCATATTCCGCGTCGAACATGTGCGGGGACATCGTGCAGCATTTCCGGAAGAACCTCCTGAAGAAAGACTAGATACTTGCGAGCGTCCAGTCGAGGTGGTAAGATGTATGATTTGGTTGGCGCCTGGTTGGATATCTTTCCCGATACAACTGATCAGCAGTGCGTCCATTTCCGTTGGTTTGGCCATAGACGAAGTTCATATCTGTCAACTCGGCGTGTGTGAAACGATTCATGTTGATCGCACGCAGTCCGCTTCTCCAATGAGGAAGCCACACGTGCCGACCTAGCGAGCTAGCGTACAGCGCCGCCTATCGTTTCCGCCCATGCTTTCCTATTGAATTCTGGTTCCTTACGCTGTTCTCTATCTCCCCTGCAAGTTTGTACACGAAGTTCCGGGACACTCTGTATATATATCATTCGTGACCATGCCACGTGACGCTGATTGGCGCGCTTATTTGCATAACGCACAGGTGTTTTTAACGTTTTGGCTGATCGGTGTGTGAAATACACACACACTTCCAGAACATCGCATCAAGTTTCCACACAGCGTACCATAATCATTGGACAACACCTTTCATTCCGAAGTAACAGTTTCTGCCCACATTTACATCCTGCGTTCACGTTCAGCTACAATATCTTCCAACGCGTTCAAGTTGTCGACTACCGTCTCGCAAGCTGGAGGTAATGACAGATCTTTTAGAGAAATTTTTTTCCCAGCATAGCAATATTTAGCACTGCGCGGAAATAGATGTTTACTGAAAATGCGAGAGTGCAACCAATATCGTGGAAGTTGCGCATTTTCACAGAAACCTGTCTAAGTAGTGTAGCTCATGCTAGAAATCGTCTCGATAGAGAAGCTGCCGTTTTGGTGTGAACAGATATTCATTCAGTTCGCATAGTGTTGTTCCATTCATGTACGAATTTCTTTCCGCAACCTGTACTAGCAAACGTTTATTCTGACCAAGTAGGTTAGAATAGATGGAGTAAGGAGGACGTCACAAACTTTGAGCAGACTAATTCTCAATCGTTTCACCAACATGGCGGCAGAGGATGTGATTGCGAATCGTCTCACTCAAGGAGGTTATATTACTGGAGACACCACTGGCTCGGCCGCCATAGGTCACAGCTAATCTGTGGTGTGACGTCCCAAGCAGGCAAAAATGAACTAAATTATACCGTTGATGAAACAGTGAGCTTGTGTATCATTGATAAAGATTATTGAATTACTCGCTTTATCTGTTTATACGCTTAGAAGCTTTTGTTCCATTGGTTTCCAAGCAGCTTCTCTTCTGCGGCTGCGTCGTGCCTGCTCATGATGTCATTTGCAGCACAGACGGTGAATTATGGCGGCCAATGCTGCGTGGATAGGAGTGGTGTATAACCTCCTTGGTCTCACTGGTCTCACCAACATGGCGGCAGAGGCTGTGACGTCATGATCGTGACGTTTCGGTTGCTTCACTTTGATTACACGAGGAGAACAGTTGGCCCTTACTACATCTATTCTAACCTCCTCGATTCTGATCAATATATTCTTTGTTTTTAAATTACAAACACTAGACTGGGACGAATTAAATAGTGTTGCAGTTTTTGGTAATATAAGAGAACATGTACCTGCTGGAAAACTTAAGAAAATAGGTGCTTCTGATAGCACAGACTGAAAGAACCTGCTGGTAACCTTAAGATAGGCGCTTCTCATAGCACGGAGTGAAAGCTCTTTCAGATTTGTATTTATCAGGATTGCTTAGAAACAAGAACGACTTAAAAAACGATTGCCGTTCTTCAAGGAGTGAAACTGTTTGTTTTATTAAGAGATACAGTACAGAAACAATCCCCGGCGTCTGTAACCAACTGTATTTTTCCATAAACTTGAGTAAATTCAACACAAAATTGAATAAATAAATTCTTCAATATATCTGTCTTCCTGAAGCTATAAACCTTTTATCAGATAAGACAGTTTATTAACTGAAGTAATCAGCTCAACAATTTCAATAAGTACATAATAAATTTCGAAGGAATTTAGATTCGAAGAACTTAAAATTTAGTTTCAGTAGGTTAAACTTTGTGATTTACTGGGAAAGAGCAGTTAATCCTCATTCTCTTTCAAGTGCGTCTACGTAATCCATTTATATTCGAGTTGTAACCGTCGATGGTTCTTTTGTACTGAAACTAGCGGACAACAGCAGTTAATCTTTTCCATTTGCATCAGTCTTTGTCGAACTATTCAGTTGTAGATAGAATTCCCTTTTATAACTTTAGGAACGCACGCAGCGAACTCATTTCTTCGTTTTTCCAGAAGAAATTCCATGGATGTCTTTTCGGTTGTTTGATTAGAATTAGGAATTCTCTTTACCTGATCAAGCCAGTCAGGGTTTGTAATAAATCTGAGAACATATATTTTGTAGCTGCTAAGATCTGGTAAATAGCGCGATGGTATAAGATCCATAATGTGATATTTTTCCTCCTTGATTATTTAAGATCTAGAGAAGTTTGCACAACTTCTCAGAAGAATAACCCCATATAATTAACTTTAATTTCTCTTAAGTATTTGCTCAGTGCTGATGCACCTAGATATTAGCACAGCACCTAGATATAGTACAGTATGTAATTTATACGTATATTGTATTATATGAAGGTTGTGCTGAAAGTAATGCAAAACTGGGCATAATTTTTTGTTTACTGATAGAGTTCGTTCAAATTGCACATGCTGGTAGTAAAGCACTTCCTCTATAGTAACCCTTCTTCATTGCAGGTAAATAATGGATTCCAAGAAGAAGCAACGTGCCGTCATTGAGTTCTTGATGTAAGAAGGGTGCTGGCTGTCCTACATCCACAGAACGCTAAAAAATGTTTACGGAGATGACACCATTGACAAGACCAATGTACAGAGATGGAACCAGCATTGAAGACAAACCGCGCAGTTGTAGACCATCATCTGCGACCACTGACACGAATCGTCAGTCTAAGAATTACACTGCTGGCCACCCAAAATACAATACCAAGGAGGACACGAGATAGCAAAGCCAGATTTACTGGACACATAACCACAGATACAAAGATGAAACGATTAAGCTTACAGGCCCGTCCGACTTGCGGAACACGCAGACATCAATAGTTCGTTTGGCCCCCATGGCTGGCAATAACGGCCGCTACACACCGCGGCATCGAACAAAAGAGAATTTGGATGTGGGCTTAGGGTATGTCGGTCCAGGCTGCTTCCACACGTTGCCGCAGTTCATCAGGATTAGCCGCGTGTGGTGCTTGCCGGGCCACTCGGTTTCCGATCAGCGACCAGACGTGTTCGATGGGCGACATATCGGGAGAACAGGCGGGCCACGGCAGCAGTGATACCTGGTGGGCCGTGAAGAATTGCTGCACGATGCGTGCCACGTGCGGGCGCGCATTGTCCTGTTGAAACGTGGCCGCTGGCAGGTCCTGCAGGTAAAAGAGTACTACAGGCTCCAAAACGTCGGAGATGTAGCGGTGGCTGTTGAGTGTACCGGCGATGCGTACCAGAGGGGTGTAGACATCATATCCAATTGCGCCCCAAACCATAACGCCAGGTGACGGACCGGTATGGCGATGCATAATGCAGGCGTCATACAGTCTCTCGCCGCAGTGCCTCCACACGCGGATCCGACGATCGTGGTGTTGCAGGCAGAAGCGGGATATGTCGGAGAAGACAATGTTGTGCCATTCAGCGGTCCAGGTGCGGCGTTCAACGGCCCACTGCTGCCGCACTCGCCGGTGGTATAAAGTCAGTGGTAATCGGAGCAATGGGCACCGTACGACAAGTCCTCGCTCTTGCAGACGACGTCGAACGGTACCTGCTGACACAGGTTGTTGCGCAGCACAACCTAATTCCTGCGCTAAAGTTCGTGATGTGGCGGTGTGAGCCGTCAATGCCCGCCGCGCAACATGCCGGTCCTCTCGTTCGGTGGTGTGCCGCGGCGCTCACGTCGGCACATCCGTCCCTCGTGAACCCACCGAATACATACTCGCCTCACTGTGGCTGGATATCGTCCCACACGGGCACCGATATCTCGGTACGATAAACCGCTGTCGCGAGAAGCCACTATTCGTCCTCTGTCGAACTCCGAAACGTGCTGGAATGACTGCCGTATTCTGCGACGAGTCATCAGGAAACTTTCCACGCATAGGTCCGGCAGCACAACACACTTCCACTACTTACACCCCGCCTTCTGTGCACCCTTCTTATAGTGCTTCTCGGTGGCGTGCCGGGCGCACATGATTTGCATATGCCCTGCAATGCTAATAGTCTGCATGTCCTCTTGCGGGCGATGCATGCTGCGAATTTCAGGCCAATCGGATGCTTCTTTCTTAGTGTTGCATTTTGGGTGGCCAGCAGGGTAGCTCGCGCGAGAGACGAGTCACAATCCGTGAGCTTGTTGCACAACTGGACTGTGGTCATAATGCCACACAGAAGATGGTGGAAGACTTAGGGTATCGGAAAGTGTGTGCAAGGTGGCTACCTCGGCAGTTGACACCCGATTTGAAAGTGAGAAAGCTGGAAGTCTGTCCTCACCTGCTGTGAAAGCGTTTGAAGACAATGAAGTGGCCTCGGTGGATCAGTGGTCTAAGCGATGGCTTTTGATCATTCGTCCGGAAGAGGTCCGGGCTCGAATCCCGTGAGACATGGATGTTGTGTTTGCCTTAGGGCACTAGCTCTCTTCCTTCCCTGGAACCAGTGGCCCTAAATTTGGGACGGGCAACTGCCTATAGCCCATTGAGTTGCTCACAATGGTCGTTAAACCTATAATCAAAAAAAAAAAAAAAAAAAGCCAAAAAAGACACTTTTTTCCGATCTGGTGAAAGGGGACGAAAGCCGCCCCGGTGGCGCAGTGGTCTAAGGCGTTGGCCTATGATCATTCGTCCGTAAGAGGTCCGGGTTTGAATCCCGGTCACGCATGGGTGTTGTGTTTGTCTTACGGCACTGGCTCTCTCCCTTCCCTGGAACCAGTGACCCTAACTTAGGGACGGGCGACTGCTTATAGCCCATTGAGTTGCTCACGGTGGTCGTTAAACCTCCAATCAAAAAAAAAAAAAAAAAAAAAGAAAAAAAAGGGGGATGAAACGTGAGCGTGTTTTTTACGATTCGGAAACGAAGAATCAATCAATGGAATATCGTCACACCTCTTCAATAAGGCCTAAGAAGTTCAAGAGCCAGCGATCAGCACAGAAAGTCATGGTAACGGTTCTTTGGGATGACAGATGTGTCATTCTCCATCATTTTCTGCAAACTGGCCATTCCTTGACCATCGAGCGGTTCACTGAGGCACTCAAAAAAGCTTAGAGAAGCCATAAGGAGGAAGAGATCGAACAAGAATCTGAAAAGGATCCACATTCACCATGACAATGCGAGACCATACACATCTTTGGCAACAAATCGAAGCACTCAAGAATCTTAGAGAAGCCATAAGGAGGAAGAGACCGAACAAGAATCTGAAAAGGATCCACATTCACCATGACAATGCGAGACCATACACATCTTTGGCAACAAATCGAAGTACTCAAGAATCTTAGAGAAGCCATAAGGAGGAAGAGACCGAACAAGTATCTGAAAAGGATCCACATTCACCATGACAATGCGAGGCCATACACATCTTTGGCAACAAATCGAAGTACTCAAGAATCTTAGAGAAGCCATAAGGAGGAAGAGACCGAACAAGAATCTGAAAAGGATCCACATTCACCATGACAATGCGAGACCATACACATCTTTGACAACAAATCGAAGTACTCAAGTATCTTAAAGAAGCCATAAGGAGGAAGAGACCGAACAAGAATCTGAAATAGATCCACATTCACCATGACAATGCGAGATCGTACACATCTTTGGCAACAAATCGAAGCACTCAAGAATCTGAGAGGAGCCATAAGGTGGAAGAGACCGAACAAGAATCTGAAAAGGATCCACATTCACCATGACAATGCGAGACCATACACATCTTTGGCAACAAATCGAAGCACTCAAGAATCTTAGAGAAGCCATAAGGAGGAAGAGATCGAACAAGAATCTGAAAAGCATCCACATTCACCATGACAATGCGAGACCATACACATCTTTGGCAACAAATCGAAGCACTCAAGAATCTTAGAGAAGCCATAAGGAGGAAGAGACCGAACAAGAATCTGAAAAGGATCCACATTCACCATGACAATGCGAGACCATACACATCTTTGGCAACAAATCGAAGTACTCAAGAATCTTAGAGAAGCCATAAGGAGGAAGAGACCGAACAAGTATCTGAAAAGGATCCACATTCACCATGACAATGCGAGGCCATACACATCTTTGGCAACAAATCGAAGTACTCAAGAATCTTAGAGAAGCCATAAGGAGGAAGAGACCGAACAAGAATCTGAAAAGGATCCACATTCACCATGACAATGCGAGACCATACACATCTTTGACAACAAATCGAAGTACTCAAGTATCTTAAAGAAGCCATAAGGAGGAAGAGACCGAACAAGAATCTGAAATAGATCCACATTCACCATGACAATGCGAGATCGTACACATCTTTGGCAACAAATCGAAGCACTCAAGAATCTGAGAGGAGCCATAAGGTGGAAGAGACCGAACAAGAATCTGAAAAGGATCCACATTCACCATGACAATGCGAGACCATACACATCTTTGGCAACAAATCGAAGCACTCAAGAATCTTAGAGAAGCCCTAAGGAGGAAGAGACCGAAAAAGAATCTGAAAAAGATCCACATTCACCATGACAATGCGAGACCATACACATCACATCTTTGGCAACAAATCGAAGCACTCAAGAATCTTAGAGAAGCCATAAGGAGGAAGAGACCGAACAAGAATATGAAAAGGATCCACATTCACCATGACAATGCGAGACCATACACATCGTTGGCAACAAATCGAAGCACTCAAGAATCTTAGAGAAGCCATAAGGAGGAAGAGACCGAACAAGAATCTGAAAAGGATCCACATTCACCATGACAATGCGAGACCATACACATCTTTGACAACAAATCGAAGTACTCAAGTATCTTAAAGAAGCCATAAGGAGGAAGAGACCGAACAAGAATCTGAAATAGATCCACATTCACCATGACAATGCGAGATCGTACACATCTTTGGCAACAAATCGAAGCACTCAAGAATCTGAGAGGAGCCATAAGGTGGAAGAGACCGAACAAGAATCTGAAAAGGATCCACATTCACCATGACAATGCGAGACCATACACATCTTTGGCAACAAATCGAAGCACTCAAGAATCTTAGAGAAGCCATAAGGAGGAAGAGATCGAACAAGAATCTGAAAAGGATCCACATTCACCATGACAATGCGAGACCATACACATCTTTGGCAACAAATCGAAGCACTCAAGAATCTTAGAGAAGCCATAAGGAGGAAGAGACCGAACAAGAATCTGAAAAGGATCCACATTCACCATGACAATGCGAGACCATACACATCTTTGGCAACAAATCGAAGTACTCAAGAATCTTAGAGAAGCCATAAGGAGGAAGAGACCGAACAAGTATCTGAAAAGGATCCACATTCACCATGACAATGCGAGGCCATACACATCTTTGGCAACAAATCGAAGTACTCAAGAATCTTAGAGAAGCCATAAGGAGGAAGAGACCGAACAAGAATCTGAAAAGGATCCACATTCACCATGGCAATGCGAGACCATACACATCTTTGACAACAAATCGAAGTACTCAAGTATCTTAAAGAAGCCATAAGGAGGAAGAGACCGAACAAGAATCTGAAATAGATCCACATTCACCATGACAATGCGAGATCGTACACATCTTTGGCAACAAATCGAAGCACTCAAGAATCTGAGAGGAGCCATAAGGTGGAAGAGACCGAACAAGAATCTGAAAAGGATCCACATTCACCATGACAATGCGAGACCATACACATCTTTGGCAACAAATCGAAGCACTCAAGAATCTTAGAGAAGCCCTAAGGAGGAAGAGACCGAAAAAGAATCTGAAAAGGATCCACATTCACCATGACAATGCGAGACCATACACATCACATCTTTGGCAACAAATCGAAGCACTCAAGAATCTTAGAGAAGCCATAAGGAGGAAGAGACCGAACAAGAATATGAAAAGGATCCACATTCACCATGACAATGCGAGACCATACACATCGTTGGCAACAAATCGAAGCACTCAAGAATCTTAGAGAAGCCATAAGGAGGAAGAGACCGAACAAGAATCTGAAAAGGATCCACATTCACCATGACAATGCGAGGCAATTCACATCTTTGGCAACAAATCGAAGCACTCAAGAATCTTAGAGAAGTCATAAGGAGGAAGAAACAGAACAAGCATCTGAAAAGGATCCACATTCACCATGACAATGCGAAACCATACACATCTTTGGCAACAAATCGAAGCACTCAAGAATCTTAGAGAAGCCATAAGGAGGAAGAGACCGAAAAAGAATCTGAAAAGGATCCACATTCACCATGACAATGCGAGACCATACACAACTTTGGCAACAAATCGAAGCACTCAAGAATTTTAGAGAAGCCATATGGAGGAAGAGACCGAACAAGAATCTGAAAAGGATCCACATTCACCATGACAATGCGAAACCATACACATCTTTGGAAACAAATCGAAGCACTCAAGAATCTTAGAGAAGCCATAAGGAGGAAGAGACTGAAAAAGAATCGGAAAAGGATCCACATTCACCATGACAATGGGAGACCATACACATCTTTGGCAACAAATCGAAGCACTCAAGAATCTTAGAGAAACCATAAGGAGGAAGAGACCGAACAAGAATCTGAAAAGGATCCACATTCACCATGACAATTGCGAGACCGAACACATCTTTGGCAACAAATCGAAGCACTCAAGAAACTTAGAGAAGTCATAAGGAGGAAGAGACCGAACAAGAATCTGAAAAGATCCACAATCACCATGGCAATTCGAGACCATTCACATCTTTGGTAACAAATCGTAGCACTCAAGAATCTTAGAGAAGTCATAAGGAGGAAGAGACAGAACAAGAATCTACAAAAGGATCCACATTCACCATGACAATGCGAGACCATACACATCACATCTTTGGCAACAAATCGAAGCACTCAAGAATCTTAGAGAAGCCATAAAGAGGAAGAGACCGAACAAGAATCTAAAAAGGATCCACAATCACCATGGCAATGCGAGACAATTCACATCTTTGGCAACAAATCGAAGCACTCAAGAATCTTAGAGAAGTCATAAGGAGGAAGAGACAGAACAAGAATCTGAAAAGGATCCACATTCACCATGACAATGCGAGATCATACACATCTTTGGCAACAAATCGAAGCAGTCAAGAATCTTAGAGAAGCCATAAGGAGAAAGAGACCGAACAAGAATCTGAAAAGGATCCACATTCACCATGACAATGCAAAACCAAGCACATCTTTGACAACAAATCAGGCGATCAGAAATTTCGGCTGGTCCGTGGACCCAATCCACCGTACAGCCCAGATCTGGCGCCCTCCAACTTGCAACTGTTCCGTCCAATGAAGGACAGTCTCCGGGGACAACAATTTGTTGACAGAGACAAGGTGAAAGTGGCTGTGAAGAAGTGAGTACAACAATCCACACCTGAATTTTTTCAAAGAGGATTTGAGCGTTGAGTTCAATGATGGCTCAATGCATTGCTCGTGATGGAGACTATGTTGGGTAGTACCCTTGTATAGAGAAAGAGTTACTCTAACAACATGTGCAATTTGAACGACCTCTGTCAGTTAATAAAGTTGTGCCCACTTTTGCATTACTTTCGCTACAACCGTCGTATCATTACATATTGCAATTGCGTTATATTTTATATATTATTATATTTTACATTTATCATTATATTAATTTTATATTACAGTATTTATTATACAGGGTGTTTCGGACGAAATCTAACAATAAGAAATAGTTCTTAATCAGCGCAGACTATAGATAAAAATATGTTACTTGCGTAGAAGAAAGATGAATTAGCCAAGTTTTGTTGGCGGTACACGGCGAAGCTCGTTCATGGTAGATGGCGCTACTGTGTACCACTGTGCAGCTGGTACGTACGTTGTACGTCAGTCGTTATTGAAATGGTGTTCACGATGCAGCAGAAACTGCAATGTTGTTACTCGCTTGCAGAATTTAAGTTTCCAGTGACCCTGCAGAGGAATTCCGGCAAATGTACGAAATGGAACCACCCGAGAGACACACAATAACAGAGTGGCACAAAAGGTTGCTGGAAACCGGCTCACTTGAAACATTCGTTCCACCCGCAGCCCAACTAAGTCGTCGTGCCAGTCGTGAATTTGGGATTCCCAGGTCGACATTTCACAACGTTCTGCATAAGAGGTTACGTCTTCGTGCATAAAAAATTCAGGTATTGCAGACGTAAAAGCCAAATGACATACCCTAGAGGTACCAGTTTGCTACGACATGATGTCGAAGATTGGTAACAAAAATGGCTTTCTTCAGAAGGCGCTTTCCAGCGATTAGTGCACATTTCACGTCTCAGGGCCGGTCAACAGACCAGAGATGGAAAAGCGTCAAGGATCAACGGGTGGACAATTTCTTGCGGGTCGAACTAGTCGGGTCAAGGTGTTCCTGACCCGATTTTTTCCCGGTTGTATTCCCGTTTTATTTTTGAAAAGAGAAAAATATATTCCAAAGAAAAATGCGCGTTGTGGAATTCTGTAGACGATACTGGTGCCCACGGAGTGAATAATGATTTGCCATGCACAGATATTGTCGTCTCTTTTTTAAAGCAACAAAGATTTCCACCGACCGACGTCAGACACACCGACACCATATCGTGAAAGGAAACTTCCTATGCGTCCTTTTATAGTGCGATTGTCCAGGGCAAGGTTCAGTCAAATGCCATTGGCCTGCTTCTCAGCTGATTCACTCTCTCCGTGCGAAGTTCACTGTAAAACTAAGACTTACTTTTCACATCGCATCTTTTACATTCAGCATTCAGAGGTTTTCGATTGCAGTGCTAACATCCCGTTTCCATGTCATATCATGTCCAAAAAAACTCCTTATTTATTAATATGGATGGATTTAATATTAAGAAGGTTGAGAAAGGCGTCTAGGCCAACAAATACGTGCTTGTTGAAAACCACAAGGGGAAGGGTGAATGCTGGAAATAGTTTCGTCTCATTAAGGAACCGGTGAATAATTCTGTGTTGGTTGGTCTTGCTTGTTGTTCAAAATGTGGAAAGTGTATAATTACAAAGAGAGATGTCGACGGTGTAGTAAAAGATCATCGAACCAAAAATGTAACGGGCCGTATGAAAGTATACGCACCTCCATCAACTCGTGGAAAGAGTGAACAATCTAAATAATGATTCCCATTGGTAATAAACTCAATGGTCACGATCATAGTCATCCATTACGTCTGGATTACGCAAAGTAGTGGCACTTAAATTTAGCAAGTAACCAAATTTTATTATTAAAAAAGGATTTCAGTTATTAAATATCAAGCAGTTATTGGGATGAATATATATATTGCGTTTATATGTATATATGCAGTATATAAATTTTGTTTTTGAATTTATAGTTCAAAGCATATTTGTCCGGGTCAGTTTCGGGTCGGGTCGAGTTATGAGACGTCCGGGTAGGGTCAGCGCCCGAAATATTTGACCCGTTTCCAAATCTGCCTATTCTCGGAAATTTCTCGTCATACGAATACGAAAAAGCTAAAAACGGATTTTTTCGTTAAAATACGACAGAAGTTGCGGAAAGGGTTCTGAAAATTCATAATTTTCCGTTAACGCATCTCTAAAACGGTAATTTTCCGTCAATATAAGAACGGAAAGGTTTCTGACAATTCAGAATTTTCCCGTGGTAAGAAAAATCCATTAAATTCAGGTTTCTTTCGGTCATTTCACGGAAAAAGTTGAATGAGAAATATGCTTCGTTAAGTCACGAACGAAATGACAGAAAGTGGCTCGTGAATTTCAGAAACTTTTTTACAGTGTTCTTTACTTTACAAAATATGCGTACTTATCTAAGGAAAGATTTAACGGTTATCTTTTGATTGGACTATTGTTCTTTTTTCGCCAGTATTAAGTTAATGCTTATCAGCGAGCTATAAAACCATAAAGTTTTAGATTTCTTAACTTTCGAAGTTTTCATTTGATGTCACAATTATGCTCAGGGAACGCTTATAGCGTTGTAAGACCGTTTATTTTCCTGGTGTAATATGCATAAAGATACGCCAAACTTTCAATCTTCACTGGGAGGCTTTTTCAAGGCAATATAGAAACAAAGATGATTTTTTGAAAATAACGTGGGTGACATCACGAGCAAAGTTGAAAACGGGTCAAAAATTTGAAAGTCACATAATTTGAACTGACCTGGAAAAATCTGATTTGTACTATAAATTCGAAACTCAGTTTATAATTATACATAATCATATGCAGTATATAAAGTCGCTCCGCAGTAATGTTAAGGCTGTTCAACTTAATTTTGCTAGTTCTACAGTCAAATGTTTTGAATTAAGGAACTTCTAGGTTTAATTTCAGGTTTGGCCATTTTCTTGATAACATATCAAGCTTCAGAATGTGTTTCACTGCAACACATATTTTCACCAACTTCTGATGAGGCGAAAGTTTCCGAAATGTGGATGTTGATTTCATCATTGCCTCTCAGGAGAAAGGAACACTCATGAAATCATCACATTTTGGAAACTTTCAGCTCATCAGAAGTTGTGAAAATCAGTGTTGCTGTGAAACATGTTCTGGTCTCTTAATGACATGAAACAACTTCCAGCATTCAGTCTTCCCCTTTTTGTTTTCAACAAGCACGTGTTTGTTTGGCCACGACGAGTTTTTCAATCTCTTTAAGGCTGTCTTTGAATGAGTGTAAGAGAAATTCTATCCTACATACACTGAAAAGCAATTTGATTAGAGATACCTGTCTAGTAACGTTTAGCACCACCTTTCGTCCTGATGACTGCGGCGAATCGTCTCGGCATGGACTCTACAAGACACCGAAAGCGTTGGGAAGCCATACGGATCCACGACCCCTGAACAAGCTCCCACAGTTCACGAAGATTTGATGGAGGGGGTCAGAACTTCGAACATCTTTCTCAATGGCATCCCAGACGTGCTCGATGGGATTGATGTCAGGTGACCTAGCTGGCCAAGTTGCGAGGTCACGTCTGTGGAACGTTCATCTAACCATTCGGATACAATTCGGGAGCGATGGCACGGTGCATTGTCTTGTTGCAGGATGAGGTCCCCAGTGGGATGTTGAAGACGCACAAACGGGAGCAAATGCGCGTCCAGGATATCCCGGTAACGTTGACCTGTGAGGGACGATGTCACACGTACCAGGGGTCCCATTTCAGTCCACGTAAACAGTCCCCAGACGATAATGCCGGCGCCACCAGCTGGAAGAGTACCCTGCTGGCAAGAAAGATCCATCGCTTCATGTGGTTTGCGCCGTAATCGTATCCCGCCATCTGCATGTACCAACGTGAATCTCGACTACTCAGTCCAGGCAAAATTTTTCCACATGTCTAGGGTCCAGTGGCGATGTTCCCGCACCCAAACTAATCTTTGTACCCTGCGAAGTGCGGTTAGCAGCGGTATTCTCGCGGGACGATGGTTTCTGTACCCCATAGCGAGGAGATGGTTCTGGATTGTGTGACTGCTTACACATTTTTGTGCACAAGCGTTAAATTGTTGAGTGATTTATTGCACTGTGGCCCGTCTATCCGTTGTTACAATGCGAGCTAGCCGACGATAACCCCGCTCATCCACACGCTGTTGTCCACGGCAGTTGGCCCTTGCAGGGATGGTTTTACCGGATTCGATGTACTCACGGTGCACCCGTGACACACTGGCTCGTGAAAATCCCAGTGCCTGCACGACTTCCCAGATGGAGTGACCCATTCGTCGGGCCCCGACAATTTTCCCACGATCAAATGGGCTTATATTCTTCGTCTTACCCATACTGAGTCCGACTCTTACTGATTCCCGTCGCATCACTCTTTATATTGTTGGATCGCTGCATACGTCCTGTCGTTTCCGTTTACAGCGCCGCTCACAGCGCCACATTTACATAACGCCAGCTGTCTCTAATTCAGTTGCTCTTCAGTGTATATCTGCAATGTAAATTCTTTTGTACACATTTTATCGAAGACTATTACTTTGTAGTGTTTGAACATTTGAGCACAAATAAAAATGACCTGTAGCTAATATACGCCGCAGTTATTAATCCGAATAAATTGTTCGAATGTTTTTTAAATTCAATTTATCTGACTCGAAAGCATTCCAATTTGGGCGCTAGATGGCGCTATAAGTTAGTTCAGCAGGGTTTCTGTCTGGGAGAAACGAAATCTCTCATTTCTGTCTGATTTGTTTTAATTATCTGGGCCAAAAAGAAAAAAATAATAGGGCCAAAAGTGAGACTGGAATCTTGTTGCCCATAAATCATCTTAATTCATACTGTACGTTCATTTTTTGAAGAGAAAATGTGTACATTAGCAGAGGATCTCAGAATTTGAGCTATAGAAACTCCGTCTATCTACTAAGCTCTACCCCCAAATAACGTCATTGCTTAAAATGTAAGAGCGAGTATTTTGTCTTTTCATTGTGGAGCCAAAGAGAGATTGCTTCCATTCTGAATATGACGAGGTCTGGAGTGATTCGCTGACGCAAACTTCTGAGACAGTCCCTCAAGAACTAAAAGCCACGCGCAAGGAGTGATTTTTTGCGCCATCTATCGCAGAAGATGAACCCTAACACTCATCCAAAGACAGCCTTAATAGAGTATTAGATTCATCCATATTAACAAATAAGGCATTAAATCAGACACTACAATCAATGGAACGGGATGTTTGTACGTCAAACGAAAACCTCTGAGTGTTCAATGCAAAAGAGGCGATGTGAAAAGTAACTCTGAATCTTACAATATGACACGCGGGGTATGAGAGAGTGAATCACTAGAACAACAGTTGCCTGTATCTTGCTCCGGACAATGGCACTGAAAACAAACTCAAACGAAGTATCGTTTTACGATATGGTATCGGCCAGTCTGGCGCGTGCGCAGTATCATCGGCCATGGGGAAACCTTCGTTCCTTTAAGAAACAAATCATTTTTCATTTCGCTGTCACTAGTATCGAGCACAAAATTCCACAGTGAGCATTTTTCTTTGAAATATTTTTTTTTCTTTTCAAAATTAAAACGGGAATAAAACCGGGTCGAAATCGGATCAGGAACACCTTGGCCCGACCCGTTTGTCCTGCAAGAAACTGTCGGCCCGTTTCCATCTCTGATCAAAAGCGTGAGTTTTTATCATGCAATTATACGGTGTGCTTTTCACCCTTTAGCGGCAATGCTATGCACCGGGGAAAAAAGCATGTGGGGGACAAGTAGTTAATGTTTGGTACAGTTTCTTAAGGTGGACGTCAAGTAAAAATGCACCGCTACACTTGCAATGGTGAAAACTGAGTTACATAAGTTCACACGCAAGAAATGCTTCCTGACTCGTGAAAATTGGCACACGGGCAAAGACGACACTGAACTATAGGCAATGACTTGCAAATTTGAGAAAATAATCTATAAGGAATATTTTAAAATTAAAGTTCCCCGTGTTGGAGTAGTGTTGCATATCGTTAACAGGTGGCGCTCTACGTACGTCAAGTACTGGAAACGTGGCACCTCTTTATCTTTTTCCTTGAATATTAAAAGTTTTCATACAAGCAATAATAACTGAGCGGTTATAGACTTTTGTTTTTGGATGTCAGTAATTATTTAAATCACTTATTTATATTACGGTTTATTGGCTATTTTACTCGCAAATTTATTTAAATCAGATGCTGGTAATCTTAGATTCTGAGAGAAGCTTTTTCAGAAATCAAGGTGATAAGAGAAAGACTTCACGAGTTCACTCACAAGAAGTGGTCGCAAAAATAGCGCGATTTTCAGTGTCATCTATGAGCAGAGGGCTGTTGGATCAGGGGCACCGACTTCTCCAAATTATTGAGGGGACAGGCGTGAAGATATCAGACGTGGGAGGAGCACGTCTGTTCCGTTGTCAGGAGGAAAATAAAAATTAAAGGGGGCAGGAAGATGATGAACTACGAGCTTCGACGTACATTTCGAAACGCAATTGTACATGATATCAGCAAATGAACAAGGAAATAGAAATATTATTTTGCTGAATATTAATATTTTAAAAAATGAAATTCAGGCTGCGATTTTATAAAAATATCGCGAGATATTTTGTTTCCAAACGTTTATCAAACATATGAAAAAGTAGCGCTGTTACTCAAACAAAGAACGAGAAGCGCAAAAAATAGATAGATACGTAAAGGTGCTAGAGATTATACGTTCCTGTATTTATATTTATTTTATTTTTCATAATTGTTTTAAACATCACGAGAACATGTCAAACAAAATACGGGGCTGACAATCAAGTTTCTTATCAAATAAGTAATGCTTTATATGGGAAAAAAGTTTACTTATTATGTTATTTATAAATTTTTTTGGAAATAAATCGGTTTGGCTTCATAAGGTGGAACTTGGTCCACCTTATGAGGCCAAAGCGATTATTTAATTGAACAGGACGAAAAATATTGGGTGGGCAGTGCTCCCCAAGTAAAATTATAAGGGGACAAGTTTCACGTCTTACCCCCCTATAGTCGGCGCCTATGTTTTGGATATGCTGTAACGTACCAGGAGATGTGACGTACCTGCCCGAAGGACGCACACAACATAAAGGCAGATAGGAATCAGAATAAAACGTCCGCGTAGCTCAATTGGTAGAGCAACTTATTCCGGAATGAGGGGACCCGGGTTCGAATAATGGCGCGGATAAAAATGACGGAGAAATTCACTTCGTTATAATGGCGCCCGAACTTTCCGGATGACCCGACCGTTCAAAATCTCGCATTGGTGTGATGTTATTTCCACACCGCGAGACAGGAAAAATCAGAGAATTCCTTCTCTAGCGCATCGAAAAATAAAAAATGTGTGATGTTGCATTCCACACAGCAGATTGACTGGGAGTTCTCAAGTGCACGTTCTACAGTGGATGGCTGCCTGCAACGATTCATGGTCACGGCTGACCCGTGGGCCATGCCCCCGGCCCTCTTTCGGGGGGGGGGGAGATGTGACGTACCTGCCAGTAGGACGCACTCGACATAAAGGCAGATAGAAATCAGAATAATCGTCTGCGTAGCTCAGTTGGTAGAGCGACTTGTTCCGGAATAAGCGGCCTCGGGTTCAAATCCCGGCGTAGACCAAAAATGACGGAGAAATTTACTTCGTTATAATGGCGCCCGAACTATCCGGATGACCCGACCGTTCAAAATCTCGCAATGGTGTGATGTTATTTCCACACCGCGAGATAGGAAAAATAAGAGAATCCCTTCTCCAGCACTTCAAAAAAAAAAAAAAAAAAAGAAAAAGAAAATAAGGTAAGGGGGAGATGATGTAACGTACCAGGAGATGTGACGTACCTGCCAGAAGGACGCACACGACATAAAGGCAGATAGGAATCAGAATAAAACGTCCGCGTAGCTCAATTGGTAGAGTGACTTATTCCGGAATGAGGAGATCCGGGTTCGAACCCCGGCGCGGATAAAAATGGCGGAGAAATTTACTTCGTTATAATGCCTTTTACCTTCACTTTAAGGAGCTCATAGCACACCGTATACCAGCGTGATAAAAACTCACCTAACACTGCACGTCAACCACGTCATTTTCAAAAAAGCGTCTCTGTTTCTTATGTACTCTAATGCCTTGCATTTTATGTCTACATTGCTTTGAAAAAAAAGCCTCCCAGTGGAGAATGAAAACTTGGCGAATCTTTATGCATATTACACTACGAAAATAAACGGATTTACTACGCTTAAAGCGTTCCTTGAATATTCACGATCTGGTGTATTTGAAATAACATTTGACCTCACAAGTTTTGCAAGAAGCAAATTCTGTTTACTTCGAAACTTTTTCTTCATACCCTATACATTAAAAGATGTTGTATCAGCGTATGCTTTTCTATCACAAGTAGATGCCATATTTTGAAATTCTGTAAAGATTAACTGAAACTGTGAAATGCAAAATGGTAGCTTAGTTATGACTCTAGAACTTTTCTTCGATTAATCTAAACTTTAACAAAACACCTTTTTTAAAAATCTGATATCGTTGTCTGAAACTCCTGGGCATAATTACCAGCTTTCAAAACCACTTCCTTCCCGGAAATTTCTTAAACCTATTATTAAACATTAAACTCTTAAGTAGTTGAGGAAAATAACTGTCAATATTTTGAGCAGATGCTCGAAAGATTCAAAAATTCCCAATAAAATATTTATGAGGTGAGTAAGAGCTCTGATGGATATCATATCGCTTGATGGACACCTTCAATGCCATGATCTTTATCGACCTGCAATCCATTAAACGGCTCAAGCATCTCCATTTCATCGATGACGAAACTAGTATCGAAAAAAGGCAGAGCAGAACAAAGATATTTCTGTCATAAGATATTTCACTATCGTTATTACTTGATGACATAGTAATTATTCCTATCCTTAAAAGCTTATGACATCTAGCGTGTCAAAATACAAACATTAGTATGTTTTCATTTTAATGACGAATTCCGATTACCAATCTTAATTGGAAAATACCTTCATCAGAATTTGAACACTAAACTTTTAATTCCAATAAATCTTTTAAAATTTTATTATACGTCGTAGTCTATACATTTCAAATTTTTCTTTCATAAGTTTTGTTAACTGTCGATAACTCATGACAGCCGTGTTCGTGTTTTCTTCTGTAGGTGAAGTATCACTAACCAATTATGAACATGACATGTCAGTTTGTCGATGCTGAATTCGGCACGAACTGGAACTCATGCGCTTTGCAATTTCTCCAAGTTAACCAAGGTTTGTAAGCAGACAGATACTTATCCTGGAAGACAATGGCACCAGGAGCGAATTTTCGGGGTGTGCTGTGTGTTCCAAGTGAGCGCAATTTATTTAACCTATTCCAGATTTCAGGATTTATTTCTAATAAAACTTGCCAGAGCTTGCCCTAAGGCTTTGAGTGATGGATAAGATTAATACCCCCACACAACAATTTCATTAAGAGAAGAAGGTTCGTGCATTAAACATAACACCACATTTGTGCTAAGATATATCACATTTGTGCTATGATTCCCGGGTGTGCGGTTTCCCGACGGGACATCGGACGGTTTTCATGCAACTCTGGTACAAGCGCTTCCTAGACGGCGCTACAGGTCACGTTTTTATTTCCCTGTGTTTTCAAACATTACATCTGATCTCTCAGGGTGTGCTAGCCAAATAGAGTACCACTTGCAATCCCATGGGGCAACGCAATTCAACGTTGTGATACGAGTTGTTCTTATATAATGTTTTAGCATAACAAAACTCACCAAAGTTTGTCCTAGGGCTTCGCGTGGCGGCTAAAATGAATTTACCTATATAACGTTTTCATAAAGTGGAAAAGGTTCTTTGCTTCGCTGAATAAACAAAACATAGTTTTGTATTATTGGTTTCCGTAAGTGTGCTATTTGGACAGTGAACACCCGAGGCGTGTAAAGCAACTGTGATACAAAGCTCTCCAGATGGCGCTGCAGGTCACGTTTTTATTTCCGCATAGGCTAAATTTCCAGGGTGTGCGCCAGAGCTGAGTTGTCTCATTTGCTAAATCATATAAAATTTTCTACTGCAAGATAGAGCCCGGGCCCGAACGAGCCGGACAGAACTGGTTAACCTGTTCAACCGTTAATAAAAAACATCTCCTTTCCCACACTTCCACTCTCTCCTCCTCCTGCAAATAATCAATGCATTTCTCAAATCGGGAATGGGGAAAGGACTTCTATTTTTATAGTGTAACTGTATGATTTTTTCTTGGCCTTTTGTTTCCACCTCAAGTTCTTTGGGCGGCGGGTTATCCAAAATGATCGGGCGGTGCTGCAATTCTATGTTGCTCAAATAATGCTAATATTCAATATTATTGCGCCATAATGCACTTCAATATGTACGTTGCGAAATAAAATTAGCACGGAGCTACTGCGTGGAGATAGAGAGTAAATTATCATCGGCATGCTATCAACTCACCAATATCTATAGTTCTTCTTGAAAAATATTTTTTTCTCTGCAGAAACACAATAATGCGCAGCCTATGGCATTTTCTACGCAAGCCCGGAATAAATAGTCATCTCAAATGCCAGCTCCCTAACCAGAACCAGTTGCTGAAGAATTCCCTTTATTAACTAGAAAGTGTCTCATTTGCTAAATCATATAAATGACATTTATATGCGCTGCTGACCACCCAAAATGCAACACCAAGAAGGAAGCATCCGATTAGCATGAAATTCGCTGCATGCGTCGCCCGTTAGAGGACATACAAACGATTAGCATTGCAGGACATATGCAAATAATGTGCGCCCGGCAGGCAACCGAGAAGCACTATAAGAAGGGTGCACAGAAGGCGGGGTGTAAATAGTGGAAGTGTGTTGTGCTGCCGGACCTATGCGTGGGAAGTTTCCTGATGCCTCGTCGCAGAATACGGCAGTTATTCCAGCACGTTTCGGAGTTCGACAGAGGACGAATAGTGGCTTATCGCGACAGCTGTTTATCGTACCGAGACATCGGCGCTCGTGTGGGTCGACATCCAGCCACAGTGAAGCGAGTATGGATTCGGTGGATGCAGAAGGGACGGACGGACCGACGTGAATGATTGCCGGAGCCGTGGCACACCACCGAACGAAAGGACCGGCATGTTGTGCGGCGGGCATTGACGGCTCGCACCACCACATCACGAACGTTAGCGCAGTAATTAGGGTGTGTTGCGTAACAACCTGTGTCAGCACGTACCGCTCGACGTCGTCTGCAATAGCGGGGACTTGTCGCACGGCGCCCATTGCTCTGATTACAATTGACGTTACACCACAGGCGAGTGCGGAGGCAGTGGACCGTTGAACGCCGCACCTGGACTACGGAATGGCCCGACATTGTCTTCTCCGACGAATCCCGCTTCTGCCTGCAACACCAGGATGGTCGGATCCACGTGTGGCGGCACCTCGGCAAGAGACTGTATGACGCCTGCATTATGCATCGCCATACCGGTCCGTCGTCTGGCGTTATGGTTTGGGGCGCAATTGGATATGACACCCGCACCCTTTTGGTACGCATCGCCGGTACACTCAACAGCCACCACTACATCTCCGACGTTCTGGAGCCTGGAGTCCTCCCTTACCTGCAGGACCTGCCAGCGGCCACGTTTCAACAGGACAATGCGCGCCCGCACGTGGCACCCACCGTGCAACAATTCTTCACGGCCCACCAGGTGTCACTGCTGCCGTGGCCCGCCTGTTCTCCCGATACGTCACCCATTGAAAACGTCTGGTCGCTGATCGGCAACCGAGTGGCACGGCAAGCACCACCTCCGGCTACGCCTGATGAACTGTGGCAACGTGTGCAAGCAGCCTGAACCGACATACCCCAAGCCCACATCCAAAGCCTCTTTCGTTCGATGCCGCGGCGTGTAGCGGCCGTTATTGCCAGCCATGGTGACCACACGAGCTATTGATGTCTGCGTGTTCCGCAAGTCGCACGGGCCTGTAAGCTCAATCGTTTCATCTTTGTATCTGTTGTTATGTGTCCAGTAAATCTGGCTTTGCTATCTCGTGTCCTTCTTCTCGGTGTTGCATTTTGGGTGGTCAGCAGTGTATTAAAAACTTCTCTGGCTCTCTATAAGAACCCGAGCCCGAACATCAGTAAATATTCTTATCTCGTCTCAGCTCTGGTGTGCTCGCCTAAGATAACACTACTGATATAGTCTGATTTTTTTACTTAGCACTTGATGATAATGGAATCGCCTATTTTTGGTGGTGCAAACATTTTGGGTGCGACGTGTTGATGTATGTCTTTTTCCACCCACTGCATTGTTGTCTTCCCCCATTGTCTCCCATTGCTTGCTGGGGACATTTAAAAAGAATCACTTAAGAGACAAAGAAGCCCTCTTCCCCCTTTCAGATCAAGCAATGTTTACTGCCATCCTTTCCACAAGAATTCCGCTCTAAGGGAGAGTACTACGGAGCTCTTCGCCTGCTTCCTTCTTGCTGCAAATCACATGTGTTTAGAACCAGGAAGTGATTTCTGCACCCCCAAAAACAGGCGATCCCATTATCGTCAAGTGCCAAGACAAAAAAATCCAACTATACGTTTGCTTTTGGAATCGCTTGGAGGCATAAATATTAGGACTATGCAATAGTTTCCGCCGTTTTCAGGAGAAAGGAGACAGGAACAATCAGGAAACCAGTACACATACATATATTTAACGAAATATTGTCCGTTAGCATCAACGAAATTTTGCCATTTTTCAGGCAACAGATGAATGCCCCTGTGATAGGACTGGGTTTTGAGCTGAAGAACGCAGTGACGAAGGTTTCCACCTCTGGAACTGGGGTGAACCGCTGTTGGGCTCAGGCATGTTGCGTAGAGCGAAACAGATGAAAGTCTGAGGGTGCAATGTTCGGGGAGTAAGCTGGGGGCGGTGAATCCTCCCAGTGTAACTGTTTAAGAGTTGATTTCGTGGTGGCACCGACATGTGGTCTGGCATTATCGTGTAACAGGATGACTGGGGGCGTCTTTTACCTGTTCATGGGCGTTTTTGCTCCATTGCTGCGTTTCGTTTCATCAGATGATCGCTATATCATTGTGGAGCGATGGTTTCGCTCGGTTTCCACTGTTCAAAGTACTTCACTCTGTGCGTATCCCACAACACACACAACAGCATCTTTTTCCCATGTATATCGTGTTTTGGAGTGGATGTTGATCGCTGGCTTGGGTCGTGCCAGGATCGCTTGCGTACGGGGGTTGTCCCAATAGACCCATTTATCCTTCCCGGTGACAATTTTCCACAAGATGTTCTTCCCTTGAAACATATTCAGCAACGACATGCAGACGCCCAATCGTTGACCAATATTACGCTTCGTTAAAATATGCGCAACCGAGTTACCAATCTTCTGGATCTTCCCCGGGTCCTGTAGACGCGGCACCACCGTCGATTGATCAAACGTTTTGCCAGTTGCGTGGTCGATTATGTGACATCCTCTTGCAACAGCAATTCCAACTCCTCGTCTGCGAGTTCCTGCGGTCTAACTCCAGGTGGCTTGTCTTTCAAGCTTAGATAACCTTTCTTAAACCTCGCAAACCATTCTGAACACGTCCGCTCATCCATAACCGTTTCGCCTTATGCCCGACATGTTGAACCGTATGCTTCACTCGCACGTTTCCTTAAATTAAACATGACTAACAGAGAGTGCTGCAAATGAACTTTATTGACCGCCATGCTTGGATTCATGTACGAAATGACAGCGCGGGTCGCCGGCCGGTTAGACCCCGACAGCGCCCGCAAGCGGGGGCGGTGGAAACTTTTGCGTACCCCTAATACAATTCAACGTTCTACCACCACAAATTGCAATTTTTCTGTCTTTTCATCGCAGTGCAAATCGATATGTTTATGAGGTCAGATTTAAAAGCAGAATTCGAAGTTTTGTTTTCCATATAGGGTGGGATAATAAAAATTAATTTTTTTCATTCAAAGACCGCTAAGTAAGAAAATCTTTTTCGTGTGTTAAAAACCAATGCGTGCATTTTTCAGCTCGGGTTACATACAAGGAGTGTTCAAATGAAAAGGTACGAAACGACACTGTGGGTATAAATGAAGACTTTATTCAAAGTATACACCATAGGCTGTAGCACAACGATCCCATTGATAAACGAGCCGAAGGATTCCTTGTTCCCAGAATTCTGTGGCGGTGACGAGACCCAGTCCTGCACAGCGTCCTTGAGTTCGTCGTCAGAGTGGAAACGCTTCCCTTTCAGATGTTTTTTCAGGGGACCAAACACATGGAAATCGCAGGGCGACATGTCCGGTCTGTAGGGCAGATGGTCAAGCTGCTCTCACTGGAACTTGGCCAGTTCCGCGTGTGTGACCCTGGAGACGTGAGGACGCGTGTTATCATGGAGCAGAACCACACCCTCCGCAATGAATAGCGGCCGGTTTAACACCTTCCGCTGTCAGAAATCGGATAACGCCTCGCTGCTCCTCAATCGTCGAATTTTGCAATGTGAACGCCATCCTGTCCTCACACACACTGCCGCGTCAATTGGACGGCGCTCTTTATAAGAGCCTCTGCTCTCTCCTGCGCATGCGGGCGCCCGCGCATGCTCCGATTCACGATGCTCCGATTCACGCCGGCGACTCCAATCGCATCCCTAGATGTGTCGCTACGTTCTCCCATAGCGGCATAGGCAAATATGTTAACGGTTACGTTCTTATGACGTTTCGTACCTTTTCATTTGAACACCCCTAGTAGTAAAATTTCTGCGTATTTTATTTCCCGTTACGGCGCATAGCCAACCTAAATGGGAACGCGACGCCACTGAACGGCATGGCACGTAGCATATATTCATGGTGCACTTTGTGCAAGGAAATATTGGTTTCCAATAGTTGTTTCAAATCATTTTTGTGAATCCAGCAGTCACATTCTATTTGGCAATTGTCTTTCGTTAAAGTAAATTTTTCCTCAAGATGACACTTTTTAATGTTTGCCGCACGTCAACCTTCACAAAGAGTTTTCAAATCCCTATCGTCTTTCCTAATGTGCTTTTACCTATGCCGTACAACGCCTTCATCCTTTTTTTATTTCCGGCTTTAGCAACCACCATGAAAAATTACAGGGTAAGCAGATCAGATCATATGTACAGGATTTTAGGAATGGAGTGTCTGACCCCAGGTCTTAAACAACCCTTAGAAATAGGAAGCTAGGAGATTTGGGCTAGAGTGTCTGATAGGAAAGTGACACGGAAGCGAAGTAGAAAGGGGGAGGAAGACGCCCTTATTTATTACGGGGGAGGGAGGGAAGGACCCGGGATCACACTGCCTAACGTGCCCATCCGACGCACGGCGGGTGTTTAGTGGTTCGAGCGTTCGTACTTGCCTGGGATCGAACCTGAGGTTCTCTCCGTGGGACTGTAAGCACTCGCCCGTCTTTAATTTATATGGCCACTGATTCCAGAGCCAGCTGCGTAAGACAAACGCACAACCCACGCTTCCGAGACTTGAACCCAGGGGCATATCGTGTGATTGAAGGTCAGCGCCTCCGGCCATTCTGCCTCCAGGTAGGCCGTTTGGGTGTGTCTATACAGGTGTGATTAAAAATATCAAGACTGGTTCATAAGTTCGGAATCGCGCGACACAGCAGGAAGTTGTTCGGCACAGGTTGACTTTCCAACCAGAGTTGGAAACGGGTCAAAAATTTCGGACACGGCAGTCACACAATTGGACCCGACCCGGACAAATCTGCTTTGAACTATAACTTTGTATATATCATCATCATCATCATTGTCAATCATTACCAATCCACTGCTGGATGAAGGTCTCTCCAAGTTTCTTCAACAACGAACGGTCTTAGGCCAGCCTCCTTCATCCACCCATCTACCACGTAGCTTTCTTATGGGGCTTTTCCTGTCCCTTGGAATCCAGTCTAAAATTTCGGTTGCTCATCGATGGTCCGTTCTCCTGGCAGTATGTCCAGCCAATTGACATTTCAGGAATTTTACTTTGATCATGATATCTTCCACCCGTGGAATTTTCCTTATCCACTAATTCTTCTTTTTATCTTTATTGGTTACACCAAGCATATGCATGCTTGATGTCATGTTCTTTTCAGTTGTCTGCAGTCCTAGTATGTATTTCTTTCTTGTTAAGTTCCACATCTCTGCTCCGTTCGTAAGCACTGGAAGGATGAACTGATTAAACACTTTTCTTTTAAAACATAATAGCATATTGGTCTTAAAAATGTGTACTGTTTCTTCTAAAAGATCTCCAACCAAGTTTTATACGTCGATTAATTTCTTTATCAATGTGACACTCCCTTGATATCTGCTGCCCAAGGTAAATGTAAGAATTGGTTATCTCCTGCTTTTCCTCCATCGATTGATAAATCTTCATTCCTTGTAAAAGCATTGTACTTCAGTTTTTTTCTTCTGAAAGTTCATTTTTAATCCCATTGCTTTCCCCTTCTAAGCACGTTCCTGGTCCATATTCTGCAACTCTGAAGTATTACTTCCAAGACTTCTGCAGGGTTCTTTAAAATACACTATATTGAAAAACGCCACCAGACACCTAGAAGAGAAACACAACATAGCATTTATCGACATACATTAGTACGGTGTAGGTCCACCTTTGGCCTTAATGCATGCACTGATGCTTCGAATTATCCTTTCGAAAAGGTTTTGGAACACAGCAATAGGTATGCGCTTCCATTCAGTACATAATGCTGCCGCTAACTGTTGCATAGTAGTTTTTTCTAAAATTCGTTATATTATTCCCATGCACATACTTCGATTGCTTTATAAGATGTCCTAGATTTTCCCCCTTAGGGTTTTGAAATCTGGTGCATATAGCCAATATATTTCTTTAATCATATCACACAAAACCTTTTTTAATTTGTATGCAAAACAAAATTGACTGCATTCATAAGTTCTCCTACTTATAACATAATGGTCTTCTTTTTAGATGTGGTGAATTTTTCTCCTTCAAAAACTTAGGAATATTCTGTTTTATTTTCTTCAACTACATAATGCCGTCACGGTGGCAGAGTGATCCACATCATTCGTCCGAGATGGATGGATGTCCGTTAAAGTCCCGGATGAGGAATCTGTAATGTGTTTGTCTCATAGATCTGACTCTTTCACTTCACTGGATCCAGTGGCCCTAAATTAGGGACGGGCTACTACTTAGAGACATCATAGTTTCTTGTGGTTATCATTAACGCTCTCTTTCCCATCAACTACATAAATTTAGTTACCTTCGCTGTCTTTCCACTGTTTGCCACAAGTTTAGCCCGATAAGGTTAACGCTTTCCTTCCCTTTGCAAAAACTGATTTTAAGTTTTTCTTTCTCCGGAAACGAAGAGGGTTAGCGACCATCACGAGCGTATTATATAGCTATAAATAATCGTCCATCCCTAAAGTAGGGCCACTACTTTCAGGGATGGGAATGAACAAGCGCACCATCCGTGCTCCCTCCGGGCTATGATCACCGCCCCTGCGCATAGGATTGCCCAGAAGCCATCGCGTGTGATCACTTTGCCACCAAGATGACTTTAGGTTAAAGCGAATATTATTCAACCGTTCTAAGATAGAGAAAATTCCTCTCTGGTGGTAGATCCCAGAGATGGTCAAGGGTCAACGGGTTGACAATTTCTTGCGGGCCCAACGGGTCGGGTCAAGGTGTTCCTGACCCGATTTTTCCGGGTTTTTTTTTTTTTTTTTGAAAAGAGAAAAATATTTTCCAAAGAAAACTGCGCGTTATGGAATTCTGTAGTCGATACTGGTGCCCACGGAGTGAATAATGACTTGCCATGCAAACATACTGTCTTTTTTAAAGCAACGAAGATTTCCACCGACCGACGTCAGACACACCGACTCCATATCGTAAAAAGGTGCGTTCTTTTACAGTGCGATTGTCCAGGACAAGGTAGAGGCAAACGCCATTCGCCTGCTTCTCAGCTGATTCACTCTCTCAGTGCGAAATTCACTTTATGACTACGAGTTACTTTTCACATCGCATCTTTTACATTGAGCATTCAGAGGTTTTCGATTGATGTGCTAACATCCCGTTCCCATGACTTGTCAAGTCGAAATTAAGTCCTTATTTGTTAATATGGATGGATTTAGTATTAACGAGGTTGAGAAAGGCGTCGAGGTCAACAAATACGTGCTTGTTGAAAACCACAAGGGGAAGAGTGAGTGCTGGGAATTGTTTCGTCTCATTAAGGAACCGGTGAATAATTCAGTATTGTTTGGTCTTGCTAGTTGTTCAAAATGTGGAAAGTGTAGAATTACAAAGACAGATTTCGACGGTGTAATAAACGATTATGGAACCAAAAATCTAACGGACCATATGAAAGTATGCACACCTCCATCAAAGCGTGAAAAGAGTGAACAATCTGAATACATTTAAAGAAATACATTTGTGTAATCGTAAATAATGATTCCCATTTGTAATGTTCTCCATGGTCACGGTCATAGTCAGCGATTACTTCTGGATTACGCAAAGTAGTGGCACTAAAAATGGCACTAAAATTTAGCAAGCAACGAAATTTTATTATTAAAAAAGGATTTCAGTTTTTAAATATTAAGCAGTTATTGGGATGAATATATACATTACGTTTTTATGTATATATACAGTATATAAATTGAGTTTCGAATTTATAGTTCAAAGTAGATTTGTCGGGTCCAGTCATGGGGACGTCCGGGTCGAGTCTAGTACGGGTCCGAAATGTTTGACCAGTTTCCAACTGTAGTAGAGTTGTCTGAAGTTTGACTTCAAATCATTTGTCCAAGCCCCCTTCCCGGGTGACGCAGTGGTCTAAGCGCTGGCTTCTGATCATTCATCCGAGATGGTTCTGGGTTCGAATGCCGCTGTTCATGGATGTTTTGTTCGCATTACGTCACTGGCTCACTCTTTTTTTTTGGAACCATTGGCCCTAAATTAGGGACGGGCGATTGCTTATTGTCCATCGAGTTGCTCATGGTGATTTTTTAAACTACGAAACAAAAGTAAAAATAAACACGACTTTAATTATATTTCTTCTTAGTTTCGTTGTCTTGTTCCCATTCACGCTTTTCGCGTACTTTTAGGACTCTGTGTGTGATTCAAGATTTTCTTACTGCATTTAAATCTCTGGCATAGCGGATGTAATTCTTTAAACATACCACATCATGAGCCTACGGATAATGAATGGGCTGTGTGTTTGCCTTGTTGGCAACTGCTCTTTAACTTACCTGGAACCAAAAGTGCCTGATCAGGTACGGACGACTGCTTTATAGGCCTATGAGTTGTTCTTGGTAGTGGTTAAGTCCAGAAAAAAATTTAAAGAAAAGCTACGAAAATCACTTAATTGCTCTATCAAAAATTGCTTTCGTTTTCTTTCAAGAATTTGTTTTATTTCCCTTACGACAAATAATCTAACATATTTCCATCATTGGGAATTTTAATCCATATTACCAATTTTTGTTTTGTTTTCACATAAAACCACATCTTCTCCTTTCAATCTTTATCGAACGAACCAGTATGCATTTGCTCACTATAAATCTTTAATTATCTTTTTTCTTGACGTAGATGATCATCTTGAGAGGGTAATTAAATGTGAAATCCAAATCGCTTGAAGGAGAGGAGGCTTAGCATTACAGTTTGCTTCTGTACTTCGTATGCTTATCTTAGTTTCTTTTCTAAAATATGATATTACAGCTCTATAGAATTGTCGTGGGAATACAATACCAACAATTAGTATTTATTAGGGGTATGCAAAAGTTTTTGCCGTTTTAAGGAGACAGGAAAGTCAGCAAACCAGTACACATTTATTAAACGAAATATTGGCCGTTAGCATCAATGAAATTTTGCCATTTTTCAGGCAATAAATGAATTCCCGTATGATAGAAGGACTCAGGTTTTGAGATGAAGAACGCAGTGACGAAATTTTCCACCTCTGGAATTGTGGTAAACCGCTGTTGGGCTAGGGCATGTTGAATAGAGCGAAATAGATGAAAGTCTGAGAGTGCAATGTCCGGGGAGTAAGCCGAGTGCGGTAAAACCTCCCAGTGTAACTGTTCAAGAGTTGATTTCGTGGTGGCACCGACATTTGGTCTGGCATTATCGTGTAACAGAAAGACTGAGCAGCGTCCTTTACCTGTCCATGGCCGTTTTTGCTCGATTGCTGCTTTCAGTTTCATCAACTGATCGCTATATCATTGTGCAGTTATTGTTTCGCCCGGTTTCAACAGTTCGAAGTACAGCACTCCATGCATATCTCACCACACACACAACAGCACCTTTTCCCTGTGGATATCCTGTTTTGCAGTGGATGTTGATAGCTGTCCTGGTACAACCCAGTATAGCTTGCGTACGGGGTTGTCGCAATAGACCCATTTTTCATCCCCGGTGACAACCTTCCACAAGAAATTTTTCTTTTAAAACCTCTTCAGTAACGACATGGAAATGCCGAATTGTTGACCAATATTACGCTCTGTTAAAGTATGTGGAGCCCACTTACCAATCTTCTGGATCTTCCACAAGGCCTGGTGATGCCGTACCACCGTCGATTGAGCCACTTTTAAACGTTTCGCCAGTTGCGTGGTCGATTGTGTGGCATCCACATGCAACAGTGATTCCAGCTCCTCGCCTGCGAGTTCCTGTGGTCTACCTGCACGTGGCTTGTCTTCCAAGTTTAGATTACCTTTCTTAAACCTGGCAGACCATTCTCGACACATCCGCTCACCCATAACCGTTTTGCCATATGCCTGGCATATTGAACAGTATGCTTCACTCGCACTTTTCCCTAAAAATTAAACATGAATAATAAACAGTGCGGCAAATGAACTTTATCGACCTCCATGCTTGGCTTCATGTACGAACTGACAGCGCAGGTCGCCGGTCGGTTAGACCCCTACAGCGCCCGTTAGCGCGGGTGGCGGAAACTTTTGAATACCCCTAATAGAATATTTTATTTATTAAAATTCAAAAGAATTAGCGTTTTACAAGCAGAGATGTCGTGAAGAAATGAAAGTAGGGATTTACACAATTTGCTGGGAAAACCATTCGCCGTGAAAGTATCAGAAAATGCGTGAAAATTATCTTCCTAATTTATAAGTCTGTACAACCATAGAAAAACATTTTCAGTCTATCTTTCAGGGAACAAGACTTTTTTTCAAGATATTAATATATTTGGTTGAGTATTAAATAAAATGATTGCTGTAACAAACGCTTAATGTCGAGGATCTTATATGTACTTTCATCATCTCAAAAAGATTGTTATTAGGTTCCTAATCATTTTCCCAAAGCTTATTATAAATGGCCCTACACACACACACGCACACAAACAAACAAACGTAGAAACAAGGGAAGCGAGGGATGTGAGTACGCTTCACAAAAACGAAACCCTTTCGGTCTTGTTACTGCAGTAACGAAAGCATCTTTACAAAGAAAGGAAACGTTCCTGTGGGGAATTCGACAGCCGCATGATAAATAGAAAATGCCTCATTAAGGAAGTGGTTTTCCGAGTGAGCCAGTTCCAAAGTTAATTGCGTAAAAAAACGGAACTCCTACAGCCTAATGAGCAAGGTTCTCGGAAAGGTTAATGGAAACATCTAAAACAGACATCCACTCAAAACATGAAAAGTGTTCAAGGTAAGCCCTGTGAAAAGGCACTAAAAAAAAAATTTGTTTTATGAAACTTGAATATTCAATTACTGTAACGCAGTTAATTTTATGAAACTTGAATATTTAATTACTGAAACTCAGTTTTATGAAACTTGAATATTCAATTACTGAAACTCAGTTTTATGAAACTTGAATATCCAATTACTGTAACGCACTTAGTTTTATGAAACTTGAACATTGAATTACTGTAACACAGTTAGGTTTATAAAACTTGAATATTCAATTGATGTAGCGCGGCTAATTTTATGAAAGTTGGATATTCGAGTTTCATAAAACTAAAACTATTCAAGTTTCATAAAACTAACTAAAAGTTAGTTTTATGAAACTTGTATATTCAATTACTGTAACGCAGTTAATTTTATGAAACTTGAATATTCAATTACTGAAACTCAGTTTTATGAAACTTGAATATTCAATTACTGAAACTCAGTTTTATGAAACTTGAATATCCAATTACTGTAACGCACTTAGTTTTATGAAACTTGAACATTGAATTACTGTAACACAGTTAGGTTTATAAAACTTGAATATTCAATTATTGTAGCGCGGCTAATTATATGAAAGTTGGATATTCGAGTTTCATAAAACTAAAACTATTTAAGTTTCATAAAACTAACTAAAAGTTAGTTTTATGAAACTTGAATATTCAATTACTATACCGCACCTTTGTGAACATCGGTTTTCAAAACACCTGATTGCAAATCTTGATATTTTTTGGTATATAAATTTGACTCTTTTGCATCTAAAATATGTTATGAGCTGTTACTATGTCTGGTCTTTAAGTCCACCAGTATACTGCGAAATTTAGCATAAATGAGCAGCCAAATTCTCCGGCGTATTAAGACATTTAAGATGAAAAAATTTGTTATTTATACTTCTAAATCTAACTTTCTATTTGAGTTTTATCTCCTGTGCAAGTTGCCTTATTTCTTAATTACGTTCTGCAGTTTTTAAAAGCACGTTCTGAATCACCAGTTTCTTTGTTACGTTTGGCAGCGCTGCCGCTTAGTCAGATGAAAGGTTAAATACGGAAGTGATAAAAGCTACCGTAACCAGTGGCCTTCGCAGAAATATTTTCGGGGATTAGGAAATTTTTTTCTACACTACTAAAGGTGTTATGAGTGCATTTTTAAAGTGTTTGCAACATCCACATAAAAATTTCAAATAAATATTGCTGGACATTGTTCATAATATTCTTATTACCTATATTCTTATCACCAAATAATGATTGACCACCAATGGCGTATCTTGGGTCCGAGACCTGGGCTATTTCACCCACCCACACCCCCACCCTACAGTACTGTTTTGTTTTAAAATTACGAAGTTTATTTTTTAATTGTTAAGTAATAGAGGTAACATTTTTTTCTAAATTTTAGGTACATGCTATTGCTAACATGAAGCCAAATAATTATGAGGAGTAGGATCTGAACACTTATTTGTACATGAACTCCATTCCACTTTCCTTTTGTGTGAACTTGAGTGTTACGTTTTCACAAAAGTGTTTCTTCCGAGTACTTTTTCACATTTAAAAATAATGTTTCTCTATTGACAAACCAACCAAGTTTCTCGAATGTACATGTATTTCTGTGGCTCTAAGATATATCTTGATTCTTTTTGATTCGGAAAAACTTATTTCGGCAGTTGCAGTTGTTGATGGAAAGTTTAATATTAGATCTGCTAATTTGTACACCTCGACAATAAACGCTATGTCCAATTATTCCACTTTATGTAACAAGTAATGTCTCTTACTGAATTGTTTTTGTATTCATCAAGGAAATAAAACACCTTCAGTCCATTTTTAATCAAGCTGTATGAAAATTTGAAGCATGGAGTTCTTTAATCTCTGATAGTAGAGGTTCAGGGAAGCTTTCACAAAATTTATCAAAGCAGTTCGAATCCAACAAAGCCACAAATTTAAGATATAATATCACTGATTTTAATTCATTGACACTTCACACAAAGTGAAACCACTCACGCAAAACATGCGCTGTTAAATGCGGAAGCATGGCGGGAATGAAGAAGTACGAAGTCTTCTCTTTTCTGAGCGAACCGTTGCGCAAATCAATGCTCCATATGCTCATTCATGTTGTCATGGAAACGCTAGCAAGCTATCATATCATAGTTGTTCGCATCAGAACAGCGAAGACGCTCGAAGACCTGCTTGCGTTATGCAGTTGGTCATCGCTCGCCAGGCAGATTCTCACAGTCGAAAGAAGCGAATCCGCTCGTGTTTTTTTTTTTTTTTTACACCGAAAGCATCGACATATCTTAATACCGTTGATAATTGACTTTTATTTGTGTATATTTAATTGACTTTTATTTGTGCATTCTCTGGGCTTCGCAGCTAGCTCGCTAGCCTCGAATAAACGCCACTGTTGACCACTTATATTTTGCTAGATATCTATGCAGAAAACAAGTTCAGAAAAGTTACTGGAATCTTGATAAGATCGATTTGTGTGCGTGAAATCTATTTTCGAAAGCATGTTTAAAAATAGTACATTGATTGAAATGCTGTAATAGGCATCTGGGTTTATGTTACAGCGTTGGTTTTGTTTTGGTGCGATTCTTGGCATTGCGATGATGCATAAGTTCGTGCCGTTTTTTTCACCGCACTACAGGAATGTATTATATCAGAAGGGAAAACAGAATCAATCAACTATGTGTTCCTCCCCATTGTTTACGATGATGTCCCAACGTCTGGATAGGTCTGCAAAGCCATTCTTGAAAAAACGTGCAAGTTTTGCTGCGAAGAAGTCATGAAAGAAATTCTAGAGATCAATAACATTCTTGAACGTTCTGCAATTGAGTGTATTCGATAGAGATTAGGACAGGTGCTAGTCTGAAGGAGCGATATCAGCGGAATAGGCTGGATGTAAAAGGATCTCCCATTTTACGATCTGAATGGCCGTTTTGGTCATGTTTGCACTGTGAGGACGTGCGTTATCATGTTGGAGAAGGACAACATGGCGCCGATGTGGCCATGTCTGCTGAATTGCTCCCTCCACACGGCGGAGTTAATCACAACAGAGTGCAGCGTTGATGATCCCATTCCCCGGTAGCGTTTCCCAGTGAATAATGCCTTCCATATCCCTCCAGACACACATGATCGTCGTAGGATGAAGGACATGTTTTAGACGTAATGTGAGCGTCTCGTTTGGGCTTAATCATTCCCTCCGATGCCTGAAATTCACGTACAGGCACCATTTTTCATCGCCAGTAGTAACAATACGTGACAGAAAGGGTTTGTGTTGCTGAGAACATTCGCAATAACGGGCGAGCAAGGAATCACATATGGCAACACGCTGATTCTTGTTGTCCACGGTGAGAGTGTGAGGCACCCAAGACCCCAATTTGTGGACCTTTCCCATACGTTCCAGGTGTCGTACCACTGTGCATCTCAGTGGCCAATTCGCGTGTGGTTTGACATGGACCCTAAGTGGATGAGATGGTTCAAACGATCCTCATCAAAGTGAGATGGACGACCAGAGCATGGACAGTCGTTGAGGTCAAGCCTGCCACCTCAGAACCGCTCAAACCACTTGCGAGCTGTCCTCGGAGCAATAGCATCCTCCCCATACACAGCACAAATTTGTCAAGTAGCCTCGGCGGCTGAGGATCCCTTGTTAAACTCTTTGAGGAGCAGATGTCGGAAATGTTCATTCCTCTTTACTTGACACTCCCTACTTCCGGACCTGAAAACCGAAAAACCATTAGCCACAATCACACAACGTAATATGATTTAGATACACGCTATAACTGGTTACATTTTGATATGCAATTGACCACCTGCACAGTCAATACTGACCTGAGAAACACTAGTGAAATAAAACTGCATGAACCTATACATCAACCCAATATTTTAATCAAAACTCCTTGCTCTTCAGCGTGCTTTAGAATAATCAGAAATATGTCATGGAACTCAAATTTGGCATTGCCTCGTCGGACTTTCAGTATACCCATATATTGGGATTTTGTTGAAAAGGGGCATTCTGGTCCTTGGCTCCTTGCAGCTTCTTCTTCGTGGAGAAAACGCGTTCAATTGTTGCGATCAAACGTTCCCGTACAGGCTTTAGAATAATCAGAAATATGTCATGGAACTCAAATTTGGCATTGCCTCGTCGGACTTTCAGTATGCCCATATATTGGGATTTTGTTGAAAAGGGACATTCTGGTCCTTGGCTCCTTGCAGCTTCTTCTTCGTGGAGAAAACGCGTTCAATTGTTGCGATCAAACGTAAAAACAATCAAATATCATCAAAACTTTGCTTTTTAAAATCGCGTTTTTGAAATATCGAAAGGTTCCAAATGTTTTTTGGAGGGCTTAACACCCCAAACGCCTTGACCACGCCACTTACTATCAACAAGAGTTCAGGGAATTTAGGTGGATTGTTTGCCGTTGTGAAATATTTTACGTTAATCAACCTTGCGACCAATAGTTTACGAGTTCTGTTTCCATTTATTATTATAATTGGTGTTTAACGTGCGTTCTATTGGTGTGGAAGTTACACTGTTAGGATAGAAAATGACACACACACATGCTCGCTCACGGGGAAGTGTTTGTCGGAGCGCCATGCAAATTAGTGAGTATGTGTCGAACGTTGGATGATGTAATAGATTGCAGTTACCAACGAATCACTTAACAGGTGAGTGAGGTAAAAAGACAAAATAGCTAATTTCGTCGTCGGCATGTAGACTACTGCATCAGAGTGATCTCGGTGGCAAAAGTACGTGTAAAGAGTGAGATGCCTGGTGGGGTTCCTCGGACTCCTACCATCACACGGGCAGTGGCGTCTTAACGGTGGCTTACTGGGCCCGGGCTCAGGGCCCTGACCCAAACAGGGTCCCCAAATTAGTGGCAAATTTTGTTTATTTATATTTTTGTGTGATTTTTTTATTTCGAAGTTTGGAGGTTAAAAAATAAGCAGCACATAACGTAAAACAATCAGGCCTTGCCAAAATTTATTAACGGAAAGAAAGAATTTATTAAGTCACCTCGTTTTGAACATTTCTAATGTTGCAAGAAATCATGCCTCTCACTGTGCCAAGACTAAAGTGTGCTCCCTTTCAACAAATCAGTCCTATGATCAAGCATCATTTAAAGACTGCAAACGTTAATTCTTATTCAATTTTGGAGATATATTCGTCGATTAAACAAGACGGTTTATACTTAACTTTTACAAATATTGAAATAGCTGTGTGCATGTTCCTTTCGATGATGATCACTAACTGCACTGGTGAACGATGTTTCTCCAAACTCTAATTAAATCATCGCTTCGAAATTCCATGACAGAATCAAAACTTAGCTATCTATCGTTATTGTGCATCGAAAATGAACTAACGCAAGAATTGGACTTTTCCGTTGTGATTAAAGAATTCGCCGCTCTCAAAGCGAGAAAAGAAAACGTTTGAATGAGGAAACAGGTGTGAGAAGCAGAAATTCCGGTATGTTCATATTCTTAATTTATAGATTTTTATTGATACTACACTGTTCACTGGCGCTTAGCTTTAGAGAACAAATTCCTCTCTTGATTTGATTACGATATAACGTTATTATTATACTCGAAAATGTTTTTTTTTTCAGTTGGCAGTTGTCTTATTATATTTAAATTTTGTTTTGTTTCTTATGTTTAGCAGGTCTTTTGTAAAAAAAGATCGTGCTTATGCTATCGGTTTGTCCGTCCGTCCGTTCGTCTGTGGACACCATATCTCTGCAACTAAAATCTGAGTTTGACTTGAAAACTTCTTTTTGCTTTAGGAAGTTTGAAATACGCCAATGATGATCCTTTATTTTGTTCTTTATTTTTTACGATGTACAATTTCGCCGCCTGAGGGCGTAAATGCCGATGATATCGAATTCAAAATACATTTTATTCCATATAAGCATCCGGCTGAAATATTCTTTTATCTTTCGATTCCATTTATATCGAAGAATATTTAGGTATAGTCACTTTTTCAAGTTACGCATAGATTTTCCGCCAGGGGCGTAAAAGTAAAGTGCGTTTTTTCCGATATCTCTACTTCTAAAACACCAATTTTAATTATTTCTTTTCTTCAGCGGATACAGCTCCTGATGGAGAATCTTTTGCATTAAATTTCTAATTTTTGATATAGAATGGTTTGGCCACCAGGGGGTGTAAGTGTTAATTTCTGCTTCTGATGTATTTGCCACAAAATCTGAGCTCTTAAAACCTCGACTGAAAACAATTCGTTCGTGGACCGCTGCCACTCACGCTAATAAACCGTTTCACAATATTTTCTTCTTAAAATATTGCATGGTTTTCCCGCCAGGGGGCGTAATGTATATCATATTTTTGTCAATATCTCAGCATTTAATGGCCCGATTTGAAAAATTCTTTCCTTATTGGATAGTGTTTCCGGTGCGAAATGTTTTACATATGATTTCAAAATTTTCAACTAATTCATATACCTTCCGCTAGTATATGAATTAGTTGAAAATTTGAATGTAATGTAATGGTAAGTTGTATTATCGGAGTTTTAGGAGCAGAAAACGCAATTCACCTTTATGCGCCCTAGCGGGAAGTCTTAAATGATTTACGTGAAAATTTTGGATTTATAGGAAAACATTTCGCATCGGGAACACTATCCAACAACGAAGGATATTTTCAAATTGGACTTTTAGAAGTAGAGATATTGACAAAAATTAGATATACATCTACGCCCCCTGGCGTAGAAACCATGCATTATTTCAAGAAGAAAGTGTTCCTAAAAGGTTTGTCGACATGAGTAGCATCTTTGCTGCAAATACATCAGAAGCGGAAATTAAGACTTACGACACCTGGTGGCCATACCATTTTTTAACAAAAATTAGAAATTATGTGCAAACGACTTCCCATCAGGAGCTGTATCCGGTGCAGAAATATTTTTTTTAAATCGGAGGTTCAGAAGCACAGAAATAGTGGGAAACGCAATTTACCTTTACGCCACCTAGCGGAAAGTCTATGAATTACTTGAAAGTTTTAAATTTATAGGAAAAACATGTCACACTAGAAACATTATCCAACAAGGAAGGATTTTTTTAAATCGGACACCTAGAAGTCGAGATATTGACAAAAATAAGATGTACGTCTACGCTCCCTGGCGCAGAAACCATACACTATTTTAAGAAGAAAATGTTTCTAAAAGGTTTCTCGACACTAGCAGTATCGGTCTACCAACGTTTTTTTCAATCGAGAATTTAGAAGCTCATATTTTGCTGTAAATACATCAGAAGTGGAAATTAAGGTTTACGCCCCCTGGTGGCCAAACCATTTTTTTTTTTTACAAAAATTAGAAATTATGTTCAAATGATTTCGCATCAGGAGCTGTATCCGGTGCAGAAAGAATTTTTCAAATTGGAGATTTAGAAGCAGAAATATAGGGAGAAACGGAATTTAGCATTACGCCCCCTAGCGGAAAGTCTATGAATTACTTGAAAATTTTGAAATTATATGAAGCACATGTCGTATTGGAAACACTATCCAACAAAAAAGGAATTTTTCAAATCGAACCTCTAGAAGTAGAGATATTGACAAAAATAAGATATACATCTACGCCCCTGGCGTAGAAATTATGCACTATTTTGAGAAGAAAATATTCCCAAAAAGTTTGTCGGCATGAGTAGTATCGGTCTACAAACGACGTTTTTTTTAATCGAGAATTTAGAAGCTCATATTTTGCTGCAATTACATCAGAAGCGGAAATTAAGATTTACGCCCCCTGGTGGCCAAACCATTTTTTGACAAAAATTATAAATTGTGCAAACGATTTCCCATCAGGAGCTGTATCCGGTGCAGAAAGAATTTTTCAAATCTGAGGTTTAGAAGCAGAGAAAGAGTGGGAAACGCAATTTACCTATACGCCCCCTAGCGGAAAGTCTATGAATTACTTGAAAATTTTGAAATTATGTGAAAAACATGTCACACGGAAAACACTATCTAACAAAAAAGGAATTTTTCAAATCGGATTCCTAGAAGTTGAGATATTGACAAAAATAAGATATACATCTACGCCCCCTGGCGGAGAAACTGTGGGATATTTTAGGAAGAAAATATTCCGAAACGGTTTATCAATGTGAGTGGCATCAGTCTACGAAAGAATTTTTTCAATCGATATTTTAGAAGCTCCGATTTTATGGCAAATACATTAGACGCAAAAATTAACATTTACGTCCCCTGGTGGCCAAAGTATTTTTTACTAAAAATTTGAAATTATATGCAAAAGATTTTCCATTACGAGATGTATCCGCTGAAAAAAAGATTTTTGAAATCGGAGTTTTAGGAGAAGAGTTATCGGGAAAAATGTACTTTTAAGCCCCCTAGCGGAAAATCTATACGTAATTTGAAAAGGAACCTATATCTAAAACAGGGGGCTCATCTGTATACTGAGTTTTGAAATAAAAGCTTTTGTTGCAAATGACGGCATCTCAGTATCTTTGGGAAGAACACAATGTATCATTATTAGCCTGGTCAGCACATTATGTCCATCCAGACATAAGTGGCTTCAACCTTACTACCAGAAGTGGTGACGTTTTCCCAACTATTATTGCCCGACTGTAGACTGCGGACGTCTAGCTACATTTCATCGTAAAGCCATTTAGCCTAGCAAACGATGAGGCACGGTTGCACCACAAAAAATAGTCTTCAATAGTTCTGCTGTGTTGACAGTTAACTTCGAAAATTCATAATGGTCAGACTACGGACGGCGTACTGAGCCCACGACCTAACTATAGCAAGTCCAACTTATTTCTATTTTTGTTTGCCCAGTTGAGTACAGATACTCATCTGATTACATCAGAAATACAAAGATCCTATTTAGCTTTCTCTCTATTTTTCTCTCGTACTCGTTCCATTTTTGACACATTCACTCTCTTTACTTTTCCCTCTCTGTTACATTCACGCTGTTTCTCTCTATCATTTATTCTTTTCTTATTTTCGTGTTTACGCACTCACTCTATTTCTCTCTCTCTCTCCCTCTGTCTGTTCTCAAATTCACTTTCTCTAACTTCTTCATGCACTCACACTTTCATTTTCGCTGCCTCTGGAGATCGCCGTTTCCCTACTGTTTTTTCTACTTTTTAGCTCCTTTTGATCTTTCTCTTGCAATGACTCTTACCCTCTTTATTAGTTCTGTCTCTCTTTATTCCCTTTTAGTCACACGCACACACTCCCTCAATATTTCTCACACATATTTGCTGTTTGGTTTCTTATTGTTTTCTCTCTGTCTTTGTTTTCTTACTGTTTCCTTCGCTCTTATTCGCTCAGTCTCTCTCTTTCTCTCTCTCACACACATTTGCTGTTCTTATTACTCTCTGTGTCCGTGTTTTCTTTGTGTTTGCCTCGCTCTTATTCTCTCTACTTCTCTCTCTCTCTCCTCTCTGTGCGTATGTCCATCACCCGGTGTCACTTAAGCACCCCTCTCATATTTTTCTCTCTATCTTCTTCACTTCTCTCGTTCTTTCACGCTCGCTCTCCTCTACCTCTATCAAACTCTCTCTCTCTCTTTCTCCTGCCTGCATATTGGTTCTGTCTCTTCTCTTAGACGACAGTACGTCCTGTGCGACTTGTACTGAAACTTCATATTAATTAATGCAATTACTGGTTGTACATGATTTTTTTAGAACGTTTATGGCTAAAGGCAGACAACCAAATCGACATGCCAACTGAAACTATAGACAAAACGTCCTGCGAATTTTAGTAGCATTCGGAATATTTCTGAAAAGCTTCAACTTAAACATCTAAACTGAATCAACATTTTTGCATGTCATCATCATAATTGGCTCCATTACTTCCAGTGGTATAATTCCTTCTGGGAAAGGGGGGGGGAAGAAAATTTTTCATTCGAGTGCATTTAAGGACATGCATTTCTCCTGGTTTTAAAAAGCGTGGACTGCGCGAAGTGTACTTTAAATAATGCCGCGTACTTATGTGAACCATCCAGTTTCTGCTGCATTTGTGGACAATTTACTTTAAAGTCTCAAAGGCGACATTTCACGACGTTGATTAGAAAGTAACTTTTCCAGTGCAAAATGGGTAATTAAGGTGCATCTTGGAGCCTCACATTTGTTGTAATTCATGTGTAACTGGCTGGTTGAAGGGATTACGTTAAATGCGGTACCAGTGGTTTGGAGAGAACCGAAAGACTACTCAAATTTCTGCATCACTAAGAATAGGAATTACAGCTAAAACCAAAGACGCGATTCAGTACCCTAGTATTCATTTGGCCATACCCGTTTCGTGGTCCAGATCTTCCACGATAGTGGAGTTTAGACGTTTCATCCACTCATCTCCCATGTGGTCTTTTTCTGGATCTTATCCTGTCCCTTGGAATCCAGTGTGAAATTTCGGTTGTCCATCGGTGGTCCGTCCTTCTGGCAATATGTCCAGCCCATGCCATTTCAGTGATTTCACCCTGGTCATGATGTCTTCCCCTCTTGTCAGTTTCCTTATCCACCAGTTCCCCTTCTTAGCTTTTCTGGTTATCCTAGTATTTCTCTATCTATGCTTGTTTCAGCTGTCTGCAGTCTTTGTATGTCTTTTTCAGTTAAGGTCCATGTCTCCGCTACATCTGTAGGCACTGGAAGGATGCATTGATTAAACCCTTTTCGTTTAAGACATAATGGCATATTGCTGTTAAAAATGTTACTGTTTCTTCCGAAAGCTCTCCAACCAAGTTTTAAACGCCAATCGATGTCTTCATCAATATGACCCTCGCTTGATATCTACTCTCCAAGGTAAATGTAGGTATCGGTTACCTCTAGGTTTTCCCCAGCAATCGATAAATCTTCATTTCTTTTTAAAGCATCGTACACCAGTTTTGTCTTCAAATAAGCACGCAGTGTCTTTCGTCCTTTCATTATTAGATTAATGAGGCTTGTTTTATCTGAAACATCTTTAAAATGTGGTGTGTCAGATTTATCTCTGCTCACTAAAAACCTGTTTTTTCCTTTTCTTCTTTGGCCAGGCATGTTCTTGAAGATAGCCGACGTTTTGCTAGTTTATAGGGGAGTTTTGCTCTCACGAAATAAGGTAATGAATAATCCCGGCAAGTATTATTTCAAGACTGATAATCTCCCATCATATGATGTATTGCATTTTTTATGGCAAATTTGTTTTCATGTTTTACACAATTCTTTGTTTTTATTTTTAAGGAAGTGTCTTGTCTTGGATGCGTCTTGCAGCACCAAAACTACACTATCTCCGAATTCTTATCGTTACAAAACATCTCACGAATCTTCGTTTATTCCTAGCACGTAGTTGTTTTCCCGACTCATGTAAATTCCGCCGGACAATCTAGATAGGAATAATGAAGTACGTTCGATAACGATTAAGATACACATCGTACTAAAGAAGTATTCTTGTGGCAATCGCTTCAACAAATGCCGAAAGAAACCTACAATGAGATAATAAAGTTCAAGAATTCAGACTTAGGCAGAATTTAAAGCGAGAAACAAAGAAAAGATAGAAACAGCATTTAGGTAGTAAAGGTTTCTTTAACTTCGCCAAGGATTTCACCTGCCTAGAACTCAAAGTTTTATAAAAGTAATTTATTTAATCTGTCCCGGATTTTGCTGCTACAATTACGCATGAACAGCACAGATTATCAGATCATTAGGATGGATTCTACCCTTGGAATTCACTGTTCGTGTTTTACTTTCTGCTTTAAATTAACTATGGTAGGATTAGATAACTGTTTTGTGATGTACAAAGAAACTAACTTTTGCAAATTCACGTTTGATTGCAATTCTATTTGAGAACTTGCTTACTTTTGTATTTTAGCCAAGTTTGAGCTTGTGTGATTCCTAATGCCCCAAAGTTTCTTTGTTTCTGTTTTTTTATTATTATTATTGGAGTTTTAACGACCACCGTGAGCAACTCAGAGGGCTATAAGCAGTCGCCCGTCCCTAATTTAGGGCCTCTGATGCCAGGAAAGAGAGAGAATAAAAACAAAACATTCATGCCTCACCGGGACTCGAACCCGGACCCGTCTCGGACAAATGATCAGAAGCCAGCGCTTAGACCACTGCGCCACCAGGGCAGCCCCCAGAATTTCAGCCTGTGTAGTTGCTCCATGCCTTACATTTCCACTGCTTGAGCTTTTAGCTCGTCTTTCACACACCCACACACAATACAAGTTAGGGAAACATGCAATGCATTGATTATTCATATAAAGATCTAGTGTTTTAATCTATCATATGTTTTAACTTGTAAATACCGTTTTTAATTTGATTAAATGTAGAAGTGATCTTCATCATTTCGTCAAAGGTGGTTAATGAGCAAGTTGCATATCGTGTTATGTATGACGAATGTTTACTTCCATATGAATATCACTTGTAACACGAAGTTCGTCTACAGTCTATTGGGCATTGATTATGATACGCTTTCCAACATACCAGAAATCATTACTCAAGTTATGAGGATAATGGCTGTGGAATACATCTCGCTCCTGAGCCCTGACCTTTAACTCTATTTCGATGATATTAAACAGAACCGGTTTAGTATAACTCCGGAACACCATGATGAAGTTTTGTCGCAATCGAAGCATTTTTACGTAAGTTATGAAGCATAAGGGTGATGAAATGGATCCCGCTCCTATGGCCTGACCTTTAACTCCACTTGGGCAATTTTCAATGGGATTCGTCCCCAGGTTGTCCCTTACCACATACTAAAATTTCATTGAAATCGAACCATTTTTACGCAAGTTATCATTCGGGCAGGCAGGCAGGCAGGCAGACGGACAAAGCTGGAGCATATACGCTTCTTCAACCTACGGTTGGAAAGCGTAAACAAAATAAAAAAAAAAGGAATTCCTTATGTCATCCGTTCGTCTGTAGATTTTAACACATCACCTTCATTCCGGTGGTGGGATTCGAACCCAGATCATCCTAATCCGGTACGGCTCTTCTCCTTATCCGCCACCTCAGTAGTAGTCATAAATGTCATGTCACGTATTATGTTATGCAGGGTGTTTCACTAGGTATTCCCCCGAAAGAATCAGTCATATTTTACAACACACTGTGCTTATTAATATGACATGTGATTTGCAAACGTACCTTAGTTCATGGGAATGTAGCACCAATCACGATAGCTTGAAAAGTGTGTGTCCTGACATTCATAAAAATGTCACGGAACACGCTTTTCAAGATATCTTTCTTGCAACTCTTGCACAGCTGTCACTCGATACGGATGAAGCAATATTTTCTTCGCGGCCCTTTGGCAGGTGGAAGCAGAATAGCGAGGTTCTAAAAACGTCCTAGTGGCTTCTTCAGTGATGCCAGTGCTTCACCTCATCGACTTTTTCTTCCGCTAAAGGAGGACGTTCGGCACAGTATTTCTTCAAAACACTGCCCGTGGTTCCAACTTTCTTCGCTAACCTGACCATGTAACGTTTGTCTGGTGCTATTCGTCTACAAAACGTTTCCGGAATTCACGCTGTGTTACCTTTATAGACTTTATTATCCAATAACATAAGCTCCGCAACGGTATACACAGCCATTCTGAAAGACGTTCATCTACGCAGTAAAACACGCAGATTGCCTCTGTACAGAATTAGCATGACAGGCCATCTGGTAGGGTGACGCCATAATGAGTCACCGCCTTAACAGGAAAATCACTCCCCTCATTGATCAAAGTCACTTGTATACCAAACGTCTTGTTTCTATGCAGAAAGAGAAGAAAGCAATAGCTGGTTCTTTGAGGAGGAGGGGTATGCCTAGTGACCCCCCCCCCCATACAGCACAAAACGTTCCAGACATGTATCAATAAAGCTACAATCTCTCATTTTCATTACACTTTCAAAGATATCTTACAATTACGTTTCAGCAACATTTACTTTGGAACATAACTCTTTGTATACATTACGGTTACGTTAAAAATAGCATTCACCGATACTACTGTTTTATAGTGTTCATTGTACATAATTGCTACCTTGATGTTACATTCCGGCGATATTAAAGATTTTTGGTTTGGCAACGACGTGGATGCGCATGCGTATTTATGCCATTTCACCGAAGCACTCTCGTAGTAGTATTTCCAAGTGCTACTGGGATATTCTTTGGTGATACTGTCGTACTCAAGTTAGCTAGTTAGTTGATTTAATGTTTTATCCTCTTTTTTTTTTTTGTGATTGAAGATCATCTGAAAGTAAGTAATTGTTTTGATTATTATAATTTTTAAATTCTAAAAGGCATTTTATAAAATCTAAGTAGATGGCTGTGTTGTATTAGTATACTATACCAGCATGGTTTCCTTTACTTGAAGCTGATAAATTTCATATTGGTAGGTATTTAGAGAAATGACGATGAATTTGATTTTGTTTCCTTTTCTTCGCTGAAATGCAGTCTATTCCACATGTATAATAGAAATTCGACACCGTCATTTGGGACTGATTTTTATTTATTTTGTTATCAATATATAAACGCCGCCATTGTTCCCAGCGGACTGCGTTGAACCTGTGAAAACGTAAACAACTCGCAATACGACTGTTGTTGCTTTTGAAACAGCTGTCGAGTTTAATCTTTTTATTGGAATTTTACAAAGTTTATTAAAACTATAATGTTCAACGTACTAAATAGGTAACATTGATATGATGATGTCACAAGTATCTTTCAAATACTTAACAGTAATGTAACGAAGTTACAAATATCTTTCGAATACGAAACAATAACATGAAGTTGGTAAGTTGAAGTTACAAAGACCTTTCACTGTAACGTATCGGTTATGTTTTAAAGTTATGTAACGTTTGAGGACATTTTGACGTAACAGCAAGGTTTCTGAAACATTACTGTTACATTGCGCAACGTATTTGAAAAGTCTCAGTGTGTCCAGTGTGTCAGTGCTACGTACGTCTAACATACACGAAATATTCTGTGCTGTGTGGGCCTTTATTATCCCCACGAAATCTCAGGTTTCGGGTCTGCCCACAGTAATGTTCGAAGGGCCACCTCACTGTAGAAGAATTAATACACTGATCACGTGCGTTGTGTGGATGACTCATCACACAAGTATTTCAAGCTTAACGTCTAGATGATTCACATTCGTTTGAGTGCCAGAATAACATATGATCGTTTGCCGGTGGTGGGATTCGAATCCACATAAACCTTCTGAATTGCTGTTTCCCAGTTGAACTACGCCTGCAGGCTTACGCTGCTTCACTGTCCATTTGACTGATGTGTCAGCTCGGTAGTACGTCATGTGATGAACTGTGTTACAGACTACCAGATATTTACTCCTATTAATTAGTCCGACATTTCTTTTTCATTTTGAAGCCTCAACTGTGAGGATGACCCCTTGCCTTTGGGGTTTTCCCTGTGGCAAACGTCTCCAAATGCAGAGCGTAAATAAACACGCTATCGAATTCAAAATACATTTTATTCCATATCATTACTTCTTTAAACACCCAACTGAGAAACATATTTCTTTCCTTCGATACTCTTACAACAAAACTTTTAGATAAAGTTTGTTTTACAAGCAAAGCAGGTAGCAGAGTGGTCTGGAGGAACTGGATTCTGGGTTCGAGTCCCAGGTGAGGCATTGTCCACGTGTTCTTTCGATGGCACTGGCAATATCGCTTCCTTTGAACCTATTGTAATATTAGGGATAGGAGTGTGGTCCCTTTAGCTACTCATGATGGTTGTTAATACTCCCCCGTGCCTCCGGAAAAATGCAGAATTTTCCGTTAGGGGCGTGTGTGTGTGTACTGCATTTCCCTCGAAATATATGCTCCTAAAGGCGCGGTCGAATATAATTATTGGTGAAGAATGTTTTTGCATATGGTTTCTAATTTTTAGTGACGAACAGATTTGCCACAATAGTCTTGCCACTATTTCAGTTTCTGATATTTTTCGACATTTTCTATGAGCACTGCTCACATTGCGTGCTCTAAATATTGCACAGAATTTGCTTTATTGACGGAAAATGCAGCCTTCTTTCCGCTGAATTATTTATTTCTCAAAAAATCTGGTTTGAAAGACTTAGCTTCGTTTTGGAAGGAATTAAAGACGTGCTTATTACATACGAGAATTCGATGTAGTCGTTTTTTCTTTTGTGTTGCTCCGCTTCCTACAGCGGGTTGCCTCGTTTGCATTCTAACATGATCTGTAGTTTGTTTTAATCGTCCTCTTTGTTGCGTGTCCTACCATTGCTTCTTTCCCCAACAGGACTTCATCATTCCAGTTCCAGCACATTTCTCTTTCCATGGCTTTAGTGTTGTGCATTGTTCGATAATCTGCCGTTTTGTGGCTTCAGACTTTCGTTGAAGCGCATGCTTTAGAATTGAGTTGATTCAGATGTCCGTGTTAGTGCTTGTCCATTTCTTCACGGTATCACGTTCTACAGTTGCCCGTATTCAGTTTTTCCTGTTGCTGAATGTCCTACAGTTTGTGATCTACTGACAACGCGTTATAATATTTTACAGTTTGTCTTTCTTATCTTAGCCTTCGCTGAGTCAGATTTTCGTACTGGTGCTCGTTGCCTTAATTTTTCGTGCATCCTCACTTTAATATTTAAATGGCTTATGCTCCGCGATTTCAACAGTTCCAGAGATTTATTTCTTCGTGTTGCTATGTGCTTTAAAGTTTCCCGTTAATGTGTGTCCAACGGTTTCGCGGACTTAGTAGTATATGTTGATTAGTGCCTTCTCTTTCCGCTATTGTTGCATCTGGCCATTTAGCCAGAAATTGTTAATGAACAAATAAACGGTGGTTGAACACTCAGGCTTATGATTTCACGTACTGCTTGCTAGATCTGAGCTCGAATAGCGGGCAAGCTTTCCAGTTGGAATACTAAGAATGTAGGTTTCTAACCGTTCGTCTGAAGTGAATGTGGGTTCGAATCTCAGAAGAGGTATCGATGTTGTGTTTGTCTCGTGGCACTGGCTCCGTCCGTCTCTTGGAACCACTAAATTAGAGACGGACGACTACTTGTATCCGATTGAGTTGCTCACAGTGGTAGTTAAACCCCCAAACATAAAGAGAGAGAATCCTGGGAAATACATGAATGCTTTTTCGATCTCGAAGACTACACAGTCTTGTGACGATTATTCGTATTAAGAGAATACAATGTGGCTTGTCACAAATATTTTTCAAGTCACATTCGATTCCACTACGAAACGGAAAATAACGGATGCCTACCACTCCTTGACGAGAGAGTCATTTTGAGTGAGTAACCATTCCTTGGCCACTCACTCAAATGAATCTCTCGCAAATACAATTTATCGAAAGCCTTTTGCTGTTTTCTCACCTCCACATGCCAAGTCTAATCACCCATGGCAACAAAAACTCAGCGCGTTTTACAATTGCGTATATCGTGCGATACATATATGTTCAGATATAGACAGTTTGAAAAAAAAAGCTTTATTTCCTTAAACGTGGTGCAGTACAACGAGGATACAACCATTCCATTATAGACAAGGCTCTAACAAGATTCCGGAAACCGAAGCCTATCTCCCAGTGACATTGCTTTCAAAATTTCAAAAATTCTCAAAACCTTTAATTTTAAAGCAATTTTTAAACCCCTATACAAAATGAACTTTTTAGGATCAAAGGACTATGTTGAAGGCAAAAACTTGTGGGGAATATATCAAATTCCATGTGAATGTGGTGCTTCCTATATAGGACAGACCCGTAGAGCCTTGCGTTTTCGATTAAAGGAGCACTAGACCTACATTCAGAACTGTGACCTAAAGAAGTCAGCGATGGCTAAACACTGTTTTGAAAAGGACTATAAATTTCTCTCTGAAGAAGCAAAACTAATTGACAAGCCAGATTCAACCATCAAACTGGATATTTTGGAAGCTTTCCATATTATCAGAAGTCTTCGCAGCTTGTTGATGACATGGCATCCACCCCATTTCTATCAAGCGCGTGGAAGCAACTAACCAAAACCCGTGACTGTAAACACCATTTATGATATCTTATACAATTTCAATATGTACGTGCCATTTGTCCTGATGAAGCTAGGTCAATACCCAGCGAAACCATGGTCGACTTGAAATAATAAATATTTGTGACAAACCACGTTGCATTCTCTTAATACATGAGTGTTTGTTCTCTTGCTTCCCAGGAAGTTGTGGCTCTAATTTAGGGATGGCTGACCTCGTATATTTTAAGATACTCATAGGACTGTTTAAAAAACAAACAAAACTTGCGATCACTATTTGCGGTTGAATTTTTTGCATTAATTAGGTAACCGCAAGATAACTATTTGGCCGACTGTTTAACTCAAAGTCATTACATGAATATGAGTTGGCAGAGAGCATGTTATTTCCAGCAAACATTGAAAACCGCCATTATAGGGAGTAGCTTGTGTGCTAACGTGTTTGCGCGCGAATATTTGTTCTAAAAATTTGAGATTTTGGTGTATGTGATGCGGAATTTTTCTGTGTAATAGTATGCGGTTTTCTTTCTTTTTTTAAATACCCGAAATCATTGCTCTTCCCACGTTTTTCTTTAATTAACACACAGCAACCGAAAAATTGTATTTCGATACAATTTATCGGTTGCTGTGTGTTAATTAAAGAAAAGCGTGGAAAGAGCGATGACTTTGTCTATTTACATTGTCTTCACGTATTTGGAAGATTTTCACCATTTCTTTTATCACTTTTATTATTTTGTATTTATTCCTCTGTGTATATGGGTGCCACAGGTATGGCCTGGTATTTTTCTGTTTACTAGTATTTTTTTTTCGAATATGAGAACTTGCTTACTACAATTTGATGAAAGTTCTCGGCTCGTACGGGAACATTCTTTCTATATAATTTCTGCAGTACATTCTGAATTGATTCCCTCACTCGTGCTTCCCAGTGGACTTCTGTACACTGCAAACTCCTCGCATTCACAGATGGCGTTGCATCTTCAATTGATTCCCGTTGTTTTAGAACCGCCAGCATTATGTTTGCCAATCTCTGATGTGATGTCTTTGATTTAATCAGTTTGAGCCTAACAGACTGTCTGTTTCCGGTTATCTCAGGGAAATCCGCAGAAGACGAATCCAAAGCATTGTCCCTAAAGCATTGTAACTTTCTTGTTTCAGCTGCACACTGTGTCAATAATTAACAAACTTTTCATCAGTCTTTAACAATGATTAATACTGAAATCCGACATTTGTATTTCATTAATACTGAAATCCGGCATTTCTATTTCATCGGATTGCTTATAGACAGCCTTTATGAACGACACTTGTGACGTATATTCTAATTTAACTTATATTTTTAGTTACCTTCTCCATGCAAATATGAGTTCATTCTCCTTTAGCGTTTTTCAAACTTCACGTGATATCTTCTCTCGCGCAAGAGAAGGGTTGGCAACACCTTGTGGTCGGAACGTATGACATATGTATGTGTCCGATGAGAACTGGAAGATATATAATGTGTGAGCAGCAGGAAAGGTGTGGATATGGTAGTTAGATGATATAATAGCAGTTGAACGTGTGACGTATGTATGTGTCCGATGAGAAGTGGAATATATATAATGTGTGAGCAGCAGCAAAGGTGTGGAGATGGTAGTATGATGATATAATAGTGGATGAGCGCATGACGTATGTATGTTCGATGAGAAGTGGAAGATATATAATGTGTGAGCAGCAGCAAAGGTGTGGATATGGTTGAAGTTATAATGTTAATCGTGGAAGAGAAGTGGAAGATATATAATGTGTGAGCAGCAGCAAAGGTGTGGATATTTTTTAAGTTATAATGTTAATCGTGAAAGAGACGTTGTCTAATTAACGTTTGAGCTATTTGAAGGTTGCGTGTTGTATTCTAGTGTTGTTGTTTGCTTAACCAAGTGTTATTATTATTAACCTATGTTCGTTTGATTAAAATAGTAATATTAAAAAAGTTGTTTTTATGCCTTTTTGAGTGCCAAAGTATTAGTGGCTAAATAAAGACTAATCGTAAGTAACTTTTTGTCGACGTTCTCTTGAATGACTCGTATTTCACTGTAGGTGAAGTTTTTGAGAACTGATTCATGCATTGTTCAGTGAGCTATACATACATACATGAACATTACACACTGCGTGAGCTCCTAAATCAAAGAGCTCTAAAATCTTTACTGGAGCCAAGTTTTCGATTAATGGTAATGAACTTAACGGACACTTGATTTCAGTTTGGTTAAGTAACACGGTTTTCAAAATTTAAGGTATTAGTTCGCAAACTTCCCTACACTACCGGATTTTACCTGTCCATGACACAGAAGGACGAAGTAGTGGTTGCATTTAAAGTGAGCTTAAATATAGGCCTGATGTAAAAAGCTTGAAGCAGCATGAGAAAGGAGAACACAGATTTCCTTCCAGTTAAAAATAGAGCACAACCTACTCGGGAGAAACCACCAGTTTCACACACCCACACATACACTATTGGGAAATCACAAGAAAGAAATGCCAAGATGGAATTGCAAAATCCTTTTATATAGTGGCATGACTCGCTGTCATTAATACTTTCCCCCTTTCTCTCGATATGTTCTAAGGTGTCAACGGAAGTCGTAGATATATTTCTTCCAAAGGCTTCCCGCATACATGCTTCGAATAGAAATCAAACTTGTTCTATAAATTCATGCTCTGAGAGGGCCTTTGGTGTCCAATCAGCGGTGAAAGATTTCTCAACGACTTATTTTTTCCGCAAAGGATACGCGTGGGTTTTTCTTTTCAAGCTCTTTATTCCTTTCTAAAAGCTTCGTGTAAGAGCGATTTGAAAAGAGATACAGATCCTTTTCTTGCATCATTTGTTTCTCGTATTTCAACCTGAATCTGAACGCACGTGCGGTAGGACACAGGAGCATCTCTAATCACAAACTTATTTCGTAATAGTTTAAAATAGCAGTGCCTGCTTTTCCGCATTTGTAGTTTTGTTCTCAGCATTCATGTTTGCATTTCATATACATAACTCTCCGGATTAAGAACGGCAACTAACCAGCTGTTTCAATCAACCACGGTTCTTTCACAGCCTCATGGAAAGAGGTATTTGAGTTTGAGATAAATACAGCCAAATTTTCTTGCCAACATTTCTATTTTTAGAGCGATTTTTCAAAAAGACGTAACGTACACATAATACAGAGTGTTTCACTAGATAGTTTCCCCCTCCAAGAAACCAACTCTTACAAATTTTGGAGATAACAATCCGTTTTATGGTGTAAATGTGGCAAGGATGGTAAGTCGGATAATATCCGAAAACTTGACAATTTCGTCATCGTGGAGCTGGAATTGAACCCGCGTCTCCCAGATTGCGCCCGAGTATGCTAACCATTACACCACCCAGAACGACCAAGTCTCAAGTTTCTGATTAATTTGAATATAACCATCACATCTATCTCGGAGACGCGGGTTCGAGTCCCGCTCCAGGACGACGAAATTCTCAAGTTTTCTGGTATTTTCTGACTTAGCATCGTTGTTATATTTACACCATAAAACGGATTGTCATCTTCAAAATTTGTATTATATGGTGTAATCCCGTATTCCATTCATGAACCAACTCTTGTTTTCTTCTCACTGTACATAGAGACACGACGTTTGGTTTGCTAGTGACTTTGATCCTTGAGAAATGCGCGAGAGTGATTTTCCTGAGCCGCCGCGGTGGCGCAGTGGTGTAAGCGGTGGCTTCTGATCATTCCTCCGAAAAGGGTCCAGGTTCGAATCCCGGTGAAGCATGGATGTTGTGTTTGTCTTACGGCACTTGCTCTACCCCTTCCCTGGAACCAGTGACCCTAAATTATTGACGGGCGATTGCTTATAGCTAATTGAGTTGCTCACGGTAATAGTTAAATCTCCAATCAAAAAAAAAAAAAAAATTCCTGATGCGATGCAGCATCGTGACGTCACCCCAACAGATGGCTGGGTACGCTAATTCTGTCCAGATGCAATCTCCGTGTTTTACTGTGTCTGTGAACATCATTCAGGATGGATGTGTATACCGTTGCGGAGCGGGTGCTTATTGTGAGAAGTTACTGAATAGCAAAGTCTATAAACGTAACACAGTGTGAATTCATGGAGAAATTGGGGGAGGAAAAGAATCAGACAAGCGTGTCACACGTCCCGTGTGAGCATGCGTGAAATTTCCTGTTCCTTCGGTAACGGAGTAATCTCCAAAGGGCTGTGGCCACCTCGTTCACCCGATTTGACTTTTCCAGATTTTTTTATGGGGATATTTGAAGTGTCGTGCTTATATCAATAAGCCTTGCACATTAGACTTGAAAATTCCGGATAACTTCACATCAGTGAACAGTGAAGCAATCCCGACTGTTCATGAGCTCATGCTGCGGAGAACCTTTAACAATATGCAGCGTCGCGATTGAATGTGTTTGATTGTCGGTGGGGGACATTTCCAGCATTTATTGTGAATAGTGCTACATTCCCATGAGCTACGATACATTGTAAACCACATGCCATGTTTCTAAATATTGTCTGTTGAAAAATATGACTAATTCTTTGGAAGGGGGCGGACTACATAGTGAAACCCCCTGTATTTGTGTACTACACCAGATATCTACACATCTGTATGAAACGAATATTATTTTCGCATTGGATAATTCTTTTCAGCTGCCATAAAACTATTTTATGCTTGCATAACATCAATTCTGATTTTCCTATTTCCGAAACCTTTGTTACATTACTAGCTCACAGCCCGTGCCCTGCACGAGTGTAAGAGCTGTGACTGAAATTTTTATAACACGAAGCGTAAAATACATATTCATAACTACACTTCATTGACAAATGTCACCGAACACCTAGAAGAGAAACACAACATAGAATTTATTGCACGGTGTGGGTCCACCTTTGGCCTTAATGCATGCACTGACCCTTCGAGACATGCGTTTCGACAAGGTTTTGGAACACAGCGATAGGTATGCGCTTCAATTCAGTACTTAATGCTGTCGCTAACTATTGCTTAGTAGTAGACCTTAGTTCCAAACTTCTTATGCGGCGCTCTAATTCATCCCATAGGTGCTCTATGTGGTTAGGATCAGAACTCTGTGCTTGTCAGTCCACACATGATACGGATTTTTCGTCAAACCACGCCGTAACAGTCCTTGCTTTATGGACTGGTGTATTATCCTGCTGGTAACAACAAGGCTCGGTTCCATAGCATTGCCATAGATTTGGTAGGGCATAATTGTCCAGAATATCAAGGTTTGTCCAAGATAACGAATGGGCCGGTACCATAACGCGAAAAACACCCTTACACGATTACACTGCCAGCTTCAAACTTAACCGTAGCAACAGTACACTGCGATAGAGTTCCCCCGGCTGCCGGAAGGATCGTGTATCTGGATCCATCAGTCCATAGGACGCGTTTCCATTGATCTACGGTCCACGATAAATGTTCTTTACACCATGTTAAATGACGAGTAGCATTCCGAGTAGAGATGAAAGGCTTATGAGGAGCTGAACGATCACGGTAACCAATGGAATAAAGTTATCTGCGAATGATACGTGTACATACAGAGATTCCAGCATTTTTACTCACATGTACACTGAGCTCTTGTGCAGTACTCCGTCGATTAGCTGTAACGACTCTCCTGAGGCTTCGACATCCTCTATCACTGATTTTGTTTTGTTTGCCGGTACGTTTTGCTGCTTCAGGCACGCCATGTGGCTTCCACTTATTCAGTACGTCCAAAACAGTTGACTTGGGTACTTTAAACGCCTCTCGATTTTTCTTATGGACAACCCTCTAATATAACACCCAACAATCTTTCCTTTCTCCAAGTCAGTTCTCTCCCGTCGCGACATTTTCACTCAACCTCACAGTGCGATATGATCGTTGGCATTAACTGCAGGCTTGGTTTTATACTGTTTGCAGGTGTACTGAGCATCTTAAAAACAAAGCGGATCCGTTCATTTGCTTTTGAAGGGGTGTCCGGTGACTTTTGTCAATATCGTGTATAATAAACAGTTGAATTATTAATGGGCAGTATATAAGATAGGTCTGCGGTTAGCTGTATCTTCGTTCAAGTTACGCAAAGTATTAGAAGTTTGGTTTGCACGCCATTGCCGTTGTCGTTCTCTATTTAAGTGACGTTTTGCTTCAGCTTTATCTTCTTCCATCTTGTACTACAAAGAAAACATTCCTCAGACCAAAACTTTTTTTAAATTTCCGTCACAGTGAATTAAACTACGACTGAAGTTATACTCTCTTTCAATTTTACTTGTTCCTTTTTATGAAATAAAATAACGCCTATTTCGTAACAGAAGAAACGTCTGAGACAGTTGTTCGAGCACGTGCGTGTTGCCACAGATGAAGTCATTTGTCTTACTAACTTTATTTTAATTTCCGGCATTTCTCCTTGATTTTACATACCGTGCAATAGCGGTGAGCTTAGTTCCGATTTCAATCACCGGATAAAAGTAGATGGCGCTACAAGTACTGAATGATATCACAGCGTTAGGAACAGCCGTAGCCCATCATATAAGTTTTATACGGTTTCATGCTATGATCAATATCTTCTAGGAGTATTATTACGATGTACGGGGAACATGTTTATCACTATATTCAGTACATATAATAGAGTAAATAAGGTAGCAATAGGAAAATACAACTTTAACTACATGGATCGAGTCACATTATTGTGAGCACCAGCTAAACATCAAGAGTAACCGCCATGTGCAGCACGGACAGCAGCTAGACGGGCTGGGAGTGACTCAATAAGGTGCTGAAAGGTGTTCTCAGGTAGGTGGAGCCTTGCTGACTTCAGTGCATCTGACAGCTGCTGGAGGGTGCGTGATGGATGTTCCATAGAGCGAACAACACGATCGAGGTGGTCCCACAGATGCTCAATTAGGTTTAAGTCTGAGGAATTCGGGAGCCATAGAAGTATTTTGAAGCCTTCATCGTGCTTTTCTAACCACTCTCGGACGTTTCTAGCTGTGTGACATGTCGCATTGTCTTGCTGGAAGATCCCATGCGCCCCAGGGTAGACAATCAGCGTGTATGGGTGTACGTGGTCTGCAAGGATGGATTCGTAATGAATTCGGTCCATAATGCCTTCTACAGGTGTGAGTGGACCCAGAGAACGTCACAAAAACATTCCACAGACTATAACGCCGACCCAACCAGCTTGTGTTTTGCCAGCAATGGTTGAAGAGTGTTTGTTCTCCGATGTTTCTCGCCTCGTACGTCAACGTCCATCCGTTCGATGAAGTAGAAAACGTGGCTCATCGAAGAAGGCAATCCTTTCCCAATCAGCGGAGGCACAGTTCCGATACTGCCAAATGTAAGCCTGTTCTGCCGATGCCCCGTCGTTAGTATAGCTGGAGTGACTGTCCGTTTGCATCGAATCCCCATACGCAGCAGGGTTCGCTGAACTGTCGTTTTTGACACATTTCCGGTAGCCACTTGGTTCATTCTGCCAGTGCGTTGCTGTGTCGATCGACCTTCACGCGCCTTCGAAGCCGACTTTCACCTCTCACATCAATGGCACGTGGTGCTCCGCAGTTTCCACGTCTCTTATTCGCACTGGTGACATTTCCCCAATCTCGATGCACTTTAACCTGAGCAGCACGCGAACAGTACACAAACTGCGCTGTTTCAGAAATACTGCCATCCTTGACCCGGAAGCCGATAATCATCCCTTTTTGCAAATCTGATAAATCAATACTTTTATCCATTACAGCAACGATTGATATGTTTTCAGAATGCCTATAGCACACCTTATGTACCCTCCATGACAGCTCATGGGACTTGCCTACATTCATTGGCTACGCGCTGTTGACGTCAAAAGTAGGAGGTGGTCTCAATAATGTGACTCGACTGTGTATTACCCTAACTGATAGCAGTTGACCATCATTAAAATATCCTAATGAAAGTTAGACCGATGACACTCCAGCACAGCGCAATGATTCACGTCAATCTGGCTCTGGCGGTGAGGGTGTAAATCTGAAAGCTATTCTTTCCTACTGCACCGCTGTTGAGCAGGGTGCCATAAGATCGTTTGTTTGTGCGGAAATTCCCAGAAAAATGGTAACACAAGATAATAAATGTATGGCCCAGAGAAAAGTAAGAAATGGGTAGGAAAGTTTAATTCTGGCAGAACAAGCGAGACTACCGGAGATATGAACAGTCGCCGTAGCTGCGACTGGGGATATCCTCGTCAGACACTGAGGGTGAACCAAAGATTGGCGGAGGTAGGTCTGCTCTCCCGGCAGCCATTGCGTCCACTGTCATTGAGGGTAGGGCATCTCCGAAATCGACTGGAGTTCTGTCACCTCGCAGCTGGCACCTTGTGTTCAGTCATGAGTCCCGATTCCGCCTCAGTGCTGACGAGCGTCGTGTCCGCGCGTTTTACGATAGCTGTATTGTATGTTACGTATGTCAGTCACGTCTGATATGCACTGGCTGCACGACGGTACGTGGATGATACTTTACAACCCATTTTTTTATTTTTTTTGCCATTTCTAAGTGGCAATCCGATGGCCGTTTTCCAGCGAGACAACGCTCGGCCACACACCGCTAACATCTCCCGAGCATTCTTTAAAGGTATCCACGTGCTTCTCTGAGGAGCGAGAACTGTGGGCGTGTGAAGGTCGTCCAGAAGGTAACACCCGTTATGAAATAAAAACAAAAGAAACCGACGTTGTCGGAGTTTTTGTATTTTCCCTAATACTACATATAATCACTCGTTTTACTACATAAACACCGCCGGTGTTTAGGCACTTGTCATATCGTGTGACCAGTTTTTGAATACCATCGTCATATACCTCTACCGCCAGACCCTGTAACCACTCTTGCACTCCGTCTTTTAAATCATCGTCACTAGCGAAGCGCCGTTCTTTCCAAAACGTACTTCAATTTGATGAACAAATGGTAATTACTAGGAGCCAAGTACAGAATGTATGGCGGATGATCCAGAACCTCCCATTTGAAACACTGAAGCAGGTGCTGTGTTTGATATGACACGTGATGTCTCGCATTGTTGCGGAAAACACCACAACCTTAACAGCATGTCGTAGCGCTTGTTTTGAATGGCCTTACGCTGCCTCTGAAGGGGTCGCCGTTGATGGTTGTGCCGCGGGGCATGATCTCAACCAGCAAGAGACTTCTGCGGTCCCAAAACGCTGTAGCCATGACCTTCTTTACCGAAAGCGTTTGCTTACGCTTGCGTGGTTTCGTCTGGGACCGGAAATGGTGCCACTCAAGAGACTCGCGTTTGTTCTCCGGCGTGAAATGCCTTACCCACGTTTCATCTCCTGTAACTATGTGGTCAAGAAATTCATCCCCTGTTTGTGCGTAACGGGCCACAAAACTCAAAGCTGCACCCATACGGTTCCTTCTGTGGTCATCAGACAACATTCGAAGTACCCACCTGACGTAAATTTTCCGATAGTCAAAGTGTTCCGTTACGATTTCATGGAACAGTGTGCAAGAAACATCCGTGAAGCGAGCGTGCAATTAATCGAGTTTGATGCAACGCTCACGTCTGATGACATCATCCACACGGTCCTTGAGGTCCGCTGTTACGAGTGTTACGGTTTCATGGAACGGTGTGCCAGAAACTTCCGGGAAGCGGGCGTGCATTTCATCGAGTTTGATGCAACGTTCACGTCTGATGACATCATCGACACGGTCCTTGAGGCCCGCTGTTTCGAGTGTTACGGTTTCATGGAACAGTGTGCGAGAAACTTCCGGGAAACGGGCGTACAATTCATCGAGTTTGATGAGACGCTTACGTCTGATGACATCATCGACACGGTGCTTGAGGTCCGCTGTTACGAGCGTTAGGGTTTCATTTAACAGTGTGCGAGAAACTTCCGGGAAGCGGGCGTGCAATTCATCGAGTTTGATGCAACGCTCACGTCTGATGACACCATCGACGCGTTTCTTGAGGTCCTCTGTTACGAGCGATGGGCTGGTGGAGCGCTGGTAATCAGACACATTCGCTCTCCCCGCATTATACATCCTATCCCACCGCCGTACTGATAATTCGACCTTCACGCCTTCACCGTAAACAGCCGTAATCCGACGATTAATATTTTCCGGACGAAGGTTTTCAGCATTCAAAAAGAGAATCGCAGAACGCACCTCGTAATCCGCGGGATTTTCAATTGGCTTCGCCATTTCAAACTAGTACAACAATAGTTCCAATCACTGCATTAACACGAAACTTGCCATGAGCCTCTGACTAAGGGTGGGCGATTTTGACCGCGCGACGCCGGACGCCTTGTGTGCCCTCTATGAGCAAACGGGTATTACTTTTCGGACGACCTACGTATCATCCATGAGCATGAATGGGACGTCAGTGGAAGACGCATAGTAGCCGTTATCAGCTGTTCCGGAATGCCACTGTATTACGGGACCAGGCAGCCGTTATGTGATCCCATATACCCCAGTTCTTTTTTTTTTTTTTTTGATTGGATTTTTAACGACCACCGTGAGCAACTCAATGGGCTATAAGCAGTCTCCCGTCCCTAATTTAGGGTCACTGGTTCCAGGGAAGGGAGAGAGTCAGTACCGTAAGACAAACACAACATCCATGCCTCACCGGGATTCGAACCCGGACCCCGTTCGGACGAATGATCAGGGGCCATCGCTTAGACCACTGCGCCACCGGAGCGGCTACCCCAGTTCAACATTAGTGGGCTGTATGAATCTATGTTGCATTGCACAACATGGTGGGCATACATGGTGTTTATTCGTAACCGGGGATCCTATCTTGTAGCCTAACAGATTGATACAGTGCTTAGGAAATCACAGTAAATCATGTACTGTTGTCCATAGTATTATTTAATTAATACTCTGTCTCTGCCGATTTTAGGCTTATTTGGCTCAATCTAAGTAAAAAAATTCACTGTCGAGGGGTATATATATGTCTGATGCATCCGTTCTACGTACACGGTCCAGCAAAAAAAATTACGACCACCCCTGATATAAGAAGGAACCTTAACCAACAACCAGATGGCGTGCGTAGCAACATATGCAAATAACGTAAGGAATTTAAACGGACACGAACTCGCTCACGGAATGCATTTTCGCGTGAAAAATGGAAAAAGGGACGTGAATTAACGGCGTTTGAAAAATGAATGATTATTCGCTACCGACTGAATGGTAGTAGCATTACAGAAATGGCCGATATGTGGGCTGTTCACGCGGTGCAATTGTTAAAGTGTTCCAGGAATGGATGGAAATCGGCAAGACCTGCAATAATCGGGGATAATAGTGTAAGCCGACGTAGCATTGACGACCGTGGGTCACTAGTGACGGCTATCCAGACTAGTATGATCCAACAGACGGACTGCAGTGGAACAACTGACTATAGCATTTAATGTAGGCGCGTCGAAGAGCGTATCGCATAACACAATCGAACGAACTCTGCTATCTATGTGTCTCCGGAGCCGCCGTCCACTCAATGTATCCATGCTGACTCCCAGACATCGGCGATCACCGAGTGAATTTGCATTTTAGAGGAAGCATTGGACCATCGAACAATGGAGGAAAGTCGCCTTTTCAGATGAATCACGTTTTCTGCTTTATTTACGCTTTTCAACCTACGGTTGCAAAGCGTATATGCTAAATCTTTGTCCGTCCTACTGACTGTCCGCACGGTAACTCGCGAAAAAAATGGTTCGATTTCGATGAACGTGTTTAGTATGTTGTAGGGGACAACCTGGATAGGGTGTCCTACCACATACTAACATTTCATCGAAATCGAGCCACAAAATGGACGAAATGGAGTCAAAGTTTTGGACATAGGAGGGGATCCATTCCAGCGCCCTTGTGCGTCATAACTTACGTAAAAATGCTTCAATTGCGACAAAACTTTATCATGTTGTTCCGGAGATATACTGAAACAATTCTGTTTAATATCATCGAAATAAGGTCAAAGATCAGGGCACAGGAGCGAAATTTACTTCACAGCCATTATTCTAATAACTTAAGTAAATATGCTTCCATTGCGACAAAACTTTGGTATGTTGTTCCGGAGGTATACTGAATCAATTCTGTTTAATATCATCAAAATGCGGTCAAAGGTCAGGGCTCAGGAGCGAGATTTATACCACAGCCATTATCCTCATAACTTGAGTAATGATTTCTGGTATGTTGGAAAGCGTATCATAATCAATGCATTGCATGATTTTACTAACTTGTCTTGTGGATGATCCATGGAGAGTACGGTGAAGCGCTACTGACAGAAATCATCCCGATACGATACTCGAAAAGAAACAGTCAGGAGGTGGCAGTGTGTTAGTGAATCGTCCTTTTTTCTGCAAAATCATTGGGAACAAGCATCCACTCAATCGCAGGATAATCGCTTCAGACTACCTATTCATTGTATCGGATCACGTGCTCCTCATATTTATGATGACTGACTACCATAATGACACAGGTTACTTTCAGGAAGATAATGCCCTTTACCATGTTGCTATGAGTGTGCGAGAATGGTTTGAACAACATTTCAGTGACTTTAGCTTATTATTCCGGCCACTGTGCTTGCCGAAAATCATCCCATTGAACATCGGTTGGACTATCTTGACCAGCAGATTCAAAGTATGGATCCACCACCGATTACACTTGATGATCTGCAAGAAACTGTGGTGACTTCATGGTATAGCATCTCTACAGAAACGTTCAGAAGCCTAACTGAGTCAATGACATGCCTTACATCTGCAGTATTGGCGTCAGGATAAGGTAATTGTTGGTTGGCAGTGGTAGGTTGGAAGGATGGTTCGGTTGATTAAATTGGGATTTCCTGTTTTAATCTTGATTGATACGATATATCAAAAAAGCACTACTCCACCTTAAATGACTTATCACGTAAGCATTTAAAAGCACAACAATTTATTACATAAAAAAATGATATTTAGACACGATGCGCTCTTCGCTACCCAACTCACGACAACCTCTCTCGGCGGAGGCGAATCTAGAAGTGATACTGTTACGTCATACACAGGATCTCTGCAGTGCGATGTGCACCTGGCGCCATCTGTTAATCAAAATTGTATGTAAAAGACTGAGAATTACAAAAATGTACAACAGTAATACCTCATACTAACAGTGGTCATAAGTGTTTGACTGGACTATGTACATTTTCATTACTAAGAATAACTAATGTTTGAATTTTAGATTCAATGAAGGACATTAGAAAGATGTTTCTGCGCTATATTTAAGGTCACGTGCTATATGCAAAGACAATAATTGAATTCTTAGTAGCTGGCATAAAATACTGAAGGCAATTATAAGTGTTACTTCTTTATTTTAATAAATCGGGTGGATTATACGCTAATGTATGGTTTCAACACTACTCTAATATATTATCTTTAACCTTTTAAGAGAATGACGTTCCTATACTAAATGGTGCCCCAATGGTTTTCGGTCACCAAATGGAAATATTCACACATAGGATGGGTTTTACGAAAACTACGGTAAATTCATTTACTCTTTCTGATCTTAGCAGTACTGTCCGCAAACCTACCACCAATGATAAGCGCTCTATTCTAGTCCTTTATTCACTACTGCATGAGCCTGCATGATGGGCCGCTCCAGTGTCGCAGTGGTCTAAGCGAAGGCTTCTGATCATTCGTCCGAGATGGGTCCGGGTTCGAATCTCGGTGAGGCATAGATGTTTGCGTTTGTCTTTCGGCATTGTCCCGCAATGTATTATTTGTCCAATACTGGTTATCTGTGTACATTGGTCATTTAGCATACTAAAAAATCCATGTTTGATGTATACTTGTTCACAATTTGTTACATGATCAACACTGGCTATATCTGTGTAAATTGATCTTTTGACATGCTGTAAAACGCCGCCCCGGTGGCGCAGTGGTCTAAGCGATGGCCTCTGATCATTCGTCCGAACGGGGTCCGGGTTCGAATCCCGGTGAGGCATGGATGTTGTGTTTGTCTTACGGCACTGGCTCTCTCCCTTCCCTGGAACCAGTGACCCTAAATTAGGGACGGGCGACTGCTTATAGCCCATTGAGTTGCTCACGGTGGTCGTTAAACCTCCAATCAAAAAAAAAAAAAAAATGCTGTAAAACCTTGTATGATTTGTACTTGTTGCTATGAAATATATGTATCCTGTTTGTCTGCCTATTTATCATGTCTCTCCCAGCAAAAAGACAAGTGCTGGGAAACTGCTGGCCACCAGCTGGCAGTGATGGGTAACTGCTGACTGAAATCTGCCACTCACGGCCAGGTAGCGGTCCGTTAGTGGCAGCGCTATGAGTTGGCGAGCCTCCAAGCAAGTGCCACTAGTGGCCCGTTGCTGGCAACCAATGCAACGGGACTGCGCATGTGCAGAAGCAACTCATGGTGCCAGTTAGTTAAAGACGGCGCTATCGCCATCGTGTTATTTTAGTGGATGTTAAGAAAAAAATTCATATGTAGAGAGTGGAATTAATTTCCAAATGAAATTCCACGTCGACGAAGATATCAGATTAAGCCATGAAATACTAGATTACAGCCATGAAATAAACCCACTCCATTCCCATATCAATTCATGGAATGAAGTGCGTGAATAACAAGAAAAAAGTGAAACCGCTTGAAACAAATGTCCTGGAAAACCATTAAAAACAGTTTGTTGGGGAAAAAAAAATATTTATTTTTTGAAAAAAAAATAAAAGGCAACGCTATGTGGATATAATGTACTCATCCATGGGTTGGAATACACAAGACTGGGAGGAATTCGCTTCTAAAAATAACGAGAAGTAAAATAAAATAGTTTTCCTCTTTAAAACAAATGTAGCTTTGGACAACGGAAAGGAAAGATACAACGTCAAAAATGTAACAGAATGTGACATGAACCCGGGTAAATATATATTAATTCAACAATCGCCTTTCAAGAGGACAAGGACAGTACAAAACTTTGGAAGCGACTGTAAGTATGTACAGTCCTTGAAAATGAGTGAAGTTCCTTTAAGGTAAAAATAAAACTATCGTTATGTTGAAAAAATAAATTTATGAATTATATGAAACTGACTTTTATGAAAAATACCTCGCAATATTGTAAAATGAAAGAGGGAACCATTCGATTACACATTCCGCACGAAACAGACAGCTTCAAACACACGCTCGTGCGTGGCAAATTAGTCCGGTCGGTAGAGCTCAGCTCCCACGCCGACCGCCCTGGTTCGTATTTACCCAAATCAAAACGGGCGTTTTTCCTGTCTGTTGAGAAAATTTCCTCAGCGCAGTACTATAATTCACTAGTTTCGTAAGGGTAGAAAGAAAAATTGTAGCTTCGGGAAACTGCGCTTATCCTTGATTTATACACAATTTTTTTGCTATGGCTACTACTGGGAAATTGGCGGACAAAATTCGGCAAGCCACCAATTACGTCACGTGGTTGCTGGCTGCCACTACCGGCAAACTAACTGACCACATTAGGCTAGCTATTATTTCTGGCACGTGCTTGCAGGGCCACTGAAGGGCCACTTATAGCAGCTACTGCCTGCGATGGACATCTGATGGCCCTGTTGAGGCATATAGCAACTGATGGGGTGTCAACTGTTGGCCAGCTGTTGGCCTGAACTGCTGGCCCTTCTGTTGACCGCCCTGACATTTTATTGACGGTTGTCAGCGGCAACATAGTGCTGGGCCATTGCTGGCAGTGCTGGCCCCGCCAGACTGTTTTTTTGCTGGGCTTTACCAATAGGTCCAATAAACACGGACATCATATCACTTGGTAGCTGTCTGTTTCGTGCGGAATCTTCTTTCCTAGATTTATCGCAGCTGTTATTCCGCTTTTAGCATGTAATCAGTCAAAAAGAACTAGCATCAGTCTTCTCACTAAATGATTGCTTTGAATAACAAAGATAAAAGCAAAGCTTTCTAATGCGTAGATGATCTGGTTCCAGCAAACTTTGTATACAGCGAATATGTTAATTTGAGCTGATTTCATCAAATTTTGCTAACTCCAATTTAATTTGTTCCAGCCGGTTAAAGGATTAAAATGATGCAACATGAAAATACACTGAGATCAATTGAATTAGAGACAACTGGCGATATGCAAATGTGGCGCTGTGAGCGGTCCTGTAAATGGAAACGACATGACGTATGCAGCGATCCGACAATATAAGGAGTGATGCGACGGGAATCAGTAAGAGTCGTACGTAGTATAGGTAAGACGAAGGATCTAAGCGCATTTGATCGTGGGCAAATTGTCGGGGCCCCACGAATGGGCCACTCCATCTCGGAAGTCATGCAGGCACTAGGATTTTCACGAGCCACTGTGTCACGGGTGCACCGTGAGTACATGGAATCCGGTAAAACCATCCCTGCAAGGGCCAACTGCCGTGGACAACAGCGTGTGGATGAGCGGGGTCATCGTCGGCTAGCTCGCATTGTAACAGCGGATAGACGGGCCACAGTGCAAGAAATCACTCGGCAATTTAACGCTGGTGCACAAAAACGTGTAAGCAGCGACACCATTCAGAACCATCTCCTCGCTATGGGGTACAGAAGCCATCGTCCCACGAGGGTACCGCTGCTGACCGCACATCACAGGGTGCAATGATTAGCATGGACGCAGGAACATAGCCACTGGACCCTAGACATATAGAAAAATGTTGCCTGGACTGATGGGTCGAGATTCACGTTGGTACATGCAGATGGCAGGATACGAGTACGGCGCAAACCACGTAAAGCGATGGATCCTTCTTGTCAGCAGGGTACTCTTCAAGCTGGTGGGGGTGGCATTCTCGTCTGGGGACGGTGTACGTGGACTGAAATGGGCCCCTGGTACGTGTGATATCGTCCTTCACACGTCAACGTTACCGGGTTATCCTGGACGACCATTTGCTCCCGTTTGTGCGTCTTTAACATCCCAGTGGGGACCTCATAATGCAACAATACAATGCACCGTGCCATCGCTCCCGAATTGTATCCGAATGGTTGGATGAACACTCCCCCGACGTGACCTCGTTTCCTTGGCCAGCTAGGTCACGTGACCTCAATCCCATCGAGCACATCTGGGATGCCATCGCGAGACATGTTCGAGGCTTTTACCCCCCCCCTCCCTCCCCCTCCATCAAATCTTCGTGAACTGTGGGAGCTTGTTCAGGGATCGTGGATCCGTATGGCTTCCCAACGCTTCCGGTGTCTTGTCGAGTCCAGACCAAGACGAATCGCCGCCGTCATCAGGGCGAAAGGTGGTGCTACACGTTACTAGACAGGTATCTTTAATTCACTTGCTCTTCAGTGTAGATTACTTACATTGAAGTTCCGATGCTCAGATTATCTCTGTAATCTCGTCTCAATCCGTCAGATACCCGGCGGCACACATTGCAACACTTATTGTGGGTTTATATGATAGGGAAATTCATGATCAGTGCGACAGCTCCCGATACGACGAAAAGTTTGACAGAAAAGCAATGAAAATTTAGATTTGAAGGAATTAGTGAAAGGTGCGGAAAATATATTATATACCAGTTCAAGATGTTTGCGCACCAAAGGGAAATACCGAATGAGTTGATTATCACAGGTAATTGTTAAGAAATAACTGGTCAATAAGAAAAGGACGATACTGATATAAAATTTCTTCATAAATAGTAAATACCCTTTCCAAACTTTACTTTCAATGCTTAGTTTTTCGAGTGAGAGAAGTCTGTATGAAAACATTAGAAATAAGTGGACATATGGAATTTCTGTTGCTATTGTTTCTTATTTATTTTAACTGTTTTCATGCATTTTTCAATCTTTTTTTATTTTCACTTGATTTCTCACCTGAAGAGAAAGAACATAGGGATAATTTACATACCCGGATGTAGGTCTCAAATGGATTTTGGATTCCTTGACTTCAGTAGGTTATCTATATAATATTTCTCATTTTTTTCTTCTGTATTTCAATTCTTTCGTATAATTCTTCTATTTCTAACACCAAGAATAATCATGGATGCAATATTTTCTCCAGTTAAAATTTAAAGTAACTTCCTACTGACTGGTTTTGTTTATTTATAACATTGAATATATATTTTTAATGTGGTATTTAATTGGACTATAATACCACTAGAAAACGATTCATTATACTTTCACAGCAAAAACTGGCGCAGTGGTCTAAGCGCATTTGTCTAACGTAAGATGGGGGCGGGTTTGATTCCCGCGAGGTATGAATAGCGTGTTTTTCTAACGGCACTGTCTTTCTCCAGTTCCTACAACCAGTGTCCCTAAATTAGGGACGAACGCCACGGAGTTGCTCACGGGGGTCGTGAAACACCCAAACTTGAAAAAAGCAACTTGTGAAACTATCTCCTTCACAACAGCGCTCACATATCGTGGAGTGCACTGTACCAAAGAAGAAAATGTTTCTCTTGAACTTATGATTGAGAACAGTTAATAGTGAAAATAGAACTATGATGAGAGCAATAAAATTAATCATCCACCTACCGTATGTAGCAAAACTATACTACGAGTACGTCTTGTGATTTAAGTGAATTTATTTAAGTTTGCTTTTGTGTGGAGAAGTTTTGATTAGTGTTATGCACAAATGCTTCTTGAAAAAAAAAATGTTGCGCTGAAAATAATCATGACGTTTCACTTTTCATACTGAACTAATCTAATGAATACCGTTTTTATTTTAATTTGTAGAGTTGTAATACGTGTAAATGAAACTGTCTAGTTAGGATAGAAAATATTTGGGCTTTACTGATTTTCAAACGACGTAAATTCTGAATGCCCCAAATTTGAAATTTTGGAAAATTTTACTGCGTGTTCGTATGTAAAATCAGCGAAAGATAATTACGCATAAAGTTACTCCATAATGAATCAAGTTGTTTAAACTTTGAACTCGTAAAATTATGTATGCCTAACCGAAGAAAATTTTTAATGCAAAATGAAATTAGTCTTTAAAATGATCCCCCATTTAACACGGCGCTTTATGAACCTTCATCTGTCTCCTACATTGTCTGTGAGTGAGGTGAAGACAAGCTGAATTAATAAGCAGAAGCTCTTGTGACATTAGTGTAAAATCTTAGTGGCTCTTCTGAAACTTAATTACGTCACATCAGAAATTAAGAGACTCATATTTCACGCTAAATAGATGAAAACCTACTTAGTACGAGATTGACACAAGAAGCATGCTATATGGGAAATAAAATTTATACGTTGCGAAACAATGACAGTAATTAATGTCAAATATGAATTGATTTCCGAAAACGTGAAGTTAATTACAAGGTAAAAAAAATATATATTCCGTCCTTTTCGTAAATCTCTGCGAGTAAATGTACTGTGTTGCAAGAGAAAAAGCACTTTGCAGCGAACAACAGCGGCTGGTACTATCGATAATTGGCTGTGATGAAGGAAGATCCGAAACCACTTTACTCAGAAGCATCAGATAAACACAATTTTATGTAAAAACCTTTTAGTCTGTGGGGTTTGGCAGCTTAAACACCGCTTGATGACTTTTAATGAAGTTTCAAAAGTCCGACATTTTAATTACTACAACGACTAAGGCTCTTCATTAATTTACCCTTGTTTCTTAGATTTAGGTAGGAAAATGTCACCCATTTCCGCTATATAGCTTCAGTAAAATTACTCGAGGATTAAGCTGTATTTCCGGCTCAGTGAAATAGCGGCTGTAAATCAAAAAGTTTTGGCTAACATTTGATTTTTCTTGGCATGTGGTGTAATATATTACTCAGGAAGAATTTTCAATGATGTTAATTACCATCTTGAAGTTATGTCATTTCTACCATATCATGTGAAGATATGAAAAGTCATTCCACCCTATTATAGGGCCGCCGATTCTAGGAAAGGGAAAAAACCTCGGACTTAACTTTCTCTCTCTCTCTCACTCGCACTCTCTCTGTCACTCACTCACTCTCTCCGTCACTCACTCGCTCTCTCTCCCTCCATCACTCACTCTCTTATGCTCTCTCTCCGTCACTCACTCGCTCTCTCTTACTCCATCACTCACTCACTCCGTCCACCAATCACTCTCTCTCGCTCTCTCACTTACTCACTGTCTCTCTCTCACAGTCTCTCTTTCACTCACTCACTCACTGTCTCTCTCTCTCTCTCACTCACTCTCTTGCTTGCTCGCTCTCTCACTCGTACTCTCTGTCACTCACTCGCTCTTTCTTGCTCTCTCTCCGTCACTCACTCGTACTCTCTGTCACTCACTCGCTCTTTCTTGCTCTCTCCCTCCATCACTCATTCACTCCGTCCACCACTCTCTCTCTCTCTCTCTCTCTCTCTCTCTCTCTCTCTCTCTCTCTCTCTCTCTCATTTCTTACGAGGAATTCGAAACCCGTCCCAGAGAACAAGCGGAAAGGAAGTTGCTCTTTGTTGTTGTCCTGGGAGCATTAGTGTCAGCGAAAGGTAGCATTTAATAAGTATTTTATATCGTCCCATCAGTTAAAATAATTTCTCTTTTATTAAGCATCGTTTGAGAATGTTTTCAGATAATCAAGAGCCCGCGTAGTAAGTGATTTGAGCGCATAGCTTTTTCTTACAACTTCAGGTTTTAATGAGGGATTTCTCACGTGGAGGGTGAAAGTCGAGATAATGATCATTCAGCAACTATCCGGAAGGTCCGAGAAAGTAGGTCAGGCATTCTCATCTAGTTATGTCATTTTAGCATAGGTTGCATATGATGAAATGGCATAGCGATATGTCGACAAAGATTTGTTTTAATTTAACGTCGTATACCGAACACGTGAAATCAAGAAAAAGCAGCGGAACTCCGGTGGTGGAGTGGTGTGGAACCTTGACTTTTGTTCATTTGTCTGAAATGGGCCTGGGTTCAAATTCCAGGTAAGACACAGAAGTTGCATTGTAAAAAAGTCTCTGTAATTCACACAGCTGTCAATTTCCGTTATTAATTTCGTCAATTCACGAAGTATATTCTTGCCAGTTTTTTCCGAGAAATGACTGACTTGAATTTCATGGATTTTTCTTACGCCAGGAACATTCTGGATTTCCAGAAATATTTCCGCAATAGAATGTTATGGACGTAACAAACACTGGTTATGGTGGTACAGACTCTCACGAGAGGTGATCAGCTTTCGTACCCGATAGTACCCCAGGCCATAATATCTGGTGTTGACGTGGTATGCCTGGTGCCAGGCCTCTCCGGCTGTCGTCGCCGGACCCAAATGCGGCCATCATTTCGCCTAAACAGAAGAGCACTTCGCCCGAGGATATTGTGCCATTCGTCAAGCCACACCCATCGTACGATGCGACATTGCAGCCTGCAGTTTAAAATATAAGAACCCGTCTCGTACTGCTACAGCTGACATAGGAAAGTGCGTCACAGTTCGCCACTGTTGCGCCAATGCCGTTTATGACGCAGAACAGTCATTCAGAGACGTCCTTATGAGATGATGGTTGTCCTCGGTGTTGTTTGTGTACGACGTGGAGAACCTTGTTTTCGTGTCCTATTCACTTGTTCGTACCACAACGACACCACACTGCGTCCCACTTGACCAGCTACCTCCCGGAGAAAAGCATTGCAGAGTCTCATGCCGATAATGCGACATCTGTCGAACTCCTTTATGTGACTGAACGACTGTCTTACACGACGACGTACCATCCTTACCCCCTACTGACCAACCGCTGACATGCCGCCTGAGCCACGTTGAGCGATTTGATTTGCCTGGACGCGTTACGCATGCGCCTACGACGCCGAAATGCAAATCATATCTGCATATTGCCTGATTATCATATCCTGTAAAAATTAAAGTCGTAACTTGACTCCTTTCAGGTGTTCTCTTATTTATGAACTGTATTTTGTGTTAGTGAATTATGTTAATGCCCTTTGACTTTTTAGTGTGAGGAACAAGTTACCGATAGGCGAGAAGTCTTTTGTTCTACCCTTTCATAGTTAGTAGTACCTGACCGAAAAAGAATTTTTTCAATAGTGTTCTTAATCCCTCAGATTTTAATATAAACAGAAACTTTGGCTTACGCCCTCTAGTGAAACACTTGTTCGTTAAGAAAATTTTGAAATTATATATGAGAAAGGTTTCGCACCGGAAACGCTTTCCAACAAAAAGGGAATTTTTCAAATCGGACTCTTAGAAGCAGAGATACCAGCAGAAATTAGATACAAATCTACGCCCCATGGCGGAAAACGTATGCACTATTTTAGGGAGAAAGTAATTCCCAAGGTTTTCCGATGTGAGTGGTATTGGTCCATGAAAGTATTTTTTTCAATCGAATGTTGAGATGGTCAGATTTTGCTGCAGATGTATCAGAAGCTGAAGTAAACTTTTACAACCCCTGGTGGCCAAAAAATTCTTTACCAAAGCTACAAATTATATGCAAAACATTTTCCATTAGTAGCTGCTGTATATCTGATGTAGGAATAATTTTCCCAATCGGACACTCAGAAGCAGAAATATCGGAAAAACGTAATTCACGTTCACGCCCCCTAGAGGAAAATCTATGCATTACTTGAAAGAGACTATACCTAAAATAACATTCGATATAAATGGCATCGAAAGGAGGAAGAATTGTTTCAATCGGATATTTAGAAGCAAATATATGAACTAAAATATATTTTGAATTCGACATCATCTGCGTTTGCGCCCTCTAGCGGTGATGCTGTTCATCAGGGAAAACAAACAATGCAAGGATCACCATTCTCAAGTTTCAAGCTTTCCAATGGTAAAATAATTTTTAAAAACCGAATAATTTTTAAAAACCGAATAATTTTTCAAAATCGGACAAATATTCGCAGGAACTTCGTCTCCACAGGTTGACGGTCAAATTGATAACCTAAAGACTATTTAAGAAAAAAGTAAGAACGGACACCTTAATTATTGTAAGATATAATGAACTGAACATTATGCTACTTTTGCACAAAGGAATAGAAAGACAGAGTACCAAACCCAAGAAGGCGATAGAAGGTTCGAGAACATTTTTTCGAGGTCGATGGCCGCAGACAAAGAACCTCAGTTTTCTCACGCCTTAGAAAGGGATAGGCCTTTCCAACGAACTGATAAACATCTTCAATTATGCCGCGACTTTCGCCGTACATTGTCAGCGTTGCACAGACGCCTAAAAATCTAGAAAGCCATCCATTCCCCTTTGTGTAGCTATAGCAATGTATATTGTGTTAATGTAAGGATGAACTTTGGCGGTAGGATTACTTTCTCAAAGGGTGCACTTCTTAATGGATAGATCTGACGGACTGCCGAGATACGAAGGGTGGGATTAAACCCATCGGTTAAGTACGCCTCGCCGACGCCAAGGATCAGCGGACGCGGGACGTCAAAGGAGGAACGCTGGGCAGGGGAGGAACGCACGTTAGCAGGTAGGCGAGAGAGCAGTGTTGGCGCTGGAGGCTTCGTGCATGTGTAGTGCGGAGGAGGTGAGGAGAGCGGGTCTCTTAGGAGGAACAAGTTAGTCAGTCTGCTTTCGTCTAGCGGAGAGAGTACTTCTCCGGTACGGGGACGCGAAACGTTTTCCTTTCTTTTTTTTGTGAGCCAGCGGACGCTCCAGTTATACGTAGGTCCGAGGCTCTGGATGAGGTTAGCCAGCGCACTATCTTTGGAGAGATAGGGTTTTTAGTTGCAGCGGCACAGGTCCCGGTCAGAGAATCCCGCTTGCGTTATAGATATTCCTCTACTGTGAGGCAATTTATAGTACTGGCTAAGACTGAGTTCGTAACGACGGGGACGCACGAGATAGGCCAATAATAACATTCTCAGAGATACAGATTTACCTAATAGTAGGCAGATTCTCTCTGGAACGTCAACGTCGAAAGCTAGGAATTAGATGTTTTTTCTTCAGGAATGATTCTCCTAGACTTCCCATCCCAGTATCCGTCAGATATAAGATTTAGTGAAACTTAATACTAGAGGAAGATTAATCCACCGCCGTCAGAACCTATCTGTTATTTAATAAATGTTTGTGTCGTGTAGATAAATCCTGTCGAGATCCTTCTATCGTAGTAGTGAACTTTATTCTGCTCGTTCAGCCGTTTCGATCCGCCTTCCTGTTTCACAGATATTTTAACAAAGTGGGGTGGGGTGGGGGGGGGTAGGCTTCGTTTGTTTGTCCGAACAGAGTTCAGGGAGTATTTCAGAGAAACAGAAACGATTCCTTGTGACTGTGAGAAGCACATATAGCGTTGACGCATCCGAGGCATAAGTAGGAGGCGGGGCCACTGCACGAGACCGGTGCTTTCGCTGTCACAGACGTGCTAAAAACTCCATAGATTCACAAGCCCGGGTCCGCGTTGTCTACACCATTATCTCCTCAGATATTTTCTACCGTCAACATCATGCCTTGAAGTTTCAATAACATTACCATGATTATGGTTAGATATTATCACTTATCCTGGTGTTTCCGAAATTCGGGCTTTAGCTTTTCCAACTGGCTTCTGACGATGTTAGACTGAAATGGCAATAGAGATCTAACTAATGATAAATAGCTTACCTTTCAAGCGCAGCACCCTTAAAGATTTCACTGCACGTCAGGTTTGGGGTTTTCTGTTGGTTCTAGCCCGGTGTGATGATCTCATTTCGCCATTGTTGTATTTCTCACGTACAGACAAGTAAATTTAGCAACACGAAGCATTTTGCAATAATACTGTAGTTCTCTATGACTTCGAAAACATTTTATATTCCCTTATATAAATGTTTTCGAAGTCATGGAGTTTTTAAGGGAGTATAAAATGTTTTCGAGGTCATGGGGAACTACAGTATTATTACAAAATGCTTCGTGTCGCGTAATTTACTCGTCTGCACGTGAGAAATACAACAATGGCGAAATTAGATCACCACACCGGGCTAGAACCAACAGAAAACACCAAACGTGGCGTGCAGTAAAATGTTAAAGGTGCTGGCTTTGAAATATAAGCTATTTATCATTGTGATATTTATGCACGTAAATTAGCGATAGTTACGGCAGATATTACCATGATACTATTATTGAAGGAGATCTAACTATTTCACCCTCATTAATACCGTCGCTTTGAAATTTCTTTTTGCACGGTGCGTGATTGAAATTAAGGGGGAAATAAAGTTTCGAATGCGATCATGTGTCATGAAATTATATACGAAAACTAAAAATTCCCAGAAAGTGTAAAGCCTTTGATGTAAACAGCTTGACTTATCAGTTGTTTTGAAATAACGGTTTGAGACTGGACACAAATTTTATTTTCTAATAAGACAACATGATACGCGCTTTCCCCATCTTGTTACGTAAATTATTTAGCGGAATGTCTTGCGTAAAAGCACAAAGTGGCACTCTGCTTCAGCGTTTTTTTTTCCCCACGAAACAGAACTTTAATTCTGCTTAATGATGCGAATTGAGAGAACATCGCTCTTTTTCCTCCAAAGCAAATTAATCATTATGCGCGCGTATTTAGAAAGCAGAACGATAGAAAATTTAAAGAACCGTTTACGAATCTGGCAATAACAACTGTCGTTGTTGTTATTGCCTCATTAAAACACATTACTCAATTTTTTTTTCAAGAAGCCACAGATTTTGCGCTCATTGGGAAGCAACGTTCTCCGAAATCTAGTTTTATAGCCCTCAATTTTTGGTTTCATTTATGGAAAGTTTAATGGCATTTGTTTAAGTGCATTGTTGCATAATAAGGAAAAATAAATGTTGCTTGACATTCCTCACCATTTTAGCACAAAAAAAGCTACTTCTGTCTGCAGTGGGAATCATTTTGCGAAGTATAGTTATAGAAAATAAGAAAGGGTCGACAAGATTTAACCCCCCCCCCCGTTTTCTAATAAATTGTCTTTTTCTTCCCGAAAAGTAGTTCTGAAGATTTAATCGTAAAATTTAAAACACATCCTTTATTTAATGAGGTACCAAGTTTCCTAATCTGGCAGGACTCCGACAGTTTTGGAAGTGAAGTTCAGATGGCAGCATAAATCAAATACGTAGCTACTGACATTAGTTTTGAAAAGTAATTGTGCAAGAAGGGAAAGCGTGCTAGTTTGATACTTCTTCACAGTTATCGTAAATCATAAAATTATTTTCTATGAGGTGTTTATCATGTCATTCTGAAGATTCAAGTAAGAGTCATTAGGGAATGTACTGCGCAACGCGTATGGGTGCGTGGGACAAGAAGCAACAGGAGTGTCCAACAGCAACGTTACCTTTTGGTGATCAGTCGATGTTCCTAGAAAGAACAGAATTTTCATTGACTGGTGTTGTTTAGCTGAAAAGAGTTTCTACCGGAGACCTAGGTATCAGTCAAAAATCAGCGTAAAATATATGATGTCCCAAGTAAAGCATCGGTACTCTTATTTTAAATACACCAGGTCGTGCATACGCAAGGGACACTTATAGCGTAGTAAATCCGTTTATTTTCGTGGTGTAAATTTGTATAAAGATTCGCCAAGCTTTCACACTCCATTGGAAAGTTTTCTCAAGGCAATGTAGACATAAAATGCAGGGAATTAGAACATGTAGAAAATAAAGATCATTTTTTACGCTTTCCAACCGTAGGTTAAGAAGCGTATATGCTCCAGCTTTGTCCGTCAGTCCGTCCGTCCGTCCGTCCGCCGTCCGCACGATAACGGGCGTACAAATGGTTCAATTTCGATGAAATTTTAGTACGTGGTAGGGGATCACCTGGGGACTAACCCTTTTGGAAATGGGGCAAATGGGGTCAAAGGTCACGACGTAGGAGCGGCATCCATTCCATTGCACTGATGCGTCATAACGTGCGTAAATATGGTTCGATTTCAATTAAATTTTACTATGTGGTAGGGGACCGCCTAGGGACGAACCCTTTTCAAAATGGGTGAATTGGAGTCAAAGGTTTAGGACGTAGGATTGCGATCCATTCCATCGCCCTTATCCCATATTATTAAGGTGGACGTCAAGTAATTTTGCTTCCTATACTTCCAATGGAAAAACTTTTGTACACATTTCCTTCACAATTAATGTGTTCCCAAGGATGAAAATTTGAACATCGATTAAAATAACTTCATATTATAACTTGGAATACTTAATATTTTCTAAAACATAACCATACTTTTACTAAAAATCAATAACTTTTCCTTTGGTGGTGTTGAAACCAGAAAAAGCCTGGCGCGACCTGTACTTTGATGACGTCAGGAGACAAACAAATATTGGATTGCATAATTATGGTTATGTTTTAGAAAATATTAGGTATTACAAGTTATAAAATGAAGCTATTTCAATCGATGTTTAAATTTTCATCCTTGGGAACGCATTAATTGGGAAGAAAATGTGTATAGAAATTTTTCCATTCGAAGTAGAGGAAGCAAAATTACTTGACGTTTGCCTTAAAGGAGCAATTCTTGTATGTATGTAAATTTTATTTTGAAAACTGCTCTAAGGATTTTGATGAAAGCCGTTGACCTACCGTTTTCTGGTACTAGAAATCGATTTAGCTTGATCTCGACTTCAGGAAAATTCGTTTAGTGAGATAAATAACCACCCCGAATCACCACGTTTTTAGTGTAGTGTCATGGCTTCGAGCCATTAGATGTCGGCGCGTGGTCACACCATCTGTCTCATTACGTCACGCGTTGTGCGTGGATCCTATTAAAGTTTTATGACGTCACACTCTTGCGAGCAGATGGTCGCGATTCCCATCTGCCTCATTACGTCACGCGTTTTGTGCGTATGTTCGTCCGCACGATAACTCGCGTAAAAATCGTTCGATTTCGTTGAAATTTTAGTTTGTGGTAGGGGAACACCAGGGAAGGGAACCCTATTGAGTGTGAACGAAATGGGGTCAAAGGTCAGGACAAAGGAGCAGGATCCATTGCACTGCTCTTTTGCGTCATAATTAACGTAAAAAAGGTTCGATTTCGATTAAATTTTAGTGTGTGGTAGGGGACCACCTGGGGACAAACCCTGTTGAAAATTGGCGAAATGGGGGTCAAAGATCAGGACATAGGAGCGGAAACTCTTCCATCGCCATTATGCATCATAACATACATAAAAATGTTTCGATTTGGATGAAATGTTAGTATGTTGTAGGGACCTGCCTGGGAACGAATCCTATTGAAAATGGGCGAAATGGGTTCGAAGGTTAGGACACAGAAGCGGGATCTATTCCATAGCCTTTATGCATCATAACTTATGTAAAATCGCTTCGATTGCGACAAAACGTTATCATGTTATTTCGGAGGTATACTGAACCAGTTTTGTTGAATATTATCGAAATGGGATCAAAGGTCAGGGCACAGGAGTGATATTTATTCCATAGCCATTTTCCTCAGAACTTGAGTGATGACTTGAGTAATGATTTCTAGTATGTGGGAAAGCGTATCATAATCAATGCATTGCATTGCATGATTTTACTAACTTGTCTGAAAATAGCGTAGGTGGCATCACAAGCAGTATTACGTAAGTTTTTATTACGCAATTATGCGGTGCGCCGCTATATGTTTTTATCTTTTAACAACGCATGCCAAACCATTGGTAGTTCCATAGAGATCATGCCATTGTATGCTAGTTTGCTGGAAAGGATTTCGACTGTTTCCCTGATAGCAGTTTCTTTAAAGTTCGTGTAAGGGGCAATTCTTTTAATACTATTCCATACAAGAGCGGCCGAGCAATGCGTAACTTCTCTGGCGAGGGCTGTATTCTGCATGTCCTGGTTGACACTTCAGAAGTGTTCTTTGCATCTAGTATTTAAGGACCGCTTTGTCATTCCGATATATATCTTTTCCGTGTTGTCAGGATACACAAACCGTATAGCGTACACACCCGCTTTTTCTTTCTTACACTTTCATAGACTGAATACATAGAACTGTAGTTTGATATCATATGTGATAACGGGGTTGGTGATTTCATTGCTATTGAGATGTTATACTTACACAATAAATTACTCAACCAATATGTAAAGACTGTGACATATGTGATGGATCCTGCGTGTCTCATTGTCCTACTACACTATCTACCAACAAGTAATTGGACACCTGTGATAGCAAAGGAAAACGAAGTTTATTCATCTTCAATAGTTGGTGGAGCCTCCACGAACGACGATTACAGCTGCGACCCTCCGGGGCATACTCTCAACCAGGCGTTGTACGACGGCTAGCGGTATTTTCTTCCACTCGGCTTGGAGAAGACAGGTGAGTTCCTTTACAGATTTCGGACGGTGGGAGCACCCCTTAAGTCGACGCTCCAACTCGTCGCAGAGGTGGTCGATAGGGTTAAGGTCTGGGCTCTGGGCAGGCCAGTCCATTCGATTAACCCCATTGTCACCATACCAAGCCATGGTGGACCTCGCAACATGACAGGTGGCATTGTCATCCTGAAAGTAACATGGGTCCACCCCGTAAAACTGCCACAACGTAGGAAGCGTATGGTCATCCAAAATGGTGCAGTAGGTCTCGGCGTTGACTCTACCAGGAATTGCGACCAAGGGTCCCGTGCCATACCAGGAGAAACACACCCATAGCATAATTCCACCGCCGCCGAACTCCACAGTTGGCACAATACATTCCGGCAGGAAACGTTCTCCAGGCAGACGCCAAATCAAGGCCCTTCCATCCGAACGGTAGAAGGTAAACCTTGTTTCGTTTCTCCAGAAAACTTGTTTCCACTGTTCAACGGTCCACTGTCGACGTTCTTTGCACCACGTTAGCCGAGCAGCGCTATTGGACTTGGTGATCAAAAGCTTGTGGGCGGCAGCAGGTCCATGATACCCGAGCTGATGGGCTTCCTTAGGGGATGGTATTCATCGAAAGAACACTTCTGGATGCCTGTTGAAATTCTTCGCGGATGTGGCCCATCGATTTGGTGCGGTTCTTCCGAATTTCTTTGGCCAGCACCCGTCGGTCTCTAACTCCCAGTTTTGTGGGTCTGCCGGGTCGGGGCACATTCCGACAGTCACCTCTCATCTTCCACTTGTCAATCACGTAGGCCACTGTTGATTATGGGTACTTCAACTCGCTGGATATGTCACGTATGGATCGGCCATTTCTGTGATACCCGACGATTACACATTTCTCGAAATCGGAGAGCTCCGAAATTACTGGCATCTTGCATGCGACTGGTTGCGTTGTTGTTTCCCGCACGATATTTAACGGCGACAGCCGTGACGTGTATCAGGATCTCAGATATCGTCGATTGCAGGGGTGTCCAGTTACTTGTTGGTAGATAGTGTAGTTGGTTTTGGTTTTGTCATCGTAGACATAGTACGACTTCTTACAGTTCTATGTATTGTGTCTATATTATCCTTCCTATATCCAGCCTTTAGACCCTTGCTATAAATATTATCAATTTCCTTATTATGTAGGTAGGCGGGTTTGCATACGTTATACGCTCAATAGAACCAGGCTCTGAACGCAGAAAGTTTGTACTCTTTTGGGCAGTGCTAATCAGGAGGGATAAGGTTCGGCGCTGCGGTCGGTTTATAATAAACGTCAAAATGGAAGCTGGATGTTCAATATCTTTTTGAGAGTTTTTTAAACGTTCACAGAAGAATTTAGCTAGGGATTTTTCTAAAATGTACCTAGGAGTCGTGAAAGAAATACGGGATTACGCCATATAATACAAATTTTGAAGAACGATGAAGGACGATGAAAATTTTCAAGTTTTCGGAAATTATCTGACTTACCATTCTTGTCACATTTACGCCAAAAATCGGATTGTCATCTTCAAAATTTGTACCTAGGAGACTTGTTTTATTTTTTTTTTAAATTTTTTTTGCTGCTATAAGTCTAAATGCAGATCCAGTTTTGTAATTTCTTAATCTTCCAAAGAGGGTGGAATTGTAGGGCCAGGAGGAAGTTTTGCTGATATTCTAATGATTTCCGGTAAATCTTTGTCCGTGGCTAGAGCTTGAACTTTCCGTACTATGCTGTTTAAAGAATTCGTCGACTGCAGAATTGAGTCCGATTGATCAGCAAAGTCTTTAAGTTTTCTAATATAATCAGATCTGTTCTTAATGGCAGTCTAGTTCGACTTGTCAGTTAGGGTAATCGATAATCTAGAATAATTACGAAGATTCTGTATAACTTACTTTATTTGACTTTCACTTTCCTTATTATTATTCTTTTCAAAATTCTTCCTTTTAAAGTTCAGTAGACTGCTTTTTAATTTGGATACCCCTAAACATCTAGTCATATCACGATCTTCTAATGGAACTTGGGAAATTTTATTTTCTGTCTCAGATATTAACTCTTTAACTCAAGGTTTCGACGGGGCGGCACTATTTTGGGCCGGACCCCAAAACTTTCACTTGTTCTTCCGTCATGCGTACTATCGATTCATTCCGAGTAAACCTGTCTTCTGCAGTCCTGTAGGTGGTATATCAGAAAGCTGCAATGATTGATGAAATGATTTATAAAAAATTTTGACATTGCTCCAAGTTCCCCGATGACAATAGAAACTACTGTTGTGTGTTTAGTCCATAATCTGGTAACTTCTATGGCCAGGTCTCTATATTTAGTCATTTTTGTCAGTTCTTTTTTATCGACTCGGGCATCTCCAGGAATCGCTATATCAATTCTCCAGACTTTCCGATTTTCTATGCCTCTTACGTCTGGTGTATTGTGGTCTAAGTGCCGATCGGTTTGAATTCTAAAATCCCACATGATCTTGACTTGAATATTTTCTACAACCTTCTCAGATTGATGTTCCCATGAGTTTTTCGATGCTGGCAGATTGTGCTTTCTGCATAATAACCAGTGAATCAATTTTGCAACCCTGTCGTATCTGGCTTTTTAATCTTTCTGCGCAATTTTGCTACATTCACATACATGTATAAGGTGATACACAGTTTCATCTTTTCCTTGACAAAGTCGACATTTTGGATTATTACTGACTTTCTCAATTTTAGCCTTCATAACATTTGTTTGCAATTCCTGTTCTGGTGCAGCAAACAGCAGAACTTTTGTTTCTTTCTTGATGGGACCCAATTTCAGCCATGCTCAAATCAACAAGTTGTTGTCACTTTTTCCTTCAATGTCCTTTAGAAATTGTCCATGCATTGCCTTGTTCATCCATTATTATTATTATTTTAGCTACGAGGTTGAACGATCACTGTGTGCAACTTACGGTGCTATAAGCAGTCTCCCGTTCCTAATTTATGGGCCAACGCGCTGGCGCAGTGGTCTAAGCGATGGCCTCTGATTATTCGTCCGAAAGTGGCCTGGGTTTGAATCCCGGTGCGGCATGGGTGTTGTGTATGTCTTACGCCCCTGGCTCTCTCCCTTCCCTGGAGCCAGTGACCCTAAATCAGGGGAGGACGCCTGCTTATAGCCCATTGAGTTGCTCACGGTGGTCGTTAAACCTCCAAACAAAAAAATATTTATTTTCACGGGTTCCAGGGAAGGAAGATGCCGTAAGACACACACAACATCCATGCCTCACCAGAATTTGACACTGATCTAATCTTTGACAAAGGGTCAGAAACCAGCGTTTAGATCACTGCGCGACAGGGGCGTCTCTGTTAACTTCAACACGTTATTAAACTAGAGCCCAAACCTAACGTGTCAAATACAAATTCGAGAATGTGCCCAAAACAAGACGACCCATTGTAAATATGCCGCGCAAGTGGTCTAGGACACATTATCATTAGCCTGAGATCGGTCCGGTTTCGAATCCCGGTGAGGCATGGGTGTTGTGTTTCTCTAAAGGCTCTGGCTCTCCCCTTCCCTAGAAGCAGCAGCCCTAAATTAGGGACGGGCGACTGCTCATAGCCCATCAAGTTGCTCACAGCGGTCGTTAAACCTCCAACAGAAAAAACTGTAAAGATTTTTCCGTAACATGGTGAAAAGCTAAGTCGACGTACGCCAGAAGCGTTGTGCTACCTTTGGAAATATGCAGATGATGACCGTACGTCATCGAGCTGGCGGGCACGGATTTCTGATAAACGTGGGTCTGAGTGGAGTACGGTAATTGAAGCTTGAGGGTGACTAATAGTGGCAGAATGACTCCGCACCATTGCTTAGAAGACTCTTTACGGTGTAGAGCGGCCTGTAAATTGGAAGCAAGGCAATCGCAAGCTGAGATAGTAAGATGGCTGAATGTGTCGTAGGAAGTGGTCTCCAATCCCTGGAGTTAGTTCCAAGAAACCAGACTAAAAGCCAGAAGACCGGGACAAGGAAGCCTACGAGCCGCACCAAGTCATGGCGACCGGTCTCTAACAGCTCACCACCACAGAGAATCGACAGCCAGGAAACTCTCGCAGCAGGTCTCTTCTGCTACGGAAAATGCGATCGCGAGGCAAACAGTTTACGGAAGGCTCCACGAGAGAGCTCTATATGTAAGAAAGCGAATAGTCTGTATCCCACTCGCCACATAGCCCAGAAAGGTTTGCCTGAATTGATCTCGGCAACGTCCCCTTGAACCCCTGATAAATGGGCCTCTGTTCTCTTCAATGAAGAGTCGCGGTACAGCCTAAACACGGATTCTCGACGTTTATACATTTTGAGTGAGGCAGGAAGCCCAAACCTTCCCTTCAACATTAGGCAAATGGCCCATGAGGGTGGTGGAAGAATTCTGGTTTGGGCTGGCATCATTTTGGATGGACGCACACATCCGCAGAGAGTGTTTCGAGGAGGCACCCTGGGTGCTGCACGTGACAAACGTGACAACCTATAGCCTTATGTACAGGCTTTTCAGGAGAGCTGTTTTCCCATAGTTCCTTTTAGTGAACGATAACACCTTTCTCCATACGACTCGGCTAGTCAGAGAGTGAGGATATTCCCAGGATGGAGTAGCCGGTAAAACCGTCGGACCTGAAACCGAGCATGTATGGGATGCCCAGGGAAGAGGGATTGCAAGTCGGCAGCCCTATTTCATAACCCTTGGTGGATTAGTGGCACATATATTGCGCCAAACTCTCATTCACAACCTTGTAAACAGCATGAGGACACTTTGTGCGATCTGTATCGCCGTTCGGAGCAATCACACTCCCTATTAAATATCTCTCTCTCTTTCCTTTTCGTCCTCCCATGGCGGGTTGAGTTCCACAAAAGCGACAGTGCGCCCTTGAAGATTACTGGCAAATTAATGCAGCCAGCTTGCCGTTTCTCTGCTGCATACGAGTAAGAGACAAGTGCGTCCGGAGCCGACTTCACAGGGAACCATCTACGTATTCGTGTCTCAAACACAGGGAGCCTGCCGAAAACCCCGGAAAAACCGCAGACTAGATGGCCGGCAGAACCGGGATTCGAACATCCGTCAGAAATATCCACCTCCCATACAGCGTACAGCAACTTAACCAACTGCGCTATGCTCCCTATTATTTTCTTGAAATCCGCTCCACTTGCTGTATTACTTTTGGATTGCCATGCTGCCATGCGCATGCTTCCTTCTTATGCGGTGATGGCATTCTTTTTCTGTGATGTATTGCTGTATTATCGACACATGTAGGCCCGTACCAACTGTCATTACACTCTGTCGTGTGGAATTCCTGTTATTCATGATTTTGTGATATTGCATAAAAGTGGAAGTGTCACGTTAATTGTGGACATCAGTGTTCATTATACGCGCTTGACAAAATGTACAACTCATCCGGGAGTATTTGATCATCACTTCTGTATTTTAAAACAGAAAACTCGTTAGTCACTTTCTTTAAGAAGATATGTAGTCAAATTAAAGGTTCTTGTTCTTCCATAGTCATAACTTACTGCGTAGTCTTAGAAAACGTACCTATTTCAATCGATTTTGCTGCAGTAACCTACTTACTCTGCCGAAGTAATGACCTATAAAATTACTCCCGCCTTTATAAGAGAACACGTATTTCAACGTATGACGCAGCTAAGTGACTTTGTCAGTTCTGAAGCACCTTCCTATGGCTCTAAGGGTTTCAATAACACAACAGCTCTAAATTTAAACTTTTTCTTTCAAATTCAAAGTTTCGATTCTATGCATCTTTCCCAACAGCATTAAAGTAAATCCCAAGCAAAAAAATTCCGATGTAACAAAATGGGTAACGGTGCCTCATTGTAAAAGACATTGTTGAAATATGATCGTGTCGCATGTTGTCTCATGAAATGATGATGCAATGATGTTTAATTTCATGGTTACTCAACAATACATTTTTATTAAACTATCGCCGAACAATTATTTCATCACGTTTTACATAAACGCGACGATATTTCATTGCAATTTGCGTACCTTACGAGAACAGCTGGCTACATGTGTTAAAAGCTTTTACAAAATTGCATTTTAGACAGCAGAAAAGAAGCGAAATTTGGCTCTTCTCGACCCCCCCAACACCACCACCCCCCACCCCACCAGACATCAAGGGGTTCAGCTACTATTGATGATAGTTTTAAAATGATGTACAGCACGATGTGGTGTAATATGTAGATATCCTAGAATAAAAATTAGCACTTCCCCTCACTGACACCTTGCGATTCAGCTTTCATTTTGATCTTGATGTCATATTTTAACTTGCGCAGATGGACTTTTGTAGATACGTCACATCTGATCGTTGCCAAGGTTGCTTCTTACGTTGGCCTAAATCTGATTAATATTAAAAATAAATATTGTTTTTGAAACACTAAACATTCGTGATACTTACTATTGCCGCCGCAATGGTTTAGTAAATATTCACTTTCTGACTCGCATGTCTTCTTTCATTGGCTTTACGACAATAACATTCATTAATCCACCTACTTATGTACCGTTCAATGTCAGAAATTAGTAAGCCTTATTGTTTGCTGTTATGATTTAATTGCACTTGTATGTTCTGGACCATGGCTTGATGTTGCCGTGAGTGACTATATACACTGAATAGCAATTGAATTAGAAACAGCTGGCGTTATGCAAATGCGGCGCTGTTCGCGTCCCTGTAAACGGAAACGACATGACGTATGCAGCGATCCGACAATATAAAAAGTGATGCGACGGGAATCAGTAAGAGTCGGACGCAGCATGGGTAAGACGAAGGATCTGAGCGCATTTAATCGTGGGCAAATTGTCGGGGCCCGACGAATGGGTCACTCCATCTCGGAAGTCATGCAGGCACTGGGATTTTCACGAGCCACTGCCTCACAGGTGCACCGTGAGTACATCGAATCCGATAAAACCATCCCTGCAAGGGCCAACTGCCGTGGACAACAGCGTGTGAATGAGCGGGGTCATCGTCGTCTAGTTCGCATTGTAACAGCGGATAGAAAGGCCACAGTGCAAGAAATCAATCGGCAATTTAACGCTGGTGTACAAAAACGTGTAAGCAGCCACACCATCCTGAACCATCTCCTCGCTATGGGGTACAGAAGCCATCGCCCTACGAGGGTACCGCTGCTGACCGCAGATCACAGGATGCAAAGATTAGCATGGGTGCGGGAACATCGCCACTGGACCCTAGACATGTGGAAAAATGTTGCCTGGACTGATGAGTCAAGATTCACGTTGGTACATGCGGATGGCAGGATACGAGTACGGCGCAAACCACATGAAGCGATGGATCCTTCTTGCCAGCAAGGTACTCTTCAAGCTGGTGGGAGTGGCATTCTCGTCTGGGGACTGTTTACGTGGACTGATATGGGATCCCTGGTACGTGTGACATCGTCCCTCACAAGTCAACGTTAGCGGGATAACCTGGACGACCATTTGCTCCCGTTTGTGCGTCTTCAACATCCCACTGGGGACCTCATCCTGCAACAAGACAATGCACCGTGCCATCGCTCCCGAATTGTATCCGAATGGTTGGATGAACCCTCCACCGACATGACCTCGCTTCCTTGGCCAGCTAGGTCGCCTGATCTCAATCCCATCGAGCACATCTGTGATGCCATCGAGAGCGATGTTCGAGGCTCTGACCCACCCTCCATCAAATCTTCGTGAACTGTGGGAGCTTGTTCAGGGGTCGTGGATCCGTATGGCTTCCCAACGCTTCCGGTGTCTTGTCGAGTCCATGCCGAGACGAATCGCCGTCGTCATCAGGACGAAAGGTGGTGCTACACGTTACTAGACAGGTATCTCTAATTCAATTGCTCTTCAGTGTAGTACGTTTACTAGACACAACCCACAAAAGTCATATGTCTTTTAGAGCAAAATAATCTGTAATGTTCTTTTGCTTCTTAGATGCATTTAATTGTTTTCTAACACCAGTACGAATATTACGAAGTTGCAGAATATCACTGTAATTGAAATCCCCCTTGTTCCACATAATCTGAGCGTATCTACACATTCCAATGTTGCACCTTGACTCGCACTTATGTCTTCTGTGACTACGGTTGTCGCCACAAACCGCGTTATGAAAAGGATATTTTTGTATGACTCGGATCAAATTGAGCCAGCAGATTCTGATACTACAGACTAGGGACTACAGTATAATAAAGCTGCACTCAGCAAAGATAAGTTGGTCGCGGGTAGTTGATGATGCAGCGCAACGCCACCAGACAAACTCATCAACGCTCGGTTCACACGTTTAAAAAAATACTGCTTCGCCAAAAAAAAAAAAAAAAAATCGTGGTACGGATAATCCGCTGACGTCTAATCGAGAGTTTGCTGTATGTAACATTATCCCAGAATTAAATGGAAACAAAAAAAACCAGAACATTTAAAAGGCAAACACGATTAATAATTGACTTTCTTTAACGCGCAATAAGCTGAAATATGCGTTCTGGCATACTGTATATTATATTATGCATAATTGCACTGTCGATATACCAACAGCTCGCGATTTCGGTTTCCAGATCTTTAACTCTTGAAAATTGCCGGTTATTGGTATAAGCAATTCGAACCAAAATTCCCCAAAGATTTTCAATAGGGTTGAGATCCGGGCTGCTATCTGGCCACGGCGGTAATTTGGCATTGTTCGATCTCAGCCAGGCCATCGTAGAGGTAAGCTCTGTGAATGCTCGTGTTGTCCTGCTGGAAAACCCAATCAAGACCACCTATTTCAGCAGTAGCTGCGAGCAAACATTCTTTTAAAATTTCCTGATATGTTACAGCATTTCGACGTCCTGAAAAAACGCAGATATTACCTTGCCCATTAAATCCAAAAAAAAAAAAAAAAAAAGGTTCATAACATCACGAAACCTCGTCCGTATTGTCGGCTGAATATTTGGAGTTTTTCCGTTCTCATATCATGCCAATAATAGTTCGCACCGTGTAGGCCATCTAAATTAAATTTCTTTTCTTCACTAAATAATACTTGCAGCCATTCATCCTTCCATGACATATGGTCTTTGGCCCAGTTTAATCGAGCTTGTGTGCGCTGTGCAGTTAAAGGCGGTTTCTTTAACAGTCTTGCATATTTCACGAAGGGTGTCAGCTGCAATACTCTGTGAACCATCTTTACGACATTTCCACGTTGACTTATATTCCGTACAGATAGATTATCATGTGCAGCGAGCCTCCGGATATGCCGTTTCATTCGAGGCAAAACATAACTATACGGTCTATTTCGTTTCTGCACTCGGTGTTTTTTTGCTGCCACTTAAAACTTTATAGAGGATTTGGGTCGTTTTAATTTGTTTGAAATCGCACTTACATTCATTCCTTGCTCTTTCAACTCCCGAACGTGAATTACCTCATCCGCTGACAGCTCTTTCCCACGTGACATTGTTAAAACTGAATTAACCTCATCACGTTTACCAACTATTTATCCTGCTCTGATGCCAGGCTAATTTGCATAGTAATGCGTGTTAGTTTTCGCGCGTTTGTGTGAAATTCCATATAATTGTGTTCTGTACACCACATGTTTAAAACGTTTAATACATATCCGAAATTATTAGTTTCCCTTCCACAAGATATGTTTGCAAAGACTGAGTGGTTTATTTTCACCGCTGTGTTAATGGTTTGGGTACATTTTCACTAGTCGTACATTTACTCTGTTTTTACACATTTCCATATAATTGTGGGACGGACTGTTCAGAAACAGAAACACAGAAACGTTCAGAGGCCTCACTGAATATAATCATCATCATTGTCAATCATTATCAATCCACTGCTGAACGAAGGTCTCCCCAAGTTTCTTCCACAACGATCTGTCTTGTGCCAGTCTCCTCCATGTTACTCCCACATACTTTGATCCACCCATCTCCCATGTGGTCTTCTTCTGTGTCTTTTCCTGTCCCTTGGAATCTAATCAAAAAATTCGACTGTCCATCGATCATCTGTCCTTCAGGCAGTATGTCCAGCCCATTGCCATTTTAAGGATTTAACTCTGATCATGATGTCTTCTACTCTTGTCATTTTTCGGATCCACGAGTTCCTCTTCTTATCTCTCCTGGTTACACCAAACATGCACCTCTCCATGCTTCTTTGAGTCGTCTGCAGCCTTTGTATGTCTCTTTTAGTTAAGGTCCACGTCTCTGCACCATACGTAAGCACTGGAAGGATGCATTGATCAAACACTTTTCTTTTAAGACATAATAGCATATTGCTCTTGAAAATTATGCTGTTTCTTCCAAAAGCTCTCCAGGCAAGTTTTATACGCCGATTAATTTCTTCATCAATGTGACCCTCACTTGATATCTGCTGTCCAAGATAAACGTACGTATCTGTTACCTCCAGCTTTTTTCCATCAATCAATAAAGCTTCATTTCTTGTAAAAACATTGAACATTACTTTTGTCTTCTGAAAGTTCATTTTTAGTCCCACTTCTTTACTCTTGTCAGAAAGTTCTTGGATCATACTCTGCAGCTCTGATGCGGTAGTTGCAAAAATGACTACGTTATCAGCAAAACGAAGGTGAGTTAGATAATCTCCATTAATCTTTATCCCTTTGTTTTCGCAGTTCAGCGATTGAAAGACATTTTCCAATGTGGCATTAAAGAGCTTGGGAGATATGGTATCCCCTTGTTTCACTCATTTTCCAAATTTTATGTGTGTTGTATTTTCAAACAGCCGAATCTTTGCACTTGCATTTTCATAGGTGTTAATAATAATATTAATGTATGCATCTTCAATACCGCAGGAATATAATATCACGTCGTATATCTGCGGTATTGGTGGTACGAGGTCATACCTCATGCTAACAGGTGGTCATAACTTTTTGACAGGACTGTATATAGCCACGCACTTAGGTAATTGCGTCGAAAACTTATCAAGCTCATTGGCAGTTTTCTGTAAGAATACAATTTATATTTTGGTGAAGAGTTATTAGAAATTCTTAATATATGACTCATGATTCTACAAACCCTTCTGTAGCATTTAGATAAGTTCCCATTATTGTTCAGAGTGTCTGCCAGCAGCGCTATTGTTGTAAGTTAATAGTGAAGAAATATAGTTAGAGATGCTTTCAGCAATATTTCAAGTGTTCACCTGCGGCGCACAAACTGAGGTAAAGCGAAATATTAATTTCCGTTCCTATCAAATGCAGTTTCAAAACAGACCATTATTGTTCCATAGCAACTGCCTTGAAGTAATCGCTGAAGCCGCAGTTGAATTCTTAGACTTCTTCGAAACGTTTAACAATAAATGAAGCACGAAAGCGAAACGAATGAAATCTATGGCTGGCATTCTTGAAATTTTGTTTTGACATCATACGCAGATGTTGAAGAAAGAATGCATCAGAACATTTAGCGTAGCGGGAAGGCTTTTCGGACGTCATTTACACAATTATTTAAGAATTCTTTCGCGATTTCTCCTTTCTATTTCGTCAGTAAGATATGCAATGAATTTAGAGAATTCGAGCCCTTTTTAGAAATCGCCAAGCAGAATTCCTAATGGAATTCATAATGAATGTCTTTAAGATGCTATCACTGTCTAGAAAGAAATGAGTTGGTCTTTGTCATTTAGCATTAATGTCCTTTTTTTTATCAGAACATTGCCGAAAATTTTAAAATATAAGGCAGTAATTATTCGCAATAAAGCTAATGGTTCAAATACTTGGTGCTCTGAAGTTTTCTTCTGTTTTCTTTTTCTTTCGCTAAAAACTTTGCAAAACGGTAATCAAAAGTATTAAACATGTTTCTCTTTTGTATAACAATGTTTTTTTATACTATTCATAGCAAAATAAATCGCGTTTTCTTTTCCTAATATTATTTCTTTTAGTGCAAGTATGTTGCTCGATCGATTAATTAGAGACAATGCAATTGTCTTCGTCAGGAATTTTCACTTAGATATGAAATGTTTTTCAAATATCTAGAAAAGCTTTGCATTTTCAGATCTTTTGCGTCATTCGCATTATCAAGATGAGTGCAGGCAAAATAGGTGGAAACAAAAGTACAGGTGTCTACTATGAGCATAGCAACTCCATATTGTTTCATTGTGCAGCTACTACGGCGAACCTATTGAATCAAAGTTGCTGTTTTATTTTATCTTTTATTGCTCCTTGTTCCTATTGTATTTGATTACGCGTTGTTACATTCCAATTATATTACCCAGAAAGAGTTACTACAACTGCATGCAGATGGACAGGTGGATGAGTAATGCTAAAATTTTCAAATGACTAAAATATGCGAACTTCGAGATCTTGGAGTTTCACTCAATGCGGGTCAAAGGCAGTTAACCATCTTCTGCCTCGCAAGGACCGACTTCAGAGTGCAAAGATATTGGTGAACTCCCGCTTCCCCTAATCCATTACCCCTAATCCACGTGTACCCCAATAGCGTTTACCCGAATTCTCATTGCCCCTAATTTTGTTGTGTGCAAAAGCTTTTTCAAAACTATTAATTACACTTAACAGCATCTTTAATACAATCGTACACTTCTACTGCAACATTATTAGATGCTTCCTCAATCAATTCATATTGTTGAACGTTTTCCTAAACAACGAACTCGCACGCGTTGTTCGTTGCCTCTTCAATACTCAGATCTTCATTTGCCGTCATGAAGTCTTTTGCTCAGCTTTCACTGTTTAAACACGTAATTAACTCGAAACTGGTGTTATACGGATAGCGAATACCTTATTTGTTTTCAGGGAAGCTGTTTTGCCCATTTGTAAGAAAAGATCGCCATATTGAAATTACAGGCCAGTGGTTTTTGTAATGGGGATCTAGTACCCTATTTCCGTCCAAAGAAGCTAAACAAAATCTTTGTGATAAGTATTCGCCGATTTTTTCCCCCTTCAACATTCATGCTTTTAACTGTCTTAGGACCAACATCAGTGTTTGTTATTCGTATGGTCCACTATTAAGGACCACTATTTCTAAACAGAATCGTATATACTACGGAAATAAGGATCACATACTGTTCGCTAAATGAAGGAGTCCACTGTTTCATGAATGCCCGTTAAGGAGGTTTCACTGTAGTTGGAAAGAAATAATCTTCATAGACAGACGGACGGGTTGACATAGTTATACACTGAAGAGCAATTGAATTAGAAACAGCTGGCGTTATGCAAATGTGACGAATGGAGTGACCCATTCGTCGGGCCCTGTAAACGGAAACGACATGATATATGCAGCGATCCGACAATATAAGGAATGATGCGACGGGAATCAATAACAGTCAGTCGCAGTATGGGTAAGACGAAGGATCTAAGCGCATTTGGTCGTGGACAAATTGTCGGGGCCCGACGAATGGGTCACTCCATTTCGGAATTCATGCAGGCACTGGGATTTTCACGAGCCACTGTGTCACGGGTGCACCGTGAGTACATCAAATCCGATAAAACTGTCCCTGCAAAGGCCAACTGCCGTGGACAACAGCGTGTGGATGAGCGGGGTCATCGTCGGCTAGCTCGCATTGTAACAGCGGATATACGGGCGACAGTGTAAGAAATCACTCGGCAATTTAACGCTGCTGCACAAAAACGTGTAAGTAGTCATACCATCCAAAAGCATATCCTAGCTATGAGGTACAGAAGCCATAGTCCCACGAGGGTACCGCTGCTGACCACTCATCACAGGGTGCAAAGATTAGCATGGGCGCAAGAACATCGCCACTGGACCCTAGACATGTGGGAAAATGTTGCTTGGACTGGTGAGTCGAGATTCACGTTGGTACATGCGGATGGCAGGATACTAGTACGGCTCAAACCACATGAAGCAATGGATCCTTCTTTCCAGCAAGGTACTCTTCGAATTGGTGGGGGTGGCATTCTCGTCTGGGGACTGTTTGTGTGGACTGAAATGGGACTCTTGGTACGTAGGCATCGTCCCTAACAGGTCAACGTTACAGGGATATCCTGGACGACCATTTGCTCCTGTTTGTGAGTCTTCAACATCCCACTGGGGACTTCATCCTGCAACAAGACAATGCACCGTGCCATCGCTCCCGAATTGTATCCGAATGGTTGGATGAACAGTCCACCAACGTGACCTCGCTTCCTTGGCCAGCTAGGTCACCTGACCTCAATCCCATCGAGCACATCTGGGATGCCATCGAGAGGGATGTTCGAGGCTCGGACCCCCTCCATCAAATCTTCGTGAACTGTGGGAACTTGTTCAGGGTTCGTGGATCGGTATGGCTTCCCAACGCTTCCGGTGTCTTGTCGAGTCCATCCGAGACGAATCGCCGCCGTCATCAGGGCGAAAGGTGGTGCTACACGTTAGTAGACAGGTATCTCTAATTCAATTGCTCTTCAGTGTACACTGAGCACTTACTTCTTTATTTTCAAAACACATGGTAAAAACTGAGATATAACTTAATATTCCGTTTTTCAAAGATATTCTAACATGTCTGTACAAAAATGTAAAGTTAAAACCTCAGTTGAATTAAAGAAGTTATACATTGGCAATAATTTCGCACTTACAAATGAAATGTTAATCTGTTTATGTACCATAATGAGAGTGCATAAATGCGGTATTTTTATATCGATTACATTTTCATCGCTACAAGTGTGAAATAGTGCCAACTATTTCACACTATTCCAACTACCTATTCTTCGACAACGAAAATATTCGCCGTCGAAGAATAGGTAGGTACGGACGCAGCTGTAACGAGTTAACCTGCACATCACAAAGCGTTGCTCTCCTCCCACCTCCAACTTTGGTATTTAAAGTGGTCATTTAAGAAGATGATTGACACTATTCTTCTTCTGGCTCTCTTTCTCTATCTCCCTCGCTCCCTCGCTCCCTCTCTATTTCTTTCTCTATATCTCTTTCTCTCTCTCTATCTATCTATCTCTATATCTCTTTCTTTCTTTCTTTCTCTCTCTCTCTCTCCGCTTACCTGCTTAAATGACTATTACAATGAAGTCCAACCTTAGAAGGTAGAGAGAAGATGTTTGAATAGGTAGTTTGTTTCTACGCAGTGTCACGATATTCGTGCCACTGGGACTACCCCTTCCTCACCATGATCATGGAGTACAGAATTAAGTAGAAGCGAGCTCTTATCACCTGTATCAGGCTTGTACTGCTGAGATATGAAGCAGGAAATAAATTATTTAGCTGCAGCTTTCATATAACATGGCCGCTATGCAAGCATTTCTGTTCGGGGAGTGCAGAAAATTTTGGACACCATTTGGCTAATAAATCGTTGTTTAATCGATATGCTCGATGCATTTAATAAATAACTTCGGTTTGCAGCGTATTCCAGTTAATTGGGACACATAGGTGCTAGAACATTTTGTCTCCATTAAGGGTCTGTTCCGAGTACGCGGATTTTATCGTAAAGAGCTAATTGGAATGTTCAAGAACTGTCCCAAATAAATGCGTTTCCCGGCTTAGTCCAAGGCTCAATTATTCCGAATCTACTGTATCAGTAAATCGAACATGTCGGTTAAACGTTTTCTGAAAGAAATTTACTGGTTTCAGTTCTTAGCAGTGGACAGATGCGTTGTAGAAAAGCTACTTTGCTGAAAGTTTTGTTTCTTCTGTTGCACGGGGGGGTCTGGGTCTCGTAATACTAGAGGCTGGATTTGCTAACAAAACTTTCGTTAAGTGGCGCCTGGAGCTTCGTCATCACCTTCGTGTATGTTCCAATTTCGTTTTTATGTCTTCAAAGGTTGTCCGAAAACTGATAACTCTGTAAAAGTTTGTCGTACAAAAGTCCGTTTCAGGATAAAACGCTCATTCATCAGAGCCAAAGTGATAGAATTCTGCAGGTTAAAGCTGCATCAGCTGGCGCAGATGTGTCGTTTAACTTCACATACTGTGTACCATATATTTTACCCAAAATCTCCTTTGTTAGGAAATACGGTCTTTCGAGTCCCTTTTCTCAGTCAAATAAAGCTTCTTAAGAGAAACCCTTCCCGTGCTTCGTTAGTTTTAGGCTATAAATGCTTTTGATATCCCATTGACGTGGGTTTTAATAAGATCAGTCGAGTACAAGCAGCCCAGAGTAATTTAATTTGAAATATTGGTGCTTCTTCGTTCAATGACTCCGAACATAATCCGACTTATGGGATGTAGTGTGCTAAGTGATTTAATGAACATGCTGGTTGTTCGATCGAAGATTTTCGAAGTCTGGGAGAAGATTATTGTTATGTGAAGGACCATCGGGATTGCAGTGTAGGAATCGCACATTAAGGAATCCGCGATTCGGGTGAGTTTTATAGACTTATGGGGATACATTCTAGAGCTGCGGAAAACATTCCTGAAATTGTGTCCATAATACCAGTGACATTGCAGTGCAGGAAGAAACAAAGAATCTGGGGTTTACGAGGACTCGTAAATATAAAGATATCATGAGAACGAGTGAAATGATTTTGTATAGTACGTTTTTCATATTATGTGAGCGGATATGTATAGACAAAGTAACCGCGCAACCCCAAAGAAAAATATTTTAATTCGAAAAGCTTTTCAGCACGATAAGATATATTTAATAGTACAGTCTGTACTAAAAAATAGACATTTATAAGGCACAACAATTTACAAGATCTTTCAACGCACCGAGTGCTCCATCGTCAGGTATTTCAATATACATAAACAAAACAACGGATAAAAGCAAGAAGCATTTTCAAATTACGCGAGCACGTGATAACAATAACGATGTTTACATTAAATATAGTAGAAGTTTTGTCATGCGTTAAAGGGTTTCAACAAATGATACTATGAATTGCTATTACATATGCGAAGAAAATATATACACAGAGGATAATCAATAAGTTGACATTATTCGTCAAACTGTAAATGAATTATTAGGAGTTAAGTGTTGCTGGATAGGAGTATGCTGTTCTGGCCGCATTAACATGGCCCAAGGCACTGGAACGAAACGTGGAGTTTCTTCATTACAGCAGTCAGAGTTGTGCGATAATATACATAAACTTTCAGCGAATCGAAGAGATCGCTTTGTACGATTTGATCCCAGCACACTGGCTTTGGTCCAGTCTGGTCGGTAGATACCTCTATTAACTAATCGTGCAAGAGAGGTAGCATCAGTGTTATTAGTAATTGAGTACTTGGGCTCATATATCCTTGTTCGCAATGGGCGTGCAGTGGATTTTTAGTACAGACTGTACTATTAAATATATCTTATCGTGCTGAAAGGCTTTTCGAATTAAAATATTGTTTAGCGCACGAAGAATCCTTATTAAAGTCAACGCCTTGTAAAACTTCTATTTACATTTGCTTCGTTTTCGAACTATTTGTAATGACGGATGAGAAAGCAAAAATATTCTTCAAATGTAAGCGACGCCTGGTAACAGAAGAAGCCCATCTTGCTTTTCTAATAAATTGCCGAGACCTTCAAATTATTCCTAAGTACTTATGGATAAGATGCCATGTAGTTTCTATACGCGATAGAACTGTTATTCAAAAAGCAGAATATAAACGACTAACGGCCGAAATAAGAAGAAAGCGGTCTTATAAAAATATTCTGCAACGTAACACGTATTCTGCCTACAAAACTTTTATGGCTTGCACTCACCCTATTATTCAAGTTAGAACTATGGTTTTATTTACGTCTAAACTTCTTCAGAGAGTTGCAACAATGCAAGAAAGACACATTAGAAAACTGAGAAATCTCATTGTGACAAGGTTGAATCTCAACGAGAACCATCGAATATGAGCAAAAATGCAAATGGTCTACATCAGACACAATTCTTAAACCTGAGTAACCTAGTCCTTAACCCCACACAGTCTGAAGCTCTAAAACGAGGACTAAAGTTTGCTTACCCGACAAACAAAGTTAAGAAATGTCACCTTATTACGCAGATGGAAAATATCGTTGAAACCATTCCTCAAACTGAAAGAGAACACGTACGATATAAACTGGCAAAATCCGTACAAAAGTTAGCCAATAAGCCTAGAACACCGGATGACCGTAAATTTTGTAATCAGATTAAACAGCTGAAGTTATTGAAGTCTGATGAAACTATCTCCATTTTAAAAGCTGACAAGACGCAACAAATTGTCATATTAAACAAAGCAGACTATGTTAATAAGATGAATGATGCCATTTTGCAAGTATACCGCACAAGATCCTATCTTCGGATCCAACCTCATCTACAGTAGCAGCAGTGGCAAAACTCAGAAACCATGGAGGCTTACCTGCAAATGTTGCTAAGGATATATACCCTACTATAGGCTCTCGAATACCTGAATTATTTGGCCAAGTAAAGACTCATAAGGAGGGTCTTCCTGTACGCCCACTTCTATCAGGATATGCAACTAATCGTGCAAGAGAGGTAGCATCAGTGTTATTAGTAATTGAGTACTTGGGCTCATATATCCTTGTTCGCAATGGGCGTGCAGTGGATTTTTAGTACAGACTGTACTATTAAATATATCTTATCGTGCTGAAAGGCTTTTCGAATTAAAAATATTGTTTAGCGCACGAAGAATCCTTATTAAAGTCAACGCCTTGTAAAACTTCTATTTACATTTGCTTCGTTTTCGAACTATTTGTAATGACGGATGAGAAAGCAAAAATATTCTTCAAATGTAAGCGACGCCTGGTAACAGAAGAAGCCCATCTTGCTTTTCTAATAAATTGCCGAGACCTTCAAATTATTCCTAAGTACTTATGGATAAGATGCCATGTAGTTTCTATACGCGATAGAACTGTTATTCAAAAAGCAGAATATAAACGACTAACGGCCGAAATAAGAAGAAAGCGGTCTTATAAAAATATTCTGCAACGTAACACGTATTCTGCCTACAAAACTTTTATGGCTTGCACTCACCCTATTATTCAAGTTAGAACTATGGTTTTATTTACGTCTAAACTTCTTCAGAGAGTTGCAACAATGCAAGAAAGACACATTAGAAAACTGAGAAATCTCATTGTGACAAGGTTGAATCTCAACGAGAACCATCGAATATGAGCAAAAATGCAAATGGTCTACATCAGACACAATTCTTAAACCTGAGTAACCTAGTCCTTAACCCCACACAGTCTGAAGCTCTAAAACGAGGACTAAAGTTTGCTTACCCGACAAACAAAGTTAAGAAATGTCACCTTATTACGCAGATGGAAAATATCGTTGAAACCATTCCTCAAACTGAAAGAGAACACGTACGATATAAACTGGCAAAATCCGTACAAAAGTTAGCCAATAAGCCTAGAACACCGGATGACCGTAAATTTTGTAATCAGATTAAACAGCTGAAGTTATTGAAGTCTGATGAAACTATCTCCATTTTAAAAGCTGACAAGACGCAACAAATTGTCATATTAAACAAAGCAGACTATGTTAATAAGATGAATGATGCCATTTTGCAAGTATACCGCACAAGATCCTATCTTCGGATCCAACCTCATCTACAGTAGCAGCAGTGGCAAAACTCAGAAACCATGGAGGCTTACCTGCAAATGTTGCTAAGGATATATACCCTACTATAGGCTCTCGAATACCTGAATTATTTGGCCAAGTAAAGACTCATAAGGAGGGTCTTCCTGTACGCCCACTTCTATCAGGATATGCAAGCCCAACCCGCCAGCTCGGAAGTGCTCTAGCAAAATTCCTCAAACCATTAACTACAGGTTCCTCCTACTCAGGTAATAGCTCTGTAAAGGCTATTGACAACATTCAGCCATTCTTACGAAAGGGAAAGCCGTTTGCTATGGCATCACTCGATGTTGTCTCTTTGTACTCCAATGTGCCGATTGGAGATGTACACTCCATTATTGAGAACCGTCTATTGGCTTTGAATTCTTATACTATTAATGAAATCCAAGCAATTATAAATGCTCTACGTTTTGTACAGAAACACACATTCTTCCGGTATGAAGGAACCATTTACCGCCAGACTGGAGGTGCGCCGATGGGTTCCCTACTTTCAGGGGTGCTCGCTGAATTGTTAATGCAAGACCTAGAAAACAATGTTTTACAATATTTCCAACTGAAGCCTGATCTCTACATTAGATATGTAGACGACATACTTGTTTTCTGGCCGCATCATAAAAACAAAATTGAAGAGTTTGCTAAAGAGCTCTCAAAACATTACAGTTCCATAAATTTTACCATTGAACATGAAAATGATAATACTCTTCCATTCTTGGACATATTACTAAAAAGACACCCCGATACCAATTGTTTATCCTATTCAGTGTACAGAAAGCCTGCAACACAATCTGTTATTATTCCGCATAATTCATCGCACCCAAGAAAACAAAAACTAGGAGCTATAGAGTACATGGTCCGAAGAGCCTTCACCCACTCCTCTAATATCCAGGCTAGAAGAAATGAGTTAAATCATATCCAGATGATTACGATGGCGCATGGCTACCATAAAACGATCGTTGAAAAAATTGCTCGATCAGTGAAATGTCTAGACAAAAGTACCTTACAAAGGGAAACCAGAATTACAAAATATGTTGGCACTATGGACTATATACCTGAAGTCACTACAATACTAAACAACATATGCAAAAAACACCACATTGCGTTTGGTGAAAGTACGAAAAGTATTCGAGCCATCGTGGAAAAAGACCGTGACCAAGTTTCCACACTCAACAGACATGGGGTTTACAAAATACCCTTAATTCCTATTGACCCAGAAGATCCAGCAATTGCATATATAGGATCCACTGCACGCCCATTGCGAACAAGAATATATGAGCACAAGTACTCAATTACTAATAACTCTGATGCTACCTCTCTTGAACGATTAGTTAATAGAGGTATCTACCGACCAGACTGTACCAAAGCCAGTGTGCTGAGCTCAAATCGTACAAAGCGATCTCTTCGATTCGCTGAGAGTTTATGTATATTATCGCACAACTCTGACTGCTGTAATGAAGAAACTCCACGTTTCGTTCCAGTGCCTTGGGCCATGTTAATGCGGCCAGAACAGCATACTCCTATCCAGCAACACTTAGCTCCTAATAATTCATTTACAGTTTGACGAATAATCTCAACTTATTAATTATCCTCTGTGTATATATTTTCTTCGCATATGTAATAGCAATTCATAGTATCATTTGTTGAAACCCTTTAACGCATGACAAAACTTCTACTATATTTAATGTAAACATCGTTATTGTTATCACGTGCTCGCGTAATTTGAAAATGCTTCTTGCTTTTATCCGTTGTTTTGTTTATGTATATTGAAATACCTGACGATGGAGCACTTGGTGCTTTGAAAGATCTTGTAAGTTGTTGTGCCTTATAAATGTCTATTTTTTAGTACAGACTGTACTATTAAATATATCTTATCGTGCTGAAAGGCTTTTCGAATTAAAATATTGTTTAGCGCACGAAGAATTCTTATTAAACCCAAAGAAAAAGAAAAGGAAAAATATGTCGAGCTCATTGTTGGTGACATTAAACTTTAATACATGTTCCAAGGAATTACAGATCATCTCTGTCCATGCCAGTGTTGCCAGTGGCTTCTACGTACAATCAGTACACCAGGGAACAAAAAATCACATCATAGTTTTTTGCTTAGAATGCGCGTTGTGTCACGAATGGAATTGTATTACTGGATGTAATCTCAATGTGAAAGTGTTTGAATTATAGCCTCTCAGCGCTAAAAAAAAGAGAAAAAGAAAGAAAACACACAGATCGTCAGACAAGATTTGCAGCCTCTCCAGATGGATTGTGACGTCACTGCATGCCAGGCACAGCTGTTATTCACCCACCGAGAGGAACTGCCTGTATCTTGAAACCACACATCCGGGTCTTTCTCCCGCTTTCTGCTGTGATCGCAGTTGCGAAGAAAACCCTCTCTTTGTGCTCTGGTCAATGCGTGTGTGCGGTTGTGTGTTCAATGATGTCGGAGTATGTTGTTCATTAATGGAACTAATTGCTCCTGAATAAAGGAAGCAACTTTATTCAATGTAATGTTCTCGATCATTAGACTCAGTTATGCTACACTATTTCAAGAATGTGTATTTTCCTATTATTAAGTGAGTGTTTTCTCCAACAGTTACCCAATTATGTGGCAAGACTGAAGCGACTTCTTCAACAAACATGGCGCCAGTTGGCGTCAATAAGAAATGCTTTATTGTTTTATCGTAGAGTATCTACGTGTTGTGAACATATTAGCTCAAGTTGGATATTACTGTGTCTTACAAGGGATGTGTGTGGGTTCGAAAGCGCCAATCGACAAGAAATGTGGCACATGTGTGCAGGTATGACTACGGACCACCGTAGCACCGGTGAGTCATTCCCGCGTAAAACGTGTTTAACGCCGGCAGCGCCACCGAGAAATCCAATGTCATGTTTCCGTAGTGGGACCAGAAATACACCACAGTCAGAGTTGTCATCCTGCCCAATGCTGTAGTCTTCATTATTTCTGTCGAGTGTCGTTGCGTGCATCGTTTCCAATTAACTTTCGTACTTGCCGATAAGTTGGTTAAAACTATCGCAAATGACTCGTCTTCCACCCCAATTAGCGTTTCATCGGTAAATGGCCGCCTTATTTTGGCTTTCAGCAGCTCAACGACATTCAGGGGGCTAATGGTGACAATTTTCACCATGTTGGAATAATTACGACAGCACCTCACACAATGTGCGGTGCAATACACACCAGTTGTTCACCTGGACGCTGTTAACTCCACGCAAACTGCGCGACTTATGACGAGTGTGTTTTGGAGGACAGGTGGCGTTGCCGGCATTTAACACGTTTGACTAGGAAATGACTCATCCTACATGGGTCCGTACTCAAACCTGTACTCATGTGCCAGGTCTCATGTCAATTGGCGCGATCGAACCCACACACATCCCTTGTTAGTATCATCGTTTGTGTTATTAAGAGTTTTTTTTATTTACATACAACTCAGGTCGATATATGCTTTTATTATTATTAGCATGATGTGCTCTCAGTTCTATTATTGTTAAGCGCACATTCTTCTGCCTTGAATGAAGGTCTAGCAAAAAGCCTTTTTCTATTCTATTGCGTACCGAACCGATTGGAGTGTTTGTATTAACCATTTAACTACACATCGAATTTAAGAATTAAATTTAACAGAAGGAACACTTAAATCTTATAGGTATGTCCAATATTACAGAACTCCTCAAATTACTGTTAAACAGCGGAATGAAAATTCAAGCCAATACAATTCTGAATCGCTTTTTTTATAAGATATTACTGATGATTTATGAAATTTATATAAAATAATGCTGGTCATTAGAACTAATGTAGGTGTAAACAATGATGACACTGGCCTTTTAATGTTTTAAATGTAGACACTTTCAATGTAGACCCCGATAGATATGTCCCAACTGTCTTCCTAAAAACAAAAAGTTTTATACTTACATTCTAACTCAGCAATATCCAGATGTTCTCAAATCAGGTGAATTTAAGTGCTATACTCAAAAAAATGTCATTAATACAGATATCGTATTATAAACGTTTTCCTGTTATTCTACGTTTTAACAAAACAAGGAAAATATTTTTAAAACAGATTAAATCATTATAATCATCATTGTCAACCATTATCAATCCACTGCTGGATGAAGGTATCCCCAAGTTTCTTCCACAACGGTCTGTCTTGTGCCAGTGTCCTCCATGTTACTCCCGAATACTTTCGAATTTCATCCACCCATCTCACATGTGGTCTTTTTTCTGGGTCTTTTCCTGTCCCTTGGAATCCAGTCTAAAATTTCAGCTGTCCATCGATGGACTGTCCTTCTGGCAATATGTCTAGCCTATTGTCATTTCAAGGGTTTTACTCTGATCATGATGTCTTCCAGTCTTGTCATTTTTCTGATCCACGAGTTCCTCTTCCTGTCTCTCCTGGTTACACCAAACATGCATCTCTCCATGCTTCTTTGAGTTGTCTTCAGTCTTTGTACGTCTCTTTTAGTTAAGATCCACGTCTCTGCACCATATGTAAGCACTGGAAGGATGCATTGATCAAACACTTTTCTTTTAAGACATAATGACATATTGCTCTTGAAAATTATACTATTTCTTCCAAAAGCTCTCCAGGCAAGTTTTATACGCCGAATAAATTCTTCATCAATATGACCCTCACTTGATATCTGCTGTCCAAGATAAATGTAGTTATTGGTTGTCTCCAGCTTTTCCCCATCAATCGATAAATCTTCATTCTTTGTAAAAGCACTGTACACCACTTTTGTCTTCTGAAAGTTCATTTTTAGTCCCACTTCTTTACTCTTGTCAGGAAGTTCATGGATCATACTCTGCAACTCTAATGGGGTAGTTGCAAAAATGACTACGTCATCAGCAAAACGAAGATGAGTTAGATAATCTCCATTAATCTTTATCCCTTTGTTTTCCCAGTTTAGTGATTGAAAGACATTTTTCAATGGGCATTAAGGAGTTTGGGAGATATAGTGTCACCTTGTCTCACTCCCTTTCCAATTTGTATATGTGTTGTATTATCAAATAGCCAAATTTTTGCACTTGCATTTTCATAGATGTTATTAATAATATTAATGTATGCATCTTCAATAACGCAGGATTTCTAAGCCATTGTAACTGCTGATGGTTTCACCGAATCAAAGGCCTTTTCATTATCGATAAAAGCCATGCATAATGGAAGTTCATATTCCCTCTCTCTTTCAATTAGTTCTCTCAGTACATGGATATGATCTATTGTGCTGTAGCCACTCCTGAATCCAGCTTGTTCTCTCGGTTGAGCCATGTCCAGTGTTACCTTCAAACGGTATGAAAGAACTTTAGTGAAGATTTTATAAACCACTGATAGGAGGCTGATAGGTCTGTAGTTCCTGAGATCCTCAATGTCACCTTTTTTATGTAGCAGGATCATTGTAGCATTGTTCCAATCCTCAGGAATCTTCCCTTCTTTACGGCATCGAGTGAAAACTTGGGCGAGTACTGTTTCAATTTCTCCACTTGCTTCTTGTATGATGTCTATGTTAATTCCATCTTCTCCTGTAGCTTTCCCCCGTTTCATGTTCTAGATTGCATGTGCAACGTCTGCTGGGAGGACGGGAAGAACTCAGGTACTGGTACCTTTCGTAATGTCTGGAGTACATGTATCATCCCTTTCATACAGTTTTGAGTAGAAATCTTTTACTTTTGTCAAAATTTCACCTCTAGTTCTTAATTGTATAGAATAATATATATACACTGAGTGGCCACTTAATTATGACCACCTCACAGTTTAAAGCAAATGAGCTATGACTGCACGCTGTTGCCTCCAGAGGGCGAGGCTAGTATAAAAAGGGAGAGCTTAGTGCTTGCGATAGTATTTGAAGTGATTTTTGGGTGACGAGATGGATAAAAAATGCGATTTGACGGACTTTCAACGTGGGATGATTGTAAAAGCTCGGAGCCATGGAGCGGGTATCACCGAAACCGCCGCATTCATGAAATGTTTCAGAGAAGCCGTTGTTAAAGTGTTTAAAGACTGGACTGCCAGCCAAAAAACTGGGTCTCTACATGCAACGTGTGGTCGTCATCGACTAGTGACTGCTCGTGCGGAACGGAGAGTGTCCAGACTGGTAACAGACAACAGAAGAGCAACAGTGCAGCAAATTACAGATTATCTTGATTAAGGATACCCTCAAATGATCTCTGCACTCACTGTTCGCCGTACACTGCATCGGATGGGATATGGCAGTCAAAGGCCTGTTCGAACACCTTTGCTCTCTGCAGTTAACAAGAGAAAACGTATCCAGTTCCCACAGGAACACAAGGATTGGGCAGTCGATGATTTAAAGCAAATGATGTGGTCCGATGAATCACGTTTTCAGTTGCACCATGCCGATGGCCGAGTGAGAATTTGGCGGAAACAGCAAGAAAGCATGGACCCCAAATGCATTGCTACAACCCTTCAAGCTGGTGCAGGCAACGCTATGGTTTGGGGAATGTTTTCCTGGCATACTTTGGGCCCTTTAATTCGTGTTGATCAACGTCTGACTGGCACATCATGTCTAAACATCGTTGCGGACCAAGTTCATCCTGTCATGTGGATAGTTTATCCCAATGGCGATGGCTACTTTCAACAAGATAATGCGTCCTGCCATAGTGCTCGTATTGTACAGGATTGGTTTCAGGAACATGCCGGTGAGTTAATTTTGCTTTGGTGGCCCCCACAATCTCCAGATCTGAACCCCATTGAGACGTTGTCAGATAAAGTTGGACGATCCATCAGACAGCTGCATCCACAACCCTGCAATCTCACGCTCCTGGAAAGTGCTATTCATCGAACATGGTCTCGGATTCCACAAACCACCTATTAACATCTCGTGGAATCCATGCCACGAAGAATCGACACAGTATTAAAGGCAAAAGGTGGCCCAACGAAGTACTGAAGGGGTGGTCATAATAAAGTGGCCACTCAGTGTATATATATTTTTATTGGAGGTTTAATGACCACCGTGGGCAACTCAATGGGCTATAAGCAGTCGCTGATCCCTAATTTAGGGCCACTGGTTCTAGGGAAGGGAGGGGTCATTGCCGTAAGACAAACACAACATCCATGCGGCACTGGAATTCGAACCCGGACGCCTTTCGGACGAATGACTAGAAGCCATCGCTTAGACCACTGCGCCACCGGAACGGCAAAAAAAACTCGCAACAACGAGTATGAATTTTAAAAAGTAATCGGTTAAAGGTGTTGAATAATTTTAGTTTGTGCAGATATTTCTCTTTAGACCAATTCTGAGGTGATTCTTGTCTATTGGATCAGTTGATGGCGAGTCCTAAAAAAATGCACATATTCTTAGACAGCATGTCCCTTAGTGTGAAAGTGGTCCTAAAACAGAAAATATTTCGTAGATTACGAAACTCTATCAGTAGACAGGAGTCAAAATCAGAAGATCTACACTGTTAAAAACCGTGCAGTAGGTTGCACCAAAGAGTGGTGCTACACCAACTGAACCACTTTTTTAGAAAAGATGTCATTCTGTAGTCCAAAATAAACCTAAAAACATGGTGCAACCTTACGTGCAGCCTTGCACCATAACGTGCTGAAAGGTTGAACCACGTTGTTGGGTTTTGTTTTCAAAACACGATGATGTATCTTTTCTCAGAAAGTGGTGCAGCTGGAGTAGAACCACTTTTTGGTGCAGCTTACCTCAGCATTTTTAACACTGTACTGATAAATTAGTAGAATGGCAACACTGGTATAAAAAATAAGAAGAATATAAAAAACAAGAGCGATGGTACCGAATTTCTCTTTGTAATGAGCACGTCTTTTGAATCCTTTGCAACACGAATAAAATATTTCAGTTATTTATCATCAATGGAAATCTTTACACAAAATACAAAAATACAACATTTACAACCGATAAAACATCTAGAAACAGAAAGAATTACTTTCCCCTACTGGTGATTGAAAAGCCTGTTAGCCGCCCCGGTGGCGCAGGCCTCTGATTATTCGTCCGTAAGGGGTCCGGGTTCGAATCCCGGTGAGGCATGGGTGTTGTGTTTGTCTTACGGCACTGGCTCTCTCCCTTCCCTGGAACCAGTGACCCTAAATTAGGGACGGGCGACTGCTTATAGCCCATTGAGTTGCTCACGGTGGTCGTTAAACCTCCAATCAATCAATGGATGTTGTGTTTGTCTTACGGCACTGGCTCTCTCCCTTCCCTGGAACCAGTGACCCTAAATTAGGGACGGGCGACTGCTTATAGCCCATTGAGTTGCTCACGGTGGTCGTTAAACCCCCAATCAAAAAAAAAAAAAAAAAAAAAAAAAAAGCCTGTTACGAAAATTAACAAATTGTGTTCAAAACATTTCTCTCAGCTGAAGGGACATATCAAAGACAACGCGATTTTTATATCAGTTACAAGAAATGATACAAAGGTAAGCATGATCGAACTTTACGTCCCCTAGCGGATAAATTTTAAATAATGGAAAAATAGATAGTACATGAAAGGTGTTCTTCATGGTAAAAGTTATATTAAGGAAAAATATTTTTTCAAATACACGGATAAGCCGTTACATTATGACCACCCCCCAGCCTAGAGAAATGAGCGCGCCTGAAGACCAAATGGTGGCGCAGGTGAAGTTCACAGAGCAGTATATATACAACACGAGGACCGGCTTTCGGTTAATAGAGTGTTCGGAGTCAGAATGGGAAAAGCTGCCGATTTATCGGAGTTTGATAAAGAACAAATTGTGATGGAACTGCGCCTCGGAACTACGATCTCGGAAACCGCGTGGCTCGTGGGTTGTTCACGTGCCGCTGTAGAGTGTATGTATTATACAAGTGGTGCACAGATGGCTTAACGACGAACCGCCGTCCAGCCTGGTGTCGTCCGCAGCTCATTGATGCCAGAGGGGAGCGGAGATGGTCGCGCATTGTTCACAGCGACCGTAGGGCCACCGTGCGACAAATCACCCGCTGCTACAAGAATGGTGATCAGAGCAATGTGTTACAGCATACAGTTCGTCGCAGTCTTCTGTGCATGGGACTGCTTAGCCGAAGACCCAGCCGGGTGCCCCATGCTCAGTTCACGTTATCGCCAACAACGCATGAAATGGGCCCATGATCATCGAAATTGGAATGCGGATGATTGGAAGAAGGTGGCTTGGTCTGACGAATCAAGATTCTTGGTGCATCACGTAGACGGCCGAGCGCAGATACGCCGATTATTTTTTGATTTTTTTGATTGGAGGTTTAACGACCACCGTGAGCAACTCAATGGGCTATAAGCAGTCGCCCGTCCCTAATTTAGGGTCACTGGTTCCAGGGAAGGGAGAGAGCCAGTGCCGTAAGACAAACACAGCATCCATGCCTCACCGGGATTCGAACCCAAACCCCTTACGGACGAATGATCACAGGCCAGCGCCTGAGACCACTGCGTACGCCGATTTCCAACGGAGGCTATGGCACCTGGATGCACTGTTGGGGTTAGGCGGAAACAGGCCAGCGGCGACGGTGTTTCCGCCCAACCCCAACAGTGATACCTATCGCCACCTCATCGGATCGATGCCTCGCCGAGTGGCCACTGTATTGCGGGCTAAAGGGGGTCCTGCTGCTTGTTATATAGGTGGTCGTAATGTAATGCCTCATCGCTGCATAGCTCTCGGAAGGAAATATGGCGAGAAAAATGTTTTGACATTTCTGCCACCTAGAGAGTAAACCGTAGAGTTTTTTACGCTTTCCAACCGTACGTTGAAGACGCGTAAATTCTCAAGCTTTGTCCGTCCGTCTGTCCGCCCGTCCGCACGATAACTCACGTGAAAATGGTTCGATTTCGACGACATTTTAGTATGTGGTAGGGGACAACCTGGGGACGAACCCTATTGAAAATCGGCGAAGCAGGGTCAAAAGTCATGACTTAGGAGCGGGATCCATTCCATTGCTCTTATGCGTCATAACTTGCGTAAAAATTGTTCGATTTCGATGAACTTTTAGTATGTGGTAGGTAACCACCTGGACACGAGCCCTATTGAAAATGGGCGGAATGGGGTCAAAGGTCAGGACATAAAAGCGGGATCCATTCCATCGCCTTTATGCGTCATAACATGCGTAAATATGGTTCGATTTCGATGAAATTTTAGAATGTGGTAGAGAACCACCTGGGCACGAACCCTATTGGAAATAGGGTCAAAGGTCAGACAGGGCATAAGAGCGGGATATATTCCATTGCCCTATGCGTCATAACTTGCGTAAAAATGGTTCGATTTCAATCAAATTTTAGTATGTGGTAAGGAACCACCTGGGGACGAACCCTATTGGAAACGAGGTCAAAGGTCAGGACATAAAGCGGGGTCCATTCCATTGCCTTTATGCGTCATAACATGCGTAAATATGGTTCGATTTCGATGAAATTTTAGTATGTTTTAGGGAACCACCTGGGCACGTATCCTATTGGAAATAGGGTCAAAGGTCTGGCAGGGCATAAGAGCGGGATTTATTCCATTGCTCTTATGCGTCATAACTTACGTAAAAATGATTCGATTTCGATGAAATTTTAGTATGTGGCAGGGAGCCACTGGGGACGAACCCTATTTAAAAAGGGTGAAATGGGGTCAACGTTCAGGACACTGGAGTGGGATCCATTCCATTCCCTTGTGCATCATAACTCACCTAAAATGCTTGGATTGCGACAAAACTTTATCATGTTGTTCCGGAGGTATAGTGAACCGGTTCTGTTGAATATCATCGAAATGGGGTCAGAGGTCAGGACACAGGAGCGAGATTTATTCCACAGCCATTATCCTCATAACTTGAGTAATCATTTCTGGTATGTTGGAAAGCGTATCATAATCAATGCATTGCATGATTTTACTAACTTGTTAAAAAAAGATATTGCTCATCTTTACTGTAACGAACGGCATACAGTATATAAAGACATTTTTCAAAAGGATTTTTAGAAACCGAGATGCACAATCAATCAGAACTACACACACTGACATCACCTCGGGACAGAACTGGGAACTAAAAAGCCCTGGTAACAGTACAAAATAAATAGTAATGCGGTGCTCAAAGAACTCTTTAATTCGGACTTTTAGTATCAGAGATATTAACATATTTTGATGTTGTGGTGTGTTTTTTTACCATTTATTCATTATTAAATGGATTGATCACTTCTTCAAAAGGTCCATTTTGAGCAGAAATATAAATTCTTTACTTTTCCCTAACTGTACACGGTTGTATCAGAATAATATGACCACCCCCGGAATCACAGTGTACTCGACCATGAGCGGGCACAGAGTGCACGTGACAAATCAATCGCACGGAGATATAAGATGCGGGCCAGTACAGATGAGCCATAGTGCGTTACGTGAGCACAATGGGCAGAGGTAAACAGCAGATTTCGTGGGCTGTTCGCGAGGTGCTGTATTAAGGTTGTAGCAAGAATGGACCACTGGCGCACCGAGTACCTCCCGACGTCATAACTGTGAAGCCCCAAAGGCCACCGACCCCAGAGGAGAACGTCGCCTCTGTCGATTGGTAAAGGGCAATCGGCGTGCAACAGTGCAGCAATTGACGACGCAAATGAACACTAGGACACACAGGTACATATCCCCGATAACAGTAGAGCAAACCATGTTACTCATGGGTCTTCGGAATCGAAGCTGCGTCAAGGCTCCCATGTTAACCCTTTAACTGGCTGGAGCGAGTTATCTCGGGGTTAGCATAATGGGCTGATATCAGCTCAAACGAATATGCTCACTGCCTAAAGAATGGGCCGAACATCAGAAAGTGTTCCTTTCCTCTTGAACTTGTTATTGAATGTGCTCTGAGGGGGTTGATTGACACTAATCCCTTCTGAGTGGTTACCTGCTGAAATTGATTTCTGAGTTACTAATCCTTTGTGAGTGATTACCTGCTCAAAATGTTATAACAACGGCGACGAATCTAAGAAAGGAGACAGCAGATGCTTGAGTCACGTTTTCCTATCAAGTGGCATGATGCCTATGTCAAGAAGACTAGCTCTTCCTTGTCATATCTTAAGTCATGAAGCAGAGAATAAAGAACCAGAAGGAACGCTTATCACCATCAATATGTTGAATGTACATAATGCTGTGATGAGAGAGAGAGAAAGGAATTGTTTTGACGTAGCTTTTGCAAAACACGGCCGTTATGTGATAATTTCTGTTTAGGAAGCCCCAAAACTTTTGGCACCATTTGTTTCAGGTACATCGGCCGCTTAAAGGGCTAATCCATGACCATCGGCAACCAAATAATGGAAGAGAGGAAAAGTTTGCCTACTCCAACGAATCGAGGTTTCTACTCCACAGAAGTGTCTGGAGGTAGAGGATAAGGCGTCAGACACACGAGAACCAACACCCAGACACGCTTGTCGGTGAAGTACACGCCGACGGTGGCAGTGTGCATGTCTGAGGTATGTTTTCCTGGTAGCTGGTACCACTGGAATGGTCCCTGAACGCCAATGGCTACCTGTTCATCCTCGCTGACCACATGTCTTTTCCTGTTGGACCCTGCTCGTAATGGTGTCAACCAAAAGGACATTGCGCCCTGTCACGTCGGTAAGAGGGTGTCCGATTGTTTCCAAGAACACCACAGCAATGTGTCCGTTCTACCGTGGCCGGAAAAATAGCATAACATCAATCCCATAGAGCACTTGTGGGACTATTTGGATCAACGGGTTCGACGTGCCGACATACAACTACGGTATCTCCGGGACCTCCGTGCTATTCTTCAGTCCGAATGGGCACGTGTGTCTCGGGCAACCCTTCAGGTCCTCATTGCGTCCATGCCACGACGTTTCGCCGCTGTCATCCGAGCCAAGGGTGGTTATTCCCATTATTAGGTAGGTGTTTATATTATTCTGATACGACTGTGTAGATAATACGAGCAATGAGACAGAAAAACAAAAAGTGTTAAATCATGTTCAACATTAAAGCTTTTACAGACTTAAGACTATCAATCTTCAGAAGTTTTGTTAGAAAAATGTCGATGGAAACATAAAATGTCCAAAATCGAATATTTATTATATGGAAATCAGAAGTAAACGAGACACACAGTTTACCTCCTGAGGGAGAAAAGTTCTGAAGGCTTTTATGATGTTACACGCAGAATTCACAAGAGTAAAATGATGGTAATGCGAAAAGACTTAGTTTGTCGATAGCAAACATCTTAATAACCTGTCACGGAGCGGGTACATCCATTATGATGAACTCATAGCTAAGAATGAAGGTTGCGTAGTTCAGATGATTATACAAACGAATGACAATTGGATTAGTTGTCGAATTCCTTTAGCAAACTTAAACAAATAACAAGTGTCAATGACTTGAAGAAAACAAATTATCTTTGGCTGGCAGATTACCGTTTAGCTAACTACGAAGATACCAGATAATCACAACTCGCATTTAGTTTATATTTCTATTTTTTTTAACGAATTGACGGCCTGTGATAAAACATGGAACAAAAGCTTTTTGGGATTGGAAGGATTGGAACATGATCTCAAGTTCGGAAAGTATAACGAATGATAACTGGAAATTTACGTAAGAGGCACTTAAAAAACTGGGAAAGTGGGATAGGAAATATTTGTCACAATTTTTATTTGCAAGACTCATTCACACCTGTAAGTAAATGCTTGTGCTCATGCCCAAGTGTTTTAATGAAACTGTTGTGTGATTAGTGGGTTTCTCGTGATCTTGAAAAAAAACGAACTTTAAAGAGAAAGCTGAGCGCTTTTTTTTTTGTTAAAATTGAAATAAAAACAGGTACCTGCTTTCAAAAAACCCGAAATTATGGTACACTATCTCCTACTAAAAATATTCTGAGATGTTTGCAATACTTTAAAGCCGCGGTTCTGAATGTATGCTCCTTGAATCCCCAGACGTCGCCCCGGTGGCGCAGTGGTCTAAGCGATGGCCTCTGATCATTCGTCCGAACGGGGTCCGGGTTCGAATCCCGGTGAGGCATGGATGTTGTTTGTCTTACGGCACTGGCTCTCTCCCTTCCCTGGAACCAGTGACCTTAAATTAGGAACGGGTGACTGCTTATAGCCCATTGAGTTGCTCACGGTGGTCGTTAAACCTCCAATCCAAAAAAAAAAGAGCCCCAAACTCCACAACGGCTCCGCGACGTATATTCCGTGGAAAATCTCTCATGACACCTTCATGTTAGGCAATAAAGAAACTCTGGAAAACTCCATGTGCTTTCTCAATTTCTTTATACACTGAAGTGCCAGAAAAACTGGTACAGATGAGCTTATGCAAAATACATAGCAACGTCACCTATGCGCTTACTCGGTTGCGTCCGTCATTACGTATATAAAGCGATAGACATCCTTGGCAGCTATCAGAGCTGTTTTCGGCATGAGAATGACAAGTATAACGATTTAAGCGATTTTCAACGCGGTGTCATAGTTGGCGCTCGTGAGATGGGCCATAGTATTTCGGAGATAGAAACTAAGTACGGATTTTCACGGACGACCATTGCAAGGGTCTACCGTGACTACAAGAATTCCGGCAAAACCTCCAACTTACGATACCAGTGTGGCCGCAAAAAGGCATTGGGTGAACGTGACCATCGTCGGCTGTCAAGAATCGTTTCACGCGATAGGCGTGCAACACTCTCGCAGGTATCATCGGAATTCAATGCTGGAGCGTCAACAAGCATCAGCGTCCGGACTGTGCAACGTAACCTGCACGATATAGGCTTTGGGAGCCGACGCCCAACTCGAGTCCCCTTGATGAGTGCACGACACAGAGCTATGCGCATCGCTTGGCCACGGCAACACCGCCACTGGACACTTGATGACTGGAAACAAGTAGCTTGGTCTGACAAGTCGCGTTTCCAACGACATTCGCTCAATTTTTATTCTGTCCGTCTCTTTAGTTCATTTCACTTCAGTTTGTGGAGCTGTTTAATATTTGCGATGGATCGGTGACTCAAGACTGGAACATGAAATTGGAGAAATGATTTTTTTTTCTTTTTGGATTGGAGGTTTAACCACCACCGTGAGCAACTCAATGAGCTATAGCAGTCACCCGTCCCTAATTTAGGGTCACTGGTTCCAGAGAAAGGAAAGAGCCAGCTCCCGTAAGACAAGCACAACATCCATGCCTGACCGGGATTCGAATCCAGACCACTTTCGGACGAATGATCACAGGCCATTGCTTAGACCACTACGCCACCGGGGCGGCGAAATGAAATCTTTAAATCCTCATTACCTGTATAAACACAATCTTGCACTGAATATAAACACGGGAGCAGAAAAAGTAATTGGACTCCGCGGCTTCTTCCTTACGCAAGAATTGCTCCTCGCTGTCAGAAGTTTGCGAACTGCTGCTTTAAAGGAACGGTCAACATACACTATATTGACAAAAATCACTGGACAGCGAGAAAAGAAACACAAGCTATTATTGACATATATTAACACGGTGTCGGTTCACCTTTGGCCTTAATGCATGCACTGACCCTTCGAGACATGCTTTCGACAAGGTTTTGGAACACAGTGATAGGTATGCGCCTCCATTCAGTACATAATGCTGCCGCTAACTATTGCTCAGTAGAAGGACTTGGTTCCAAACTCCTTAAGCGGCACTCTAATTCGACCCATAGGTGCTCTATGGGATTAAGATCAGGGCTCTGTGCTAGCCAGTCCACACACGATACAGAATTATCGTCAAACCACGCCGTAACTGTCATTGCTTTATGGCTCGGTGCATTATCCTGCTGGTACCAACAAGGCTCGGTTCCATAGTATTGTCACAGAGTTGGTATGGCATAATTGTCCAGAATATCGAGGTAGACGCGCTGGTTAACAGGTTTTTTCACAATAACCAATGGGCTGGGACCATACCACGAAAAACACCCACACACGAGTACACTGCCAGCTCCAAACTTGACCGTAGGAAGCTCCAAACTTGACCGTAGGAAGCTCCAAACTTGACCGTAGGAAGCTCCAAACTTGACCGTAGTGTGGTAAATAGCGTTCTCCCGGCTGCCGCCGTACCACATATGGCCATAAGACTGATGGATCGTGTATCTCGATTCATCAGTCCATAGGACCCGTTTCCATTGAACTACGATAAATGTTCTGTACACCATGCTAAATGATGAGTAGCACTCCGAGTGGAGATGAAAGGCTTATGAGCAGCTGCACGACCACGGTAACCCATGAAATGAAGTTCTCTGCGAATGGCACGTGTACATACCGAGGTTCCAGCATTGTTACTCACCTGTACACTGAGGTATTGTGCAGTAATCCGTCGATTAGTTGTAACGACTCTCCTTATGATTCGACGTCGTCTATCACTGATTTTCTTTGGTCTGCCGGTACGTTTAGCTGCTTGAGGCACGGCATGTGTCTTCCAATTATTTACTACATCGAAAACAGTTGATGGGTTTATTTAAACGCCTTTCTGTTTCCTTATGGACAACCCACTAATATAACACCAAACAATATTTCCTTTCTCAAAGTCAGGTATCTCCCGCCGTGACAATTTCACTCAACCTCACAGTGCAATATGATCGCGGTCAGCTGCATGCTTGTTTGCATACCGTTTGCAGCTGTGGCGCGCATCTTAACAACGCAGCGGATCCGTTTATTTGCTTTTGAAGGGGTGTCCGGTGACTTTTGTCAATATAGTGTACAATGTGGTGAAAAACAAGCTCTCGCTTAGTCATCTCTCGAAAAGCAGAAAAAATATGCGGAAAATTCCCGTGGGAAGCCGCATAAAGCCAAAACAAAACGAAACGCAAGTCTGGAGCTGAACGCTGCCGTGTCCACAGCATGTGACGTATTACACAAAAGTCAGAAATTTAGATTCAAAAAGACAGACCCATAGCTACCTTTTTTTGGCTTGGACCTTATATATTCCTTCCTGTGTGGGGCGGGAGGAACACCTAACGAACTAAATTTATTTATCGGCGTAAGTTAAGCAGTGAAAATGACCTTTCGCATTTTGGAGATCGTTGGCACCAACTTTCCAGGTTAATTTGCATTGCAGACACTGATTCCGTATTCACGTATTCTAAAAGGTGTGGTACTGATACGTCTGGTTAAAAGAAGTTCTGCTTGATGGATTCCGTTACACTGCTTGACATAGAAAATGCCACATTACGAAGGAATGCCCGAAATAGGACGAAACTTACCCCACATATGAAAAAGTAGGTGGGAAAGGAATTATTAAATTTCTGAGGGATTACGTGTTCACTATGGGCGAGGTGACAATATATGAGTCAGGATAAGCGCTATGTTGGGCTATATTATTGACAATACGGTATGATATAGAGTCAAAAAGTCCTCGCATGGTGTCCTGAGGTATCTCTGAGCATGCGTTGTTGACTTGTATCCACAATTCATCACATCGCGAAGGGTTAATGCAGAGAAATTAAGATATATGCTAATGAGGTTCCACCTGTTCTCCATTTGGAAGAAGTCTGTGTATCCTTCTGGCCAGTGCAGCACCTGGACACCTTGTAAGCATTGCATGCTGTTGCTTGCAGTGTGCGAGAGGTTTTTGTATTGTTAAAACTGAGCATCAGACATACCACGGTGATACGGCAACAAAACAGGCTCCAGCGCCTCATCGGCTATCATCTTGCTGTCATTGTATCTATTGTGGATACTAGAGACGAATGCTGTTGAAATTGTAAATGCTCTCTTAACAATGTCATCAGGCTTATAATATTCATGGATGGCAACCAGATCGTCCTGGTGACCACTTTGTTTCCATATTCTTAATAGACAATCATCGGCTGAGACAGAAGAGAGACTCGTCGCTGAGTAAGATATGTATTCATTCGTCTCACCACAGATATCCCATACTGTTTGAGACGAGAGGAATGTCCGGTATTGTGTGCAAAGAGAGTACTGCAGCCTTAAACGACGATGTGCTGCGGTGAGTGGAAATCATGGCATTGTCTGTCGAGAGCGGAAACCTACTTCATCCAGTCTCCCATTCAGAGTACATATCATTACGGGGATAACCATATCGCCGACCGGGTAGCGCAGCGGTTTAAGCGCTCGCTCCTGATCATGCCTCATCGCTTCTAATCCCGATGAGGCATAATCCGTTTTAATCCCATGTTGTGTTTTTTTCTCCTTCCATGGAACCAGTGACTCTAAATTAGGGACGGGCGACTGCTTACAGCCCATCGAGTTGCTCACGGTGGTCGTTAAACCTCAATCCCCCCAAAAAAGGTATTTAAGCACAGAAATAATGACGAAATACAGTTACATTTCCATCTACTCTTATTGTTAACAGTTGCAATTGCAATTTTTCAATTCACGCGACTAGTCCATAACGTTAACACTATTTACATACCAAAATCAATGTTCAATCACCTTTATTTCCGAAGTATTGAAAAGGAAAACAAACGTATACTCGCGCCGCAGAGCAGAAAAATGGCCATCCACTTTGAGGCGCTGTCACGAACTGCCATTAATCCGCCGGCCCCACCACTTATAATGGCCACTAAATGTCGTCTATGAGCTATCAAACGACACTAGCGCCGTTGCCAAGCCTCCGATAACCCCGGCTTTATTGCGAATTGAAATTGGTCACACAATTATGTCGCGTCCACCGCTAATCTGTATCGTACCATGAGACGTAGTTCTACGTCAAAAAAAAAAATCAAACGGAATTTCTACAATCGATAAAATCATATAGAAACAGAAAAAGTTACTTACACCCTACTAACTGTCGAAAATTCTGTTAAAAAATTAACATTTTTCTCAAAATTTCTCTTAGCTGAGTAAACACATCAGCGACAACGCGATTTTTATATCAAAGATTTAGAACATATATATTGAGGAAAACGTGATGTAACTGTACGTCCCCTAGCGGAAGAATTGTGAATAATTGAAAAGTAGAAAATATGAAAAAGGTGTTCTTCACAACAAAAGCTATGTTAAGCAAAAATAATTTTTTAAATACGTCTCTTGGAAGCAGAGACAGAGAGAAATTTTTTTGGCATGTCTGCCCCCTAGCGGTTAAACTGTGCTCTATTTTAGAAAGAAACTATTCCCCGTCTTCACTGTAATGAACAGCATACAATAAAAAAAATATTAAAGATTTTTGGAAGCGAAGATACAGCATTACACAGAAGTACACACTAACACCACGTCGAACCAGAACTGTGAACTCTAAAACCCACGAGTAGAGAGACATGGTGTTTCGCAACGTAAATAGTATATGGCGTTCAAAGAATTGTTTAAATTCAACTGTGAACTAGTGAGGAAAGCAATTGAAAACAACCAAAGCCTAAAGATAGCAAAGGGACATATCAGTAAGGGAAGAAAACAGATTATGGCACTGAGAAAAGAAGATGGTTCTGTAACAAGAAATAGAGGCGAAATTTTGACAAGAGTGAAAGATTTCTACTCCAAATTATATGAAAGGGATGATACATGCACTCCAGACATCATGAAAGATACCAGTACCAGAGTTCCTCCAGTCCTTCCAGCAGAAGTTGCACATGCAATCAAGAACATGAAGCGGGGAAAAGCTCCAGGAGAAGATGGAATTACTGTAGACATCATACAAGAAGCAAGTGGAGAAATCGAAACAGTACTCGCCCAAATTTTCACTCGATGCCTTAATGAAGGAAAGATTCCTGAGGATTGGAACACCGCTACAATGATCCTGCTACATAAGAAAGGTGACATTGAGGATCTCGGAAACTACAGACCTATCAGCCTCCTATCAGTAGTTTATAAAATCTTCACTAAAGTTCTTTCACACCGCTTGAAGGTAACACTGGACATGGCTCAACCGAGAGAACAAGCTGGATTCAGGAGTGGCTACAGCACAATAGATCATATCCACGTACTGAGAGAACTAATTGAAAGAGCGAGGGAATATGAACTTCCATTGTGCATGGCTTTTATCGATTATGAAAAGGCCTTTGATTCGGTGAAACCATCAGCAGTTACAATGGCTCTGAAAACCTGCGGTATTGAAGATGCATACATTAATATTATTAATAACATCTATGAAAATGCAAGTGCAAAGATTAGGCTGTTTGAAAATACAACACACGTAAAAATTGGAAAGGGAGTGAGACAAGGTGACACCATATCTCCGAAGTTCTTTAATGCCACATTGGAGGGTGTTTTTCAGTCGCTGAGCTGGGAAAACAAGGGGATAAAGATTAATGGAGATTATCTAACCCACCTTCGTTTTGCTGATGACGTAGTCATTTTTGCAACTACCCCATCAGAGCTGCAGAGTATGATCCAGGAACTTGCTGACAAGAGTAAAGAAGTGGGATTAAAAATGAACTTTCAGAAGACAAAAGTGATGTTCAATGCTTTTACAAGAAATGAAGATTTATCGATTGATGGAGAAAAGCTGGAGATAACAGACACGTACGTTTATCTTGGACAGCAGATATCTAGTGAGGGTCACATTGATGAAGAAATTAATCGGCGTACAAAACTTGCCTGGAGAGCTTTTGGAAGAAACAGCATAATTTTCAAGAGCAATATGCCATTATGTCTTAAAAGAAAAGTGTTTGATCAATGCATCCTTCCAGTGCTTACGTATGGTGCAGAGACGTGGACCTTAACTAAAAGAGACATACAAAGGCTGCAGACAACTCAAAGCAGTATGGAGAGGTGCATGCTTGGTGTAACCAGGAGAGATAAGAAGAGGAACTCGTGGATCCGAAAAATGACAAGAGTGGAAGACATCATGATCAGAGTTAAATCCCTGAAATGGCAATGGGCTGGACATACTGCCAGAAGGACAGATCATCGATGGACAGCCGAAATTTTAGATTGGATTCCAAGGGACAGGAAAAGACCCAGAAGAAGTCCACATGGGAGATGGGTGGATGAAATTCGAAAGTATGCAGGGGTGACATGGAGGAGGCTGGCACAAGACAGACTGTTGTGGAGGAAACTTGGGGAGACCTTCGTCCAGCAGTGGATTGATAATGGTTGACAATGATGATGATATAGATGCAGAGGTATTAAAAAACCTATAAAAGGCATATGCTTCCCTAGCAGGGAAATTGTTCACTATTTTCGGCAATAATGTACAAAAAATGTTTTGATTGTTGGCTTTTTGTCAATCGCGTTTTTAGATGCTGCTTATATGCTACAAACGGAAGCATGGAATTATGTAATCTTCGTGTATCACGTGTGCGATAAGAAAAATTTGAGATTATAAGAAAACTATTTCGCACGCGAAACGCTCTCAGAGACTGAAAATAAAACACTCAAATTGGACTGTTAGAAGCAGAGATATCAACGAAAATAAGATATACGTCTGTGCCTCATGCGAAAAAGTTATGCTCTATTTTCAGCGTAAGGTATTCGCAAAAACCTTGTCGTGATAAGTGCTATGTGACAGCGAAAGATTTTTTTTTTTAATCGAGCTTCCACAAGGCCAAACCATTGCTGCAAATACATCAGAAACAAAAGTGTAGTCTTACACCGTTAGTGGCCAAACTGTTCTGTGCAAAAATTCGAAATTATATGCAGAACACTTACTGCGAGTAGCTCTATCCGATGCAAAAAGATTTTTCTAACTAGAGTTTTAGAAGCAGAGACATAGAGGGAAATGCAATTTAATTTTATGACCCCCTAGCGGAGAAACTGTGCATTACTTCAAACAGAAACTGTACCCAAAATAGTCTTCGTTATACGAGGTAGGTGTCAAACGTTTCCGGACAGGGCCGTAAGTCCATATAGATAGAGTTAGAAAGCTGAAGCACATCATGCTTCAAAGTAAGACCCTCTTACAACAACACTCCTACCAGCGGCTGTAGAGTTCATCGAAGCACGTCTGGAACCCATTCTTGGCAATGTCCTTCAGTGCAACCAACTAAAGCACATCCTTCTTCAAAATAAGACCCTCTTACAACAACATACGTCTGCCAGTGGCTGTAGAGTCAATCGAAGCAATTCTGGAACCCATTCTTTGCAGTTCCCTTCAGTGCAACCAGCGATGCGTTTTTGCGTTTTTGTGCTCGAAAATCGACGACCTTGAAGTCGGCGTGTCAGATCAGGGAATATGTGAAAATCACAGGAGACGAGATCAGGTGAGTACGGTGGGTATGGGAAGACAAAAGTTGTAGTTTTGGCGAGAAACTCACGAAAGAGGAGTGACCTGTTTACTAGTGCATTATCGTGCAACAGCACCCACGATTGATCGCCACACTGTTGAAGACGTCGCATGATGTCCAGATAAAGCTCTTAGTTGACAGTGCGTCCTTCATGGTTTAAATCCAGATGAACAATATCCTGGATGTCGAAGAAGACCTATTGCATGATTTCGCCTTTGCTGTGACCTCGGCGAAATTTCTGCTTACCTGGAGACGATAGAGATTTCCACGTAACTGATGCCCGCATAGTCTGCGGGTCGAACAGAAAGCATTATTTTTCATTATTCGTCATGATTCTTCTAAGGAACTGTGGGTCTTTTTCGGTGGCGGTTAAGAGATCGCCCGCCATTTCCATCCGTATGGCCAACTGATCTCCAGTTAACATGCGTGGGACGATGTGTTGACACATCCGGTGCATCTTCAAATCCTCTGCTAGTATCCGTTGACATGTAGTCTCCGCTATCACAGCAGCCTCCTTTTTTTGGCTAAACCGTCTATTGTCTGTTGGTGCGCACGATGGCCGCAACATTCGAAATATTTTCACCCGTACGAGCTGTCACCAGCCAACCGGTTCCTTCTTCATTATCTGCCTTCCCTGAAGCGTCGGTACCAATCGAATGTTTGTGACCTCGAAAGGGTGTTTTCGCCATAAATTTGCTTTGATATCTCGTAAGTTTTTGCTAGACTTTTGCCCAAACGAACACAAAACTTAATGTTGCCTCGCTGCTAACAACAACAACAAAAAAAAAATCATTTTTCATCAGTCCCCCAACACTGCGTAAGTTGCTCACAATACCCAGATGTACCTCAGCGAGCGCTTGACGTAGATGGATGAAACCAATTGCCCTGTGAGGCGGCTGATAATGTCGTAACCTAATCCAATAATCACCATGGGTATGCAATACACGTACTATGCCGTACAGGCGCTGTCCGGGAATTTTTGTATCGTATTCAGTAAATGTTATGGAATGAAAGACTGTTTTCAAATGAATATTCAGGAACAATCTATATATATATTTACAAGTGAAAGTTTATATTTTTGTTTGTTTGTCCAGTTATCAACTTAGAACCACCAAATTTGGTTTACCATCTCATGGTACTCTAACTAAGACCGTAGAAGGGTTTTGGAAGGGGTCGGCGCCGCGGAGAGGGTCAAGGGGGGAACCCATACCACATTTTCGTTATTTCAGTTAAAACTATCTCATGGTACTCTGACTTAGACCGTAAATGGTTTTGGGAAGGGGTCGGAGCCCGGGGTCAAGGGGCCTCCGTACAAAATTTTCGTAAATAGTTCTACAGTTTTCAATTTACACTACCAAATTTACAATACATTATCTCACGATACTCTGACTTCGACCCTAGACAGGTTTTGGAAGGGGTCGGAGCCGCGGGGTCAAGGGGCCTCCATGCAAAATTTTCGTAAAACGTTCTACAGTTTTCAATTGAGAACAACCAAATTTGGTATATTATCTCATGGTACCTAATTTTGACCGTACACTGTTTTTCACACGGACAACTCTATGTCGCCTACTCAAGTGTTGGCAATCCTAAAAATCTCTACATTTTTTTTCCCAAAGGAAAACCCAAAAATATTGTTTACCAAAAAGTTATAACCTAAACGAATTAAAATAAATTTACTGGAAAATTACAGGAATAAATTTTTCATTCATAAAATTTCACCCGCTGAACTTGATTTCACGAATATTTATCCGGGAAATACTGGGTACCCCTGCCAGTTATCTAATATATAAATTTGAATGTTTGTTTGTCCGCTGTGCAAATATACAGTTTTCAATTTAGAACCACCAAATTTGGTATACTATCTTATGGTACTCTAACTTAGACCGTAGATAGTTTTCGGAAGGGGTTGGAGCCCGAGGTTAAAGGGCTCCTATACAAAATTTTCGTAAAAAGTTCAATTTTTAAAATTTTTAACTTTTTAATTTGTGTAGTATCTCAAGGTATCCTAACTTGGACCGTTGACGGCGTTTGGAGCCCGGGCTTGAGGGGCCCCCATACAAAATTTTTAAGATTTTCATTTTTTACTTTTTTATTTTGAATTGGTATAGTTTCTCATGGTACTCTTAGACCGTAGACGGATTTTGGAAGGAGTCTAAGCCCGGGGTCAAGGGGCCACATACAAAATTTTCGTAAAAACTTCCATTCTTTATTTTTTTTATTTTGAATTCGAATTTATTGTTTGTCCGCTATGCATATCTACAGTTTTCAATTTAGAACCACCAAAGTTGGTGTACTATCGATTCGGAGCCTGGGTCAAGGGGCTGCAATACAGAAGTTTCGTAAATTTCCATTTTTTACTTTTTTATTTTGAATTTGAATTTAATACTGTTTGCTTTTCTACAGTTTTCAATATACAACCACAAAATTTGGTATACTATCTCATGGAATACTAACTTACACCGTAGATGGCTTTTGGAAGGAGTCGGAGCCCGAGCCCGAGGTCAAGGGGCTTCCATACAAAATTTTCGTAGAAATTTCCATTTTTTAACTTTTTTATTTTGAATTTGAATTTAATAATTTTTGTTGTGATAAGCGCAAGAATAAATGTTTTGTGACAAGTGCTTTCCAGTGAAGAACTGCAACACAATTCAGCATCGGAACTAAATGTAAGCAATGAAAGTCAAACGGAAAAACCAAAAAGTTTGTGTTCGTAAAGACTCTACAGAGAATAAAATTAAAATTCAATGAAGAAATGAAATGCAGTATTAGGTACGGTTCATGCCTAAAAAATTAATCATTTTCATTTGATTTATACAAAATTTAGATAGTAAATAATCACCAAATTTTCCCGAGCAAAGCCTGGCAATTTAGCTAGTGTAGAATAAAATGTAATTGAAAGTCGATAGGATCTACATTCACGCCATCTGGTGGCGAAGTTGTCCATCTTAGAAAAACTGAAATGCAAGGATCATCGTTTTCACATTTTAAGCTTTTTAAAGCAAAAAGGAATTTTTTTAGTCGGTCTAGTAGTTGCAGAGATATGGTTTCCACAGGCGGACTGACGGACGAACGAAGTAGTAAAATAAGCATTATCTTTTTATTTTTACAAAAGACGTGCGAGATATTACTTCTACAATGAGAAGTTCATTCGGAAACAGTTATTGGCTGAACGCAAACCCGAGATTTTGTGACCCCCGCTTTTCTTAAAGGTGTGGGATTACGTAACTTTCCGCGTGACATGAAGTAGATCACACAGTACTTGCTGTAACGTATGAGTCAAATCGGCAATGTTGCAGTGATAAACCTTCTGACAAGGTTTAGTTGAGAGAACAGCAGCTACCGAGTAGAAAGACGGTTCAAATTCCACCTCCGGCAAAGAAAGGTTGTAACCTCTTATCAGATTCTGATCACCAAACAAAGAAACCCTCTCATGCGATTAGTTGAAGACACGTTGAATATACACTGTTGGCCACCCAAAATGCAACACCAAGAAGGAAGCATCCAATTGGCTTGAAATTCGCATCATGCGTCGCCCGCGAGAGGACATGCATACGATTAGCATTGCAGGACATATGCAAATCATGTGCCTCCGGCGCGCCACCGAGAAACACTATAAGAAGGCTGCACAGAAGGCGGGTGTAAGTACTGGTAGTGTATTGTACTGCCGGACCTGTGCGAGGAAGCTTCCTCATGCCTCGTCGCAGAATACGGCAGTCATTCCAGCACGCTTCAGAGTTCGATGGAGGACGAATAGTGGCTTATCGCGACAGCGGTTTATCGTACCGAGACATCGGCGCCCGTATGGGACGACATCCAGCCACATTGAGGCGAGTATGGATTTGGTGGGTGCAGGAGGGACGGACTAGAGGACCGGCATGGCATTGACGGCTCGCACCGCCACATCACGAACGCTAGCGCAGGAATTAGGGTGTGTTGCGCAACAACCTGTATCAGCACGTACCATTCGACGTCATCTGCAGGAGCGGGGACTTGTCGCACATCGCCCATTGCTCCGATTACCATTGACGTTACACCACCGGCGAGTGCGGCGGCAGTGGGCCGTTGAACGCCGCACTTGGACTACCGAATGGCACGACATTGTCTTCTCCGACGAATCCCGCTTCGGCCTGCAACAGCACGATGGTCGGATCCGCGTGTGGCGGCACCGCGGTGAGATACTGTGTGACGCCTGCATTATGCATCGCCATACCGGTCCGTCGAATGTCGTTATGGTTTGGGGCGCAATTGGATATGACACCCGCACCCCTCTGGTACGCATCGCCGGTACACTCAACAGCCACCGCTACATCTCCGACATTTTGGAGCCTGTAGTCCTCCCTTACCTGCAGGACCTACCAGCGGCCACGTTTCAACAGGACAAGGCGCGCCCGCACGAGGAACGCATCGTGTAACAATTCTTCACGGCCCACCAGGTGTCACTGCTGCCGTGGCCCGCCTGTTCTCCCGATATGTCGCCCATCGAACACGTCTGGTAGCTGATCGACAACCGAGTGGCCCAGTAAGCAGCACCCGCGGCTACGCCTGATGAATTGTGGCAACGTGTGGAAGCAGTCTGCACCGACATACCCCAAGCCCACATCTAAAGCCTCTTTCGTTCGATGCCGCGGCGTGTAGTGGCCGTTATTGCCAGCCATGGGGACCACACGAACTATTGATGTCTGCGTGTTCCGCAAGTCGCAGGGGCCTGTAAGCTCAATCGTTTCATCTTTGCATCTGTTGTTATGTGTCCAGTAAATCTGACTTTGCTATCTCGTGTCTTTTTTGGTGTTGCATTTTGGGTGGCCAGCAGTGTATATTCTATAATTCTACCGCAACCAGAAAACTCTTCTCTCCTGCAGGTGTACATTTTATTACGTGCGTTGGCAGCTATGTATTTTTCATTTTGCATTTGTTTCTTCAAAGTTTAAGACTGAAAGTATTAGTTACGGTAGAACTTTCACGCTGCAGTTTTCTCGGGGGGATTTAACATCTGTCGTTGTTTGCGGCGAAATTTACATACGCCACGACTCAATTTATATGCACTCACACAGTTCAAATTTATAGAAGATTCAAAGAAAAGCATCGTCAGTTCTATGTGGAAGGAGTCCGTGCTAGAAATATGTGACAATACCTTCCGGGCTTACGAATTTCGGATAGATAATGTACAAAATGCCTGATCGAAATTTAAGGAAAATGAAAAAAACATTTTTTGGAGTTAAAACGCCCAGGCTAGGAGTGTTCTTATTTTTTTTTCCACCTTACATTGCAAGAGCTCAAAACATTCCACTCCATTTCTTGCTCATGAAAGTACAAAACAATTTTTTTCTCTTTAATAAGGTGCACAAACGTTTTTGATTTTTTTTTCGGGCTAAAATACCATGAAAAGATCGCATCTTAAACAAAATGTTTCTGTGGAACACTTCTTGAAAGTGGAGAGCTCTGTCAGGAGAACATGCCCGAGGCACAAATGTTTAGATCCAGTTGAAAAACACTTCAGAAATATTCTCACTGACTTAAACACGAAGTGTAAACTCCAAGATTCTTTACTTCGGTAGCACCAAACTCCTTCTCTGAAAAACATCGTTAACACTAATTATTTAAAGAGGAAAAGTACTTGAAACGTTACCCTAACTGTATTAATAAGCTCTTATTTCTAATAATCTGCACAGAAAAAGTTTATCAAGAGCTCACTTGAAAGGTGAGCAATTATTAAATGAACGTGAAAAAAAACTTCCATCAGTAACGACAAATGAATTGATTTACTGAGAAAAAATACGGTCTTTAAAGTTTTGGGGACAAACCGTAAATTTTTCAGAGAATTGTAATTCAGCTTTTGCTAAAATTTCGGTAATTCAACTTAAAATGCGTTGCCTAAAATGCGTAATACCTCAGAATGTTTATAGGTATCTTAACATACCTTGCTTAAGATTCTGGATTCGTAATTTTTTTATTAAAGATTTGACAACAAAATGTATAAGATGGTTGTAAATTAGTTGTGCAAAAAGAAAACTTTATTGTGCATAGTTATAAGGATGTACAGGATAATAAGTACGAATAAAATGTATTTAAACACACAAGTTTACCTTTTTTCTCAAATGCTTGATGTGGCTTTTCTTGCTTACTCTGCAAATGTCCCATCTGTAAATCAGTTCTTCCCACATTACCAATAGCATGTCGGCATCGATCAATCATCAAGTGCAGTGGTGATCCTTAATTTCAGTTCAGGAAGGGGCTCTGAAAGCGGCGGAAGATAAACCTGATCTTTAACAAGACCCCCACAGACCGAAATCTAGGGGCGTTAGTTCCGGTGATCGGGAGGGGCCATGAGATTGGGTTACCGCGACAAATCCAAAACTGGGACTTCAGCATCGAGGTAAGAAGTGACGTCCTTGTGGTAGTGAGGAGCTGGTAAATGAAACCTCCTTCCATTCTTCCCTTGAGGATTGGCGTTAGGTAAATCTGAAGCATGCCCAGGTATGTGATTCCGGTAACAGTTCTTTCAGCAAAGAAAAATGGGCCAAAAACGGAAGCACAACTCACGGCACAAAAACCTTTTACCTTGAGACTGTCCCTTTCATGTTCCAAGATGGTATGAGGATTTTCTGATCCCCAAACCCTCATATTGTGTCTATTCACTTTGCCATTTAAATGAAAGACCGCCTCGTCACTGAACACCAACTTGGAGAAGAAGTCATCATCAGCTTCCATACGATTTAACATGTCACCGCAAAAATCTGCTCTCTGGTTCTTGTCGCCAACCTTCATAGCTTGAAAGAGCTGGGATTTGAAAGGCCGAAATTTCAAACGTTTCCGTAGGATTTTTGTCACCGTTGATTTTGAAACTCCTAGCTCCAGACTTGCCCGTGCCGTCGATTTACGGGGCTTTGTAGAAATACTGCTTGTACTGCCTCCACCGTCTCCTCGGGAATTCCAGATCTTCCTTGGCCGCTGTTCCTATGAGCCACACATCCAGTCTCGGTAAATCCTTTGCACTATGCTACAATCGTGTCTCTTTTCGGTGCAGTATTCCCGTATTCTCGGCGAAAATGTCGTTGAACTTGTGTTTGCTGAATGCGTCTCGTGAAACCACAGGCAGCATTTCGCTTTTTCCGCCCCGCTGAACGTCGCAATCGTACCGGAAACAATGGCGATGGGAGCAATCGCGCGTTCTCTTCTGGCAATGCTCAGCGACATCTGTCCACAAAAAGGTCCACAAAAGGCAAACCTGGTGTGTTTAAGTATATATTATTCGTACTTATTATCATATGCATTCTTATATCTATGCACAATAACGTTTTCTTTTTCCCCAACTAATTCATAACCACCCTGTGCAAAACACAAATAAAAATTGTGTAATACACTGGTGTGCAAAAATTAAATTGTGTAATACACAGGAAAAACGATATCAAGCTTAGTCCTTAAGCACATGCAGGTCGCTGACTCATCAACTCAGCTTTATTGTGATGTCTCGACAGCTGTAGTTCACCTTTTTGTGCCGAAGAGTTTCCGTCGATCTATCTTTGGCAGCGTGCATAACCTAGCACATCCCAGCATACGATCAACTATCGAAGCTATCCAGCAACGTTTTGCATGGCCGTCCATGAAGTCAGAAATTTCCTCCTGGGGTAGATCATGCCTGGCATGTCAAAAATCTAAGGTGACACGACATACCTTTTTCTCCACCTGGTACTTTTGTTGCACCGTCAGCACGCTTTGAACATGTTCACCTTGACATTGTTGTTCCACTACCTGTATCACTAGGTGTTTTTCTTACTGTCTCACCATGATCGACGGATTTTCCAAATGGCTTGAAGCCATTCCCATTCCTGGCATCACAGCAGACATGGTCGCTAATGCTTTCTACAGTGGTTGGATTTCTCGCTTTGACGCTCCACTTCAAATTACTACAGATCAAGGACGACAATTTGAATCTAAACTTTTTCGCTCTTTTTCCAACTTACTAGGAGCACAGAGAATTCGCACAACACCGTATAATCCTTCAGCAAATGGCATAGTAGAGCGTTTTCATCGTGTTCTTAAAGCTGCCATTAAATGTCATGCTACGCCCCAGTGGGTCGATATTCTTCCGACCGTGCTTCTGGGCTTACGCACTACTTTGAAGCCAGACCTGCAAGCTACCTGTGCTGAACTTTTATGTGGCTCTACCCTTTGCTTGCCAGGACAGTTCCTGCAAGAAACCACGGAGTCTATGGATCCTGCAATATTCGGTGGGCAGCTTCGGCAGTCTATGGCCAGTGTCACCCCAGTGTCTGTTAAACATCACTGCAAACCACGAATATTTGTTCATCGGGATCTGCACAATTGTTCACATGTGTTTGTACGCCGTGACGCCGTCAAGAAACCACTTTAGTCACCGTACGATGGTCCATTTTCAGTGCTTTCCCGCAACGAGAAGACCTTTCGTCTCCTTATTAACAACAAACCAGTGGTGATCAATATTGATCGTCTTAAACCAGTATTTATGTTTTTTGACGAACACGCCTTAACTGTTCTTCGACAGTCTACCACCACATCACAACAATCTCCAACTACAGAAGTGCTTTCACCTTTTGTGTCTCCTCCAGCAGTTCCTTTGAACTCTGCCGATCGAGAACAGACTTCTCCAAATTCAGTGCTACCACGACATTCTCTTGACTACACACTTTCTCCTGTACCCAGCTCTGCAGGTTCCCCCTGACAACATATTATACCATGTCGAACTCGATCTAGTCGCCAGGTAAGATTTAACAAACATTTATAAACACCTAGAGTTTTTTTATGTATCGTTGTCACTGGTGGGGAGTCCTGTGGCCGTCGGCCAGTAGATGGCGTTCGGATCTGTTCACCTACGCCACCTGCAAGGTAGGTGTTAAATGTGAAAACCTCTCGCGCTCAGCAGAGAGAAGAGACTTGCACTTCGTGATGTTTGTACACGATCTGTTACCTATTCAAAAAAGTTCGCTCCTATAGACGCAGTGATGTGAGATGTACATATCAGTTTGATTCTTATTATTAAAGAGATAAGGAATATATTTGGGGTCCATTCTAAATTCATTAATTAACCCAAAAACTGTTAGGTTTCAAAATCTCTTTGTCTCTGATACCTTCCTTTTGCTACGAGAAGCTTTTAGTGCGCCATTTGTTTATTTTCGTTACATACTTTTTAACTGTTGGTTGAAGTCAGCAGCTGTTTCTATTTCTGGATGTTCTATCGATTTTTTTTTCTAACCCGTTCCATTGGCAATGAATAAATGCGATAAATTTTATTCACGTCGGAAGGGATTCAAAAGAGGTGCTCATTAAAAAAGAAAGTTCAATGCGATCGGTCTTGTTAGTTGTTTCACCGATTTTGTAGAAGTCTGATTGATATATTTTATTTATTTTTGCAGTAACCGGATGACTACGAAGAACACTGCTTTAATTGCGCATTTCAAATTATGAGCAAATTATCTCTGGGAGGAGTAAATGCGTTCTATATTTAGCTCTGAATTTTTCTTCTGAAAATCTGCTTTGAAATATAGAGGTGGTGGAGAACGAAACTGAAACACATTGGCTCAGGACACAACAATTTATTATTACGGTATAGAGCCCCCTTAGGAGGCCAATACAGCCGCAATTCAGAGTGGGGAGGACCGAAACAAGTCCCGTACACTCTCCAGAAAGATTTGAAACCATTCTTCTTGCAGAAAAGTGACTATTTGACGACATGATGCTGATAGAGGAAAACGTTTCCTGACTCACTCCTCCAGAACACTCCAGAGTGGCTCAATGTTCAAGTCGGGTGACTGTACAGGCTATGACAGATGTTCATCCTCACTTTTTTGATCAGTAAACCACTCTTCCACCAGTTTAGCCCTGTGTATCTGTGTGTTATCATCCTGATACATGGCGCCACCGTCAGCGTACAATGTTTTAACTATTAGGTGCACCTGGTCCTCCAGAATTATCCGATAGTCCTTGGCAGGGATACGCCCTTCAAGAACAATCAGCGCGCAGACAGACTGCCTCGCTATTACGGCCCAAACAATGACCGATCCATCTCCGTGATTCACTGTGGGCAATAAGCAGTCCGCATGGAACGCCTCTGAGGGAGGTTCCCACACGTATACTCTCCCGGTTGTGGGGAAAGACAGTGAAGACGATTCGTCGGAGGACAATACACACTCAAGGACAATGAAATTTGCGCACCTAGTAGGAAACATGCTACAACCGCGAAACTTTGAAAGCAGCTAGAGTGCGTGATGGTGATGGCACATAATCCACGATGATCCACGTGTGCGTGATGGCACATGATCCACGTTTGGTGCGATTGCGCATGACCGCACACCCTGTGGTGGCGCTACAAGCACGAACAGGCAGCCTTATAAACTGGCGTGTAGTCAGAGTCCCATGAATGCAAAAAGCACCGGTCGACGCAAGCAAGAGTACAGAGTGACAAGAATGCCGGGTAGACGCCAGAGGCATCTATTTACGCAACGTACGGACTTTGAGATAGGCCGGATCATCGAGCTGAGAATCGCAGGGTGGTCGGCGTGCCATATAGTCCACCACGTTGATCGTTCTGACCATACCGTCCGACTGTGTTGGGAGCAGTAGACACGGGACGGCACTGCCCCACAGCGGAGCGGCTCCGGACGGACCAGGAGGCCTACTAGGTAGAGAGGCTCGACGGATCGTTCACCATACACGAACGGATCCCAAGGAAACCCGGTGCACTATACAGGCAGATGTAACGACTCCTGTGTGACCACGAACCGTTTCCGGACGCCTCGCGGAAGCGAATCTGAAATCCCAGTGCCCCTTATGTGTGCTGCCATTAACACCCGAACTGGGCTCCTTGTGCAGTTTTGCCAAGCCAGAGCGACATGGAATCCCACAGACTGGCGAGGTGTGGTGTTTAGCGTGAGTGCCGCTTCGTTTTGGGGATAGATTACCATCGTGCCCCGGTGTGGAGGTCCTCGGGTCAGCGGAACAATCCCAACCTTACTATCGAGTGCCACACTTCCCCCGCCTATGGTATGGGGTGCCATTGCCTACGATAGCCGATTAGCTCTAGTAGTGGTACATGGATCATTAACGGGCCAGCGGTATGTGGATGTGATCCTACGGCCCTGTGTGCTCCCATTCCTGACCGGGATTCCAGGTGCGCTATACCAGCAGGATAATGCCCGCCCGCACAAGACTCTGGTTGCCCATGACTGCCTACGTCATGTCCAGACACTTCCATGGATGTCCCCTATCGAGCATGTGTGGGACCACTCTAAGCGCCAGCTGCCGCCGTGCCGGGCTATCCGGGATTTGGAGCACGTCGTCCAACACCTGTGCGTCAGTCTACCGCAGGAAAATATCAGGCGTCTGTTCGCCTCCATGCGGGACCGTATTGCATCATGTATCGCCGCACGAGTCGGTGTGACGTGCTATTGAACATAATCGGACTGCGTGCCACAGATCTCTCTGTAATCGTCCTGCAGCTCTGTTTCTCACATCATGTGTATTATTCATTTGTTTCATTACGTCCTTAAAATTTCAGTTCAATCCGTTGCTTCCTTCTTGGTGCGCAAATCTCATTGTCCGTGGGTGTATATTTTACGTTGTGCAACGTTCACGATTTGCGCTTCTGGCACCATTGCAATCGACGTTTGGCATTCACACTGAGGATCCAGGGTTTGGTGATAGCAACACGACCGTGAATGTTGACCCAGTGAAGCTCCCGACGAACAGTTTTTGATAGAAACAGGTGAGTCGCGTGCATGTTCAACACTGCAGTGAGTTGGGCAGCTGTGGTTTTATGTTTTTTGTTACAATCCGTGTTAGCACCCGGACGTCCTTGTCGGACAGCTTTTTCTTACCTCGACAGTTGCTTCTAATGGATGCGGTTCTTCCCTGTTGCTGTTATGCCGACATGACTCAGGGTATCGTGCCTCGCGATGCACCACAAAGACTTGCTGTCTTGGACACAGATGCACCGGCGAGACACGCACCAACAATCTGTCGTCTTTTAAACTCGATATGTCTCCCATTATGTTGTGTGGATCGAACTTTTTGACGTCCAGCTGTGCTACGGTTCTGCTAATGTAATCTTATATATATATATATATATACTATATACACTGAAGAGCAATTGAATTTGAGACATGTGGCGTTATGCGAATGTGGCGCTGTAGGCGGCCCTGTAAACGGAAACGACATGACGTATGCAGTGATTCGACAATATAAGGAGTGATGCAACGGAAATCAGTAAGAGTCGGACGCAGTATGGGTAAGACGATGGATCTAAGCGCATTTGATCGTGGAAAAATTGTTGGGGCCCGACGAATGGGTCACTCCGTCTCGGAAGTCGTGCAGGCACTGGGATTTTCACGAGGCACTGTGTCACGGGTGCACCGTGAGTACATTGAATCCGGTAAAACCATCCCTGCAAGGGCCAACTGCCTTGGACAACAGCGTGTGGATGAGTGGGGTCATCGTTGGCTAGCTCGCATTGTATCAGCGGATAGACGGGCCACAGTGCAAGAAATCACTCGGCAATTTAACGCTGGTGCACAAAAACGTGTAAGCAGCCAAACCATCCAGAGTCCGAATATGTCAAGAGGAAGGCATTTGAACGGTTGTGAAAAAATGGACGGCGATTGGAAACCTAAGAATGTATCTCGTGTGCTACATGTATGTACACCAAAATGTTCTTTCCTCTCGAGACTGGAAATAGTTCCGAATGGCAGCGAAGTATCCAATTGTCCAGGACAAGGCCTTCCAAGTGCCACAACTCCATCAGAGAAGCGATTCCTAGCTTTCACAACGAAGAGAAATAGAAGGCTGACTGCACAACAGATTGCCCGAAGGCATGCTGCATGCACAGGGCCACTGTATAACAAGGTTTACTGTGCGTACTAGGCTGCAAATGAGCGACCTTTACGCGAGGAAACCGATGCTTTGTGTTTCTCTCACTTCAAATGTTACGTGTGCACGTTTGAAGCGGTGTAGAGAGCATTGCAACTGAAGTCCCACCGACTGGGACCGAGTTTTCTTTACCAATGAATCTCGATTTTCCTTGGAGAGCGATTCTATACCTGAAAATATTTAGATTATATACAAATCTTACTAGAAGCATCCTAGAAAAACACAGGTGGAGGAATCATGGTTTGGGGTGGCATAATGTTAAATCGCTGCACAAACTTGCATGTTGTTCAGGGATGCTCACTAACTGGTCAGAAATACAGAGACGAGATCCTAGGATAATATGTGAAACATTTTAAAGGATCTGTCAGTGAAGAATTCCTCCTGATGGAAGATAATGCACAACCACATGGAGCGTAGAGCGTTTCTGACTACTTAGAAAGGGAGGATATCCAGAGAATGTAGGGGCCTGCCTACTCTTCGGATGTGAATCCAATTGAACATATGTGGGACGCTTAAGGACGCAAGATTTAGGGACTGCAGCTCCCTCTCAGGACCCCCAGGAGCTAGGAAGTATACTTATATTCTGTCAGGGGTGATCACACCCCTTATTGAATTTTCCCTTGATTTCCTAAATTTGTTTTCTCCACTTATGTCATATCTCTTTATTTTGGTCTATTTGTTCTTTTATGTGCAAAGTGTGTAACATTTAAAATTTGACGTATGTTCTATTTTAACTTTCATTTTTAGTTCTTTTCCCTATGTGAATTTCAGTTGTTCTCTTTTGCACTTTCCAAACTTAACGTGATATCTTCCCTCTCACATGAATGGAGGTTTGGCAACACCCTGAGGTCAGTACCTAAGTGACGTATACATGTGATAAGAACAAGACGAGAGATATAATGGCTGCAGAGTAGTTGTGAGAGGGGGGTTGATGGTGAACATTAATGCTCCTTTTGGATACGAGATTGCTTAATTGCCGTTTAAGTATTTTTCAAGGTTACGTGTTCTACTTTAATGACAGTGTTGTGTTTCGTAGTCAAGTGTTATTTCGGATATTAACTCACGTTACCGTTTTGTGTTGCATGGTTAATTCTTTATTTTGTCATAACGCATTTGTTTCATGCGTTATGACAAAATAAAGATTTTCATGCCTTCGTCTGGACAGCGACAGTTATGGCCATTTTTAACGACTATCCTTTAATTTTTCACTCCAGAGTATAGGGAATAACAGTGAATGAAATCGGTCATATATGCTGTTCTCTTTAAGACAAAATATCCCAAAAGCAAACTGCATATTAGTAACTCTCGTGTTATTAGGTCCGTAGTATTTAGTATCCGATTTATTAAAAGCTTTTTTCCATAAATTCCAAGAAATTTCAACTTCTTTTAACAACAGTATACGTCAAACTGTATTCAGTAGACGAAAATGGTTCAAATGAGTTTTTGTTAAACAGAAAAATATTAAATAGTCTCTGTGCGCTATTGAAAAGATTTATTGTCAAATTTGCCTTTCGACGACACAATCACTGATATAATACATCTTTTAAACAGTATTTATTTATAAATACTTAAAGAAAAGAGAAACCACAGCGGCGCATAATTCGCAGGCATCGAAATTCAGGTAAAGAAATCGCCCTATAATCAGTATCCGTGAATTTGATCCCGAACCGTAATTTCGTACGATTTATGGGTATGACCCAGCAGTCTAAAAAGATATGTAAAAAGAGTGCTTATTAAAAAAATAATCACCACTTTTAAATATCTTTCTGTTACTTTCAAGTGAATAAAGAGCATTTTTTTCAGCATTACACAGTTTCGTAGTTAGATCTGACAGTTCCATAGTTAGATTTCGTAGTATGTAGCTCTGTAATTAGGTGTGACAGTTCTATAGTTAGATTCCGTAGTACACTGAAGAGCAATTGAATTATAGATACCTGTCTAGTAACGTGTAGCACCACCTTTCGCCCTGATGACGGCGGCGATTCGTCTCGGCATGGACTCGACAAGACACCGGAAGCGTTGGGAAGCCATACGAATCCACGACCTCTGAACAAGCTCCCGCAGTACACGAAGATTTGATGGAGGTGGGTCAGAGCCTCGAGCATCTCTCTCGATAGCATTCCAGATGTGCTCGATGAGATTGAGGTCAGGTGACCTAGCTGGCCAAGGAAGCGAGGTCACGTCGGGGGAGTGTTCATCCAACCGTTCGGATACAATTCGGGAGCGATAGCACGGTGCATTGTTTTGTTGCATGATGAGGTTCCCAGTGGGATGTTGAAGACGCACAAATGGAAGCAAATGGTCGTCCTGGATATCCCGGTAACGTTGACCTGTGAGGGACGATGTCACACGTACTAGCGGTTTTGTTTCAGTCCACGTAAGCAGACACTAGAAGAGAATGCCACCCCCATCAGCTTGAAGAGTACCCTGCTGACAAGAAGGATCCATCGCTTCATGTGGTTTGCGCCGTACTCGTATCCTGCCATCCGCATGTACCAACGTGAATCTGGACTCATCAGTCTAGGCAACATTTTTTCACATGCCTAGAGTCCAGTGGCTATGTTCCCGCGCCCATGCTATTCTTTGCACCCTGTAATGTGCGGTCAGCAGCGATACCCTCGTGGGACCATGGCTTCTATACCCCATAGCGAGGAGATTGTTCTGGATGGTTTTGCTGCTTACACGTTTTTGTGCACCAGCGTTAAATTGCCGAGTGATTTCTTGCACTGTGGCCCGTCTATCCGCTGTTACAATGCGAGCTAGCCGACGATGACCCCGCACATCCACACGCTGTTGTCCACGGCAGTTGGCCCTTGCAGGGATGGTTTTACCGGATTCAATGTACTCACGGTGCACCCGTGACACAGTGGCTCGTGAAAATCCCAGTGCCTGCACTACTTTCGAGACGGAGTGACCCATTCGTCGGGCCCCGACAATTTTACCACGATCAAATGCGCTTAAATCCTCCGTCGTACCCATACTGCGTCCGACTCTTACTTATTCCCGTCGCATCACTCCTTACATTGTCAGGTCGCTGCATACGTCATGTCGTTTCCGTTTATAGAGCCGCCCACAGCGCCACATTGCATACCGTCAGCTGTCTCTAATTCAATTGCTCTTTAGTGTATATAACTCCGTGACTTTGCCTGACAGCTGCTTAGTTAGATTCTGTAGTACGTAGTCCTGTAATTAGATCATAGGTTTCCATAGTTAGATCCCGAAGTATGTAGCTCCATATTTTTTTATTGGAGTTTTAACGACCACCGTGAGCAACTCAATGGGCTATAAGCAGTCGCCCGTCCCTAATTTAGGGTCACTGGTTCCAGGGAAGGGAAAGATCCAGTGTCGTACGACAAACGCAACATCCATACCTCACCGGGTTTCGAAACCGGACCCCTTATGGACGAATGATCAGAGGCCATCGCTTAGACCACTGCGCCACCGGGGCGGCAGTTCCATAATCATACCTGATAGTTCCATAGTTAGATTTCGTAGTATATAGTTCCGTAATTAGATGTGACAGTTCCATAGTTAGATTCCGTAATATATAGTTCCGTAACTGCACCTGACATTTCCTTAGTTAGATTATGTAGTATGTAGTTCCGTAGTTAGACCAGGCAGTTCCATAGTTAGGTTTCGTAGCATGTAGTTCCGTAATTAGACCTGACGATTCCATAGTTAAATTTTGTAGAATGTAAATCCGTAGTTACACCTGACAGTTCCGTAGTTAGATTCTGTAGTATGTAGTTCCGTGGTTAGACCTGACAGTTCCATAGTTGGATTCCGTAGTATGTAGTTCTCGACTTTAGGAGAATTCGTTTAGTGGGTTAAATAACTACCCCGAATTATAACGTTTTTAGTGGCATGGCGTTGTTCCATTAATGTTACCAATTCTTAGAAATCTTATGACGTCACAATCTCGCGTTTGAGAATGTTGGCGCGCTGTCAAGCCATCTGCCTCATTATGTCACGAGTTGTGTGTGTATGTCCGTCCGCACGATAACTCGCGTAACAATCGTTTGATTTAGATGAAATTTTAGTATCTGGTAGGGGATCACCTGGGAAGGAACCCTATTTAAAGTGAACGAAATGGGGTCAAAGGTCAGGACATAAAAGCGGGATCCATTGCACTGCTCTTATGCGTCATAACTAACGTAAAAAAGGTTCGATTTCGATGAAATTTTAGTATGTGGTAGGGGACCATCTGGCGACAAACTCTGTTGAAAATGGGCGAAATGGGGTTAAAGGTCAGGACATAGAAGCGGAATCACTTCCATCGCCATTATGCGTCATAACTTACGTAAAAATGCTTCGATTTGGATGAAATGTTATTATGTTGTAGGGGCTTTCCTTGGGACAAATTATGTTGAAAATGGGTAAATTGGGGTCAAAGGTTAGGACACAGGAGCGGGATCTATTCCATAGCCCTTATGCATCATAACGTACGTAAAAATGCTTCGATTACGACAAAACTTTATCATGTTATTTCAGAGGTATACCGAACCGGTTCTGTTGAATATCATCGAAATGGGATCAAGGTCAGGGCACAGGACCGAGATTTATTCCACAGCCATTATTCTCATAACTTGAGTAATGATTTCTGGTATGTTGGAAAGCGCATTATAATCAATGCATTGCATGATTTTACAAACTTGTTGTTTTTGTTTTAAGCGACGTACTACCCTAATCGGCGCATAATCCACAAAGCCTAAGTTTATAACTTTTTCTGCAGTTAATCCGCGCATTACATGACAAAAACTTCGTGACTTCAGTGGCTTATATGAATCTTTCATTCTGTGTAATTCTTAATTTGAGACACTGTTTTGTTTCACCATTTTCATAAGATTAATTTCTGACACTAAGATATTATTTCCATCTTACAGAACTGTGTAAAGCATTCTTGTTTCTTTTAATTTAACTTCCCTTCAGTATTTGAAGAAGAGCATGAAAAGAATAAAATATATCTCATACCGAAAAAGGGTTTCCGGTTCTTTTTATCAAAAATTACCCCCTGAGAATATGAGGAGCAGTCCATGAAATTCTACCCTTTGAAAGGAAGAATATTAGTAACAAAAAAAAAAAAAGAAAGAAAGAAAAGACAAGATTTATTTCCAGGGCATCTTTTCCTTTCGTTTAGATTTCAAAAAGCGTAAGACACGGGCACACAAGCAGTTTGTGATTGACAGTCAATGCTCAACAGCACACCTGCACCTAGCGTCTCCTTATTAATACGGGTCCATAATGCTGCCTCAACTTGAGTCATCAAAGCAGGCTTTCAAAGAGAAACTTTCCCCATTCTTTAAATGTGTTTCGCATTTGAGAGACAGATATGAGCAAAGCAAAGCAATTTTTTTATGCTCGAAAGCCCATCTCCCCCTGCTGCTTTGAAAACTATTCTTTGAACTTTTCTGAGCTCTTGTCACTTATAAAACGTGGATGTCAGGTATGATGCTTCTTTGAAAAATTGAGCCTTATTTGTGGAAGTTTCCGCTATCTCAGTCCATTTTCGTAAATGGCAGCTCATCTCCATTGATAACTTTTTCGTTTAATACATGAAACTTTAATGTTGCATGAACAATCAGCGAGCAATGAACTCTTCGGGATTGCTTGTGTGCGGAAATGATTTAGAATTCACTCAGATGTGTTTTATAAAAACGTCTGAAGGTCATTTGTAGAAACATATTTTGAAAAATTCGCTTCTTCGACCGAAATGTTGTATCGTTCCTAGAAGGGTTTAAATCTTACAGTAAGTGGAACTAGACTTTGTGAGTTACTCCACGCAATACGGGCCTAGTAAAAATACATTTTTGTATTACTGTAGTATAAATACTTGTTAATTTTAATTGATATGTTTTTAGCACGTCTTTTGTAAAAAAAGATCGTGCTTATGTTACCGGTTTGTCCGTCTGTACCCACGATATCTCTGCAACTATTAGTCCGATTTGAAAAATTCTTTTTGCATTGGGAAGCTTGAAATATACGAATGATGATCCTTTATTTCGTTTTTTTTTTTTACGATGTACAATTTTGCCGCTAGAGGGCGTAAATGCAGATGTCGAATTCAAAAATACGTTTTATTCCACGTATTTGCTTCTAAACATCCGATTGAAAAAAATATTTTATCTTTCGATTCCATTTATGTCGAAAAGTATTTTAGATATAGTTACTTTTTCAAATTACGCGTAGATTTTGCGATAGGAAGCGTAAAATAAATTATTTTTTTTCCGATAACTCTTCTTCTAAAACTCCGATTTGAAAAAAAATTTCTTCAGCGGATACACCTCCTTAATTGAAAATCTTTTGCATATAATTTCAAATTTTTGGTAAATAATACTGTGGCCACCAGGGGCGTAAGTGTTCATTTTTGCTTCTGATGTATTTGTCATAAAATCTCAGCTTCTGAAATATCGATTGAAAAAATTCTTTCGTGGAATGATGCCACTCACATCGGTAAACCTTTTAGGAATATTTTCTTCTTAAAATATTCCACAGTTTCTCCGCCAGGGGACGTAGATGTATATCTTATTTTCGACAATATCTCTAATACTAGGATTCCGATTTGAAAAATTCCTCCTTTGTTGGATAGTGTTTTCAGTGTGACGTGTTTTTCATCTAATTTCAAAATTTTCAAGTAATTCATAGACTTTCCGCTTGGGGCGTAAAGGTAAACTGCTTTTTCTCCTATATCTCTGCTTCTAAATCTCCGATTTGAATTCTTTCTGTACCGGATACAGCTCCTGATGGGAAATCCTTTGCATATCATTTCTAATTTTTGTAAAAGATGGTTTGGTCACTAGGTGGTGTAAGTCTTAATTTCCGCCTCTGATGTATTTGCGGCAAAATCTGAGCTTCTAAAATTCTCGATTGGAAACAAAAAGTTGTTTGTCGACCGATACTACACATATCGATAAACCTTTTAGGAACATTTACTTTTTGAAATAATGCATGGTTTCTACGCCAGGGGGCGTAAATGTATGTCTTATTTTGTCAATATTTCTACGTCTAGGAGTCCGATTTGAAAAATTCCTTCTTTGTTGGATAGTGTTTCCGATGCGAAATGTTTTTCCTAAAAATTCAAAATTTTCAAGTAAATCATAGACTTTCCGCTAGGGGGCACAAAAGTAAATTGGGTTTTTCTGCGTTATTTCTGCTTCTAAAACTCCGATTTGAAAAATTCTTCCTGTATCGCATACATGACCTGATGGGAAATATTTTTCACTTAATTTCTAATGTTTGGTAAAGAATGGTTTGGCCAACAGGGGGCATACGTGTTAATTTCTGTATTGGGTATTTGTAGCAAAATCTGGGCTCCTGAAAACTCGACTAATTTTTTTTTTTTCTTTGACCGGTACAGCTCATATGGAAAAACCTTTAGAGAATACTTTCTTCCTAAAATAATGCATGGTTTTCCCACCAGGGGACGTAAAGTCACATCTTATTTTTGTAGATATCTCTGTTTCTAAGAGTCCGATTTGAAAATTTCTTCCTATGTTGGAGAGCATTTCCGGTGCAAAATGTTTCTCATATAAATTCATGTTTTTCTTAACGCACAAGTCTGCAACCAGAGGGCGTAAGCTCACGATTCCGTTATCTGAGGGATTAAAAACGCGATTGAAAAATTTCTTTCTTCCGTCAGATACTATTGTTTTCCATACCGGTTTCATTGACTTTGAATAGCTTTGATAAATTTAATTTGCGTCAGAACGGATTCAAAACGTGCTTTATTACACCCGAAAATTCGGTGTCATCTTTATTGATTTTTTTTTGTTTTCGGTCTGTTCTGAGCAAACAGAAGTCAAGACCTATTAGCATACCAATTTTTAGATCTGTAGGTCATTTTGAAGTGGCAGAACAATTTGTGGAAAGAAACACTCGCATTTCCCCACTCTGCTTTATATGTATAGATAGATATACACATTAGTCACAAAATTATGACCTCCACTCTCTACGGAAGTGGAAGAGTCTCACAGTCTCCTCCCTATCAGTGATGTTATGGACTGATGTACACAAACCGGCCACTCAATTAAAAACCATTATTCATCTGTACGAAAAGGTCACTTTGGTAGCACGATACGTGTCAAAATAAGTGGTCACCGGCCACCACTGTGATCTAGGCAACTATTTAAGACCGATGCTTGTCATTCCGAGAACATGGGGACGCGGGTGGCCAAGTGGGCAACGTTCGTGACTGCCACGGAAAGGACCTCAGGTTCGATCCCTGGAAGGTACGAACGCTCGATCCCTAAATATCCGCCGTGCGTCCGATGGGCACGTTAAGCCGTCGGACCCCGGGTACTGGCCCCCGGTAAAAAATAAGGGCGTTTTCCTCCCCTTTCTACTACTTTCCTATCGAGTACTTTAGCCCAAATCTCCTAGCTTCCTATTTGTAAGGGTTGTTTAAGACCTGGAGTCAGACACTCTCTTCCTAAAATCCTCTACATAGGATCATGATGATCATGATCAAGTAGTGTTGATCGCAATGGGAAAATCAAAAAAAAAATATTTTGGAGTGCGATAAATGGCTTATTGTGGGTGCCCGTCTAGCTAGAGTGCCGATTTTCACAACAGCAGAGCTGACTGTTTTCTCGAAAGGTAAATGTTAGATATCCTCGGGTCTTTAGTCAATAGAAAAATAACCCACGTTGCTTGTTTAGGAGACGAAACTGTGGTGCGGCAATAATCTACCAGGAACAAGATCGCCGTCTTCTCTGAAGACTTGTACGGAGAAAAGGACTTCTTGTGTGCAGCAACTGAGCGAAGCATTCAATGAAGGCCGATCCACATCTTAGCAAACTATGCGCAGGGAACTGAATAAGAGCGGTATTGGAAGTCGCATATCTATTTGGAAATCACTGATTCCTTCAAAGAACCGGAAAGTACATCTAAGTCTTGCTAAGAGCATCGTGACTGGACACAGGAAGACTTCAAAAAGGTCATGTGTTCCGACGAGCCGCGGTACACCTTATTCTGTAACAACGATAGGCGGAGAGTTTGGCGGAAGCTCTAAGAAGCAATGGACCCAGCTTTCCACTATAAACACAACTCAAGGTTTTGGAGGTGCTTTCATGGGGTGAGACACTTTCTGATGCTCCAAAGATTATCTGAACTTTGTTGCACATCACATCTATAAACAAACAAATACATCCCACTGGTACAGACATAAATGAAGCTGCTCTTTTCCTGTAACATAACCACAGAAATTTGAAAGTTTCATCTTCCTGGAACGGGAATCGAATCACCATTTCCCGATTTGCGTTCCAGTGTGATAACCATTACACCAACCAGGACAACGAATTCCGAACAACTGAAGCTTTAATCTGAAACGTCAGACTTTTTTATTTCAGTGCACTAGTCAAAAGAAACGTGTCTCATCGTAGTGTTAACTTAGAATACCAACAAATGAATATATACACTATATTGACAAAAGTCCCCGGACACCTAGAACAGAAACACAACATAGCATTTATTGACATACATTAGTACGGTTTCGGTCCACCTTTGGCCTTAATGCATGCACTAACACTTCGAGACATGCTTTCGACAAGGTTTTGGAACACAGCGATAGGTAGGCGCTTCCATTCAGAACATAATGCTGCTGCTTACTGTTGTTTATTAGTAGGCCTTGGTTCCAAACTTCGTATGCGGCGCTCTAATTCATTCCATAGATTCTCTATTTGATTAAGATCAGGGCTCTGTGCTAGCCAGTCCACACACGATACGGAATTATCGTCAAACTACGCCGTAAGAGTCCTTGCTTTATGGCTCAGTGCATTATCTTGCTATTACCAACAAGGCTCGGTTCCATAGTATTGCCACAGGGTTGGTAGGGCATAATTGTCCAGAATATCGTGGTGGATATGCTGGTTAACAGGTTTGTCCACGATAACCAATGGGCCGGTACCATACCACGAAAAACACCCCCACACGAGTACACTGCCAGCTTCAAACATGGCAGTAGGAACAGTACACTGTGGTAAATAGCGTTTCCTCGGCTGCCGCCATACCCACATAGGCCCATCAGACTTATGGATCGTGTATCTGGATTCATCAGTTCATAGGACCCGTTTCCATTGATCTACGGTCCGCGATAAATGTTCTTTACACCATTCTGAACGACGAGTAGCATTCCGAGTGGAGATGAAAGGTTTATGAGCCGCCGCACGACCACCGTAAACCATGGAATGAAGTTCTCTGCGAATGGTACGTGAGCATACCAAGGTTCCAGCATTGTTATTCACTTGTACACTGAGGTCTTTTGCAGTACTCCTTCGATTAGTTGTAACAACTCTCCTGAGGCTTCGACGTCTTCTCTCACTGATTTTCTTTGCTCTGCCGGTACGTTTTGTTGCTTTAGGCACGCCATGTGTCTTCCACTTAGTACATCCAAAACAGTTGGCTCGGGTTTGTTTAAACACCTCTCGGTTGCGCTTACGGACAACACACTAATATAATACCCAACAATCTTTCCTTTATCCAACTCAGTTCTCTCCCGCCGCAGCATTTTCACTCAACCTCACAGTGCGATATGTTCGCAGTCAGCTGCATGCTTGTTTTATACCGTTTGCAGCTGTACAGCTCATCTGACAACGCAGCGGATCCGTTCATTAGCTTTTGAAGGGGTGTCCGGTGACTTTTGTCAATATAGTGTATATCAAGTTGAAAACACATGGAATAATTAATACTGACGTAAATCAAGCTGTTCTTTCCATGTAACAAAAAATAAAAAAATAAAAAGAAATATGAACAATTTCGAAATTTCGAATTTTTCAAATTTCTATGATTATGTTACATGGAAAGAACAGCTTGATTTACGTCTGTATTAATTATCGCATGTGTTTTCAACTTGATAAATCACACTGGTATTTATCATTTTTTTCTTTTCATTTCCGTCTTTTGTAATTTCATTTGTACGAATAAATTTGAGACGCATAATTCGTAACTGTATGGCCTGTATTGTCTGTGGTTATATGAGTATCAATGGAATTATTTAATCAATTTTGATAAATATCTACGTCAGCTCAGTTGTTACATATCATACAATGCTTATACTCATAAGATCAAAGTGAAGATGAAAAATAGACTAAAACATCAGACCAAATGTGCGGTCCACGGAGTTATTTGCTTTCTGATATAGAGAAACGTGTAAGTCGTCCCAGTAGCGCAGTGGTCTAAGCGATGGCTCATTACAATTCGTCCGAGATGGGTCCGGGTTCGAATCTCGGTGAGGCATGGATGTTGTGTTTATCTTAGAGCACTGGCTCTCTCCCTTCTCTGAGACCAGGGGCCTTAAATTAGGGACGGGTGACTTCTTGTAACCCATTGAGTTGCTCACGGTGGTCGTAAAACCCCGATCGAAAAGAAAAAGTTAGTAAAATCGTGCAATGCATTGATTATGATACGCATTCCAACATAACAGAAATCGCGCGCAGGCAAACCCTCCTCCCTACCCTGACTATTGATTCGTTCAGTATACCTCCGCAGCGAAATACTAAAGTTTTGTCGCAATCGAAGCATTTTTCTCCAGTTATTACTCAAGTTATGAGGATAATGGCTGTGGAATAAATCTCGCTTCTGTGCTATGACCTAAGTCCGATTTTGATGATATTAAACAGAACCAGTTCAGCATACCTCTGGCACAACATGATAACGTTTTGTCGCAATCGAAGCACTTTTACGTAAGTTATGATGCATAAGGGCGATGGAATGGATTCCTCTGCTATGTCCTGAACTTTGACCCCATTTTGCCCATTTTCAATAGGTTTTGTCTCCAGGTTATTCCCTAACACATACCAAAATTTCATCGAAATCGAACCATTTTTACGTGAGTTATCGTGCGGACAGACAGACGGGCGTACAAAGCTACAGCATATGCGCTTCTTCAACCTGCGATTGGAAAGCCTAAAAGCGAAACGTGTCAAAGTGAGAAGTTCATCGCCAGATAACGGAAATTCATGGGAGAAATGTATAAATCAGCAAAATGTTGCTTAATGTTCTTCTCTTCGAAATGGAAAAATCAGTGAGCAGAAATACAAAAGCAGCCATGAAGGCTATTAAACGCTGTAGACATGTGGACGCTCGCTGAAAGTATTTCGGTCCTTTACTTGCCGCAAGACTTCGATTCTCATACTAGATGGCTTCGACGTTCGCCCAGGAAATTCTTTAGTTCATAAAGGAAATAAATGTTTGCTATTTTAGCGTTGGAGAACTGACGATTCATCGAGAAGATCAGAGTAACTCGTAGATGAAAAATAAGAAGACGATTGCTTAACTTAACGTAGCATTGGAACACCTCACAGAGGAGGAAAGACAAGAAGTCCAACTCTCGTGTTTAAAACAGCTCCCCAGTAATCGGACATGAAACTACGATAGCGTCTGTCACGTGATACGGTACTAGTGGCTATATAAGCAGCACCGCGGAAAGTGTTGTAATATAGGGCCGCGGGTGGCCAAGTGGGCAACGTTCGTGACTGCCACGGGAGGGGCCTCAGGTTCGATCCCAGGCAGGTACGAACGCTCGATCCACTAAATACCTGCCGTGCGTCTGATGGTACTGGCTCCCCGGTTCTAAATAAGGGCGTATTCCTCCCCCTTTCTACTTCGCTTCCGTGTCACTTTCCTATCAGGCGCTCTAGCCCAAATCTCCTAGTTTCCTATTTCTAAGGGTTGTTTAAGACCTAGTGTCAGACACTCCCTTCCTTAAATCCTCTACATATGATCATATGAGTTGTAAACTCTTGAAAAAAAGAGAAAAAAGGGGGCACTCGGTTACGTTTCGACGTTTTAATTCCATATCTGTCCACTGACGTGCTATTCTATTGAGATCTTCGGGGCCAAGTTTTTGCCTTCAGTCTCTGTGGAAGATTAACCTCTGAGTCTCCTGCTCTGTGTTAACACCTCATTAGAAGAGTTTCCGACTCATTTTGGAAACACTGCCTCATCGAGGCATGGTGGAATTTTGCCCACACACATTTGCATACGTGTATTCTGCCGTCAAACATGTAAATTTACCGAGCAACATATCTTTCGACTGGCTTCCTTCCTTGCATTCCTAAAATTTTTCCTAAGGTAGGAAAGAAAGCGTTTTGTGTCCAGTTTTCACGGAAATGTTTATCCTAACTGTTTGCAGTAGAACACGTTCCCATAATTTCAGCAGACCTTGTAGGAAACTCCTGCATATCAGCAATTTGACTTTTCATTCGCAAGTGTGCTCACATTGACCCAGTTAGTTTGCCGCAAATTTCTTCTTAGAAAAGCTGAACTTTCAGCATCCCTTTAAAGTTCTCACTCATGACAAAATTATTATTTCTGGGCCGAACACAAATTGCGGAATGTGCAGCATAAATGCTTCTAGATCTCTCGCATTGAAGGGTAAAAATGAAACAGTATTTTGGGATAGAGATATTATGTTGGACATCACAAATCGCGGTTTGCCGCCATTTCTAACAAATTAGTAAAATCATGCAATGCATTGATTATGATATGCTTTCCAACATACCCTAAATCATGCGCAGACACACCCTCCTCCCTACCCGGACAATTAATTTGTTCAGTATACCTCCGTAACAACATGCTAAAGTTTTGTCGCAATAGAAGCACTTTAGCTCAAGTTATGAGGATAATGGCTGTAGAATGAATCTCGCTCCTGTGCCCTGACCTTTGACCCCATTTCGATGATATTCAACAGAATCGTTTCAATGTACCTCCGGAACAACATGTTAAAGTTTTGTTGCAATCGAAGCATTTTTACGTAAGTTATGATGCATAAGGGCGATGGAATGGATCCCGCTCCTATGTCTTGGCCTTTGCTCCTATTTCGTCCATTTTTCAATAGGGTTCGTCCCCAGTTTTCCCCTACCACATACCAAATTTTCATCGAAATCGAACCATTTTTACGCGAGTTATCGTGCGGACAGACAGACAGACGGACAAAGATGGAGCCTATACGCTTCTTCAACCTACGGTTGGAAAGCGTAAAAGAGAAAAAACATGCGTATCTCGGTTTTGCGATTTTAGTTGTTTTTTTGTCGCTGTCACATTAGTCAAATAACCACATTAATTAAGTTTCCTTGGCATTAAAATCGAGCCATTGCTCTCAAGTAGAGCACAGGCCTTAATTTGAAACGCCCGGCCCGTCCCGTTTCAGAAATTCATCCCACTTTCTCCGTCACTTGTTGGAAATAACGCTCTGCCTCTGGAGAATTAGAGCTGTTCTGCCTCAGTGTTAAACGGAACGAACAGAGACGTACCATTTCTACCACAGACGAGGTACGGACCTGATCACGTATTTTTTACGCTTTCCAACCGTAGGTTGAAGAAGCGTATATGCTCCAGCTCTGTCCGTCTGTCTGTCTGCACGATAACTCGCGTAAATATGGTTTGATTTCAATGAAATTTTAGTATGAGGCAGGGGACCCCCTGGGGACAAACCCTATTGAAAATGGCTGAGGTGGGGTTAAAGGTCAGCACATAGGCACATAGGAGCGGGATGCATTTCATTGCCTTTATGCGTCATAACTTGCGTAAATATGGTTCGATTTCGATGAAAGTTGAGCATGTCGTAGGGGACCACCTAGGGACGAACCCCATTGAAAATGGACGAAAAGGGGGCAAGGGTCAGGACATAGGATAGGAATCCATTCCATCGCCCTTATCCCATACTATTAAAGGAGCAATTCTTGTATGTATATAAATTTTATTTTGAAAACAGCTCTAAGGATTTTGATTAAAGTCGTTAGCCTACCGTTTTATGGTACTAGAAATCGATTTAGCTTGATCTTGACTTTAGGAAAATTCGTTTAGTTTGTTCAATCACCACCCCGAATTACCACGTTTTTAGTGTCATGGCGTCGTCCCATTAAATATTGGCGCGCGGTCACGCCATTTGTCTCATTACGTTACGCGTTGTGTGTGGATCCTATTAAAGTTTTATAACGTCACACTTTTGTGAGCAGATGGTCGCGATTCTCATCTGCCTCATTACGTCACGCGTCGTGTGCGCATGCCCGTCCGCACGATAACTCGCGTAAAAATTGCTCGATTTCTTTGACATTTTAGTATGTGGTAGAGGAACACCTGGGAAGGAACCCTATTGAAAGTGAACGAAATGGGGTCAAAGGTCAGGACATCGGAGCGGGATCCATTGCACTGCTCTTATGCGTCATAACTAATTAAAAAAGGTTCGATTTCGATGAAATTTTAGTATGTGGTATGGGACCACCTTGGGACAACCCCTATTGAAAAAGGGAGAAATGGGGTCAAAGGTCAGGACATAGGAACAGAATCACTTCCATCGCTATTATGCGTCATAACTTACGTAAAAATGCTTCGATTTGGATGAAATGTTAGTGTGTTGTATGGGCCTGCCTGTGGACAAATCCTATTGAAAATGGGCGAAATGAGGTCAAAGGTTAGGATACCGGAACGGGATCTATTCCATAGCCCTTATGCATCATGACTTACGTAAAAATGCTTCGATTGCGACAAAACTTTATTATGTTATTTCGGAGGTATACTGAACCGGTTCTATTGAATATCATCGAAATGGAATCAAAGGTCAGGGCACAGGACTGAGATTTATTCCACAGTCATTATCTTCATAACTTGAGTAATGATTTCTGGTATGTCGGAAAGCGTATCATAATCAATGCATTGCATGATTTTACTAACTTGTTGTTATAAATGTAAACACATATCCTCTATCGCACTTAACTGCGCAAGGCATCATTGATCCCTCAATAGTTGAAACTTTGTAATCGCCGTTGTAGTACCGAATCGTGCAAGAAGCTCCGTTATATAAATATTACTTATGTAAATATTTCTCCGAAAAGGAAAAAAAAAGCCGCTAGTTTACGCTTTCCAACCGTAGGTTGCAGAAGCGTATATGCTCCAGCTTTGTCCATCTGTCCGTCCGTCTGTTCTTCCGTCTGTCTGTCTGTCCTCACGATAACTCATGTAAAAATGGTTCGATTTCGATGAAATTTTAGCATGTGGTAGGGGACCACCTGGGGACGAACCCTATTGAAAATGAGACAAATAGGGTCAAAGATCACGACATAGGAGCGGGATGCATTCCATTGCCCTTATGCGTCATAACGTGCGTAAATATGATTCGATTTCGTTGACATTTTAGTATGTTCTAGAGGACCACTTGGGGACGAAACCTGTTGAAAATGGGTGAAGTGTAGTCAAAGGTCAGGACATAGGAGCGGGATGCATTCCATCACATCTTATTAAAGGAGCAATTCTTGTATATCTGCAAAAAAATTTTTGAAAACGGCGCTAAGGATTTTAATGAAAGTGGTTAACCTACCGTTTTCTGGTACTAGAAATCGATTTAGCTTTATCTCGACTTCGGAAAAATTCGTTTAGTGGTTTCAATAACCACCCCGAGTTACCACGTTTTTACTGTCATGGCGTCGTCCTTGATGTTTCCCATTCTTAGAAATCTTATGACGTCACACTCTTGTGATCAACCCGCGATTGAGATGTTGGCGCGCGGTCACGCCATCTACCTCATTACGTCACGCGTTGTTTGTGGATCGTATTAAAGTTTTGTGACGTCATGCTCTTGCGACAATCTGCCTCATTACGTCACACGTTGTGTGTGTATGTCCGTCCGCACGACAACTCGCGTAAAAATCGTTCGATTCCTTTGACATTTTAGTATGTGGTAGGGGAACACCCAGGAAGGAATCATATTGAAAGTGAACAAAAGCGGGTCCAAGGTAAGGACATAGGAGCGGGATGCATTCCACTACTCTTATGCGTCATAACTAACGTAAAAATGCTTCGATTTGAATGAAATGTGACTATATTTTAGACGCATGACCGGGGACAAATCCTTTTGAAAATGGTCGGAATGGGGTCAGAGGTTACGACACAGGGGCGGGATATATTCCATAGCCCTTATGCATCATAACGTACGTAAAAATGCTTCGATTGCGACAAAACGTTATCGTGTTATTTCGTAGGTATAACTGAACTGGTTCTGTTGAATATCATCGAAATGGGATTAAAGGTCAGGGCACAGGACCGGGATTTATTCCACAGCCATTATCCTCATAACTTGAGTAATGATTTCTGGTATGTTGGAAAGCGTATCATAATTAATGCATTGCATGATTTTACTAACTTGTAAGTTTCTAATTTTTCTTGCGTAAACTTCGCTCGGGAACGGTTATCAGGTGTATGACATCGAAATATCCTGACTAATGTGAAATCCCAACGATTGTGACATTTTATGCGAAATCTCTATTGGAGACAAGCTGACGGCTGCCGTAGTTCTCGGTATAAGTGATCAATAATGAGTTTCTTTTCCAAATATAAATTTAAAAAAAAATCCCTGAGTCATACAGAATTCCGTATTAAACGGGTTGCCAAGGACTTTGGTTTGAAAAGGTTTAAAGTTAACGAAGTGAAAGCGGAATTTGATTTCAACTTTGAAAGAAATAAACTGACCCGTTTCAGGCACACTGTTTAATAAATATAAACCGCCCATTTCAGATGCGTTGTTTAATTGCGGTTGAAATTGAAGACTTACCTGGCTATTCAATTTCAACTGTAATTAATCAACTCATTCGGAGGTGGATGTGTTTCCATGTCTTTCGTTTCGCTGAGTGATCTTCGTCATCTGATTACGAGGCTTGTACCGAAAGTGATGCAAAAGTGGGCATATCGTTTCATTAAATGACAGAGGTCGTTCAAATTGCACGTGTTGGTAGAGTAACTCTTTCTCTATACAAAGGTGCTACTCAGTATAGCCTCCATCACAAGCGATGCATTTGCACTGTCGTTTAACCCAACTCTCGAATCCTCTTTGAAAAAATTCAGTTGAGGACTGTTGCACCCACTTCTTCCTTTTTCTCTTTGATTGGAAGTTTTACTACCACATTGAGCAACTCAATGGGCTATAAGCATTCGCCCGTCCCTAATTTATGGTCACTGGTTCCAGGGAAGGGAGGAGCCAGTGCCGTAAGACAAACACGACATCCATGCCTCGCCGGGATTCGAACCCGGACCCCGTTTCGACCCCGAACCCGGACCACGAATGATCAGAGGCCATCGCTTAGACCACTGCGCCACCGGGGCGGCCACCCACTTCTTCACAGCCACTTTCACCTCGTCTGTGCTATCAGATCCTTGTCCTCGGAGACTGTTCTTCATTGGACAGAACAGGTGGAGCTCGGATGGCGCCAGATCTGGGCTCTATGGTGAATGGGGGACCACCGACCAGCCTAATTTGCTGATCTTCTGATTTGTTACCAAAGATGTGTGTGGTCTCGGCTTGTCACGATGAGTGTGGATCCTTTTCAGATTCTTGTTCAGTCTCTTTATCCTTATGGCTTCTTTAAGCTTCTTCAGTGTCTCAATGTTACGGCCACGTTCCAGAAATTCAAGGAGAATGACACCCCTGTCATCCACAAAACAGTCACCATGACTTTCTGTGCCGATTGCTGCCTCTTGAACTTCATAAGCTTTGGTGAAGAGGTGTGACGACATTTCATGGATTGATTCTTCGTTTCCGGATCGTGAAGATACGTCCACGTTTCATTCCTTTTCACCAGATTAGAAAAAGAACTTGTCTTTATTGGCTCCAAACGCTTCCTGCAGATCAAAGCAGACTTCAACCCTTCTCTCTTCTAAATCGGGTGTCAACTGCCGAGGGTACCCAGTTTGCACACACTTTCCGATACCCTAAGTCTTCCACCATCTTCTGTATGGCATTGTGACCACAATCCAGTGGTGCAACAAGCTCACGGATCGTGACTCGTCTCTGCCCGCGAATCAGTTCATCCACTCGCTGACGATTCGTGTCAGTGGTCGCAGATGATGGTCTCCCACTGCGTGGTTAGTCTTTCAATGCTGGTTTTCCCTTTTTTAAAACTTCTTCATCCATCTGTGTCTTGTCAATTGTGTCATCTCCATAAACATTCTGTAGCCTACTCTGGATGTCGGACAGCCTGCACCCTTCCTTTGTCAAAATATCAACGATGGCACGTTGTTTCTGCTTGGAATCCATTATTTATCTGCAATGAATAAGAAAGCTTTAGAAGAAGAGTTATTCTACCAACATGTGCAATATGGACGACCTTTCTCAGTTAATAAAAAAAGTTGTACCGAAAGTAATGGAAAAGTGGGCATAACACTCGTATTAAACAAATTAGTCTTCTATTTGTAAGTCGAAACGTTTTTCTTTTATCAAGAAGCAAGATGGTTAAACTTTTCATTTATAGGCCTGGCCCGATGCCGAAATTTTTCACTTAATTGATTGCAAGAAAACCCTGACCCGATTGTTGGTTCGGATCGTGCAGACCTCAACTGCCGCCCCGGTGGCGCAGTGGTCTCGTCCGAAAGGGGCCCGGGTGCGAATCCCGGTGAGGCATGGATGTTGTTCTTCTCTTACGGCACTGGCCTCTCCCTTCCCTCGAGCCAGTGACCCAAAATTAGGGACGGGCGACTGCTTATAGCCCATTGAGTTGCTCACGGTGGTCGTTAAACCTCTAATAATAAAAAAAAAAAAAGAACAAAAAAAAAGGACCTCAACTCGGTGGTACTTAATGAGCTACTTCCAACACAGTGTCAGAAATAATAGAAACGTTTATATTATATCACAAACAATACAATACAGTTAATGTTTTGATGCGTGCTTGTAGGTGTTATTTTCATGTGGTTACTATTTCATAAAACTAAGTCATCAAAAAATCCCATACATTCTTTTCAAAATAACTACGAACCTAATGATGTCATATTTCACTATCTTACCATAAATTCGTTTTATACTCCTTCACTGAAGCCAAGAACACTTCCTTGAGAAAAGAATGAATCTCGTATCATCTTAACACAAAAAAGAAAGAAAAAAAAAACGACAACTGCAAAGAAAGTCATAAAATCACTTTATCTTCAAAGGAAATCATTGATATCTTCAACCAAAGCAAAAATTCCGCAAAATCTCTTGATTTGCCAGTTGATGCTGAGGCAGTTCTTTCCCTCCCAATTCCTCCTTTTGATCAGTCGTCAGCCAGAAGGCAAGATTGTATTTTCCTTCCTGTTTTTTTTCCCGTACTTCTGGTAACAACTCCTTCCACCACCAACAAACGGTCCTCCCTCTCTCTGGAACAATTGATTTTACGACTTCAAGAGGGCTGAGGCACGCACACCTTACAGCATATCGAGCACACTTTTCCCTATAAATCGTTTCGTAGCCGCGTGATTGTAAGAAGCGCCTGCATAAAGTTCATATCTGAAGATCGTGCTCTTTTAGCGCAAACACTGCCTGAAAAGGATCATGAGGCCTCCAAGTTTTGAAGACAATTGCGTCTGCTTTTATAACTTCAAGTCCAACTTTCCCGAAACAAATAAAAAGATCACGCAAGTTGTATGACAAACTTATCCAATTTTCCGAACATGAAACTGTCTATGCAAGATAACAAAAAAGAAAATTAGGTATACCGTATTTACTCGAATCTAACGCGCACCTTACTTCTCATCTATGAAAATGCGTATTTTTCTTAATACTCTTATACTAAGATGCAAGAAAATTTGAAAGAAATACAAACTTGTGAAATCTACGAAATATGGCAATTCTTGAATTTATTTAATTCCACATTATTCCAAATTATGCATTACTCACAGACATCTGTGCATATACATCTTCAGATGTTTCACTGCACGAACCTTCATTGCTGCTGTTGGCTGTGGTTTTACTGCTGGATTGTTAGAAGATAGCGTCGTCTTCAGTGCCATCAATCGCATAGGAAATGCCGCACTTCAGAAAAGACCACTTAACTAAGTCATTAGGAATAAACTCGCAGGCATCTACAATCCACTGTGCTACTACAATAGTGAAGGTTTTTTAACACGTCCAGGTTTTGTCAGTTCTGTGTCTCTCGATGAAAGCCATGTATTATAGCGTGATCGAATTGCTGCTTTAAAAGGCCTATTTATGCAGACATCAAGGGCCTGAATTTGGGAAGTTATTTCTCCGGGCACAACAACTAGATCAGTACTGTTTTCAACAATGCTGGTTTTCACCGAGTTGGTTACATGCCCCTTGAATAAATCCAATACAAGCATGGACCGCAGTCGCCCCCCACTTGGTCGTCGAAGCCACAGTTTTTGAAGCCAGTCCTTTACAAGTTCTTCAGTCATCTAGCCATTTTCTTGAACTCTGACATGAATTTTCTGAGGAAAAGTCTCCTTATTCGGAAATGCTTTCTCTTGAAAATAACATACGGTGGTAGCTTGTTCCCAACAGCGGTAATGGAAAGCATGACCGTCATTCTGAGCTTCTCGCTTACTGTTGTTAGAACTTTAACTTGCTTTGCATCAATAATTTATGCAGTGTAATCTGATGGCATATCAAAATACAATGCTGTTTGGTCAGCATTCCCAATCTGGCTTAAAACATGGAGCCCTTGCTTTCTTACTGATATGACGTACTTGAGAGAACTGTATAGCTTTTCTTCAAAGTCAGATGCCATTCTCTGACATATTAAAGTACGCCGCCTCAGATAAAATCCTTTTCTTTTCATGAAACGGCAAATGCATCCTCTTGAAGCAGTGAATCCAAGTTCAGGATGAATTTCTGGTGCTTTTTCCTGCAGAATTTCTACATTAACAGGAAACCTGATGCACGCTGCTGCTTCACGAAATGATCTAGACGATCGTCAATATCGGGGAAATCTAGCCGTCTTAGATCCCTAGAACGTCTTTCTTGCTTTGGAGCACTGATTCAACTTTTCCTTTTGCTTTCTCCAAAGCCTTATATTCACTTCTGAAACTCCATGCTCCCTAAAACAAGCGCGATTGCCCTTTTTCTCTGCATAGGCGACCACCTGCAGTTTAAACTTGGCTGGATAATGCTGCCGTTTAGAATACATCTCTGGACAGTATACTCCACGTTCAAGTAACAAAATGCAGTGTTTCTTTCAGAGAACAATACTATGAGGCAAGCGACTGTCTGTATTTTATACCTTCCGTCGAAGTTTCTCCACGAATGTAGAAGAATGGGGAAAGTTGGATATTGTCGGTGACAATAGCAACAATTAGACGCTCAGAGAAAATTCTATCCACTGGCGTGCCGCAACGACGTCCTAGGCAGTCAGGAATTTGCGAGACTCCCGATGTTGGCATTTGTCACCGATTCTAACGTGCACCTGGATAAACAGGTTCGATTTTGGAGGAAAAAGGTACGCGTTAGATTAGAGTAAATATGGTATATATATATAAATATCATCATCATTGTCAACCATTCTCAGTCCACTGCTGGACGAAGGTCTCCCCACGTTTCCTCCACAACGGTCTCTCTTGTGCCAGTCTCCTCCATGTCACCCCTGCATACTTTCGAATTTCATCCACCCATCTCCCATGTGGTCTTCTTCTGGGTCTTTTCCTGTCCCTTGGAATCCAATCTAAAATGTCGGCTGTCCATCGATGATCTGTTCTTCTGGCAGTATGTCCAGCCCATTGCCATTTCAAGGATTTAACTCTGATCATGATGTCTTCCACTCTTGTCATTTTTCGAATCCACGAGTTCCTCTTCTTATCTCTCCTTGAGTCGTCTGCAGCCTTTGTATGTCTCTTTTAGTTAAGGTCCACGTTTCTGCACCATACGTAAGCACTGGAAGGATGCATTGATCAAACACTTTTCTTTTAAGACATAATGGCATATTGCTCTTGAAAATTATGCTGTTTCTTCCAAGAGCTCTCCAGGCAAGTTTTGTACGCCGATTAATTTCTTCATCAATGTGACCCTCACTTGATATCTGCTGTCCAAGATAAACGTACGTGCCTGTTCTGTTATCTCCAGCTTTTCTCCATCAATCGATAAATCTTCATTTCTTGTAAAAGCATGGAACATCACTTTTGCCTTCTGAAAGTTCATTTTTAATCCCACTTCTTTACTCTTGTCAGCAAGTTCTTGGATCATACTCTGCAGCTCTGATGGGGTAGTTGCAAAAATGACTATGTCATCCGCAAAACGAAGGTGGGTTAGATAATCTCCATTAATCTTTATCGCTTTGTTTTCCCAGTTCAGTGACTGAAAGACATTTTCCAATGTGGTATTAAAGAGCTTCTGAGATATGGTGTCACCTTGTCTCACACCTTTTCCAATTTTTATGTGTGTTGTATTTTCAAACAGCCGAATCTTTGCACTTGCATTTTCATAGATGTTATTAATAATATTAATGTACGCATCTTCAATACCGCAGGATTTCAGAGCCATTGTAACTGCTGATTGTTTCACCGAATCAAAGGCTTTTTCATAATCGATAAAAGCCATGTACAATGGAAGTTCATATTCCCTCGCTCTTTCAATTAGTTCTCTCAGTATGTGGATATGATCTATTGTGCTGTAGCCACTCCTGAATCCAGCTTGTTCTCTCGGTTGAGCCATGTCCAGTGTCACTTGTAAGCGGTGTGAAAGAACTTTAGTGAAGATTTTATAAATCACTGATAGGAGGCTGATACGTCTGTAGTTCCCGAGATCCTCAATGTCACCTTTTTTTATGTAGTAAGATCATTGTAGCATTGTTCCAATCCTCAGGAATCTTCCCTTCATTAAGGCATCGAGTGAAAATTTGTTTCGATTTCTCCACTTCCTTCTTATATGATGTCTACAGTAATTCCATCTTCTCCTGGAGCTGTTCCCCGCTTCATGTTCTTGATTGCATGTGCAACTTCTGCTGGGAGGACTGGAAGAACTTTGGTGCTGGTACCTTTCATGATGTCTGGAGTACATATATATATATATATATATATATATATATATATATATATATATATACTTAAGAGCAAAACTGAAGACTAAGGAAAAAATTTTAGAATTTAAAACGAAGGGTGCAAAATAACCTGAAAATCAAAACGCGCAACGCAGCAGTTTTGAAAATTCAGAATTCACATTCTATAAAGAAGATACCTAAGCAAAAAAAAAAAAAAAAAAAAGATACCTAAGCAAAAAAATACAGATATAATTTGGACTCACACCTAGTACAACATAGAAAAGGTTATGTATCTACCTGTGTGAGTAAAAGGAGAAAAGATAAAAAAATAAAATAAAACAACTGAATGTAGAAGGTGTCGAGAATACTGAGCCTTGGCTTTATCAAGGACCAGCAAAAACTCTGCATAGAAATAAGCAGTCCAAGAAAAGACCAAACTCGAGTATAAACTACACTCCAAAAAGCTGCATCCAAAACATACTAAAAAGAAAAATTAGAAAAAAAAAAAAAAAAAAAAAAAAAAAACCTTAAGTAAAAAAAATAGTAATAAATAAAATAAAAAAAAAATAATAATAATAATAATAAAACATTTCAACTAGAATTTGCGCATGAGCTGCTAAATAATAAATTGAAATTAGTTACTTAAGAGCAAAACTGAAGACTAAGGAAAAAATTTTAGAATTTAAAACGAAGGGTGCAAAATAACCTGAAAATCAAAACGCGCAACGCAGCAGTTTTGAAAATTCAGAATTCACATTCTATAAAGAAGATACCTAAGCAAAAAACACACACACACACACACACACACACACACACACACACACACACACTCACTGCTCTCCTGTTAATATACGAACGACTGCACGTCTAAAAAATATATTTATTTAAATAAAACGTAATATTGTGTGCTGAATTCTATGTATCTAATGACGGCCTTAAGCCTTCCTGAAATACTCTCCACCGGTTTATTTTTAATGTCCGCAGATATGCTCTGCCATTCGGTCTTCAAAGTAGTGACCAGTTCAGCTTCGTTGATTGATATCTTCTTCCATGGACCAGACGATCCAACTGTCCCCAGAGATTCTCGTTGGGTTCACGACAGGAATTTGAGCTCACAAGTCGAATTTTAGAATACCCATGTCCTCAAACTAATCTGTAACAGCTGGAACAGATTAGTTTGAGGGCATGGGCATCCTCACTTGTCCTTCATATTGAGGCTTTCCCCACAGTGCCGCTATAACTTCGGTAATCCATAATTGTCCAGAATGTTAAGATAGAGCTCTGAACTCATGGTTTGTCCGAAACAATTAAGGTATTCCGAAATAAGCTATCAAACATGTGTTTGTCCACTGACGTCATCAATGTACACGTCGCGCCATCTATTGGCATGTCTCAACATTACCTAAGGAAAGATTATTTATTTTTAATAGAAGTATGGCTAAATTTCAGCAAATGTTTAGTATATCATACTACAATTTAAAGTTAGTTTCATCGATGTGTAAATTTTCAACCTTCGGAAAATATTAATTGAAAAGAAAATGTCTACAGAAATTTTTACAATGGAAAAAATAACATAGAGCTTTTAGGTAGAACCAAGCAGGACCATGAAAAAATGCATCATACCATCAAACTGACTCCAACAAATTTCATTGTCAAGACGACAGTCCTGAAGTTGTCTTCTTTATTCCGGTATCCGCCACACCCAGAAACAACCGTCAGAATTATAAAATGTGTACCGTGACTTGTCAGGCGAAAGCACAGTTTTCTGTTGTTTTACATAGTCCAAGATTGACGTTCTTTACACCCGGATAATCGGCATACGGCATTAGCTGACGTAAACAGTTCCTTATCTATAGATGCTCGGCCGTGGTAACTTACACTGACGGAAAAAATTCCAAAACCAAGAAGATGTTGTGTTATAAAAACGACAGTTGGTAGGCGGTGAGAGTACATCTGTAAGATGACGTCTATGCAAATTTCGCGCTCGGCTCATACGTGTGGCGCTAGTAGCGCCCTCGGAACATGCAAAGCAGGTTTGCTGTAAATACGCGCTGTAACGTTCGTGAGCGTTAGTTATCGTTGAGATTCGACGTAGTGTGTTGATGCTAGTCAAGAATGCCTTTAAGAAGACGAAGAAGCCATTATCAACAGCTCACGGAGTTTGAACGAGGTCGTGTAATAGGGCTACGAGAAGGTGGATTTTCTTTCCGCAATATTGCAGAACGACTTGGCAGGAATGTAGTCACTGTGTATGATTGTTGGCAGCGGTGGTCAAGGGAAGATACTGCCTCAAGAAGACCGGGTTCCGGCCGGCCACGTGGTACTACTGAGAGGGAAGACCGCCGTGTACGGCGTATGGCCGTGGCGCATCGAACCGCGTCTGCGGCAGCAATTCGAGCTGCAGTTGCCACCACAGTGACACAACGAACTGTTACAAATCGGTTACTTGAAGGACAGCTCCGAGCCAGACGCCCTGTAGCGTGCATTCCACTTACTGTAAACCACTGCCGTTTGCGACGTCAGTGATGTCAAGCTAGAGCTCATTGGAGGACGGAGTGGATATCTGCTGTGTTTTCTGGGGAAAGCCGGTTCTGCCTTAGTGCCAGTGATGGCTGTGTGTTGGTTAGAAGGAGGTCAGGTGAGCGCCTGCAACCAACCTGTCTGCGGCCGAGACACACTGGACCTACACCTGGAGTTATGGTCTGGGGAGTAATTTTCTTTGACAGCAGGAGCACTCTCGTGGTTATCCCACGCACCCTGACGGCACAGTTGTACGTCGGCCTGGTGATTCAACCTGTTGTGCTGCCATTCATGAACATCATTCCAGGGAATGTTTTCCAACAGGATAACGCTCGCCCGCATACCGCTGTTGTAACCCAACATGCTCTACAGAGTGTCGACATGTTGCCGTGGCCTGCTAGATCACCAGATCTTTCACCAATCGAGCACGTATGGGACATCATTGGACGACAACTCCAGCGTCACCCCCAACCAGCATTAACTGTCCCTGTATTGACCGACCAAGTGCAACAGGCATGGAACTCCATCCCACAAACTCACATCCAGCACCTGTACGACACAATGCATGAACGTTTGCATGCTTGCATTCAACATTCTGGCGGTTACACCAGTTATTAATGTACCAGAATTTCACATTTAAAATGGCTCTTCTCGCGCTTACATAAAGCTGGGATCTTGAAACTTTAATCGATTAAATATGTTACCTATACAAATGTATTGCCGCCATTTCATTCCTCTACAACTATTTTTTCGTGGTGTTGGGATTTTTTTTTGTCAGTGTATATGGTGCAGGGTTCTGCGCACTGTACTGGTGCTAGCATCAGTCCCAATATTTTGGCATAGAGCTTCAGTGATATTAAACAATGTTGATTTTCATTCTGAATGGCCAATGCTTTGCGGAGCTCTACTGTAACGGTCTATTAGCCTCGGAGATTTTCAGGGTCTTTTTTTGGCAGACCTCGCTCCAGTCTCTTCTACCACTTACACACCACATAACCAGACGTAAACTTACGTATCTTCAGTGCTCCTGAAATATCCCGTACGGACTGCCGTTCTCTACTGTCAATCGCGCTGGTAATCAGTTAACTCTGTTTATCGAGCCATCTTGCTTTTACATTCGTGCTACTATCTCAACATAACTTTTGAAGCATACAAGGTCTCATGAATTAGTATCCAACATAGGGGCAGGAAAAAGAAACTAAGTAACCTATTGTGTTGATGTCGTATTTCCCTTCAAAGTGGGTATCTTCCGACACCACAAAAATTCATAATGACACTTTTAAAGTCCTTTTTAGGGATCGGCATTAGGTACTGCTTCACGTTCTTCTTGACCTTCTATGTATCTACAAATCTTCTCCCCAAGACATTTTCAACTTCGAGAAGAATCAGAATTTGCAAGAAGCCATATATAAAGAGTATGGAGCTGCCTCACTTGCTGGATCCGGTGCTTGGATAAAAGGACCTGAATGAGGTTAGTCGAATTGGCAGGTGTATGTTCATTGCAATCTGCCAGTCACTTTGCTGCTATAGGAAAAAAACTAAGCAAGTCTCGTACATCGATTTGTTGAATTATACACATACATCATATCATATCCATTAAGCTCTTCCTTGAGATTCAGAGGTTAGCATCTCAAACAAAACCCATCTGTCAGATTAAAGTTTGAAACTGATGGTGCTCGATTTTACTTAGAGTTGAAGTAACAAACGTCTCCCTTTGCAGCAATCTCCGCACAAAACTCGAGCTTCACTGACATCCGTTATACATCTCACACAAGACATTTTGTACTTCAAACTCATATTTTTTTCATGAATACATTTCTGAATCTGGTCCTTTCATGAGAACCTTGGTCTTCCTCCACCGTTAGTCCCTGCCACTTGGGCTATAAAAATTCTCTTAGTAAGCATCTCATCACTCATTCTTTCAGCACGCCAAAACCACCTAAGAATATTTCTCTCCATATTACTAACAACATTATGTATCACATTACACATCTGCATCAAATCTTTGTTCCTCAAATGACCAGAGCGCATCTTGCCACAAACCTCCCGCATGGGTAACGCATCTCTCCAGCACACAAACAACTCCCATGTCTCTTTTACAGTACCAGGATTTCAATACAGTACAGCAGAGTAGAAACAGTTGCACTTTCCTACATAACCATTGGCACCTTTCCGAGAACTAGTCGTGTCGAATTCTCCTAATGCAACTACCATTGGTCTGGTCTAGGCGCCAGACCAATGGTGCACCTATAAGTACGAGAGGTAATCAAAAGGTAAGGTGAATAGAGCCACCACTGCTGCGGAAGCAAAGGGCACATGTCTGACGTAATTGGTCATTAACTCTCAACCCTCGCACGTTTCGCCTGAACGGAAATCGTTTTTGCAGCAGATGCCAGCAGTTCTCCAGACAGCAAAGAGTGTAGGCGCGTATTTCTCGTTTGTTCAACACTGTCGGGATCTCGAAGTTTGAGCAACACGCAATCATGAAATTCTGTTTCCACCTTGGATATTCGGTGAGAGAAACGCATGAAAAACTGACAACTATTTATGGTGAAATTGCTGTGACCAACAAAACAGCGTTTAAGTGGTTTTCCAAGTTTAAAGATGGCGCCTCTTCCATCGAAGGTGAATCTCGTCGTAGAAGACCATCAACGGCGGTAACCCTCGACAAAATCATGGAAGTTCTCCCTATGGTCGGGGAAAACCGACGACTCACCATCAGAGAAATTGCAGCATTGAATAGTCTGCTGTTTGGTTCTCTTCAAGCCATCCTCACTGACAAATTGAACATGAAATGTGTAAGTGCCAAGTTCATTCCTCGTCTTCTGAACGACGACCAGAAAAGCAATCGTGTCACAATTTCGTTTCTGTTGTTTCAACGTGCAAAAGTTTTATGGACAATTGTGACGGCTGATGAGACCTGGGTTTATGGTTGCGACCCTGAAACAAAGGTGTAAAACTCGCAGTGAAAAACCCCTTCCTCCCCAGAGACCCAAGAAAGAACATCAGCCTAATCGCACGTTAAAATCCTGCTAGTGTCATTTTTCGATATCGAAGGATTGCTGCATTGGGAATTCCTACCATGCGACTTTACTGTTAATGCTGCACGTTACTTGAAAGTCCTGGAACGCTTGAGGACTGCAGTACACCGCAAAAGGCCAGAGACCACGTGCCTAGTCACACTGACCACGCGCCTAGTCACACTGCTCTGCCGATCATCCAATTCTTGGCTGCAAAATCCTTTCCGGTGCCCTCCCCCCCCCCCTCCTTATTCACAGGACTTAACACCGAGTGACTTTTGCCTGTTCCCGAAACTTAAGGCAGTTATGGAAGGTAAAGGTTTTGACTCTGTAGAAGGCATCAAACGTAATGTAACGGGTGTCTTAAAGGGAATTCCGAAACAGTACTTTTATGGGTGTTTCCAACAATGGCAGAACCGCTGGAATAAGAGTGTGTGTGTGTGTGTGTGTGTGTGTGTGTGTGTGTGTGTGTGTGTGTGTGTGTGTGTGTGCGCGCGTGCCGAGGGGAATTATTTTCAATGGGATTATTTTGCATAACTCTACTAATAAACTTCTATTTTCGGTAAAAACATTCAAATTATTTTGATGTGGGACTACGCAGTGACGACGATTCCATTGGAGCACATGAGCACGTGAATCCCTAATCAAAAATTAAAATTCAATAGCCAGATACTGCAAAATTATTATACTAACAACCTAAGATAAGAAGAAATACTTGTTGTTTGATGCCCGTTGATTGCAGAAAGTGCGAAACGCCGCCCCGGTGGCGCAGTGGTCTAAGGCGCTGGCCTCTGATTATTCGTCCGTAAGGGGTCCGGGTTCGAATCCCGTCAGGCATGGATGTTGTGTTTGTCTTACGGCACTGGCTCTCTCCCTTCCCTGGAACCAGTGACCCTAAATTAGGGACGGGCGACTGCTTATAGCCCATTGAGTTGCTCACGGTGGTCGTTAAACCTCCAATCAAAAAAAAAAAAAAAAAAAGTGCGAAACAATTTTCGTGGAGAGTTATCATGTACTGCTTGGTAAACTAGGTTTCTGGTAACCTTAATCACACGTGAGATCGAGAAACAGTGCGCGTTGACTCAGAGGAAGCTTTAGGCAACCTGGTGGGGGTTCATTTGTCAAAAGCTGCTGTGGGAGCACAGTTCAGATGTGCACAGCTGAAAGTCATTTGTGGTGTATCGTTGCGTTTATTCGCTTTTCTCTGGCTCTTCTGTGTGGTGTGTTGAATTTTGTTGATCTGTTATATTGTGAAGTGTAGGATTTCATTTATGCGAGAGGGATTGATTTAATTGCATTTCAGTACAAAAAGAAACACATGATGACTTTGAGTAAGTTAAAATTTTTGGAATTTAAAGAACTGGTATTTTTTAATTATTGGTTGGAAAGAAAAATTGGAAATGAAACCGAATGGCAGACCAACGCCTCAGTTTAACGTAGTGCAAATAACTAAATAAAAAAATAGGGATTTTAAAAGAGAGTGTAACGAAGTAAATTTCTCCGTCATTTTTGGTCTACGCCGGAAATCGAACCCGAGTCCGCTTATTCCGGAACAAGTCACTCTACCAACTGAGCTACGCAGACGTTCATTCTGATTCCTATCTGCCTTTATGTCGTGTGCGTCCTGCTGGCAGGTACGTCACATCCCCCCCCCCCGGAAAAGGGCCGGGGGCATGGCCCACGGGTCAGCCGTGACCATGAATCGTTGCAGGCAGCCATCCACTGTAGAATGTGCACTTGAGAACTCCCAGTCAATCTGGTGTGTGGAATGCAACGTCACACACATTTATTTTTCGAAGCACTGGAGAAGGGATTCTCTTATTTTTCCTCTCTCGCGGTGTGGAAAGAACATCACACCATTGCGAGATTTTGAACGGCCGGGTCATCCGGAAAGTTCGGGCGCCATTATAACGAAGTAAATTTCTCCGTCATTTTTGGTCTACGCCGGGATTCGAACATTCCGGAACAAGTCGCTCTCCCAACTGAGCTACGCAGACGTTCATTCTGATTCCTATCTGCCTTTATGTCGTGTGCGTCCTGCTGGCAGGTACGTCACAAGAGTTTAAGCAAGATATTTACGAAAAAACTTGTGGATATTTAGTAACCAACCGACTATATTGTTTTTCCTATCTGCTGTATGCAAAACAGAATGGTGAATCTAGTTGGATGAATTTTGGTGTCTCTTTTCTGTCTCAATTAACTCAGAAAATAAAGAAGCGTGAATGCGCACAATCACATTTAAGTTCTACTCTAAGAGTTTAACCTTTTGGAAAAGATAGACATTCGCCAACAACTTTATAGCGCCTATCGTCTGAATATTAAAAGGCATAATTAGCAAATTACAAAAAATCGTTATGTCCTTTCAAAAATTTTTGATTGTATTAACTTTTGCCGTGCATTTGAACTAGCACTTTGAGGTCACGAAGAAAGTTAAGAGTCCTTAAATCCTGGCGTTTCTGGAGGTCTTGTTAATTCTTCAGCAGAACTTGATGCATCCTTAAAAGATCACCTTACAAACACAACGCTTTTTAAAGGAACGTCCAAAGAAATGCGGAATGATTTGCTAGACTGTATGCTTACTGCCTGTCAAGAAAAAATAAAAAAAGAAATAACAAACGCAAGTTTTGTTTCAGTGATCGCAGATAAAACAACAAATATTTCATCTGCATTCCAACTGGAAATTGTTTTCCCTATGTATTAACTAATGGATGACTTGTTGAAAGATACTGGTTATTTGTTATTCCCCCGGACATGACGCAGCTTCGTTTGCTGTTCGTAATCGTGCTGCCTTAGAAAAAGTTGACAATCCCGACAAAGTAATATCCCAGAGCTATGATCGTGTTGTTACAAAAATTAATATAAAGAAGAAAGATGACATCGAATTTTCGGGTGTAATGAGCACGTCTTTTGAATCCTTTCTGACGCGAATTAAGTTTATGAAACCTATCCTAAGTCAATGGAACCGGCACAGAAAACAGTAGTATCTCACCGAAAAAAGATGTTTTTAAATCGGATTTTTAATACCTCGGATATTGCTCTAAACAGAATCCTAAACTTACGCCCGCTGGTTGGAGACTTGTGCGATATGAAACATTTGAAATTATATGAGAAACATTTTGCAGTGGAAAGGCCCTCCACCAAAGAAATAATTTTTCAAATCGGACTCTTAGAAGCAGTGATATCGACAAATGTAAGATATGCATCTACGCCCCTTAGAGGGAAAAACATGCATTATTTTAAGAAAAAGTGTTCCCAAAAACCTTTTTCATGACAACGGTATCGGTCCAGGAAAGAATTTTTTGTCGAGTTTTCAGAAGCTCAGATTTTTCTCCAAGTACATTAGAAGCAGAAATTAAAACTTACGGCCCGTAGTGGCCAAACAATATTTTACCAAATATTAAGTATTATATGTAAAACATTACCCACCAGGAGCAGTATGCGATACAGAAAGAATTTTTCAAATCTGAGTTTTAGAAACAGAAATATCAGGGGGAAAGCAATTTACCTTAACGCCCCTTTTCGGAAAGTCTATGAATTAATTGAAAATTTTTAAATTATGTGAAGAACATGTTGCACCAGAAACGCTGTCCAACAAAGAAGGAATTTTCGAAATCGGACGGTTAGAAATAGTGAGATCGACAAAATATGATATATATCGACGCATCTGGGGAAGAAACCGTGCAATATTTTAAGAAGAAAATATTTTGAAAAGGTTTGTCGAACTGAATGGCATCGGCCCACGAACGAATTTTTTCGATCGAGAATTTAGGAACTCAGATTTCGTGGCAAATACACGATAAGCAGAAAACACTTACGGTGGCCAAACCATTCTTTGCCAAGAATTACAAATTATATGCAAAATATTTGTAATTAAGTGCTGTGCCCGCTGAATTTTTTTTCAAATCGGAGTTCCTGAAGTACAGATATCGGGGGAAACACAATTTACGTTTACACCCCTAGCGGAAAATCTAGGCGTAACTTGAAAAAAACTGACTACACTTAAATTACTCTTCGACATAAATGGAATCGAATGGTAAAATATTTTTTTTAAATCGGAGGTTTAAAAGGAAATATATGGAATAAAATGTATTTTGAATTGCATATCACGGGATTTACGGCCTCTAGCTGCAAAAATGTACATCGTTAAAAATAAACGAAATCGGGGATCATCATTCGCATATTTCCGACTTCCCAATGCAAAACGAATTTATCAAATCATACTAATAGTAAGTAGCAGAGATATGGTGCCCACATACGGACACCACCGATAACGTAAGTACGATCTTTTTTTTACAAAAGACATGCTAAAAATGTATTACAGGTACAAGAAAGGCATTACACGACAATGATTGTGCACAAGCAATTGTTTTTTCCAGTGTCAGTACACTTCCACATCGGCGCCATTTGTGGCCCGGAGGACATCTAAACGATATTCGATTTTACGCCATCTTTCGTTTAACATCTCAGCAGAGACAGAACCAGTGACGTCCGTTATTCTGCTCTTCAACGTCTCGACATCCGGAATGCTGCTAGAGTAAACTTGGTCTTTCACATAACCCACAGGAAAAGTCTAGAGGGGTTGTATCTGGCGATCGAGGTGACCATGTCATGGGGACCGTAGCGGCCAATACATCTGTCCAGAAATGTGGCATTCAGGAACTCACGAACCATTATTGACAAATGTGGTGGGGCACCGTCTTGTTGGAAAATAACCGAAGATTGGAGTACATGCAACTGATGTGCTACAAAAAGTTCCAGCATGTCCAGATACACGTAACATTTTACCGTGGGCTCTGTAAAAAGAAGGGTCTGATGATACTCTCACGCATCAGGCCGCGCCATTCGTTCACTCTCGGGCAACCCCTGTTTTGTTCGATGACATAATGGGGATTTTCTGAACCCCAAATTTGCTCATTGTGCCTATTTACTGTACCAGAGAGGGGGAATGTGGCTTCATCTGAGAAACATACCCGGTGCAGATAATTAGTATCATGAGCTATTCGCTGCAATATCTCCGTCGGAAATGCAGCACGGCAAGGACGGTCAACAGGATGAAGAGCTTGAACGATCTGTACCTTATAAGCATACAGATAAAGATACAGACGGCAAAAGGATATCATGGGACTTCGCAGAAATATCTCCTGAACAGCTGCCTCTTGTGTAACCGGTAGTATGCCAGCTTGGGGAAGATCACCAACATTACCCGTAGATTTAAACTTTTCATACCAAGCTGTTATGCTGTTTTGGTCTAGTGGTGATCGTCTGAAGTCTTTTTTGAAATGACGCTTGAGAGTAACCGCCGATATGATCTCATGGACTCCGCTTTTTATTGCATGGAAGCCATTATCGATGAAATGCTAGCAAAGCGCTCACCTAAAGAAAAGAAAAAAAAACTTGGAGCGCTGCTATATTATGTTGCCACTCATTTTATTTTAACTTACGCAGATTTTTTTATATTGATGTTTGTGACGTGGGAAAGACTTTATGGACACATTGTAGATTCGCGCTAAAACACAAAGTGTTTAGCAACATTTATAAAATTTAAATTTAACGAAAATTTGTAAGGGTATTTGTAATACTTGTCTCCAAATAGCACTGTAAATTTTCTATTAGTTTGTCTAAGGTTTTTTTTCAATAGGTGTGTTTCTCAATAAAAGCAGATTATTTAATATCTTGCTTAGCTTATTTTAGTGGTAGCAGAAGAAACTGACATTTTGTTTGATTCTCTGTGATGTGCATTCCACAATTTAAGCATTTGTAGATAATGCTAACAAGTAGAAAATGATTTCTTTCAATCGCGAGCTACCTTGATAAAGATGTTTCGTTTAATGTTCCGTCACAACCATAGAAAACTTTGTCGTGTTACGTTTCCCTCGGAATAAATCAGATGAACTGGTCTTTTCTCCTCTCTTATCACTTCGAGAAAGAAGTTTCCTGGTTTTCCTCCAGGAAAAAGAGCAACCAGAAAAAAGAATTTCTTATACTCAGCAGTGATTACATAAAAGAATGATTTTTTTCTTGTTTCCAGGTTTAGAAGAACGTAACTTTGGATGTTAAATTAACTGATGCTAAATTACAGCGACATCCTTGATGAAAGCATTTCTCAAGTGATTTCTTTGACAGTTAAATTTGACTCATATTTAATGATTTCTCACAGTAGTTTGTGTTCCCAAAATGTTTCTATTCTTCGTTAATAAACGTCAGAAAAGACTATGTATTGTAATATCCGGAAACCATGGTCGGAAAAGGTAGGCCTTTAAAACGATTCGATACTGTTTCGCATTTTTCTGTACAAAGATACACGGTCAGATCAGAATAATATGACCACACCCTGGAATCACAGTGTACCCGTCCAAGCGCGTCACACAGTAGACAAGGTCGACTGCACGGAGATATAAGCTGCCGACCAGGATAGATGAGCCATAGTGCGTAACGTATGCAAAATGGGCAGATGTAGTGATTTGACGGACGTTCAAAAAGGAATGATCATCGGCTGCCGCGCCAAGGGTGGAAGCATCTCAGAGACAGCAGACTTCGTCGGCAGTTCGCGAGGTGCTGTAGTAAGGGTGTACGAAGAATGGACCGCTGGCACACCGAATACCTTCTGACGTCATAACTGTGGAGCCCCCAAAGGCCATCGACCCCGAGGAGAACGTCGCCTCCGTCGACTGATGAACGGCAATCGACGCTCAACCGTGCAGCAATTGACCACGTAAATGGACGCTGTGGCACCCAGGTACGTGTCCCTACTAACAGTAGCGCGAACTCGGTTACGCATGGGTCTCCTGAGTCGATGCTTCTTCAAGGCTCCCATGTTAACCCAGGTCCATCGGAAACGACGCTTGCAGTCGCAGGAGACTACCGTCATTGAACAGTGGAAGAGTGGGAAAAGGTTGCCTTCTCCGATGAATCGAGGTTTCTACTCCACAGAAGTGACGGGCGGTGGTGGATATGACGTCAGACACACCAGAGTCAACACCCGGACAAGCTTGTCGGTCAAGTACAGGCAGGAGTTCGGAGTGTTCATGTGTGGGGGTCGTTTTCCTGGTATGACCTGAGACTGCTGGTACCCCTGGATAGGGCCCTGAACGCCAATGGTTACCTGTCCAACTTCTATGACCACATGCATCCCTTCATGTTGAACGTTTACCCTGGTGGGGACGGTGTCTAACAACAGGACAGCCAATGTGCCCAGCAACGTCGCTAAGCGGGTGCGTGACTGGTTCCAGGAACACGACAGCGATGTCTCCGTTCTCCCTTGGCGGGAGAAATCCCCCGACCTCAATCCCACAGAACACTTGTGGGGTTGTTTGGATCGACAGGTTTGACATGCCGACCCACAACACGTAATTTCTAGGACCATCTTGCTCTGTTGCAGTCCGAATTGTCACGTGTGCCTCGGGGTAGCCATCCAGGACCTCATTGTGTCCATGCCACGCCGTCTCGCAGCTGATATCCGGGCCAAGGGTTGTTATTCCCATTATTAGGTACGTGGTCATATTATTCTGATACGACTGTGTATATTTTCTATATGCCGTACTAAGGGAAATAGCAGGAAATGCATTTCGAAACAATCTTGATATCTTATAATCGTCTTTTTCACCCCGAAAATGCCGATATGATACTGTCATTTTATTAGAACAGATCTTTATGGTTTGTTGTTAAAATAATGTGACAACATACGCTTAAGAGCCAAAACATTATGACCAGCGCGTCTGTATGCAGATCGAAGCAAACGACGGAGCGCGGGAAGGTCATGAAATTTGCAAATCACACTTCATACTGATTTCTGTTAATCAGTGTTACTTTTGTTAATAAGATGGGACAGGCAGCGGAAGTAAACGAATTTGACAAAGACCAAATTGTAATGGCGAGGCGACAGGGTTAGAACATTTGCAAGTCGGCAAAGCTTGTGTGTTGCTCACGGTCAGCCATGGTTAGTAACTTCAAAAAGTGGTCCGAATAGAGTCAAATCACGAATCGATGGCAATGTGTGGGTCGACACCGATTCATCGATGCTGGACGTGAGTGAAGATTATCGCGTATAGTACGAGCCAACAAAAAGGATATTCTGGCGCAACTTGGAGGTAATTTGAATACTGCTGACACGAGTAATGTGTCACAACACACAATGCATCGGACCCTGCACAAAATGTGGTTGCTTAGCCGCAGGTTGCTCAGAGTGCACATGATGACATCTGTTCCCCGTTGAAATCACCTGCAATGTCCTGGCCTCCAAATTCCCTAGGCATCAATCCGATCGAGCACCTGTTGCTTGTGTTGGAACAGCAAACCCAATCTGCGGCAGCTCAACGCTTAACTTACAAGAGTTAAGGGATCGGCTGGTAATGTGTTGGTACCAATTATCAAAAGACACCTTTAGAAATCTTGTAGAATCTATACCTCGCCGGGTAAGAGTTGTTTTGCCATCACGTGGAGGACCAACGTCTTATTACACAGATGGTCATAATGCCATGGCTCTTCGGTGTATGTGGTTAACTGTTAAAATAATGTGCCGATGTATTTGTACCGTGTTTCAATGCGATTTCACGAAAATAACAGGTATTTCATATATTGTATGTTACCGCAATTAGGCAAAAATATCGAGTGCAACGAGCATATTACCTAGGCTGTACATAAACTCTGATTTCAAATCATTCGTCTGAGATGGTTCCAGTTCGAATGCCGAGCGCAGCGATGATAGTTTGTCTTAAAATTCTGACTTTTTCTCTTCTCTGGCACTAGTGGCCTCTGATTCAGGACAGGCGACTGCTTGTAATCCATTGAGTTGCTCGCAGGGGCCGTTAAATTCCCAAACAAAGAAAAAAATATCATTCTTTGCTGTAATATTTCTTCCGTCTTCAAGTTAGATAGCTGCAGAAGATTGTAGAATATTTAACCAGTTTGCAATGTCGCGTAGAAAAAGGTAAATAATGTGGCATGAAACCACCATCCCAATTTGAAAGCCTGTTATTAAAAGACTTCCATGGCAATGCTGCTTTCTCTTGCGGATCCACGCTTAACGCCAGTCTACCGCAGGAACAAAGCAAGTGTACGGCCTGAGTCCAGAATTTCCATAATCAGCCAGCTGTTCGAATATTTTTCGCAAAGTAGTGTATATCTCGTGACGGAGTGGAACAAATATATCACGTGTCTGTGCATAGTCTTTACACGCAGTTGTACTTTGTAAAGTTAATCTGCATCAGTGTAACTTGATAGCCGGATACGTAATATCAAATACAATCTCGCAGTAAAATGAGAACCAAACGCAATCTCGAAATAAAGTGAGAACCAAATGAAACATAGCAATAAAGTACGAACCAAATGCAATCTAGCAATAACGTAAGAACCAAATGAAATCTCACACTAACGTGAGAACTAAATGCAATCTAGCAACAACGTGAGAACCAAATGAAATCTCACAATAACGTGAAAACCAAATGAAATGTAGCAATAACGTGAGACCTAAATGCAATCTAGCAACAACGTGAGAACCAAATGAAATCTCACAATAACGTGAGAACCAAATGAAATCTAGCAATAACGTGAGAACTAAATGCAATCTAGCAACAACGTGAGAACTAAATGCAATCTAGCAACAACGTGAGAACCAAATGAAATCTAGCACCAACGTTAGAACCAAATGAAATCTCACACTAACGTGAGAACTAAATGCAATCTAGCAACAACGTGAGAACCAAATGAAATCTCACAATAACGTGAAAACCAAATGAAATGTAGCAATAACGTGAGAACTAAATGCAATCTAGCAACAACGTGAGAACCAAATGAAATCTCACAATAACGTGAGAACCAAATGCAATCTAGCAATAACGTGAGAACTAAATGCAATCTAGAAACAACGTGAGAACTAAATGCAATCTAGCAACAACGTGAGAACCAAATGAAATCTAGCAACAACGTGAGAACCAAATGAAATCTCACAATAACGTGAGAACTAAATGCAATCTAGCAACAACGTGAGAACCAAATGAAATCTCACAATAACGTGAGAACCAAATGCAATCTAGCAATAACGTGAGAACTAAATGCAATCTAGCAACAACGTGAGAACCAAATGAAATCTTACAATAACGTGAGAACCAAATGAAATCTAACTATAAAGTGAAAACCAAATACAGTCTCGCAATGAAGTGAGAACCTAAATACTGAGTAGTAAATAATATCACCCCTTTTTTTTAAGGAGGAAAATGTTTTTCTAGTGTGGTACCAGGAAAACATTTTTTAAAACATTTTCCTCCTTACCAAGCTAGGGGATTTCTTTTAGAATATAAACAAATGAATAAAACTTTGTGTTCCGACTAAGTGCAGGGAGTTTGCCTTATACGAACCAATCAATGATGCGCTACGCTTAGAGGAAGCTGGCTACCGCACTGGAGAACTGACACTGGAACTCCAGATTTTGTTGATGTCGGACTAGTCCAATATGCCCTTTCTTCTTCCTTCCTGCTTTCACTACTTCTTTGAAGTTCCTCATTCGCACATTTAATGAAGGGTTTCTCCTGCTTTTGACAACAAATTTCTCGTTGCAAGTATATCTTAGCTAAAAGATAATGTCATCGCTTTTGCGTTAGAATATCAAATCGTTTTTTGTTTAGCTTTTCACCTTTCTTAGCAAAAACAATCAATAATAGGTAGCTTAATTGATGTTCCGTAAGATGGCACTATTACTAAAGCCCATACTTTCACTGACAGTGAGAAATAGCTTTTAAACCTGAATTCAGTCGACATACAAAGTTCCATTCCTTTATTCGATTTCTTGTCGAAACCTTTACCTTGTTAGTTCCAATGAACCATGTAGTGGCTTATTCTCTTTCTAGTTCTTAACATATGCAGTACATATACGTAAAAGTTTAAACATCATCGAAGAAAGGGAGATAACTTTTAAGCATGCCTTCTGGTTTTCGCATGAAATGTTCGTGCTCAACAAACGATGGTGAACAAACAGAATTCGATTAGTAGCTGTTTTCTGAGTACGTTTGTCTACCAAGCATTAATATGTAAAATCCTATATTTGCAGTACTAACAGCCGGAAAGCTACATTAGATGAGATTTCACGTTTTCAGAAATATAGTTGTGATTCTTCCGGATTAATTCAGCTTTTTTTTCGGTTGGTCGTATGGAGCAAAATTTTTCATGTCATGCACTTTGGATGTTTATTTTTTGAGCATGAAAGGAAAACTTGTGTTCCGCATTTTACTACAGCAAAACCGTGTAGTGAAGAATCCCCAAACTGCATCTACCGCCAGCATAGAGACCTCTGTATTCTCGCACAAGCCGAGACAGAGGAGAAATAACAAACACACAGGAAGAAATATAATATTCTATTTTCAACGTTCGTCCTGATACGTACTTAAATTTATTTCTAAAATTTCAGCTTAAGCTCACTTATCTTCGGAAGCAAAAGAGTTTCACAAAAATAAAATTATTCACGCAAGCAAAATGCTGAACAATAATGATGCCATCAGTAAAGATTGTGCGTTAAAAGCTTAGTGCAACGTGAATCCGATATAATGGCATCACAGCATGCAAAAAAGAAAAAGAAAAATGTAACGTAACGTACCTTGATTGCACAGAAGTCATATCCAATAATGATTTGATAAGATACACACAATATGGTTACAGGAAAATGTAGCACAAGAATAATTATATTTGAATGTAAACATAGGTATATATACCGCCCCGGTGACGCAGTGGTCTAAGGCGCTGGCCTCTGATCATTCGTCCGTAAGGGGTCCGGGTTCGAATCCCGGTCAGGCATGGATGTTGTGTTTGTCTTACGGCACTGGCTCTCTCCCTTCCCTGGAACCAGTGACCCTAAATTAGGGACGGGCGACTGCTTAAAGCCCATTGAGTTGCTCACGGTGGTCGTTAAACCTCCAATCAAAAAAAAAAAAAAAAACATAGGTATGAAAAATAATGTTGCGGTTTTGCCTTATTCGTGGGAATGGCTTTATTTTTGTGGCTTCTTCACTACGGAAGTGGGCACATGATACCCAATAGTGGCGCAAACTGGAAATCCTCTTCAAGGCACACGTGTGTATTGGAGAACTGCCACTTGTTGAGGTAATTTGGATCAGTAAACAAGCGCTCGTTTTCTCCAAAGCCCGCAGAAGTGTCACTGATTTTTTTTTCAGAGTATGGCGTTAAATACACACCAAGACAGATGCACAAAACAAATCAATTTTATTAACGCGGCGGTCCAGTGAGCATTTGCGTCCTCGATCCGCAAGCTCAATGGCTAACAAAACGTTTGAAAGTACTTTTGTCAGAATGCTTGGTTACTATATCCCGGTACAATTACAATGATGTTCCCGTGGTCCGTGACGTATATCATTTTTAGCCTTCCTTTAATCCACGTGAATCATTTTTAACCTTACTTTAGTCCACGTGACGTATACCATTATTTAACTTGCCTTTTGAGTTTGTTATTTTATATAAATTTAGTTTCTTCTTAAACGTATTCTTACTAAACGGCACATTATTTCTCCGAAAAGCTTTTTCAATTTGGCATCACGAAAATAGTATGTAATGTAAACATTAAAAGTAGCAGGTCGAAGACAGGGAGATACAGCGTAAAGAGTAGTGTAGTAGTTGAGGCGATGCACTCAAAATTACTGCTGAAGAATTTCTGAATATAGTGTATAAATGGCCTGACGTTCCAGTGGTGGATAATTAAAGACGTGGAACTATTCGTAAATTATGTCGATCCTTTGCCTCGCCATTTGAATACTGTTTTGACAAATATGATATACACTGCTGTTTGGAAAAATTGCAACACCATGAAGGACTGCTGGTAATAGCTTGAAATCTAAAGGATATATACAGCAGTTGGGGCATGCAAATGATTAAAATGTTAGTGAAAAATAACCGTGCGATTTTGGGGCATCGCCTTCTGAACTGTCAGGTTTTGAGTATAAAGGGATGGCTCAAACGAGATGTTGCAACCAGTGAAGAGCCGACATTGAGTCGAAAGAGTGTTTCTTGTGTCTCTCTAAGCCCCATCGCTGAAGAAGGTCGCATTATGAACACCTGGCGGTCTTGGAGCGATTAAGGATTGTTGGGATGAGAGAAGCTGCCACTCGTACGGGTGGGAACGCCAGTAAAGTGATGCGAACGTTTCTTCAGTCGACAGAGGGAGCTCCGACGTACAGAAATCCGGAAAATTGACCGCAAAATGGCACGAGTGCACGGAATGACAGACACCTCTGCCCCATGGCAGTGCCCGATCTCACAGTGACATGCACGTTCTTAGCGCTGCAGTGGAGCACTGTCATAAGTCAGGCTTTGTCCAGCTGAACAGTTCGACGTCATCTGCTAAACAGAGGACTGATCGCTGGCAGCCCTTTAACCCTTTACTAGGGGCGACTGAGGCTGCAATGCGGTCTCGAACACACACATTATCGCGCTGGTTGGCAACAGGTCGTGTTTTATGATGAGTCACGATTCAACTTGATGCACGATGATGGTCGCATAGGTGTTCGAAGGTATACTGGTAAACGCGCCTTGCAGTGTCTAATCGGCCCAACGCCGAGCGTCATGGTTAAAGGCGCCATTGGGTTCATTCAGCGATCTCGCCTGATACGAATTCAGGAAATCCTCAGCAGCCGGTGATATATTAGAGATGTTTTAGAGGCAGAAGTGGTACCCTTCTTTTAGAGTTGTCGAGGCGCTATAATCCAGCAAGACAATAATCGGCCACATGTGGCCCGGTATGTAAAAGACCTGTTCCATGCTGGGAAGGTACCGCTACTTCCCTGGCCTGCAGGTTCGCCTGTTATGTCCCCGATCGAACATTTCTGGAACATGGTAGCTAAGCGACTGGTACGTCAAGCACCTCACCAATTCACAAAAATGAACTCTTGTCTCCCATAGAAGCAGCCTGGCAGGCTGTTCCCCAGGGCGATATCAAAAACTTCTTCCATTCAATGCCACGCGTTATTTTTACTCGAGGTGACGTCACACCCCAGCAAAAACAGTGTTGCTGGGCCAGTACTCAAGCAAACACTGGCCCAGCACTATGTTGCCGCTGCCCAACCGTCAATAAAATGTCCCGGCGGCGACCACATGGGCCAACAGGTTCAGGCCAGTAGTTGGGATCCCCCATCAGTTGTCATATGCCAGAATAGGGCCATCAGTTATCAATCACAGGCAGTGGCTGCCACGAGCGGCTCTTAAGCGGTCCTTCAAGCAAATCTGTCACGTTATGTACTATAACGAAGTAAATTTCTCCGTTATTTTTGGTACACGCCGGGGATCGGACCAGAGTCCACTTATTCCGTCCGGAACAAGTCGCTCTACCAATTGAGCTACGCAGACGTTTGTTCTCGCTGCTATCTGCCTTTATGTCGCGTGCGTTCTGCGGGGCAGGCACGTCACGATATGATACTGTCACAAATATTTGTTTCTCGGTTGTTGCTATGACGATTTAAAAAGTGGCATGGAGGAAGAGGGCTCTAGCAAATTATATATTAGGATGGGCAGTGACAAAGGAAAAATGAAAACGGTTTAACAATTTCATATCATGGTTAACGTTTCTTTTATATGGGCTATTGTTTCTGGCAAATTTTAATAAATGTGTGCTAATATCTACCACCAAAGCTGCACTAGTGATAAATGGAGCACTTTTCCCAAACGAAAATGCAGAAATTTGAAATGCTGATGTGTTTGTTCACACATTCTTAACTGCCTTCACATTATTATGCAGTATTTTTACTGGTTTCGAAGTTTTTTCCTACAATTTTTAATACCACTACTTCGAAATCTATTTGCAGATTTCATTTATGTTTTTACATACTCAAAACCCTATCCCGGATGAGTTTACCACGTGAAATATCCATGGATTTCTACGATAAACAAACTTTCCATAACAATATGGAAGAAAAAGTTCCAAACGTAATGGACGATCTGTATTTCAACCCTTTTATTTTGTTAGACATTCCCTGCTATGTTTTGCCTCAGTGAAAAAATTTTTGAAAATAATTCTGTTATATCCTTAAATTTCTAACCTGAAGGTGAGCTTTCGCATCGAATCATCAGTGAAGTGTTTTCCTTATTTGCCCATTGCAGCCTCTTCCTTTCACTATTAGCCAAGGAAGAATGTCCGCATTTTCGATCATAGAGATATAACAGAAGATTTATATGGTCTATTAAAAAAATAGACATACTACAGCTGAATGAAATTGCAATTAATTTTATAAAGAAATGTAGCATGAATCATTGACGAATTATATGAAGAAGTATTTCTTACATCAGATTTTTGTTCCGTCATCAACGCCGAGTCGCGATTTGTCTGGTGCTTTTTTACTTTCCTCCGCCACCAATAAGACCAGCACGGAAAAAAATTTACACTGATCAGTTAATTACACAACACGGAGTGGCTACTCACCCACAACTACATTTTACGAATAACTCAGGAATTCGATGAAGAAAAGTATTTCTTCAATGCTTTCATCTCGAAAATTTTAAATACATTTCTTATGTTGCTATAAGAGAAAGGAATGGGTTCAACTTCATTTACTCCACTTTAAAGGAAGTTAGGAAAGCAGGGAAAATTTAGGCATCTGAAATTTAGAAAAAATAAGTACTTACGTCATCAGGTGAAACCTTTGCACCATAGCGTCTTTCGACACATAGTTCAAAGTGCTCTGCAATTTAGGCTAATTATTTTAACAAGTACACCCACTTTGGAGAAGAGATTAAAGTAGTTTTTCTAATAGTCAAATGCACAACGATTGCTGTTTAGTAATGCTCATTATCAAAATAACCAAATAATATTTTTTTGAAAAGGATATAGGTCTTGTATCCCACACTTACTTATTAACGGTACCCATTTAATGATGATGATCGTTTGCAAAGAACACCTATATTAAGTTTATTGATGATCGTTTGCAAAGAATACCTATACTGAGTTTATTGATGATCGCTTGCAAAGAGTACCTATACTAAGTTTATTGACGTCATATAACATTAGGAAAATTAATTACTGGATAAGAACTTAATGTAAAAGTCTTATGTTAACTGTGCACATTTTGAAATAGAATTTTGTTATATTCGGAGTTATCTGGAAATGAGCAAAAATAAAATTTTGCTTATAATGTTTGTTACACATTATGGATCCGCTTGGTTCATTACTGGACAGCAAAATTCATTGACAAATTCGCACTTGAGAAGAAAGATGATTGAAGCCATATCACATCATACATTGCGTTAGATACATAATTTATACGTTCGCCGTGGAGAAACATTTGAAGAAGTTTTATAAAATCATCAAATTTCTTACGCATAGGAATGCTTCCTGATCGAATCATCAGTGAACGGTTTCCCTTGGTCGCTAATTTCAGCCTCCTTCGTTTACTATTTGCCAAGGAAAATGTGTCAGAATTCTTGCTCATAGGGATCTAATAGAATATACATATCGTCTGTTGAAAAACCTGATATGATGCAATTGAAAGAAATTTCTGTTAAAGCTTTTCAAAGAGATGTATGAATTTTTCACAAAGTATGTGAAGCATAACAGTATCAATTTTTTACCAAATGTTCATTCCATCCCCAACGCCGAGCGAGATCTACCGTGGGTGGTTTTCTTTTTCTTACACCGATCAGTAAGTTATTCACCTGGAAGGCCAATGCCCGGACCAACATTTTTCAAAGAAGTCGGGAATTTGCTGAAGAAAACCATTTCTTCAATACTTTCAGCTCAAAGGTTATTGATACACTTCTTCTATTAGTATATGAATAGAGTAGGGAGGGAAAGAGAGAGAGAGAAATTCAACTTCATAGGCATACATTTCACCTACTTCAATTTGACAAACAACGTATATAGATATGTAGTCTAGAAATTTTAAATAATTACCTCATCAGGTGAAATCCTTGCATCATGGAGTCTTTCGACACATATTTCAAAGTGCTCTGCAAAGGTAGGCTAAGTATTTCATAAATTACCTCTATTTCGCGAAATAGATTTTAATCGTTCTGAATATGGTCATATGTTGCTGTTTAATGATACTTATTTTCAAAGTAAATTAGTTTTAGGAGTACACAGGGGTTAACAATACTCGTCTTAAAAATACCTGTACTTAGTCTATTGAATTGGTATAACATCAGAAAAGTTACAAAAATGTAAAACATTTTGGCTGGTCACTTTAGTTGCACATCAAGAATTCTCTTGTTCTAAAACATATTGCATAATTCATCGAAAAGTCGATTATTAGAAGGAAGATCCATGTCCGTAAAATGGTGCGCAATGCTGATAAACTCCAAAAAAGTTATTGTGAAGGACTTAACTTCTAGGATATTGTGACAGTTAAGAATTTTGCTTACTACTTTGCTTTCGAAAATACATAGAAAACAAAATTCTGGAACTTAAGAATATTCTCATTTTCTGATATGAATAAAATAAACCAGCTATCTTGTTTACATTCAATCTCATGCAAAATTATATTTCAGCACTCTGAAAGATATCTTTGCATGAGATTTGATTCCAACGCTCTCTTGATTAAACATCATTTCATATGGTGATGAATCATTTTGTTATGTGAATATTATCCTTAAATAATTACGCTCTCCATACTGAAATTGAAAATCCAGAACCTCCTCATGTTTATTTTCTGTTGCAGGTAGGTTCTGCCTGCTTTTAATCCTGTAGAAACGTTTCCTGGAAGTTGTACGAAATTAAAATTTCTTACATAAAGGAAAGCTTCCTAAATGAATCTTCAGTGAACGGTTTTCCTTGGTTGCCAATTTCAGCCTCTTTCTTTCACTATTAGTCAAGGAAAAAAGTCCGAATTCTTGCTCATTGGGATCAAACAAAAGATTTTAATTGTTTATTGTAAAAATGCAAATGATGCAGATAAACAAAAGTGCTGTTAATTGTACAAGAAAATGTTACATGAATCTTTAGCAAAGTGTATACAGTGGCATATCTTCCACCAACGATTACCTTTCCTTCGACAACGCTGAGCGGCAATCCAGCAAAAGTGTATTTTTTCTTCCCACCGCCTCCAGCGAGCTAGCATGCTGGCACGGGGAGAAGTTACACCGAACAGTTAGTTACACAGCCCAGAATAGCCCCATTCCGATCTACATTTTTCGAAGCGCTCAGGATTCGATGGTGAAAGATTTGTCTTCATCAACTTTGAGTCCGAAAGATTTTAGGTATGTACATTTCTTATATTAATAAAAGAATTTAGTAGGGGTTCCACTTCAGAAGCATATATTTTCCCAATTAAATGGAATTGACAACCAATTAATACTTGCTGAAAATTTCTGCCCTCTTTCTTTCCCTATTCGCCAAGGGAAAATATCCGAACTCTCGCTCATAGGGATCTAATAGAAAATTTACATGGTGTATTAGGAAAAAATGGAACTGATACAACTAAACAGAAGTGCCGTTAATTGTACAAAAAATATATCGTGCATCTTTCGCAAAGTGTGTGCAGCAGTATTTCTTTCACCAACACTTAGCTTTCCATCACCAACGCCGAGCGGAAATCCATCAAAAGTGTATTTTTTCTTCCCACCGCCTCCAGCGAGCTAGCATGCTGAAGCGGTGAGAAGTTACACCGAGCAGTTAGTTACACAGCCCGGAATAGCCCCTTGCGAAACTACATTTCTCGGAGAACTCAGGATTTGATGGTGAAAGATATTTCTACAACAGCTTTGAGTTCGAAAGTCCTTAGGTACATTTCTTATATTGGTAAAAAAATTTAGTAGGGGTTCAACTTCACAAGCATATACTTATCGGAAGATTTTAGATGCATTTCTTATATTGGTAAAATAATTTAGTAGGGGTTCAACTTCACTAGCATATAGTTCTCCAATTCAACGGAAGTTAGGAAACAAAGAAAATATGCATTTCTGAAGTCTAGAAAATTTAAATAATTACCTCATCATGTGAAATCCTTGCGTCACAGCATCTTTCGACACATAGTTCAAAGTGCTCTGCAGGGTAGGCTAAGTATTTCATCATGTACACCGATTTCGCGAAAAAGATTTTACTCGTCCTCTATATGGTCACATAGCTGATTTTCAAAATAAAATGTTTTTATGTGTACGATACAGGTCTTATGCTTTACACTCATATATTAACAATACCGGTTAACAGTGTTCATTTAAAGAAAATATCTATATTTTTTCTAAACTCCATATATCAAAAAATTATAAACATATATCTCTGGCTTGTCATGTCAGAAAAATCGATAAGAAGAACTATTTTCAAAATCGATAAGAAGGTAGATTTCCAAAATCGATGATAAAGTAGGTTTTAATGCAATGCATTATTAACCACGTAGAGAAGTTATGATATTATGAAAACTATTGATAATCTGCTTGTAATATAATTCTATCGAGTTTTTTGCTATGATAGATGTTTAAAATGAAAGGAAGATCGTAAAATACCTTTATAAGGAGAGTGATTTTTTTATTAAAAACATTGATTTCCTCTGTGACTAGCTTTCAAATGAATTTATATGTCTTTGAAATAGCACTGCTGAGATTGGTTTCGTGTCCGACAAAATGGACACATCCATTCCCTTCCGAATTTGGTTCTCTTCCTTTTCTAAATCCGTAGTCTAAAATTTGGGGTGGGTCGTTAAATTTAGAAACAAAAACAGAATGTAGTTGAAACTTTCCATAAGATTTTTCTTATTCTTAAGAATAAAATTATAGCGTCTGAAGAAAAATTTACAGAAACGTGGTCGGATAATGAGTTACTACTAGGTTGCTTGAAAATTCGTTGCTTTTAACAAGGTATCAGATCAATGCTTAATTATATTTGAACTTATATAATCAGTGATGTTTCTGAAGAATCATTACTATGTACAGTATTTTAATGGGTCATCTTCACTTCTGTATATGTTGACATGATTTTTCCACCAGGAAGCATTTATCGCTCAATGGTAGATTTTCAACTGATATGCAGTTAAGATTTCGTGCACTTTTATAGGATTCCAACAATCTTTCAATGACATGTTTCACTGTTAAGATTTCGTGCACATTTAAAGGATTCCAACAATGTTTCAGTGATATGATGTTTCAACTGTTAAGATTTCGTGCACTTTTATAGGATTCCAACAATCTTTCAATGACATGTTTCACTGTTAAAATTTCGTGCACATTTAAAGGATTCCAACAATGTTTCAAAATATGACATTTCAACTGTTAAGATTTCGGGCACTTTTATAGGATTCCAACAATGTTTCAGTGATATGATGTTTCAACTGTTTAAGATTTCGTGCACTTTTATAAGATTCTAACAACGAGGAGGGAAACACTTTATGCGTAAGACATTCAGTTACAGTCATTACATTGTTCGCAAATTATTGTTACGTCCCAATGACAAAAGTACAATTTTTATTTTTACATCTCCATTACATTGTTTTCCCTTCTAAGCCTCAGGAAATCCGCAAATTAATATCTATAGATATGTGATATGCACAAAATAGAAAACCATAAATAAAGAAGATGTTCCCTTAGTGACTGAAATTCAGCCCAGAAACTCAAAAAATAAGCATATATAATTTCCTACTTGTGACTTAACAACTACAACCTATCGCATCATCTTTCAGAAACTACATCACGGCAATCATTGTAATACTACTTACCAAGTCACGTATCTCAAATAAATTTTAATCATGTGTGCATCTATCCGTACAGTGTTGGTAAATTGTGATGAGAGGCATAGGTGGTCTCCAAACCCATAGGTAAATTGCAGCTATAGCCTAAGGAAAGGGTAGACGACAGCGGGTTAGGATTTACCCGCAACTCCATAGGTAAATTGCGGCTGAAGCTTACGGGAAAGGAAGACAATATTAGGCATAATAGCTTACATCTTTATATTAATTAATATCAACAAATATTTCAAAATTAAAAATCGGTTTATGTGGTTGCTATAAGAGGAATAAAAAAAAACGTTTGCTTTACCGTTACTGAGGAGAAGAAGAGGAAGTGACACTGTCATCACATATACAAAACTTGAATATGCATACTTTATTATGCTTTTGAGGAAAGTTGAACACAATCTCATTTCTCTTTCAGGAGTTAACCTTAGCTTACCCATAAATTAATATTTTGAAAAATATGATGCAAATTTCACCAAATTTAAGTCTGGTTATACATCCTCCTCTATCCTATTTGTACGTACACATAGGCTATTGCGGCATTTGTGAATAACCGTATGTAAAGACTCATTCCGGCGGACAACATTTTGGCATATTTCTTTTTTATTTTATTTTTTTTGACGTGTACCTTTTCTGTCTGTTGACAGGGATATATCCTCTATGTCAAAGATGAAATGTGACTCATCTTTTAAACCTCTTCTCTAACTAATGCGGCGAAACACATTTTTAATTGGTCACCTTGATTTCGACTTATTTGAATAGTTTTTTTCCACCAGAAGCTATTAACTTCTCAGTGGTAAGTTTTCAACTGATGGTAGTTAAGGTTTTGTGTAATTTTTATGGGATCCCAACAAATGAGATAAAAACTTTACAAAAAATTTTGTCTCTTTGAAAAATTTGAAATTATTTGAGAAACATTTCGCAATGGAAACGCTCTCTAACAAAGAAATAATTTTTCAAATCGGACTTTTAAAAGCAGAGATATAGACACAAATAAGATATACATCTACGTCCCCTTGCGGAAAAGCCATGCATTATTCTAAGAAGAAAGTGTTCTCAAAACGTTTTTGGAGGTGAGCGGAATCGTTTCACGAAAGAATCCTTCCAATCAAAGTTTTTGGCAGCTCAGGTTTTGCTTCAAATACATCAGAAGCAGAAATAAACACTTACACCCACTGGTGGCAAAACCATTCTTCACAAGATATTAAAAGAGATATCGAGGAAAACGCAATTTACCTTTGCGCGTCCTAGCTGAAGTCTATGACTTATTTCAAAATTTTAAAAATAATATAAAAATCATTTCGCACTGGAAGCTCTAACCAATCAAGAAGGAATTTTTCAAATCGGTGACTTAGAAAGCAGAGATATCGCGAAAAATAAGATGTACATCTACGCACCCTGGTGGAGAAACCATGCATTCCCAGCAAAAACAGTCTTGGTGGGCCAGCACTATGTTGTCGCTGCCGAACCGTCAATAAAATGTCGTGGCGGCCAACAGAAGGGCCAGCAGTTCAGGCCAGCAGCTGGCTAATAGTTGCCCCCCCCCCACCCATAAGGTGCCATATGCCACAGCAGGGCCATCAATATCCATCACAGGCAGTAGCTGCCACCAGTGGCCCTGGAAGCACGTGCCATAGATGATGGCTAGTTTAATCTGGTCCGCTAGTTTCCCCGCAGTGGCAGTCACGTGACGTAACTGATGGATTGTCGAATATTATCCGCCAATTTCCCAGTAGTAGCCATAAAAAAAATTAAGGATAACCACCGTTTTTGAAAGCTTCTACTTTTTCCCCCTTTACGAAACTTCTGAATTATAGCACTTCGCTGGGGAAATTTTGTCAACAGACCGGAAAAACGCCCGTTTGGATCTAGTTGGAAACGAACTAAGTACTGTATGCGTGGAAGCGCGCGCTTTACCAACTGGACTGATTTGCCACGCCCAAGCATCAGCTTGAAGCTGAGTCTCTTTCCTGCGGTATGTGCAATCGAATGGTTCTCTCTTTAATTTTTCAATATTGGGAGGTATTTTTCATAAATGTCAGTTTCATATAATTAATAAATTTATTTTTTTAAACGTAACAATCGTTTTTCGTTTTTTTATACATTGAGGGAACTTTACTCATTTTCAAGGAGCGTACGAACTTAAAGGCGCTTTCCAAAGTTCTGTGCTGTCCTTGTCGTCTTCAAAGGCGATATATTTACCCGTTTATGTCACATTCTGTTACATTTTAAACGTTGTATCTTTCCTTTCCGCTGTCCGAAGCTACATTTGTTTTAAAGAGGAAAGAAAGATATTTTATTTTACTTCTCGTTATTTTTAGATGCGAATTCATCCAGTCTTGTGTATTCAACCCATGGATCAAAACATTATACCCACATAGCGTTGCTTTTTATTTTTTCAAATAATTCATAAACTTTGTACGCTTATAATTCTTTTTTTCAAACAAAAGTTTTTTTTAATATTTTCCCAGGACTGTTGTTTCAAGCGGATTATTGTATGGTAATCCGAAAGATTACACAGAAATTATTTCTTGTTATTCATGGGAATGGAGTGGGTGTATTTCATGGCTGTACTCTAGTATTTCATGGCTTAATCTGATGTCTTCGTCGACGTGGCATTTCATTAGGAAATTAATTCGCCTCTCAACATACGGCTTTTTCTTTCTTAACATACACTAAAATAACACGATGGCGATAGCGTCGTCTTCAACTAACTGGTACCACGAGAGACACAGTGCGTGTTCCTTCTGCACATGCGCAGTTCCAATGATTCCACCTGGTGTTGGGGTTGCATCGGTTGCCAGCTACGGGCCCCTAGTGGAACTTGCTTGGAGGCCCGCAATTCACGGCGATGCTTCAGGGCCATCAATGGCTGCCAACAGATGGCGCTGCCACCAACGGACCGTTACCGGGCCGTGAGCGGCAGATTTCAGCCAGGAGTGACCCATCACTGCCAGCTGGTGGCCAGCAGTTTCCCAACACTTGTGTTTTTGCTGGGTTATTTTAAGAAGGAAATGTTCCGAAATGGTTTATCTACTTGAATGGAATCTGTCCGCGAACAGTTTTTTTCAATAGAGATTCTAGAAGCTCAGATTTTCCTGCAAATGCAACAGAAGCAGAAATTAACACTTCTGCCCCGTGGTGTACAAACCACTCTTCACCAAAAATTAGAAGTTATGTAAAAGACAGTTTCCAACAGAAGCTGTATCCAGTGTAGGAAGAATTTTTCAAATTAAAATTTTAAAAGCATAGGTATCGAGGAAAATTCAGTTTATTTTTACGCCCCTAGCGGAAAATCTACATGCAATGTCAAAAGGTGACTATACCTAAAATAGTATTCGACATAGATGGAATCGAAAGGTAAAAGAATTTTTTCAATCGGACGTATAGAAGCAAATATATGGAATAAAAAGTATTTTGAATTCGATATCATATGCATTTACGCCCTCTAGCGGCAAACTTGTGCATCGTGAAAAAAAACGGAATAAAAGATCATCATTCGCACATTTAAAGCTTCTCAGTGCAAAAGGAATTTTCGAAATAGGGCTATTTGTTGCAGAGATATGGTGTCCACATGCGGACGGACGGACAAACCGATAACATAAGCACGATCTTTTTCACAAGACGTGCGATCTTTTTCACAAAAGACGTGCTAGAAAATGAAACCGACAAAAATGTTCATTGCCAAATCATATCACACAGTCTGTTGTTCAACATTCGAAACTCATTGCAATAAAAAAGGTTTATTCATTAAGAGAAGAAGAAAACGTACATTGAAATAACATAAATGTGGCATTGCAAAGTTTCACAATTTTTCTCATGTCCTAATTTATTTAGTTTCTTGACTTGTATCTGTACTGAATGAAAGGCCACAATGCAGTTACAGAAAGTATGAAACAAAAACACAGCACATCGCTTTGGAGTATGGACTCCCGCAGAATTTTTACCAGGCGATCAAAGCATAGTTGCAGCACACAAAACCTCTCTAACCTCTTTGTCATTCAGGATGAAGGACACATAGAATCTGAATCTTACTGCCTAAAGGGGGGTATATTTATTTCTTAAGACAAAAAGAAACATAATAATTTAGAGTATTTAATAAAAATTAATGTAAAAATTAGTGAAATCATTGTTACGAAAGCTATTTAGCAAGCAAAAAACAACTTTTTTATAATTTAGCTGGATTATGATTGTGTCTTTACTGGTTGAAAGAAAATAGGCATTACAGTTTTCTCTTGCTTTTTTTGAATGGCTAGATCACCATTCTTATATCATCTGCATTTCGGTGCACCCAATTTCCATGGATACCAATTATACAGAAAGACCATTTACTCTCTCCCCAGTCATGATTAATATCCCCCAAGACTTCAAACCCTATGCAGGGTACTGAAAGATCTTTCAATGTATATGCTGAGCGAAGTGCGGCTACGATTTGAAATGCCCTTGGAACAAGGCCGTCCAGAACACACAAGGCCACAACATTAGAGAGAACAGTTATTTTGTGACGTCACTCTTATGTTAGACTGCCTTTACGTCTGTGTCGTGTTTGGCGTCATGCTCGACAGCGTTGGAAACCAATCAGGAGTTTCGGTTTCCGCGTGACGTTGCTATGAGAAGGAATTCATCTCTCTAATGTCATGGTCTTGTGTTTTCTAAACGCCCTTGCCTTAAAACTACCTGGTCAAATTTCCCCACTTCCTGCATACTTTCTGAATAGGGAATATTTTCTGTTTTCGCTACTGATTCGTTGGAAACCAATCGGAAGCTTTGGTTTTCGCGTGACGTTACTAAAAGAGGGAACTCATTTCTCAAATATCATGGCCTTTTGTTTTCTAGACAGCCTTGCCTTGAAACTACCTGGTAAAATTTCTCCACTTCAAGCATACTTTCTGAAAGGGGAAGCTTTTTGCTTTTTCTACTGATTTCTCCTTCCGAAAGTCGTACCACGACATTTATTTTACGTCTAAATTTTCAAGATACAAGCTGAAACGTTTTTGAAAAGTTAAATTCACCCTCATCAAGTTTACTGTTTATTTTGGAAAGTAAACTGAAAGGAGAAAGTGAATATTCCTTCTTTTTCTAGAATCTACTTTCCAGAGAAGTTCTTGAAGAATTCAGATTTGGTGTGTAGATAGATGGATGGTAATATTCTTCCATCTAATCTGACGCTACATTAAATCTGTGCACTTGTATTTGGCTGCTACGGGGTGACGAAGAAAACGAAATTCGGTGGTAAGAGGTCCACTGGGGTTACAATGAGTGAGAACTAAGTCTTACATGGATCGTCGTTGCGAGCAGGGCTGGATGTGCAGCCTCTAGTCTTTACAATAATCGAAATTCATCCCTTCTCCGTTCTGCCTTTATTTTTAGTTTTCTAATTTTATTTTGGGGAAAGATTCCAACTTCCTGGACGTGTCCCTAGACCCCCGTTCTTGGTGCCTATGTTTTACAGATACACGAAACCTATAGAATGTATGATGAATTTCTGTTATAGCTGCACATTCTTGATTTTCGCAATGTCACATTCTTTTAAACGAATTAAGGCGAATGGCTGAACTTATCTTGTCTTCTATATTTTTAGGACATTAATTCAACTAACCATTTCCTCTTTATTTTCTGCTAATTGGTGCTCCTGTGATGAAGATTTTTCCTTGGAGTCATTTGGGCAGAGTCATTCCGCAGTAAAAGTTTTGAACTGCAAGAAACTACTTTTTTTTTGTTATGCTCCGAGATTTACTGTTTATTCAGTAGAGCATCCAGGCATTGATCCTTATTGTGGTCTTCAAAAGGAAGATTGATTTCAGGAAAAACCTTTTAGTCCGGATGTTGAGGAAGTTCAAAAGGTTATTCACATCGGTGATGAGTATTAATTGAGAGTAACAAAGCTGATATTACTCAGAAGGATACACTCAAAGTACCAAATATTAGAGATTGCTACCGAATAGCGTGTTGTTCCTCCTCTAGATCGAATAACAACCTGTACACGCCGACGCATCGACTCCACCAGATCCAGTGTGTTTTAAGAGGTAATGCTAGCTATGCCTGTTGCAGCATTTTCTACAACTCCTCCGGAGAGGTCGGTCCAAGATTCTGATCCCCAGCGATCTTCCGCAGGGTGGTTCTAAACTCATATGATTGTTTCTCGTGCCATGCCTAGGTGGTTGTGGCCCTGTTTGGTGGTGAATTGTCGTGATTGAACATACCATCAGCCGTATGATGCCCGAAGGCCACGAAAGCGTGCAGGTGATCAGCTAGCACATGCTGGTAGTCCGTAATGGTTATGATCCTCTCCAAACCGACTAAGGGACATAATGCGTTCCTCGTGAGAATGCTCCTGAAACTATCACAGAGACAATACTGCCTTGAACATGGCCGACCTGGAACTACAGGGACATGGCCTCATACTTTCGACGCTACATCCGCACTCTCGCGTCAGCTCGATACAGTTGAAAACGGGATTCATCTAACCACATGACGCTGCGTCGCTCTGCAGATGTCCAGTTTTCATGTTCCAAGCACCACGCAAGACGTAATATGTGATGACGAGCCATCTAGAGTGGTACACGAGTAAGGCGTCGGCTCCCGTAGCCCATGATTTGCATTGTGCGCCATACAGTTCACTCGCTGACGCTGCTTGTGCATCCGACATTTAACCTGGATGTGATTTGCGCCTGCGTTGCTACGAAGCCAATCTCTACGACCCTGGATAGTCTACGTTGATCTCGGTCATCAACGGCGTGTCGTCGGCCGCCGCTTGCTTTCTGCGCACTGGTACGTCCGTCCATGGTATACTCGCGATAAACCCTTTATGCGATTGTCCTCTGGAACCCTTGGGTTCTTACCGCTTGTGCGATACAATGACCCACATCTCTTGCTCCGACAATAAGTCCACGATCAAAATCGCTCGGATCACCACGCTTACCCATGTTCGTTTACTTCAGTGCACTGTTGGGAAGCTTTTCTTTCCTTCTATTTATTGCTTGAGTTCGGTTTGGGTCTGATCTACACTGAGCTTGGGATGCCCATATCAACTGCCCTTCACCCTTATCCCTAATGTTTTGCCTACTGAGGGTATGAAATTTATATTAAATCATCGAATTTCGGCTAAAATAAAATATTAAGTACTTATACTATGTGCCTCATGTAGTTTTATGACACACATCAAAAACAAAATTACAATAAAAACACAGCTTGATCAGCTGCACTGTTCCGCCATCTGTCATGTGCTCATGCTCTAGGTATACAGCGATGAGCAATTATATTATGACCACCCGCTTCCTAGAGAAATGAGCGCGCCTGGAGACCAAACGGTAGTGCAGACGAAGTTCACAGACCAGTATATGTTCAACCCTAGGACCAGCTTTCGATTAGTAGAGTGTTCGGAGTCAGAATGGGAAAAAGCTGCCGATTTATCAGCTTTTGATAAAGGACAGATTGGTATGGCACGAAGCCTCGGAACTACGACATCGGAAACGGCGCGGCTTGTGTGTTGTTCACGTGCTGCTATAGTGAGAACGTATCATAAGTGGTGCACAGATGACAAAATGACGTATCGTCGTCCAGCCGTGGGTCGTCCGCAGCCCGTTAATGACAGAGGGGACCGGAAACTGTTGCGCATTGTTTACAACGACCCAATTGCCACAGTGCGACAAACCACCCGCAGCTACAATAGTGGTGGTTAGGGCACTATGTCACAGCACACAGTTTATCGCAGCCTTATTCGCATGGGCCTGCGTAACCGAAGACTCAGCTGGTTCCCCATGACCTCGGTACGTCATCGCCGGGTGAAATGGGCCTAAGATCATCGAGATTGGACCGTGGATGATTGGAAGAAAGTGGTCTGGTCTGACGAATCAAGATTCCTGGTGCATCACGTAGACGACTGAGCGCGGATACGCCGATTAGAAACGAAGGCATCTGAATGCACTGTTGGGCGGAAAACGGCCGGCGGCGGCGGTGTTATGATGTGGGCGATGTTTTCTTGGGACATTATCCCAATAGCACAATCCCTGACAGCTCTCAGGTATCTGAACATCGTTGCGGACCATGTTCAGCCTTTCATTCCCTGCTGGTGATGTCCGTTACCAACAGTATAGTGGCCATGCCACTCAGCCAGAATCGTCAAGGAGTCATTCATGGAACATGCGGGTGACTTTGTGTTAATATCCTGGCTCCAAATTCCCCTGACATGAACCCGATCGGACATTTGTGGATCGACCTGGAAAAGCTGTGCCTCGTTAAATCATTACCTCCCCGAAATGTACGGGAACTGGAGGGTCTGCTGTTGACATTATGGTACCGGGTACCCCAGGACACCTATCGCCACCTCATCGGATCGATGCCTCGCCAAGCGGCCTCGGTTTTGCGGGATAAATTGGGTCCTACAGCTTATTAGTTAAGTGGTCATAGTGTAATGGCTCATCGCTGTATATCATAACAAGTGCTCGAAAACTGTGCTTTTAATAGGCACCAAGAGCTTATTTGCCCCAATAGTTGCAAAGGATGCAACCGACAGGAATGAAACTTGGTGGGTCAGTTTGACATTGTGAGGCATGCTAACGATTCAAGTATCACGCTCGGCCGGGCATGTGACACAAGCAAGGAGAGGTCTTAGCGCTGGGCCTGATCGTCTTTGTAGGATCGTCCCATTGCGCGCGTTTTCCATCCCGACTCATGCTGTTGTATTGGTTGCATCCTTTGCAAGTGAAGTATGCCTCGGAGAAACGTTCCGAAGCAATTCGAGCAGTTGGAGGAGTTCGAGAGGGGCTGCATCGTCGGGTTCCGGGAAGCGGGATGATCTTATCACCATATTGCGCGCCATACTGGTCGTGTGAATATAAACATTGCACGCTGTTGGTGGCAGTTGTTAGAAGACTTCACGGGGCAGCTACAGGAAGGGTCTCGAAGACCTGTGCGAACCACGTAGAGAGAGGACCAACCTGCTGCCCGATATGCGCGGAGTGACTCAACAGCCACGATTGCGGATATTCAGCGAACAGTGGTGGGCTCCATGCATCGTCCGATTAGTGGCAGCACTATTGGCAGACGGCTTCACCACGTAGGACTACACACACGCACACCGTTATAAAAACTTCCGTTAACACCACTGCATCGTCGCCAAAGGCTACAATGGTGTCGTGTCAGATTCTCATGAAGCCACGCAGGTGATCATCGGGTGATCTTCAGTGACGAGTCCCGCTTTTTTCTTGGAGAAGACAACCACCGAATCCGTATGTAGAGGCACCATGGTGAGCGCCAAAATTGACGGTTTGTTGTCGAAGGTCACACGTCCAGAAGGCCTGGTGTCGTCCAGATGTGTGGTGCAATTGCCCACGATACTAGATCCTCTTTGTTCTTCTTTACCGTCAGTTTGACAGCCTAACGTTACGTTAATGAGGTTCTGAAAGCAGTGGCCCTACCTTTTCTGAAATCTCACTCGAGTACGATTTTTCAACAGGACAACGCTCGTCCGCATACTGCTGCTGTCCCGACAGCTTACCTTCAAGTCACTGATACTGTGCAATGGCCAGCCGAATCGCCAGACCTATCGACGATTGAAAATGTGTGGGATGCTATTGGACGCGCTATCCACACCTCTACCGCACAATCTGCGGAAACAGCGTGAGAAGATTCAAGCTGCATGGGATGGCTTATCAGTGGACACCATTAGGAACCTGTACAACTCCATGCCGAAACATTTGGCACGCTGTGTGAGCAAACACGGAGTCTCCACAGTATACTGGGAGACGGTACTAATTGTCGTGTTGCTCAATAAATATTGCATATATCAGTCTCAAATGTTTAATCATTTATTGTTCCTGGTAACCTTTACCTTCCTCACGAATAGCATTGCAATCCGACACGTCCTTCTGGGTGCAAATATTTTTTTCACGATGAGTGTAGGTCACTACAACTTTACTTCTAGTTTGAAGACAAAATTACCTCTAATAATTTAAGGATAAACAAAGCCAACAACAAAAAACGGTATGTTGCGCGAAAGCAATACCCAACAGTTTGTGTGTAAATTTTTTTCATACCTGCTAACATTTATTCTAGAGGAACAGCAACTGGATGATTATTGGAGTCGGTTTGACGCAAATACGAGTTCATGTAGTGTCTAAAGCCGAGTTCCAATTTTAGTACAGACTAAGCGTTCATCTTACGTGATGTTTCATTCTCTTTCCTTAAGCTGATGCCCAAATTTGGTACAGTCTCTTCTAGCTTTACGCCTGGGATGATTGTTAATACCCGGAACAAGTGAGAATTTAAACTTTTCCGTAAAAGCCAGTTTTCCATGAAGAAACGACGTTCATTGTCGATGAAATATGTAAATTTCAAACTATTAGATGAACTAGAAAAATTAAGATTTTGTAACCTTAAGATTTGAAAGGTGTCTTTGTGTGTTTCAAGGTATCTTCTCGAAACACAATAAGACATAGTGTCTTCAAATCTTTCCCATCAAAAATATATATTGAGAGAATTTGTGGCGCCTTAACTAATTATGTTAATAGAAAGCGTGGTCAGTGTTAATTTTGTAAACAATCCCAGGTTTCCTATCTTTCCCAGAAAATTGAAATAATCAGGAAAAAGGAGTGTTGCTATGCGTAGATGGAAAACATGGGTAATACATGTCTGATTCTTACTTAAAAGGAGTAAATGCTGCTTTGGAAGTTGATCGAACTGCGATAAGCAAGTTGGGTGGTTCACGATCAAAATGTTAGAATCTCAATTTTTCCAGATTTCGGAAGCCGCTAAAATGATCAAATGATCGAGATAGAAATATTAAAGGATACTTCATAGTGGTTGTTGAAGGAAAGAGGAGGCCAATATTTAAACAATGGTTACAAAAGCGGATTACGGACGCAGTTTGTGTAGCATTTCCATCTTGCAATTATAAAGGTTTCTGCCATCAAAAAAGAGAACTCACAGAAAACAAACGTCCTAGCAAAAAGAGGGGAAGTTGGTGATCGACCCGAAAAGCAAGACATCAGTCTGATGTTGGGTGTGGGGAAAAGCACTCCTGTAGAGTCCGAGAGTAAAGGATAAAATATTTTACCGACTGTGCAATGTGGAAGAAATGTCTCCATGAGAACTTGACAGTAGTCCGAAAAAATTGTTTCAGATGTGCGGTGTTGAAGAAAATTCTTCTGGAAAACCTGACAATAGTCGGTGAAATATTTCAGATATAGGAGAAAAAATAGTGTCCTCTGGAGTGACTCTTCACATACGGTTAAAATATGAGTGCTACAATAGGGTATCTGCACCTACACACGATTGGTATTTGTTTGTGGTATGTGGCCTGGTTAGCAATGCTGTATTACCAAATTATTACCGTGAAACAGTTTTTCCGAATAACGATGCGACAGACCAGTTTTTAATTCACCAGTAGGAAAGTTTGGGTTTGTGGGCTCAGCTTCATTTCCATGTCTGAACAGGGGAGGATCCAGGATTTTCATGACAAGGGAGGGTGGAGGGGATTGTCGGGAATAACCGGGGACGTTTCCGATATTTTTCCTTAAAATGAAAAAATATTCTTAGTACATCTGTAAATCCTATCAGTTAATTAAAGCAAATAATATACTTTTAAGTAATACCTTTAATACCTTCTTTCCCCAAAAAATATTCAATATGTTATTGAAACCTAACAAATCAAAGCTTTTACTTGATCCCGTGGGGGAGCCCCCCCCCTCTGGATGCGAACTGTGTCTGAAAATTTTACATTGTCGATTACCTGTGGTTTGGAAGCAAAAATTGTAACGAAGACGTAAAAAGAAAAATTATACTTTTGTCATTCAGATGTAATAATATTTTTCCAAGAATGTAGTGATTGTCGTTGTGAGGTTACAATAATTCCCCAAGAATGTAGTGATTGTCATTGTGTGTAACAATAGTTTGCCAAGAATGTAGTGACTGCAACTGAATGTCTTTCTTATATAAAAAAATTCTCATTGTTGGAATTATATAAAAACACACGAAATTTTACCTACCATCAGCCGAACACTTACTACTAAGCAGTTAATGCCTTCTGGTAGAACAAAAACATCCAAAATACATACATGGAAATCGAGATGACTCATTAAAATCCAGAAGAATGGTTCTTCATGAACGTAACTTATTGGATAAAATACACGGAGAAGAAAGCGTTGATCCAATACCTCGTGGTACTACGTCGTTGTAAAACAATGATTCCGCAACTTCTGCTTTAGATGTAAAAATTTTATTCTAAAGGAACAGAAAAAGTCTTAGAAAGGAGATTGTTTACGACTATTCTATTTTTGTTTTTAGGTATAGCAACCCCTCTAAGGATACAAGTCGTCACCCACCCATAATTTTAGACTACGGTTCCAGAAAATTAAGAGAACAGGAATTGAAAGATAAAAGACATATCCGTTTCGTCGAATATGAAACCAATTTCAGCAGAGCGATTTACAAAACATATGAATTCATTTGAAAGCTACTCGAAGGAGAAGCCAATTTTTTTATATAAACATTAACTCTCATTATAAAAGTGTTTTTATATTCTCCCTTTCATTTAAATACCCATCATAACAAAAAGTTGTTAAAATTATACTGCAGGTGTCAGAAATTAGCAATGCCTTTTTTATATCATAATTTTCCTTCACGCTGAGTTATGCATTGGAGTTAATGCCTATATTAAGCCGTGCTTTAATTCTGAAAGAATATTTACCACACTAGAAGAAATTACAGTCGGCCCATCGTGTATTCCTTGTCATACCGGTGAATTCTGTATGATTTTCACGTATAGTTCTTTGTGATTTCTCCCAAAGAAATGAAAAGGAATACAACAGGATTGCTACAATTTGTGATTCTTAGAAAAATCATACTTAATGTGAATTACATAACAAATTGATTAAATTCAAATTAGAAAATAATAATCTTTAACTTCACACAGAATTTTGCTTTATTATCCTTTTATGCCAGAAAGGAAAGCAATAAAAATTCATATTTCACACTATTCCGGAAGATGAGTTTTACTCCAATAGCGCACTTTAATTCATTAGAGATATGTACTAGATTTCGAATCCAAGACTAGAAAATTCTCTGTTGGGCATTAACCTTCCGTTTTATGGGTTACGAATTTGTCAAGAAATTTTGCCGTTCATTCATGAACCAAAAGAATTCTTGATGTGTAGCTAATATGACAACATTATATAACTTCTTTGGTATATGATGTCGGTAAATTAGGTAGAGCTCTTGTTTTTAAATAGACGCCATGCAACCGGTATCGTAAGTATTTGTAATTAAGATATAAGACAGCTGTGTACTACTGATAAAAATTACTTTTGAAAATCATCATTAAACATCAATCGCTGAATGTATGAGCATATGCAGATCTATTTAAAAAATTGCTGGAATTTTTAAAATATTTAGCCTACCTTGCTGAGCACTTTGAATTATGTGTCGAAAGACGCTATGATGCAAGGTTTTCACCTGATGAAGAAATTATTGAAATTTTCTTCACTTCAGATGCATGTATTTTCTTTAACTTCCAACCCATTATACCCCCTACTGTGATCGGTTCCTAACTCCAGAAATGTACGCATAATCTTTAAAACAAGCAAGTGTAGAAGTAATATTATATCATCATCAAATCCTGATTACTTCGAAAAATGTGGATCTCGCGTGGAGGCCGCTCCGGGCTGTGTAGCTAACTGGTCAGTGCTCCTCTCCATCCAGCTAGCTTTTTGGTGATGGTCGGCGGAGGGTAGGGGAAAAAAAGCACATGAGAGATTGCGGCTCGCGTTGGTGATGGAAAGCGAAACGCTGGTGAAAGATATAATATTGCTTTATTCATTTTGCGAAAGATTCATACTACATTTCCCAATAAGATTAACAGCAATTGCACTTAGCTGCCTCATTTGTTTTTGTTTTTTTCATGCATTTATTTGATCCTGATGAGCGAAGATCCGGACCTCTTTTCCTTGGCTAATAGTGAAAGAAAGAGGCTGAAATTGGCAACCAAGGAAAACACTTCACTGATGATTCGATGAGAAAGCTCGCCTTTGGGTAAGATATTTAAGAATTTCACAAAGCGTTTCCAAAAGATTTTCTAGGAAGTTAAAAGCAGAGCAGGGATTGCATCATACTAAGTTATTGATCAAAATACAGAACAGGAGATTTCTAACTACAGTTTTTCTTTTGGGGAGTTTTATTTAAGAGTATTCATATTGCAGTGGAATGTAATGCAAGGTAATGTTGCACCGCACATTAAAATATCGTTCGATTTTCTAAATTATTTAAATAGTCTTTTGTACATTACATAATTCGAATTTTCTGTAAATTACTTAAGATTTATCTTTAAGTTTTACTTCAAAGAGTAGCTACAAACAAAACAAAAACAAAAAGGTAGGTAATATTTAAAGATAAATAAAACATAGCGACATTGAAAAGACGGAAGTTTCGTTTTATGAAGAAGCTCTGCCCATAGTTTGGAAGCTATGCTTTTGTACTGGGAGGAAATACATTCAGTAGACGAAACACAGATACAGTTGATAGGTAGTTAACCTTCCAAGTGGCAGGAGCTTTTGAAGACGCAATACGAAATTTTGTCGACATGTATAACAGGAGTCTCCCGTTAAAGCGTCCTGCCTTGCTGTAGTATTCTTCGTAATTATAAGATGCGGTAATATGAGTTCACGTCAGTATGAGCAAGGAAATGTTTTCGACGCAATATTGCGTTCTCGCCGCTTATGAAAAGGTTTTCGGTGAACTTATTATTACGTCGTCGCCGCTTTGGGCACAGAAATCTGCGAACGTATAAATTCTCGCTAACCGCCCCCCCGACCCCCGGAAGGTTAACGTGGGCATTCCCCCTCGCAGAGTGGGTCAGACTCAAACCGAACGCAGGCAGAAAGTAGGAGGACAGCAGGGGTTCCCAAACGTGTATCGCAATCTACGAACATGGGCGAACGTGCGATCTTCTATCGTATCGTAGACGCATTGTCGGCGCAAGACGAATGAGTCATTCTATCGCTCAAGCGGTAAGAACCTTAGTGTTGCTGATGACAACCTTATCAAGAGGATACCGCAAGCATCGGTGGACGTAATACCGCCCAAAAAACAAACTAGGGAAGACCACCTGCCATTGATGGCAGGGTCGATGTATACTACTATCCAGTGTCTTACAGACCAACCGCTTAACAAGGGCTGCGCAAATCACAGACAGGCTGAATTATGGAGGACCAATCAGCGTCAGCCGGCGAACGGTACGGCTAACGCTGCATACCCTAGGCCACGGGAGTCGAAGCCCAAGTCATGTGCACATGTTTACTGCTGACCATAGAAAATTTCGCAGAAAATATTACAACTGAATATCTGCAGAGAGACGCCGCGCCGCTCAGATGAATCCCGTTGTTTTTCTGTGCCGAGCTGAAGGGAAGGTGCGTGTGTGGTGTCGAAAGCATTAAGCCATGAGCCCACCTTTCTAGTTTAACTCTGTTCAAGGCAGTGGTGGCTCTGTTATTGTTTGAGGATAATTCTGATGGGACACATTATGCCCCTCCCTCTTTTTTTAGTGTTCTTGAAGTGTTCCTTAACCTGTGCGCGTTACCAGCATGTGTTGGCTGATTAATTATCTGTGTTATCTACACGATTTCATGTCTTTCGCGCATCGTGAGGCCGATGGTTTGTTTCAGCAGGATAATGCACCGCCCCACAGGGTTACAACTGCCCAGGGATGGTTCCAGAAACAGTAATCTGAGTTTGTAACCATCCAATGGCCGCCAGAGTTCCCCGGATGGAAACTCTCTTGGTTGCCACGTAGTCGAACATCAGATTCGTGGATTCTAGACAGATCTCTCGTTCGTAGTTGTTTGACTTGGCTGGCATTAACTCTGAATAGCCTGCAACATCTGGCGGAGTCTATGCCTCTGCGCGTACAAGCTGTTATTAGCGCTAGAAGGAGACCAACACTCTATTAGGTAGACATCTCTAATGTTTTGCCCATCGAGTGTGTACTTCTACGTTATTCCGTGTGATTTACATAAATTGTGAAAACCTGCTGTAGCTCCTGCTGTGCTCGTGCATTTGAACTTACCTAGAGTAGCTCCGCCACTCTAGGCAAGTTCCAAGTGCACCTGCTTGTTTCAAGCACTGTTAATAAACGTCAAGGAAGTTTGTTTTTCGGGTCGTTCATGGAATAAGAGCATCATTTTAAAGCGGAAGCATTGGAATGAATAAAAGATAGAGGGCTTTTACTACTACCAATTTCAAAAACAGAGGTTGAACAGAATAAATGGGAACACGTAGGAAAAGAGAGAGGTTTACGAGCCAAACAGAGTATAAGGACCTAATAGGGTCTGGGGACCATTTTTGGCATTCAAAACCGCCTCAATCCTCCTTAGAATGGACGTATACAAATCCTGGATGGTGGTTAGTTGGATGTTACTCCATTCTTCACGCAGAAACTGCTCAGGTCCTTGAGAGATTCAGGAGGAGGATAAAGGGATCTTACTTTGCTTTCTAACACAGACCACAGTTACTCGATGATGTTTAAGTTTGGTAATTGAAGAAGCCGACGAAGCTGTGAAAGTTCGTCTTCATGTTCCTCTAACCATGATTGGACATTCCGAGCTCTAGGAAAGGGGCGGTATCATCTTGATAGATGGCATCCCCCGCAAGAAACAGCTCCTGAGACATAGATATAGTTGCTCGGCTAAATTGTTTCATACACCCTGCCAATCATCCGTCCTTTCACGGTGGTCAGGGGATCTCCTAAAAACCACTGTGTGACCGCCCAGAGCATAACAGAACCACTACCATGTTGCACTGTTGGGAACACACAGTCTAGGTTGTACCTTTCTGATGCTGTTCTTCACACGTAAAAACGTCCTGCGGTGGATAATTATGTGAATGTGGATTTATCCGACCTCATAACACGCTACCATGCATCGACAGTCCACGTTATATGCTTCTGGCACCACTACCGTCGCCGTTGTGCATTCACCCGGATCATCGGAGGTTTTGCAATAGCAGCAGCCGTGAATATCTTGTTTACGCAGTTCCTGAGCATTGGTTTCTATGTAATCGGGGCCTGGAAATGCATATTGAGCCCCGCACTAATTTTGGGAGTCGTGGTTTTCGTATTTTGGGTAACAATCCTCTTTAAGGCTCTCCCTTCTCTATCAGTCAGTGTCGTTTTTCGGCCACTCTTGCGTTTCGCAGACAAGGTTTTGCGAAGAACACGGTATGCTGTCATGACGCTAGACACGGCATACCGTGTTACGCAAGACACAACCACAACATTGGCGACTGTTGTCACGGAGGCATTAACTAGCCAGCCACCAACAATTAGCCCTTTTTCGTAGCCCCTTAGGTCGCTCATTTCATCAGCACTCTAAAAGAACTTTTGCGACAATAAACTTTAAATGCACTTAAACAGGACCTTGATGTTCTAAACATAGCTATTACAACAACAAAAAACCGCACCGGTGGCGCAGTGATCTAAGTGATGGCCTCTGATCATGCGTCCGAAAGCTGTCCGGGTTCGGATCTAGGTGAGGCATGGATGTTGTGTTTGTCTTACGGCACTGACTTTCTCCCTTCCCTGGAACCAGTTACGCTAAATTAGGGACGGGCGACTGCTTATAGCCCGCTGAGTTGTTTACGGTGGTCCTTTAACCTCCAATAAAAAATGGTGAATACCTTTGTGAATTGCAACGTACGCAGCTCCATTAAAATTCACGTCCCTGAGCATGGTGTTCACATATTTAGGTCCAACCCCTGTATATGTAGGGCAAACAAAGCGACCGAAAAGACTGGTTTCAGTGTCGTCTTGAATCGAATTTTATCCTGCAGGATTTGTCATAACATCATCAGTACTATCATACAGCGTAATATAAACTACAAGGTTAACTTATCGATGATTGTTGTAATTTAAAATCTGCTGCCACCGAATGACTTTTTCTTTTATAAAATATCGAGATCAGTAAAGGAAATATAAATACCCCCGAAAAACGACTGGGTGAGTTTGGCTAACACGTGCCGTATTTAACTGATACATTCGATTTAGAAGAATTTCAATTAACGTTTTGAATATGGTGAGGCTTTACGGCGAAGATCTCAAGCAAACCGACACATCTCTCAGGCGATGCTTACTATTATTCTAATACTTGTGGCAATTAATTACTTTCCTTCCGAACTCAAAATAGTGCGTCTATCTCGCCGAATTTATGAGAAAATGGCTCGATATTTTACCAGTTCTCTGAATTCAAAGGAACTCGCGTGCAGAGAATAAATCTTTTTAGGGTTTAATTTGCCTTTCACAGAGTGTTTTGGTCAGTCTTTTTGTTTTGCATTTAAGCCCCATAAATTCTTAAAATTTCGTTTGCATAAAATCTGGAGTGTTCCGTACAGGAAAGCCATGCACTACGTAAGAACTGTAAGGTAATTAAATTCACCGAAGTATTTGAGAATACAAGAAATTGTCCCACATGCTGATTCTAGGACCGTAAGACTAGAGTGTGGCATTAATTCGTTAAATTACTGTCATACATCATTTCGTAGTGAATGAACAGGCGCTTTCCGAAGTAAAAGTCAGTCCTGACGGTTTGCGAAGTAAAAGTTAGGATCTACACACATACTATAACTCTGTCTCACAGTCTGTTCTGAAGTTTTTTTATTTTGAAGAGGTATAGGCGAGAAAGGATCCTCACCAGCAGTGACACAATTAGATTTCGCCCGATTTTTATGTACCCAAGGTTAATAGAAGTAAGCTGTGTTCATAATGCCTTCCTCGCAGACGAATAATCGTGACGTCACTGAGTCACATCACCGGCCTAACATGTGAATCGTAGATCCGCCTAACCAACAATTTTTATAACTCAAACACAGAACACAACCTTATGCAAAAGCATATTTACATTAAATACAAAAGAAATGCACAATCATGGGAATATTTGAGTAACTGGGATTTCAAAAATACTTCCGGCACCTTTGCATGGCTCAACATTTCTCCAGAAATCTTCTGGCCTCTTGTGGAATCGATGACACGCCGCGTTGCTGATCTTACCCGAGCTAGAGGAAGTCCTGCACTATGCTAAGTACGCATCAATGACACGTCGATTTGCTGATCTCTCCCGAGCTAGAGGAGGTCCTACACTGTGCCAGGCACGTATCGATGACACGTCGCTTTGCTGATCTCCCCCGAGCTAGAGGAGGTCCTACACTATGCTAGGTACGCATCGATGACACGTCGATTTGCTGATCTCTCTCGAGCTAGAGGAGGTCCTACACTATGCTAGGTACGTATAGATGACACGTCGCTTTTCTGATCTCCCCGAGCTAGAGGAGGTCCTGCACTATGCTAGGTACGTAACGATGACACGTCCCTTTGCTGATCTCCTCCGAGCTAGAGGAGGTCCTACACTATACTAAGTACGTATCGATGACACGAAGCTTTGCTGATCTCTCCCGAGCTAGAGGAGGTCCTATACTATGCTAGGTACGTATAGATGACACGTCGCTTTGCTGATCTCCCCGAGCTAGAGGAGGTCCTACACTATGCTAGGTACGCATCGATGACACGTCGATTTGCTGATCTCTCCCGAGCTAGAGGAGGTCCTACACTACACTATGCTAGGTACGTATCGATGACACGTCCCTTTGTTGATCTCTCCCGAGCTAGAGGAGGTCCTACACTATGCTAAGTACGTATAGATGACACGTCGCTTTGCTGATCTCCTAGCTAGAGGAGGTCATACACTACACTATGCTAGGTACGTATCGATGACACGTTCCTTTGCTGATCTCCCCGAGCAAGAGGAGGTCCTACACTATGCTAGGTACGTAACGATGACACGTCCCTTTGCTGATCTCCTCCGAGCTAGAGGAGGTCCTACACTATACTAGGTACGTATCGATGACACGTCGCTTTGCTGATCTCTCCCGATCTAGAGGAGGTCCTATACTATGCTAGGTACGTATAGATGACACGTCGCTTTGCTGATCTCCCCGAGCTAGAGGAGGTCCTACACTATGCTAGGTACGCATCGATGACACGTCGATTTGCTGATCTCTCCCGAGCTAGAGGAGGTCCTACACTATGCTAGGTACGCATCGATGACACGTCGATTTGCTGATCTCCCCCGAGCTAGAGGAGGTCTTACACTATGCTAGGTACGTATCGTATTACTTCTGGCACTTCAGTGTAAAGCATAGTGTTGGTAACTGAAAAGCCGGAAAAGGACAATCAAAACTTACGGGAGAAAAAGAAGAGAGAAATTGGTTAATTCTATGTTAAAGTTCTTTCATAAACGTCAGAAATTCTGTGATAGGAAGAATCTAATAAACATGAAAGTATGAGATTGGGAATAAATAATGAAAGCAACAAAAAGATACAAAATGACATCTTATTTGTGCATCAATAGTGATTCCAATCATCTAATGTTTATAATGAGATCGTAATATAATTCTGTTGATTTCTGTACATTTCTTCACTGAATGGGCAAATTGTTGTGTACTTTCCGATAACAGAATAGTAGCTGGCTCGATTGTTCACTGACCGCAACCGGGATAGTAGCTGATAGTGGCCGGTTGTTCACTGGCCGGCCAAATAGTAGCTGGCGAAGAAGCCTGGTTGTTCACTGACCGCAACCGCTGACCTTTTGGGATTTCCACGTCAGATATTCCTCGCGTATATACCAAAACTACGTGAAATATGGAAGAACTTTTAACCAACGGTAGGAATATGGCTGTAAGCGTGACAATTGACTCTCACTGCCCCTCATCGTTACCAGGAATCGCACGGCTACCGCTGAGTGGATAAGGTTACAATTTAATCAGAGTACATCCACAACCAAATTCACAAAGACTATTCTTTGTAGCTTGAAAAAAATAGGTCATGGCAGTGGACGTTCGCATCGTGCCGCCGTGTTCATTTGAAGTCACCGAGAAATTAGGCTGGCGTTTATAAAGGCCTGTCACAACTGGATTGCGGGGAACTAGAAACATGTGATCTAGTTTCACAAATCACGGTTTTGAATTTATCTCTCCGATGAAAGGTTGAGCGTGTGTGGTATAATCCGCATGAAGCGATTGACACATCTCGCCAAGTTGGAGTCATACAGAAAGGCGGAGGCAGTGGAATAGTTTCGGAAGCGTTTACAAAAGATTCCTTTGGGCAATTCATACTTTACAAGAGAGACCTCAGTCACCGGAACAAAGCATGTGAACATCCTCGCCAACGATATACGACCCTTTCGTACTCCGCACGGGGATAACTGATTTTCCAGTTATTTGGAGAGTGGCGCCTCCACGGCCCGAGCTGACCTTGTGGCTGATCCACTTGTCGTTTCGTCTTGTACGATTCTATCACCGTAGGGACAACTGTGTTCATCCAGCTCATGAGGGGTAGCGACCCCACGGCCCGAATCAACATATACAGTCTGTTGTTTTTCCCACTTTTACGTTTTTGTTGCTCTCTTGACACGAACCCACCTCAGTTGTAGGTTGCTGAGGTTGTGATAATGCGCCAACGTCAGAGTTTGGTTTCTCGTTCTCTTTTCTTTGTTCCTCACCTTTATGTTTCCCTCTTTGTTTTCCGCGCTGGTTAGCTAGACCTACCTGCACTCTCGACATTTTTTTGTTTGCCGTGTACGGTGACCCGTAAGGTTGGAAAGGGGTTGCTGGAGGCTGAGGTTTCTGGAGGCAGGGGTGGTGGTGTCGCAAGTTACAGCCACTCCTCTTTTCCTCTTGCTTCACCCTAAACGAGCGGCTGGGAACTAACCCACTCCTTGTAAATGAAGTCAACGGCCGAGTGGAGTCCTATCTTCTAACGGCTTGTTGTTGCGTACGACAGGGCGAACCTGGGGATATTGTGGTCATGTCAAAAGGGTGTTACTGCGACACGGGGACGTCAATGTACACGCTGAGCACATGCCTGCACTATCAACCGACTATATCCGCTGCCTATTCCCAGAGCCGTGTCCTGCGTGCTTTGGGGCTTGCGGACCTCCAGCTCTCCTCCGTTGGGCTTCGTGGTGGGTGGAGAGGTCAGCGGACGAATTATCTTCCATTATTTATGGATACTTACACCTCTTCCCCTTCTGTCAAACAGAAGAGTTCTTTAGACAAGGAGCCTAGCTCCACTAACAAGAAACTGCATACTTTGCTGACTCACACTGCCCGCTTATTCATCATTCATGCGCGGGACGAATCTCACAAACTTAGCTTAAAATCCCTCTTTTGAATTCAAAAGACCCTGCAGGTGGGTCACCTACAAGAAGATACGATCGGGGGATCTTCTTGTGGAAATGTGAACTCCACGCCAGGGTGAATTACTCTTCAATGTTTCCAACTTGGGTGGCGTCCTTATGGATATTCAGCCTGACCAGTCCCTGAATTTATATCGAGATGTCATCTCCGAACGCGACCTTATGTATGTTTCACATGAGGAACTTCTCGAAGAGCTTTCTTCCCAAGGGGTTAAATCGGTGCGTTGAATCAAATTTCGCCGGTATGGGGACCTAGCTAACTCGCGGACAGTTATTCTGACCTTTGATCGCCTGTCTCTACCATCCTCCATCCATGCGGGCTATTTGAACTGCTCAGTGCGTCCTTACATTCCCAATCATTTGCGTTGCTTCAGAAGCCAGGCGTACGGGCACTCCCAGCAGTCTTGCAGTCGTTGTGGTTCACACGATCACCTTCTGATTGTTCTGCTGCAGCTCCCCATTGTGTGAACTGCAAAGGCGCTCACGCGGCAAATGCAAAGGACTGCCCGAAGTGGATTGAGGAGTGGATGATTCAGGAGGTAAAGACGCCCGAACACCTGTCTTACCCTGAAGCTCGAAAGAAGATCATTCCCGCTGCCTCAGGTGGACGCACCTACGCTTCCGTCCTGACGTCTCTGACATCGATTGCTACTCGGACAGAGTCAGTGTTCCGAAGGATTGCCCTTTCCCGTTCCAGGAGATTTATGCTGCTGGGCTGAAGGCCCTTGGAATTTCTTCCGGGGATGTTTTGTCTCCGCCACCTCAGACCACTGCCAGGGAATCTCCTGCTGCTTCACTCAGACGCGTGGCTTGCGACCAAGTTTCTGGTTCTAGGATGTCAGCTTCTCCTTCTGGTAAACAAAGAGGAAATCCTAAGAAATCCACGGGAACTCAGTCGCATACCCAGAAATACACCGAGACGACTCAACCCAAACATCGACCAGTCCTCCCCCGGATAGCACGCCGCCGAGAGACCCTGTCGAACTTCCTGAAGAACTGATGGATTCCCAGACCTTTTAGGGGTCCCATTTTTGTCATCACTTTTTCTCATCTCCCTACTAACCATCGCTACAATCGTTCAGTGGAACTGCCGAAGTTTTCGGACGAGATCTGACGACGTGAAACATCTGCTTTCGTCGTATTCTCCGATGTACCTTTGTCTCCCGGAGACAAAACTTAAACCATCAGACCTGCTTTCAGTACGAGGTTACAGTGCATTTCGGAAAGATAATGTGTCCGGAGATATAGCCTGTGGGGAAGTCGCTATTCTTGTCCCTCACAGTGTTCCGGTTTCTCCCGTTACGGTCTCCACAACTTTACAGGTCTTGGCGGTTCGTATATCTGTGCCTGTCCCGCTTACTGTTTCCGGTGTATATCAGCCGCCGGATGAGGACGTGAGCGTTCTAGATAGCCTAGTTGATCAGCTGGTTTCACCCGTCCTTCTACTGGGTGACTCCAATGCCCATCATCCTTTGTGGGGGTAGTGTCAGCGTCAGCACGAGAGGCCGTAGAATCGAGTTGCTTCTGTCCTCGACCTTTTTGTGCCTTTTTAACATCGGTGCTGACAATTACATCCACTTATCAACACGATCTTTCAGTGCGATCGATTTGAGCTTGGGATCACCATCGATTATTGCTGATTGGTCGTGGGGCTGTGTAACGACCTCCACGGGAGTAACCATTTCCCAACTGTACTTTCCCATTCTGTGAGTATTCAATCCGCCTCCCACCCTCCTCGATGGAGGATGGATCGTGCCAGATGAGAGGTCTTCACATCGTCCGCAGTGATATCTTCTGTCATGGTGACCCAAGAGTCAATTGACGTACCTGTTTCCGATGTTGCCACTTGTATGATTCAGGCAGATGATCTTTCAATACCAAAGACCTCCACTACGCTCTCAAGAATTTCGAAGCCTTGGTGGACCTCTGAATGAGCGGCGGCTAGGAAAGCTCAACACAAAGCCTGGTTTAATTTTCGGCGTTATCCAACTGATGTCAATCTCGTCACACATAAACGAGCAAAATCCTATGCGCGGTTGGTGCGTCGACAAAGCAAGAGTTCGAAAAGTGTGTGGGACAAGATTCGTATGATCCGAGGTACCTACAGTTCTCACCACATTTCCATTTTCGAGAGTAACGGCTGCACATCTTCTGAAGTCGTGGAGATTGCGGATTGTTTGGGGAAGGCATTTGCCTCTGTATCCAGTGATCTGGCGTAGCCTTCCTCCTTTCAGAGGATTAAATCCACTGTGGAACGCCAGAGAATCCCCTTTGCGTCTTTTCATAACACCGACTATAACTCCCCCTTTATCATGGTTGAACTACGGGTGGCTTTGCATCGGTCCGGCGCGACATCTGTTGGTCCAGATGGCATCCACTATGACAAGATTCGTCATCTCTCGCAGTCGTCTCTCGAGAATCTTTTGGATCTCTTCAATCGCATTTTGTTGGAGCACAGTCTCCCGGACTCTTGGCGAAAAGTTTTTGTTCTGCCTTTTCCCAAGCCTGGCAAGAATTTCTAGGTCTCTCTCTAGTTATCGTCCAATTGCTCTCACTAGCTGTCTGTGTAAAGTTCTCCAGCGGATGGTTAATTCCCGGTTAGTTCATTTTTTAGAACGAAATCACGTACTTTCCCCTTTCACAAAGCGGCTTTCACCGGCATCGTTCACCTCGCGATCATCTCCTGCACCTTGAGACATTTGTGCGCGATGCGTTCGTGCGTCGGCAGCACCTGGTTTCTTTTCTTTGATATCTATTTGGACGCTCTCGGTACTGTTCCATCAAGAACAAGATGTTCTTCAAGGTTGCATTTTATCTGTGACATTGTTCATCCTCCGCATTAATTGTCTCCTCAAAACTCTTCCTCCTGCGGTTTCGGCTACTATATATGTCGATGACTTGCATATCTTTTGTTCATCCTCAAGTATGCATTTTATTGAAAGGCAGTTGCAGTCTACGATTAACCACATCGTTAAAGCGGCGCACAGCAATGGTTTCGTTCTTTCTCCTGTAAGGACAGCTTGTGTCCATTTCTGCCGTAGGCGTGGCCTCCATCCTAACCCAGAGCTGTATTTAGACCGTGCAGCCATACCAGTTTTGCCGGAAACCAAGTTCCTTGGACTAACCGTTGACCGTGCGCTTATGTTCCGTGCGCACGTTCGGCGGCTCAGGATTTCTTGTCTGAAGGCTCTGTCCATTCTTAAGATCCTTTCGAAAGTCTCGTGGGGTGCAGACAGGATATCTTTGCTACGCATCTACCCTTCTCTAAGACGGTCGAAACTGGATTATGGTTGTATCGTGTATGGCTCATCGCGTCGTTCCGTTCTCCGGCCTTTGGATACTATTCACCATCAAGCGCTGCGCCTGTGTACTGGAGCATTTCGAACATCTCCGATTTCCAGCCTTTATGCTGACTCGAACGAACCATTGCTTGAATTACGCCGTCTGCAACTGTCTCTTACTTTTTACTTGAAACTTCGATCTCTTCCAGACCATCCTTTGTACGATGCAGTTTTTCATCCCCAGCATGCTGGTTTATTTGAAAACCGGCCCTCTGGCATTTTCACCTTTAGTCTTCGTATGGCGGCCGTAGGTATTGATACAGGGCTCGACTTGTCTCTTGTTGGAGAGACTATCGTCGTTGGGGACCCATCGTGGCAGCCTTTTGAGGTCGTCACGGATCTCAGCTTTACTTCTCGTGATAAGTCCTTAACCCTTGCTTCCGTGTACCAGTAGCTCTTCGCTGAGCACCGTTCCCTCAATTCAGATTATGTTCCAGTTTTCACCGACGGATCTAAGATGGGTGATGGTGTCGAATCCGCTGCCCTCTGCGTAGATGACGTTTCTGTTGCGCGGATCCCAGCTGAGGCCACGGTGTTTTAAGCGGAGATACATGTTGTCTATCTCGTCCTTCTCCATGTTCAGTCGAGTTCTCGTCATCGTGCTATGGTCTATAGGAATTCCTTAAGTGTCTTTCAGACTTTTTCATTTGGCAATTGCCGTGACCATCCTTTTCTCTTGAACGTGAGATGGTTGCTTCGTTGTTTGCTCGAGGCCGGCTTTCAGGTTAACTTTTGCTGGATTCCTGGACATGTTGGAATCTCTGGTAACGAGTGTGCTGATGCGGCTGCTAGATCGACTTCCTCTTTGGTCGTCACACCCTTGCCACTGTTTTATCCTGATTTCCATTTTCCTGTTCAGTATCATATCAAGCGGAGGTGGCAGGGTCTGTGGGACCAACAGGTGGAAAACAAATCCGGATCGTATTAAACCTATTCTTTGAATCTGGAAGTCATTATATCGCTGGAACCGTAGGGAGGAAGTTATACTCGCGCGTCTCCGCGTTGGGCATTGTCGTTACACTCACTGCTTTTTGCTGTGTGGCGACACTGCGCTGATGTGTGAGACGAACAATTGCAAACTCACTGTCACTTCTCTTCTGTGTAGTTGTGTTCGTCTTAGTGATGTGCGTTTTCGCTTTTTTCATTCTCATTTGTTGAACGACGATGAAGCTACGTTGCAGCGGCTCCTTGACGACGACTGCTATACTTTCGCTGTCTTTTGCTTTTTTAAACAAATTGACTTTTTCAATCGTATCTAGTTTTTAAAATCTGCCTCATTCTCATTTTCCCCTTTTTCCGAATCAGCCTGATTTTAAGCATTATATTATACTATGTTTTTAATGCTGTTTGTTTGATTGTCTTGTGTCTGGCGCTCTTTGTCCACACATGGACCTTGCGCCATATAAATTCACCAACTAACCAACCCTTTCGTAACCATTCTATTTCCGCACCAGGAAGCCATCTTTCAACAGGACAACTTCACACTATATACTTTCCGAATTGCGACCACCTGGCTCCAAGAGCAAGCATTCAAATAAGTACCACATTCCAATAGCCGCCTTGATCGCCGGATCTTAAGCACATTGAGAGTTTGTGGGACGAATTGGAATGATCTGTTTGAGCCATCTAACTCCCGACAGCAACTGTGGATGCTCTGTGACAAGCAATTCTGGCTTGATGGGTAGCAATACCACTTCCGTGTTTTCAAAACCTCATTTTTAGCAAGCCGTATGGCAGCTGTCGTGAATGTACATTCAATACAATTAATTACACTAAAAACATTACAGACGGTCTTTCACGTTGTTATGGGAATAGCATCTATACCCACAAGAAGGAATCCATGAGTGTCCTTTTGTGCAATGGTACACTTTGCTGAAACATGGGCAACAGAAAAATTTATAGAGACAAATGGAAAAATCGAACTCAAACTTTAAGTTCCATGCACCACTTTTCTGAACTTACGTAAAGTGATGCATCCAAATTTATGACAAAAACATTTAATTTCTGTCACACACGCTGAAATTTTACGAAATTCCGTCAAGTCACAGACACAGTTATTTCCTTTTCTGCTCTTAATATTTAACAGTTTTGCGATATTTCCTCTTGTTGGACTCGTACGCTTACGTCTCAAAACGTATTGCACAAGTATTAGAGAAATCCGCGTAATACATTGTTATGAAAATCTGGCCTTTGTGAGATTTGGTAATCGTTAGATGTCTTAAAATGATTGGTTTGGTAAGGCCTTCAAAACGAATCTCAGCTACACGATCGAAATCTGTCATCTAAGTTACAGCTTAGATGACAGATTTACACTCAGTATCTATTCATTCTTAGTATTGCATCTCCTGAGATTTCTTGCTCTTCTCTCATGTCAATAAGATTTTTGAGAAGTGAGGCTGTAGGTTATATTTGATGCCGATCATCCAATCAGAGCTCGCCATGAAGCAATCTTTGTTTTGTTCGTGGTTTATATGAAGTTTTAATGTATACTCTAATATAACTCACCTCTTTAGTTCCTGTATCTACGTAAATTGTGGTTTGCTCTCCTTAAGAAACTTTCAATCTTAACGTTTACATTTTCCTTTTCGTCCGATGTCTTTTGGCAACGACAAACAAAGTCGGAGGTTGTGTGCCTTATGTAAAAACATGAGATAAGAAGGTTGTTTTCAATGTATGTTTGTTGGTTGATTGGCTTGCGAGCTGTAAGGCTGGTTCATGATATGTGAAGGATTTTCGTTAAGACAGCTGATTTTGGTTAGCTATCAACTGTTTTGCGCTAAATGTTTTTGAGATAATAGTTCGATGTTTTAAGTCTCTCTTTGTAAAGTTCGAGTTTATTAGAAGCTGATTGTTACTGCATTACCCCAAGTTTGATATATTTAAAGAATGGGTCGCGCTACAAGTGATACGATGAATTGTGCTAACTGGTGCCCAAAAAACTAAATGAAACGTTGAAGTTTCAGTAAATACCGACTTATAACTTATCTGCTCACTTAGCTAATCTATGCTTAGTTAAGGACATTAAGTATTAAGCTGTCCGTGATTTTTAATAATTTATCAAGCTTCATCTAATGTTGGTCTATGTAAATTCACTTTGAACACATACTATACTGTGCAAATTAATTGGGACAAAGTAAAAAATCCCTCTTTTTCCATAACTATGCCTTTATATCATTCTATGCCTTGATATTCACTGATAAATACCTGTATTAGTATGAAGTAAGTTCCCCTATTAGCAGAAATGACCTCTTGAATTCGTTTTGGCATTGACTCCACTAATTGAGTGCACATACTTTTGACTTTATAATCGTGGAACCACACTTTTATAGCATTCGTTATCATACGTTCTTCGGTTGTACAGTACATTTTACCTAAACGTCTATTCAAAATATTCCACAAGTTTTCTATGGGATTTAAGTCTGTTGAATTTCCAGGCCAATCAAGCAAATGAATTTGATTTTCCAGCATAAAATTCTTGACCAATTTCGAATTGTGACATGGGGCCAAGTCATGTTGAAATGTCCCGTCAAAAGTTTGCAAGATTGAAACAATCCTACGTTGTAATATTTCTACGTACTTGACTGAATTCATCATACCTTGAACAGGAACTAAGCTTCCAGTGCCATTTGATGTGAAAAAACCCCAAAACATCTGTTTCAGAGGGTGTTTTACAGTTTGTTTGACATGCTCAGGTCTTAAGGGTTCACAGTTGCTTCGTCTAACGACATTTACTTGGTAACCCTGCACAAATAAATGAGTTCCATCACTGAAAATTACCTTTTTCCAGTCGTCAGCAGTCCATGATTTATATTTTTTAGCCCATGTTAAACTTTTTATCTTCATTTTCGCATTCAAATATTGTTTTTTCGTTGGTCTTCTTGCCTTCCGGCCAACTTGCAGAAGCCTACGGTGTACAGTTGAATCACTAACATCACAACCACTAGCCAATAAATCTCTTTGAAGGTCGGTGCTTGTTTTTTTTTTTTTTTTTTTTTTTTTTTGGATTCATTTTACTATTTCTGATTAGATATTTATCGGTTCTTGGAGTTGTTTTTCGTTTTCTTCCACATTTACCTCTCCTTTTTGGAGACGATGATCCAGATGCGTTGTATCGCGTAAGCAGTCTTGATACACTTGATTTGCCTACACCAACTGCAGAGGCGATACCTCTCGCTGTCATAGAAGTGTGATCCTTCAAAACAATTATTTTTGCACGCTTCCTTGGGGAAATATGCTTTTTCAATACACGAAAGCAACACGTACTCACAGAGAGCAAAAACTAACAACCACCTGTCACACACGAAAACTCACAACTGAAGCTGAAGTGCATATTTCCTGTTTAAAACCGGTCAAACCACATTCTTACTATCAAGTTCTAACAGTCACCCCACCTCACAGCTGATAAAACCGGTTTACGTGGGTTTCCTACATTAACTGGCGATCACATTACAATTCTGAGAATAAAATAGCTTGTCCCAATTTTTTTGCACGGTGTAGTAGTTACATACTTAAAATCTAAGAACACTACAAAGTGTTTACAAAGTATATTTATTGCTTGTGAATACAGAAACAGTGAAGCTGAAAAGCACTATTATCTGAAATACTCTGCTTTGATGAAGAACTGGTGGTGATTCGAGACCATCCAGATTGTCGAAACATCCGCAACTTGCCCATTGGGGAACTAACCGGAACCTTATTCGAAGACGTCACCAGTAAATCCTTATTCGATTATGCTTTTTAAACATCACCTGTAAGTTATACTTCAACTCATGAGATCTCTGATGAAATATCGTTAAGTACCAATCTAGAAATAACTCCGAACTCAATGTAACCAAAGTCTTCTAGAGTACAAGAACTTCCTTTTAACGGTATGAGACAAAGATTTGTTATTTCACGTAAAGGGATACGGCTACACCCTTTTGCTTCCAGTGTAAGCTGCACAGGAGAACGTGAAATACCAAGTCAGTTAGAGATTTGGAGTATCTGAAGAAGTTCAGAGCTATATGGTATTTTGCAAAGTTAGAATGAGTCTCGATAAGTTCTGATCCTCAAGTACGGTAACATACGGAAAACTGGTAGAACGGAAACCTGGAATTCGTCTGAAGTTCACCAAAACTATTTGAACAAAGGCTAAAAATCCTAACTACTTTGCAGTACCCCACAAAACTTTGCCGACATTTCAAATAAAACTTGTTCTTGCAACGTGTATATATTTGAGAAGATAGATCCGAACTCCAGGTATATGAAAGATGAATTTCCCCTTCTCAGCAAGGCAAAGGTAAATGAATGCAAATATTTTGAATTGGATGAACAGAGCATTTAACATCAAATTTATCACATTATGTAATGTCCAATTATATTGAATGGACTTCAACCTAAATAATTCGTGAATTGCAAAAGTTACTGAGCTATCCAGTTTTAATTAAAGCCCCGTTTGGGAGTTAATAGACGAGAGTCAAGATTGAAAAAAAGAATAAAAGAAATAGAAAACAGAATAGTAACAGAGTAGCGAGCAGAAGAAAACAAAAAATGAGAAAAGAAAGGAGTTAGCGTGAGAGACAAGTGAGAGAAGCAAAGTTATCGGAGGAAAATTAGGACGAGGCCTGACTAGCTCAATTAGGAAAGAAACGAGTGATGAAAGCCTGTGTGTAAAAGGACGGAGACAACGTTCTACCAGACGCGGGATATGGGTGCTGGAAAAGAACGGGCAGGATATTTTCTGTCACGTACCCCTTTGACCCTGCATGTGCTATGCAGGGTCAAATTTTCTTTCTCCGGGGTGCCACAGTTTTGAACCAAGTGAAAGAACTAAACTCATGTCTTACATTTAAGCATAATCAATATATCTGTGAATATTTCAAGAATCAATCGTCGGAAAGGAACGAAACTAGGTATGCTTGTGTATATTGCAAGTACAATAGCAGACAAAAGAAGTTATGAAACAAATTTTATTGCATTATTTATGCAAATGACAACAATCAACAACACAGGGATTTTCTTGTTGAGTACATAAACTTGAGAAAAGACTGGTGTACCGTGATTAATATGGAGTGTAGTGACCCCTTGCACCCACGCAAGCCTTGCATCAACTTCTGATGCTGCTTATCGGGTTATCCAAGAGCTCTATGGGCAACAAGTCCCCACTCCTGACGAAGAGCAGCTTGGAACACCGGAATGGTCCCTCACGAAGGCTAATGAGATGCTGTTTTCCTCCCTAGTGCATCCCATGAATTCTCTATCGGACTCATATCCGGAGACCTTGCTGACCACTCCATGTACGGGTTATCTTTACTTTGGAGAAAGTCATCCACCAGCTCAGCTCTGTGGGTGCGTGCATTATGGTCCATAAATACCAGCTCTGTACCCACAGCAGCTCTGAAAACTCTCACATGAGGTTTCAGTATCTCATGTCCGTAGCTCAGAGCATTAATGGCACCTCTGTCGAAGTTGGGAAGCTCTGTGCGCCCATTCAGCATGATGCCTGCCCATGCTATGACTCCACCGCCACAAAATTGGTCCCTTTGCCTGATGTTATTGGGATTGTATCGGATTCCTCGTTCCATCCAGAGAGTAGTTCGATGACAATCAGTCAGTAAAGTGAATCTGGGCTCATCGGTGAAGAGCACATTGCTTCACTGATTCAGTGTCCAGTTTTGATGTTCCCGACTCCAGTTTAAACGGGTGCTCCTGTTCACAGAGGTGAGAGGAACACAAATTACTGGACGTTTGGCATGCAGACCAGTTGCGCTAATCCTCCTGTAAATAGTTTGTCTTGAAATTCTTGGTCCTAAGGCGGCCGCAAACTCTGCAGAGAGTTGCCTAACAGCCATTGTCCAATGACGTCGTGCAGTTAATGCAAGATACCGGTCCTGCTGAGTGGTTGGGACTCTTGGGTGACTTTGCACTGGTTGGAGTCTAACGTCTAGTGTGTCTTGGAACAGTCTCCATACCTTGGAGATGACACGCTGTGGCACATTTAGTGCTCTGGAGACCGCAGTCTGTGCCTGTCCTAATTCGAGCCTTCCGATTATTCCACCCTGCCAAAAACGCTCGACATGGTATCTTTGTTTTATATTTACGTCCCTGATCAACAATGACAACTCTTTTCAGGGGGATTGCAAGAAAGCGGAATAAGACACTAAGCGTAGTGTAAGCTGTTTTTATGAAACTGCGAGATATTTGCATTTCGAACGTCAGTGGACGCTATTTGACCGTGCACTGTAATTGGTTTAGGTGTATGACTAATCTACGTACCAATGTCTGCTGTTCTATTGGTTTTAACCCTTTGCTTTGTATGTTTTACTAATTATGATTAACTTTTGGACACCAGTTAACGTTCATTTTGTCACTACTTCTTGGTAGATTAAAGCCTACATCATGCAGAAAAATTATTTAACTTAACCAACTCCACCGGTGCTCATGTACGTAGCCTTAAGTTCATTTCTTCAGAACAAATATCCTATATTTTTAAAAGTAACGTGTGCCACTCAGTTAATATTCAGAGAGAAATTTTCTAATTTTCCTGGTGTTCACATACCAATGCTCAAGCTACGCACGCCTTCTTTTTTATTAAATTTCTTATGTGGTATATGGAAAGGAGTGATAAGCCCATAGCTTTTCACCACAACAGAAAAAGGAGTGATAGGCCCATAGCTTTTCACCACAACAGAAAAGGAGTGATAGGCCCATAGCTTTTCACCAGAACAGAAAAGGAGTGATAGGCCCATAGCTTTTCACCACAACAGAAAAAGGAGTGATAGGCCCATAGCTTTTCACCACAACAGAAAAGGAGTGATAGGCCCATAGCTTTTCACCACAACAGAAAAAGGAGTGATAGGCCCGTAACTTTTCACCACAACAGAAAAAGGAGTGATAGGCCCATAGCTTTTCACCACAGCAGAAAAAGGAGTGATAGGCCCATAGCGTTTCACCACAACAGAAAGGAGTGATAGGCCCATAACTTTTCACCACAACAGAAAAGGAGTGATAGGCCCATAGCTGTTCACCACAACAGAAAAAGGAGTGATAGGCCCATAGCTTTTCACCACAACAGAAAAAGGAGTGATAGGCCCATAGCTTTTCACCACAACAGAAAAAGGAGTGATAGGCCCATAGCTTGTTCACCACAACAGAAAAGGAGTGATAGGCCCATAACTTTTCACCACAACAGAAAAAGGAGTGATAGGCCCATAGCTTTTCACCACAACAGAAAAAGGAGTGATAGGCCCATAGCTTTTCACCACAACAGAAAAAGGAGTGATAGGCCCATAGCTTTTCACCACAAGCAGAAAAAGGAGTGATAGGCCCATAGCTTTTCACCGCAACAGAGGTTTCACCACAACAGAAAAAGGAGTGATAGGCCCATAGATTTTCACCACAGCAGAAAAAGAAGTGATTTCACCACAACAGAAAGGAGTGATAGGCCCATAACTTTTCACCACAACAGAAAAGGAGTGATAGGCCCATAGCTTTTCACCACAACAGAAAAAGGAGTGATAGGCCCATAGCTTTTCACCACAGCAGAAAAAGGAGTGATAGGCCCATAGCTTTTCACCACAACAGAAAAAGGAGTGATAGGCCCATAACTTTTCACCACAACAGAAAAAGGAGTGATAGGCCCATAGCTGTTCACCACAACAGAAAAAGGAGTGATAGGCCCATAGCTTTTCACCACAACAGAAAAAGGAGTGATAGGCCCATAGCTTTTCACCACAACAGAAAAAGGAGTGATAGGCCCATAACTTTTCACCACAACAGAAAAAGGAGTGATAGGCCCATAGCTTTTCACCACAGCAGAAAAAGGAGTGATAGGCCCATAGCGTTTCACCACAACAGAAAAGGAGTGATAGGCCCATAACTTTTCACCACAACAGAAAAAGGAGTGATAGGCCCATAGCTGTTCACCACAACAGAAAAAGGAGTGATAGGCCCATAGCTTTTCACCACAACAGAAAAGGAGTGATAGGCCCATAGCTTTTCACCACAACAGAAAAAGGAGTGATAGGCCCATAACTTTTCACCACAACAGAAAAAGGAGTGATAGGCCCATAGCTTTTCACCACAGCAGAAAAAGGAGTGATAGGTCCATAGCTTTTCACCACAACAGAAAAAGGAGTGATAGGCCCATAACTTTTCACCACAACAGAAAAAGGAGTGATAGGCCCATAGCTTTTCACCACAGCAGAAAAAGGAGTGATAGGCCCATAGCGTTTCACCACAACAGAAAAGGAGTGATAGGCCCATAACTTTTCACCACAACAGAAAAAGGAGTGATAGGCCCATAGCTTTTCACCACAACAGAAAAAGGAGTGATAGGCCCATAGCTTTTCACCACAACAGAAAAAGGAGTGATAGGCCCATAGCTTTTCACCACAGCAGAAAAAGGAGTGATAGGCCCATAACTTTTCACCTCAACAGAAAAAGGAGTGATAGGCCCATAGTTTTTCACCACAACAGAAAAAGGAGTGATAGGCCCATAGCTTTTCACCACAAGAGAAAAAGGAGTGATAGGCCGATAGCTGTTTCATCACCCTGGTCAACACTGAGTTTGGAGACCCTGGGATAGGGAACCCAACTTCGTCGTTGACACTAACAAACTAAATTTGGGGGCGGTTATTTCCAAGGTCATAGGTGATTCATACAATCCCACGAAGGTGTAAAAGACTTTGTAGTGATTCGTGAAACCCTTAATGGGGCGTGATAATTCCTGTAAGGCAAGGAATCCCCCCCCTCTCCTCGTAAAATTAATGTTATTACCTATCTTCCAACTTCCATTTTCCGCAGTTTATAACTTACTTACTTCTTTATAAGCCTAAATATGTCATCTTTCTTTCTATGTACTGAACTTGCTTTTAAAATAAAATTTAGATGAAACAGCACAGACAATAAATAGGTTTAAAAAAAAGTCGTCTTTTCAAGGTGAATCAGCAAAAACGGTTGTACCAGTAATATGGCCACAGGGCTTTTCGGTGCAAAGGTTCAAGGAAACAACAGCGGATATCTTCTTTGTCGGGTAAAGCAAAATTCGGAAGAGTATAAAACAAGAAACAGAACGAAATAGTGGAGAGCGGGGGGAGGAAATTTCTCTGGAAAAAAGTATTTACTGATAGCTAGATAGGTACTTATTCTCATGAGTGAACAAAAATTCCCCATATCCTTACGTATTTGATGGCATAACTTTATTTTAGAATCCCTTTAGCAAATCGTGCGTACAAAGCTAAACAAACGATAGAGCTGCAGAATTTCGTATTTGGGGGAGTGTGGATGCAAATAAATCAAAACAAAATTAAACTCTTTTGTAACTATGAACATTCTTTCGCTCAAATTAGGTTTCACCGTGCCATTCTGCTCCGTCTTCATCTTTCATTTCTCAAAAATTCTACGAGTTCAGGATGAACGCATGAAACAACTTCAATAAATCTGGCTGCATTAATCCACTATTGCGCCTTTGAATAATTTTATCTAGGCAGCACCTGTTTGGGGAACTTTTAAAGAAAAGCAGCAAGACTTAATAAAATATGGAAAATATATTAATTTAATATGTGGGCTCTTAGCATTGTAAGAGAAGAGCTTGATTATTATCGTAACTTTTTTCGCAATTTCCCGATGTTGCCAAGACTTCACACTCTTAAGTTAAAACAACTCCTTTTTTATCGCCGCAATTGAATTCTTCCATGACGTCAAATAAATGTTTTGATAAAAAAACAGCGGAGCTATCTCAGTGTCGTCGCGAAATTTAAAACATATCTTCCTGAACTTCATATTTCGGACTAACATGACTAATTATAACTGAAAGATGCGTTTTGTATACGCTAAATTAACTTTCATTTCTAGTTACTTCCTCTATGTAAATTTGAGTTCATCCCCTTTTAGAATTTTCAGCCTTAACGTTATTATACCTTCTCTCTCGCGGAATGACGTTGGCAACAATTCGGAGGTCAGAGAGCGTGACGTATGAATGATGACCGATAAGAACTAGAGATATGAAAGGTTGAAGCAGCAGCCAAAACTGGTATGGTGGTGCGATGTTATAATCGTGGAAGCTACGTTACCTGAAACAGTGTCTATTTGAAGGTAGCGAATTAGAGTGGTGGTGTTATATATTCAGCGTTTGGAGTAAATCTAGTTTTCTGCTCACTAACTTTAGTTAATTGAAGTATTACTACTATCGTGATTAGTTCCTCAAGTATTTTGGTGTATGCAAGTATAGAGCCCGTATACGATACTGATGGAATAAAAGAGTTTCCAGTAAGTAAGACTTTCTGAAACCTAATTTGAATGACTTTTGTTTCACTCTGAGAGAGAGAGTAAATAAGAGGGAATCTTAAGTAGTGTTCTCTAGACCACATACGTTTCAAATAGTTAAGAACGCTACAAGACACATCTGTGGTTTCACCTATTACAACCAAACCACGTTTGCTTCAGTCACTTCCACTTTGATTTCTTTAGACATAAAGCTTGATATGGCCTTTACAAAGACTTTTTGTACGTCAATTGAAACGCCTCAGCAAACCGTTGGGATCTCCCAATGATGACGAAAAATGTTTTCTTTTTTGTTGTTTTTTGGCCATTAATATCAGCAGTTCCCTACAATTATCTTTATTCTCAGAAACATCGGCTTCACTGTGGCCCCCGAATTATAACTCATGATTATCTAGGAAGTAGATTGCGTTAATTAAGGTGGATCGACCTAAAATACTCTGCCCTATGTTTCCAATGGTTAAAATTTCTGTAGACATTTTATTCGCAATTTAATGTATTCCCGTGGATGAAAATTTGCACATGATAACAATAACTTTACATTATAGCTTAGTGTACTCCATTACCCATAATTATACTAAAATTCGATACCTGTTCTTTTCGTAACGTTGAAATCTGCTAATAGATGGCGCCATATGTACACATGACTTGTTTAATGCAATCATGTCTCTTTTTTTTTTTCTCAATTTTATAAATTTTCTGAATGGAGTCAACACTTGAGTCCACCATGCAATAGTCTGATATGTTTAGAATGATTGAACAGAACTGTAGGTACTGCTGATTTCCAAAATAAGCCAGCAAGCTAACTTGTGACATTTTCTGCCAAATTGTTGTCAGAAAATTTAATCTAAGTGGCTCAAATCACTGTAAGAATAAACTCTATCGCATGGAAAAACTTAAATTTAGATTCCATTCCGAAAATTATTAAAATTAATGAGAAATAATGTGACGTGATAGCATTTAACAAGTCACATGTACTGTACATGTGACGCCATGCATAAGCGCCGAAATGAAAATTATTGGGGGGTCCAGAAATTTTTAATCGAATTACCCATGCATTTTCCAAAGGATTTAAGCGTAATTTAAATTTCATTCAGTCAGATCATCTGGCACAATATGACGCCTGAAATACTAAAATGAAGCAAATTATGGTTAATTACAGAAAAATATTTTTTCTAGATAATTGCTTATTTCATTTATTTTGCATTTGTGGGCGCGACATTATTGTATGCAATACACAGATACTGTGTGAATTTCCAACTCAATTGTCTTTAATGTAAAAAAAACATGTAAAATTTATTTTTAAGTGTTTATACCAATTTTAAAAATGCCAACAAATGTTTTTTTCAAATGATTTCTGAGTTAAAATAGGTGATTAGAAGAGAGGGGACGTGGCATCAGCCGCACGCCCTGTGTTTTCCGTGGGCTCCACTTCGTATCATCTGTGTCTGCCCAGTATGCCCAACTTGGGCAGCTTCTGTACTTCTCTACGGAGAAATCGTTGACTTTGAAGAGGTTTTAGAGGTACTTGTGCAGCATGTACGGTCAGGAAATATGAGACTGAAATATACATGCACATAACTAAACATTTGCAAAAAAATTACAAAAATACTGTTTAGTATTTTCTAAAAAAGAATCAAACAAAATTATGCTTCGTAGAGCGGAAGTGCATATAGCGCATCAGCCAACCACGGCCTTGCTCAAGCTGTGGGAGCCTCGTTGGCCTTCAGGGAATGCTGCAGAGAGTAAGAGACGGCCGCTATCAACCTGTGCTCCAGTACAGGTCTTCAGTAAGTGACGTCACGTCACTGAACACTCCCCACCCGGAGGGCGCAAGAAACCAGATGATCAGATTTGGCTTCACCATCGGCGACTGATGCCATCTCTCTATTCTAACCTAATTGCTCCCCGACTGTCCGAAGATAGGGTTGGTCAACTGACTCTACAACATATTTCCGCCTTTATCACTAAGACCTCGAATAGGTTCTCGTGTCCGTATGCAGAACTAGACTTTTGTATTTTGCAGTAACCCAGACAAACCGAAAAATTTTCTTTTATAAAGGAGACCGTTTTAAATGCTCTTAAAGAACGGTATTTGAGGTTTCTGTCGCGTCAAACTTGACGAGCGCGAACAAACACTAATTATTTTCTTAAGCACAATAAACAGTCTGAGCGGTAAATTTCTATACACATATTATATATATTTTTTTTTCTCCTCCAAATTATATGAAAGGGATGATACATGTACTCCAGACATCATGAAAGGGACCAGTACCAGAGTTCTTCCAGTCCTCCCAGCAGAAGTTGCACATGCAATCAATAACATGAAGCGGGGAAAAGCCCCAGGAGAAGATGGAATTACTGTAGACATCATACAAGAAGCAAGTGAAGAAATCGAAACAGTACTCGCCCAAATTTTTACTCGATGCTTTATTGAAGGGAAGATTCCTGAGGATTGGAACAACGCTACAATGATCTTGCTACATACAAAAGGTGACATTGAGGATCTCAGGAACTACAGACCTAGCAGCCTCCTATCAGTGGTTTATAAAATCTTCACTAAAGTTCTTTCACACCGTTTCAAGGTAACACTGGACATGGCTCAACCGAGAGAACAAGCTGGATTCAGGAGTGGCTACAGCACAATAGATCATATCCACGAACTGAGAGAACTAATTGAAAGAGCGAGGGAATATGAACTTCCATTATGCATGGCTTTTATCGATTATGAAAAAGCTTTTGATTCGGTGAAACCATCAGCAGTTACAATGGCTCTGAAATCCTGCGGTATTGAAGATGCATACATTAATATTATTAATAACATCTATGAAAATGCAAGTGCAAAGCTTCGGCTGTTTGAAAATACAACACATATAAAAATTGAAAGGGAGTGAGACAAGGTGACACCATATCTCCGAAGATCTTTAATGTCACATTGGAAAATGTCTTTCAATCACTCAACTGGGAAAACAAAGGGATAAAGATTAATGGAGATTATCTAACCCACCTTCGTTTTGCTGATGACGTAGTCATTTTTGCAACTACCCCATCAGATCTGCAGAATATGATCCAGGAACTTGCTGACAAGAGTAAAGATGTGGGATTAAAAATGAACTTTCAGAAAACGAAAGTGATGTTCAATGCTTTTACAAGAAATGAAGATTTATCGATTGATGGAGAAAAGCTGGAGATAACAGACACGTACGTTTATCTTGGACAGCAGATATCAAGTGAGGGTCACATTGATGAAGAAATTAAGCGGCGTACAAAACTTGCCTGGAGAGCTTTTGGAAGAAACAGCATAATTTTCAAGAGCAATATGCCAATATGTCTTAAAAGAAAAGTGTTTGATCAATGCTTCCTTCCAGTGCTTACGTATGGTGCAGAGACGTGGACCTTAACTAAAAGAGACATACAAAGGCTGCAGACAACTCAAAGTAGCATGGAGAGGTGCATGCTTGGTGTAACCAGAATAGATAAGAAGAGGAACACGTGGATCCGAAAAATGACAAGAGTGGAAGACATCATGATCAGAGTTAAATCCCTGAAATGGCTATGGGCAAAACATACTGCCAGGACAGACCATCGATGTACAGCCGAAATTTTAGATTGGATTGCAAAGGACAGGAAAAGACCCAGAAGAAGACCACATGGAAGATGGGTGGATGAAATTTGAAAGTATGCGGGAGTGACATGGAGGAGACTGGCACAAGACAGACCGTTGTGGAGGAAACTTGGGGAGACCTTCGTCCAGCAGTGGATTGATAATGGTTGACAATGATGATGATGATTATATATATGTATATGTATATAGGTGGCAAACGGGGAATGAATAATAAAAAAAACTTGAAGAATTGATAAGGAAACACAAAATTTATGCATATATGGTAACTGGAATTTTACCCATGAAATACGCGCAAAAATATGTGGGGTTCAAGGAACCCACAATAAAATCATTGGGGGTTCAAAAATCTCTTGAACCCACGAAGTCGGCGCCTATGCCGCCATGTATTAGTATATCTTAACCCTACGAGAAGAAAACTTATAGATTTGAATGTAATTATGGGTAAGTTTTAGAAAAAATATGAAATATACTTGGCTATAATATAAAGTTATTTTTATGAATGTGCAAGTTTTCATCTTTTGAAATACATTAATTGCGAAGAAACTCTCCACAGAAATTTATACCACTGGAAACATATGGCAGCTTTGTTGTGTTTGTCGATGCTAACGCTGAGCCGGAACAAAATTCCATTCGTTTTTGTATTTTTTCATAAACTGAATCAAAGCAGCTAAGAACTTGACATGTCCGGCAAATATTTCATGGCAACTTTTCAATACTGAACTATCTAAGCCGTGAACACCATCTTAGTTCAAGCGTTTGTTTCTGGAGAAAACATAAGATATAGTCAAGAGTAAAGTCTGTTTCTTTTTACGCAACCACGAATTATCACAATGCCAGGAATCGTGAAATTGGCGGACTATTTTTTAAAATTATTTTTCAAAGGTTTTGGGGAATGAATGGGTCTGCCTTTCTCAGTTATTTCCTTTTTAATCCTAATTTTTGGCTGAAAAAGTCAAATTCAGAAGATTCGTAACTACATAAGCACACTTACTCACGACACTAATATTTGAAATTCCCGACATAGATGAAGCACTACCGTTCATTCTGGTTGTTCAAATCACAGCTTTGAGATTGAAATAAATAAAAATAATTAGCAGTATATTCCGATACAACGTTGGTAACAGAGAAAGTGTGGTCTGTTAATTAGAGCAACTCTAAGCTTTTACTTTCTCTTCGGTTTTGAGTTCTTTCGACGTGCAAGCGCAGTCGACAGAACTCGTGGTGTTTAGTAACCTCTGCTGAAATTCGAAACGTCGGATCTTACACAAGGCAGACCGGTGGTCGGTATCCTTCGACTGACAATATGGAATGAACGATTTTATACGTTACTTGCATCGCATTACTGTTTCCTACTTCAATATTTCTTTTATTTATTTAAAATTGTTTCCAGTTGAAACACTGGATACCACCAGGCTTCGCCACTGTCGGTATCAATCAACTGCCCCCACTTCTCTGGATAATTAATAACAGACATGTGGATCCATAGCTTCATGCTGCTTATGCCGAACATAGACTCTCCCGTCGCGAGAATGGGATGCTCTGCTCATAGTCGCATGGTATACTGTTTCTGGTTGACACATATTGCATTAGGCCGCCAATTGGGAAATTGGGCTGCAAAGACTGCACTGTTCAAGTCGGTGCAGACGTCGTTCCCCTCTAGGATATACCTTCGCTCTCCTTTTCAGTTATGTCGCCGGTTCGTTGCTTCGATATTTGGGCCCAACACCTGGTGCACTTTAACCACAAAGGTAATCAAACAACCCAGAAGAGGTACCGTTCCCGAAATGGATGCACCAACCAACCCTTCGTGCTCCCACAATGTGGAAATTTGTGAACTCCGATAAATCTGTAATTTTACCCATTATGTCCATAACTTCGAACTCAACTAAACTACATATTCCTTATGTACATCTCAGCCAAAACGCACGTTCTTCTCTTCGTTAAACCAGTATCAGGTGTATTTTTGGGGGTAGGGAGGTTAACAACCACCGCCAGCAACTCGATGGGATATAAGCAGTCGTTCGTCCCTAATTTAGGACCACTGGTTTCAGGGATGGGTGAGAGTCTGTGTCGTAAGGCAAACACAACATCCATGCCTCACCGGCATTCGAACCTGGACCCATCTCTGACAAATGGGAAGAAGCCAACGCTTAGACCACTGCGCCACCAGGGGCGGACAGTATCAGGTGTAACTCAAGTGTCTTAGTTCTGCGAGCATTCACTTTAAGTGCACTGTACATAATTTGTTTTTATATTATTTTTAACAACACTTGGCAGCATCTCAGGTTATAAGTTTTCGCTCGTCTCTCATTTCGTACACTAGGTAGAAGGGAGGAGCTAGAACCATTGCTACCTCCTATGTTTTATCCGGGACCTAATATCGAGCCCATATGGGACGTTTCGCCGAAATCCCGTGCTTCGGACCATTCGGCCACCAGGGCGTCAGACATATCTGTGCGGAGAACTGGTTATTTTCTGTATTAACATAAATGGACGTGCCTAAATGTACTAAATGAACAAAAAGAAATATTCCTAACAGTCTTGAAATTCTGAGGAAGCACTGTATCCCTTGCCTTCGCCCAAAAGCCTCCACCACTAAATGTTAGTGGAAACATAAAATATCTCCATTTAAACCTACCTCGGCGTCCAATTCTGGATTCACAGATATTTATCACACATCTCACAGAGGACCTTTTATACTTGATACTAATTACCTTTTGCGTTTCGTCATTCCTGAATCTGTTACTGGTGGCGCAGTGGTCTAAGCGATAGCCTCTGATCATCGTCCGAAAGGGGTCGCGGTTCGAATCCTGGTGAGGCATGGATGTTGTGTTTGCCTTACGGCACTGGCTCCCTCCCTTCCCTGGAAACAGTGACCCTAAATTACGGACGGGCGACTGCTTGTAGCCCGTTGAGTTGCTCACGGTGGTCGTTTAACCTCCACTCAAAAAAAATCTGTTATTCTCATAAATGTTTGGGATTTTTGCCTTTGTTACCTGCAACTTGGGCCACATAATTCTTCTTAGTTAGCCCTTCATCGCTCATTCTTTCAACATGGCCTAAAGCGTCGTCCAATATTTGTCTCCATCTTGCTTAGAACATTTAATTCTCATTAAATATCTGCAACATTTCTTCCTTACGCGTATGAAGCATACAAAATGACTCCCGTGTTTCTTCTGAAGTACCCAAGTTTCACTGCCGTACATCAGAGTTGGTCCAATCACACTTTCATAGACAGCCATTTGTGACCTTTTCGAGGACCCATCAATCCCGTGAAATCCTCCTCAAGCAGCTATGACTTCGAAAGCTGAATTTACTTGCGAACGAATTTCAACATCTGATCTGTGTTCTCTGTTAAACATGCTTCCTAAATGCACTAAGACATACACATCGTACCATTTAGACTGACCTTGGCCGCCCTGGTGCCGCAGTGGTTTAATCGCCAGGGTTATGATCATGCGTCCAATTTGGGTTCCGGTTCGAATCCCGTGAGGCACGGATTTTGTGTTTGCCTTACGCCACTGACTCTCTCCCTTCCCTGGAACCAGTGGCCTTAAATTAGGGACGGGCGACTGCATATAGCACATTGCGTTGCTCACTGTGGTCGTTAAACCTCCAACCAAAAGATATACACTGCTGTCCACATAAAATGCAACACCAAGAACGACACGAGATAACAAAGCCAGGTTTACTGAATACACAACAACAGATACAAAGATGAAACGATTGAGCTTACAGGCCCGTTAGGCTTGCGGAACACGCAGATATCAACAGTCTGTTTGGCTCCCATGGCTGGCAATAACGGCCGCTACACGCCGCGGCATCGAACGAAAGAGGCTTTGGATGTGGGCTTGGGATATGTCGATCCAGGCTGCTTCCACACGTTGCCACAGTTCATCAGGCGTAGCCGCGGGTGGTGCTTACTGGGCCACTCGGTTGCCGATCAGCGACCAGACGCGTTTGATGGGTGACATATCAGGAGAACAGGCAGGCCATGGCAGCAGTGTGACACCTGGTGGGACGTGAAGAATTGTTGCACGATGCGTGCTACGTGCGTGCGCGCATTGTCCTATTGAAACGTGGCCGCTGGCAGGTCCTGCAGGCAAGGGAGGACAACAGTCTCCAAAACGTCGGAGATGTAGCGGTGGCTGTTGAGTGTACCGGCGATGCGTACCAGAGGGGTGCGGGTGTCATATCCAATTTCACCCCAAACTATAACGCCAGGCGACGGACTGGTATGGCGATGCATAATGCAGGTGTCATGCAGTCTCTCGCCGTGGTGCCGCCACACGTGGATGCGACCATCGTGGTGTTGCAAGAAGAAGCGGGATTCGTCAGAGAAGACAATGTCGTACCATTCCGTAGTCCAGGTGCAACGTTCAACGGCCCACTGCCGCCGCACTCGCCGGTGGTGTAACGTCAATGGTAATCGAAGCAATGAGCGCCGTGTGAGAAGTGCCCGCTCCTGCAGACCACGTTGAACGGTACGTGCTGGCACAGGTTGTTGCGCAACACGCCCTAATTCCTGCGCTAACGTTCGTGATGAGGCGGTGCGAGCCGTCAATGCCCGCCGCACGACATGCCGGACCTCTCGTTCGGTGGTGTGCCGCGGCTGCGGCAATCGCCCACGTCGGTCCGTCCGTCCCTCTTGCTCCCACCGAATCCATACACGCCTCACTGTGGCTGGATGTCGTCCCACACTGGCGCCGATGTCTCGGTACGATAAACCGCTGTCGCGATAAGCCACTATTCGTCCTCTGTCGAACTCCGAAACGTGCTGGACTGACTGCCGTATTCTGGTCCGGCAATACAACACACTTCCACTACTTACACCCCGCCTTTTGTGCACCCTTATTATAGTGCTTCTCGGCGGCGTGCCGGGCGCACATGATTTGCATATGCCCTGCAATGCTAATCGGTTGCATGTCCTCTCGCGGGCGACGCATGCTGCGAATTTCAGGCCAATCGGATGCTTCCTTCTTGGTGTTGCATTTTGGGGGGCCAGCAGTGTATATATACTGATCTTGCATTCAGTACTAACAGTTCCTCGCTGAAGAACCATGACTTAGATTTTTCCCTTATTTATTTTCAGTATCAATAAGTTGTGTGCAACTCCCTGGATTTTGTACTAGAACCCGAAATTAAAATGGCCAAGTGTAATCTTTTGATATGGAATGATCCGCCGGAATGAGGTACTTTTCATTATTTTCAAAAATAATTATTGTTTTCGCAAATGCCAGCATTCCGTAAGGAAACATTTAGTTCTAGCTGATGGAATTCCGGAAGAAGAAGGTGAAAATGAAAAAAAAAACAAAAAAAAAAACATTAGTATGTGTTCACAAAAGGAGCCTGGTATGAGGGATATTGTGCCGTTGGAAGTTAATTTTTGTTGATATAACTACCCGTATCACATCATTATCATCGGTTCTTTCGTTATACGCTGCTATTAATAGAAATTGCAGCACCATGAAAAAATTCTCGAATTTGCACGAAATTTGCCGCGTGGATAGAGCACCATGAGAGATGCAAATGACTACATTTTCAGCGCACATGCAAATGTGAGGCGCGCGCAACAGTATCGAAAGCTTCACACCATGGGTTATAGTAGAAGGCGTACAGAGAGAAGACTTTTAAACGTGCAATCGCTGAACTCGACCGCACGCGTAGTTGTTAACATCTAAACACGCCACGTTGGAGGACGAGACAACCATACAAACACTGGACGGCGTTTGAAAGAGGTAGAATCGTTGGACTCAGAGAAGGTGGTGGGATATTGTTGCGCGCGTTAGGTGTAATTCGTACGTGGCGTCAATGGACAACAGAAGGTCCTACGCATCGCCGTGCAGGGTCTAGAGCTCGAAATCGCACGACCGGTTGGGAAGACAAGTACTTGCGCCGTATGGCAGTGACGTCTCGCACAACACCATCCACGGCACTTGCGCCGCAATGGAGGATGGTCACACATCGTCCGATATCTGCAAGCACTGTTCGTCAGACATTGCTGCAAAGAGGTCTCGTTCCTCGCCGTCCATGGCTGCGACTTCCCTTGACTATGAACCATAGGCACCAGCGATTGCAGTGGTGCCGCGAACGTCGAAACTGGAGTGCTGTATGGGAGCATATTGTGTTTTCGGACGAGTCCAGATCGAAATCTAATGCATCACGACGGGCGAATCCATGTGCGCAGATACCGTGGTGTATGGCGTCTGGAAGGCTGCACTCTGCAGCGTCATACCGGTCCCACGCCGAGCGTGATGGTCTGGGGCGCTATTGCGTTTCATTTACGAACTCGTCTACTACGCATCACATGCATATTGAATAGCCAACGCTACATAACGGAAGTGTTGGGAGCTGAACTTCTACCCTTTCTTAAGACCATCTCGCGAGCCGCTTCCAACACGACAATGCCCGACCCGCATGTTGCTCGAACTGTCTAAGACGTACTATGTGCACATCAAGTCGCTCGGCTTTCCTGGCCTGCTCGCTCGCCAGATTTGTCGCCTACAGATAACGTCTGGGGTGTCATCGCGCAACGACTGGCTCTCATGGCCTCGCCGCTTAAAAAAATCAACGAATTGTAGAGGCATGTAGAAGCAGAATGGAATGCAATACCGTAGACGACCATCCAAACTCTGTTTCATTCGATCCCACGGCGTGTGGGGTCGGTTATCTCTGTCAATGGTGGATTTACTTATTACTAATTATTTGGCCATCCGCATCATGAACCGCTATGTAATTGTGATCGTTTGCAGCTTGTAGCTTAACTAATCACTCCCATAAATTTCATTGTGATTGCTTGTTTCTTTCTTGGTGTCGCAATTTCTATTAATACCGGTTAATTTGTACATATAGCTTTGGTTTGTAAACACCAAATCAGTGAATCTAGGATTCACAACTTTGCTATAGTATGCGTCAATTATTGGACTTTTACAATACTATCTTAACGTCACAGCTTTTTTTCTATTGTCCAGATATTTTTTGATCCGTTGCGTGCTATATGCGTGGCTTCCTAGCTGATCTGTTACTCTTAATTAAAAAGGACTTTATGAATGCTAGTTCGAAACTAAAGCATTCAACATTTAGATTCATTTTCACAATCGGAACAGCTGGTCTTCCACCTTAAAAGTTGTGAAACCAAATTAATTAGGTACTGAGTGTAAAATTAGCGTTAACAGGAAAGTCGTTTTCTTTCATTTTATCCCGTGAAGTTCTTGTAAAGCGTTCCATTAGATTGATTTCTCAAAAAGAAGGGAATTTTCCCCGAGTTCAAGTGGCGGAAGACACATTAGTATTGCCTTTAAATTTCCCCATTACTGGCAAACTTTTACTGACTACGCACACAGGATAGGTGTGCACAATTTATAGTACCCGCACGGGACATTGATATCACGTGGTACTTTGTTATCGCTCCGACTATATAGAACAGAGGGTCTTCCTAATGTAAAGCTAACTAGAAGTATTTGGGCAGCCCAAAAACTTTTGGACACACCATTTGGTTCAGGTACATCGTCCGATAAAAGGGATCAACTCAAAGCTTCTCTTAGTTATATAGTTCTATTTTTGAGTAACGGGTACTTTGATTCTAGATTATATCCTGCGTTACAGCAGATGATAAACAGCCATGAAATTATAACATTTAATTTGCAATTTCTGTTTCTCGCCTTTTAAGTAATCCAGTGATATTCACTTACGGTGGGTCACAGACCGCCAACACTGTTTTATTTGCACTTTACGCCTTTTCACCGGACTCTGTGTGAAACACCTGTCATAGTTCACATCTTTAAGAATTTGAGGTATTGGTCAGGTAGACACTAGGAATGGCTCGCGGTCAGTCCACCCAGCGAGATTCTACCTACGTGATTATACTCCATACACAAAATTTCTTCTTCTACGATTGATCCCCCTTTTGATGTCCAACGCTGAGAAGTGGGGATGAGGTCGGGCTTGTGGCGATCAGTTTTACCATACCCTCTATTCCTGTTTCATTTTGCAAGCCAAGTGATGACCTATGGTTTCCCAGAGGAGGTTGGGAAACCAGAGGTCATCACTTGACTCGCCTTGCTTTTAAATGTTCTGTACTATCCTTCTTTTCATGTCATTCTCCTCATGTCTAATGACGGCGCTTGCAATTGTTTATTATTTTACGTCGTCTCTTTTGTTTTTTCTACTGCGCCTTCTCCGAGTCGGCTTTATCCGATCCTCTTCTCTCTCTCTCTATCTGTCTGTCTGAGTCTCTCTCTCTCTATCTGTCTGTCTGAGTCTCTCTCTCTATCTGTCTGTCTGAGTCTCTCTCTCTCTCTCTCTCTCTCTCTCGCTCTCTCTCTCGCTCTCTCTCTCTCTCTCTTTCTTTCTTTCTTTCTTTCTTTTTTTTTTCCTTCCTTCCTTCCACGCAACAAGTTCTGGAGCCTGGTGCCTCCCAATCCCTGACCCACTGGTATGTAACTCAGGATGCAAATGCGTACTATACAGTGCGGACTTATGAGGATGTTTTCTATTTCTATACTTTCTATGTGTTTATTCGTCAGAATGCAACTGATCTTTCTCGTTTGCTTTATTTTCCGTATTTCTTGGGGTCACAGGCCCTTGAAGAAAAGGGTGTTAAACTCCGCTTGTGTGTCCCTCAACAGCTCATCTGCCCTCTTTTAGGATTCACAATCATCAATTCAATTATTTACAAAATTAAATAGTACGTTAAACGTCCCCGCCTCTACCCTAATTCTCATAAACGTCACATAAAAAGGTTAAATTTTTGGTGTTTAACGACTACCGTGAGGAATTCAAGTGCTGCAAGCAGTCGCTCGTTCCTAATTTAGGTCCACTGGTTCCGGAGAAGAGATACAATGCCCTAGGTCAAACACTCCACCTGTGCCTCATCCAAGTCTCGAGACCGGGCTAGTACACCAGGGCAGCGAAGACTTTCTTTAAACGCAGTTATTGTTTAAATAAATACTTTATATCGATGAGCCATTTCATTATGGCCAACCCAGCCTAGAGAAATGAGCGCGCGTGCAGACCGAACGGTGGCGCAAGTGAAGTTCACATTGCAGTATATACACAACTCGAGGACCAACTTTCGGTTAGTAGAGTGTTCGGGGTCACAATGGGAAAAGCTGCCGATTTATCGGAGTTTGATAACGGACAAATTGGGATGACACGACGCCTTGGAACTACGATCTAGGAAACGGTGCGGCTTGTCCACGTGCCGTTGTAGTAGGTACGTATCAAAAGTGGTGCACAGATGGCTACCGGACGAACCGTCGTCGAGCCGCGTGTCGTCCGCAACTCATTTGATGCCACAGGGTAACGAAGATTGTCGCGCATTGTTCACAGCGACCATAGGGTCACAGTGCGTCAAATCACCTGCAGCTACTACATGGGTGATCAAGGCAATGTGTCACAGTTCATCGCAGCCTTCTGCGCATGGGCCTGCGTAGCCGAAGACCCCGTCGGGTCCCCCATGCTCGCTGCTCGTCATCGCCAACAACGCATTAAACGGGCTCAAGATCTTCGAGATTGGACCGTGGATGATTGGAAGATGTAGCCTTCTCTGACGAATCAAGATTCCTGGGGCATCACGTAGACGGCCGAGCGCAGTTACGCCGATTTCCAACGGAGGCTATGGCACCTAGATGCACTGTTGAGCTGAAACAGGCCGGCGTCGGCATGCTGTACGCGATGTTTTTCTTGTTACAGTGTAGGCCGATTATCAAAATAGCATAATCCCTGACAGTTGTCAGATATCTGAACATCGCTACGGACCAAGTTCACCCATTCATGGCAACTGCGTTTCCTAAAGATGATGGCTATTACCAACAGGTTAATGCACCATGCCACACTGCCAGAATTGTCAAGGAGTGGTACGAAAAAATGCTAGTGGCTTTCTGTTAATATCTTGGCCTCCAAATTCACCTGCCATGAACCCAATCGAGCATACGTGGTTCGACTTGGAAAAACGGGTTCGAGCTAAATCACCACCACCCCGAAATATACGGGAACTGGAGGACCTGCTGTTAACATTATGGTAGCGGATACCCCAGGATACCTATTGCCACCTCATCGAATCGATGCCTCGCCAAGTGGTCGCTGTTTTGCGGGCTAAAGGGGGTCCTACAGCTTATTAGGTAGGTGGTCATAATATAATGGCTCATTAGTGTATATATACTTGCCGAAAATAATGTAAAGGCGTGTTATCTGTATCCAACTTATACCTAGAGTATTAAACTTTCCTAGAATTAGGACAAAGATTGTCATGTCAACAATTTATGATAGTTTGTTCTTCGAAAGGGAAGAGAGATTCGTTTCTTTGTTTAGGATTTCAGGAAAATTATCGTTTTGTGTTGTTCCTCCTTTTGTAATTTCGGTGGGTCAATGTTTCAGAAGAACAGCAGTAACAGTTCTATATCGATTAAATGGGAAATGCAGCCCGTAAACGATGACGCGGTGTAGCACTGTAGCACAATTAATCCCTCTTTATCCACAGGATTAGGTACGGGATTAGAAAACTCCAAGTATGTCAGTTTAGGGACTATCAGACTTAAATACCCCATCTACTTATTTTCGAACCGTACGAGTTTCAACTGTCGTTCTATTAAAACAGAAATTGTTACATATTTCTCCGAAAATGTACTGAAAAGTTGCCCAAATAATGTCCCAACTCCCTTCGGATACGTGCCAATTGAAAGAACCATGTTGAACAATCATTACTAATTTGAAAACTTCCGTGTAGCGCGTAAGTTAACCAAAGCAATGAGAACTAGATTGTGATGCCATTCTGCGTACGGAAATCATCCGTTTTAGAGACCAAACTGTTTAATTAACGAGAAGCTAGGACAAAGTAATTTGCAAAGTGCATAAGCATAAAATGGGGACAGAAGTCCTGCACAAAGGAAACTGGATAAACTAACGAGCCCGTTAGAGTCAGTTTTCAAAAGGCTTCTTGGAAATAAATGATTAAATGGTTTTAAATAAATGCTTATTACATTAAAGTATAATTATACACCCACAAGATGTATTCCTTTTGTCAATATTTTGTTCTCTCTCGTGGGCATAAGAATGAATTCGTAAACTTGTCTTCTGAGCAAGGCACTGAATTAAAATCAGACACAGATTTTCCTTTATTCCTCGAGGATATCAAATCCTAATTAACTTTTGTACTGATGGGTCAGAGTAATTTTTCAAGAAATCTTCAACAACATCTAATTGGAGTGGTCGAGCCTAGCTTTTAATTACTTGAAATTACAGCCAGGTACGTACTAGCAACCAACTTTGTTTTCCCATTTCATTTGTATTCATGCAACTTATTCTGTCTCTTGCTGAAATCAGACATGCGTTCTTGCGCTCTCTCTTAGCCTAAATTCAACGAGAAAGAGTGTATGTCCGAAAGAGAAGCGTGTTGTAATTGCAGCACATTCCAGGATGCAAACCATGAAACGAATAATAAAATAACAGATTTCTAATTCTGTCCTCATACTCTACTTAATCCGCTGCTGTTTAGTGGAGATGCGTTCCTTGAAAACATTCGTATTTAAGAGTCATCACAATAAGATCACACGTAAAAAATGCAGCAAAACCTAATTAAACTAATTTAGCTTTGGTACCAAAAGAATAAAGATTTTCTTCTTTGCTTTAAATGAGTTAACGAACTTCTGTCTTTTTTCTCTTTTTAAAGGACTAAAATCCTAATAAATGGGTGAACTAGGATGTTCTTACCAACATTTTTTGTTCCCTGATTTGTATTTGGGAGATAATAGTAAAATACAAAAATATAGAAACAGACCAAATAGCAATCAAAAAAAGGATTTATGCAAGGTTGCCAATTGTCACCATATTTGTTTAATCTGTACCTAAATGAAGTAGACGAAGGACTGCATATGTGTGAAGGCATAACTATAAATGGAAGAAATATAACACATTTAAGGTATGCTAATATGGTGACAATTGGCAACCTTGCATAAGTCCTTTTTTTATTGCTATTTGGTCTGTTTCTATATTTTTGTATTTTACTATTAACTCCCAAATACAAATCAGGGAACAAAAAATGTTGGTAAGAACATCCTAGTTCACCCATTTATTAGGATTTTAGGCATAGTTATCACCACAGACAGCCAAGAAAAATTTGAAAATATCCTGACCAAATTGCATCAAACAAGCAACAAATATATGAAAATCAAAGAAAAATTGGAAAATATCCTGACCAAAGTGCATCAAACAAGCAACAAATATGATATGAAAAATCAAAGAAAAATTAGAAAATATCATACCAAATTGCATTGAACAAGCAATAAATATGATATGAAAATCAATTTTAGTGTAGCAAAACTAATGGTAATAGGACAAAAAAAAAGAAAACTATCCAAATGAAAATAGGAAACAATAATATAGAACAAGTAAAAAAAATTCAATTATCTAGGCTCAATGATCACTGCAGATCTTAACTACGTATTTTGAATCACAATACACAGAATTAATAGTGAATGGATAACAATGTGCAGACTAGAAAAAATATGGAACAATAAAAGATTAAGTAAAGAACTCAAATTAAATATATATAAAACAATGATAATTCCATAGTACTCTATGGCTCAGAATGCTGGATCTTAAGAAAAAGGAAATGGATAAATTCAATGCTTTTGAGACAAAACGCCTAAGGAAAATCACTAGAATAAACTGGACAGAAAGAAAAACAAATGAAATAGTCAAAGAAGAACTTAACTTTAAAGAAACAGTACTTACAGCTCTAAAAAAGAACCACGTAAACTGGTTTGGACATGTTTCAAGAATGAACCCAGAAAGATACCAAACATGTATTATTAAATGGTAGAATTGAAGGACGGCCCAGTAGAGGAAGACCGAGAAAGAAATGGATTGACAACATTAAAAAAAGCATCCACTTAAATTCTGTACACAAAAGGACAGCAAACAGATTGAATAGAAGTACACAAAAGGACAGCAAACAGATAGAATAGAAGTACACAAAAGGACAGAAAGAAATGGCGAATATTCGTCTTTGAGGAACTCAACCCACCTTGAGCGGAAGAGGAGGAAGAAGAATAAAGCATCTGTCAGATTAAAGGAATAAAAAGCAAGACAACAAGACACTAGCCTAGGGTAAGTATAAAAAACACGATACGCAGTAAAATTTCTGTCGTCAGGTATATGTGGGGGATAATTTGCATGACTGATTACAGTTTCAATTTATTCTACGTACACGGAAAACATGAAAACAAAGTACTTGAATGATGCACACTGAGTAGACAGAAATCATGGGATACCTAAATAGTAACAGGTAGGCCCACCTTTAGCCCGGACGAGGACAGTCACACAGTGCATCGTTGAGCCCACTAGGTTGCAACAGTGTTCCGCAGATATCTTCATCCATGCTTATTGCACTGCTATCCATAATTCAGTCGCATTCCAGGGCGGGGGATCCAAAGCTTCCAGAGATTTTTCACGGGATTAATGTCCGGTGAAACGGAAGACCTTTCCAGGGTAGGAGTTTTTGCGGAATGATCTTTTAATCAGGATCTAATAACCACTGCTCTATGGGGAGGAACGTTGTACAGCTGGAAGAGTCCATTGTCCTATGGGGATGCACGTTGTGCTTCTGGAAGAGGCCATTGCCCTGTGGGGATGCACGTTGTGCAATTGGAAGAGTCCATTGCCCTGTGGGAAGGCACGTTTTGCAGCTGGAAGAGTCCATTGCTCTGTGGGTGTATAATTACTATGAACGGATGCAGACAGTCTGGAAGGATTGACACTTTGCTTGAATCGTTCAGAAATGCATTAGACATGCCAAAGGTTCCAACGTGTGCCAATTGAATGCGCCCCAGGCCATAACCGAGCCTCCACCAGCCTGAACATATTTCCTTATTGACATGCAAGGTCTAACGCTTCATGTGATTTCTATCAGATGTGCACCCTACAGTGTGGGCGAAATAACTGGAATGGAACTCATCACACCAAGAGACCAGTCTCTAATCATCCGAAGTCCAGTGCCGATGGGTTTTTGCCCATTTGAGGCGTACAGTCGGGTAGTTAGGCGTTAGCAATGAGACTCTGGTAAGTTGGAAGCTCCCATTACCTATCGCAGCTAAATGATCACCTGATGGTCTTGCTGGAGACGCTTGTGCCACTTCCCTCTTTGAAGACGGTGCTGATTTTTGACACTGCCACTCTGCGGTTGGTTGCTGTTGGAACTTGGACTTATTAGAGGCAACCCAGCCGCTGGCGATCGTTTATTGTTAATGGGTGACGTAAGACCCGCAACCGTGGTGCGCTGATTGTTCTGGTTTAGCCCCGATGAGCTAGAAGAAGACGAAGTGTGAAGAAGATAAGACAGTAATTGCGAAGTATTAATTGAATAGGAAGTTTGTGAATTATTTGTACTAACGTGTGTGTCTTTGTCTATGTGTGTATTTGTGAATATAAATGGATCAGAAATCTCATCCTCGTCGCCTGTTGTTTTGTCGAAGTGACTTCTCAGAAAGGTAAGATTTGTATTAGCAAACAGATATTCGAAACAGTTGTAACTATGCGAAACAGACGTCGATGGCCACGTTCATCCACTACCTCTCTCCGCTCGCAGCGCTGTCCACGATGCAAGGTTATTCCGGAAATGGAGTATATCCAATGCACACCTGTTACCGTCCAACAGGGACACTGCAATTCCTGTGCAGTCTTCGCGATGGAATGACCAGTGAGCCCAGCATTCACTGTCATACCGCTTTCAACCGTCCCGGTGTTGCAGTGGTCTAAGCGATGGCTCATGACCTCTCGTCGGAGATGGGTGCGCGTTCAAATCCGGATGAGGCATGGTTGTTGTGTCTCTCTTACGTCGCTGGCTCTTTCGCTTCCCTGGAACCAGTGGCCCTAAATGGGTATGTAACGATTGGCAGACACACGATGGGCCGACAGTAACTATACCAAAATGTTTGCATAACGGCTGGGTTTTGCGAAATATGCAGCAAAGTAATTCCCTTCCACCATTCATCTCAGCAGTACCAACCACAAACCTGTCATTTGTGATATGCACTTGCTTCGTGTCCTTTATCCTTTGTTCCATGTTCCAAGGTATGATGGGAAAGGGCTAGTCCCTCTGACACGGACATCAGGACACTGAGTAGAAGCAATTGACTCAAACATTATGTCTCCCATTTCTTAGGTTCGTCGCCATTGTTGTAGCACTGTTATCAGGTAATCAGTCTGAAAGGATGTGTGTCAATCATCATTCTGAATGACCACTTTGAATAACAAAACTAAGGGGAAGCAAAGCTTTCGAATGCGTAGGTGCATTCGTTGCAACCGCGTTCGGCCCACTTCTTAGGCAACGAATATACTCGTTCGATCTGCTTTCAGCTCATTTTGCTAACCTCGAGTCAATTCGTTCCAGCTGTTAAAGGGTTAAACCCAAAGCAAAACAAAAATTGATTCTTATGAACCTACAGGCGGAACATTAGGTAGAGCGACGAGTGTCGCGTTCGAACGCCTTACTTGCTACCATTAAGCAGGAAACGAGTTTATGCCACGAATTATCTACACCGACAAATCATGGTGTCACCGTTTCAATCCAACGAGCAAACGAAATATCGACACCAGCTAAACTTGGTGTCACCATTTCAATCCAACAGCCAAACGTATCATCGACAGCGGCGAAACTTGGTGTCACCATTTCGACCAACAACCAAACGTATCATCGACACCGACAAAACTTGGTGTCACGATTTCAATCCAACAACCAAACGATTTATTGACATCGACGAAACTTGGTGTCATCATTTCAATCCAGCAACCAAACGATTTATTGACATCGACGAAACTTGGTGTCACCATTTCAATCCAACGACAAAACAAATTATCGACACCGACGAAACTTGGTGTCATCATTTCAATCCAACAACTAAACAAATTATTGACACCGACGAAACTTCGTGTCACCATTTCAATCCAATAACCAAATGAATACCGACATTGACGAAACTTGGTGTCACCATTTCAATCCCAGTATCAAACGAATTATCGACACCGACGAAACTTGGTGTCACCATTTCAGTCCAACAACCAAACGAAATACCGACATCGACGAAACTTGGTGTCACCATTTCAATCGAATAAGCAAAAGCAAGAACATGCAATATAGCCCACTAGATCACTGTCACCAAAGAAAACCAGTTTCTCCGCTGGTGCAGACAAGACCATGTTTACTTCTTTCTTCTGGTTAGCAATGATGTCCACTGTACTTTTAACTGTATCATCTTACGGTGAGACTTGGTAAAGCATCACTGAAGCGCGGCCTCAGTCCACATTTTATTTGAATGGCCTTTCTGTTTTCTTTTCTAAATATTCGTTTAAAAAATTATTTTTGTCTAATCACTATGGAGAAAACTTCTCATGAGTGTACATTTAATAAATGTCAGTTCTTCTGCTAGATTGTCTAAATGTATATTACTACATTATGATCATCTCGTCTTCTAAAAATCCACTTTGAGTAATTGTTTTCGTGCCGAAAGCTTCTGTAATGAGAAACACCTAGTGAACAATTTTTTTACTTTTCCATAATGTGCTCAGATGCGCAGAATTTCAGTTATAAGGTTTCACATGCGAATATATACGAGGGTTGTACCGGAAGTAATGCAAAAGTGAGCATACCTTTTTTATTAACTGACAGAAGTCTTTCAAATTGCACATGATGGTAGAGTAACTCTTCCTCTATAGTAAACCTTCTTCTTCACTGCAGATAAATACGAGGGTTGTATAGAAAGTAATGCAAAAGTGGGCGTAACTTTTTATTAACTGACAGAGGTCGTTCAAATTGCACATGTTGGTAGAGTAACTCTTCCTGTATAGTAACCCTTCTTCTTTTTTGCAGGTAACTAACGGATTCCAAGCAGAAGCAACGTGCCGCATTGAGTTCTTGAAGAAGGAAGGGTGCAGGCTGTCCGACATCCACAGAAGAATGTTTACTGAGATGACACCATTGACAAGACAATGTGCGCAGATGGATGAAGAAGTTTAAACAAGGGGTAACGAGCATTGAAGACAAACCACGCAGTGAGAGACCATCATCTGAGACAACTACACAAATCGTCAGCGAGTGGATGAATTGATTCGCACGGAGAGACGAGTCACAATCCGTGAACTTGTTGCACAACTGAACTGTGGTCACAATACCAAATGGTGAAAGACTTAGGATATCGGAAAGTGTGTGCAAAGTGGGTACCTCGGCAGTTGACATCCGATTTAAAGAGAGAAGGGTGAAAGTCTGCCCTGATATGGTAGAATTGTTTGAAGCCAATAAAGACACGTTTCTTTTTCTGATCCTGGTGACAGGGAATGAAACGTGGGCGTATCTTTACGATCCGAAAACGAAGAATCAATCCATGGAATGGCGTCACACCTCTTCACCAAAGCCTGAGAAGTTCAAGAGCCAGTGATCGGCACAGAAAGTCATAGTGACTGTTGTTTGGGATTATTAAGGGTGTCATTATCCTTTATTTTCTGTAACGTGCCAGTACTGTGACCAGCAAGCGGCACATTGAGACACACAAGAGAAGCCATAAAGACGAAGAGACCAAACGAGAATCTGAAAAGGATCCACATTCACCATGACAATGCGAGACCACACACATATTTGGCAACAAATCAGGCAATCAGCAAATTAAGCTGGTAGGTGGTCCCCATCCACCGTGCAGCCCAGCTCTGGCACCCACCAACATCTACCTGTTCGGTCCAATGAAGGACAGTCTCCGGGGACAACGATTTGATGACACAGACGAGGGAAAAGTGGCTGTGAAGAAGTGGGTACAACAGTCCACACCTGAAGTTCTTCAAAGAGGATTCGAGAGTTGGGTTCAACAATGGCGCAAATGCATCGCTTGTGATGGAGACTATGTTGAGTAGTACCTTTGTATAGAGAAAGAGTTACTCTACCAACATATGCAATTTGAACGACCTATGGCTGTTAATAAAAATGTTATACCCACTTTTGCATTACTTTCGGTACAACCCTCATATTTTCTTTTATTATGAGTTATGACGTTTTATATTATCATACATTCATCCCAATCAAAGGACGTCCTCATTAACTCGATAATTCTGTCATATCTTATGTGTTGATTTCTGGTATGGATCCTGAGTTTTTCCATATTTCATGCAATCTTTTTCATTTTTTTTTTTTTTTTTTTTCGTCGAGTGTCTATGTTTGAAGTGATGGTTCAGTTTTTCTGGAGGTGGAAAAAGTAAATCATTGAAAGATACTGTTCTCGAGAAAAATCCTCGTGATATAAAATGCGTCCGTACACTTCGAATTTAGTGCTTATTCTAAATTTCTTCAACAGTTTCTTTTCTTGCGAAACATTGAATCAAACCTGTCTTTTTTTTCCTCTGAAAAAAGCACCTTACTTTCCACGCAATGCTGATAAAAGCAGCGGCTTGCACATAGGAGAGAAATCCATAAAGTACGTCTGAAGGTATATTATTGCTCAATACGTTTTAAAAAGGAACCAGTCATGAAGCAAAACATATACTCTGTATCAGGAAAGCAAAGAAAAAAACACAGGCGAAAATGTTTCTTCTTCTCCTCAGATAAAGCTGTACAATGCAAAGAACGTGGTAGTAAAAACGTGAATGATTCTTTAATGGCGGAAAAATGCGTGTTTTTCCAGAATGAAATTTTTTTGCTCTAACAGTTGTCTCTCTCGTATAACACATAAAACAGTAACTGGGTCAAGCACTCAGCGGAACTTGTTTCGTAACTTTTTTTCACCTGCAGTTTAATACTTCTTCTGTTCGTTCTTTCAGTAGAAGTGTTTTTTTTTTTTTGCTAACACAAAATAATAATTTAGAAATATTACGTAATTATATGAAGTACGTTTAAATTAACATTGGAAACGAAATCTCGAACCGTCATTCCTATTTTGTTCATGGTTTAAAAATCACCTTAAAATTAAAGGTTTTGAGGATTTTTGTAATTTTGAAGGCAGTGCCACGGGAAAATGGAATATTAGCAAAATTATCTCGCAATGGGCTCATCACAGGAGTTAATGTGGATATAGGCTTCGGTTTCCGGAATTTTGTTAGCACCTTGTCTATAATGGAAGGGTTGTATCCTCGCTGTACTGCAACACGTTTAAGGAAGTAAAGTTCTTTTACCAAACTGTCTTTATCTGAACATATATGTATCGCGCGATATACGCAACTTTAAAAAGCGCTGAGTTTTTGTTGATAATGCTGATTAGACTTTGCATGTGGAGGTGAAATAATAGCGAAAGGCTTCCGATAAATTGTGGTTGCGAGAGATTCATTTGAGTGAGTAACCAGGACGTCAAGGAATGGTAGGCATCCGTTATTTTCCGTTTCGTAGCTGAATTGAATGTGAGGATCAATGGAATTTATAAGTTTGACTAATTCCGGAATTTCAGAATGTTTTCCCTTCCATAGAACGAAAGTATCGTCTACATATCGTATCCATAAGTCAAATTTCACGAGTTTGAAAAGTTTTTCTTCAAATCGACGCATGTAGATTTCACATGATATAGGTGATAGTGGGCTGCCCATGGCTAGACCTTCCGTCTGTTCCTAGACTAGACCTTCCGTCTGTCTTGTGATGCGCCCATTGCGAGATAATTTTGCCATTATTCCATTTTCCCGTGACATTGCCTTCAAAATTACAAAAAATCTTCATTCCTAAGTTTAAACAAGAATGATGACACCAAATTCTTGAGTGTGAGCATATCTTTTGAATCTTTTCCTACGAGAAAATGTATTTCAAAGCAGATTTTTAGAAAATCTAAAAAAGTTTAGGGGGAAAGAGAGAATCCATTAGCGCCTCGTACAGAGCTTTTGCGCATAATTTAGAATGCGGAAAGTAAGCAGTATTCTTCATAGAGTATTAAACCGGTTAATAAAAAGAAAATATCAATAGGATTTCTGAAATGTTGAGTTCGGAACATCCGAGTAGCAGCTGAAATACGCACCTCGAAAAATCCCAAATTGTGCACGAAGTATTTGTTAAAACAGAAGATATCTGAAGAAAAGGTTATTTTCCAAATCAAGTTTCTTTTTTTAGAAACGAAGATACAGTTCCAAGTGTGATACAAGTAGAAAGGGGGAAAACTGTGTGGATAATGTAAATTGCACATACACTCCCCTCTTTAAAAAAAAAACAAGGAAGTTGACACCGAATTTTCGGGTGTAATAAGCACGTCTTTTGAATCCGTTCTGATGCAAATTAAATTTATCAAAGCTATTCAAAGTCAATGGAACCGGTATGGAAAACAATAGATCTGACCAAAGAAAGAAGATTTTCAATCGGGTTTTTAATCGCTCAGATATTGCTGTAAACGGAATCGTGAGCTTACAAACTCTTAGAAACAGAAATATCGACAAAAATAAGATGTGACTTTACGTCCCCTGGTGGGAAAACCATGCATTATTTTAGGAAGAAAGTATTCTCAAAAGGTTTATCCGTATAAGCGGTATCGGTCGAAAGAAAAAAAAGTTAGTCGAGTTTTCAGGAGACCAGATTTTGCAACAAATACTTCAGAAGCAGAAAGTAACACATATGACCCCTGCTGGCTAGACCATTCTTTTCCAAACATTGGAAATTATGTGAAAAATATTTTCCATCAGGTCTTGTATGCGATACAGAAAGAATTTTTAAAATCGGAGCTTTAGGAGCAGAAATAACGCCGAAAACGCAATTTACCTTTGTACCCCCTAGCGGAAAGTGTATGATTTACTTGAAAATTTTGAAATAATACGGAAAACATTTCGCATCGGAAACACTATCCAACAAAGAAGGAATTTTTTAAATCGTACTCTTAGAAGTAGAGATATTAAAAAAATAAGATGTACATCTACGCCCCATGGCGTAGAAACCATGCATTTTTTCAAGAAGAAAATTTTCCTAAAAGGTTTGTTGTCAACATGAGTAGTATCGGTCAACAAACGACGGCTTTTTCAATCGAGAGTTTGTAAGCTCATATTTTCCTGCAAATACAACAGAAGCGGAAATTAAGATTCACACCCCCTGGTGGCCAAACTACTTTTTTACACAAATTAGAAATTATGTGCAAACGATTTCCAATCAGGAGCTGTATCCGGTGCAGAAAGAATTTTTCAAATCGGAGATTTAGAAGCAGAGATATAGGGGGAAACGCAATTTACCGCTACGCCCCCTAGTGGAAAGTCTATGAATTACTTGAAAATTTTGAAATTATATGAAAACCATGTCACACGGAAAACACTATCCAAAAAAGAAGGAATTTTTCAAATCGGACTCCTAGAAGTAGAGATATTGACAAAAATAAGATGTACATCTACGCCCCTGGCGTAGAAACCATGCACTATTTTAAGAAGAAAATGTTTCTAAAAGGTTTGTCGACATGAGTAGTATCGGTCAACAAACGACGTTTTTTTCAATCGAGAATTTAGAAGCTCATATTTTGCTGCAAATACAACAGAAGCGGAAATTAAGATTTACGCCCCTGGTGGCCAAATTATTTTTTACAAAAATTAGAAATTGCGTGCAAACGATTTCCCATCAAGAGCTGTATCCGGTGCAAAAAGAATTTTTCAAATCGGAGATTTAGAAGCAGAGATATAGGGGAAAACGCAATTTACCGCTACGCCCCCTAGCGGAAAGTCTATGAATTACTTGAAAATTTTGAAATTATATGAACCACATGTCACACGGAAAACACTACCCAACAAAGAAGGAATTTTTCAAATCGCACCCCTAGAAGAAGAGATATTGACAAAAATAAGATGTACCTCTACGCCCCTTGGCGTCAAAATATTCCGAAAAGGTTTATCGATGTGAGTAGCATCAGTCCACGAAAGAAAATTTTAATCGATATTTTAGAAGCTGCGATTTTATGGCAAATACATCAGAAGCAAAAATTAACACTTACGACCCCTGGTGGCCAAAGTATTCTTTACCAAAAATTTGAAATTATATGCAAAAGATTTTCCATCAGGAGATGTATCCTCTGAAGAAAACATTTTTCAAATCGGAGTTTTAGAAGAAGAGTTATCGGGAAAAATGTAATTTACTTTTACGCCCCCTAGCGCAAAATCTATGCGTAAGTTGAAAAAGTAACTATATCTAAAATACTCTTCGACATAAATGGAATCGAAAGATATAATTTTTTCAATCGGATGTTTAGAAGCAAATATGTGGAATAAAACGTATTTTTGAATTCGACATCATCTGCATTTACGCCCTCTAGCGGCAAAATTGTACATCGTAAAAAAGAAATGAAATAAAGGATCATCATTTGCATATTTCAAGCTTCCTAATGCAAAAAGAATTTTCAAATCGGACTAATAGTTGCTGAGATATCGTGGGGACGGACGGACGGACAAACCGATAACAGAAGCACGATCTTTTTACAAAAGACGTGCTAAAAAGCAAAAACAAAAAAAAACAAGAAAGATGACACCGCATTTTCGGGTGTTATAAGCACGTCTTTTGAATCTGTTCAGACGCAAATTAAATTTAGCAAAGCTATTCAAAAGTCAATGGACCGCTATGGAAAACAATAGTATCCAACGGAAGAAAGGAGTTTTTCAATCGGGTTTTTAATCCCTCAGATATTGCTGCAAACGGAATCGTCAGCTTATGCCATCTGGTTGAAGACTTGTGCGTTAAGAAAAATATGAATTTATATGAGAAACATTTCTCATCGGAAACGCTCTCCAGCATAGAAAGGATTTTTCAAATCGGACTCTTAGAAACAGAGATATCGACAAAAATAAGATGTGACTTTACGTCCCTGGTGGGAAAACCACGCATTATTTCAGGAAGAAAGTATTCTCGTAATGTTTTTCAATAAGAGCGGTATCGGTCCAAGAAAAAAAAATTAATCGAGTTTTCAGGAGCACAGATTTTGCTACAAATAGATCCGAAGCAGAAATTAACACTTATGCCTCCTGGTGGCCAAACCAGACTTTACCAAATATTAGAAATTATATAAAAAATATTTTCCATCAGGTCTTGTATGCGATATATGGAGAATTTTTCAAATCGCAGTTTCAGAAGAAGAAATTACGCAAAAAACGCAATTACCTTTGCGCCCCCTAGCGGAAAGTCTATGATTTACTTGATAATTTTGAATTTTTATGAAAAACATTTCGCATCGGAAATACTATCCAATAAAGAAGGAATTTTTCAAACCGGACTCTTAGAAGTAGAGATATTAGATATATATCTACGCCTCCTGGCGTAGAAATCATGCATTATTTTAAGAAGAAAATGCTCCTAAAAGGTTTGTCGACATGAGTAGTATCGGTCTACAAACGAGTTTTTTTTCAATCGAGATTTTAGAAGCTCATATTTTGCTGCAAATACATCAGAAGCGGAAATTAAGGCTTACTCTGCCTAGTGGCCAAACCATTTTTTACAAAAATTTTAAATTATATGCAAAGGATTTCTCATCAGGAGCTGTATCCGGTGCAGAAAGAATTTTTCAAATCGGAGATTTAGAAGCAGAGATATAGGGGGGGGATTTACCTTCACGCCCCCTAGAGGAGAAAGTTTATGAATTACTTGAAAATTTTGAAAATATCTGAAAAACATGTCACACTGAAAACACTATCCAACCAATAAGGAATTTTTCAAATCGGACGGAATCCTAGAAGTAGAGATATTGACAAAAATTAGATATACATCTACGCCCCCTGGCGGAGAAACCATGGAATATTTTAAGAAGAAAATATTCCGTAAAGGTTTATCAGCCTGAGTGGCATCGGTCCACGAAATAATTTTTTCAATCGAGATTTCAGGAGCTCAGATTTTATGGCAAATACATGAGAAGCAAAAATTAACGCTTACTCCCTCTGGTGACCAAAGTATTATTTACCAAAAATTTGAGATTATAAGCAAAATATTTTCCACCAGGAGGTGTATCCGCTGAAGAAAAAATTTTTCAAATCGGAGTTTTAGAGGAAGAGTTATCGGGGAAAATGTAATGTACTTTACGCCCCCTAGCGGAAAATCTATGCGTAATTTGAAAAAGTAACTATGTCTAAAATACTCTTCGACATAAATGGAATCGAAAGACAAAATGGAATCGTGTCGGTTCCGTCTTGGTTTTGCGTTTTCTATGTCCAGCAGTGTAAGTTCCACAGCCATCAAGCTAACAAATAGCTTAAATTACGTTATTTGGAAAGTTTGTAAATGACTGTTTACCTAGAACTTTTAACAAGAAGGCATCTACATCAACAAAGTAGCACAAGTAATCTAAATTGTAAATCGTAAAAAAATATAAGTTGTTAATTTAAGGTGTCCCAATAAACACGCTAATACCCGTAAGACTTAAGACAACAACAAATACCAGCTTGCGACTTTTCCTTGTCTTCGGAAAGTAAAGTGTATGTATTTAGCCAAAACAAAGTCTCGAAGCACTGCCGTGATCAGTCTCTCAAGTCTTTTAGATCATTGCCAGATCACCATGGAAACAAGCTGCAACTTTTTTGTTCTCACAGTGTGGAACCATGTCTAATTTCTTTCGGTGTAACAACCAGAGATGGACACGGGTCACGGGTCAACGGGTCGACAATTTCTTGCGGGTCCAACGGGTCGTGTCAAAGTGTTCCTGACCCGGTTTTATTCGCGTTTTATTTTTGAAAAGAGAAAAATATATTCGCCATGCAAAATTATTTTCGTCTTTTTCCTAAAGCAACGAAGGTTTCTACCGACCGACGTCAGACACACCGACACCATATCGTAAAAAGATACTTTCTTCGCGTTCTTTTACAGTGCGATTGTGCAGCGCAAGGTAGAGGCAAACGCCATTCGCCTGCTTCTCAGCTGATTCACTCTCTCCAAGCGAAGTTCACTGTATAACTAAGAGTTACTTTTCACATCGCAGTTTTTACATTGAGCATTCAGAGATTTTCGATTGATGTGCTAACATCCCGTTCCCATTACATGTCATGTCGAAATTAACTCCTTATTTGGTAATATGGATGGATTTAAGAGTAAACAATCTAATGCATTTTAAGAGTGAACAATCTAAATACATTTAAAAAATACATTTGTGTAATCGTAAATAATGATTCCATTTGTAATATACTCCATGGTCACGGTGATAGTCAGCCATTACTTCTGGATTACGCAAAATAGTGGCACTAAAAATTGCACTAAAATTTAGCAAGTAACCAAATCATTAAAAAAGATTTTTGTTATTAAATATGAAGCAGTTATTGGGAAGAATATATATATATTATGTTTGCGTATGTATATATGTATACATAAATTGAGCTTCGAATTTATAGTTCAAAGCAGATTTGTCTGGGTCAGTTACGGGTCCGGATCGCGTCCGGTCCAGTTATGGGACGTCCGGGTTCAGGTACGAAATTTTTGACCGGTTTCCATTTCTGGTAACAACAGCTCTGTTGGGATTTGCATTATAATTTGTCTTCCAGTGGGAGCCAAGGTTAGTCGAGTATATGTTCGGCACACCGCCAATTCTAGCACAGCATGTTCGTCGTCACTAAACATCGCTGATTATCTTCCTTTTGTTTCGGACTTCACCTTCTCAAAAATATACTTCTGTTTCAAACTAATAATCAGTTCTCGGGAAACTCATACGACAGAACTGTCATTTACACGCGAAGTAAAATATTCTTTAAGTACACTTGATACCGAAAATTTTTTATTCTGATTTGTCAACTTATTGAAACTCATTCTACTAAGCGATGTACTGTTTCAGTCGAAAAACCAGAAAACATTTTATCCGAAATAAATCTTCTATTGCACTTCACTGAAGAGTAGATGTTTTCTACCAGAAAACATCTACTGCATTTTCGTAAAACAAGTCATTGCAAATAATTGGCGTAGATTAATGTTTTCAGGCTGCACGGTTGCTAACCCTGATCTGGGACCATAGGCGTAACCACTGGGAAGGGAAGGGGGGGGGTCAGAACCCCCAAATTTTTCGGGAATATAATTATATAAATTGATATGAGTTGAAACGAGGAGTAAATAGTAACACTGTACTAGTGATCCGATTTATTGGCGTAGGAATTAGACACATTAGCGTTTCCAAGCTTTTGCACATCAACCAGATGGCTTTTTCAAGGAAGTTAGACAGAAACTGCAAATGAAAAATAGAACGCATGAACAATTTGAACGCGGAAACTTGACTTGACAGCAGTAGATACGAAATTATATTGATTTAAACATATGACGCATCACGTTGGTTGCACGCGCGGTATCCTGGTGGGAAAAGGCATTACTTGAAGAATTGGTTTTAAATTCGAGGCAACCAGTGAGACGTAATCATTGCAAGTATCGCTGTTGGTGAAGATCTCCAAGGTTTCCCGAATGGCTGTACCTTTAAGGGTAGAGTATGTAGCTAATTTCTTTATATCGTCACACATAGGAGTAGCGGACTTGAATTTCACTTCTCTGGATAGTGCCGCGGCTACTTTACCGTATTTTGTGTCCCTTTTATGTTCGTTGACTCTGATTCCAAACGAACACTTAATCATTCCAATGTAGTATCGTTTAGAGCCGTCCGGATTCTGTACGGGGGTCGCATAAATACCTGTTTCGCAGGAGAGAGGTGGTTTTTCACTACTTCCCTTTAGCATAGTATAGAAAGATGCAGGAGACCTTATGCCGACGCCGTTGTTCATCTTCTTCAGGGCCTTTTTGAGTTTGTAAGACACATTTTGTATGTAGGGAATCAAGCCTAAATAACGTATCTGCGGCACAGGAAGATTAGAATGTTTGACCCTAGCTTCTTGGATAAAGTTATGTATCTGATTCACCGAATATCCTGCATCAGTGGCTAACTTGATGACGCTTTCAATTTCGTGTTGTCTAGAATGGGTATCGGAGGAAACGGCGAAGGCTCTTCGAATTCGAGAACGGAAGATAGCTGTTATGTATTCGGCGGGACAGAAAGAGCTGCGGAGCATCGGGTTGGGGACGGACGTGGGTGGGTTTGTAGTAGACTTGCGTACCGAGGTGGTTGTCAGGCGATTTTCTCAATAGAACATCCAGATGAGGTAAAGCGTTATTGTGTTCAAGCTCCATCGTGAAATTGATCGTAAGATGCATATCATTGATTTTATCCAGGAACATCGGAGGAGTCTCTTTTCCGTGAGGTCATACAAAAAATACGTCGTCTGCATAAGGCTGCCAAATGGTAGGCCGTGGGGTAATGCTGGAGAAAATATTCCGTTCAATTAGGCGAAGTATTGCTTCTGCAAGGACGGGTGAAAGGGAGGATCCCATTGGAGCGCCATTATTCTGTTTATATACTTGTCCTTGGAAACTTTAGAAGCTAGTATTGATGACCAAGTCTATTAATTTGAAGATGCTGAGGCATGACTCCTGCGTATAAAATATTGAATTTGATATCGCCTTCTTTAATGTTCTGGCGGCTTCCGGAATGGGGATTTAAGGGTAAAGGGAAACCACGTCGAAACTGCCAGTAATGTCGCCTGGTAGAACAGTGAGTTGCTTGGCTTTCGTTATAAAATCCAGAGACGAATTTATTACTAAGTCCGATTCAGGAAGAAAACTAGGCAGGAATTTGGATAGTGCTTTCTCTAAATGGTACGTTCGTGCAAACTTCCTGGATACGATGGGTCTCAGTGGGTTTCCGGGCTTATGGTGCTTGAGTCTTCCGAAGAGCTTTGGGATCTGAGGTCCTGGTGGTTGTCTGGTAGTCTGATATAATGCACATTTTTTTATAATAATATGACATTGTAATTTTCGTAGAATGCAAACACGTGTATAATGTGTACTTAAGTACTTAATAAAACAGCGATATCGATTCCTAATAAGCAAGTCAGTTCTACAACTTTGTAATTTACGTTTCTGTCCTATATATCATACTTTACAGTTGTGTTCGCTGATTTCCACAATTCGCCAACAGAGGCGCCTATGTCGTTCCCGTTAGATTTTTCAACAACTGCTTTGCTCGTGCGTGTGGGTGTAGGAGAAGAGGATCCCAAATTGTATCCTATACATTATGTATATCATCATCATTGTCAGCCATTATCCATCCACTCCTGGACGAAGGTCTCCCCAAGTTTCTTCCACAACATCTTGCGCCTGTCTCCTGCATGTTACTCCCGCATACTTTCGAATTTCATCCACCCATTTTCCATGTGGTCTTCTTCTGGGTCTTTTTTCTGTTTCTTGGAATCCAGTCTAAAATTTCGGCTGTCCATCAATGGTCTGTCCTTTTGGCAATATGTCCAGCCTATTGCCATTTCAGGAAGTAGAGTTCATATGGCATGGTGCAGGCATCAACATATCCGAAATTAACAGCGATGTGTGCATGTGCTCTGCACGGATGATTTCCGATTCGGTGTGACTACGGATTTCTTGCGTGTGCTCATTTGAAGAGGAGCGCGGAACGTGCAACATTCCGAAACGAGATCACTATGGAAGAAGCAGGTCTTCTTGTGTGTGGAAGCATAGTACTAAATGAACGTACATCATATTTCAGGGTGGCATCGTGCATTCCTAAAATCACATAGAGCAGATCCTTGAACCCCGTGTCAGACTTTTCAGGGGTTCCGTGAGCCCTGAGTCCATTCTTATAGGTTACAATGCCCGTACGCATAGGGCTTGGCAGTTCGACGTTTGCCTCGAGAGTGTTGATATCAATATGATGGGGTGACCAGCCAGATATCTGCAACTTAATCCAATTGAAACACTTCGGAAAGACTCATTGCTGCCCTTCATACTCTTCATAGAAGCCTAAAACAATGGCGTTATTGTCATTCAGCGTCAACAGTACACATAATCGTTGTGAAACGTGCATTGAGGTTAGGGATCACACTTCTTTTTGAACACCAGAACAACGGATTTCTGTTATCGTCAGCGAAAGACTTTTTCGACGCATGAGTATTATTCTTGACCATGCATTCCCATGCATCTCATCTTTGTACGTGTTCTTTGTTATCTTACTTGCGTTTTATAAAGTATATCAAGTCTATATTCCAACCCTTATATTCGTAACTTAACTTTCGTTCACCCATCATTATATTCTCTTCTCCATTCTCCTATTTGTTGTCTTCTGTGAGGTCAAATATTCATCTGAGAATCCCACTTTCAAATCTCTGCAAAGTCTGTTTTCCAAGTTCCTGTTCCAATGCGTCTGATGTTCGTTTTGTGAATTTCCGTTTAAAATCTGTTTAAGCTAATTTTACTTGGTAGTAACAGTTGTAAGTGGACGCCGACCTTATTTTCTATATGAGCTCTAGTCCGAATTTCAATGTTAATTTGTTTTCAGAGTTTATGCTCCAAGGCAGTGGTCCCCAAACTACGGCCTCGGGAAGCCGTGACCTGGCCGGAGGTAACAGCTCCTGGTTATGGGACCTTGCATTTTTAACAAACGTTAGTGACCATCTCAATCAACTCAATTTGCATTTGCAAGGGAAAGATAAACTCGCCGATGTGTTGCCTTTCTGATCTGAAGACTTTCCAATCCAAGTTGAAACTGTTCAAGCGATAATTAGCAGAGCAAAATGTTCTACATTTTCCATCTTGTGTGGGACAACATGTCTGATAAGTTTGTCTTTGATATTGAGCACACTGTCTCAAGTATCAATTTGTTGAAAGTTAAGTTTGAAAAACGTTTTGGTGAGTTTTAGAAGCATGAAATACCATTCCAGCTTTTGCAGGAACCATTTAATTTTATGGTTGGTAATGCCGAGGAGAATTTGCAGTTTAAATTGTTAGATTTGCAATCTAATAATAATCTGAAGTCATTGTCTAAGAGAGTAAGCTTGATAACCTTTTGTTCTCTTTTGCCTAGAAATAGTTTTACAAATCTGAAAAGTTTTCCCAGAAAAATGCTTTCAGTGTTTGGTAGCACATATGTTATGTGAACATACTTTCTCTAAAATTAAGTAGGTAAAATTGAAACTTCGTTCACGATTGACCGACTAGACTTTAAAAATTGGGTTGTCCAACTTGAAACCAAATATCGACAACGTCGCTAAATCATTCCAGAAACAATACCATTCTTCTCATTGATTTTATTCCAGCTTTAGATGTAATAAAGTCTATTTGTTTATGTCATGAATTCAACTTACTAAAGGCTAAACTTTAGTCTTCAATCAGTTGAAAACTTTCGTGTTAAATTACAGACCATATAAAATTAGTTAGACCTTGATAAATATTAATTTATTGAAAATTTGCAATATCTGAATTGATTGATCTTCGGTTTACCAATTTTGTATTCAATCCGGCACCGAGCTTTAGCCAATTTCCTTTTTCGCCCTTCTCTCCAAAATGTTTGGTGACCACTGCTTCAAGGTTCTGAAAGAAGTACTATTCTTAAAATTCATGTTTTCAGATTAGAGAAGGGCACAGTTCTTTCGAGTAATTTTTAAGAATTTGGATTTGTCCTCACTTATCTGTAGTGTACCAGCCTTTCAGAGAGAGAGGGTGTTAAGTTTTTTTAAATTTTGTTCTAATACTCTAGCTCTGCATTCCAGAAGACAAATATCATCAGCATATCTGAGTTTCACAGATTGATATACATAACCTTCCATCGTTTCTATGCAGCATTTTTCAAGTGCTAAATTAAATCAGATAGATGATAGAGCACCTTTATATCTCAAGCCTGTAGTGATGGTAAATTATTTGGATCTGACATGATAGGAAACTGCAATACCTCTGCTCTCAGCAACATAAATTTTAACTAAATTTATTTAATTTATGATGCACTCCAAATTATTTTAATAAACTTTCTTTATAAATGCTGACACATGCCATCCTATGTCAATAAATAAAATATAGACGGATTGATTATATTTCCATTTCTTTTGTAAGGCTTTTCCTAACGTAAATACAGGTTAATTCAAAATGATTCATACGTGAATAGACAAAGGCATTGCTCTTTCCACGTTTTATCAACACATAGCATCCGAAAAATTGTTATTCGGTCACCTCTGGGGATCCAAAGCCCAGATCTCTCGATATCTAGCCGAGCGCGTTAGCCTTACACTACGGTGGCCAACAATCCACGGCGCTATGTGTGTTTTTCTGTCAGCTTCCGGCATCATAAATCCGTAAGATGGGCTCAGCTACTGAGACGTCTCCATTTGGCGGCACTGGCTATATATTAATTATAGCAGTTAAATCCAAAGGGCGAGATCCAAAGTGAAAATTCCCCAAATACGTGTGGTCAGTGAATAAACAAAGACATCGTTGATCAAAATTGTGAATAAACAAAGACATTGGAACCCCAGCGGTGACCGGATAACAATATTTCGGTTGCTATGTGTCGCTAAAACGTGCAAAGAGCGATGTCTTTGTTTATTCACTGACGCCACGTATTTGGAGGATTTTGACATCCTTCATCCGATTTGAAATGACTGTATTTTATGTTTTTTCTAAATATACAGCGATTAAATGTATATAGGATAAAAAAACTGTCCAAATTTCGTTTTTATTCCTTATAGATGTTCTATGTGACTTCCGTTGGTCACGCGAACTACGTCGAGGCAATAATCAAATTCCTGCCACACGTGATCAAGTATGTCTGTTGTCAAAAACTTCAGAGCACTATGAATGCAAACTTTGAGTTGGTGGCACATACACATTATCCTTAACATACGCCCATAAGAAAAAGTCACAAGGGGTCATATCTGGAGGCCTGGGAGGCCACCTGTAGAGCGCCTTGTATCGTGTCGACAGCGACCAATCCAGCGGTTAGGAAGCTGTCCGTTAAGGTAATGGCGGCTTCCTACCGCTGTTCCTTAAGGCCACGCTCAGTTTCAATTACTGCATGTGGGTTTTCCGTGCCCCAGATGCAAATATTGTGACCGTTAATCTTGCCACTTACGTGGAATGTTGCTTAGTCACTAAACACCAGGCTGAAGCAAATTCGTGGTCCTCCATCGCTTCCACTATGACATTTTTCACAATGACAGACTTTCGCCCAGGTGCAGATACACGGGTCAATAGCACCATCTAGCGGTTGCATTCGTAAACTAGATGCGTTTCTCTTTATTCTAATATGTGGCGCGATATTATTATCTTGACTTTTACGGAGCTATGATGTAATGAAATCGGTGAATCATTTTGAATTACCCTGTATTTTGTTACAGTTGATCTATAGCTTCTGAAGCTTACCTAAATGTTTTCTTCAGCGTACAGAATGATTATTTTAAGCAGAATATTTTATAGCACTTTGTATCATATTTTTCTTAGTATAATCCACAAGCCGTGAAATTCAGGAAAAGAAAAACAATTCCTTTGTATAATCCGCAGGTCTTTAAATTCAGAAAAAGATTCCCCTTTCATCCGTACCCGCGATGTTGATCCCAAACAGTAATTTATTACAGAAACGTCACTATTCACGGGATGACCCAGCAGTCCAAAGAAATGGGAAAAACATATATCCTTATTTTTAAAAACTTACCGTTATTTTAAAATGTTTTTCGGTTACTTACATCGGATTTAAGACAAAAATTTGAGTTTTTTCAGCATTACCGCAGTTTCATAATTACATTATGTAGTACGCAGTTCCGAAGTTAGAGCTGCGTCTCCAACGATCGTGCGTGAAGCTGAGCTTATCACAGCACGTGATCGTTCACGAGGGCAAATAATATTGCCTTCGTTGCATCGACTTTTCGGTCAAAATGCTCGTAAAATAAAAAATTATTTCCAACTGTTTGCTGACGTCCATCTACATATTACGTTATGTTTTATTAACGCCTTTCTGGTAATTTTCCACCTCAAACGACAATCTACGACGCGGATTTTTGAAGAATCGAAGTACCGAAAAAACGTACCATCGTATAACTGCAAAACTTAAGTTTGTGTAGCTGTTTTAACAGACAATCCCCGAATTATAGGGGAAAGATGTGGGAGTTAGTAGAGATATCGCTCTGTAGTATTTTCATGCCTAACTTTCATAAAGACTGAAGCACTCAATGTATTTTCTTATATCGTTGAAATTTTCTCTTTTGCCTAAATTAGGCCAAAAAAAAAAAAAAGGCTTTGTACTTCTGAAATTAGTTCTCTGCAGCCATATTTTCTTTGAGTTAAAGAAACTAAAAAAAAACGAGGAATTATACACAAACTAGGTAGAAAATATATAACTACACTAATAATCTATATATTGATTCTATACGTTTTTTCACTGTGGTTCCTATTTTGAGAGAACGGCTGAACGTAAAGATATGGTTGAGGTATCAAAATAAAGGTCTTACCATGTAGATATGCCTGCCAGTCGAAGAGAAAAATGAGATTGGGACAACGGTTCGGGCGTGGTGGGGCGTCAAAGTTCCCATGTAAAGTCTAGGGGTGAAGCGTGTGTTTGTCATTTAATCGCCTGCGGTTGACTCACGCGCTGTTGAAAGCGGAGGCATGGAGAGACTGAGACAGTCTAAAGTCCGAAGTCTCTTTTCTGAGCGAATCGTTGCGCAAAGCAACAGGCATTCCTATTAAAGTTATCATCGGAACAGCGAACACTCTCGAAGACCTGATTGCGTTATGCCGTTGGGCTGTGTGACGTATACAGTATATACAATTTAATATTCATTCGATCCAGTTTATTCACGTAGGTAAGACGTTTCCCATTATGTAAAGATGTAAATAAACACTCCGTTGACCATTGTTACATTGTTAGTGAAAATATTACGGGCGACTGCCCTTTGAGTAGCTCACGGTGGTCGTTAAACCTTCAGTCAAAAAGAAAAAATCACGAAACTGGACTATTGTCTTTACTGAAGAGGTTGAATGATTTTGTCAATCAAATAAAGTTTAAATTTGTTGTTTCATATAAGTTCATCGGGTAAAGAGTATTCGGGGAAGAGTATTCGCAACGCGAATCTCATTCCAACAACATTTACAAACACAGTTGTGACTGACGATGAGAGTGAAAGAGTGCGCTATCCAGTTGAATTTTTGCACACGATCGAGATAAGTGGACTTCCGCCTCACATTTTGCGACTGAAAAAGGGTGCAGGCTTGATGCTCATTACGAACCTGGCCGCCCCGGAGGCGCTGTGGTCTAAGCGCTGGCTTATGATGATTCGTTCGTGAAGGGTGCGGTTTCGAATCCCGGTGAGGTATGGATGTTGTGTTTGTCTTACGGCACTGGCTCTCTCTCTCTCTCTTCCCTGGAACCAGTGACCCTAAATTAGGGACGGGCGACTGCTTATAACCCATTGAGTTGCTCACGCTGGTTGTTAAACCTACAGTCAAAAAAAAATCACGAACCTGGACTGTTGTCTTTACTGAAGTGGTTGAATGAAGTTTACATTTGGTGTTTCATATGAGTTTAATCTTTAAAAAAAAAAAAAAACTAACCGTCGAATCCGACGGATTTTGTCTAGTCCGAATTTATTGGCGTAGTCAAAAAACCACTTTTCCAAGCTTTCGCACATCAACCAGATGGCTTTTTCAAGGAAGGTAGATAGAAACTGCAATCTGAATAATATAACAATTTGAACGCGGTGACTTGACAATAAATACGACGTAATATTCATTTAAAGTCACGAGGCATCCTGGTAGGAAGAAGACTTTACTTGAAGAACTGGCTCCAAATTCGTGGGAACTCCATAAAGACGCTATCATTGCAGGTATCACTGTCGGTAATGATCTCCAAGGTTTCTCGAATGGCTGTACATTTACGGTCATTGAATTAGCCAATGATATAGGATACTCATTGAATCAGAAACATAGCGTTATCCAAAAAGCCGAAGACAAACGTTCTAATAACGCAGCTTCTTTATCTGGGCTCAATTCCCTACATACCAAATATGTCTTACAAACTCAAACACGCCCTCAAGAAGGTGAACTACGGTGTTGGCATGAGGCTTTCATCTTTATATACTATGCTAAAGAGAAATACTGACAAACTCCTCTTTCCAGGGAGGCAGTTGTTTATGCGATCCCTCTACAATATCCGGACGGCTATAGACGATACTATTTGGAATGACCAAACATTCAATTAGCATAAGAGTCAACGAGCGTAAAAGGAACACAAAACACGCTAAAGTAACCACGGCCCTATCCAGAGAAGTCAAATTCAAGTCCGCTACTCCTATATGGGATGGCATAAAGGAATTAGCTACCTAGTCTACCCCTAAATGTACAGCCATTCAAGAAACCTTGGAGATCATTACCAACAGTGATACTTGCAGTGATAGCGTTTCTCTGGAGTTGCCACGAATTTCGAGCCAGTTCTTCAAGTAAAGCCTCCTTCCTACCAGAATGACGCACGCACGCACAACCAACGTGATGCCTCGTGCTTTTAAATGAATATTACGTCGTATTTGTTGTCTAGTCAAGTAACCGTTTCCAAATTGTTAAAGCGTTCTATTATTCAGGTTGCAGTTTCTGTCTAACTTCTTTGAAAAAGCCATCTGATTGATGTGCGAAAGCTTGGAAAAGTTATTTTTAGACTACGTCAATAAATTCGGTTTAAGTATACTACACTGTCTATCAACAAGTAATTGGTCACCCCTGCAATCGACGATATCTGCTGTCCTGATGCACGTCACGGCCGCCGCCTTTAAATATCGTGTGGGAGACAACAACGCAACCAGTCGCATGCAAGACGCCACGCAGTTCGGAGCTCTTTGATTTCGAGAAAGGTGTAATCGTCGGGTATCACAGGAATGGCCGATCATACGTGACATATCCAGCTAGTTGAAGTACCCAAAATCGACAGTGGCCTACGTGATTGGCAAGTGGAAGATGAGAGGTGACTATCGGAATGTGCCCCGACCCGGCAGACCCACAAAACTGGTAGTTAGAGACCGACGGGTGCTGGCCCTTGAAATTCAGAAGAACCGCACCAAATCGATGGACCAAATCCGCGAGGAGTTTCAACAGGCATCCGGGAGTGTTCTTTTGATGAATACCATCCGTAAGGAAGCCCATCTGCTCGGTTATCATGGACGTGCGGCCACCCACAAGCCTTTGATCACCAAGTCTAATAGCGCTGCTCGGCTAACGTGGTTCAAAGAACGTCCACTCTGGACCGTTGAACAGTGGAAACAGGTTCTCTGGAGCGATGAATCAAGATTCACCCTCTACCATTCGGATGGTAGGGTCTGGGTTTGGCGTCTGCCTGGAGAACGCCTCCTGCCGGAATGTATTGTGCCAACTGTGAAGTTCGGCGGCGGTGGAATTATGCTTTGGGGGTGTTTCTCCTGGTATGGCACGGGACCCTTGGTCGCAATTCCTGGTAGACTCAACGCCGAGACCTACTGCACCATTTTGGATGACCATGCGCTTCCTACGTTGTGGCAGTTTTACGGGGTGGAACCATGTTACTTTCAGGATGACAATGCCACCTGTCATGTTGCGAGGCCCACCATGGCTTGGTATGGTGACAATGGGGTTAATCGAATGGACTGGCCTGCGCAGAGCCCGGACCTTAACCCTATCGAGCATCTCTGGGACGAGTTGGAACGTCGACTTAAGGGGTGCCCCCACCGTCCGAAATCGGTGAAGGAACTGACCTGTCTTCTCCAAGCCGAGTGGAATAAAGTACCACTAGCCGTCGTACAACGCTTGGTTGAGGGTATGCCCCAGAGAGTCACAGCTGTAATCGCCGCTCGTGGAATCTCCACCAACTATTGAAAGTGAATAAACTTCGTTTTCCTTTGCTATCACAGGTGTCCAATTACTTGTTGGTAGATAGTGTATTTTCTTTGAGTTTTGCGACAATACCCTGAATATCTGGTACTTTGTGATTCTTTTTTTTTTTGGGGGGGTAGGAAGGTGGCGCATTATTATTTTGTTCATAAATGTAAAAAGAGTTATCAAACATTTACAGTAGTTCTTCACGGTTCGGTTGTTCATTACAGGATTTTGCTCTTTTTTTTTATGAGTTCTGTATCGCTCACTAGAAAGGAAGGTATCATGTTAAAAATAAATTAAACAATTTATTTTAAAAAATTGGACGGTCTAAAGCGCGGATTCAAATATCTTGCAGTACTGGGCATGGGTTCGAATCCTTGAAAAACGTGAACGTTTCATCTGGATTTCCGGGCTGGTTGTTTCACTTCCCTGGAACTAGTACCAATACATTAGAGGTAACTGAATTATGCTTCGACAAAAACAATTCTAGATAGCAACACAAATTTTATTTAAGCCTTCATGAACTTTTACTTAAGGTGAGGAACAAGTCCTTCGCTCTGGGGTTTAGAAGTATTAAATATTACACGGTCGAATTACATTATTGTGACCACTAGCAAATGTCCAAAGTAACAGACATGTGCAGCGTGGAGTGCAGTTAAATGGGCTGGGAGTGATTCAATAAGCTGCTGGAAGATGTTAGCCATGATGACTGCACTGCATCTGACAGCTGCGTGGTGGGGGATCCATAGAGCGAACAACATGATGGAGGTGGTCCCACAGATGCTCAATTGGGTTTAAGTCTGGGGGATTAGGTGTCCGGGGAAGTACTTTGAAGACTTCATCGTGCTCTTCCAACCACTCTGGAACATTTCTAGCTGTCTGACACGTCGTACTGTCGTGCTGGAAGATCCCATGCGCCCCAAGGAAGGCAATCAGTATGTATGGGTGTACGTGGTCTGCAAGTATGTATTCATAACGAATACGGTCCATAGCGCCTTCTATAGGTATGAGTGGACCTAGGGAATGCCACGAAAATATTCCCAAGACCATAACGCTGCCCCTACCAGCTTGTGTTCTTCCAGCAATGGTTGAAGAGTGTTTGTTTTCCGATGTTTCTCGCCTTATACGCCAACGCGCATCCGTTCAATGAAGCAGAAAACGTGACTCATCGGAGAAGGCAATCCTTTGCCAATCAGAGGAGGTCCAATTGCGATACTGCCGTGCAAATGTAAGCCTTTTCTGCCGATGCACCTTCGTTAGCATAGGTGAAGTGACTATCCGTCTGCATCGGAGCCCCATACGCAGCACGGTCATCACCCCCTAATAGCTTAGCAGGCCCGCGCACCGATTTGTGACGTCACTAGAGTAGTCCGTAGTCGCGGAGAGGAGCATTACGGCGATGTGCGAACGAACGCCTCTTTACGTACACCAACTAACCAGGTCGTGCATTCTTTTAGAGTTTCACTGCATTTAAATAAGAACTTGTGTGTTAGTTTTCAAATAATTGCAGAGTTAACAAGTTTGTTTAATAATCTTTTAAAATACAGAAGAAAAAGAAATTACAGCTTAAAATTTAGCGTAGCAATAATTTCGACTGGAAAGGGTAAGCAACACAGATTCGTCAACTTAATGAAAGCATCCCTGTCATTTCACTGGAAGTGATAAACCATTCCTATAATCGAAATTATAAACTGTTGTCGTAGTTTCACTTGAAATTATAGTGCCTTTATAGTTAGCCGAACGATTCCTGTACTTGTGAACAAATCGTTCTTGTACTTGAAAGATCAATTTGAGGGTCCATTACGAAATATCGCAGTCGTTTCAAAAGATGTCGATTGACATATTTAAGGAATCAGATTTTTCATTCATTGCAAACTTATGACTATGAAAATTTTAATAATGAAATAATTCCTTTAGTGAAAATGTATTTTATATGCAATCCGTGATCACTAATATATAAAAAAAGGTCAAGAAAAACTGAATTTTTTTCTGTGTTTTTTAATTATTACCAAAGGCTCAATAAAACAGAACATATTGTTTAGAACATAGTTTCCACAATATGTGGATTCATGTAGATCCACGTACTTTTCTTTCTCTTAAAAATAACAATATCCAAGGCTTAAAAAATACCATGCCCGAGGTGCCCAGAGCATGTAAATCATTCGTCTGGGCAGGTAAATAAAACATCTAATTGCCTGTGCATGGAAACTAAATTTTAAAATAAAAAAGTTTGTAATAAAATTTCCTACTACGCAAGAAAAAAGACAGTCATCACATGTCGTGCTTTATGTCATTGTTAATTAATGGAAGTTGTATTATTGTTACGAAGTACCAAGGAAAGAGTAATATCACATCTTTAATTATGTTATGCTCTACGCCCAGAAATCGGAAACCTAGTTTTGCTCCAAATTTTGTTTATAATCAACAACATTATGCATGCCTCTGATGTAACTGATTAGTGACAAAGGGAGAAAACTTTAACAAAAGGAACATGGCATAATCACTAAATTTCCGAAACACCAGTTTCATCATCGTACCATTTCATACCAATTTTAGCATCAGCATCTTAAAAATTGATATACACACGTTTGTGCATTGAACATTTGTAATACAGACCCTTAAAATGGAAGTGCAAACATGTTAAAACAGTTCATATTTTTAACTTAAAAAAAAAATAGGGTTCTGGTTTGTTATCTTAAAAGATACATTTTCCTGCGCATCCAGCTTTTACTAGCTGGGCAAGTAAATAATTTCTTGCCCAGGTAGTACTGATATATTTCACCTAATTTTTAAGAAATTGAATGGTTTTGATAAATTCCCATCCTACCATAGATAGAGCATACACACTGCTCACACGAGAGTTCTTCAATGTGTTGGTTTGTAGAAAAATGCTTCAAAATCTTTAAACGGACATTTTAAAGGCAAACTTACTCCTGAACTATGTGTGAACTTCTGTTTTTGTGCATTCATATCTAATTTTTGCTGTCTATACTTGATTCAGTGTTTGTGTTCCTTTAGTAATAAATATTAAAAATGATAATTCAATGCAATTCTCTGTCTGCAAACACAAAAGATGTATTTCACATGGCAACAAGGCCTTAGCATTTATATAAAGGACATAGGCATGTTAGATGTGTACATGACATACATATATTTCGTATAGGATATAAGTATTTTACAAGCATTTGTGCCCAGAAATAGGGACCCCAAAAAAGTTAATCTGGCGCTGCCAAAACGCTTAAATAACTAAGTACGAATGTATCAACATATTACTCTTGGGATCAAAAACATGCAACCCTCATTATTCTGTGTCCATAATAAAGTTTAAAATCCCTTCCTAAATATACATATTTACTTTGAACTTATTTGATACATTGGCAAAAACATGTTATGGGTAACTATAACAACACAAATAATCTATTCTTTCCATTACAAACATAAATTTCATTTTTCAAAAATCTTTTCAGTGCTTTGACTTCCCACTGTGAGATGCATTAGATTATGAAATTGGCCAAATTTAAATTTTCTAGTTCAAAATTTTTATTTTACGAGTAGTTTAAAGTAAGGTTAACAAAAGGTTTCCAAGTACCTTAGAGTTGAAAATTTTCACGCTTTATTGCTGTATGCCATTTTCTGATAACCTCCCCATTAGTAGGGAATTTGAATACTTTTAATATCCCTCTATGAAAATAAATTTAGTTGACAATTTGACAACAACAACCACGCACATCCGTAGTCACGCTTACACAGAGTGAGCAAGCTCATGCATGCTCGACCACCCACCACGGACATCAGCCTACTCTCCCCTACGTCACGCAGCTTCCGGCGTTCGGTGCGCGGGCCTTCTAAGCTATTAGGGGGTGATGGCACGGTTCGCTGAATTGTCGTTTTAGACACACTTCCGGTAGCCCGCTGGTTCATTCGGCCAGTGAGTTGCTCCACTGTAGCGTGTCGATCGCCCCTCAAGCACCTTCGATGCCGACGTTCACCTCTCACATGAATTGCACGTGGTGCTCCGCAGTTTCCACGTTGCTTATTCGCAATGATGCCATTTCTCCAATCACGATACACTTTAACCACAGCAGCACGCGAACAGTTCACAGATTGCTCTGTTTCAGAAATACTGCTAATCTTGGTCCCAAAGCCGATAATTTTCCTTTATTGAAAATCTGATAAATCGCTCCTTTTATTCGCGACAGCAACGAGTTATATGTTTTCAGTATGCCAACAACCCACCTTCTATACCCTACAAGCCAACACCTGACACCTGCCTTTTTTTTATTGGCTACGCGCTGTTGATGTCAAAAGTAGGAGTCAAAAGTGACCACAATAATGTGACTCGACTGTGTATTATCACGAATTAAAAATTGGTAATGAAAAAAACGGCACTGTATGCCTGGAAGCAATAAAAAACAGCACTGTACGCGCTTTCCTTGAAGCGCTTCAGAAATAAAAAAGACCAAATGGATGGTGTCACGGAAAAAACTGTTAAAAATTTATCGAAAATCATTTGAAAGTTCCTTAGGTATACACCTTAAAGAAACGGAATAACTGAATGGTATGAATAAAAGATTATAAGACTATCAAGAAAGACTCAAAAACTGTTAGCAAACACTTCAAAGGCAAGAATTAGTGAACAACATCGTAAATAAAAACATTGGGAATTTGCTAACAATAGCATGAAGGTGGCTTGCAAATTTAATAAAAAAAAGTTTTGAATAGCTGGATGGCATGAATAAAAGATTTAAAGACTTTGCGGATAATGATTTATGTGACCGGTAAACACTTCAAAGAAAAAAAACTGGATAACATAAATCAAGAAATTTATGGCCGAGGATCAGGAATTTTTTAAAGAGATGCAGTAATGTTCTGTTAGTTGTTTCTTATTTGATCGAAAATGAAAACGCCTCCGGAAAAAAAAAGATTTTTTAAAGAAAAAATATTACCCCATAATAGTTCCTAATAGTTTAAAGAACTTCTTGAAAGTTAAAGGATGAATCAATACATGCTCTTTTTTTTTCAGAGCACAAAGATCAAATATATATTCTTTACTTTTTTAATCATGGTTTTCTGAAACGATTTAAAATATCTAGCACATTTACGTACACGCCAGGATTTGTAAATGTTTATTATAGATACATTAGAAAGTTTCAACGAGTTTTCTACAATTTTTCTCCCATCAATTATTTATTTATCCAAAATTAATTTGTCTAAAACAGCAGTCTACTTTTTTTATTGAAAGACAGAGCGAGAGGTGGACGAGCATATATGACATATCTTTTACTTATTGATTTTTCCCCAGGAAACAAGTCTCATGAGACTGAAAATTACTTTCTAAGTAAGGCCTTCTATCCCCTAAACTAACGTAATGCGGACTTCTAAACTAAATTATCGCGCGAAGATGCCCGGCAATCTAACATTATCGAAAAAGTCAGCCGATTCGCATGCATAAGAAAGTGATAAGATCCCAAGGATGAATATATTGATCCCTTGGAAACCACACTCAGAATCCAACGAGATTTTCTCTCGATTAAACGGAGTGGAAGGCAATAAAAGGCAAATGAAAACACTAAAGAGTAATTGAAAAGTAGTAAAACCTGATTGAAAACAATAAAATATAAGAAAAGAAGATGAGTTAGAAAAGAGTTACTCATGAAATGCTTTTGAAGATTCCGCGGAAAAACGAGATATTTTGAATATCAAGCGAAACAAATCAACGATTCTGATAAAGCTTGAAAAGATAAAATAAGATAAAAATCATTCCGACCGAAACCCGCTTTCTTTCGCTCTTTCATGGCCCTGTTGTCCTACTTCCTTTTATACTAACGATGTTTCTTTCTGTCTTTACCCCCTAGAAATTCGAAGTTATTGCACACAAAGAAACTAGATAGAAGTAGCCTCAATTTATTTGCGTGTGTTTGATATGCTTTATGCAATTTGAAGATCAAGGTGATTGCATTTCAGAATTGCAATAACTGTCCAAAGAAAAATTCCTTCAATACGTAGTTATTACTTTATTTTGAAATTCCGAGCTGCAGCCCAAAATCAATGCTTTCGCTTTTTGAAAGAATTTATTTATTAACATTGATCTGTTTTTGTTTGTTTCAGGGTTTGAGGGCGACCTTGAGCAACTTGTGCGTTTATTATATAAGCGGTGGTTCATCTCAAATTTGGACCCGCCGGTTACAGGGAAGGGAAAGAGCCAACGTCATCAGACAAACACACCACCTATGTCTCGTCCGATATTCAAACCCGAACCCATCTTCCACGAATGGTCAGAAGCCACGCCTCAGCCACCAGGGTGGCACAAGGATTTTTAACTGTGTGCAGTCCAACATGGTCACGTGTATCATTCACTTTAGTTTCTATTTCTGATCATCTCTTTGAATGCATTTGATCCAGCTGTGCGCATGTAATGCTGCATGATGTAGATCGTGTTCGGTTTTCAACACCCGTCTTCAAGGAGTCGTCGTGGTAGAAGTTCATGAAATCAATATTTTAAAGCATCAAACACGTGAAACTGTAAATAATAAATAAGGAGCACAAATACACCAAAATTGATAAACGCTGGAACAAAAGTCTGTTATCCTTTTACTAGAGTAAACTGTTTAGCTTCACTCGATGTAATGGCTCTTTTCCCGAACACCCCCGTTTCTTATGTTCACGATCTTATTGAAGCCAAACTCGTTGGTTTGTGCATTTATTCTTCCGATGTAATTTCTTCTATAATATGTACTCTTCGATTTATTTCGAAGAGATCTTATTTTCGTTTTAATGGTTCTATCTATCGACAGTTGGAAGGTGCCCCTATGGGGTCCCCTGTCTCCATTGCTTGCTGAGGTTTTGTTGCAGGACTTAGAGGATACCCTCATTCCTGTTTCCCCCATAAAACCACTTCTTTACATCAGGTACGTCGACGACGTATTGGTTGTTTGGCCTTCAGGTTTCAATGAGCTTCTTTCCTTTGCCACTTTACTTTCTTCACGACACCATTCTATCAAGTTCGAGGTAGAGTTCGAGAATTTAAGCATTTTGCCCTTTCTCGACTTTTGCCTTTTTCGCAATCTTTCCGATAACTCCTTATTATTTTCTGTTTACCGAAAACCAACTTTTTCTGCCACGTTTATACCTTTTACTTCTTCTCATCCAATGTCGCAAAAATTATCTGCTTTTCATTTTCTTATTAATCGTGCATTTACACACTCGTCCACACAGGATCTCCGGGACCTAGAGTTAGCTAGGATTAAACAGTTTGCCTTGACTTTCGGTTACCCTCGTCACATGATTGATCGCTTGATTGTTAAGAAATCAATTGGTCGGCCGCAGACAGCTTTGCTTGCAGATAAATTTGACTACCAATTTGTGGGATCCATTCCATATATACCACCTGTATGTAACATTTTAAAGAACATATGTCATAAGTACAAACTCAAGTTTGGTGTAAGGTCTCGTACTTTATTTAACACTGTTAAAAAGGACAGACTGTGTTGAATGTGTGAACCGTCACGGTGTATATTTGGTTCCACTTAAATCTACTAACCCTGCAGAGCTTGATTCATGTTATGTGGGCTCTACCACTCGTAATTTGGGGCGCCGCATTTACGAACATCAGTATAAACTCAGGACGCATTCTGGTGCTACATCTTTGTCGAGACTCTGTTTAAACGGTTCTTACTTACCATGTTGGAATGACACCATTATTCTGGATTGTCCCAGGAACCGTCGATCAACACTTTTTGGTGAAAGTATTCACATATTCGTCAATGGTGAAAGATGCTGTAACGATGAACCCCCTGTTTTTATCCCCTTTCCTTGGAGAACACTTTTGGGCCAGGTTACGCCCACCAACTATGCTTGTACCCACTGAACTTAACTTGGACTTTGCCGATTATTGCACATGCGCATTAACTGCTATGTGTCTTGCAAAGTATATAGGCTACTCACTTCTGTGCTCACTGCTGCACTGTTTCTGATGATGACGCCGTTGTGGTGTTGAAAGTTCTTAAACACATTTATTTTAATTGTACATAGTTTTTTATCATTAAAGTGCATCGTGCAGGAGACGGCATTTGTTTTCAATTCAAGAGCTTTTGGTGCACGAGTTAATTTCTTCATATCTTACAATATCAAGCTTTTGCGAATCAACCGGTGGCTTTTCAAGACAGACTGACACTAACCTACGTGAAAAGTATCAGTCTGCCTTGATAAAGCTAATCGTTGGTCGCTTTATCAAGGCAAACTGATGCCAACCTATGCAGAGAGTATCAGTTTGCCAGAATAATACTAACCTGTGCGGAGAATATTAGTTGGTTGCTGATAGTAACCTATGTCTGGAGAGTATTAGTTGGTTACTGATAGTAACCTATGCCTGGAGAGTATTAGTTGGTTAATGATACTTACCTATGCAGAGAGTATCAGTTTGCCAGACTGATACTTACCTATGCAGAGAGTATCAGTTTGTCAGACTGATACTAACCTATGGGGAAGAGTATCACTTTGCCAGACAGATACTAACCTATGCCTGGAGAGTATCACTTTGCCAGACTGATACTAACCTATGCCTGGAGAGTAACAGTTTGCCAGACTGATACTAACCTATGGGGAGAGTATCACTTTGCTAGACTGATACTAACCTATGCCTGGAGAGTATCACTTTGCTAGACTGATACTAACCCATGCAGAGGGTATCACTTTGCCAGACTGATACTAACCTATGCCTGTAGAGTATCACGTTGCCAGACTGATACTAACCTATGCCTGGAGAGTATCACTTTGCCAGACTATATGCGGAGAGTATCAGTCTGCTTTGATAAAGCCACCCGTTGGTGCGCGAAAGTTTGACACAGTCAGTTTGTTGTTTTACGCCAATAAAAATATAACAGATTATTGAACTAACATAAAACTGTAGTGGTACAATATTCAGCCTATATGGAGAGTGAAGTGGACATACTGTTATAATATCTACAGTAAGTTATCGGTTTCGTGATATCAGTCTGTTTGTAAACTTAGTTTAGCAATTAAACCGCAAATCCAAAAGAAAAGAAATCCTACTTGCTTTAATGGGAAAATTCTACAACAGCTGTTCCATAAAAACAGAGTAAATTCACACAAAATGAAGAAATATAGACACGGCAAAATATATGTTATTCGTTCTCAAGATATCTTCCCTCGGATGATATGAAACGATCCCATCGTTCAATACACTTTTCAAAGCATGTGGCGAAGGCATTTTGTGGAAGCTGCTTTAGCGACCCCTGTACAACTTGAATAATGTCAGCATCTGTGCTGACTGTTACGCCACGGAACTTCTCCTTCTTTGTTGAAAAAAACAGAAATCACACTGGGCGAGATCAGGACTGTGGGCAGGCTGTGGCATGATTTCAGTACTGCATTTCGTAAAAAAAAAAAAAAACTGTTGAACACAAGCAGCCACGTGTGGGTGGGCGTTATCATAGTGTAGGGTCCACTTGCCCACCAGTTTCGGTCTCTTAATCGATATGTGTCGTCGCAGATGCTTCAAGACTGAAATATAATCCTCAGTATTGACAGTAATTTGTGTTGGAACGGCATGCTGGTAAAGTACACTTTTATGATCAAAGAAAATTATCATCATCACCTTCCCAGCTGATTTGGTTTGGCGGACTTTTTTCGGAGGAGGGTAGCCTTTTGTGTTTCCAGACACTCGTTGCGCGCTTCGTGAGGGGGTCGAAATAGTGGATCCATGTTTCATCGGCAGTTATTACTGTGTTTAGAAAGTTTGGATCCTTTGCAATAACTTGTTTCCACTTGTAACGTACCAGGAGATGTGACGTACCTGCCAGAAGGACGCACACGACATAAAGGCAGATAGGAATCAGAATAAAACGTCCGCGTAGTTCAATTGGTAGAGCAACTTGTTCCGGAATGAGGGGATCCGGGTTCGAATCCCGGCGTAGACCAAAAAAATCACGGAGAAATTTACTTCGTTATAATGGCGCCCGAACTATCCGGATGACCCGACCGTTCAAAATCTCGCAATGGTGTGATGTTATTTCCACACCGCGAGATAGGAAAAATAAGAGAATCCCTTCTCCAGCACTTCAAAAAAAAAAAAAAAAAAAAAAAAAAAAAAAATAAGGTGGAGATGATGTAACGTACCAGGAGATGTGACGTACCTGCCAGAAGGACGCACACGACATAAAGGCAGATAGGAATCAGAATAAAACGTCCGCGTAGCTCAATTGGTAGAGCAACTTGTTCCGGAATGAGGGGATCCGGGTTCGAATCCTGGCGTGGACAGAAATGACGGAGAAATTTACTTCGTTATACACTCATGACACACCTGAACTCTGGCTAACAATTGCTCTATCGTCAGGTGATGAGGAACCCATCTGGAACACACACGATGCAGCAGTAATTTGTCGAGTATAATGCGAAATGCCGACGTTTTTGAAATGCCAGTTGTCGCCGCTATGTCTTCACACGTCATTCGTCGATCTTCTTGTAGGATTGTTTAAACAATGTTAACAATACGCTCCGTAACAACACTTTCACGTCGACCAGGTCTATGAGTGAGTTCTGCCGAAAATCGCTTTTTTTTTTAATCATGGTGCCATCTAAAAATCGTTGACTCCCCCAAACATTTGTCTTTGTAAGCCTTTTTCATAAAATCAACTATTTTTGGAACATTTTTACCCAAACGATTGCAAAATATCATGACACAATGTATTTCACTTCTGAACTCTGAATCACACACCTCCATAGCTGTTTATGCGAAATGCAGACGTACCTTAAACAACTGCGCAATAACAAAACCAGAATCTTCTGCCACGGCTAATAACTGTTGCCATAGACACTTCTTTAATTCAGTTAGTCGTCTGCGTGGTTATTTTTTCTCTTCGCACTGTTGCCAACTCCAAAAAAATTGCTATCAATTTTTATAGAACGGCCGTTGTATTTATAACAGAGGAAGTGAAATAATTCTCGAATTACAATTCTGTTAATATCAGAAATGAAGAGTCAGTTTTTATTTAGTTGCTATCATCCTCACTCTCATCATTTGAAGGTTCATAGTTATTATCTTCCCATAACACATCGTCTTCATTTTCATCGAAATTGTCCGATAACCATCAGTTCTTGAAGTCATGCACTTTGGACTGTAAAATCAAAATGGAAAAGAATTAAATTAAAGAAAAATTGACACAGAATCACAAGGTCTTACTTGTGAAGTTTTTGAAAGATGATATAAACAATCTTTGAAAAAGGTCGTTCACACTATAATGGTAACAAATGTATACGTGATAAGATTCTGCCGCATGCTGTCTTATCTACTATCCAAAAATGCCTCGGAATGTTTCTTCAATTTTTTAGTAGAGGTTAGGGGCCGTTGTCAGTCAGCAACCATTCTTGGTAAAGGCGTGGAAGGTGGTCCTTAAATGCTGTTGATTTTTTTAGGAGAGTGGTTAACAACCGCTATGGGCAATTCGATGGCCTATAAGCAGTCGCCCGTCCTGTGAAAACACAAATTTGTCCGCGCCCCCTAACTCCAAAGTAAGTTGCTCTCCCAACTAAGCTACACGGAAGGAATGTACCGCTGCATATTTGTCGTCTTGACCCGTGCTTTACCTCTGTAGTGCGTTACAGTCCCTAATTTCTCGGGAAGGGAGGGAGCCAGTGCCGTAAATCAACATAACATTCATGCCTCACTGGGATTAGAAGCCGGACCCATCTGGGACGAATGTTCTGAAGTAAACACTTAAACCACTGCCCCAGAGGCTACGGCTTTTTGACGGAAAAATCAAGGACCTGCAACAGAGATATCATGCATTCTAGTATGATGACCAGCACTGTGTTTATCTCCAAAACATCTGACTGCACATTTGCTCTTAGGTGCCACTTAAATGCATATAAAGATAGCACATCCCTTTGTTTCAGGAATGCGCCTGATTGCCTGTGTTACACACTGATTTCAGCCATTTCAGCAGTTCATCCAGCTTCCTTTACTGCACCTAAAAATGATTCTATCTGGTCAGGCTCTCCTCAGGTATATTCTTTCTTTTTAGAATTAGGAATGGTGGAAGGTTTCCTCCATCTAATAGCACTGCTACGAGGTAGCACCGCCGTTGCCCGAAGTTTCTCATTTCCAGTGGTCTTGACTAAAACAGATGTGGCACCCATTTGATTCGCTGTCGTGTTGGAAGGCATGTCAAAATGCAAGACTATTTCGGCAGCATTTCCTATTTGATACGATAAACGTTGACGCTGAAGAAGAATGAAGTTTCCCTGGTATTCCACTCTTTTTATCTTTTATACATCTTCTGTGCCAGTGAAGTTCTTCTAGGGCTGGGCCGTGCTTCCGCATAAATCTGATAATCCATCATATCCTAATCTTCAACTGCTGCCTCGGAATCTTGCGTAGAAATTCTTCTTCCAAGGCTTTCATACTTATTTTTTCCTGTGAGATAGGAAGTCCATTTATCAGTTTCTTATGCATATACTCCAGAACGGCCTGCTTCAAATCTTCAAAACGGCATTCTTTTGGTCTTTAAAATGCCTTACGCGTTGAATGGGTGCGCTTTAATACTTCCTTAGAATTTCTCCAAAGATGCATGTTGGCTTCAGTTACGCTGTGGTTGCAGCACACAATTGTTCGTTTCTTCTGCAAATCTTACAAAATAAGTTTTAAATTGACATCAAAACAACAGCGCATTGAGTTCGATAATTACGTTACTGCGGATGCTCGTCTCTCAACGCACTCAGCCGTGCCTAAAATAATGTATTAAAAATATCGATGCCGCCCCGGTGGCGCAGTTGTCTAAGCGATGGCTGCTGATCATTCGTCCGAGATGGGTCCGGGTTCGAATCCCGGTGAGGCATGGATGCTGTACTTGTCTTACGGCCATGGCTCTTTCCCTTCCCTTCCCTGGAGCCAGTGGCCCTAAAATAGGGACGGGCGACTGCTCACAGCCCACTGAGTTGCTCACGGTGGTCGTTAAACCTCCAATCGAAACAAAATATTTCGATGCACTAACAAACCCTCTCACGTTCGCTGGTATAGAACAACTGAATTAAAATGCATAAAGCAAGGCACAGACACAGTTGCTGTGCATTGTTTGCGTGCCGGCGGCTGAAGGACAGAAGTAAGCTTGACCTTCAATTGCAGTACACTCCGATCTAAAAATATCGACTGTGGTGTACTGCTACTTATGTAGAGCATTGACAGTAACGGAAATTTTGTTCCAGCATACGATTCTAAAACGACACGGTTTTGGAACTATAAAATGCGGACCTCGTCTTATATTCAAGTAAGTACGGTAAGTCTCATCTCTCAGTCCAAGGGCGAGTCTTCAATGTACATGCAACGAAAAATTATAAGTCTTATTCAATGGTAGGTAGTTATTAGATTGCATTTGCTATGCTCGCTAAGCACTACCAGTCTTTGCTAGCGTTTTTGTGACACTATACGCATATGAATAGCAAAAGCATCGGTGAAGTATTTTTCACACCAACAGGTTCTGCATGTTACTCGTATATGCTTTGTTCGCCAGTCCGTCTATTCAAAAGACGGATGTAATTTTCATTCACAGAGGAGCCGGTCTCATCCAAATGTTCGATGAATCCCTATATCGGAAAGACGTTTAACCGAAACACTTCTGCGTCGTTATTTGTTTGAGAAAAAATCAAAGAATTTAAAAAGGAAACTTATTTCCACAGATAGCACTGCAGTAGCTGTCATTTTCAACCCCATTAGAGTATTCACTAAAACCGGAACATGCAATAACCTACGCTTTAATTAGCACGCAAAAGAATAGAACTGTCGAAAGGTTTTCTTAACTTAATCAAGAGCCAAATATCTAAAAGATGGGGACGAGATCTCTTCCTGGTAAATTATGAACTTTGTTGGGAGTATTTGTAGACAATTTGTTTGTTAAAACACAACGAATACTATTTCTGTCACAAATCGGATCGATGGTGAACACTCGGAATAACTTATTGGGGTACAAAATCTTGGTTTCGTGTGTAATGTGTCTTATTTTATGTCTTATAGCATATTTATTTATACACTGCTAGCCACCCAAAAATGCAACACCAAGAAGGAAGCATCCAATTGGCCTGAAATTCGCAGCATGCGTCGCCCGCGAGAGGACATGCAAACGATTAGCACTGCAGTGCATATGCAAACCATATGCGCCCGGCACGCCACCGAGAAGCACTATAAGAAGGGTGCACAGAAGGCGGGGTGTAAGTAGCGGAAGTGTGTTGTGCTGCCAGACCTGTGCGTTGGAAGCTTCCTGATGCCTCGTCGCAGAATACGGCAGTCATTCCAGCACGTTTCGGAGTTCGACAGAGGACGAATAGTGGCTTATTGTGACAGCGGTTTATCGTACCGAGACATCGGCGCCCGTGTGGGACGACATCCAGCAAGAGTGATGCGAGTATATATTCGGTGGGTGCAGGAGGGATGGAAGGACCAACGTGAGAGATTGTCGCAGCCACGGCACATCACCGAACGAGAGGACCGGCATGCTGTGCGGCGGACATTGACGGCTCGCACCGCCACATTACGAACGTTAGTGCAGGAATTAGGGTGTGTGGCGCAATAACCTGTGTCAGCACGTACCGTTCGATGTCGTCTGCAGTAGCGGGGACTTGTCGCACGGCGCCCATTGCTTCGATTACCATTGACGTTATATACCACCGGCGAGTGCGGCGGCAGTGGGCCGTTGAACGCCGCACCTGGACTACGGAATTGCACGACATTGTCTTCTCCGACTAATCCCGCTTCTGCCTGCAGCACCACGATGGTCGGATCCGCGTGCGGCGGCACCGCGGCGAGAGACTGTATGACGCCTGCATTATGCATCGCCATACCGGTCCGTCGCCTGGCGTTATGGTTTGGGGCGCAATTGGATATGACACTCGCACCCCTCTGGTACGCATCGCCGGTACTCTCAAAAGCCACCGCTACATCTCCAAAGTTTTGGAGCCCTTGCCTGCAGGACCTGCCAGCGGCCACGTTTCAACAGGACAATGTGCGCCCGCACGTGCCACGCATCGTGCAACAATTCTTCACGGCCCATCAGGTGTCACTCACTGCTGTCGCCCATAGAACACGTCTGGTCTCTAATCGGCAACCGAGTGGCCCGGCAAGCACACCCGCGGCTACACCTGATGAACTGTGGCAACGTGTGGAAACAGCCTGGACCGACATAACCCAAGCTCACATCCAAAGCCTCTTTCGCTCGATTCCGCGTCGTGTATCAGCCATTATTGCCAGCCATGTGGGCCACACGAACTATCGATGTCTGCGTGTTCCGCAAGTCGCACGGGCTTGTAAGCTCAATCGTTTCATATTTGTATCTGTTGTTATGTGTCCAGTAAATCTGTCTTTGCTATCTCGTGTCCTTCTTGGTTTTGCATTTTGGGTGGCCAACAGTGTAGTTTACTTTATGTTTTAAAAATGTTATGTCTTAAAGTGGAGTAGCTGTTTTTTTACATACCACAACAGTACACTCTAAAGTTGACTTGGAGTTTAGTTTAGAGACGACGCCTGGTGCAAACAGTTTCAGTGGCGTTTTGCTTTAAACTCTAGGAACTACTTTTCACAGCGGAATAATTGTTCCGTACCTTCCAAAGCAATACACTTTAAAGTTGACTTGGAATTTAATGCAGTCGATAGGACGCCTCATGCAAGCGGTTTTAGTCAGATTTCGCTCTAAGCTCTAGGAACTGTTTTTCATAGCGAAGTAGCTGTTCCGTATCTTTCACTTTAGAATGTACTCTAAAGTTGACTTGGAGTTTAGTGTAGTCTATGACGCCTGGTGAAAGCAATTTTAGCGACGTTTCGCTCTAAACTCTCGGGACTACTTTTCATATTGGAGCAGATGTTCCGCATCATCCACAATAGGGGGCTCCACTAGGAGTTTAGTGTAGTCAATACGATGAATCCAAAGAAAATGGTGAGCATGACTTTCCTATTACAACCACCTTTCCAACTGTGACTGATGCTGCGTGTGTCACAGATAGTATTGCGTAAACCCTTGACCATGCGCGGACTGGGCCGCTGGGATACCGGAAATATTCCCGGTGGGCAGCGATATTCTGGTTCTGGTACGCATTATGCCAACTTAAGAAAGAAAAAGGAAATATATACTGGCATTTCAATATTCTTGTTGTAAGAGCGAACGTGCCGTCACGTGACTTAGCGCCGCCTCCTACTTAGGGAACTGAGGCGTCACGCGCTATATGGGCTCTCACAACAACAGAGACGGGTTTATGTTTCCCAGAAACACTTTCTCTCTCTCACTCTGTTCGAGCGAACACACGAAGCCTTCCCCACTTTAATATGTAAATCTGTGAACCGGGAAGACGGAGTGACAACAGCTGATCATACAGAAATATATTCACCTTCAGCAATAATAATTTGAAGAGGACTCTTGGTTAAAATACATACACACATTTATTTCAACATCAATTAGAATTTTGCTGGCGGTGGATTACTCGCTCTTGGATCTTAGACCTCATTTGGACTGGACCTGGCAAGAATCGTGGAACGCGCAAGCTAAGATGGTCGAATTCCGAAGAAATCTCGCTTCGCGTCGAAGTCCTAACTTAGAGTCTCCCTGACACTAGGTAGCTCTATATCTCGTCGACGCTTAAGGAATAGTCTTCTAGCTATCCTTCCCTAACCGATGTTTTAGTAGACTGTACTAAGTCCGTATTTCCGTAGTGTGATATCCACTACCCCCCACCGGAATCCCTGACACGGGCTTGATTTCGTTGCAGCGGCCACCTATCTCTTTTAGGATAGATGCTCGCTAACTTTCCGTAGACTTCGGGAGTTCTCAATCCTGGAACTTCCCTGGGTCCACCGCGCAATAAAGGCAAACGCGTCGTGTCTCTTCTCTCGGAGAACTGTCTCCTCCGGTTTCCGAAATCAGACTGACGAACAGATCCTCTCCGAGTGACCTGCTCGCCTCCCTCCTCCTCCCCACCCTTTGCTTTGCACCTGTCCTCAAGGACGTTGGCACTGACGTTGACCTCACGCTGCTGATTCATGTTAGTCACTTCTGGCGCCCTTCACCTGCCACACCCGTAGGCGTTGGCTGGGTATCTGGCTTCTGGATTTTTAATTCTACCTTGCGCGTTCTCGTTTCTCCCCAGGCTATCCATTAGCGAGTGCCTCCTTTTGAGAAAGTAATCCTACCGCCGGAGTACATCCGTATAGTAATACAATACACATTGTTATATTGATACTAAAGAGTATGTCTGCATTTCAGACTTGTGGCGCCAAGTCGATAGGAACAATATACCGTGAAAGTCGCCGTGTCCTTGACGATACTCTGAGTTCTTCGAAAAAGGCCTCGCCCTTCTAAGGCATGCGAACCTGAAGTTCTTTGTCATATTTCTCGACTTCAAACAACAACAAAAAAAGAAGCACATTTGCGAACTTTCTGTCGCCATTTTGGGAACCTGCGATGTTTCTTTCGTTAGGAAAAAGTCACATAATGTTCATCATTAAAATGAATTAACATCGTTAATGGTCCGTTCTTACACTTGTAGAAGAAAAGCAAGCAAAATAAAACGATAGTCTAAAACTTGGACGACTTCGAAAAAAAGAAATTTACGTGGGAAATGTTCTGTTGATACAATACCTGTTTCCGTTTCTCGAATTCCTAATGTATGCTCCGTCCCTTTGAGTTGATATTATCTACTTCAGTCAGCTTTTGCCAGTTGCAGTTGAATACAATCTAATTAAATAACCTATCAATTGTCTGGGATAGAAACTCGAAATTCATTATGTACGTTAAGGCATTGAGGTTCACCTACGGTAAAATGTTTGGGTTGCTGCTTTTTATAAAGACATTCTTTTTTGTACGAGGTCTACATCTGATTAATTACTTTTTGGGCCTTCCAGTGATACGAATTCTTGAGCTGCAGTTCAGGAAAGTCTGTTTCAGCTACAGGAAAAAGACTTTTTCCAGTTGAAAATAATTAAATAAAAATTAATTTTCACATTTTTAAATTACTCTCATTTTGTTTATCTGTGCTAAAATTCTGGATATTTTCAATTCCTTTTAAGAGATTTTTTGCAATTATTTTAATTTTATCAATGATAGGTAAGTCTTGAAAAAGCAATTAATTTTGGGAAGATTTGGATTTCCGTTCTCACTAAAACCGAAGATATTATTCCAAATTCTGAATTCCGTTATCGTAAGAAAACTCGTAAGAATGGAATCAAGTCTTCTGCAGTCTCTCTCAGAGCACGTCTGTTGCTTTTCAGCAACACAGCAATTTTTTCTCACACTAACGATTACTAGAAAACTGTGGTGTGTCCAGGCAAATGGATAAAATGTTGTTAAATGTTATTGCCTCCATACAAAAAACCACAATGATTCGCAGACTTGAGTTGAAAAGATGTTTAAACAGTAAACGATGATGCTGACATAACGTTTTTCTTGAAGGAGGGGGAAGAGGCTTGATAATTTTTCCCAAAGGTGGGCCACTCAGAATCAGCTTCCAGGGCCGTTTATGAATCAACAGTCCGCCATTGCTTCTGACCTCCACACGTGTGCACCGCAACGCTGGAAACGCTCCTAAAGTTAGATAAAAAAGAGTTCTGTTCCGCTCCCATTGTGTATTCTACAAGGTCGAGTCGCATTGCCACCAGCTAATAACCAGAGTAACCGCCGTGTGCAGCTCGGACAGCAGCTAGACGGGCTGGGCGTGACTCAATAAGCTGCTGGAAGGTGTTCACAGGTAAGTGGAGCCATGCTGACTGCAGTGCATCTGACAGCTGCTGGAGGGTGCGTGGTGGAGGATCCATAGAGGAAACAACACGACCGAGATCGTCCTACAGATGCTCAATTGGGTTTAAATCTGGGGAATTAGGGAGCCAGGGAAGTAATTTGATTTTCTGAGACACAAGAGGTAAAGAACATGGAAAACTATCGCCGCTAGGCGCTGTTCTGCAGAGAGTGAGCTAGGGACAGTGCGAGGTGATGTGGGCCTTGTAAAAAAAGGTGCAAGTAAAAATAATCTTACACACCCAATCAAAGCTGAAAAAGTACCCAGGAGAAGATGACAAGACTCGCATAGACTTTCTCACTTGAAGAGAAAACTCAACGAAAAGCAAAGTAATTGAAATTTTAGGGTTCCAAAAGATTGTGGATTGTAGAAAACCATGATGTTCAACATCGGAAAAGCGGAAAGATCGTGGAAAGATCGTGACTAGAAGCGGAAAGATCGTTGACTAGATGAAATGTTGGCCATTGAGTGGAGAAAATGGAGAAAAGCCCTGCCTAAAATGTTGTTCCTGGAAACCTTCTGGGTGGAAACACCTGAAGAAGAAGTAGAGGTTATCTTACAAGTTTAATAATAACAATCTTTCTGGAAGGAATACAAGCACTGAACAGAGAGAAAGGTAACACAAATTTTCAAATACAGAAAATCGCTGGATATTGAGCGCCATGATCTCCAACTGAAGAAGCAAAGGGAAGAAAAGCTATAGTGAGAAAGTAAAGTAAGACCTGTACTCCTACAGTGTCCTGTTTCAGTAGAAGAAACTCTCGCGTCACGTGTCCCAACACGCATATTTTGTCCAGGTGATTAAATGCTTTTCTTAGCCATTGGTTCGTGCTACATTTAAACTTAGGAATTCCTTAGTTGGTTTTATGTTTCCAAAAGATTCACAACCTTCTCCTTTCCCAGCTTTGGAAATGTTTTACTACTACTGTTTGAATCGAGGACTGATAGAATAAAACCTATATAATAGGCTTCGTCTGTTCCTAACGCTCTGATGTCAACGTTCTGATGTCGTTCAGTAGTTGCAGCGCCATCTGCTTTTATCCAGTGGCCGAAATCAGAACTATGCTCACCGCTATCGCAAGATACGTAAAATCAAGGAGAAATACCGGAAGATAAAATCAAATTAGTAACACAAACGACTTCATCTTTGGCAACACGCACGTGCTCGAACAACTATCTACGACGTTTGTTCTGTTACGTAGGTGTTACGTCGTGTTTTATTCCATTTTCTACGCATTGCAGAGTGATTTCAAAAAAGGAATAACGCTCTGACTTAAATCGCTACTTGCAACGCCATCTGCTTTACCCGGTGGCCGAAATAGGAACTAAGTACCGGAAAAATAATATAATGTTAGTAAGGCGAAAATATTCAGCAAATGTCGGTTCTTGAGATCTCAGAAAGCGCTATTCTTGGTTCAACCAACAAAAATACGCTGGAAATGAACCAAAAAATCACTTCAAAGATTTCTGATAAACTTAGAACTTACTTTAGTGCAAATTCCATTGTCTCAGAAGATTCCTCTGACTTAGCCAATCATTATCCTCCAGAATTCTTACACAGCTTAATACCTTCTGAGTTTCTCCACATAAGCTGCAGTTGAAATATGGAGTCATGATTATGCTATCACGTAATCTGAATTCAAAAAGGGAACTTTGCAACGGAACACGCTTGGTAATCAAGTCTCTTCAAAACAACTGTCTCACTGCAGAAATTGTTTCTGAATGTAATCGGGGTGACATTGACTTAACTCCAAGTGACGCAAATTTTATTTTTATTCTAAAGCGGCGCCAGTTCGCCATACTTCCGGCGTATGCAATGACTAACAATAAAGGCACAAGGTTTGCACTTTGATCATGTCGTCACCCTACCAGAGCCTGGTTTTGCTCATGGTAAACTCTATGTTGCGCTATCAATATCAAGAAATCCACAGCACATGAAAGTTTTTGTGGATCATGACATTTGATTAACATCATTTTTATTACCTAAATTTTTACATTATATGATTTTAACGTACTGTGACCGTCATATGACGGGTTCAAATCTATTAACCTATATAATAGACTTTTGTCATGGGAATATTACGAAAATTTTGTTGTTGGTGACCTACCTCATGAACTGCCCATTAATAACTCAGTCGTTTATTATAGTTATGTATACGTATTTTACGATTCGTGTTATAAAAATTTTAGTCACGGCTTTTTCATCCGTACATATAGCGGACTTTGAGCTAGTAGGATCCTAAAATTGATCATGACACGACGGACTACATAATTTTTATCTTCCTGGATGAGTAATCCTTAGAAATAAAGTATAGAATTGCTGGAAAGCTGCTTCTAACGTCTTTTCCTTGTTACAGGCAAGGCGCAAGTAAGTTTATGGAGCAACAGTATGAAAGCCACGATTCTAAGGATCTAGTTAAACGAATTCCGATAATGTATTTATGAAACAAACGAGTGCAAAACGCCAAATTTAGAGGTGAGCTCCGTGTTTTATCAAAAAGAAGAGGTAAGAATAATTGAAGCACCAGCTTCAAATGCCCAAACCTTTCATTTTCAGCCTTAAAAGAAGGAGCAACTAAATTAAGGAAGGAAAGCCTTCATTAAACAGTACCATGGAAATTAAATACTGAGATCAACAGGGAGAAAACTTTCCATGAATTCCTTATGTTGCGAGCATAGCTTTCCACGATCAGCCGAAATTTCTATAATGGGAAGAATGTTTCCCTTTGTAACCCCAGAAAGCATATCTTCGCGTAAAATCCGTCAGATCAACAGGTTTTGCTGAAGAGTGATGAATTCTTGGGAAAATTGAAAATCTCGGTTGATTCGATTAGACGTTTTCTTAATGCGACCACCTATGTGCTGTGAAAGATGAGTGAGGAGCTGCACATTAGCATAATCAATAAGAAGCTAGAACATCGTCGATTAGATAGAATTAAAGCTATTGCACATTTGAATGCGTGCTGAAAGGTCCCAAGCCAACGCATCGTGAAGATGCATTTTCCCTGAGACAAATTTTAGGAAGCTTTTGTTCAAAAGTACACCGATGAATGCTCTTTTATAAAGAGATTACACTCTTCTTCGGGGAGACTAAGCGTTTAGATCTGTAAGGAAACCCAAGAAGATCAAATAAAGCAGATGCCACCAAATCAGCTGATGCAGAGAGCCCTTCTTTGGAGAACAAAAGTTCAATTTAAAAATGTATTTCAATATATCAGGTTCACCGTAATCATTTGCACTTTCTCAGGCGACAGGACATATCATTAATTTTTTTGTTTTTTTACAGTATTGAGTACAGCTACCTGTAGGGTAAAACACATATCAATATAAATTGTTATTGTGTGAATAACTGTATGATTCAAAAAGCACTTTGACACTGTCTTGTCGTATTAGAGATTTTACGACTCAGTAAACCAACATCCCGGAAAAGCTTAAAAATATGAGGATAAGCCAATAATTATCCACAATATATTTATAAAACACAAACACTCGCCTAAAACAATATAAACCTTTATTTAGCTTCGATTAGGTCGCCATCTTTTGCAAATAACATCAAATATGCTACGTTGCATGAATTCCATGTGGTGCCTGAGTTCTTTTTGATCAAAAGATAGCTATTTACGCAGCAGAATGACGCGCAATTCTGTCACAGGGTTGCCATATCGGCTTTTTTGAACCCAAATTCCCGAAAGTTGGCTTTTATTTAGTTTAGTAGGCGTCAGAGAATTGATTTGGCTTTTTCCTAGCTTTTTACGTTAGTTGAACGAAAATTACATACCATCCTCTTTTAAAATAATTTTTGCTCCAAAATGGCAGTACCTTAAGCGAGAAATCGGCATCTACACAGTTTAAACTTTGATTGATAGTTGACTCAAAGTTCCAAGTTATGTTTATATGACTTATTTCAGTATTGCTGAATGAGCCCAATCAAAGCTTGACACAAAATTCAAAGCTAATTCCAGTATCGCTGAATGAGCCCAATCAAAGCTTGACACAAAATTCAAAGCAAATTCCAGTATCGCTGAATGAGCCCAATCAAAGCTTGACACAAAATTCAAAGCAAATTTCAGTATCGCTGAATGAGCCCAATCAAAGCTTGACACAAAATTCAAAGCAAGACTTTTAACGAAAATGATGTTACACAACAAAATGACTTGTTCTTTTTGTTTGGGATACCTGTTATACAGGAATTTTAACTTTTTCCAGCAAACAAAATTTGATCCTCATAAATTGTACAAAGAATTATTCTTAAACCAGTAAAGTCTTCAGGGCAGATTGTATGATAATAATGGGCAGCAAACAATATCCATCAAGTTGATTTTGGTATCAAACTTTAAAAAAATGTAGCCCGCCCCGGTAGCGCAGTGGTCTAAGCGATGGCTTCTGATCATTCGTCTGAAAGGTGTCAGGGTTCGAATCCCGGTGAGGCATGAATGTTGTGTTTGTCTTATGGCACTGGTTCTGTCCCTTCCCAGGAAACAGTGGCCCTAAATTAGGGACGGGCAACTTCTTGTAGCCCATTGCGTTGCTCACGGTGGTCGTTAAACCTCCAACCAAAAAAAATGTAGTACATTCCTACAGAATAACAGCAGTACTGAGGATCATGTAGAAATAAAAAATGTCAAAGAAAGATGTATATGTATGCTAACAGAAGCTCTCAGTTAATTTGCATTTAGACTTCCCTCGACAAGAGATATATTTGAAAATCTATCAAACTGGAGCCTTAAAGCCATTTTAAATGAAGTTATAAGGACCGCGTTTTCAGAATTACTCTTTATACACCTTGCAGAAAATAACTTCAGCACTATTGAAGAACAATACGGAAAATGATTTTTGTCGATTGTAAAGAAAAAGCTCCATTTATGAAAGAGCGAGTCCCTGCAGACAGTGAACAGTTTTTCGTTGGCTTGCTTCGACATCAAGCATTTAAAGAGCTCGTTACTTTTGTCCTTACGTGTCTAATAATCTCAGTTAGTAATGCTGTAGTTGGAAGGATATATTCTCTCTTGTAACCCCAGTTAAAGCAAAAGCAAGAAACAAAGTGCAACTGAATTTTCTTGATGCGATTGTGAGAATCAGAGCAGAATTACTGCTTTCAAACAAATGTTGTAAAGACTTCACTCCATCTGCAAAAATGCTAAAAGACTTTACATCTGACAAGGTTTATGCTGTAGGTTCTATTTGTTCTAGTGGGGATGCCAGTAATAAACTGGAAAAAGAGCATTTTATGTGATGTGAGTATGAAAAATTAGGTTTAATAGTGTTTGGGTTTTTCTCGTACTGTTTGGCGTTAAATCAAATTTTTATCAAGCAACCCTGCTGTGTCAGTGGTGACGGATAAATACATTGACACCAAAAAGCTTCCAGCATGTAGCACACATCTTCAATTGGATTGAGGTTTGGGGACTGTGGGTATCAGGAAAGATAATGGAAGTTCTTCTCGAGCTAATTAAATCGTTCCTGCACGACCCTGGCACGATCATTAGTTCAGTTGCATTGTTATCTATAAAGATGCCATCACATGCAGAAAAAAACCGAAACTTTGCCGGGTGCACTTGGTCGCTACCTCACTCAGGCATTCCGTGGATGTCATCTTAAGTTCCACTGGTATTTTTGGATCAAGTCCGAGCCAGAAGAATATTCCCCATAGCATGGAATCCCCTCCAGATTTGTGGATCAAGTCCAATCCAGTAGAATATTCCTCATAGCATGGTATCCCCTCCAGATTTGTGGATCAAGTCCGAGACAGCAGAATATTCCTCATAGCATGATATCACCTTCAGATTTGGGGAACAAGTCCGAGCCAGCAGAATATTCCTCATAGCATGGTATCACCTCCAGATTTGTGGATCAAGTCCGAGCCAGCAGAATATTCCTCACAGCAGAGTATCATCTCCAGATGTTTCGATTGGGTTTACAAGACATGCCAGGCCCAGTGCGTTGTGAGGATCTAGCGTCATAAAGTTTGATAATTTTTTGACTATTGTGTATCTATTTATAACAACATTTAAGAACTTACAAGGCCATCATTTTATAGCGTAGTTCTGTTGTTCTTCAAAGCACTTAGTCCGACGTTGTACGAGCTCCTTTATCCTGCAAGGACAATATTATATTTTTGAAAGGAGCTACGCATACATCGCTTCCTTCACTTCTTGGTCTTCAGCAAATCGGCAGCTTTAACCAACTTTAAGTAATTTAAATCTGCTTCATACTATTTCCAAACAGGATTTCAGTTTTATGTCTTCTCCCTGAACAAAGACAGGGCAAAGGGACAAAGCTTTGATAACATGGGAGATATCAAATCTTTAAGGAGATTTGCCAAACAATGCTATTTCCCAAACATGGTTTCAGTTTTATATCTACTGCTTAATGAGGGAAAGTGTCAGGGGGCAAAGACTTGATGATACTGCGGGCGTCAAAACTTCTTTAAAGAGATAAGATAGACAATGCTGTTTCCAAATATTTCAGTTTTACCTCTTCTGCCTGATATGTAACAGTCTAAGGCGACAAAGTTTTTGATGACATAGAAGTCATCAAAACAAGTTTAAAGAGATGAGCCAGACAATGCTATATGCAAACAGGATTTTAGTTTTATCTCTTCTACCTGATGAAGGATATTGTCAGGAGACAAAAGTTTGATAACACAGAGCATTAAAGAAATGTGTCGGACAATGCTGTTTCCAAAAAGGATTTCAGTTTTGTTTTCAGATATTGCACAAGTGTTATCACCTGAGGAGGGGTTTATTTCGAAAAGTAACTTTGTGTAGAGAAATGTTTGATGCACTTCTAGTGTTTTGAGCTTTCCACGTTGTGTAATAGAAACAGTCGAGAGATTTCCCTGGTACTCTTTGTTATTAACTTATGCTGTTCGTCTTCCGCATTCCAAGATCTCTGTGGGTGTGCAATAAAACGAGTGATTCGAGAGTACACATTTATTTTCATACAATACACTGCATTTATGAGCGTCACGGACGACCACACCGAGCCACAGTCCAGTACGTACTAAGAGAAATTAAATCATAGCAACAAAGAATGAGGATTACTAATTCCTGACCCTCAGCGACACTTAGGTAGGTGAATAAATAAATGTTATTGTCGTAAAACGAATGAAAGAAGATGTGTGAGTCATAAAAGTGAATATTTACTAAAATGGCGGCAGCAATAGTATTTCGACTGTTTAGTTTTTCAAAAACGATATTGATTTTTATTTTTATTATACACTATATTGACAAAAGTCACCGGACACCTAGAAGAGAAACACAATATAGCATTTATTGGCATAAATTAGTACGGTGTCGGCCTATCTTCGGCCTTAATGCATGCACTGATCCTTCGATACACGCTTTCGACAAGGTTTTGGAACACAGCAAAAGGTATGTGCTTCCATTCAGTACATAATGCTGCCGCTAGCTGTTACTTTGTAGTAAGCCTTGGTTCCAAACTTCTTATGCGGAGTTCAAATTGATCCCACAGGTGCTCTGTGTGATTTAGATCAAGGCTCTGTGCTGGCTAGTCCACACGCGATACAGAATTATCGTCAAACCACGCCATAACAGTCCTTGCTGTATGGTGGCTCGGTGCATTATGCTACTTGTACCAACAAGGCTCGGTTCCATAGTATTGCCACAGAGTTGGTAAACCAGAATTGTCCAGAATATCGAGGAAGACGTGCTGGTTACCAGGTTTGTCCACGATATCCAATGGACCGGGACCATACCACGAAAATCACCACCACACAAGTGCACTGCCAGCTCCAAACTTGACCGTAGGAACAGTACACTGTGGTAAATAGCTTTCTCCCGGCTGCCACCATACTCACACAAGGCCATCAGACTGATGGATCGTGTATCTGGATTCATAAGTTCATAGGACCCATTTCCATTGACCTACGGTTCACGATAAATGTTCTTTACACCATGCTAGACGACGAGTAGTAGCATTCAGAGTGGAGATGAAAGGCTCATGAGCAGCCGCACGACCACGATAACCCATGAAATGAAGTTCTCTGCGAATGGTACGTGTACATACCGAGGTTCCATCATTTTTACTCATCTGTACACTGAGGTCTTTTGCAGTACTCCGTCGATTAGCTGTAACGACTCTCTTGAGGCTTCGACGTCCTCTATCACTGATTTTCTTTGGTGTGCCGGTACTTTCGGCTGCTTCAGGCACGCCATGTGTTTTCCACTTATTCAGTACATCCAAAACAGTTGACTTGGGTATGTTTAAACGCCTCTCGGTTTTTCTTATGGACAACCCACTAATATAACACCCAATAATCTTTCCTTTCTTAAAGTCAGTTCAGCGACATTTCTATTCAACCTTACAGTGCAATATGATCGCGGTCAGTTGCAGGATTGTTTTTATACCGTTTGCAGCTGTACCGCGCATCTTAACAACCCAGCGGATCCGTTCGGTTGCTTTTGATGGGGTGTCCGGTGACTTTTGTCAATATAGTGTATATTACTCAGAGATTTAGACCAACGTAAAAAACTATCCTGACACCGATGAAATATGGTGTAGCTACGAACGTTCATCTGCGTATGCACAAACTAAAGTTTGACCTGAAGATAGGAAGAAAAGATGAATTGCAAGTGTTTGTGAGGGGGATTTGTAAATCTTGATCTAGGACATCTACATTTTACCCCCCATTATGTTATACACCATCTTTAAGCCTCACCAACAGCAGGTATCCCCTGTCAAGAGGAAGCCATACTCTTAGTGTAGGATATATACATGTTGTTCCCCATCGTGTTATACATCATCTTAAAGTTCTCATCAATAGCAGGAATCCCCTGCCGAGAAGAAGCCATACTCTTGGTCTAGGATATTTACATGTAACACCGCGTTTTGTTATACATCATCTTTAAGCCTCATCAATATCAGGTATCCCCCGTCGGTAGAAAGCCATACTCATGGTCTAGGATATCTACATGTTACACCCCATCATGTTATACATCATCTTAGAACTCTCATCAATAGCAAGAATCCCCTGCCGAGAAGAATCCATACTCTTGGTCTAGGATATTTTCATGTTACACCCTATTGTGTTATACACCATCTTTAAGCCTCATCAATAGCAGGTATCCCCTGTATGTAGAAAGCGATGCTCATAATCTAGGATATCTACATGTTACACCCCATCGTGTTATACATCATCTTAAAGCTTTCATCAATAGCAGGTATCCCCTGCCGCGAAGAAGCCGTACCCTTGGTCTAGGATATCTACATGTTGCATCCCATTGTGTTGTACATCATCATCTTAAAGCCTCATCAATAGCAGTTGTCCCCTGTCGAGAGGAAGCCATACTTTTGGTCTTGGATATCAACATGTAACATCTCATCGTGTTATACATCATCGTAAAGCTGTCATCGATAGCCGGTATCCCCTGTCGAGAGTAAGCCATATGTTGCTATGATGCAGCGTTTTCATAGCATTAAAAATGCATTTTTGTAATGGCTTTTATGACATTTAGTATCAAGGTCTCATAACTTGCGCAAATTGTTATGAGATATTGTTACGCTTATGTAAAACGTGATGAAGCAATGTTTGGTTATAGATTCGTAAAATACATTATTGAGTAACAATGAAATTAGCTATGGCTGAGTCACTTCAGGGAACAGCATGCTGCGCGATCAGATTTCAACAATGGTTTTGACTACTTCTGTTACTCATTTGAAATTTTCTACTTGGGATTTGCGTCACTACTGTAGGAAGAGGTGCGTAGCGTCAAAAAACTATTCTCTACGAAGCAGTACTTTCGGAACGCCTCTCATACAGACCGATACTCAAAAATATTTTATTGGTGAGAAATGTGGCACTGTTTGCATTATTTTTTTTATTATTTATTTAATCTCGACAGCAATAGTTATTTCTTAAGCTTTCGAGACCGTTGCTCTCGAAACATCAAGCAATTTGACTGTTTTAGTTAGAGACGCTATAACGAAGTAAATTTCTCCGTCATTTTTGGCCTACGCCAGGATTCGAACCCGGGTCCACTCATTCCGGAATAAGTTGCTCTACCAATTAAGCTACGCGGACATTGATTCTAATTGCTATCTGCCTTTATGTCGTGTGCGTCCTTCTGGCAGGTACGTCACATCTCCTGGTACGTTACAACGCTCCTGCTAAACGGGCTGCCATGATTCGTCGTCTTTGAAAGTCTGACCGGTCACCCATTTCACCGACCGCTCCTACGAACATCTGCTGAACACAACTTGTGCTATACTGGTATATAACCTAAAGAATATACAGGGTAGTTCAAAACTCTTGGGCCAAGCATTACGGGGTGATAGAACACACCTAAGCAAACACTTTTCGTCATACAACGCAGGGTCCTAACTCAAACGGTGAAGCGCTAGAGGGCGCTGTCCAGTGAACCCATATAAGCACGGGTTTTCGCACTCGTCATTATTTGCGAGTCATACTATCAATGCAAGGTCCTCAGGTTCGAACCTGGGCTGATCTTTCAGAGATGGTGTGATTTACAAACAATCGCTGAATATCCGCCGTGCATCTGACGAGCACGTTAAGTGACGGCCCCCAGGCTGGACCCACTGGTTAAACTGGTATCCTTTCCTATGCCTCCCCCCCCCCGAAATTCTCTCACCCCTTCATGTGCAACATCGTACTTGTACGGTGGCGCCATCTACTGTACTCTAATCTCACTACAAACTGTTCTGTCAAAGTCGCTAGACTTGCTCTCATTCCTTCCGTTTCTGTGTCCTGCCCAAAAGGCGGTCTCGCTGTAGGTGGCTGGGACCTAAACTCTACTCACTGTGGACGGAAGTCCTGCAAGAAAATGACAAATACTGTGACTCGACATCATTTCTAACGTGTATTTCACAAGGGAGGGATTGTTTCACGAATCAGGAGTAGGCTGACATGCATTTCATGTATGGAGCTGCGGACGGGAATGCGAGTGAAGCCGAAATACTGTACCGGGAGTGCTTTCGTGCCAAATCGTAAAAACTTTCCCCGATTGCACCAGTATCTGTGCGACACGGGCTCCTTTGTCAGCGGCTTGCAGAACACAGTGCGTGCAAGGAATTTTCGGAACGTCTTGGATGCTGAATTCCCAGGACGATGGATTGGTCGTGGTGGTTCCATTGCTTGACCGGCACTATCGCCCGATCTCTCATGTTTAGGCTTTTTCCTATGGGGCCATATGAAAAGCCTCATCTACGATAGCCCCATCGATTCCGCTGAGGACCTTATTGCCCGAATTTATGTTGCCGCTGTACGCAAAATGCCTGGTGTTTTCGCCAATGTACGGCGATCACGACGTCGAAGGTGTGAAGCCTGCATTGCTGTTGGCGGTCGCTCTTTTGAACAGTTGCTGTAATTTGTTCCATAAAATTCTGTAATTGCTGTCAATGAAATTCTGTTCTGTAAATGGCTCAATCACATTTGTTCTGTCATATCTTCAATGTTTTCATACCTCGTCTGTCATTCTTGTGTTTCAGCGTTTCAGGAACAAGTAAGTGCTAACCCCTAGCGCTTCACCGTTTGAGTTACGACCCTGCATTGTATGATGAAAAGTGTTTGTTTAGGTGCGTTCTATCACCCCGTAAAGTTTGGCCCAAGAGTTTTGAATCACCCTGTATACAAAGAAAAGATACACAAAATATTTATTTTCTTAAGTGTAGCCTACGTACAGTAAATAACATTTGCCCTTATAATCATGGAATTCACATTATTTTGTCCAACTCCTGTAAGTTCACAATACCTTCTTATAAACTACGTTAATCGTCTTTCCATTAGATGCTAAAATTCCATCTTCTAAGCCTTTCTCTCTTCGTTTTCCGTAGCTCTAGCTGCAAATTCCAATTCCTCTTTCAGAAGAAATGTGACAAGCACACTTTCTATAGTCTCTTATGAGTCGTAGGTAAAACAATTTACCCTACTGGATACCGATAGTGAAGCACTGCATGCATCGGGAGAGTGAAGTATACATCTATTCGCGGGAAAATTTTGGAGCAGTGATGGAATGTGACGCCCAAAGAAAGGAAGTTATTTTGCATCTCGTGATGCACATGAGACAGGAACATTTTTTTACGCACATGAGGCAGGAACATTTTTTTACGCACATGAGGCAGGAACATTTTTGATGCACGTGAGACAGGAACATTTTTGATGCATATGAGGCAGGAACATTGTTTGATGCACATGAGACAGGAACATTTTTGATGCACATGAGACAGGAACATTTTTGATGCACATGAGACAGGAACATTTTTTGACGTACATGAGACAGGAACATTTTTTGATGCACATGAGACAGGAACATTTTTTGATGCACATGAGACAGGAACATTTTTGATGCACATGAGACAGGAGCATATTTTTGATGCACATGAGACAGGAACATATTTTTGATGCACATTTTTGATGCACATGAGACAGGAACATATTTTTGATGCACGTGAGACAGGAACATTTTTATGTATATTTTTCGATGCACATGAGACAGGAACATTTTTGATGCACATGAGACAGGAACATTTTTGATGCACATGAGACAGGAACATTTTTTGATGCACATGAGACAGGAACATTTTTTGATGCACATGAGACAGGAACATTTTTTGATGCACATGAGACAGGAACATTTTTTGATGCACTAGAGACAGGAAAATTTTTTGATGCACATGAGACAGGAAAAATTTTTGATGCGCATTTTTTGATGCACATGAGACAGGAACATTTTTTATGCACATGAGACAGGAACATTTTCAAGCAGGTGCTGATAGCACAGCACGAACGCAATTTCGAGGTAATATTGAAATGTTTTCGTTCTTAGCTGCTGTCTCTCTGGTTTGCCGAGAAATAGCATCATAAATATTTTCTTCTAGTAAGCCCTCCTTTTGGAATATCCACTTGAAAACGGTTGCTGCAACTCGGATAATAATAAGCCATCTGCTAAATTTTGAAGAGCATGCTACGACTTCTCGATGAGTTATAAATTGAAATGATCAATGATTATATACACCTACTTAATAAAGTGTTGCTCCACCTTTTGCCCTCATAACACTGACTTGGTAAAAATGGGGTGTTGAAAACACGGCGATACACCCCTTTTCAAGCGAGTATCGTTTGTCCTACAGCATCAACAGTTGCGGTGGAGGAACATATCTTATCAATTCGGTGTGACGTTGTCCTGTTGAAAGATGACGTCATGGTGCGGAAAGAGAATCGTTCCGAACGGGTGTTGATGGTCGGTGAGGATGCTCCCGTGACTTGTGACGGAGGTCTTGACGGGTACGAGGGGAACAAGGAAAGTCCATGTAAACACACTACAATCCGTTACACTGCCTCCACTTGCATGTATAACAACAATTCGGCAAGCTGGTTCCATCGCTATGTGTGGTATATATACATTACACACGCAGCTCTCATTGGTGATATAGAGTTGAAGCCGTGATTCGTCAAACCAGATGATGCATTACTAGTCCTCCGCGCTCCATTTCCGGTAAGCCTTTGCAAACTTTAGCCTAATCTTTTGGTTCCTTGCAGTCAACAATGGGGGACACGATGCAAACGTCGACTGTCAGAGCCTTTGTCTTCTGTTTTCCATTGTACTACGTATGATCTTCCTGCATAAGTTTGTGGATGCGCTCGCATTATATTCCGAAGTTATCTACTCCCCGATAACCGTGTGATTCTTTGCAACCACGTGGGATGATCTACGCTCACTTCGAGAGTATACTATACGTTGACGGCCGCATTTCTCATTCTGGTTCGACGTTTTTCAGTATTTCACATAGTTGTTTTTTGTTGTTGTTGTTGTTTATTGGGAGCTTAACGACCGCCCTGAGCATCTCAATGGGCTATAAGCATTTGCCCGTCCCTAATTTAAGGTCACTGGTTCCTGGGAGGGAAGCGAGCCAGTGCCGTAAGGCAAACGCAACATTCATGTCTCACTGGGATTCGACCCCGGACCCATCTCGGACGAATGGTCACACGCCAGTGCTAAGATCACACAGTTTAAGATGCGACAGTCTGACATGGAAATTCCAATAGTTCAACAGTTGCAGTGACAGAACAGATCAGATCATATGTAGAGGATTTTAGGAAGAAAGTGTCTGACCCCACGTCTTAAACAACCCTTAGAATTAGGAAGCTAGGAGATTTGGGCTGCAGTGCCCGATAGAAAAATGACATGGAAGCGAGGTAGAAAGGGGGAGGAAAACGCCCTAATTTATTACCGGTGGGGGATCAGTACCCGGGTTTCGACTGCTTTATGTACAAATCCGACGCACGGCGGATATTTAGTGGTTCGAGAGTTCGTACCTGGCCGGGATCGAACCTGAGATTATGGCTTGTAACAGAACAACTCGCCTTCCTCGCAGTTACTATCCAGCTACGGTTGAACTCACTTAAATAGCTGCCTTTACCATGATTGCTTTTCCGCGACTGGTTGTCAATGCGTAGAGACCAGCTCTATTTACAGACCTTGCCAGTTTCAGCGTCCTATGAGACTGCACGCAATACTTCTGCTTTGCATATTGTCATCGATATAATAATTTGTCCGTTCTGTTGTTATATATAGTGTTGTTTTAATAATTTGTCCGTTCTGTGTAGCTACCACACTGTCCAATCAAAAAATTATGACCACCCCTGATGTAGGAAGGAACCATAACCAGCAGCCAGATGGCGTACGTAGCAACATATGCAAATCATGTAAGGCATGTGAAAGGACACGAACTCGCGGACAGTATGAAGTTTCTCTTGAGAATAGAAAAAGGACGTGACATAACAGACTTTTAAAAAGGAATGATTGTTGGCTACCGACTAAGAGGTGATAGCATTACAGAAACCGCCAATATTGTGAGCTGTTTACATGGTGCAGTTGTGAATGCGTTCCAGCAATGGAAGGAAACCGGCAAGGCCTGCAGTAATCGGGATAATAATGGACGCCCATGCAGAAACGGCTATCCCTAGTAGTATGATTCAGAAGACTGGCCAGAGTGGAACAACTGGCCAAAGGATTTAATACAGGCACATCGAGGACTGTATTGCAGACTACACTCCAACGAACTTTGCTCTCTGTGGGTCTCCGGGGTCGCCGTCCACTCAATGTGCCCATGCTGACGGCCAGACATTGGTGGTTACGGCGTGAATTTGCATCTGAGAGAAGAGGAGGCATTGGACCATAAAACTGTGGAAGAAAGTCGCCTTTTTAGATGAATCATGTTTTCTGCTTTATTGTATGGACGGTCCATGGAGAGTACGACGGAGGACTGCTGACGGAAATCGTTCCGTCTCGATGCTCGAGAGAAAAACAGGCAAGAGGTGGCAGTGTGCTCGTGAATCATTGTTTTTCTTGGAATCATTGGGAGCAATCATCCCCCTCGATCGCACAATAATCGCTTTAGGCTACCTATCCATTGTGGCGGATCAGGTGCTGCCGTTCAGGATGATTGTCTTTCCCGATGTCATGGGTTGCTTCCAGGAAGATAATGTCCCTTGCCATGTGTCCGTGTGCGAGAATGGTTTGAGGAGCATTCCATGATGTTATCTTACTATTCTGGCCACCGTACTCGCCGGGCATCAATCCCACTGAATATCTGTGGGACTGTCTTGACCAATAGGTTCGAAGTATGGATCCACCACCGATGACTCTTGATCATCTGCGAGAAGCCCTGGTATCTGCATGGTATAGGATCCCAACAAAAACGTTCAGAGACCTCACTGAATCAATCCCAAGCCGCATATCTAAGGTATTGGCGGCACGAGGAGGTCCTTACGCAGAGAGGCTGTCATAATTTTTTGACCACACACACACACACACACACACACACACACACACTCATACGCAGGCATTCAGCTGTAGTCTGGATCTGTACCTAAAAATAACTCCTGTAGAAAATAAAACAAACAATCTAATTCAGATCAGAAAAAAGCAGAAGTGAAATTTTTGCAGGTTTCCTCGGTCTAGGGAAGACAGGAAAGAGGTCCCTTTCAAGGCAATGAAGCCATAGTATAACTTTTGAGCAAATAATCGTTGAAGATACCCTTTGAAGTAGGAGTATGATACGTTTTCAAAAGAGCTGACGGAGGAAATCTCTTGAAATCACTTGGTTTGGGATCTCACTGAAAGCCCCGCATTGTAAGTCAGCACGTGAAGTTTACGGTTTATCGATCATGTGCATGAATATAAGCCTTGTTGACGAAACCAAAGGAAGGAACACACACATCGATGCTGAAATAATTGTTAAACAGGAAACTACACCGACGTTGAGTAAACGTCGGCTCATTCTAAAGATGTTCTCTTCCTCTCCGTTTCTAACACGAATCACGTCTTTGAAGAGCTTAAATCCGTGAGGCAAATTAATCTTTCTAAAAGACTTAGATGATGAAAATCTTTTCGAAATTTTCAAAAGCACTTTTAACATTTTGTTAAATCTTCCCGTGATAAGCGTTTGGGCGTTACAAATAAAAATGCTTCGCATTTGAAGTTCGCAGAAGGCAGAAGTTGAAAGGAAAGAACACAAAGCTGATATGTGTAAACACCACTTCTACCGAAAAATTCCAAAATAAGAATAATTCTAAAAAATTATTTAGTCGCATCTTCAAAGAGCGAAGTAATGCTTTAATCGTATTTACGGCAAAAACTTTAAAGATACAATTTCTCATTGTGCTCTAAACTGCTCATCGCTGTTCTAGTGCAATCACTCCTTTTCAAGGGTACGTAGCTCCGTAGCCACCATTTCTTCTTCTTCCCTCTCAATCACACTCCAATGCGTTCTCTTCCTCTGCGTGATGCTTTCAACAAAGTTCTTGTGAATCAGTGCAACTCACATTAGCTTTTGAGTTTTGTTACGTACTACAGGCGTGAAAATATGTGTTAAGACGAAAACAAAATCTGCAGCGAGACACTCTGTCCGTGTAGCTCAGTTGGGAGAGCGACTTATTCCGAAGACAGGGGACCCTGATTCGATATCCGGCGAGGGCAAACTTGCACTTTATATTGGCGCCCGAACTTCCAGAATGACCCGGCTGTTACGTTTCTCGCAATGATGTGATTTTCTTTCCAGACGGCGAGACAGGAAAAATGAGAATCCCTTCTTCAGTGCTTCGAAAAAATAAATCAATGTGATGTTACGTTCCACACACCAAATTGTCTGGGATTTCTCAAATGCACGTTCCTCATGGGATGACTGCCTACAGCGACACATGCTCCCGGCTGACCCGCGGGCCCTTCCTCCACCCATGCCTCATCTGGGACTCGAACCCAGTGTCACCTCGGACTAATGGTCAGAACTAGTGCCTTACACAGAAGTTGTTTCGCCTCCCCGGTGGCGCAGTGGTCTAAGCGATGGCCTCTGATCATTCGTCCGTAAGGGGTCCGGGTTCAAATCCCGGTGAGGCATGGATGTTGTGTTTTGTCTTACGGCACTGGCTCTATCCCCTCCCTGGAACCAGTGACCCTAAATTAGGGACGGGCGACTGCGTATAGCCCATTGAGTTGCTCAGGGTGGTCGTTAAACCTCCAATCAAAATTAAAGTACAGAAGTTGTTTCACGTTTATAGTGACAAAGTTTGCAGGATCATACAGTTATGAAATACCATGGTGGCAACTTCTGTTGTGTTCTATGTGCTTACCATGTCCCTGTACTATTCTTCTGTAGCGCAACTTCCACTATAGTAGGCTCGTTTACAGACAGGCAAGATCAATTCTCTCCTACTCCCTTGTGCAAGTTTTGGAAAGACCGTCAATTGTATTGGGTTTTCTACTTTTGAGGGTCCGTTTAAGTAATCTGAAACCGCAGAAATCCATGGGATAGGCACAGGGTCGGACTGGGTTTAAAGGGCCCGGGTGGCGTATTGATGCGAGGGGGCCCACGAAAAGTACGATACGTGCAAGGGGGCCGGGAGTCGCTATTGCCACCCCCCGGCAGCCGAAGGCGAAAAATCTTTTAAATTTCAATACGGTTTTTTTACGTTTTAGCGCATTCTAAAGTTCTAATTGATAGATGAAAAAAGGTATATAATTAGGGCTCTGGGTATACGCAGCAAATAATTCTTACATATTCTGATATTCACATATTAACACAGGTAATCGTTAAACTAAAATTGTAATTTAATGATTAAATTATAAAATATATAGAACTGTTACTACGTGTTATTATCGCACCTGGTGAATTTTATTGAAATTTGACTAATTAGTCAACAACTTCGTTACATTTTTGGATGACGCGGCAAACTCATTTATAACTTTATCATGAAACACAACATCAATGTCATTACTAATATCTGTGTTTCAGTGTTCAAGATTACGAACGCTTCTAAGAGTTCTTGTCCTAACTGTGCGCGAAGCCTAGTCTTCATACGCTTTAAAGCAGAAAATGTTTTTTCGCATGTTACTTGTGTAAATGCAACCGTCAGCAAAGTGCAGTATGCAACATAGAGATCGTAGTATGCACTAATGTGTAAATTATACTGAGACAACAGCTTGCAAGCACAAGGCACACAATTTCTACAATTATGTCCTGTCTATAAACAAGTCATGACACTCTCGTCCTGGTTATGATCCTCAAGTGCATCATCTTCATTCGTCTCCATGTCGATCTCATATTCGCAGTTCCGTTCATATGTTTCACCAAGTGTTTGGGACAGGTCCTCATAATTCGCTGAAAACGATTCAAGTTCCTCTTCCATCGTATTCCTGTCGATTTTGCTCAACTTAGCAATCGCATGTAGTGCACTCTCAGTAACTCCCTTAGCGACTATGTTTTCAAAGTTTCGTGGATCCAGAAATGCTGCGTCTTTCATGATTCCGTCATTGCTGTTAAATTTATCGATGATTTTTACCATCGCTGTGTTTATGACAACTTTGTAAACTTGTATGTAAAACTGGTATAAGCAAGTTCCTGCACTTGCTGCATCACCGGCTATCCTGCCAGGGACGGAACGGAGGACAAATAAGGTTTCCTGCAATCCGATTGGACAGAGCTCAGAGGGTGTAGGTGTAGTAGGTGACGCGGACGCCGCACGCCACTGTGGTGAAAAATTGAACAGCCAGCGCCCTTCGCCATAGGAAAACAACGAGTTTCGATTCCAATAATGCGGCGTTTTATTTATTAACTTATTACAATAAAAATTTCAGAAATTTAGTCACAAACATTAAAAATAAATCATGAAAGAAATACGGGATTACACTATATAATACAAATTTTGAAGATGACATTTTCAAGTTTTCGGATATTATTTGACTTACCATCCTTGTCACATTTACGCCAAAAATCGGATTGTCATCTTCAAAATTTGTATTATATGGCGTAATCCCGTATTTCTTTCATGATTTATGTGTTTCTCCGGGCAAACACGGGAAAAGATTCTTAACCTCGAGATTCGCTAAACATGAATGCCGGTTGCTTCGATTAGCGAATTCTGTGATGGTGATATTCAAATTGATCGGAAACTTGAAACTTGGTCGCTCTGGGTGGTGCCGTGGTTAGCATATCCGGGCGTTTTCTGGGAGACGCGAGTTCGAGTCCCGCTCCAGGACGATGAAAATTTTCAAGTTTTCGGATATTATCTGACTTACCATCCTTGTCACATTTACGCCAAAAATCGGATTGTCATCTTCAAAATTTGCATTAAAAAAAATGTATTTATTTTAAATGTTTTTTTTCAATTGGATCCACTGAACTGAATCAGCCAAAAACTTGACTATTCCGACGTCATCAAAGACTTCGCCACTTTTAAAGGAAACAAAAACTAATGTAAGGCAATAAAATTTCTTTATGAAATTTCTTTAAAGACTCCGTCTCTCTAAATTTCGGTAAAGAATTTCTTTAAAGACTTCGCACGATGAAATTTCTTTAAAGACTTTTTAATGTGATACTTTTTTTCTCTGCACTAAACTTGCGTTAATTTTAGTTTCAATTGCTGTTTTAAATTTCAGCACCCCCCCCCTTCCTTTTTTTTTCTTTTAAGGAGAGTCTACTTGTTTATCAGCGTACTTTTTTTTATTGTATCTTGTATCGCCATAAACAAAATTGTAATCTGAAGCAAAATAACATTGGTAAAAAAATGTTAAAATGGAAAATTGAATGGCCAGTGTGAAAAGGACCCCCCTCCCTAAAATGTTTTGGTCCAGTTCCCCAGTATTTGATAAGACGGCCTTGTGCCTGTCTCAAAAGAAAACCTTTGAAACTACTGTAATCCTTATTCATCCGCTACCCCCCCCCTCTGGTTACTGCATCACCGTTCACGCACATAGCGGCACACGCGCTTCCAGAAAAAAAAAATCAAAATGAAAAACGTAACACTAATGAAAAAATACTAGAATCAGAGAACTCAATCTGTAATATTGAAGAAAGATTAAGAAATAAGAAACATAGATTATTCTATTTCTTCTGGGGGATTTGTACACAACTTTTGAAAATCAAAAACACTAATAATTTTTCACCAGGAGTGAACGATTTTAACAGCTTACAAATCTGGGAGCGCAGGGGTCCGGGTGGCTTTCGCCTGCCTGGGTATAAGGCCAGTCCGACCCTGGAGAGGCATATGGAGATTTGACAGGAATTGAGGAGAGTGGTATAGCGTGAATACCGGTCTCAGCTTCTATCATCCGCATGTATGACAGTGTGGACTTTGCCGTATGACTGGGAGTCTTATCTTGGTGGATCCATACATTTGAAGTCATAGCACAGTATAAGGACGGAATTTTTTTCTCGGTAAATTGGGTCAACAATGTTTGTCTGATAATAAGCTGTAGGTAACTTTTGGTTTTTCGCAATGTTTCGCAGCTTTAATTTGCCATTATAGCAATAACGTGCCACAACCATAAATCGAGTGAAAAGCTTTCTTTGCATTCACGTACCCATTCCCGGTATGTCTTTGTACAATTTTCTTTATAGTATATTTCCCGGGTTTTTTTCGTGTCACTAAGGTATATCCATGTTTTATCCAAAGTGACCACAAACGTCCATCTGTGCCTTGCTATGTAGATGTCTCTCATACAGTTTCCTTTAGTTCGCCTTCCGCTCCGAAATGTGGCGCGAAAGGAGCTTGAGAACGTTAAGCTTAAACCGCTTTTCTAAGTGTAGCTCAGATTTGATAATGGGGTTTATAGTTGCCTGTGAGACACCTACATGCTGCCCAATGCTTCTTTGCTTTGCTGAATTCCCTTTCTTTACAAGAGAACTGACTTTTCACATCATCTCAGCGGTCCTTTTTGGTTTAGGGTGTTTTTCTCGTGGCGTTTGTGTACCACTGGATCAAGCTGAAAAGTTCTCTTTTGCACGCTTAATAACTTGACGTATGCCAGTTTCAGAAACCACACAACCAATTTCATTTGGATTGCTGTATACAAATAACCTTCTTCGGAAAGGGCAACTATATACCCTACACAGAACGGAATCACTCGAGGAGGCATCATCGAAACTCAATGCTGGAGCCTCAACAAGCATCGGCGTCCGGACTGTGCAACGTACCCTGCACGATATGGGCTTTGGGAGCAGACGCCCAACTAGAGTCCCCTTGATGGGTGCACGACACAGAGCTATGCACCTCCCTTGGGAACGTCAGCACCGCCACTGGACACTTGATGACTGGAAACAAGTAGCCTGGTCTGATGAGTCGCGTTTCCAACTGTATCGGGCAGATGGAAGGATTCGTGTGTGGCGCAAACCCTTTGAAGCCATGGTTCCCGCCTGTCAACAGGGAACTGTACCGGCTGGTGGGGGTCTGTAATGGTATGAGGTATGTTTAGCTGAACTTCACTGGGACCCCTGGTACGTCTACAAACGTCTGTGACCGGCCAACGCTATGTGCGCATCCTTTCTGACGAGGTACACCCGTTCATGTCCTGCATTCATGCTGATGGGTTCGGCTTGTTTCAACAGGACAATGCACCTCCACACAAGTATCGGGACGCCACATTATGGTTAGAGAAGCATTCATCTGAGTATGGAGTGTTGTCATTTCCACCCAAGTCTCCAGATCTGAACGTGATAGAACACATTTGGGGTGCCATGCAACGCGCTATCGAACACAGGAAACCGGGACCTCGGAATACACCCGAATTGTGAAACGCTCTGCAGGAAGTATGGTGTGCATTGCCTACAGCTTATTTCCAGAAGCTAGTGGAGTCCATGCCCCGTCGTATTTCTTCAGTCCTGCGTTCCCGTGGGGGACCTACCAAGTATTAGACTGGTGCACCAGTTTTTCTGGCACTTCAGTGTTTTTCTAATTCGTTTCAGCTTTATGAGGGTGAGTCTGTAGTTATCTGCAATGTACGTCTAACATGTTTTAGCATTACGAGGGTGAGTCAATCATCTGCAATGCATTTCTAACTTCTTTTAGCGTTACGAGGTGACTCAGTAATCATCTGCAATGTATTTTTAATTAATTTAAGTGTTATGAGGGTGAGCCAGTAATCATCTGCAATGCCTTTTTCTTTTTTAGCATTACGGAAACGAGTCAGTAACCATCTCTGGAATGTATTTCTAAATTTATTTATTTTTTAGGTTGACCGCACGCGTAATAGTTGTTGCATGCGTAGATGTGATTTCGCTTTCGTCACTTTTGTGGAGGTTTTCCCTTGATCTGTCAGTTCTTGTGTTGCTGTCTTGCCCTTAAGATGGCAATTCCCCTTTCCGTGAACACCAAGGGAGCTGTGATCTGTTTTTGTTTTGTGGAATGAAGGACCTTCATTCCACAAAATTTCAGCTCTGGAAACACCTTTATTGAAGGTGTTTCCAGAGCTGAAATTCGTCGAAGGCTTTCAGAACAGTATAGGAGCAACGATTTTCCATAATGGAGCGTCTACTAGTGGATTTCCATGCTAAGAAACAACCGCGAAAGTGTAATGCATGAAGCAAAAATCGCGAAACGCCCGCCAACGTTCACTGCTAATCAAAACGTTGAACAATCCCATGCCACGATTCTGGCAAATAAGCGAATGGCTATTGATGAGGTTGTAATTCCCATGCAAATTAGTTATGTTTTTGCATATGAAATACTCCACAACAGACTTGACTTTCCTCAAGTATGTGAAGGATGTTGATTTGTCGTTGACGAAGAATTGAACGAAGCTTTGCCTGTGTGGCTCTTCTCTCAGTGAAAGGAACTTCTTTGCGTGACTTCATAAAGGAACCTGTGCAACACGGTGATCAAGTACTTTGTTAAAGCAATTGGACGTTGTAGAAAAACTATATTCTTGCAAGTTTTCAATTATCGATGCAATATATTTTGCAAATACACCAATGAGACATTGCATTATGACCACCTAACTAATAATCCGCTTTAACCCGCAAAACAGCGGCCACTCGGCGAGGCATCTATTCGATGAGGTGGCGATAGGTATCCTGGGGTATCTGCTACCATAATGTCAACAGCAGGTCCCCAGTTCCCGTACATTTCGGGAGGAGGGGGAGATTTAGCGCGAACCCGCTTTCCCAAGTCGAACCACAAATGTTCGATTGGGTTCATGTCAGGCGAATTTGGAGGCCAGGACATTATCATAAAAGGAGTGGTTCAAGGAACATGTTAATGTCATTAACATGTTCCTTGAACCACTCCTTGACGATTCTGGCAGTGTGGCATGGGCAATTATCCTGTTGGTAATGGCCATTACCAGCAGGGGACACAGTTGCCATGAATGGGTGAACTTGGTCCACAACGATGTTCAGATATTTGACAGCTGTCAGGGATTGTGCTATTGGGAAAATGGGGCCTAACGTGTCGCAAGAAAATATCGCCCACAGCTTAACACAGCCGCGGCCGGCCTGTTTCCGCCTAACAGTGCATCCAGGTACCATAACCTCCGTCGGTAACCGGTGTATCCGCGCTCGATCATCTACGTGATGCACCAGGAATCTTGATTCATCAAACTAGGCCATTTTCTTCCAATCATCCACGGTCTATTCTCGATGATCTTGGGCCCATTTCATGCGTTGTTGGCGATGACGTGCAGTAAGCATGGGGACACGGTTGGGTTTTCTGCTACGCAGGCCCATGCGTAGAAGGCTGCTGTGAAACATTGCGCTGTTCACCACTGTTGTAGCTGCGGGTGATTTGTCGCACTGTGGTCCTGCGGTCGCTGTGAACAATGCGCTACAGTCTCCGCTCCCCTCTGGCATCAATGAGCTGCGGACGACGCATAGTTAGACGACGGTTCGTCGTTTAGCCATCTGTGCACCACTTTTGACACGTACTCACCACAGCGGCACGTGAACAATACACAAGCAGCGCCGTTTCCGAGATCGTAGTTACGAGGAGCCGTGCCTTCACAATTTGTCCTTTATCAAACTCCGAAAAATCGGCAGCTTTTTCCATTCTGACTCCAAACACTCTACTAACCGAAAGCCGGTCCTCGGGTTGTATGTACACTGTTTTGTGAATTTCACCTGTGCCGCCTTTCGGTCTCCAGGAGTGCTCATTTTTCTAGGCTGGGGTTGGTCATAGGATTTTTAATTAATTTTCGAAAGTATTCTCCTCTGAGTATAGTTTTGAAAATGCTTCCCCCGTACTTGTAAGTACTACCTGTGAACGTCATTTTGAGAGTTCACTCCTAACAACTGTCTTTTTGAAATTATTATAGCTATCATCACCCTCTAATAGGTCGTAGCTATCTTAATTATTAGGAAGTATGGCCAGTGAGCTCCGTCTTTGAGTGTCATCTCGAAAGTACGCTCGTAGGCGTTCTAAGTATTTTTTCGAATGTGCCTACCCATGAGTTCAAAGTTTTAATTCAATAGAACACCTCTACGAGTTCAAAGAATTATTTCGAATGTACCTTCCTATGAGTTCTAAGTGTCATTTCGAAAGTACGCTCATGTGAATTGTAAGTACTATTTCGGAAGTAGTCCCTATGAATTCTAAGCATCATTTCAAAAGTACGCTCTTATGCGTTCTAAGTATTATTTCGAAAGTACGATCCCATAAAGATTAAGTATTTTTTCGAACGTGATTCCTACGAATTCTAATTATCATTTCAAACGTACGCTCCTTTAAGTTCTAAGTATTATTTCGAAAGATCTTATAAGTTTTAAGTATTGTTTCAAAATTATGCTCTAATGAGTTCTACGTGTAAATTTGAAAGTATGCACCTATGAGTTCTAAATATTATTTCGAAAGCACTCAAGGACGAGAAGTCGTAGCCGTCTTTACACGATTAATTAGTATAATAAAATAAATAAAAGTTAAAACCTTATGAGTTAAAACTATTTATTTACAATAAAAGACATATTACTTTTCGGATCTACCCTAGATTCATCCTCAGATGAGTAACAAATGAAAAAGATAGAGCACGGTCTATAAGTATACATGAGATATTTAATGACGTAAAAGTAAGGGTAAACGTAGGTGCTCAGACAAGTTTTTCAGACATGACATACGACTGCAATTTGCATAGATTAAAACAACATTCTCATAGATATATGAGAATGTTATTTTATTCATAATAATTCATTTTATTAGTTCCTGAAAGTAGTATTTACCACGGCTGTAGGATATGCCTTGGGAAACAGCATTACAACATAGTTGACCATTATTATAAATACGTAAACTTTCAGATAATGATAAACAAGATCAAACAGAAGTCATCGATCTTTCCGCGTTTTTATAAGTGAGTCACGGAAAAATTCTCATCGGCCGCCACCGGGAATCGAACCCAGGATCTTCCAGTTACGCGCCGGACATGCTTCCATTACACAACAGCGGCCTCGAATTCCTCCAGACTCACATCTGACTAACTGCCAAGGGGCTTAGCAGGTTGCTTCTTGGAGCCCCGCACAATACCGGGAATTCACCAAAGATGGTAAGCAGCAACTTAACAAATAACTAGGAGGCGAATGAATAATTAATACAGACAAGTGTCGTGGACCAAGAACATTAAGCAGAAGTCATCGCTCTTTCCACGTTTTTATAAGTGCGTCACGGAAAAATTCTCATCGACCGCCATCGGGAATCGAACCCCGTGGTCTTTGTGCAATGGAAGCATTTCCGATACGTAACTGGATGACCCTGGTTTCGATTCCCGGTCCCTGCCGATAAGAATTTTTCCGTGACTCACCCTTAAAAACGTGGAAACAGCGATGACTTCTGTTTGATGTTCCTGGTCCACGTCACTTGCCTCTATTAATAAACAAGATTTTGGGGAAGGGGTTGCCAAGATTGTAGCTTCCTCCCATATTGGATGATAGTGACCACCATTAATCAAACGTGCTAGTGAAGTTGGCATAATTCCATTCTTGACTTCATATTTATGTTCACGTATTCGAGAGCTTCCGTGCCTATTCTCCATCTCCACCTGGTCGCGATCTTTCTTAATCATTGTTAGGATATTATGACTCTTGATATCGAAGTCCAACTAGTGTCATCTGCAGGTATTTTTCAAAAGTGGGGTAATAATTGGGTAAACGTTCATTGTTCTCACATATCTGCGTTGATTACTTTCACGTTGTAAGGTAGTTTGTCCAGTTCTTAAGATTTTTTAAAGATGGTTATTCACAATAAAGTCCGGGTAATCATATGTTCTTGCGATATTTCTTATTTTTTTTTTTTCGTATTGACGAAGGGTGGAGTTTAAAGAACGCGTGAGTTCTGCACGCAACATGAAGAACATTATTTCGAAAGCACGTTCCTATGAGTTGTTAGTATTATTCCGGAAGTAAGCTCCTATGAGTTCTAAGTATTATTTCGAAAGAACGCTCCTGTGATAGTTGAAAGTATTATTTCAAGATAACACTTTTGTGAGTTCTAAGTATAACTTTGAAAGTACGCTCTTATGAATTTTAAGTATTATTTCAAAATTACACTCCTCTGAGTTCTAAGAATTATTTCGGAAGTATGCTCGTATGAGCTCTAAGTATTATTTCCAAAGACTGGTATATTTTTTCCGTCATTTTCGTCAACACATCTTTTTGAATATTTCTTTAAATGTGTGTTTCAGTGCGTGTTACTTCAGAAAAAAAAATATTTTTTTAATAATTAAATGAATAAGTAAAGTTGTGCATATAAATATACATTCCAGCGCACATGCAAGAATTTTTGTTCGCATCGACTTTGTTTTGCATTTTGAACGTCATTCAAATATTTAGCCATAAAAGCTGCATTTCAGATAAGTATGATGCGTTTTATTAAGAATATTTCAAAACCAATATGAACTTCAAAACTCCTCACGACTTTTCTTTTGAATAGTTAGAAAAAGTCGTGCTGTAATTTCTAAAGGAATTGAAATTTATGACGGCTTAAAACAGTTTGAAGTTCTTACAGTACTGAAATGTTCTACATCAAAAACATTTCTGTATTTGACAAGTACATCTGAAATACGTTTTATTGATTGCGCTTTCTGTGTGCTTCGCGTAAATAAATAGTTAGCTGTTCCTGGAGAAATCCCTTTTTGCATTGTTTGTTCACAAAAGCAGGTGCACATTTTCTAATGCAAAGTATTTGCTTTATAAGTTACGTTGCACCCAAAAATAGAAACAGGTGGAAGTATTGGTGGACGGACTGATCGATGATGTTTTTCTTTCCTGTTTGCGACGCTCATGATTTTATCTCGGCATTTTTAACATCACAATTGCAAAGCTTGATATCATTTCTTCTGTTGTTTGGCTTCGGTATTATGTTCGAGAACTGCAGAGTTTTCCTTTCAGTTATTCTGGAAATTCCTTTTCTTTCGGTTTGAATTCCGCATTTTCAAATACGTTATTAGATTCGGTCGAAGACAAGTTGCACTTCAAGGTGGGGGGGGGGGTATTGAAGTCTTCTCTATCTTTGATTGGAAATGCAGCTGCCTCTGATTTCTTTATCGAAGAACTTCTAAGTTCGTTTTGACAAATGCATCATTTAAAGAATAAGATAAATCATGCCATGGAGCTCATAATTATGAAACTTCCTCTGGCAAATATAAATAATAGAAATTTATTAGGAAGCTCTGAAATTGCATTTCCTAACCTTGAACGGAAGACACACAGTACACGTTTTTAGAATTATGTGTTTCAAGCAGTTAGAAAAACATATCATAAACAATGTAGATATTTTTTGATTACCTCTTTCATTTATACACTGAAATTATTTCCACAGAAATTTCAGTGAATTTTATATGAACGAACCGAGTGCTCTTAAAGTTAAAAAAAAATAGAGTTCCACGAGGGAGAAAGGCAATGACAAATTTAAAGAACAAAAATCAACAAAAATCTGAATTGTTAAAGCAATGGTCTTAACTATTGTAATGTATGGTTGTGAAAGCTGTATATTGAGAAAGAGTGAGAGTAAGATGATAGACACTTTTGAATCATGGACTTACAGATGCTTACTTATAATGATCCAATATGGCCAAGCTTCTTCATTTCACATCTGGAGGGAATGTTGGACAAAATCAGGTACAAGGGGACGGGAATTTCTCTTGGAGGACAAAGATTCAACATCTGTGTTTTGCAGATGACATTGTACTGATTGAAGATGATGAAATGAAACTGGGTCAAGTGTTACAACAACTGAATAGGACTAAACATGAGCACAGAAAAGACAAAAACAATGGTATTTGGCGCAAAAGAGATCAGAAAAAGATCATTCTGGAATGCAAAGAACTTGAAAATGTGTGAAAATTCACTTATCTTGGAAGCTGTATAATGCATGACTTAAACAGCAAAATAGAAATTTCAATTACAATTGCAAAGGTTATAACACTGTTCAAAGCCATGGATAAAATTTGGAAGAGCAGAGCTATTAGCCTCAAAACTAAGTTAAGCATTCTCGAGACATGCGTCTTCAGAAGGATGCTGTATGGATGTGAGACTTGGACATTGACAAAGGAATCAGAGAGAAGGATACTTGCAGTTAAAAGGAAGTGCTATCGTAAAATCTTACGAATTGGATGAACCCAGAGGATAAGAAATGAAGTGTACAGAAGAATACAACTAAAAAGAGGCCCTGTTCCAAAAAATCATACAGAGAAGACTAAAACCTTTTGGACACATCTGCAGAATGAAAAATGAGAAAAAGATAAAGACATTGGTGTTTGTCTTAATGAACGAAAGAAATGCAAGATGGCGCCCTCACCATGTGTGGGCTGACGTTATTAAAGACTGGTGAGGTGAAACTCTTCAAGAACTGCTCTGCAATGAACAGACTTCAATGGGACAATATAGTTAAAATGGCGATAGGGACCTATTGCCATTTAACTTTATTGGTTGATGATGATGGCTTATGATTCCATGGACTTTAAGAAGAACTAATCAATCAGTACTTGACAAAAATCAATCCCAACTGCTCTCTTGAGGCAATGATATGCAAGACAAAAACTCGCTAACATTGGATATGTGATGCGTGCCAATGATGCATCAGAAAAAATTATCGTGCTTGGCTAGGTTGGAGGAAGAAAAAGAACGGGAAGTTAGGGAACACTATAGTCAGAGGGAACCAAAGACGCTTCTAGAATGAACTTGGAATAGCTACGACACATGCACTCCTGTCCAAAAGTTAAGTAACAAACATAAATACCAATATTGTGGGAAAACGTTTACAGATATTGCACCGAAACGCGGCAGAAATTAATAATATGGACAACAATACGTAAATTACTCCAAAATGAAAACAATGCACTGAATGCATTCCAAATAAACCGTGTTTTTAAATAAAAAGAAATATATATATATATATATATACAGCGATGAGCCATTACATTACGACCACCACCAGCCTAGAGGAATGAGCGCGCCTGGAGATCAAACGGTGGCGCAGGTGAAGTTCACAGAGAAGTATACACACATATACAACCCGAGGGCCGGCTTTCGGTTAGTAGAGTGTTGGGAGTCAGAATGGGAAAAGCTGCTGATGTATCGGAGTTTGATAAAGGACAAATTGTGATGACACGACGCTTCGGAAAAGGCACGGCTTGTGTGTTGTTCACGTGCCGCTGTAGTGAGTACATAGCAAAGTGGTAAACACATGGCTAAACGACAACCCGTCGTTCAGCCGCGGGTCGTCCGCAGCTCATTGATACCAGAGGGGAGCGAAGATTGTCGCTCATTGTTCACAGAGGCGACCCCGTGGAGCAGTGGTCGAAGCGATGTCCTCTGATCATTCGTCTGTAACGGCCCCGAGTTTGAATCCCGGTGAGGCATGGATGTTGTGTTTGTCTTATACGGCATTATGGCTCTCTCCCTTCCCTGGAACAAGTGACCCTGAATTGGGGACGGGAGAGTGCTTATAGCTCATTGAATTGCTCACGGTGGTCGTTAAACCTCCAATCAAAAAAATGTTCACAGCGACCGCAGGGCCACAGTGCGGCATATCACCAGCAGCTACAACAGTGATGATCAAGGCAATGTGTCACAGCACACATTTCATCGCAGCCTTCTGCGCATGGGCCTGCGTAGCTGGAGACCCAGCTAGGTCTCCATGTTTACTGCACGTCATTGCCAACAATGCATCAAATGTGCCCAAGATCATCGACCTGGATGCACTGTTGGGCGGAAACAGGCCGGCGACGGCGGTTTTGTGCCGTGGGCGACGAAAATCATGCCGTGTTCAAGGAAATGAGTCAAAATGACACCACATTTGTCCCAAAAAATTGTCGCCATCACTTTCCCTGCGGAACGACTAGTTTTCACTTTTTTCTGTCGAGGTGAAAATGTGCGGTGCCATTCCATTGACGCGCGTTTTGTTTGAGGGTCATGAAATAACATACAGGTTTCATCCCCCGTCACAAAATTATAGGAAAACACTTCACCCTCCTACTCCTAACAGTCGAATAGGTTCCGGCACATGTCCATCCTTTGTTCACATTGTGCATGGGTTAGAGTTCTTGGAATCCACTTTCAACATATTTTTCTTTAGCGCAGATCCCTAATTAATATTTCCATAGCACTATGACTACAATGAATTCCCGTACAAAGTGAAAAAATGACACGACAAATCGCTGTGATGAGGTCTTTCACTCGTTGCCTGTTGGAACCTGTAACTGCAGTTGCGGGTCTTCCACTTCGTTGTTTTTCCGAAACTGAACTTTCTCCCTCTCGAAACCTCTTCATTCATCTTCGGATGTTACTGTTATCGATTTTGGTAGCGCCATACACCGCCAGGGGTTTTCTGTGGATTTCTGGAGCCTCACATTCCTCTTTTTAGAATTCAATTACGGCTTGCTGTTTTTCTCTGTCCTTCATGATCTTTATTTCCGATTCCGAAAACAATGTGTTCCCACATTGGTAACATATCATAGCACATGTCAGTGCAGTTTCATTGAAATGACTTCAAACGTTATTGAGGAGGAGGCATTACTTTCAGGATGCCCCTTCTAGATATAAATCCAGCAGGAGAATTCACTTACCTAAGCAGCCGTTTAACATCCGATGTCAAAAGGAAAGGGATGATAATACAATTTATTACCCACAAACTTATTGTTAGGCATATAAACAAATATGGTCGTATTGAAAGGTGAGTATAAAGAAATGTAAGCGCTGACTCTTGCTATTGATATAGCTGTCAAGAAAGAAAAATGACGAAGATCGTTTCAAATAAGGAAAACATAAGAACAGATTACCTTTGGTTGTCTTGATTACAGAAGTATTTAATGGCCAAAAATTCGTACTTATATCCATGAGGGTGGAATACCTGGTACTCATATACATGCTAAATATGCAGACACACAGTTTCTCAGTTGAAATCCATCAGAAGAAAGTTTAAAACACACACGCTCATCAATATTGAGTCAGGAAGCAAAGCTAATACATTTCAATATCGAAGTCCCATCATGGGCAAAATGCGCATGACTAATTGGATCTCGTATTTCATGCTACCAGGTACGCGCGCTCTCTGGGTAAATATTCCATTGTTATATATTGAGAAAAAACAATCTTCGCGTCAGTTATCCAACCAAACGTTCCCTACATGCCACGATAATGAGACCAGCCGAAAAACCCCTGTTGGGTCTGAATGACTTAGATTGTGACTTCTCGCATAGCATACCTGGGACAGTTTTGATGGGCAAACACTGCAACCTGAACGATTTCGATCATGACAGGCGTTGCGAGAAAGATGTGGTGATCCATCTCTGCGACAGCAGAACGTTTGGAATTTCCACTTACGACCGTCACCGGTGTAAAGGACTGGTTGGTAAAGCATACCAATGAGTTCGCAACCCTCGAATGGCGCATTACTCTACAGATTGCAACCCGATTGAGATCCGCCGGACGAATCGATGAATTCATACCAGAAACCCACCACTGGATAAACTTAGATCATATGTAGAGAATTTTAGGAAGGGAATGTCTGACCCCAAGTTTTAAACAACCCTTAGAAATAGGAAGCTAGGAGATTTGAGCTAGAGTGCCCGATGGGAAAGTGACACGGAAGCGAGGTAGAAAGGGGGAGGAAGACTCCCTTATTTATTACCGGGAAGCCAGTACCCGAATTCCGACGACTTAACGTGCCCAACAGACGCACGGCGGATATTTAGTGGTTCGAGCGTTCGTACCTGCCTGGGATCGAATCTGAGACAGTCCGCGAAGCAGTCTCGAACGTTGACCACTAGCCCATCCGCAGCCCAGTTACATAAACTTGATCAGCAACGCTTCTTAAATACTCTTGGACATTCAGTTGTAGGTCCACACTAGGCCATCCCTAAAAATGTGACTGACACCATTACACTACCTCCACCAGCTTGGAATAATCAGGGAGAGTCATGGCAAAGCGAAGTGGATCCATGATCTCCTGTTGTTATCACTCTCCCATCAATATGGTGGTGCAGTTGAATTGTTGATTTGTTAGACCACTGACCATCTTCCAGTCCTTTATGGTTCAACTCCGGGACTGCTTATTCCTCTCACTGAATACTTTTGTCTTGTTTTCTGCAGACAGCAAAATGCATAAAGGCAGCCCTTCCGCTGTTTTAAAGCTGACGGTGCAGTGTACAGCGCATTTTGCACTTATGCCGCTTTGCATTGTCTCTCATTCTAATCACCTATTATTTCAGCGTCTTTTGGCCCTTACCAATCTGAGTGTCCTTCCTTCGCACTTCGTTAATTACTCTTTTAACCATTTACGCAGCACATGTGCCTGAACTAAATGGTGTCCAAAATTTTCTGCCCAATCCAAACAGAAATGTTCAGACAGTCACCGGGTTTTGCAGCAGCTGCAGCGAAACAATTCCTCTCCTCTTCTTATCTCAGCAGTACTGACCATAAACCTGACACTGGTGACAAGCACTCCCTTCGATTCTTTTATTCTCTGCTCCATAACCCAAAGCATAATGGGAAAGGGCTAGTCCCCCTGACAAGTATATCACGTTCACTTACTTGGCTGGAACAAGTAACTCAAACATCTTCTTTCTCTTTTCTTTAGTTCTTCACCATTGCTGTAGTCCTTTTAGCAGGCAATCAGTCAGAAAGGATAGCTGTCAATCATGTCCTAACTGACCATTTTGAGTAACAAAGCTGAGGGAACAGCAACGTTTTTTGATGCGCAGTTTGTTGTTTTTTCAGCAGCTTTCGGCACACTTCTCAGACAGGGAATATATTCGTTCCGGCTGATTCTAGCCCATTTTGCTCTAAACACGAGTTAAACCGTCCAGCCGGTTAGTCAGTTAATATGTGCTATAACCAGAAAAACAGTTTCAGGCCCAATGCTGTTGTTTCTTTTATTGTTTGGGAATTAACTGCCACCATGTTTCACTGTAATGGCTATAAGCGGTCGCCGTTTCTAATTTGGTGCCACTGATTCCAGGGAAGGGAGAGAGCCAGCGCCGTAAACATACTACCCATGATCTTTTGGGGGGGCGTAAAGAGCAGACCACCGTGAGCAACTCAGTGGGCTAAAAGCAGTCGCCCGTCCCTAATTTAGGGCCACTGGTTCCAGGGAAGGGTGAGAGCCAGTGACGTAAGACAACACAACATCCATGCTTCAACCGGGATTCGAACCCGGACCCATCTCGCACAAATATTCAGAAGCGAGCGTTTAGACCACTGCGTCTTCGGGGCGGCCGCCACCCATGCTTCATCAACGACTCGAAAGCGGTCCCGGCTAGAACATCTAGCTAAAAACGTACACCTCTACCACTCGGCCACCAGAGGCGGCTGCCTAATGTTCACAGAACTTTTCCATCACTATACGCAGCGGAACACGTTCCCAGAGTTTGGCTAGACCTTTTTGGAAACAGATTGAATAACTGTAACGCCTGAGGCACACTATGTGGAAGAAACATTCCTCCCACAACACGTGGAAAATACATCTTGATAACCATTACAGCAGTCAGACAGCTATGAATTGATTGTACCCACTGTCCCTCACGCAACATCAATCATACCAGAAAACCTGAATATTTCATCGCCCTGGAGCGCGAATCGAACCCGCATCTCCCGATTAGCGTTCGGGCATGCTATCCGTTCGGAGAATAGTCTGATGCTCTTAACACTCAGATACTTGGGACTTCGTCTTTCTGGGTGGTGCAACGGTTAGCATACTCGAATGGTAATCGGGAGAGGCGGGTTCGATTCGCGCTCCAGGGCAATGAAATTTTCAGGTTTCCTGGTGTGATTGATGTTGCGTGAGGGACAGTGGGTACAATCAATTCAGAGCTGTCTGATTGCTGTGATTGTGTTCAAGATGTAATAACTATAAGGCTTTTTCTCTTTACGCCACTGAATAACTTGCATCCTCTTTCTATAGATATTCCGAGCGCTTATGTTCAAACCTTAGTGGCTTAAAATTTCCTTACGTTTTATTATTTCCTTTTTTTCACTTATGATTCTGTCCTTATTCAGACAGTAGTGTAAGACATTCTCGGTGAAAAATAAGACGTCAGTTATGGACAGGCATCACATCACGTAAAATTCCTTGTCATTCGGGCCTGACGTTTGATGTCTCGGACTTTTCATATCTGTCATCTTCAGTTCGAACAAGCATCGTCACGATTTTTGAACCCCTAAAAAAAAGATGAGCTGTTCACATCAGGAAATTCCTCTTTTCTCCAGCAAACATAAGATTTTTCATTGACATCACAATGCACGATATATGTTTATTATTTCAAGTAGAACATATACAATGCATGTTTTTAAATATTTTACTAAACTTGAAGGGTGGAAGAACAGAATAAACTATAAGTGCATTGACCAAATCAAAATATTCTTGATTTCCAAAGCCTAATTTTTTGAAGAAATGGGTTCTTTAAAATATAACGTTACTTTTAAACTAGCATAACGTGATCTTAAAATCAGAACTAGTTGATTGTAAGGATGATTGGATTGTTAAAGTCTGTTATTCTTACAAAAATAAAGCATTAATTTTTGAAAAGTGAAGGCTTCATAATCGGCATGTTATCCGAAAGCTACAGCGATTATTTCTGGAAATAAATTAAAAGGAAAAAACAGTTTTCAATATCAATGGGTAATCACATGGCTATTTCTCAAAATTGGCTGTGTTAGTTTAATGCATTTATTTTTATTGACAGTGAAGACCCAGGGCCTGATTTCTGCACGTGCACAGGGCCTCAGAATTTGGGGGGGTCCAAAATACCTTAATTAATATAAATTTTCAGAACCAAAATATATTTTCCATTATAACATGAAATTATTATACGGTTCAGTTTCAAAATTTAGGATGAGATTTTGTAAACCAAATTTGTGTATTATTATTTCGTATAATAAAGCTCAAGTGTTGCGCTGAGCTGCGATCGGCCAGTGTAACATTTTAATCTCACCCTTATTTGTAACAATCAAAATTCAATGGGAACAGACTGTATTCGGAGCAATATGGTATATTATAAATGAAAAGCATTTCAGCAAACTTGTACAATTTACTAAAATAAGCTTTGTGAGAACAAAAATTGTGAATCAATACTCATAATTATGTAGAGTTTATTTTCACATAAATAAAAATACAAAAAAGTTCAATTGACACTACTTTATGAAAAGACTGTTATAATAATTTATATGGAGTGTTGCAATAATTTATCCCACAATGTGTGTTCTCAGCTGTAAGACTTTGTGAGGGATTACTTCTTACAGCGTAAACCCCCATTGGTTCATCATTTCCGTTACGTTTATGGTAAACTAGGTGTTTCAAATTATATCTCTGGGAAAATAGTTATTTGTTTCGGTAAATGATACTTTAAAACAAAAAAAGAATTCCAGAGTGATTAATGTTACAGCTGTAAGCTCTGCAGGTGCGGGGAACTACAAGCGGTGTGAATGCTCGTTTATTACAAGCCACATTGGCTATAAAGTTGACTAGCATGTGGAATGTATTTTAATGTTTTTACTGCTAGAAAAACCTGCTTGCAAAAAATATTTACCAGTAAATATTCTTTTAGACTGTTTGAGTGAAAATTTTAATCGAGGGGGCCCCAGACATAGGATGTGCCCAGGGCCTCGACTGACCTAAGTCGGGCCCTGTGAAGACCCACTATTTTCTGTGAAGTACTGTACATATGAAAGTTTACTATTTTGCCCTTGACTTACTGTGAAACTATTTTTTAATTTGACTTTATATTTTATTAACTTTCAGGGTATTCACTTCCGAAATCCTGACTTGGTGTTCCATTTTAATTTTACTCTCAACATATATTTATTTCTACTCGTTCATCTAACACCCAGGCTTTTTTTTCTTTGCCTTTTTCTTTCTTTATTTTTCCTTTTTTTGTGTTTCTACATTTCTGAAGCCCTATTTTTTCTTGTGTGTTGTCATATTTTTATTCTCAGCACGCTTTGAGACCATCATTTGATTTATGAATTTCTTAGTTTTAAGGTGAAAATACGCTGCTTGACATAGAAAACGCCCCACCCGGTAGTATTTGTCGGAGTGCAATGCAAATTGCTGGAATATGTGTCGACAATTAAGTTTTATTTATTTATTTATTTTTATTGTAGGTTTAACGACCACCGTCAGCAACTCAGTGGAGTATGAGAAAGTGAACATCGATGGAATAAGAAATTTTATCGGCATATGCATAGTGATTTTAACATTTAGAGTGTTAGAATTAAAGTGTAATAATGTGTGTGCAATAATGTACATGAATGAGAGAATAAAGCCAGATGTTTCACCTACCAATGGAGTTGTAATTGGAAGAATCGCGACATGGTTGGTGCTCGTCAGTGTGTCCACAAAGAAAGTGAATTGGCACACCAACAATGTGCTTCGTATCAACTATGGATTATAAGATACGTAATCTTTATTTTTAAATACACCAGGGTTGAATAATAATGAAACGCATATAGCGTATGAAATCCGTTTATTTTCGTGGTGTAGTCAGCATTTGTGTCTGCCATTGCCTTGAAAAAGCCGTCCCAGTGGAGTGCGAAAGCGTGGCGAACATTTGTGCTGACTACACCACGAAAATAAACGGATTTCATACGCTATATGCGTTTCATTATTAAGATACGTAATGGTATTTAGATCCATAAGTGGATATTTATTTGTAACCACAGAGAAAGAAAGAAAGTTAAGAGCACAGGAAAAATGTAGGCGTATCAGGTACTTATCTCGTTATTCATTATAACGAACTGCTTATACTGTGGTCGTTAAACCTTCAATAAACACTCACAACACACACACACACACACACACAGAGAGAAAGTGTTGGATGTTGGCATCCTTTGCTCGTTTTTTTTTTTTTTCGTCGAACACCTGAGGCAAATTTACGTTTACAGTTGCGTGGATGCCGAACAGCCAGCCAGCGGTTCGTTGCAAATAATTATGGGATCACGACCCTGGACAGAGGTAATGGCGTCACTTCGGTGTGTGTGAACACGCTGTGTTTGTTGTTCTTACAAAAGAAAAAAGAGTACATGAAAAAAAGAGTACATGTATTATGGTCACCTAAAAGTATTCTTGCTAGAATAAACTGTTTTTGTGTTAAAAGCCAAAGGGATATCAAATTTATGGTAAGACTGTTTAAAACAGACTAAATAGAAAGCAAAAGTACGAAATAACCTTAAAGTGCGGTGTCGTTGTTGATTAATAGCTCATTCGTTTTATGTTTAGTATTATCCGTGAACTTATATTAGCGTTTTAGTTGTGTGTTTAGTCAAGAATAAATAACGATAAATTATTTCAGGAGTCTATCGATCATGAACATAGTTACCATTGCAAATTATTTCTTAGTTTTTTAAGTTATACCATAAGAAAGAAAGAAAGTTAAGAGCACCGGAAAAATGTAGACGTACCAGGTTTTTATCTCGTTATTCATTGTAACGTAGATATCATGCTAACTGCATTGTTTCATTTTCCGAAAGGTAAGTTTTAGGATTCAAAATCTGTCTCTATACTTAAATACAAACAAGGTAGCCCTCGACCCCCAAATAAATAAAACAAATACTTCGAACTTCCTCATCTCTGCTGCAGCAACGAACGTCGCCAGAAGTTCGGTTTCGTTTTGAGAAGCTGATAACTCTGTTCATGTAAAGACCTCGAAAAAGGAAAAAAAAAACAGACACGTGTTTTAGTCGCTGAAGCCAGTGACGTGAAAGAGAAATTTGGTTTCAACCTTAAAAGAAATGAACCGTCCAGTTTCTGACTCTCATCTTGCGGCCTTACTTGTCGGTTTAAGCTGTTATTCATCAATGCATTAGGTGGCAAATTCGTTTCACTCAGTGAACTTTGCTATCTAAGTCAGTCTTCGTTTTGTGAGACGAAAAGATATTTTTAATACAGAAGAAAAAAGTCAAACCTTCCAGTACTAGCCCGAGCCAGAAATCTTTTTACTTAACTCATGAAAAAAAAGAAAAAAAAAAAAAAAAGGCTGGCCCGAGCAGACCTATAGTGGAGGCATATTTACTCTCTGGTCAGACGTTCCTATAATGTGTCACTTTCACTCACCGCAGAACATCGTAGCGCAAAGTTTCAGTGATGCTTGGCAGAACGAATGGGAACCTGTCGTACGCGGCGACGAGTCTCGCTTCTGTCTGAGAGACGACTATCACCGATTGAGAGTCTTCGGACGACAGACTGATCTTGCTACTGTCCATGATTGTCATACGGTTCCTCAGCATTATGTCAAAGTTTGGGGCACTATCAGTTTCCTCAGCGGGTCACCCATTATACGCATAGTGAGTGCAATAACAACACAATGAAACGCCCATGAGATTCTACTGCCTGCTTTGTTGTTCTATCTTCGTGGTATCTCTGATGCTCAGTTTCAACAAGTTAATACCCACCCGGTCGCCCTGGTGGCGCAGTCATCTAAGCGATGGCTTCTGATCATTCGTCCGAGATGGGTCCGAGTTCGAATCCCGTACCCATCTCGGACGAATGATACAACATCCATGCCTCACCGGGATTCGAACCCGGACGAGATGGGTCCCGGTTCGAATCCCGGTGAGGCATGGATGTTGTGCTTTGTCTTACGGCGCTGGATCTCTCCCTTTCCTGGAACCAGTGGCCCTAATTTAGGGACGGGCGATTGCTTATAGCCCATTGAGTTGCTCACGGTGGTCCTTAAACCTCCAATAAAAAAAATATCCACCCGCACACAGCCAACATCAGCAAATCGTTCCTATAATGTGCCAATGTGCTGCCCTGGCCAGCGCGATCTTCAGACTTCTCCCCAATAGAGTACGTGTGGAACGTCATTGGCAGACGACATAACGATTCTACACTTCCCCTTCGCAAGAATTTTGGACAAAATTCAAGGAAGACCTGGTCCACAATACCTCAAGAAACCAACCGTGGTCTTTTCCACTCGAGCTACGTAGTATAGTGTAATTGTTTTTAATTGAAGGTTTAACGACCACCGTGAGCAACTCAATGGGCTATAAGCAGTCGTCCGTCTCTAATTTACGGCCGTTTGTTCCAAGGACACCAAACAGAAATCATCGCCCTTCCACGTTAATAAGTGAGTCTCGGAGAAATTCTCATCGGCTGTCACCGGGAACCGAATCCAGGGTCTTCCAGTTACGCGCCGGACATGCTACCATTGCACCACAGCGGCCTCGAATTCTCCAGACTCACATGTGATTAACTGCCAAATCACATGACAGGTTGTTTCATGGAGCCCCGCACAATGCTGGGGGATTCTCCAAAGATGGAAAGCAGCAACTGAACAAATAGCTCGGAGGCGAATGGGTAATTAATTCAAACACTCGACGTGGATCAGGAACACCAAACAGAAATCATCGCTTTTTCCAAACACATGATTTCTGGTTGAACGCCAAACAGAAATCATCGCTCTGAATTAATTAATGTTCCAGGGAAAGGGACAGATCCAGTGCCGTAAGACAAACACAACATCTATGCCTCACAGGGACATGAACCTGGACCCTTTTCTCAGACGAATGGTCGTAAGCCAGCGCTTAGATCACTGCACCACCGAAGCTGCGTAGTGTAATTTATATGTTTGAAACTAAGTATTATTCAAACCAAGTAAATGCGCGTTACTGAAAGAGTAAGAAGTTCGGTAGACGTAGGTAACATGTGCTGTTGCAGGCAGTGAAATTTGAGCGTTAAAAACCACAGGCAAAGCCAAGCAATGCCTTTTAGAAAACACCAGGCCATGACGTTAGAGAGATAAGTTCCCTCCGTTAATGACGCCACTCTCATGTTAAACGGATTGAGACGTCGGTGTCGTGTTTGACGTTACACACGACAAGGTTGGAAAACAATCAGAAGTTTTGTTTTTCGCATGACGTCACCAAAAGAGGGATCTCATCTCTCTAATGCCATGGCCTTGTGTTCTCTAGACCCCCTTGACCCAAGTGAGTATATTACAAACAATAAGCTGTAGATTACTTTTTTTCAGGGTTTAACGACCACCGTGAGCAACTAAATGGGCTATAAATAGTCGTCCGTTCCTAATTTAAGGTCACTGGCTCTAGGGAAGGGAGAGAGCCAGTGCCGTAAGACAAACACAACATTCATGTCGCACCAGGATTTGAACCCGGACCCTTTCCTCGGACGAATGTTCATAAGCCAGCGCTTAGACCATTGCGCCACCGGGGCAGAGTGTAATTTGCGTGTTAGAAACCATAGGCAAAGCCAAGCAAAGACTTCTGGAAAACACAAGGCCCTGACGTTAGAAATATAAGTCCCCTCCGTTTGTGACGCCACTCTCATGTTAAACGGATTGATACGTCGGTGTCCTGTTTGATGTTGCACACGACAAGGTTGGAAACCAATCAGAAGTCTTGTTTTCCGTGTGACGTCACCAAAAGAGGGAATTCATCTTTCTAATGTCATGGCCTTGTGTATATTACAAACAAGCTGTAGATTACTTTTTTGTTTCACGGTTTAACTATCACCAAGAACAACTCTGAATGCTACACACATTCTTCTGTTCATAATTTAGGCCCACTGGTTCCAGGGAAGGGACAAAGCTAGCCCCATCGGCCAAGCAGACCACCTATTCCTCATCCTAGACTTGAAGACGCGGCCATCTCGAGCAAATGCTCAGATCCAACACGTCAGATCACTCGGGCACAGAGGTGGATAAGCATATAGTGTTGTTAAAAGCACCGCAACTTATGTGTAACAAACCAGAGAGACAGAGAGAGAGTGTTAAGAGTTCTTCCTATTACTACATTTTTTTCTGTGTGAGCAATGAGGTAGAGAAGAAACCTCAAACAACAACGTAATAAATAACAGTTGAAATTCTTGCCGATTTTCGAAGTAACTGCCAGCTGGTGGTAATAACAATACATTTTGCCAGACACAGTTAGTTTATAGATACCGAAAAAGACCTTTGAAAGCATCTTCGGGTTCTAAAGCATGAATAAACTGTCACATAACTAGCTGCACTCTGACCAATACAACTTATAACGACACAGCATGATATCAAGAGAACGCTTCGGCTGAGATCCGTGATATAAACCTTTTTCCTCGAGGGCTCTGAACGTTCGCGTTCACTAGTGGGGAAATGTCTTTTTCGTCGCTTCATTCCTAAATTCGTGCTGCTGTTGTCAACATAATTCTTTCTGCTAAGACAGCTCTTCCAAACTGCGCTGCTTATAAATTTTTCCCCATCAAAAAGTATACACCTGTTATGGATAGGCTATAAATTCAGAGACATGCAAGTTCCCTTCCCACTTCTTTTTTCCAACGTTGTTCAACAAAAATGGAACATTAACTTTTTTTTTTCTCAACAGTTTTCTACAGCTCACACCCTGAAAGCCAGAAGAGTCCTACTCTTATTCCCAAAAGCAGTTTGTAAAATGCTTCCTTAAGTAGTATGAAAGTATCCTTTGATGCCATTTCTCTTAGTGTATTTCTGACACCTTCTCTCTTTCCACTGTGCTGCTTTTAACATTCCTTAATACCACATATGATATCATTGCCCCTAAACACTCTGCCTTGTGACAATATTTTAATGACGTATGGTATTATGCACATTGGTATACAATCTTACTTATTACTGTTTCACACGTTGTATTGTTTCATTAACTAAACTAGTTTCAACTCTTCATTTTGCGAGTCGTCCTTAGTAGCGTAAGATGCTTGCGTTTCCAATGAGGTCGTTGTATCACTGGGTCACTGATCGTTCTCATTATCTGCCGTGTCATTGTTGCGCATGCGTATTATGGTCGTGCTTTTTTTTTTTTTAATGGAGGTTTAACGACCACCGTGAGCAACTCAATGGGCTATAAGCAGTCGCCCGTCCCTAATTTAGGGCCACTGGTTCCAGGGAAGGGAGAGAGCCAGTGTCGTAAGACAAACACAACATCCATGCCTCACCGGGATTCAAACCCGGACCCCTTCTGTGCGAATGATCAGAAGCCATCGCTTAGACCACTGCGCCACCGGGGGCGGTTGGTCGTGCTTTATTTTTTTTTATTTTTTTTTCATTGCGGTATACCCTGGTGGGGCTATTGCTTAGGGTGCGGGTTTGTTTGGACATCTTTTTTTATTTGCTTCTCACGTTCCACCAAGAATTTCCATGCATATGGGAGGTCGTAGGGGATGTTGTTGTTATCGCGGGATTTCTTGACTAGACTGTGAAATAACCCACTTTTAATGTGTTCTTAAATTATATTCATATGCGTTTTTACACTTTTTCTACAAGACAATGCAAGGTGGATTAAGAACGAATCGAGCTCCATTTGTTATTTAATAAAATGCTCCAATGCTTCTCAAATCTTCACGTATTTTCTGTGTTTATCCAAAACTGCAATTACCTTTAAAAATCCCCAAAAACACTATGGATCTACAAAAAAATAACAAAAAAAAACCCTATTCTAGCTCCAAACGGGCTGTAGTTTTCACAGTCTCCTCTCTCACCATACGAACAAAACTTCCCATGTTTGTGCTCGATTCAATGAGGCATCTTTTGAAGGAAATCTGATTCTGTATCTTCCGAGATTTTCTGCAGCTTCCTTTAGATGGGAGCCGGGAAACAACAAGTAAAGAATGGACGTATTCTTGGTTGTTGTTTTTAATAAACCTTTCATCCCAAAGAACTCGATTTCTTAAGAGAACTTTCTACACAAAACGAAATGTGTTTTTTTATGTGCATCTGATATTCCTGAACACAGCAGCTCCTTTCCTTTCAAAGTCTGGTGTACTCTCTGGTTTATCACACAAAGTGGAATTTCTGCACCGGTGGGATAGGAAAAACTTCATCCAAATATCACAAAATGAAAAAGCTAAATTCCCTGGAGTACAAATGTTTTCTCTCTTGCACGCTCCTAATTCTTTTTCGAACATGTAACACAAGCTGCTTTACATTAGAAATTGTGAATTTGTTTTTCTATTTTTGCATAAAAGGATTCAAAGACCATTACTCCACAGCTTCACAGTCGTCAATCATAAAAGTTACATGCTAAAAATATCAAGAAGAATAAAATGGCAGCTGTCTAAGCATGTAGAAAACTACCCAAAACGTACAATTAGAACTTTACTACTAAAAGGCATATTAGGTAAAAACAAGATCTTTCGCAACAGGCGCCCTGTGCGTCATCAGATTAAAAGAACTGGCGCTAAGAGAAAACACACACTTAATATATAGATAGTCCCGAAGACAACAGCGATCCCGGTGAGTGACATGATATCCGCGTCACAACTCGGTTACAGCGAGAAACAAAGCAAAGAAAGAAAACGCCAAATAGATTACAAATACGTATTCACCGAAGTGAAAAATAAGCACAGGGTCCGTTATCAACCCCCGCAGTAGGGTACTTCGCACGACATAAAAAATTAAATAAGCGAATCCACGGTGCATGTACATGTGCAGGTAAGTCATCGTTACAGCATACGTCCTTAAAAACGTCAATATACAAACTTTCGGCGAAGAGAGTCATATACCTACCTCTGGTCCTAAGTAATAAATAAGTCTCAGACCATGAGGGCAGATGAGTTCCAGACTTAACCAGGCGTGCAAGGGCAGTAGTAGTAGATCCAGTCTTTACAGTGTACTGATGTTCAGTCACTCTAACTCCTAAATTACGAAGAGTGGATCCTATGTACCATGAATTAGGAGCAGCAGCAACGTCGGTCTTCAAGGGCACACAGTACACGCCCCACTGTTCTTGGATGGGTTTGGGCTCACGATCCTTCCTAAGCATGCTCCGAAGGTTAGAGGCCACATCACCAAAATCTTTTTTGTGTTTTTTACACACTCTCCGTAATGCATTTGTAACCGGTGGAAAGAAAGACATTGATCCCACATAAGTAATCTGCTCGCGCTCAACACACAACGAAGACGAATTACTTCTCCTATGCCGAGCACACAACTTTTTCACAATACCAACACCATACCCATGTTCCATCACAATGGTTTTAATAAAAAGAAGTTCTTTATTCCGAGCAGCAATGCACGAGGAATGGGTATACGCTCTATTCACCAAAGCCCGAATAGCTGCAAGTTTATATCTAGCCGGGTGGAAAGAGGCGTGTGGAATGATATCAAAAGAACCAACGGCCTTCCGATACACTTCAAAAGTCAAAAAATCCTTATTAACATGTCTGGTGATTAGAAGGTCCAAGAAAGGGATCTTAAAATTTTCCTCCCATTCTATCGTCAGGTTAATAGTAGGATATTTAGACGACAAAAGGCTTCTAAAAGAAAGCAAAGCATCACCAGAATGTGGCCAAACGACAAAAATATCATCAATGTAACGCAAGTACAGTGCTGGAACCTTGTCTGCCCTGGCTAAAATATCGTCCTCCAAATCTTGCATGATCACCTCTGCCAAAACAGCAGAGAGAGGCGAGCCCATAGGAGTGCCACCTCCCTGACGATAAATGGTCCCATTGAAGCGAAAAAAGGATCTTTTTGCAATAATATTTAAAGCATCGGAAATTGCCTGAACTTGCATTAGGGGAATAGTTCCCAAGTCGGACAACTTAGAAATAATCAAATCGTGAGCTACGTTCAATGGAACACTCGGATATAACGATTCCACATCCAATGATGCCAAAATGAAAGAGGAGCCCAAGCCTCTGAATTCTCGAATACGGGCAATGGCCTGGAGGGAACTGGTGATGGAATAAGGTGAGGATTGGACAAAAGGCCGAAGGTAACGTGCCAACGCCCTCTCTAATGGTCTTAAAGGACTGTTACAACTAGAAACGAGCGGGCGAAGAGGCAAACCAGGCTTGTGAGTCTTAACGGTGCCAAATATATTGGGAATGGCAGGGCCAACAACACTCCTTAACATAGAATGAATCTCACTAGGCAACAAACCCTCTCTTTTAAGGGCTGAAATTTGTCTTATAGTGGCCGAAGTTGGGTCAGAAAGGACAATTGAGTGAGGAATAGTATTAATCACATTGTTCATCTTCTGAATATAATCCTCCCGATTTAAAATAACGATGTCGTGAGCCTTGTCTGCAACTGTGATAACAATGTTAGGGTTATTTCTCAATTCACACAACTGTTTCTTCTCTTCACTGTAATACACTGTCATCGCCGAGGGCACCTGAGGCCCAATTTGACTGCAAATCTTCGCAATTTTTTGCCTAGCAGAATCCTGGTCTTCCAAAGGCAAAGCATGAATAATGTTCTCGGTCTCTGTAATGACACGGAAAGCATTAACACCATCGGTGGGGTAGTTGAATTTCGACCCCCTATTTAATGCCCGGACCAGAACTGGATTCAACGAAACATCACTAAAATTGTGAAATTTTAATCTAGGTGCTGAAGACAAATTCTGGGGAGGGAGGCACCACCTCGTGTGGTACCATCAGTGGCTCGAGATACAAGTATTCTTAGCTTATGAATATGTCTACTTTGAATTATTTGCAGCTCAGTGTTCAACATAGAGTTGTGGACAATCATAAGTCTCTCAAACAGATAGGGGTGGGCCAAATGACCTAGAAAACGGTACGCCAAATATGTACGACGATGCAATGTATCCAAAAGGCAATATTTCAGACGAATTGCCTTCACTAACCGCTTAACTTCCGCATTTCTCAGTACCAAGTTGTCTTGATGCGAGGATGGAACACATCTCAATGCAAGGAAGTTAGGAATAATCCGAAGTTCTCTGCAATTCCTCAGAAAATTAAGGTGCATCTCCTCCACACGCAGTCTTCTTTGAGTATCGAAGAACAAGCCGATTGCGCGTCGCAGTCTAGACGGTTCACAGAAAAAATGGCAAAAAGCACGCACCATTATATCGTTCCACAGCTTCACAGTCGTCAATCATAAAAGTTACATGCTAAAAATATCAAGAAGAATAAAATGGCAGCTGTCTAAGCATGTAGAAAACTACCCAAAACGTACAATTAGAACTTTACTACTAAAAGGCATATTAGGTAAAAACAAGATCTTTCGCAACAGGCGCCCTGTGCGTCATCAGGTTAAAAGAACTGGCGCTAAGAGAAAACACACACTTAATATATAGATAGTCCCGAAGACAACAGCGATCCCGGTGAGTGACATGATATCCGCGTCACAACTCGGTTACAGCGAGAAACAAAGCAAAGAAAGAAAACGCCAAATAGATTACAAATACGTATTCACCGAAGTGAAAAATAAGCACAGGGTCCGTTATCAACCCCCGCAGTAGGGTACTTCGCACGACATAAAAAATTAAATAAGCGAATCCACGGTGCATGTACATGTGCAGGTAAGTCATCGTTACAGCATACGTCCTTAAAAACGTCAATATACAAACTTTCGGCGAAGAGAGTCATATACCTACCTCTGGTCCTAAGTAATAAATAAGTCTCAGACCATGAGGGCAGATGAGTTCCAGACTTAACCAGGCGTGCAAGGGCAGTAGTAGTAGATCCAGTCTTTACAGTGTACTGATGTTCAGTCACTCTAACTCCTAAATTACGAAGAGTGGATCCTATGTACCATGAATTAGGAGCAGCAGCAACGTCGGTCTTCAAGGGCACACAGTACACGCCCCACTGTTCTTGGATGGGTTTGGGCTCACGATCCTTCCTAAGCATGCTCCGAAGGTTAGAGGCCACATCACCAAAATCTTTTTTGTGTTTTTTACACACTCTCCGTAATGCATTTGTAACCGGTGGAAAGAAAGACATTGATCCCACATAAGTAATCTGCTCGCGCTCAACACACAACGAAGACGAATTACTTCTCCTATGCCGAGCACACAACTTTTTCACAATACCAACACCATACCCATGTTCCATCACAATGGTTTTAATAAAAAGAAGTTCTTTATTCCGAGCAGCAATGCACGAGGAATGGGTATACGCTCTATTCACCAAAGCCCGAATAGCTGCAAGTTTATATCTAGCCGGGTGGAAAGAGGCGTGTGGAATGATATCAAAAGAACCAACGGCCTTCCGATACACTTCAAAAGTCAAAAAATCCTTATTAACATGTCTGGTGATTAGAAGGTCCAAGAAAGGGATCTTAAAATTTTCCTCCCATTCTATCGTCAGGTTAATAGTAGGATATTTAGACGACAAAAGGCTTCTAAAAGAAAGCAAAGCATCACCAGAATGTGGCCAAACGACAAAAATATCATCAATGTAACGCAAGTACAGTGCTGGAACCTTGTCTGCCCTGGCTAAAATATCGTCCTCCAAATCTTGCATGATCACCTCTGCCAAAACAGCAGAGAGAGGCGAGCCCATAGGAGTGCCACCTCCCTGACGATAAATGGTCCCATTGAAGCGAAAAAAGGATCTTTTGCAATAATATTTAAAGCATCGGAAATTGCCTGAACTTGCATTAGGGGAATAGTTCCCAAGTCGGACAACTTAGAAATAATCAAATCGTGAGCTACGTTCAATGGAACACTCGGATATAACGATTCCACATCCAATGATGCCAAAATGAAAGAGGAGCCCAAGCCTCTGAATTCTCGAATACGGGCAATGGCCTGGAGGGAACTGGTGATGGAATAAGGTGAGGATTGGACAAAAGGCCGAAGGTAACTTCCTTGCATTGAGATGTGTTCCATCCTCGCATCAAGACAACTTGGTACTGAGAAATGCGGAAGTTAAGCGGTTAGTGAAGGCAATTCGTCTGAAATATTGCCTTTTGGATACATTGCATCGTCGTACATATTTGGCGTACCGTTTTCTAGGTCATTTGGCCCACCCCTATCTGTTTGAGAGACTTATGATTGTCCACAACTCTATGTTGAACACTGAGCTGCAAATAATTCAAAGTAGACATATTCATAAGCTAAGAATACTTGTATCTCGAGCCACTGATGGTACCACACGAGGTGGTGCCTCCCTCCCCCAGAATTTGTCTTCAGCACCTAGATTAAAATTTCACAATTTTAGTGATGTTTCGTTGAATCCAGTTCTGGTCCGGGCATTAAATAGGGGTCGAAATTCAACTACCCCACCGATGGTGTTAATGCTTTCCGTGTTATTACAGAGACCGAGAACATTATTCATGCTTTGCCTTTGGAAGACCAGGATTCTGCTAGGCAAAAAATTGCGAAGATTTGCAGTCAAATTGGGCCTCAGGTGCCCTCGGCGATGACAGTGTATTACAGTGAAGAGAAGAAACAGTTGTGTGAATTGAGAAATAACCCTAACATTGTTATCACAGTTGCAGACAAGGCTCACGACATCGTTATTTTAAATCGGGAGGATTATATTCAGAAGATGAACAATGTGATTAATACTATTCCTCACTCAATTGTCCTTTCTGACCCAACTTCGGCCACTATAAGACAAATTTCAGCCCTTAAAAGAGAGGGTTTGTTGCCTAGTGAGATTCATTCTATGTTAAGGAGTGTTGTTGGCCCTGCCATTCCCAATATATTTGGCACCGTTAAGACTCACAAGCCTGGTTTGCCTCTTCGCCCGCTCGTTTCTAGTTGTAACAGTCCTTTAAGACCATTAGAGAGGGCGTTGGCACGTTACCTTCGGCCTTTTGTCCAATCCTCACCTTATTCCATCACCAGTTCCCTCCAGGCCATTGCCCGTATTCGAGAATTCAGAGGCTTGGGCTCCTCTTTCATTTTGGCATCATTGGATGTGGAATCGTTATATCCGAGTGTTCCATTGAACGTAGCTCACGATTTGATTATTTCTAAGTTGTCCGACTTGGGAACTATTCCCCTAATGCAAGTTCAGGCAATTTCCGATGCTTTAAATATTATTGCAAAAAGATCCTTTTTTCGCTTCAATGGGACCATTTATCGTCAGGGAGGTGGCACTCCTATGGGCTCGCCTCTCTCTGCTGTTTTGGCAGAGGTGATCATGCAAGATTTGGAGGACGATATTTTAGCCAGGGCAGACAAGGTTCCAGCACTGTACTTGCGTTACATTGATGATATTTTTGTCGTTTGGCCACATTCTGGTGATGCTTTGCTTTCTTTTAGAAGCCTTTTGTCGTCTAAATATCCTACTATTAACCTGACGATAGAATGGGAGGAAAATTTTAAGATCCCTTTCTTGGACCTTCTAATCACCAGACATGTTAATAAGGATTTTTTGACTTTTGAAGTGTATCGGAAGGCCGTTGGTTCTTTTGATATCATTCCACACGCCTCTTTCCACCCGGCTAGATATAAACTTGCAGCTATTCGGGCTTTGGTGAATAGAGCGTATACCCATTCCTCGTGCATTGCTGCTCGGAATAAAGAACTTCTTTTTATTAAAACCATTGTGATGGAACATGGGTATGGTGTTGGTATTGTGAAAAAGTTGTGTGCTCGGCATAGGAGAAGTAATTCGTCTTCGTTGTGTGTTGAGCGCGAGCAGATTACTTATGTGGGATCAATGTCTTTCTTTCCACCGGTTACAAATGCATTACGGAGAGTGTGTAAAAAACACAAAAAGATTTTGGTGATGTGGCCTCTAACCTTCGGAGCATGCTTAGGAAGGATCGTGAGCCCAAACCCATCCAAGAACAGTGGGGCGTGTACTGTGTGCCCTTGAAGACCGACGTTGCTGCTGCTCCTAATTCATGGTACATAGGATCCACTCTTCGTAATTTAGGAGTTAGAGTGACTGAACATCAGTACACTGTAAAGACTGGATCTACTACTACTGCCCTTGCACGCCTGGTTAAGTCTGGAACTCATCTGCCCTCATGGTCTGAGACTTATTTATTACTTAGGACCAGAGGTAGGTATATGACTCTCTTCGCCGAAAGTTTGTATATTGACGTTTTTAAGGACGTATGCTGTAACGATGACTTACCTGCACATGTACATGCACCGTGGATTCGCTTATTTAATTTTTTATGTCGTGCGAAGTACCCTACTGCGGGGGTTGATAACGGACCCTGTGCTTATTTTTCACTTCGGTGAATACGTATTTGTAATCTATTTGGCGTTTTCTTTCTTTGCTTTGTTTCTCGCTGTAACCGAGTTGTGACGCGGATATCATGTCACTCACCGGGATCGCTGTTGTCTTCGGGACTATCTATATATTAAGTGTGTGTTTTCTCTTAGCGCCAGTTCTTTTAATCTGATGACGCACAGGGCGCCTGTTGCGAAAGATCTTGTTTTTACCTAATATGCCTTTTAGTAGTAAAGTTCTAATTGTACGTTTTGGGTAGTTTTCTACATGCTTAGACAGCTGCCATTTTATTCTTCTTGACCATTACTCCTTATTCATTTCCACGTAAGCATGCATTTTATTTCAGAGTAGACTTGATAGGGTCTATTTTCTTCTTGTTTTTTTGTTTCGCTATCCTTTGTAATTTTTCTCCTACACACACTGGCCAAAAAATTACAAATATATGATTAGTATCTAGTAGGGCCACGCTTGTTACGAATGACAGCAAGTACGCTACGCGACATGGATTTTATGAGGTGTTTGAGTTTGGGACAAAGTATGTTACGCGACATGTATTCTATTAGGTCTTTGAGTTTTGGAAAAACGTATCCTACGCGACATGGATTCTATGACGTTTTTAAGTTTCGGACTATACTACGCGAATTGGATTCTATGAGTTGTTTGAGTTTCGACAAAAGTATGCTACGCGACATGGATTCTATGAGTTGTTTCAGGTTTGGACAAAGTATGCAACGCGACATGGATTTTACGTGGTATTTGACTTTTGGGAAAAGTATGCTGCGACATGGATTCTATGAGGTGTTTGAAAAGTATGCTGCGACATGGATTCTATGAGGTGTTTGATTTTTGTACAAAAATATGATACGCGACATGGATTGTATGAGGTGTTTGAGTTTTGGGCAAAGTATACTACGCCACATGGATTCTCTATGTGTTTGAGTTTTAGTCAAAAGTATGCTACGCCACATGGATTTTATGAGGTGTTGGGCTTTGGGACAAAGTATACTACGCGACATGGATTTTACGAGGTATTTGACTTTTGGGAAAAGTATGCTGCGACATGGATTCTATGAGGTGTTTGACTTTTGGGAAAAGTATGCTGCGACATGGATTCTATGAGGTGTTTGACTTTTGGGAAAAGTATGCTTCGACATGGATTCTATGAGGTGTTTGACTTTTGGGGAAAGTATGCTGCGACATGGATTCTATGAGGTGTTTGACTTTTGGGAAAAGTATGCTTCGACATGGATTCTATGAGGTGTTTGACTTTTGGGAAAAGTATGCTGCGACATGGATTCTATGAGGTGTTTGACTTTTGGGAAAAGTATGCTGCGACATGGATTCTATGAGGTGTTTGACTTTTGGGAAAAGTATGCTTCGACATGGATTCTATGAGGTGTTTGACTTTTGGGAAAAGTATGCTGCGACATGGATTCTATGAGGTGTTTGACTTTTGGGAAAAGTATGCTGCGACATGGATTGTATGAGGTGTTTGATTTTTGTACAAAAATATGATACGCGACATGGATTGTATGAGGTGTTTGAGTTTTGGGCAAAGTATACTACGCCACATAGATTCCCTATGTGTTTGAGTTTTAGTCAAAAGTATGCTACGCCACATGGATTTTATGAGGTGTTGGGCTTTGGGACAAAGTATACTACGCGACATGGATTCTATGTGTTTGAGTTTTGATCAAAAGTATGCTACGCGACATGGATTTTATGAGGTGTTAGAGTTTGATAAAAGTATGCTACACGACATGGATTGTATGAGGTGTTTAATTTTCGGTCAAAAGTATGCTACGCGACATGGATTCTATGAGGTGTTTGATTTTTGTACAAAAATATGATACGCGACATGGATTGTATGAGGTGTTTGAGTTTTGGGCAAAGTATACTACGCCACATGGATTCCCTATGTGTTTGAGTTTTAGTCAAAAATATGCTACGCCACATGGATTTTATGAGGTGTTGGGCTTTGGGACAAAGTATACTACGCGACATGGATTCTATGTGTTTGAGTTTTGATCAAAAGTATGCTACGCGACATGGATTTTATGAGGTGTTAGAGTTTGATAAAAGTATGCTACGCGACATGGATTTTATGAGGTGTTAGAGTTTGATAAAAGTATGCTACGCGACATGGATTTTATGAGGTGTTTAATTTTCGGTCAAAAGTATGCTACGCGACATGGATTCTATGAGGTGTTTGAGTTTTAGACAAAGTATACACGCGACATGGATTCTATGTGTTTGAGTTTCCGGCAAAAGTATGCTGCGCGACATGGATTCTTGTTTGAGTTTTGGACAAGAGATGGCCGTTCCTGCAGCAAAGCATCACACAGCCCTGTCAGTGGCGATGGAAATGGATATTGCCACCGAACAACTCTCTTTCCAGTATCACCGATACATTTCCAATAAGACTGAGATTTGGGGACTGTGGAGACCAGGAAAGATTATAGAAATCCCCGTAGTCAACATCAAATATTTTCGCATGATTCGGGCACAAAGTGCTGTTGCGTTGCCTTCCATCAAATTGCCGTGACATAAGATGCCGGGTTACATTTCGTCTGCAACACTGCAAAACATTTTCTAAAATTCAGGAGCTACTTTCTGTGATTCTTTTTCGCGAATTAACGAAGCAAATTCCTGATTCAATTTTCTCCGTAAAATGATGGAAAAAAAGTTGAATTTCACGGCATTTTTAAGAATGTTGATTTCTTCGTGCCCCTAGCGGAAAGTCTATGAATTACTTGAAAAATTTGAAACTATATGAACCACATGTCACACTAGAAACGCTATCCAACAAAGAAGGAATTTTTCAAATCGGACTCCTAGAAGTAGAGATATTGACAAAAATAAGATGTACATGTACGCCCCCTGGCGGAGAAACTGTGGAATATTTTAAGAAGAAAATATTCCAAAAATGTTTATCGATGTGAGTGGCACGAAAGAATTTTTTTATATTTTAAGAAGAAAATATTCTAAAAATGTTTATGGATGTGGTGGTCCACGAAAGAATTTTTTCAATCGATATTTTAGAAGCTCCGATTTTATGTCAAATACATCAGAAGCAAAAATTAACACTTACGCCCCCTGGTGGCCAAAGTATTCTTTATCAAAAATTTGAAATTATATGCAAAAGATTTTCCATCAGGAGATGTGTCCGCTGAAGAAAAAAATTTCAAATCGGAGTTTTAGAAGAAGAGTTATCGGGGAAAATGTAATTTACTTTTACGGCTCCTAGCGGAAAATCTATGCGTAATTTGAAAAAGTAACTATATCTGAAATACTCTTCGACATAAATGGTATCGAAAGATAATTTTTTTTTCAATCGGATGTTTAGAAGCAAATATGTGGAATAAAACGTATTTTTGAATTCCACATCATCTGCATTTACGCCCTCTACCGGCAAAATTGTACATCGTAAAAAAAACGAAAAAAAGGATCAATTTTTGCATATTTCAAGCTTCCCAATGCAAAAAGATTTTTTTTTCAAATCGGACTAATAGTTGCAGAGATATCGTGGGTACAGACGGACTGACGGACGGACAAACCAATAACAGAAGCACGATCTTTTTTTACAAAAGACGTGCTAAAAATTAAGATGAAAGTGAAATGTGTAGAAAGAAAATATTAGTCCTGCACATCCAGAAGATTGTTACTTTATTTGAATGGGATATATTGTCAGGGAAATGAGAACGTCTGCATACACCTAATTTAAACCATCCAATTGTTTGCCCTGGATTAGACGGAATACTTCCGGATTCCGATAGCCACGAATCCCCGTATGCCCTTTTTGTACTAACTCATTTCCGAATATCAGTATCATTTTAAGAATTTTAATGACAATTCGTTACTGCTGCATCAGCAGAGCGAAGTTTCTCTTCATTGAAGTTAAAAAACGACTATTTCAGAACTACAATGACTCACGAAAGGTTATCCAATATGGCATTACTATCAATAGAACGTACATTACGTGAACAGAATGTACATCTGCAGTCCGTCACATATACGTAATGCGATCGGAAAGTTCCGAGACTAGGTACGTAGAGCGCAGACCAGGGACGGTGCCACCGGGGAGCTGCGGTGGGCGCGAGCCCGTTCCAAAATTTCGGTGACCCCCCACACACACACAGAATTTTTTGAATAAATGAAGAAAATGTAGTACACTTTACTATCGGAGCTGCATGTTCTTCTGTAGTAATGGGAGAAGGGTAGCATTATGCAATTATGTTCCTCCAACCACGATGCATAACTCAGATGGGAAACCTTACTTGCATGTTGGGCTTCCGCTTTGGCGCACAGATGTCGAAGACCGGCCGGAAGTTCAAAGAACACGGACAATCTGATGCTGCGGCTCATGCCAGTGGATTGAAAAGTTGAATAAGCAGCACTCTGCCAATCCCATCACCGCCCTGGCGCCCTCGCAGTCTATGACAATTAGTGGGCATTATCACGATCGTCGAAAACAGCAGATAGTGATCGGTGTCAGTCACCACCAGACAGTGAGCAAAATTTTTCTTGGCTAGTTAGTAGTTACACTTGTTTTTTTTCTCGTTCTGGTGGAAAATCTAACTTTTCCTGTTTGATTTTTTTTTGCACGTATTGTGCGTGATACATAAGTGAGACATTTCTTCTCAAACCAAAGTTTGAAATAACATGTCCGCAAAACGATCAATCCATGAATTTTTCGAACAAGTGTTAATAAGAAGAAAAGTAAATTATGCGATAGTGCCTACAAAGCGGATAATGGTTATCAAACGGCTTCAACTTCATCAAAAGTGTGTGGTGAATCAATAGGGATCAACAAGGATTCTTTAAGTGCTTGTAGTAATTCAATGGAATTTTTTTATGAACGCAATGCTTGTGAAAAAAAAAACACCGGAAGGCACACATGAGCGCAAGACAAAGAATGTTGAACTCGGAGAGCTTGATATAGCAACTTCACTGTTGGATGAACCCAAACAGCCTATATTAAAAAAGTTCCCACAAAAAAAATACGGTAAAGAACAAAGACGCTTCTAGACATATTAGTATAACATGTTCTCATGGCTTGCATATAGTATAAAGAGAGATTCCGCGTTTTGTTTTACGTGTAGAATCTTTTCATCGGACTACGAAAAACATGAGGTCACCTTCGCTCAGCGAGGTTTAAACAATTGGAAAAAAGCACCTGAAAAGGTTCTGGTTTTAAAAAACACCAAAACAGCTTGACTCACAAAACTTACTTGGTGTTGGTAAATCTTATAAGAAAATGAAAACAAGAAAGGCAGTTTCATCAATTGCCACACTTCAAAGTGCTGCACGTGCAGCGGAAGTCAAGAAAACGCTTTGTTTAGGGCAAAGCGACGACGGTTTTTTTAAAAAATTCTTGACTTTAATAATATGTATATCTATCTATATATATATGTGTGTGTGTGTGTGTGTGTGTGTGTGTGTGTGTGTGTGTGTGAAAACAACCAAAGCCCGACTTGTCGTCCCAATTGGATGTATCCAATGGACATGGAGACATCCAATTGGGACGACAAGTGAAATTGATTTTATTATGTGTAACAAAAAATTCGTCATCCAAGACTGCAGTGTGCTGAACAAGTTCAACACAGGTAGTGACCATAGATTGGTGAGATGTAAGATGCACCTCAACACTAAACTCGAACTTGGCAAGCTCATAAGACAAACAAAATGTATTCACATAACCAACCTTAAAAAACACCATAATACCTTCAAATTGGAACTGAAGAACAGATTCTCTGCTTTAGAAGGCCTAACATCGGAAGAAGTGGATATTTCTGAAGTTAACAGAAAAGTAACCAAAACTCTTATGGAAACAGCAACAAAATTAGCTGGGTCTAAGAACAAGTTGCATGTGAACAAATTATCAGGAAAAACCAAAATGTTGATGCAAAAAAGAAGACAGATGAGGACAACTAAAGAAGATGTGACTTCCAAAGTGGAATATATAGAGCTATGCAAAACAGTAAGAAAAAGTATCACTGAAGACGTAAGGAAATTCAACTGTGAGCTAGTGAGGAAAGCAATTGAAAACAACCAAAGCCTAAAGATAGCAAAGGGACGTCTCAGTAAGGGAAGAAAACAGATTATGGCACTGCGAAAAGAAGATGGTTCTGTAACAAGAAATAGAGGCGAAATTTTGACAAGAGTGAAAGATTTCTACTCCAAATTATGTGAAAGGGATGATACATGTACTCCAGACATCACGAAAGGTACCAGTACCAGAGTTCTTCCAGTCCTCCCAGCAGAAGTTGCACATGCAATCAAGAACAAGAAGCGGGGAAAAGCTCCAGGAGAATATGGAATTACTGTAGACATCATACAAGAAGCAAGTGGAGAAATCGAAACAGTACTCGCCCAAATTTTCACTCGATGCCTTAATGAAGGGAAGATTCCTGAGGATTGGAACAACGCTACAATGATCCTGCTACATAAAAAAGGTGACATTGAGGATCTCAGGAACTACAGACCTATCCGCCTCCTATCAGTGGTTTATAAAATCTTCACCAAAGTTCTTTCACACCGCTTGAAGGTAACACTGGACATGGCTCAACCAAGAGAACAAGCTGGATTCAGGAGTGGCTACAGCACAATAGATCATATCCACGTACTGAGAGAACTAATTGAAAGAGCGAGGGAATAAGAACTTCCATTGTGCATGGCTTTTATCGATTATGAAAAAGTCTTTGATTGGGTGAAACCATCAGCAGTTACAATGGCTCTGAAATCCTGCGGTATTGAAGATGCATACATCAATATTATTAATAACATCTATGAAAATGCAAGTGCAAAGATTCGGCTGTTTGAAAATACAACACACATAAAAATTGGAAAGGGAGTGAGACAAGGTGACACCATATCTCCGAAGCTCTTTAATGCCACATTGGAAAATGTCTTTCATTCACTGAACTGGGAAAACAAAGGGATAAAGATTAATGGAGATTATATAACCCACCTTCGTTTTGCTGATGACGTAGTCATTTTTGCAACTACCCCACCAGAGCTGCAGAGTATGATCCAGGAATTTGCTGACAAGAGTAAAGAAGTGGGATTAAAAATGAACTTTCAGAAGACAAAAGTGATGTTCAATGCTTTTACAAGAAATGAAGATTTATCGATTGATGGAGAAAAACTGGAGATAACAGACACGTACGTTTATCTTGGACAGCAGATATCAAGTGAGGGTCACATTGATGAAGAAATTAATCGGCGTACAAAACTTGCCTGGAGAGCTTTTGGAAGAAACAGCATAATTTTCAAGAGCAATATGCCATTATGTCTTAAAAGAAAAGTGTTTGATCAATGCATCCTTCCAGTGCTTACGTATGGTGCAGAGACGTGGACCTTAACTAAAAGAGACATACAAAGGCTACAGACAACTCACAGCAGTATGGAGAGGTGCATGCTTGGTATAACCAGGAGAGATAAAAGGAGGAACTCGTGGATCCGAAAAATGACGAGAGTGGAAGACATCATGATCAGAGTTAAATCCCTGAAATGGCAATGGGCTGGACATACTGTCAGGAGGACAGACCATCGATGGACAGCCGAAATTTTAGATTGAATTCCAAGGGACAGGAAAAGACCCAGAAGAAGACCACGTGGGAGATGGGTGGATGAAATTCGAAAATATGCGGGAGTGACATGGAGGAGGCTGGCACAAGACAGACCGTTGTATAGGAAACTTGGGGAGACCTTCGTCCAGCAGTGGATTGATAATGGTTGACAATGATGATGATGATATGTGTGAAGCTTAATTCGCCCCCACCCCAGATTTTGGAGCGCCCACTCTAGAGCCCCCCCCCCCCCCACACACACACACACATATACACACCACACCACCCCGTTGAAAATTTTCTGGCGCAGACAGATGGAAGTACGCGGACGCGCGAGCAGCGGTCGAGGGCAGTGACCTTCATGAGTCATTGTGCGGAATGGTGTCGTTCTGTGAACATCGGGAGCTGTGCTACACGATATTTGGTGACCACGTGCAGAACAGAGCTGCGATTTCGGTATGGACTGCAAACTAGAGCAGCGAGCGACCATCACATTCTGCGTCAAACTCGGCAAATCTGGAACGGATATGCACGAAATGTTGAGGCAGGCTTATGGCAATGAATCAATGAGTCATGCGTGCTTTTTGAGTGGCACTCGCTCTTCAAGAACGGCAGAGCGACGCTGGAAGACGACAAGAGGTCAGAGCGACCGTCCAGGAGAAAAAACCCCGAAAATGTGGACATTCGTGGGGTTGTGCACCGTAAATTCGTTCCTTAAGGACCGAAACCGTCACCGCCCTTTTTTATTGCGATGTTCTGCGGCGTCTTAGGAAGGACATTCGCCGCAAACGACCTGAAATGTGGCGCAGGGGCGACTTCCTGCTCCATCACGACAATGCAACAGCTCACAGAGTGTTAGCAACACGCCGGTTTTGCAGTCGCAACAACATGACTACCCTTTCTCACCCGCCTTACTCGCCGGATTTGGCCCCTAGCGACTTCTTTCTGTCCCCGAAGATGAAGCTGAAACTCAAGGGTCGCCATTTTGAAACCATGGACGAGATCCAGTGCTAATCGCAGACGGTGTTTGACACGATTCGCGAACTGGACTTCCAGGGAGCGTTCCAACAGTGGCAAAAACGCTGGCAGAGGTGTATGGCAGCCGAAGGAGTCTACTTTTGGGAAGATCATAGCCAGATTTAAGTAACGTAAGCACTTTGTTGTATATCAGCCTAGTCTCGGAAACTTTTGATCGGACCTCGTATCCCCCTCCCTTGAGAAATACGTGGGCACGAAATTGTAGTTTCGGATCCGCCGAAAACCATGCTTCAAGTAATTCCAGACGATGTGCGGAAGAAGCATCACACATTTGTCGAAGCGGAGAAGGAATTCTCATTAATTCTAGATATGTGGAAGGAACATCACACATTTTTGAAAGAGCCTAACGGCCAATAGTACTATTTTTACGTTCGGGCGCCAATGTGAAAACAGAAATTTTCCTGTGACAAAGATCGAATCAGCGTTTTTCTGCTCCGGAGCCGAATTATTTCCCAATTAAGCTACACCGACGGAATTAATAGCTGCAACACTGCCGTCTTGACACGTACTTCACTTCTGTAGTGCGTCACAGGGGTTTAAATAGTACGTAATTTTATATCTTTCATTTCGGGACCTTAAATAAGTTCCGTTTCGGGCAGGTTTCCTTTTTAACCCTTTAACTACCAAAACGAACAAAATGCCCGTACATAGAAACGACCATAGCTGCCCGAAACGCTTGTCTAAAATTAGTCAGATTTTCTACCCTTACCCGTTCTTCAAATTTTCACGACGTATGACGGATCAGCTGGAGTCTCCCTCAGTCACTATTGTTGTAACTAAACAAAGAAGTGAACCGAAAGGCAGTTTCGGGCGTTATCTATTTAGATTGATACGAGATTTTTGGGTCATAGTCGTTATAGGGTTAAGCAGGTTTTACTGTATATATACGGTAAGGTACCAAAAAAAAAAACTGGATTACATGCGACCACACTCATGCGGCTAACGGTAGCGTCAGCAAACGACGTATTATAAAGGTAGATATCTCCGCAAGCTCAAGTAGTAGCATTCGCAGTTCAGACAGCTTATCAGGATAAGGTACTTCAAACGTGGTATGATAGTCGGCGCCCAGATGGTGATTCACTCCATCTCGGGAATTACCACGAAATTTGGATTTACACGGTCAACAATTTTAAGGGTGTACTTGGACTGCCCAAACTCCGAAAAATCCAGAGTGCGAGATCGGTGTGACCATAGAAAAGTCTGAAAGATTGTGGACAGCGGCGTCTGGCACGTATCGTAACATCCTCCCGGCGTGTAACATTGACGCAAAATACAGGGCAATTCAATGCTAGGGTCTCCTGTGTTCTATGAGGTTCCGGAGCTGAAAGCCCACTCGGGGGATATTGCTGACCCGACAACACAAGGCTGTGAGCCTCGCCTGAGTTCGACGATAAGGTCATTGGACGCAAGATAACTGAAAACGTGTAGCGTGGCCCGACGAATCGCGGTTCCAACTGATTCATGTAGATGGCCGACTCCGGGTGTGTTGACAACCCCACGAGGCAATGGATCTCGCATGCCTACAAGGGACACTGCAGGCCGGCGGTGGCTCTGTTATGGTGTGGGGTGTTTTCAGCTGGACCCCTCATACGTCTGCTGACTGATGGAGGCTACGTAACTATCCTTGGGGATCATTTGCACCCGTTCATGTCATGCAACCACTCCGACCTCTTTCAACACGACAATGCGCCACCGCACACTTTCACAGTCGCCCGATTATGGCTGGAAGAGCATTCCACGGAGTTTGGCAACCTGAATTAGCCCCTTCGTTAGCAGGATCGAAAACATTTAAGATACTGGTTTTTTTGTTTTGTTTTTTATTGGAGGTTTAACGACCACCGTGAGCAACTCAATGGGCTATAAGTAGTCGCCCGTCCCGAATTTAGGGCTACTGGTTCCAGGAAAGGGAGACAGCCAGTGCCGGAAGACAAACACAACATCCATGCCTCACCGCGATTTGAACCCGGACCCCTTTCGGACGAATGATCAGAGGCCATCGCTTAGACCACTGCGCCACCGGGGCGGCCAGATGCTGTTCAAAGTGTCATTAAGGTGGTTCCACCTAAAATCTCTGCCTGATGTCTCCAATGGTAAAACTTCTGTTCTTGTTTTCTTCGCATTTAGTGTATTCCCAAGGATGAAAATTTGCACATCGATAAAACTAAGTTATATCATGGGATACTTAATACTCGCTAAAACATAACCATAATTATATTAAAAATCAAACATTTTTTTATTAATGTTCAGACCTGTTAATAGATGGCGCGACCTGTACATTGATGACGTCAGTACACAAACAAATGTTGAATTGCTTAACTATTGTTATGATTTAGCAAGTATTAAGTATCCTATGCTACACTGCTGGACAATTGCTAAGGACGGATCATAAACGGCTATACAGCGCATAAAAAAGTAAGTGTGGTTGGATGCCAAGTGAAATAAAATAATGTCAGAATGCCAGGACATTACAAGAAAGACAATTTATTGTGCTCTGAAATCCAGAAGGCTTTGGAACGTGTTCAAGGGACAAACAGGCCATTTTGTGCAGAATATGTAAACGTGAAAAAAATGCAATTACCGTCCACAGGCGTTCCGGCGTAAGATGTCAATACGGGATATGGCCACCATGGAGGGCGATGCAAGACTCCACACGTCGTGTCATGCTTTGCACAACATTCTTAAGCAGCTGTTAAATTGAAAACAAATGCCGTCTCCTGCACGATACACTTTAATGATAAAAAACTATGTACAATTAAAATAAATGTGTTTAAGAACTTTCAACACCACAACGGCGTCATCATCAGAAACAGTGCAGCAGTGAGCACAGAAGTGAGTAGCCTATATACTTTGCAAGACACATAGCAGTTAATGCGCATGTGCAATAATCGGCAAAGTCCAAGTTAAGTTCAGTGGGTACAAGCATAGTTGGTGGGCGTAACCTGGCCCAAAAGTGTTCTCCAAGGAAGGGGGATAAAAACAAGGGGTTCATCGTTACAGCATCTTTCACCATTGACGAATATGTGAAAACTTTCACAAAAAAGTGTTGATCGACGGTTCCTCGTAAATAGTGAAAGATGCTGTAACGATGAACCCACTGTTTTTATCCCCCTTCCTTGGAGAACACTTTTGGGCCAGGTTACGCCCACCAACTATGCTTGTACCCACTGAACTTAACTTGGACTTTGCCGATTATTGCACATGCGCATTAACTGCTATGTGTCTTGCAAAGTATATAGGCTACTCACTTCTGTGCTCACTGCTGCACTGTTTCTGATGATGACGCCGTTGTGGCGTTGAAAGTTCTTCAACACATTTATTTTAATTGTACATAGTTTTTTATCATTAAAGTGTATCGTGAAGGAGACGGCATTTGTTTTCAGTTCAAGAGCTTTTGGTGCACGAGTTAATTTCTTCATATCTTACCTGCCGCTACTGGTAAATATTTCGTTGTTAACATCATTGCAGCTATGGACCAGCTTGTGAGAGCCTTCTACAAGGTAAAATATCGTCTGGCTTCTGAAACATCCCATCTTAATTTTTTATTGTGTTGTCGTGACTTGCAAGTTATACCAAAGTTTCTGACCATTCGACTTTGTCCAATTTCGGGTCGCGACGCTCGCATTTTGCGTATTGCAGAAACCAAGAGATTATCCAGTGTCATTCGACAAAAACGTGGTCTGTTAGATTTTTTGCACCGCGACTCGTACTGTAAATATTTGGAACTCGCTGGTAACCTTCATCCTGTTATTTTAGACCGCACTTTGACATTTTGTGTTGCTGCCACCTTATCTAGACAACAGCAGCTGCAAACAACTCATATTGGTAAATTTCGACCACTTGTTGCTTAAACAACTGACGGAAAACCATCAAAGTTTTCCCCAATGTTCAATCGAGATCAGGTATGTCAACCTTTCATTAATCTTAGTGATAAATCACTAAGTGGTATTCAGAAACAAGCATTGACGAGGGGTATGAAGTTTGCTTATCAAGATACGAGGCCTAACGTATGGCACGTTTTCCCGCAATTCGAGGATGTCATTAGTGCCTTACCAGTCGAAATACAGGACTCAACTAGACATCGTGTTGCACGTGTATTGTCATCCAATAATTCTAAGCTGAAACACTCAACTGTATCTAGGACCATGAATGACGAACTCAGAAGTCTTCGTACTCTTCGCAAAGACCAGAGTCTAGCTATTATACGAGCAGATAAAACTCATCAGGTTGTCATCATGAATCGGAATGAATATGTTGACAAGGTACAGAAGGCTATCTCCGATCTTAGTACCGAAGTTTGTCGCCGGAATCCTACCAATGCTACCGTTGCAGCTTTATCAAAATTAAAGTCTCTTCCAGCTTTGCCCATGTCTTTGTTCAACAGTTTGAACCCTCCCCTGGTTACAGGGTTCCTTCTTTATTTGGCCAGTTAAAACTCCATAAATCAGGAACCCCTATCAGACCTTTGGTTTTTATCTTTGTTTGCACCCACCCGCAATCTTGAGGGAGCTTTAGCCAAATTTCTGGCACCCCTCATTAGATCTTCTTCTTACTCCGTTTCCAGTTCCACCGAAGCACTTGCTAGCATTCGTTCTTTTATGTCCACCAACATTTCCACTTACTGTTTAGCTTCACTCGATGTAGTGGCTCTTTTTCCGAACACCCCCGTTTCTTATGTTCACGATCTTATTGAAGCCAAACTCGTTGGTTTGTGCATTTATTCTTCCGTTGTAATTTCTTCTATAATGTGTACTCTTCGATTTATTTCGAAGAGATCTTATTTTCGTTTTAATGGTTCTATCTATCGACAGTTGGAAGGTGTCCCTATGGGGTCCCCCTGTCTCCATTGCTTGCTGAGGTTTTGTTGCAGGACTTAGAGGATACCCTCATTCCTGTTTCCCCCATAAAACCACTTCTTTACATCAGGTACGTCGACGACGTATTGGTTGTTTGGCCTTCAGGTTTCGATGATCTTCTTTCCTTTGCCACTTTACTTTCTTCACGACACCATTCTATCAAGTTCGAGGTAGAGTTCGAGAATTTAGGCATATTGCCCTTTCTCGACTTTTGCCTTTTTCGCAATTTTTCCGATAACTCCTTATTATTTCCTGTTTACCGAAAACCAACTTTTTCTGCCACGTTCATACCTTTTACTTCTTCTCATCCAATGTCGCAAAAATTATCTGCTTTTCATTTTCTTATTAATCGTGCATTTATGCACTCGTCCACACAGGATCTCCGGGACCAAGAGTTAGCTAGGATTAAACAGTTTGCCTTGACTTTCGGTTACCCTCATCACACGATTGATTGCTTGATTGTTAAGAAATCAAGTGGTCGGCCGCAGACAGCTTTGCTTGCAGATAAATTTGACTACCAATTTGTGAGATCCATTCCATATATACCACCTGTATGTAACATTTTAAAGAACATATGTCATAAGTACAAACTCAAGTTTGGTGCAAGGTCTCGTACTTTATTTACCACTGTTAAAAAGGACAGAGACTGTGTTGAATGTGTGAACCGTCACGGCGTATATTTGGTTCCACTTAAATCTGCTAACCCTGCAGAGCATGATTTATGTTATATTGGCTCTATCACTCGTAATTTGGGGCGCCGCATTTACGAACATCAGTATAAACTCAGGACGCATTCTGGTGCTACATCTTTGTCGAGACTCTGTTTAAACGGTTCTTACTTACCATGTTGGAATGACACCATTATTCTGGATTCTCCCAGGAACCGTCGATCAACACTTTTTTGTGAAAGTATTCACATATTCGTCAATGGTGAAAGATACTGTAACGATGAACCCCCTGTTTTTATCCCCCTTCCTTGGAGAACACTTTTGGGCCAGGTTACGCCCACCAACTATGCTTGTACCCACTGAACTTAACTTGGACTTTGCCGATTATTGCACATGCGCATTAACTGCTATGTGTCTTGCAAAGTATATAGGCTACTCACTTCTGTGCTCACTGCTGCACTGTTTCTGATGATGACGCCGTTGTGGTGTTGAAAGTTCTTAAACACATTTATTTTAATTGTACATAGTTTTTATCATTAAAGTGTATCGTGCAGGAGACGGCATTTGTTTTCAATTCAAGAGCTTTTGGTGCACGAGTTAATTTCTTCATATTAAGCAGCTGTTGGGGTAATTTATCCCATTCCTCTGTCAGTGCACAGATGAGAGTGTCCTTGTTTATTAGAGAGCATTGGCGACCAGCAAGACTCCTCCCCAAAGCATCCCACACATTTTCAGTGGGATTCAGATCTGGAGAACGTGCTGGCCGTACGAGGCGTTGAATATCCTCGCTCTCAAGACACTCCTGGACAGCGACTGTTCGATGACATGTTGCGTTGTCGTCCATGAAAATGAATCTATCACCGACAGCACCACGGAACATGCGAACATGAGGTAGCAGAACATCATTAATGTATCGTTGGCCAGTCATAGTCCCAGCTGGAAGCACATAGAGGGACGTACGGCCATTGATCATGATGCCAGCCCATACCATGACACTACATGTCGGATATCGGTCCCTTTCCTGCATGTTTGCTGGACAATATGCAGTACCACTATCACGCCAGATCAGTTGTCGTCGACAATCAGACGATAGACTGTATCTACTCTCATCTGAGAAGAGGACAGCAGACCAGTCGTTATCAGTCCAATTGCGATGTTGATGGCACCATTGCAAACGGGCGGTACGGTGACGTCTGGACAATGGGATGCACACAACAGGACGGCGGGCGTATAGTCCTCCTGCATGCAAACGTCTGGCGACAGTTTTTCGGGAGATCCGCTTGCCAGTAGCAGCCATAAACTGATTTGCTACCTCACTAGCTGTGCTGCGCCGGTGTCCTTTTGTTGATAGCACTATGTACCGATCTTCTGCAGGTGTCGTACTGCGAACACGACCTCCCCCGTGACGTTTGCTACACTCTCCATTTGTTTGAAATGATTTCCAAAGCCTTGAAACAACACTGTGGCTGACGTCGAACTCCCTGGCAACATCTGTTATTTTTCGCCCTTCTTCAATCTCGCCAATAATACGGCCACGCGTAAAATCATCTAGGGGATGTCGCGAAGACATACTGAAAATTGCAAGTTCGTCCATTGATTCTTTACTTTTCAACTTTGCGTTTGAACAACAACGGTCAATACGCGTCAAGTCCTTTATATCTCTTATCAGCGCTATGACGTCACGAACAAGTTCGGCAATCCAAATTTTGCATACGCACAACACGTCTTACTGTATCCCGCACTTATGCTAATTTCCACATTTTCATGCCTTCCATTTTATGGTTGCTATCGTTGCTATTGTCATCCGTCCTTAGCAATTCTCCGGCAGTGTATAACTTAAGGTTAGTTTTATCGATGTGCAAAATTTTCATCCTTGGGAATACATTAATTGCGAAGAAAATATGTAAAGAAGTTTTACCATTTAAACATAAGGCAGAGATTTTAGGTGGAACCACCTTAATGCCTGACATCCTTTACTGGCGTATTGTTAGACGCTCTTCAGGAAGCATGGTGTGCACGTCTCCACAGTACCACAGAGAGCTAGTGGAGTCCATGCTCCGCTGCGTTGCTGCCGTTAACCGAACGCGAGGAGGACCAACGCGCTATCAGAAAGGTGTACCAGGTTTTTTTGGAACTTCAGTGTATATATTTCACGATAAAAGTGATTATCCGGTGATTACGCATAATCGCCGGTTAATATGCATAATCACCGATCATCTTGGTGAGTTTGATAAATTTCACTAACACAACTCTCACTTTTGCCGGCAAGTTTACATAATTCCCAAAGGAAAATGTTAAATTTGATAAATATGCCAGAATTTCTCAATTTTACCGACGATTATGTGTAATTCCGAAATGAAATTGGTCAGTACTTATGGATTTAAACAAATTTTAATAAAATAAATCAAAAATACATTTTTGTTGTTAATATTATAACGATTTAATGAATATAAGGAAAGTAAGAATGTACAGACATTTCAAAAAAATTGTTGGGAAAAATGTAGAACTCTAATAATTCTCACTGCTTATTCAAACAGGGCAAACTATTATGACATTTTGAGTGACATAATTTTTCATTTTTCTTGCAATTGCATTTGGTTGAATTCCACTTTCCTTTATATGAGTACCTTTGGTGCCCCCTGACCTCCTAAAATTGAGGTTTTTGTTGCGCACTCGCTAAGAGATAGAGTGATGCTTGGTACATTTTTTACTGTAAGAAATTGTTCGTCACATAGCACAAACTGGTTTCTGGTATACAATTGTGAAAGACATCCATCCTTTGTTCCCAACTGATAGTGCTTATCCTTTTCAGTTGCTCATATTACTGCCAAAATATTAAAAAGTAATAGTGGTACAGCTATTTACAGGAGAGTAAACAAAATAAATCTCTTTAAAATCAAAGTTACTCGACGAGATCAAATTTACCATTCTAGAATGACGATTATGCATAATGTCCGGTAAATTTGATTAATGAAGTACGATTTATCATGGCGAGTTTTCATAATCACCGGTAAAAGTGATTAATTCGCAATATATGAAATAAATTTAACAAACTCACCAAGATGATCGGGGATTATGCATAATAACCGGCGATAATGCAAAATCAATGGATTAATCACTTTTACTGTAACATAATACACAGTCGAGTCACATTATTATGACCAACTCATACTTTTGACGTAGCCACTGAATGAAGGCACGTGTCGTGAGCTGGCTTGGAGGGTATTTAAGGTGTGCTGTAGACATTCTGAAAACATATCACTCGTTGCTCTCATAGATAAAAGGAGCGATTTATCAGATTTGCAAAAAGGGATGATTATCGACTTTTGGGCCCAGGGTGGCAATATTTCTGAAACAGTGCAGTTTGTGAACTCTTCGCGTGCTACTGTGGTTAAAGTGTATCGGGATTGGAGAAATATCAACATTGCGAATAAGCGACGTGGAAACTACGGAACACCACGTGTCATTTATGTGAGAAGTGAACGTCGGCTTTCAAGGTGCGTGTGGGACGATCGACCTGCTACAGTAGAGCAACTCACTCGCCGAATGAACCAGGGGGCTACCGGAAGTGTGTCTAAAACGACAGTACAGCGAACCCTGCTGCGTATGGGGCTCCGATGCAGACGGATGGTCACTGCACCTATGCTAACGAAGGTCCATCGGCAGAAAAGGGTTACATTTGCAGGGCATTATCGCAATTGGACCTCCGTTGATTGGCAAAGGATTGCCCTCTCCGATGAGTCACGTTTTCTGCTTCATCGAACAGATGGACGTTGGCGTATAAGGCGAGAAACATTGGACAACAAACACTCTTCAACCATTGCTGAAAGAACACAAGCTGGTGGGGGCAGCGTTATGGTCTGGGGAATGTTTTCGTGGCATTCCCTGGGTCCATTCATACTTGTGGAAAGCACTATGGACCGAATTCGTTTTGAATTCAGCCTTACAGACCACGCACACCCATACATGCGGATTGTCTTCCCTGGGGTGGATGGGATCTTCCAGCATGACAATGCGGCGTGTCACACAGCTAGAAATGTCCTAGAGTGGTTGGAAGAGCACGATGCAGACTTCAAAGTACTTCCCTGGCCCCCTAATTCTCCAGACTTAAACCCAATTGAGCATCTGTGGGACCACCTCGATCGTGCTATTCGCTCTACGGATCCTCCACCACGCACCCTCCAGCAGCTTCCAGATGCACTGCAGTCAGCATGGGTCTACATACCTGTGAACACCATCCAGAACCTTATTGAGTCACTCCCAGCCCGTCTAGCTGCTGTCCGCGCTGCACACGGCGGTTACTCTGGATATTAGATGGTGGTCACAATAATGTGGCTAGACCGTGTATAATATATAAAGAGCGAGTGGCGCAGCTCACCGGCGTACCATAGATGAAGCCAAAAATCCTCATAATCAAGCAATTAAAGAAATTAAATAAATATTAAAAAAACTGGCTTTCTATTGGTACTTTGATCTGGCTTAAAAAACTTTTTGAAGGCAATCACAAATACCCGTCGCTTCCCGTAATCTCCCCAAAACGCGGGGATTTACGTGGAAATAATTTCCATGTCAGTGTTGGATGTCACTCTAAGCTTTAATAATGTTGCTGTCGCAGTATATTTGTTGTGCGTTGTCGTAGGGTTATTTTCAGGAAATATCACATTGTTACGAATTTATGACCGCTACAGATGTTTGTCTATGTACGTGCATTTTTCTTTTATTATTTCGAGTGGAAACTGCACACCGGAATCAATAGAGAAACATCAAAGCAAAATCTCTTCTAAAAACGTAGTACATATTTGCGCACTTTTTTTCAAAGAATGAAATATAGTCATCCTATCTTTCAGAAAGATAGAAAAGGTGCCCAACAGACGAAGTGAGAACTCGTTGCTCATAACGCCTCCGGCAAAAGAAAAAAAGAATTGAGATCTTTTTGACCAAAAAGAGCAGTGACAAACGGCAAACAAACATGACAGCTCATTTCTAGTGATCTGCATTTCACTCGCAGCAGACGGAGATCTTATTTTGTAAGAAGGCTCAGTTTTCGTAGATATATATGTATATTCTCGAGCCTTTCTTAAATTTTGATGAATCTCCGTGTTCCTCGAAAGTCACTTTTTGATACATTCTGTCATCGCTCTGAGCTCGTCGAAGAGATATGGATATCGCCGAGGAAAGGGGAGAAAAATGTACCATGGCTCAGAGAGATATCAATGTTCATAGAAAGTTTCCTCTGTGGGTAAAGTGTCCCTACAATGCAGGCTGGTTCTTTTTTGCATTGCAAGGAAAACTCGATTAATACATCATGCTGAAAAGGTGAAACTCGGAAGAAGTTTTCACGAAAGTATCGTGAAATAAGTTAGTCAGTGTCACAAAGGGACTGGATAACTAAACTGAATCCTAATCATTTAAATCAGGGGTTTTTACTTGGGGGTCTCTGACCCCAGAGGAGTCTCGAGCAGCTTAGAGCGGGTTCTTATTTTTTGCTTGCATCATCCCTCAGGCATTGCAGTCCAGGTAGCAACTTTTCGATGTTCGAGTTCTGCCAGCTTATCAAAAGTGCGTTAACTAGTTGTCAATGCTGCAGTGCCAGCAGAAAGGAGTTGTTTTAATTCCTGGCATGTTAGTTTCTCTATTGCTTTAATTCCTCCCTGCCAGTATGTCTGTTATCCATATCCCGTAGCGAAAGCTTAACATGCGGGGACCTTAATCAATGGAACTGCTCCCTTTCGTCGCCACTTATTTTGTTTACGTGCTTATCTTTAATTTATTTTGCTTTTTCACTTTTCATATAAGAACAAGGGAGGATGTGTTTCTCCTTATAATGAATAGGTGGTTCTTCAGCCTGAGAACCAGCTCTCTTCCTGAAATTAGGGACAGGGAGATTTGAGTTGTTCTCTGCGTTTTCTATTTTTGTTACAAATCAAAATGGTACACGGATTTTTTTTAATTCGGCTAGTGCTTGAGCTCACTGTCGTGATGCCAAGTAAGTGATACCGCATCGGTAGCCTAGTGGTTTGAGGCGCTGGCTTTTGACCATTCGTCCGAAATGAGCACTGGTTCGAGTCACGTATGAGGCATGGGTGGTGTGCCCCTTTTATAGGGGCACTGGTAGCAGTGCTTCTAAATTAGGGATGGACGACTGCTTATAGCTACAACAGTTGGTCATCATAATCGTTGGTACTCCGAAACAAAAAGCATAGTATGTACTCCCAAACAAAAATCATGGTATGTACTCCGAAACAAAAAGCAGGGTATGTACTCCCAAACAAAAAAGCAGGGTATGTACTCCCAAACAAAAAAACATGGTATGTACTCCCAAACAAAAAACATGGTATGTACCCCGAAACAAAAAACATGGTATGTACTCCGAAGCAAAAAGCATAGTATGTACTCCCAAACAAAAATCATGGTATGTACTCCGAAACAAAAAGCAGAGTATGTACTCCCAAACAAAAAACATGGTATGTACCCCGAAACAAAAAGCATAGTATGTACTCCGAAACAAAAAACATGGTATGTACTCTGAAAGAAAAAACATGGTATGTACTCCGAAACAAAAAACATGGTATGTACTCCAAAACAAAAAGCATAGTATGTACTCCGAAACATGAAACATGGTATATACTCCTAAACAAAATAATTGTATGTACTCCTTTCCAACCTAATACATCACATGCCATTCTAACGTCAAAAACTGTTTCTTCATATTTTTCTAAACTAATTAAAACTTTGCGAAGTACACTTTTTCTATAAATAACTTTCACATTTTCTTTCATTATCCTCTGATCTATTGGCTGCAGTTTGTGTGTAGTGTAAAGGGAAAGCAAGACAGTAAACGGTTATCAATTTTAAAACCGCATTAGTATTGTGGGACGTACATTTGCCAATAAGAAGAACAAATATTTCGTTTTTTTCTACGCATTTCATCGTCGCTTGGTTTAATCCGTCCTGTAAAAATCCCCGATATCATCCAGGATTTCTGATTGGCTCGGTAATCGTCTACCAGTTTTTCACGTTTTTTGAAACAACCTGGGGTTTTTTGTTTTTTTTCCGATAACGAGCAATTTTTGTCTGAACCGTCTACATTCGAGTACATCACAGACAATCAAATTTTAGAATATTTTCCATAGCTACATTTTTCTTCTTTAACAGATAAGGTTTTCCTTGGCAATAATTGATAAAATAATTTCAGTCTCTTTGGCGTCATACACATAGCAGGTTGTGTACTCTGAAGTGAGGCTCTTACTGGATTTTAAACCTTTTTCGATGGTTTTGCAGTTTGCAAAAGTGCTTTCACCACGGCGGACAGATTTGAATACAGTACCGTGGCTACCATTGACCCTCTACGGCAATCCATTGCTTGGTGGAAAATTACTTTTTTCTAAAAACTAGGGCACACCTTTTCCTTTAACAAAGACTTAGTTCATCGAATTAATTTCGTTCTCACTCTTTATTAATTAATTTCGTTCTCACACTTGGAATGAGTAGCTTCCATATCTGAATGAATCCTCTCTCAAAACCAGGGGTGTACTAATAGCTTCCGCAACCCCCGAACTGCGGGGAGACCTAAAACAGAGGACCCCAGGTTTCAACTGCACGACCCCAGGAAGCATTTAAGGAAGCTGTCTACAACACCTGTAGTAATTCCTATTCAAGAGCAAGAGACTGCCTCTTCTCATTCAGCTTAGAACAAGGTCAAGGCAATTCCTCCATCAAAAGCTGAGTTTCCAGGTACCAGCAAATTATTCTCAAAGGCCTCCCTCCATCAGTTGATGAAGAGTTCTTTTGTTCCATACCCTCAGAACGTGCCTAACTGACGAAACACTCAGTAGGCCATAATTCCACGGGATTTTTCATGTTATATGTGAAATCCCCTCTGACTCCTCAGATCTCTCAGCCGATTGGTTATTCTGTGGCACTGCAGAGATTTGTGAAAGCGGCCTGAGAAAAGCGCTTCATGAGACCCCTTCATTCCAACACTTCTTTAAATCCCCGTCCAAGGAAAATTCAAAGGGGAACTAGATGCTCTTATTCATCAGACGATGACTTTGTCTGTGGAACTATTGGTAAATTGAAGAGGATTCTTAACTCAAGGGGAAATTAATCTCCTCTTTGTGCTACGCTCGCTATGCCTTCCCTTAAGGGTGTTTCTTTGTACTTTAATCCTTATTCACAATTTTCTTTTTAGCTATTTTTTCCCCATCTTTAATCTTTTTTGGCTCAACTATTCCCCGTTCAAAATTGATAAGCGGTTTTTTTTTTTTTTTTTTGCTTTTTTTAGACTTTCTCACTTTGATTATTTTTATTTGAGACATTACAAGTTCACCCCTAAATTTTCTATTTTAGTGCAAAGAGTTTATGTTAGGGCAGCCATGGTTGGCTAAATTATTATTATTTTTTTAATGTGGAGGAAAGGTTCATTAAATTAAATTCAAATATTAAATAAAATGAAGTGAATTCAAACAAATATTAAATATAATTAATTTATTTTTATTTTTGTAAAGTCCAATTACTTGTTGATGTTGAATTTCGGGAGCACTTCACTTCACGGCTAAGAGAGCCTCCAGCATAAGTGAAAAGATTTTAGAAAATCTTTAGCGGAATCTTTATATGAAACTGGTTAAAGAAATAGTCAGGAATTTTTAACGGCAGCTTTGAATGAAGTATTAAAAAGAAAAGCAATTTTTGGTCTTTTTTATTATTATTTTGAGGTTTTAATTTATAAAAACAGGACGACCGGAAAGCAGCAATTTCAGAGGACTTGCGGCCCTTTTTCATAATCATAACAATAGTTCCTATACATGTACAATAACAAAAGAATGTGAAGGAAAAATCAGTTCAATGATTAAAATTTTTATACCAATGAGGATAAGGTGTTATGTATTACAATTGTTTGCACTAACTACGCATATTTCATAATATAGTAAACTTAAAGGTGTTTCTTCACAGGAACGAAGAAGCAGAAACCATGTGTAATTTTTTTTATAACAAAATCGAGAGAATATGTGCGAAACATTGCGGCATTACTTTAAGTGAGATTTCTGTATTTAAGAGTAAATAATTTAAGTAGTTTTTAATTTTTTTCAGTGCCATAATTTTTAATTGTTACCTGTTTATTTGCTTACTAACTGTATTTTCGTATAAACCCGAAAAGAAGGTCATTAGACACTATTACACGGTAGTTACCTGTTCTGTGTGTGTGTGAGAAAGAGAGAGAGGTATTTTTCAAAGAGGCTGACCTTAGTTTTCTGAAAGAATAAAATTTGCATGATATGATTAACTTTGGCGTAATTGTTTTGTACTATTTTCTGTTTGTACAAACTAGAGAAATCATTTGAATTACAGCGTGCACATTTGTGTTGCTCGTAATAAAATGCGATAATATTGGTTTTACGAAAACTACCTGTAGGCTCCAAAGAATCTGAATTATTAAAACGCCCATAAAACCTGGTTAACAGTATGGAATTTAAAAAAATTATTAATTGAAAGCTAATAAATATTCACAAAAGGGCCTCGAAGATATTTTTTTGCGAGAGGGAGGGTGGGGGTAGTTTTTCCAGTATGCCAGTGCTCAAAACTACAGGGTGTCCATAAAGTATTTCCCACATTACAAAATTTGATATAAAAATGTATTACAGGTGCAAGAAAGGAGTTGCACCACAATGATGGTGCACAAGTAAAGTTTTTTCTAGTGTCAGCACACCTCCATATAAGTACCATTTGGGGCCCGGAGGACATCTAAGCGATATTCCATTTCACGACATGTTTTGTTTAAAATCTCAGCAGAGACAGAGCCAGTGACGTCCGTTATTATTCTCATCAACGTCTCTACATCCGGAACACTGCTAGAGTAAACTTGGTCTTTCACATAACCCCACAGGAAAAAGTCCAGAGGGGTTATTTCGGACGATCGAGGTGCCCATATTATGGGATGGTCGCGGCCAATCAATCTGTCCGGAAATGTGGCATTCCGGAACTCACAAACCAATATTGACCAATGTTATGGGGCACCGTATTGTTGGAAAATAACCGAAGGTGTGCGTGCAACTGAGGTGCTTCAAAAAGTTCCAGCATGTCCAGGTACACGTTACATGTTACTGTGGGCTCTGTAAAAAGAATGGTCCGGTGATTCTGTCATTCACCAGGCCGCACCATACGTTCACTTTCGGGCTAGCCCTCTGTTGTTCGATGACATAATGGGGATCTTTTATCCCCAGATTCGCACATTGTGCCTATTTACTGTACCAGAGACGTGGAATGTGGATTCATCTGTGAAACAGACACGGTGCAGATAATCACTATCATGAGCTATGCGCTGCAACATCTCCGTCGCAAATGCAGCACGGCAAGGACGGTCAACAGGCTGAAGAACTTGAACGATCTGTATCTTATAAACATACGGGTGAAGCCATTTGTGTAAAATTTTGTGAACGTGTAATCCCAGTTTACAGTGAAGTACGACGAATGGATTTCTTGGGGCTTCGTAGAAATGTCTCCTGAACAGCTGCAGCTGTCTCTTGTATAACTGGTGTTCGGTCCGCTCTGGGGAGATCGCCAACACTACCAAGCTTTTATGGTTTTTTGGTCTGGCGGTGATAGTCTGTACTCTTTTCTGAAATGACGCTGGACAGTAACCGCCGGTTTGATCTCATGGAACCACAACACGCACGGCGCTTTTTCTTGCATGGAAGCCATTATCGATGAAATGCGTCTCTTATTCAGCAGTAGCGCTCACCTAAAGAACAGGAAAAAAAACTTCATGAGTGCTGCTATATTATGTTGCCAACCATTTTATTTTAATTTAAATAGATTTTTTTATATAAATTTTTGTAATGTGGGAAATACTTTATGGAAACCTTGTATTTCTTTCACGAACCATCATCAAACATTTTTTTTCAATTCATGCTTATTTATTTTAAATTGTCGAAAGAAAATTTGGTGGAATACCAAAATTTTTCGCAACTTCAAAACTTTTAACATCTTCCCTTTTCACTAAACTGATTGTTTCGATTTGCCTCCAGTATGTAGAAGTTTTAAGTTTTTTAAATCCATTATTCTTCGATTTTCGTATAGACACGCTGCGCAGGCTACTTAGCAACTAAGCAGTCGAAGTCTAATTAAATTTATCAAATGTGACCAACGTCGTTCTTTGTCACCTAGGTGAGTCTATTTGAACAACACCCACTGAAGAGGGAAAGTGACATCCATGAAGAGATAGGAAGTCCCATCGATCGCGTGACGTCATTAACTGAATGTCCAGGCCCATAAAAAAAGGTTCGGGGCGTCCAGAAGCGGAGATTTAACGTCTGAATGGTCGCAAAGCGGAGGAGATAAAAGACAGCATTTTCCCAGAAGATGTGCGTGGGGCTGGGGGAGGGCAAGAAGGTGCGTGGAGAAAAAAATAATTGAAGCATTCTTGTCTGCATAGAAACTGACGTATTTCTAACGGAAACCACGGAGTGTTGTCAATAGTAGATATTCCTTAGTTTTCCGGTGAAAGAGGAAGGGGTAAAATCTTGGTGAATGTTATTTATTTTGTATGCTGATAATCGTGCTGAATGTCGATATATGCCATTTCTCCAAAGAGTGTTCATAATATTAGTTTAAAATAACAAGGGAGAAGATTATGAAATTCAAGGGATCTATAAAACTTTAGGTTTATGCTTAACTTCGCATCATGCGAGCTCATTACATTTGGGTTCGACTGTGTAATTTGATAATTACAGATTGATAACTTCTCCAGAAAATAAAACTTTCTGGAAGTAGGTTTTGCTTTATCATCTTCCGTTCGAAATGTTTTTAAAAGCAAAAGCGCAAGCTCATCCTTGACCAATCCTTTAAAATTATTCTGTAATAAGTAATTCCCTTGAAGTACAGGGGTTGGACAAAATAATGTGAACACCTGGGAAATAGTTGATATGTCTTTATTATCAAGCTTACGGGCAACCATTTGCCTTTAATATAGCTTCCAACCTTCTTGGAATATATTCATACAGCTTTTGAACGGTCTCCAGTGGAATGTTGCACTATGTCTTTAATGATAAGGTTTTGGACCACCATTTGCCTTTAATAGAGCTCCCAACCTTCTTGGCATAATTTCATACAGCTTTTGAATACCTTCCAGAGAATGTTGTACTATGTCTTTATTAATAAGGTGTTGGACCACCATTTGTCTTTAATTCAGCATCCAACCTTCTTGGAATAGATACATACAGCTTTTGAATGGTATCCAGTGGAATATTGTAGTACTGTATGTCTTTATTAATAAGGTGTTAGACAACCATTTGCCTTTAATATAGCTTCCAAACTACTTGGAATAGATTCATACAGCTTTTGAATAATCTGCGGTGGAATGTTGTACTATGTCTTTATTCATAAGGTGTTGGACCACCATTTGCCTTTAATACAGATTCAAACCTTCTTGGAATACATTCATATAGCTTTCGAATAGTCTCCAGTGGAATGCTGTACCATGTCTTTATGAATAAGGTGTTGGACCACCATTTGCCTTCAATACAGCTTCCAACCTACTTGGAATATATTCATACAGCTTTTGAATAGTCTCCAGTGGAATGTTGTACTATGTCTTTACTAATAAGGAGTTTCACTACCATTTGCATTTAATACAGCTTCGAACCTACTTAGGATAGATTCATACAGTTCTTGAATAGTCTCCAGTGGAATGTTGTACCATGTCTTTATTAATAAGGTGTTGGATCACCATTTGCCTTTCATACAGCTTCAAGCCATCTTGGAATAGATTCATACAGCTTTTGAATAGTCTCCAGTGAAATGTTGTACTATGTCTTTACTAATAAGGAGTTTCACTACCATTTGCATTTAATACAGCTTCGAACCTCCTTAGGATAGATTCATACAGTTCTTGAATAGTCTCCAGTGGAATGTTGTACCATGTCTTTATTAATAAGGTGTTGGATCACCATTTGCCTTTAATACAGCTTCAAGCCATCTTCGAATAGATTCATACAGCTTTTGAATAGTCTCCAGTGGAATGTTGTACTATGTCTTTACTAATAAGGAGTTTCACTACCATTTGCATTTAATACAGCTTCGAACCTCCTTAGGATAGATTCATACAGTTCTTGAATAGTCTCCAGTGGAATGTTGTACCATGTCTTTATTAATAAGGTGTTGGATCACCATTTGCCTTTAATACAGCTTCAAGCCATCTTGGAATAGATTCATACAGCTTTTGAATAGTCTCCAGTGAAATGTTGTACTATGTCTTTACTAATAAGGAGTTTCACTACCATTTGCATTTAATACAGCTTCGAACCTCCTTAGGATAGATTCATACAGTTCTTGAATAGTCTCCAGTGGAATGTTGTACCATGTCTTTATTAATAAGGTGTTGGATCACCATTTGCCTTTAATACAGCTTCAAGCCATCTTGGAATAGATTCATACAGCTTTTGAATAGTCTCCAGTGGAATGTTGTACTATGTCTTTACTAATAAGGAGTTTCACTACCATTTGCATTTAATACAGCTTCGAACCTCCTTAGGATAGATTCATACAGTTCTTGAATAGTCTCCAGTGGAATGTTGTACCATGTCTTTATTAATAAGGTGTTGGATCACCATTTGCCTTTAATACAGCTTCAAGCCATCTTGGAATAGATTCATACAGCTTTTGAATAGTCTCCAGTGAAATGTTGTACTATGTCTTTACTAATAAGGAGTTTCACTACCATTTGCATTTAATACAGCTTCGAACCTCCTTAGGATAGATTCATACAGTTCTTGAATAGTCTCCAGTGGAATGTTGTACCATGTCTTTATTAATAAGGTGTTGGATCACCATTTGCCTTTAATACAGCTTCAAGCCATCTTGGAATAGATTCATACAGCTTTTGAATAGTCTCCAGTGGAATGTTGTACTATGTCTTTACTAATAAGGAATTTCACTACCATTTGCATTTAATACAGCTTCGAACCTCCTTAGGATAGATTCATACAGTTCTTGAATAGTCTCCAGTGGAATGTTGTACCATGTCTTTATTAATAAGGTGTTGGATCACCATTTGCCTTTAATACAGCTTCAAGCCATCTTGGAATAGATTCATACAGCTTTTGAATAGTCTCCAGTGAAATGTTGTACTATGTCTTTACCTAATAAGGTGTTTCACCACCATTTGCCTTTAATACAGCTTCCAAGCTTCTTGGAATATATTCATACAGCTTTTGAATAGTCTCCAGTGGAATGTTGTACTACAGTATGTCTTTATTAATAAGGTTTTGGACCGCCATGTGTCTTTAATACACTTTCAAACTTCTGGGAATGGATTCATTCAGCTTTCGAATAGTCTCCAATGGAACGCTGTACTATGTCTTTATTAGTATATTATAATGGGGTGTTGGGGTGGGCGGAGTAGAAATATCTAAGTCTTAAGCTTAGCACACTGATCTCCGACAAGAATGGGAAGCTAAAAGCGATTTAAATGTAGTTCTGGAAAAGAAGGAAATCAGTTGTGGTTTGATTTGCAATCAGAACAAGATGGAAACATGCTGATTAGTTTAGAGGGCCTGCTAACTCTTCGATAGTTGATATCTACTTTGGAGGAGCAGAATAGCGGTTTGATTTCAACTCAAATTTTGGAATAAAAGGTGGATCACGTTGTCTTTTTGGGACAAAAAAGAAAATTAGGCCTCTTTATCTTCAAGAAAACATTCTTTGGGAGCTTCTTAGGAAGGAGAGAAAAGGAAGGGGATAGAGATGAAGAGTGAAATAATTATGAGCGAGAGGGAGATAAGGAGGTCTGGATTTTTTCTTGATGCACGGAGAAATAGAAATGAAGCTTGCCCTCTTGAAATTTCTAATCCGGAGTTCTGTTAAGGGGGATATTACAAGACAGTATGTGTATAAATCACAGGGAAATAGAAGACTCTCCTAAGGTTTTTTTTTTTTTTTTTTTTTTTTGAATGAAAGGAGAGCATAAGCCTAAAGAGGTAGAAAAGATAATTGAAAATTTTAGGAAGGGAGGTAGGATGAAGATTTGAAGGGGGAGATTAGCCAACTTAAATGGCTCCTAGGACCACACAGAGCGGTGTTATAGAAGATATAGCTAGGAATTTGGGTTATCCATGTGGAAGAATTTGTCTGGCTGATTTTTTAACACAAATTTCGTGGAAATGAGAGATATCCGAGATGAATGAGAGGCGGTGATCCCGATAGAGAAAAAGGTAACGAAAATTAAAAAAGAGTTTAGCGATTTGGAGAAAAGATGTTCCACAATAGCATCTTTAGAGAAGAATGCAGACAAGAAGAGGAGGCCTATGAGAGTTATTCTGGTGATTCCTAAGCTAGTTAAGAGGACGGGGGAGTTGTTGGATGACGCACCGTAGGAGCGAATGTCTGGTGCCGTGAATAATAGCCCCAGCGCATAAAAACATGGTTCTTTCGAAAAGAGCGTTAGTGATAAGGTAAAAGTATGCTGTTTTTATAGCAAAAATTGAAATAGCGAAGAATATTATGGCGATTTGTCTAAGTTTTCTTAAGACGATAATTGTTTTAAGGTCTTGTTCTCAGTTGGCGGAGATTCCGGCTAAAAACATAGTGAGAGAAGAGATAATGGGAATAATAAGAAGGGAGTTAGGGTGGGGCGAGTGGACGGTACAGATTATTAAATAAACGCCCGCTGTGACGAAGGTGGGAGAGTGTACCAGGGCGGAGTGAGGGTAGGTGTTGGACCACCATTTGCCTTTAATAGAGCTTTCAACCTCCTTGGAATAGATTCATAGAGCTCTTGAATAGACTCCAGTGGAATGTTGTTCTATGTCTTTATTAAAACGGTGTTGGACCACCATTTGCCTTTAATACACTTCCAACCTTCTTGAAATATTGAGTTGTCGGAAAAGTCATGGCGTATTTTGGCGCCCGATGGTGGTTAGGCGGTTTTGGAAGTACTAGAGACATGCACAGCTCTGTTATCGCTATGGCATTCGACAGGTGCCAGTTCTAGCTGCAGTCTAAAAGGAATAGTGAGCGATTTGGTTGATTTGCGGAGATTTGACATCAAGTTGAAGATGGAAGACCAAACTGTGCATTTTCGACATATTTTACTGTTTTACTTCCGTAAAGGGAAGAACGCGCGTCAAGCTTGTGAAAAGTTGCGTAAAGTGTGCGGTGATATTGCTCTACAAGAATGACAGTGCCAGCGGTGGTTCGCAAAATTCCGTGCTGGCGATTTTGACCTCAGCGATGCTCGGTCCGGGAGACCAACTGAGGTTGATGACGACCAAATCAAGGCACTGATCAAATCAAACCCACGTTACACGACACGAGAGATTGCAGACACATTGCACATCCATCATTCAAGCGTTCACGACCACCTGAAGAAGCTGGGATACGTAAGCAAGCTCGATGTGTGGGTTTCTCATGAACTCAAAGAAGCTCAATTGACGGCGCGTATAAACATCTGCGATACGCTCATTAAACGTGAGGAAAACGATCCTTTTTTGAAGCGACTGATAACTGGTGACGAAAAGTGGATTGTGTACAACAATGTGCTGCGGAAACGGTCTTGGTCCCGACGTGCTGCTTCGCCTCAAACGACATTCAAATCAGCGGAAGGTTCTGGTTTCAGTGTGGTGGGATCTTAAAGGTGTCGTTTTTTTCGAGCTCCTACCACGGGACCAAACAATCAATTCGAATGTTTACTGTCGGCAATTGGACAGTTTGAACGAATCCATCATCCAGAAACGTCCAGAGCTCGTTTATCGTAAGGGTGTTGTGTTCCATCATGAAAACGATAGACCACACACAAGTTTGATCACCCGCCAAAAATTATTGGAGTTTGGGTGGGATGTGTTGCCACACCCAGCATACTCGCCTGACCTTGCGCCGTCAGACTTCCACTTATTTCGTTCCCTTCAACAGTCCTTGCGTGGTATAACGTTCAATTCATATGAGGCTGTAAATCAGCACTTTGTAGAGTTTTTCGCCACGAAAGACAGGTCCTTCTATGAACGAGGCATTCTGCAGCTCACTGAAAGAGGACAAAAGGTTATCGAACAAAACGGGCATTATATCATTGATTGACCTTTGTTCTTTCTATCAATAAATGACCTTTGCAAAACATAGCTAAAATACGTCATGACTTTTCCGACAACCCAATAGATTCATACATCTCTTGAATAGTCTCCAGTGGAATGTTGTACTATGTCTTTATTAATAAGGTATCGGACCACCATTTGCCTTTAATACAGCTTTCAACCATCTGGGAATAGATTCATACACCTTTTGAATAGTATCCAGTGGAATGTTGTACAATTCATCGAGCAGGACATCAGTCACTTGCTTCAAAGATTTTGGAGGAGAGAATCTGCTTCTCACTTCGCTCTCCAAAACTGCCCACAGTAATTCGACGTTAGTGAAGTCAGTTAATTGATCTGGGCAGGGCAGATGTTGAAGTTCTTCTTGGTGCTTTTGAAACTAGGACTTTACAGTTCTGTCTGTGTGTGTGGTTGGGTTATCATCTTGAAAAATGGCACCATTGTTTAGGAACAACATTTCAACCATCATCTAGAATGTCCAAGTACTCGCTGGTAGTAACTCGACTATGTAGGGTAATGCTGGGGCCAGTCGAAGAACAAAATATGGCCACCTAAATCATCACAGATTCACTCCTATATTTGACAGTCGAAACCAGACATTCCGAATTTTAAGTTTCCTGAGGGGGGGGTGATTCTCCTTACATAAGCCCGACCTATTGTTGGGAATAATGTAAATGAGGATTCATCAGACCGTATCACGTGTTTCCGGGAGTCAGCTGTCCAGGTTTTATGCTCATGACATCATCTTTTTTGCATTATAGTGTTGGTTTCTGTTAAAGGTTTAGCAATTGCAGCTCTTTCATGGATGTTGGCTTTGTGAAGTTTTCTGCTGACTGTTTTTGTGGAAACAGGGTCATCCAGATGGATATTGAGCTTTCTATATAATTTATGACTACAAACTTGTGGTGTTGAAATAAAATCAAAATATAAACGTTTACCACAATCAAAGGTTTATTATATATCGACTATAGTTTCGCAGAGCTTTTGGCTCGGCTTCATCAGGACGAATGGAGCCTAAACATTCAAATACCTAAATTAGTTGAACTCATCAGTTCAATTGATCCTCATATGCAATTCACATATGAGACTGAAAATAATGGCTGCATGCCATTCCTTGACATTCTTGTGTCACGCTCTGAAGGATCCTTTAGCCGAAAACCATTCGCTGTTTCCTTACTCCCACATGCAAAATCAAATCACTTATGGAAACAAAAAATCTCTGCCTTCTACACATACGTATATCGTGCAGTACATATATGCTCAGCTGAGGATTCCTTGCAGAAAGAGCTTGATTTTCTTAAACGAATTGCAGTACACAGAGGATATACACATTCCGTTATGGATAAAGCTGTCCAAAAATTTAGGAAACCGAAGCCTGTCTGCTCACTCTCGCCGGTAAACCACCCAATACGGCAGAATTGGGCAGTTCTCTGGCGCCCTCTTCGTCTCCTTCCATCTCAATTGCCATTACGTTATTAATCTTATCCATCTTTCAGTCGTCCAACATGTCCAGCCCATCTCCACTTTCTTTTATTTTTATATCTGTTATTCCTGTTCTTTCTCTTATAATTTCATTTCTAACTCTATCTCTTCTTGTCATTCGTAACATTCTTCTCTCTAACTTTCTTACCGATACTCTTATTTTTTTACATTACCTTTCTGTGATACCTCATGTTTCACTTCCATAAGTAAACACTGGGGTAATACATATATTGAAGATTTTTCTTTATAAGCATAACAGAAGATCGCCGATTAAATAGTCTTTAAGCATCCAAAAGGCTTTATTAACTTGGATAATTCTTCTATTGATTTCTCTTTCTCGTCTTTTTTATTATTGGGGGTTTAACGACCACCGTGAGCAATTCAGAGGGCTATAAGCAGTCGCCCGTCCCTAAGTAAGGGCTAATGATTCCAGGGAAGGGAGAGAGTCAGTGCCATAAGACAAACACAACATCCATGCCTCACCGGGATTCGAACCCGGACCCATGGCGGACGAATGGTGATAAGCCAGCGCTTTTGTCTTTCTCTAAAACTGATTACTTGACCTAAATAGATGTATTCGTGTACTTTTTCAATTTCTTTTACTTTTATCAAAATATTTTTTGTATTGTTCATATATTTAGTTTTTGCTCTGTTTATTGTCAGACCTTTTATAAGACTTTCCATCCATAAATCCTTTATAATATTCTGCATTTCCCTATTGCTAGTTGCAATACATATATTATACTGTGAATATTATACTGAATACTATACAATGAATATTATACGCCGCCCCGGTGGCGCAGTGGTCTAGGCGATGGCTTCTCATCTCTCGTCCGAGATGGGTCCGGGTTCGAATCCCGATGAGGCATGGATGTTGTGTTTGTCTTACGGCAATGGCTCTCTCCCTTCCCTGGAGTCAGTGGCCCTAAATTTGGGACGGGCGACTGCTTATAGCCCATTGAGTTGCTCACGGTGGTCGTTACACCCTCAATAAAAATATATATACACATGCGTATATAATACTGCGATTTCTCCTCCTGAAATAAGAGGTTGGTACAACGTAGAGATGGGATGACAGATAATCACTCCTATCGAAGCTTCTCATTGCATGGCTTCAAGATAGATCTTACAGTGTTCATTGATTTTTTTTCTTTTTTATTCACTAACGCTGTTTAATTTAATTGAAAATTCGTCAGTTATATCATGAACTCTGAAAACGTAAAGCCCAGCGTTTCGAAATGGCATTTCGGTAATGTAACGCAGATGTTTCAGTTGAAGCTTCCAATGGAGTGTAGATTCTTGTACAGATGAAAGCTTCTAGTGAATATTGATTGGTGCTTTCTTTTGTTCAGGTGCGAAGAACTTCCTCGAAGTAATCGCTGCTCTTTCGGGCAGTAGTACTTTACTGTAACCGCACGCCCTTCCTTTCTAAAATCATGTAGTTGATTGAGCGGTACCACCCTTTCCGTGTCTGTTCTATGAACTGTAAGACGAGACAGTGTAACAGATTGATTGCTTTCCAGGAAACTGTTTCATGTGACATTTCACTAAATCTGGAGGAATTCTTCGAATCGAATGAACATCTAAACACCTGTGAAGCGAGCGTTTAGCTAATAGTCGAATAAAGGACGCTATTTTTCTCAAGTCTTTCCTCAGGAAATTATTCCGAAAAGGAAATCGTACAATGCGGAATATTTCCCTCTAAATCTTTTCCGCAAAATTGCTTGAAAAATGTGTTTCCGCTTGCCTGGAAAAGTCTGAGATTCACGTGAACTCGAATCGTAAAGAATCGCACAATGACAGATTCTGGAAGTAATTTTATGTTCTGCGAAAAGAATGATGACAACGAAATGCGCTTCCGTCCTTAATATAGCGTGTTTAATACAGGAAATTACGGTGCGTATAGCAAAGTAAATACTGACCGAAATGTCAGAAACTCTCTGGCCGAAATGTCAGAAACGTAGATCTGAAAACTAGTTCCGGGATTGATTATCGGTGATGCATTGGTGTTGCGCTTGTGACGTACATACCTCAGAGGTGAGAGACTACAGGTAGCAACGAAAAGCCCTTGTCGGTGCAGCTTAGTTGGGAAAGTATTCGGCTCCGGGGCAGAAATATGCGGGCTCGATACCGGCAACTTTGGGTTTTCTCATTGGCGCCCGAACGTCAAAATGGATATTCTTGTCGCTAGTTTCGTCGGAAAATGTGTAGTGATCGGTTCCACACATCATCTAGAATTAATGAGAATTTCTTTTTCAACGCTTCGAAAATGTGTGATGTTTCTTCCACAAATCGTCTGGAATTAATCAGAATTCCTTCTTCTACAGTGAGCTCCTTCAAGCGTGGTTTGCCGGCTGACCCGGAAACCTACGATTCTGTCCCAGCCTCAAAGGAGAATATACAGGGTGATTCAAAAGTTCGGTACAAAAGTAAAATGCGATTAAAAAAGATCTATGTGTCGGAAAGACATGCGGTTTGTAGATTCATATTCACCGAGGTACGGGATTTTGTATGGCATCAAGAAAAAAAAAGAATTCAAAATCTCGACAATAGATCTGAGCGCTGCTGCAAACAATGCCACATAAGTGACGTTTGCACGTTATTATTATTATTATTTTTTTTTTTTTTTTGGTTGAAGGTTTAAAGACCACTGTGAGCAATTCAATAGGCTATAAGTAGTCGCTCGTCCCTAATTTAGGGCCACTGCTTTCAGGGAAGGGAGAGAGCCTGCGCCGTTAGACAAACACAACATCCATGCCTCATCGGGATTCAAACCCGGACCGAACTTGAACGAATGGTTATAAGCCAGTGCTTAGACCACTGAGCCACCGGGACGGCTGCACATTATTCGCACAAAACAACGTTAGGGTGAGACATAAAAACGATTACGGAGAAATGCAGTCACATTTTCAATGTGCGACAATAATAAAGGTTCGTGCTATCATTCTGATTGCAAAACCACACGGTTTTATTAAGCTAATAATTTGCATTTGCAAATTATTAGAAAATTTAACGTGAAATCAGGTGTGCGTCGAATCAGGAGAGCACATTTAGCGCCCATCGTCTATTGAGCAGGGGCATATTGTACACGAATGGCCTCCTAGATCTCCAGATCTCACAACCGCTGATTTCTGGTTGTGGGGCTACTTGACATCCCGTGTCTATAGAGGTAATTCCCATACCTTACCATCGCGGAAAGACGCTATACGGCAGGAGGTATCAGCCATTCCCGTTGACATCTTGTTCAATGCTGTATCAGGCGTAATACCACGACTGCACTCAATACTGGAATGTGATGGTGGACACATTGAGCACTTCCATCTGTAGATAATGCTGAAATAAAGTGTGTTTCACGAATTTAACGTAGATCTCATTTCACAATTCTCACCTCTCATTGTTTTCTCTGCAGCAGTGCCTTCTATTGTCGAGATTTTGAACTGTTTTTTTTTGTTGTTGTTTTTTTCTTGATGCCATACAAAATCGCGTTCCTCGGTGAATATTAATCTGCAAACCGCATGTCTCTCCGACCCATAGATCTTTTTTAATTGCATTTTACTTTTGAACCGAACTTTTGAATCACCATGTATGTGACGTACATTTCTTAGAAGCGACGCTTATATCACGACCGCAAGTATAAGTTAAAAGCCCTTGCCAGCGTAACTTAATTGGGAAAACATTCGACTCTGGAACAAAACGATGCGGTTTCTAATCCAGCCACCGGCAAATTTGTGTTTTTTTACATTGGCGCCCGAACGGTATGCGGGTTCGATTCCCGCTACCGGCAAGTGACTTTTACGCTGTATTGGTGCCCGCATGTAAAATGAATTTCCTGGCCGTTGGGTTTTTCGAAAAATGTGTGATTTTGCTCCACATATCGTCTCGAATTAGTCAGAATTTATGTTTCCGTCCTAGCCCTTTCTCAGGGGGGGGGGATATGTGACGTATCTACCTCATAGGTGACGCGCATGTCAAGACGGCAAGTAGCAGTGAAAAACCTTTGCCAGCGTAGCATAATTGGGGAAACATTCAGCTACGGAGCAGAAGGATTCGATTTCCACCACCGGCAAATTGCTTTTACGCTTTATTGGCGTCCGAACATAAAAGCAATCTCCTGGCCTTCGCTTCGGGTTCTTTGAGAAATGTGTGATGTTCGTTCCACTCATCATCTAGAATTAATGAAGATTTCTGCTTCTGCAGTGACCTCCTCAAGTGTAGTTTGCCGCCTGACACGGAAACCTGCGATTCCGTCCCAGCCATTTCTCAAAAAAAAAAAAAAAAGGGGGGGGGGTATGTGATGTACCTACCTCAGAGGCGACGCACGTGTCAAGACGGCAAAGTTGCAGCGACAAACTTCGTCGGTGTAGTTTAATTGGGAAAACATTCGGCTCGGGAGCCGAAGAATACGGCTTCGATTTCCGGCACCATCAGCAAATGGCTTTTACGCCATACGCTTATCAGATGGCGCTGACTGTGTCCCATCCCTAAAAACGTCGGCTCCAGAGTAGGGACAAACGAGTGTTTGTTAATAGCCCAAACAAAAACTCCGTTTATAGCTCATGGTGGTCATTAAACCTCGAAAAAAAAAGAAAAAAAAAAAACAGTTCGCACGATTTTGTCAACAAGTATGTGCGTTTAATCGCCAAGTAACCTCACAGCTCCCATAACAAAGTCCCTCTCCACGTTCGAACCTCATAGACGTTACAATTCTGGTTCTCTTCCTTCTGTGGAAGCATCCCTAAATTAGAGAAGTGCTATCCGTTTAAGCTTCGATGTTCATGGAAATGCGCAGTTATTCGCAAATATTTAAACTTTTTATTAGGTGCACAAATAAGTTTTAAAGCGTTTTAAGACAACGCAACATGTAATTTGAGAGAAAACAACAGTACCTTTATCACATGTCCGGAACCGTACAGCAGATAAACCATGTTGCATCGATCGGAACAAATGATTGACTGAAGGGGCTATGTTGGGACTATACGCCGAGTGCTCCAAAACTTCCCAGCGAAGCGTCAATAACGTTTCCGTGACCAATTTCGCGGCATGCGGCCTAGCGCTGCCACGCAGTAATTTCACGGGACGCAATCCTTTGCCTGTGAATGGACGTTTCTGACAGATTTCTTGGTTCAATCGCAGCAATTGTTGCTTGTAACGATCAGCAGTAACAGTTTGATCCTGTTCCAATAGTTCATAATAGAGCACACCCTTCATATCCCACCAGGTGCGCAGCATAACTTTCTTGGAGTGAATATTGCATTTCGGTGTCGAAGTCGTTGCTTCACCGGGGTCTACCCAGTGTTTTTTGCGTTTGGGATTGTCGTACCATATCCACTTTTCATCACCCGTAACGATTTTCCGCAGGAAAGATTTTATGTTTTGTTTATTCAACAGATTCAAACGCTTCATGACACGCTGATCCTTGTTCCTCTGAATCAGGTAGGTCATGTGGCACCCATTTTCCTTCCTTCTGAATTTTTTCCATTGCGCGTAAACGATTGGAAATGGTTTGTTGAGTTACTCCCCAGTTGTTCAGCGAATTCTGTTTGCGTTTGAGAGGACTCTTCATCCAGCAATGCTTGCAGTTCCTCATGTACAACCTTCTGCGGGGCGCCGCTCCGTTCTCGATCGCTAACATCAAAATCACGTGCTTTAAACCGTCTGAACCAAAACTCACGCGTGCTTTTCGATACAATATTCTCCCCGAGAACAGAACAGATCGATGCACATGCTTTTGCAGCACTTTTTCCTTGATGAAATTCGTAACAAATGCAGTGTCGAATAAATACAGTATCGCTTGCCATCTTTCACCTTATACCGATGTGCAAGTGCGTTTGACTGTTGGGCAAACTTCTGTGTCACATTTTATACTCTGGACTAGTTACGGCCACATGACAACAAACGCGGGGGAATGTTGGATATGTAAATTAGTGGTATACGTCGCACAAAAAAAACGCTTTAAAACTTGTTTGTACACCTAATACGTTCACATCTGCTATAAAAATTCGCGCAAATTTACAAACAAATACTAGTTGGTAGTTATTTTTTAATCATTTACATATTCAGCCCTGAGGATCGAACGACTTTTCCGGGGTGCTTCTTTTTTTTTTTACAGAGTGTATTTTCTAGCAATATGCCCTCAGTACGAATGCAAGCAATGCCACTAAAATATGGCATATAATATTTATTAGCTTCATTAAAATTCAAGGGATGTATTGTAAAAATGAATGTAAACCGTTGTTCTCCTTTTACAATTGCTTGATTTAATATTTACCGAAACCATTCTATGAGATCTAATATTTTCTTTGCTTCACGAACAATTTTTGCTTCCCCCAATTATTAAGTTCTGTGGGTGCCCTCAACAGTTTGTTTACCAACATCACTGTGAGATATCAAACAAAAATCTTCGCTCTTTCCACGTTTATAAGTGAGTCACGGAAAAATTCTGGAAAGAGCGAAGATCTTTGTTTAATGTTCCTGGTCCACGTTAAATGTCTGTATTAATCACTGTGAGAGCCTCACCATGGCGTTGGAGAAACCCACATCCACAGGAAAACACCACAGACGTGCAGATTTCCATGTAATTACCTGAACAATACTGTACGAAAATTTAATATTGCGTCAAAACTTAGTAATACCGTATTTTTCTTTGTATAGTCCGCAACGGCGTATAATCCGCACACACACACACACACACACACCGTGAGATTCAGGAAAAGAATTCCTTCGTATAATCTGCGGCGGTGCATAATTTGCAGGCCGTGAAATTCAGGAAAAATAGCCGTATAATACACAACTGTTTGTGAAAATTGCAACACCATGGAGGATGATGGTATTAGCTTGAAACTTGATGGATATGTACACGTTGCAACACCATGGAGGATGCTGGTATTAGCTTGAAACTTATGGATATGTACAACATGTTGCAACACCATGAAGGATGATGGTATTAGCTTGAAACTTGGTGGATATGTACATGTTGCAACACAATGGAGGATGATGGTATTAGCTTGAAACTTATGGATATCTACAACATGTTGGAACAGCATAGAGGATGATGGTATTAGCTTGAAACTTGATGGACATGTACAACAAGTTGCAACACCATGGAGGATGATGGTATTAGCTTGAAACTTGATGGATATGTACAACATGTTGCAACACCATCGAGGATGATGGTATTAGCTTGAAACTTGATGAATATGTGCAACACCATGGAGGATGACGGTGTTAGCTTGAAACTTGATGGATATGTACATGTTGCAACACCATAAAGAAAGATGGTATTTGCTTGAAACTTGATGGATATGTACATGTCGCAACACCATGGAGGATGATGGTATTAGCTTGAAACTTGATGGATATGTACATGTTGCAACACCATGGAGGATGATGGTATTAGCTTGAAACTTGATGGATATGTACATGTTGCAACACCATGGAGGATGCTGGTATTAACTTGAAACTTATGGATATGTAAAACATGTTGGGACACGCAAATGATTAAAATGCCAGTGAAAATGAGCATGCGGTTACAGAGCAGCGCCCCCTGAAACGCCCGGTCTTGAATATAAAAAGGTGCCTCAAATGAAATGTTGCAATCAGTGAAGAGTCAACATTGAGTCTAAAGAGTGTTTCTTGTGTCTCACTATGCCCCGTCTCCGAAAGAGGTCGCAGTGTGAACACTTGCCGGACTTTGAGCGAGGAAGGATTGTTGGGATAACAGAAGTTGGATTTTCCTGCATCGAAATTGTCACTCGTATGGGATGAAACGCCAGTACAGTGACGCGAACGAGGCTTCAGTGGACAGATGAGGCTGGGACGCACTGAAATCCGGGAAATGGACAGAACAACAGACACCCCTACAGCATGGCAATGACCAATCGCACAGCGACATACACGGTGTTAGCAGTGGTGAAGCACTGTCACACGTCAGGCTTTGTAATCCAGCACAGTTCGACGCCATCTGCTTAACAAAGGACTGGTTGCTGGCAGCCCATTGCTGCGCATTCCTTTGACCCTCAACCAGATGCTCCAGGTTGCAATGGAGTCTCGAACGCAAACATTGGCGCGCTGATTGGCAACAGGTCATGTTTTTTGACGAGTCACGTTTCAACAAGCATCATGGTTTGGGGCTGCCATTGGATTTTCCCGCGGTCTCGTCTGGAGACGGAACCCTCAACAGCCAGCGATACATCAGGGATGCTTCACAGGCAGAGGTGATACCTTTCCTTCAGAATTGTCCTGGCACTATATTACAGCAGCACAATGCTCGACCACATGTGGCCCGGAATGTCCAAGACCTCTTCCACGCACGGAAGATACCGCTTCTTCTCTCGCTTAGTTGTTTGCACGGACCGTGCCCGGCTCATTTCCAGACACTTACGGCCGGGCAGGACCAAGTCAATTCATCCTTTTTATCGCAATGGTAAAGAAACAAAAAAATTCGTGTTTCCCGATGTCCAGGTGTTTTCGACTGTTTTGCGGACTTTCCTTACTTCCATGGCATAGCCCAAGGTGTAATCACAGGCAAGGGGAGGCACTCACGGTGTTTTTACCATCTGTAGGTATTAAGCTGATAAAACTACTTTGGGGTTTGTTGACTACAAAAAGATTTGACCCCAAGCGAGTGTGTGTTGTGTAGAATGGGGATAGGGGGAGGGGGTTCTGCAGTGGGGTAAGGTGTGTGTGTTTGCATGAAAGAGCGGGACGACATCGATTGTTATCTTATCCCTAATCTGTATAAGGATAGACTTTTGTAGTGTTACCGCTTACTAGTTTAGAGAAAGGGAGATTTTCAATGCGCTTAGTCTTCTTTTTTACTCTCTCTTTAAAAGTTATATTCTTTGATAATTGCCAAAGTTTAGTTAATATGTTTAGTCTTACATTCGACTAAATATTTCAATAATATCTCATGTCATTATTCAATTTTCACAATTTATTAAAATACAATAGAAAGATAAAATAATACAAAATGGGACATCAAGGGCCAGGTCTAAATAATCGCTGTAATTGACAGGCCCGGGCGGTCTTTAATATTTGACGGGCCTGGACGGTCTTTAATATTTGAAACGGCCCGGACGGTCTTTAATATTTGAAACGGCCCGGGCAGACCTCTACCGTGGCCTGCACGAACATGTCTGGGACGTGGTAGCTAAGCGACTAGCCCGTCAAGCGCCTCCGTCAGTCACCGCAAATGAACTCTGATCTCGCCTAGAAGGCCATTTGCCAGAAAGATATCGAAAACCTGTTCCATTCAATAATACGCCGTGTGGAGACAGTTATTGTTGCTCGAGGGAGCTTCACACAATACCGAGTTATGAAGCGAAAAAATCTTATATAGCTCTACAAATGTAATAAGTTATCTCTTGTAAATGAGGAATCTGTGATATAAATTTCATTAGAATAGCGCGATTCTTTCTTGGTGCTGCTACTTTCACAAACAGTAGTGTATGTACCCTGGATGTTGATGCTGAACCGTGATTTCCAACAGAAGAGTCGCGATTCAAGGGTTGACCCAGCAATAAAAAAAAAAAAAAAAAAACTGCCACTTTTAAATACTTTCTGTTGCCTTCCAGTGAGCAAAAATTGAGGTTTCTTTCTTTTTTCAGCATTACCACAGTTCCGGTACCCACAAACGTGTGCGACGCTGAGCTTCCCACAGCATTTGACAAACCGCGTGGACAAAACATATCGCCATCGTTGCACTGTATTTTCTGTCAAAATGTTCGTAAATAATAATAATAATAATGTAAAAAAATCATTTTCAACTGTTTGCGGTCCTCCATCTTCGTATTGCATTACGTTTTCCAGATATTAACGCATTGCTTCTAATTTTCCAAATATACGAGGTCCGATCAAAAAGTTCCGAGACTAGGCCAATATACAACATAATACTTACGTTACTTAAATCTGGCTGTGATCTTCCTCAAAGCAGTTTCCTTGGGCAGCGATACACTGCTGCCAGTGTTTTTGCCACTGTTGAAACGCTCCCTGGAAGTCCTGATCGCGAATCGCAGACGGTATCAAGCACCGTCTGCGATTCGCGCTGGATCTCGTCCACGGTTTCAAAACGGCGACTCTTGAGCTTCAACTTCATCTTTGGGAACAGAAAGAAGTCGCAGGGGGCCAAATCCGGTGAGGAAGGGTAGTCATTCAGTTGCGGCTGCAAAACTGGCGTGTTGCTAACGCTCTGTGAGCTGCTACATTGTCGTGATGGAGCAGGAAATCGCCCCTGCTCCACATTTCAGGTCGTTTGCGCCGAATGTCCACCCTAAGACGCCGCAGAACATCGCAGTAAAAAGGGCAGTGACGGTCTGGTCCTGGGGGATGAATGCACGGTGCACAACCCCACGAATGTCGAAGAACACCATCAGCATGCTTTTGGTTGCGCTCCGGACCTGTTGGGCCTTCTTCGGTCGTGGAGATGCCGGGCTCCATTGCGACGACTGTTGTTTGGTCTCCGGGTCGTAACCGTAGACGCAATTCTCGTCCCCAATGATGATCCGCGACAGGAACGTTCGTTCATTCACCACATGCTGACGAAGATCTTGACAGAGTCCGACACAGAGCGGCTTCTGTTCTTGGTTCAGAATCTTTGGTACAAACTTTGCAGCAATGAGTATATGTTAAAAACCGAAGTCAGAATTTCTTACACTGTTCCGTATGACACATTGACGATGGTAGCAATGTCTCGAATAGTTCTCCGACGATCCTCATTGCACCAGTTACCTAATTTTTGTCCACATTTTGGGGAGGGGGGTTTGCTTGTGGACGGTCGCCCTGATCTCTCGTCGTCTTCTATTGCCGTTCTGCCGCTCTTGAAACGCGAGTTGCACTCAAAACACCTGGCATGACTCATTGCTTCATTGTCATAAGCCTGCCGCAACATTTCATGCGCCTCCGTTCCCGATTTGCAGAGTTTGACGCAGAATTTGATGTTCCCTCGCTGCTCTAGTTTGCAGTCCATAACGAAATCGCAGCTGTGTTCTACACCTGGTCACCAAATAACGTGCAGCACAGCTCCGGATGTTCACAGAACTACACCACTCGGCACAATGACTCATGAAGGTCACTGCCCTCGACCGCTGCTCTCGCTTCCGCGCGCTGCCATATGTTGGAGCGCTACGTACCTAGTCTCCGAACTTTTTGATCGCACTACGTACTACCTCTCCTGACAATTACGACGCGGATATTTTAAAAACCGAAGTCCGGAAAAAAGTTATTTTTTCTTAAAGCGACATATTACCCGCATCGGCGTATAGTCTACAGGACCTAAATTTACAACTTTTCCAACTGATAATCAGCAGATTATACGACGAGAAATACGGTATAACAATGACTTCATAAAATCTGTTTACCAAACGAAATTTATAATTTCAGTTACTTTATCTGGACAATTAAAAAGTTTCTGAAATTCATTGTGAAGTTTATGGACTTGACGGAAGATATGAGTTCCGCATTGTGCCAAGGTCAGTGGCCGAACTACCACCCCTACAGCTAGGGGGCGCAGGTAACGAAGGGGCGTACTGCAGATACCAGTTACCGAGTTTGACGCAGAATTTGATGAACAAATTCAAACATGCACAATAATTAACCTTCAAAGATTTACATTTTGATTTAAATTATATTTAGCTTTGCCTAAATAAATGCCTAGTTTCACTTTTAAAACACTGTCCCACAAGTTGAAAGTGTTCAGCTCTTTGACTTCGGGTTGTAATACGACTGCTCTGCAATGGGTTGTAAATAATATGATCGCTCTCCAATCGCCCTCTCTCTGCGCTGCTGAGGAAAAGCGCGAGGCCACAGTAGGATTCCCCGTAGAGGATGTCGGAAACAGTCAGTTACCTAATGATACGTGCATGACAGGCGTCAACATTTACTCACAGCAGCCGCAGATCTGCCCTGTGTAAGAGGGTTATTCCTACAAGTGATTTATTTTAGTTTGAGGCAAAGCACTTACATATATTGTCAAATCTATTACTTAAAAAGTTAAAACTACAGGGCTCACTCAAAGAACCACTATTACTTTTGCACACACTCCCCCTGACTTCCTATCCTCCCTCATGTTCGAAATCCTGGGAAAATTACTGTGCTTAGGGGTGCTGAAAGTATATCTTGCGGGGGGCACATTGTGCTAGTTACGCCACTGGCCAAGGTCCGTGAATTTTGCCTGTGTTCACACTCAAGTGCATATTGAAGTTTCCACCTAGATAAAGAAATGAGCTTAGTAGTCTTTGTCATCATGTACCTTTGATTATGTGTGCTTTCTATACATTTATTAACCTTTGTATTTTTATGTTGTTTTTTTCTTCAGGACCAGTGAATGTTGCAGAGAAAGCAAGACTAGAGGAACATATTCTTCAACAGCACTATTCAGAGTGTATGAAACAACGACTGCTGTATGATGTGGTCCACTGATTGCACAATGCGGCAATACTGAATGCAGGAAGTACACTGTCCTGTTTATCAGGTATTATTCAGTTGAGTTATCAACATAATTCTCTTTGTTCTCTGAGTTTATTTATTTATTGAACCTATTTCTAGCCTTTTGGTGGCTGTTAAGGCATGTTCCCAATGATTTTGCTTTGACACAATGATTCAACTAAATAATTTCTGATACAAGAGTTGTTAGAAAAGTTTCAAGACATGCACTACATAGAAAAAAGTAACCGGACACCCCTTCAAAAGCAAATGAACGGATCCACTGCGTTAAGATGCGCAGTACAACTGCAAACATTATAAAAACAAGCCCGCAGCTGACCGTGATCAAATCACACTGTGAGGTTGAGTTAAAATGTCGTGGCTCCAGAAAGGTGAGAACTAACTTTGCGAAAGAAATGATTGTTGGGTGTTATATCAGTGGGTTGTCCAAAAGAGAAACCGAGAGGCGTTTAAACACACCCAAGTCAACTGTTTTGGATGTACTGAATAAGTGGAAGACACATGGCGCGCCTCAAGCAGTAAAATGTACTGGCAGATCAAAGAAAATCAGTGATAGAGGACGTCGAAGCCTCAGGAGAGTCGCTACAGCTAATCGACAGAGTACTGCACAAGACCTCAGTGTAAAAGTGAGTAAAAATGATGGAACCTTAGTATGTACACGTACCATTTGCAGAGAACTTCGTTCCATGGGTTACCGTTGTTGTGCGGCTGCTCAAAAGCCTTTAATCTCCATTTGGAATGCTACTCATCGTTTAGCATGGTATAAAGAACATTTATTGTGGACCGTAGATCAATGGAAATGGGTCCTATGGACTGATGAATCCAGATACACGATGCATCAATCTGATGACCGTGTGTGGGTATGGCGGCAGCCGGGGGAACACTATTTACCACAGTGTACTGTTCCTACGGTCAAGTTTGGAGCTGGCAGTGCACTTGTGTGGGGCTGTTTTTCGTGATATGCTCCAGGCCCATTGGGTATCGTGGACAAATGCCTACCTCAATATTCTGGACAATTATGCCCTACCAATTCTGTGACAATACTATGGAACGGAGCCTTGTTGGTACCAGCAGGAAAATGCACCGAGCCATAAAGCAAGGACTGTTACGGCGTGGTTTGATGATAATTCCGTATCGTGTGTGGACTGGTCAGCACCAAGCTCAGATCAGAATCTCATAGAGCACGTATGGAATGAATTAGAGTGTCGCATAAGAAGTTTGGAACCAAGGCCTACTACTAAGCAACAGTCAGCGGCAGCATTATGCACTGAATGGAAGTGCATACCTATCTCTGTGTTCCAAAACCTTATCGAAAGCATATCTTGAAGGGTCAGTGCATGCATTAAGGCCAAAGGTGAACCGACACCATACGTCAATAAATACTGTATGTCAATAAATACTATGTTGTGTTTCTCTTCTAGGTGTATGGTGACTTTTGTCAATATAATGTACTCCCTATTATATTGACAAAAGTTACCATACTGATACCACTCAATTTCCAGCACTGTACTCAGTGGTTTCTCATATGTTGTGACAATTATATCTGGACGAGAAATCAGTGTTCTCTTAAAGTCGATCCCTCACAATGGAAAGAGAAAGAAAAGTCACAAGTTTGGACTGTAAGCAGGATAGGCAAGCAACCTCACCTGTGTGCCTCCAGAAAAACGTGGTCAGATTGGTGAAGAGTGCATTGTCATGGTACAAGAGGAAGCCTCATGTTCTTGGTTGCCTTTCCTTAACTGTTTGAACATTTTCAGAAGGCAAACTGTGCAGTCACTGTATGTTGATTTTACAGCAAAACTATTATCACATGACTAAGGGTTGTAACCCTTGTTATCCCAATGCTCCTTGGTTCCTTGACTGATGGACTGTAATCCAAGAAGATTCAAATCGATGGCTGACATTTTGTGTCTACGTCAGATTGGTAGATCCACATCTGGTCTCCCACGACAATGTCAGAAATCCCAACGAGAGTCACCAACATCAAACTGTCGAAGCACTTCACACCACCATTCTATGTATCAATTTTCAACTTCAGTTGAATTATGATAAGAAAAAGAATTACTCTAACATGACTGTGGAGGATGGTTCAAACATTCAGCAAACAAATGTGCACAGGGTTCATGCTGATTCTTACAAATCAATTCTAAGGGGTTTTCCAGCAGTCTGAAACCTACTTTCCACAAGTCTCTTTGAAACCTATTTTCCATGAGTCTGAAACCTATTTTCCACGAGTCTGAAACTTATTTTCCAGAACTCCAAAGCCTATTTTCCAGAAGTCCGAAACCTATTTTCCACAAGTCTGAAACTTATTTTCTAGATGTCTGAAACCTATTTTCTACTAGTCTGAAACTTATTTTCCATGAGTCCGAAACCTGTTTTCCACAAGTCCAAAAACTATTTTCCACGAGTCTGAAACTTTATTTCTTTATTTGTTATTTTGTTACATTACATTACTTGCACATGAATTTGATGAGCATGACAAGAGTCAGTAAACTTATACATTTATACAATCAACTTTAGTGCAACATAACAGGGAGCCAGGGGGAAAGGCTAGTGTAGGCCTGACAAACCCCTGGTCCCCAATTTTTCCAGAAGTCCAAAAACCTATTTTCCACGAGTCTGAAACATATTTCCCACGAGTTTGAAACTTATTTTACAGAAGTACGAAACCTATTTTCCAGGAATCCCTGATGACATCAGAACCCCTTTTAAAAATAAATTTCTTTGAAAATCCAAAGGGGCAGATCTAGAAGCTTACCTTGGGGGGAAAGAGGTGGGGGGTCGGGTCTAAAAGAACAGAAAAGAAAAAAATGTCGACAGAGAGACTATGTGGAAGAGTCACAGACAACACACACCAACTGGTAGAACTGCCCCTCCCTGGCACTTCATGGCTTTTTAGAAACTTTTTCCATCAACAAAATTACGTTAAATTTTTAAATCACAAACTAGGGAAAACCAACTGAAAAATCTGCACCATTTTCCTGACATTCAACTGCCTGCTTTGCATGGAAACAAGCTCCATGCTTTTTAAATATCAAGTCTGGATAGAATCTTTCCAAATATGTACACTACCGTTTGTGAAAATTGCAACACCATGAAGGACTGCTGTTATTAGTTTAAAACTTACAGGATATGTACAACAGGTTGGGACATGCAAATGAAAATATCAGTGAAAATGTGCATGTGATTTCAGAGCAACGTCCTCTAAACTTCCTTGTCTTGGCATAAAGAGCTGCTCAAACAAGATGAAATAAAAATAAAAAGGCACATTTCAGGAGTTCTTAAATTCCAGGAGGCATATGAGCCATGCGTACAGGGAAATCTTGATGTCCTTGTAGGTCTGTTGCAGGTGTTCTTCAATCATTGTTCCCACCATTGTAATGTATTTCTTAGTCTCTTTACCTCTGATTGTTTTCTACTTTGCTCTTTGTTTTTCACTGAAGTTTGACATCTCTTAAATTCAGTGAACCAATGAAAAGGTAACGTGGTGGTTTAAAGAATGAACTAAACAAGTTAGTAAAATCATGTGGTGCATTGATTTTGATACGCTTTCCAACATACCAGAAATTATTACTCAAGTTATGAGGATAACAATGACTGTGGAATAAATCTTGCTCCTGTGAACTGACCTTTGACCCCATTTTGATGATATTCAACAGAACCGGTTCAGTACACCTCCCGAACAACATACTAAAGTTTTGTCACAATAGAAGCATTTTTAGTCAAGTTATGAGAATAATGGCTGTGGAATAAATATTGCTCCTGTGCCCTGACCTTTAACCCCATTTCGATTATATTAAACAGGATTGGTTCAGTATACCTCCGGAACAACATACTAAGGTTTTGTCATGATCGAAGCCTTTTTATGTAAGTTATGATGCATAAGAGCGATGGAATGGATCCCCTCCTATGTCCTGACCTTTGACCCCATTTCGTCCATTTTCAATAGGGTTCCTTCCCAGGTGGTCCCCTACCACATACTAAAATTTCATCGAAATTGAACCATTTTTACATGAGTTATCGTGCAGTCGGACGGGCAGACAGACAGGAAAAACTAGAGCATATATGCTTCTTCAACCTACATTTGGTAAGCGTAAAAAACACTACAAATTCCATATTCAGTATGCAAAAACTAATCCTCTGAAGTAACCAGTTCCCTTTCACAAATGTTATACAATCCTGTAAATTAAAACTAATGCTAATTACAATATTAAAATTTAAGTATTTAAAATTAAATAACACATTCTTACAGACAGGAAATATACATAAACTTTTCATTTTCTATTAGACATAGTACTTAAAAAGCAACATGGTTAATAAATTCATTTCCTTTTGCCAACTCCTCTTCCCCATAAAAAATATTAATTTATAGTTAAAACAATTAAACACAGTGTAACCCATTAAAAATTTGAGAAATTAAATGGTATCAAGGGAATGGTGAACTTTTGTTAAACATTCCAGCAACTGGGATTCAATTAAACCCATTTTAAAATCGTTCAGAAGTATTGCACAAAACGCTTAGTTTTGAATAGTCACTGATGTAATGATGCATACATTGGAATGATGCTGCCCTCACTCCTAGTGGTAGAAGAATGAGGACAACACCTACCTGCTTCCACTTTAGACATAATGGATCAGATCAGTGCTTCTCAAACTTTTCAGAACTGCGACCCAATTTTTAAAATGGCAAACTTTAGTGACCCACCAAGCTTCAATGGGCATGAATTGGTAAGGGAAGGGGAGGGGGAGATATTTTTTAATTTAGTTGTTGTTGAGGGGTCTTCCACATCAACTTTAATTGTTTTTTTTTTTTTTTTTTTTTGTTTTTTTTGATTAAACAATTTGTTCACCATGGTTCCAGGTTTTTTCTTCAATTCTAGCATAATGCAGAAGTGGTGTTTTTTTCAACTACTTATCCATGTGTCCTATGTGCTCACAAAGAGATAAACTTTTGTTTACATCTGTTCAAAATTAAACACACACACACTGCTGTATCTGAATTGAACACAAGAAAAACTGGTCCTGCACAGTGTATCAATTAAGTAATGATACTGAATTTTAAAAACAAATTGAAGAGTAGGAAAACTTACATGAATATATTTTATTTGAAGTGCATTCCTCCTGCATTAATACAACTAGGACAAGTCGCCAACGGTAACCGATAACTCGGTACAGTTGCCAAATTTTGAGCGAAGCTACTGCAAAATCTAAGCTCATTAAGGCGTCTATCATAACAAATTCTAAAAAATGAACGCATGAAATTTATGACTTTCAGAACAAAAGTACGAAACATTCTGCCCAAAATTTATCATGAACTACTTTTCTTCACATTGGTTGTTATCAGGTTGCATGTAAAAAAGCGGAAAGACACTCAGATCGGGAACCACGTTTTTCATTTTGTATTGTGAAAGACAGACAAACGCACACATCCCTTTATTATTATAGATTAAGCAAGTGTTGAGCTAACAGACGCAGTCTTTCCATTTCTTCATTTTCCAATTCAAACAATTTTTTAAAATTAATGTTAGTGAGCCGACTTTCGTGAAACGGTTCAAGTAAAAGGCCTTTTAGTTTTAATTCCTCAGTGACACAGAATTTCAGAAATCGGAAGGTGTCACGCCCCAAATCACGGTGATCAGATGTGTCATGTCGTAGCTATGCCTGAATAACACTTGTATAGAGAGCGGATTTTTTCAATTATTATTAAAATTGGTCAGTTTTTTTTATGGTCATTATTTTTACACGACACGAACAATCACCATGATACCAACCCCATGTCACTCCCTTTCTCTGTGGCAAGTGCCACCGCGCTTGGCTGAAGATCTTTGGAGGAGATAGGTTGTTAACAAGCGACCCTATCTCAAAACCCAGAAACCCCCTAAAAATGCAAGTTTTTGGACGATTATTCCCCAACGACACAGAATTTGGGAATCGGAAGGCATCAAAACCTGACCGTGGACGATGTCCAATTGCATGCAAAAAATCACGGTGATCGGATGTGTCATCTCATATCTATGCCTGAACAACTAGTTGTCTTGAGTCTCATAAAGAGAGCTCTGCTCGGCCTTCGGCCTCGAAATGCAAAACTTGCAGAGGTCATCTTTTGACATGGAGTGAAGAGCTCATGTCACAGTTCTTTGTATGTCTTCAATGTCTTGAAAAACTTTTCCTTTTAAAGGCAGCTTTAATTTAGGGAATAGAAAGTAGTCACACAGTGACAAATCTGGAGAATAGGGGGGATGGTTGAGTACACACACTTGTTTTCGTGCCAGAAATTGTTGCACACTGACTACTATGTGTGCAAGTCCATTATCGTGAAGTAGGAACCATTGTTTGTTTTCATATTGAGGCCTGACATGAACAGTCCTCTTCTACAATCGTTCCAAAATGGATGGGTAAGCGTTGCCAGTGACAGTTGTACTTTCAGGAATGAACTGGTAATGCAGAATTCCCTTGCTGTCGTAAAAGCACGCAAGAACTATCTTGATTTTGGACTTCTGTAATCTGATCTTTCATTTGGGTGACAGCGACAACTTCCACTAAGCGCTGTGTTGCTTCAATTTTCAGGAACATTATGAAAACACCATGTCCTTTCACCCGCCACAATGCTTTGGAGAAAATTTTGCATTGTTTCTGCAGTCTCCAGCATGTCTTTTGTGTACTCACCTCATGCATGTTTCTGGTCATGTGACAAAGCATGTGGAACAAAATGAGCACAATTTTTTTCTCCCCTCAAATATTGCACTGAAAATTTGACAAATCATCTCATTAACACCGAGCCCACATTCCTCAAGATCACACAACTATCACTTTTTTATCCTCTAACAAACTTTCTCGATGAGTTCAGACATGCACACTGAAATGGGACATTCGATCCTTTCATTATTTTCCTACCAATCCTTGGAATGTGCATACCATAGGAGTATTTGTGCACAAGATAGGCAATTAGCCCCATACACATTACACAAGAATTCAACTGTCTGAGATGCAGTTGAATTGTTGTGTGATGTGATATTTGCTCTCTTCTCCAAGACAGAGCAGTGACAATGCTCTTCCACGGAATGACACCATGCACAACATGAATAATCATCTGTGCAATGCATAGCTGATAAAATGACTTATTAAAGAACCCTGCTTTCAAGAATTATGTATTTTACCAGGATTTTATAAAAAAGCAAACAGTCTCGCCACTTAATTGCTGTACTGAGTATGATGACGAAAAGAAGTGGAAGCATCCAATACATTCTGGAGTTGAATGAGCAATGTGGTCATTAGATGGCAACACTGGTGGACTGTGGCGGGTTACCTCTCCTGCTCCGAAAGGCACCACGGGCATGAACATGAAACCCAATTCCTGTATGCGCAATATTTTCTCTCTCCCATTTTAACATTTTGTGGATCACCAAAAATTTTCTCATGACGCCACCAGTGGGTGGAAATGCTAGATCAAACTATCCAGTTGGTCTGCCTTCCTTTCATGTATCTTGAGACCTATGTACAACTTAATCTCTGAATAATGACAAAACTAAGTACTTTCCTAATCCTGTTCTGCACCTCTTCTTTTTTCAAGGATTTGCACGCTTATGAGCATTTCTTCAATATTTTGCACATAAAGAGCACCATTTATTTGGAAGTGACCCTGAAGGTACCACCCTAGCTGCCTTTTAGAATCTTCTCAACAATCTGTTATGAGTTCCAATAAGGATTGGCATGTCTTTGACCTTCAAATAGTCTGCTCCTGTGAGGTTTGTGTGAACATTTCTCTCATCAAGCAGCTGCCGGCATTTGCGTCAAGTGAGGGCTTTTCTCATCAACTGACAACTGCCGTTTGCCTTTTTTTTTTTTTTCTTCTTTATAGATAACACAATGATAAGAGTATGTTTCCATCTAATTTAATTTGTAACAATTTTTCTTTCAAAGAATGAATTCTGAAGTGTTATTATTGAGTAGAGTACTTAAAACAGCAGATAAAGGTAGTGAGAGAAAAAAACTCGTTAAAACCTGTGCAAATTCTAATTTCTCCACACTCGTGGAATCCTGATTCGACGTTTCAGGCACTGTTTTATTTGCAACAAGAAAACTGCTTCAGTGGGAAATATTTGCTGTACCATGCAAGAATTAAATCTGATATTTTTTAGCAGTTGTGAGAAATATCTAAAAGAAAAAAGGTGCAAAAACACATGATTTTTTTTCCCCTGAAGGAACCATTTTTTATTTAAAGCAAATGCTGTAAATGAATAATTTTCTCATTACATTATAACAAACACTTGAAAGATATGGCGACATTATTATCTGACTTAGCCTTTCAACAGCATTTTGCAGAGCACAACTCATGAGCAGTTAAGATTACTGAAGGCATTATCTAAAAATAAAAAGAAAAATGCTATCTTCTATTTTTCATGGTTCAGTCATAAATCAGCAAACAGCTGAGGTACAGATGAAATAAATTACAGAAAATTGGAATGTAAAATACCTCCTTTATACAAATCTGCTCAATGCTGCAACATTGTTAATGTGTGAAATTATTTAATTAAGCTTGAGAGTCTAAAACATGCAGAAATGCATTGTTTGGAAAAACTTGTAGAGCCAGTTCTTTCAAAAAATTCCTGCTTTCTCGCAAACAATATCGAGGATTCAAGCAGAAGTTAATTGCACAATCCACTTGGCTTTTTAGAGCAGCATATGATTTATTGTGAGTTAAATTCTTAAGGTTTTCTAAGGCTCTTGTGGCACTAGAAGAGGGATGTGGCTTGCTTGAATCATAGGAAATGCGCTTGAAGCCAGGTGACCCCTCAGAATTTGCCTGTGGAATAAAGCCTGGTGCCATCAGCTCCAGTCGAAGTGAACCTTTCTCTGGCATTTGCAGTAGTAAAAATGCTGCCATTGCACGGCACAGAAAGCGGAAACTGAAAGAGAAAAAACTGGTTTTTCAAAGTCAATACTTATTATTTTGTATAATGAGCTAAATCTACTGCACTATGATCACATACATTATATTATAGAACACTGTTCTTGGGGAGGGGAAGTATATGGTATGACAAAAACTCCTCAATGTTATAAAACATCAATACCAATTAGTAGTTCTAATTCTGACTATTATATAGCTCTAATCATTCTACTATTCTCTTTTACGTGCAATATTTCAAAGTAACTTGTACAAAATTCTAGCGGATAATGCTTACCTTGGCATTCCTTTCTAGTGATGGGAACATTTCACACACGTGTTTTCCGGTCTTTGTTGATGTTATTGTCCTAAAGTCCGTTGTATGCGATGACTGGCTTTACCTCTCACACTTTTCGCTGGGTATACTCATTGGATCTTTGCCTTAGGATTCAAACACATCAATTTTTACCGTTCTTTATACTCGAAATTTTCGCCCATACTCTGGGCATCCTCAGGAGCGTGGCGACTTTACCACCGATGTTCGTGGTTAACTTCTCACTAATGGAGTCCGATACTCCATGTTGCCATTTGTTGGATATACTTTCCTCAATATATTTCGTTATCAAGCCCGGCTGGCGCCATCTATGTTGCATTAAAACAACAATTTTTTTTTTAAATTTTTTTTATTTTCTTCTCCTATCCTGGTTTTCTTGTCTTTTTTGCCGGTTTTTCTTTCCACAGGCCCGATAATGTGCTAGGGTCCTTCTGGTTACATACCCTTGCTTTATTTTTATAGATTAATATTGCTTCTTCCCTCCTCATTTGCCTTTCCGATTTTTTATTCTTTTTTAGCATTTTAATTTCATCGAACTTTGGGAATGTCCGGTTTTCCATGCAGAATTGCACTAAAGCAGTTTTGGCTTCTTTTTTTTTTGCCAGTTAGATATGTGTTGTTTAAGTCTTTTTTTTAAATCTGTTTTCCGTATTTCCAATGTACGATATTGGGGGTATGTGTGCAATTGGAATTTCGTAGGTTCCTGATTCTTCTAGCATTTTTTCCTCTGTTCTTTTTGTTGACAGTCATACTTTTCACTGAACTTCCTAGTTGTAAGTCATATTTAGCACAGTTTTTTTTTGTATCACTGGATGGTGCAACGAGTATGGTATCAGTACAGGTATGTAAGTTGCTTTTCTGAACACAGAGTATTCAAAGCTATTTTTGTTTTTCTTTAGTTGAAAATTGTCCAGGAAGGATAGGCGATTATCCTCTTCAAACTCAATAGTTAGCTCTATGGTGTTACAGATTTTGCTAAACCGCTGTGCTAGATCTTGTAGCTTGGCTTTGTTAAGTTTAGACATTATACATGAGAGTAAAAAGCATATGACTAAGAGTAAAGAAGACCAAGAAGTGCACAACCAAAGGAAAATGAGGAATAAAAAATTTTAATACATTGGAGCTTTCCCATACTTGGAAGGAGTGAGTACAGAAATCAATAGGCACTGTGCTAAATATGACTTAACTAGGAAGCTCAGTGCACACCGTGAAAAGTATGACTGTCAACAAAAAAACAGAGGAAAAAATGCTATAAGAATCAGGAACCTACGAAATTCCAATTGCACACATACCCCCAATATAGTACATTGGAAGTACGAAAAACAGATTAAAAAAAGACTTAAACAACACATATCTAACTGGCAAAAAGAAGAAACCAAAACTGCTTTAGTGCAATTCTGCGTGGAAAACCGGACATTCCCAAAATTCGATGAAATTAAAATGCTAAAAAAGAATAAAAAATCGGAAAGGCAAATGAGGAGGGAGGAAGCAATATTAATCTATAAAAATAAAGGAAGGGTGTGTAACCAGAACGACCCTAGCACATTATCGGGCCTGTGGAAAGAACTAATAAGACAAGAAAAACAACAACAAAAGAAAAACCGGAAAAAAGACAAGAAAATAAAAATAATAAAAAGTTGTTTTAATGAAACATAGATGGCGCCAGCCGGGCTTGATAACGAAATATATCCAGGAAAGTATATCCGACGAATGGCAACATGGAGTATCGGACTTTATTAGCGCGAAGTTAACCACGAACATCGGTGGTAAAGTCGCCACGCTCCTGAGGATGCCCAGAGTACGGGCGAAAATTTCGAGTATAAAGAACTGGAAAAATTGATGTGTTTGAATCCTAAGGCAAAGATCCAATGAGTATACCCAGCGAAAAGTGTGAGAAGTAAAGCCAGTCATCGCATACAACGGACTTTAGGACAATAACATCAACAAAGACCGGAAAACACGTGTGTGAAATGTTCCCATCGCTAGAAAGGAATGCCAAGGTTAAGCATTATCTGCTAGAATTTTGTACAAGTTATAAAACATGTTGTTTTTTAATGCAACCTGTTGAAAGGAGTATACCTTTTCCCTGTTTTTTATGAGAACTAAGTTTAGAGACACATAAATAATTTCAGGTTATCAGTCTCCGGGGGGGTGTCTGTCAGGCATTAAAAGTTTATTTAGGCTTGATACTTGCTATTTTAATTCCATTTATCCAACCTCACTCATACATATCACTAAGCTGTTCTCTGAGATTCAGAGGTTAGCTCCAAAAAGAAATACAAACTTCCAGATATTTTTACTTATTGTTGTCGTATCAAACTTCTCCATTTACAGTGATCTTGACATACAACTCGTGCTTCACTGATATCCATTACACGCCTTACACAAGATCTTTTTCTCATGCACACTCCTGAATCTGATCCACCCATGTCTTCCTCTGCCTTTCCTTCCTGCCACTTGGGCTGAAAAGATTTTCTTAGTAAGCATTTCATCACTCATTCTTTCAACATGGCCCACTGAAGCATATTGGTTTCCACCTTGCTAACAACATTTTGCTTCACATCACACAACTGCAATACATCACTCCTTTGTCTTAAATAAGTTAAAATGTAGCATGCTTGGTTGAAATCTTTAGAAGCTCATGCAGTGAAGGAATTGTTCAATGAGTGTTGTGTTATGCATAATCTATGTACTAAACTGTCATCATTTGATTTAGCTTCTTAAAGCACATTAGGCCTGAACCCACAGTTTTTCTCTTACATAATTGCTGATAATTTGTATATTGGGAAGATTATGCTTTTTAAAAGAGTTGAAAAAAAACAACAGATTTTATTGCTAAATGAAGTTGTTTTTTTATAAAGTGTGAAATGGATTTGTTATTTGCTGTGGTGATCTTCGAGGCTCAATTTTTTAGAACAGTGTCTTGAATGTGGTAACATTTTCCAGCTCACGAGAAAAATGCTGTATTTATTGGCATATAGCAAGAGCTTTTTTTTTTTTTCAGAAGTCCGGGCTTTGACTTATATGCCACAGCAACTTATTTATTGCTTGGTGATTTAAATTTTTTAATGAGAAAAAGGAATATTTACACATATTGTGCCTTGAATTCAGTTGTGATCAGAATGCCTGAAGCATAATATTACGTGTATATGAACCCACTCAAAATATTTACATTCAGTCACTAAGACCTTGTTTAAACGCTCCTAAAATGTATAATTTCAGTTTGACAGAAACATCACTAAAATTGGAGTGGCATCTTAATAGCATTCTTAAAGACCTCATGGGTAGCATTCACCCCTGGTTTTGCAAAGCTGCCAGAACTACAATGGCTGCATGGCATTTTTCTCGCAATGATTAAATGTCTGAAACATGTCGCTCCCATGTGCCTGATTACCTGGTGGCACTTGCTCTACAAGAACAACAATGGCTAAGAGTTAACCAAGGCATCTCTCATCTATTGCTGCCAATTATTATGCTTATCTTAATTTGTTTCCGTTTGAAATCAAAAGCAGATTTTAGTGGGAGAAAGCAGCAAACAATATCTCATGCCGCAAGCATCACTCTGATTTGGCCTTTGTGTAGCACATTCCCTGACTAGTTGGTTGGAGATAAGGAATACTGTAGCATCAGTTAGCAAGAAAAACAAGAAAGATGACACCGACTTTTCGGGTGTAATAAGCAAGTCTTTTGAATCTGTTCTGATGCAAATTAAATTTATCAAAGCTATTCAAAGTCACTGGGACCGGTATGGAAAACAATAGAATCTAGCTGAAGAAAGAAGTTTTTCAATCGGGTTTTTAATCCTTCAGATATTGCTGTAAACGGAGTTATAAGCTTGCGCCCTATGGTTGCACACTTGTGCGTTAAAGAAAAATATGAATTTATATGAGAAACATTTCGCATCGGAAACGCTCTCCAACACAGAAAGAATTTTTCAAATCGGACTCTTAGAAACAGAGATATCGACAAAAATAAGATGTTACTTTACGTTCCCTGGTGGAAAAACCATGCATTATTTTAGGAAAAACGTATTCTCAAAAGGTTTTTCCATCTGAGCGGTATCGGTCCAAGAAAAAAATTTAGTCGAGTTTTCAGGAGCCCAGATTTTGCTACCAATACATCAGAAGCAGAAATTAACTCTTTTGCCCCCTGGTGGCCACCATTCTTTACCAAACATTAGAAATATTTTCCATCTGGTCTTGTATGCGATACAGGAAGAATTTTTCAAATCAGAGTTTTAGAAGCAAAAGAAACGCAGAAAACGCAATTTACCTTTGTTCCCCCTAGCGGAAAGTCTGTGATTCACTTGAAAATTTTGAATTTATAGGAAAAACATTTCGCATCGGAAACACTATCCAACAAAGAAGGAATTTTTCAAATTGGAAATTTAGAAGCAGAGATATAGGGGGAAACGCAATTTACCTCTACAACCCCCTAGCGGAAAGTCTATGAATTACTTGAAAATTTTGAAATTATATGAAAAACATGTCACACTTAAAACAATATCCATCAAAGAAGGAATTTTTCAAATCGGACTGCTAGAAGTAGAGATATTGACAAAAATAAGATATACATCTACGTCCCCTGGCAGAGAAACTGAGGAATATTTTAAGAAGAAAATATTGCGAAAAGGTTTATCTATGTGAGTGGCATCAGTCCACGAAATAAGTTTTTCAATCAGTATTTTAGAAGCTCAGATTTTATGGCAAATACATCAGAAGCAAAAATTAACACTTACGTCCCCTGGTGGCCAAAGTATTCTTTACCAAAAATTTGAAATTATATGCAAAAGATTTTCCATCAGGAGGTGTATCTTCTGAAGAAAACATTTTTCAAATCGGAGTTTTAGAAGAAGAGTTATCGGGGGAAATGCAATTTACTTTTATGCCCCCTAGCGGAAACTCTATGCGTAATTGGAAAAAGTAACTATATCTAAAATACTCTTCGACATAAATGGAATCGAAAAATAAAAGAATTTTTTCAATCAGATATTTAGACGCAAATATGTGGAGTAAAACTTATTTTTGAATTCGACATCATCTGCATTTATGTCTTCTAGCGGCAAAATTGTACATCGTAAAAAAAATATATATATATAGGATCATCATTCGCATATTTCAAGGTTCCCAATGCAAAAAGAATTTTTCAAATCGGACTAATAGTTGCAGAGATATCGTGGGTACAGACTGACTGACGGATGGACTAACCGGTAACATAAGCATGATGTTTTTATACAAAAGACGTGCTAAAAATAAGCTTACAAAATCCAACTTTGCTTTGGAAAGGAAAAAATTCAGAAGTTTTACCTTATTTACTGAAACATTAAAAATATAGTTACATAATCTCAGAACACTAACTGTATTTGTTTTAGACTCATCTAATACAGGAGTTTAACCATTCAATTTATGAGCTAAAAAATATGGTACTTAAAACCGAATGACACCACGATTGTCAACAGTGACCAATCAGGCATATGATAAAAATCTCCCAAGGAAGGCAGTTCAGATCACTTTCAACCTTAGACAGGAATGTGACCAACAATAAGTCTGGGGAAATCTCCAAAGAAATGTGTGGAAACCAGTGACAAATCAACTGGCATAGTAACAAAATTATGTATATGTTAAAGGCTTCAATTTTATTCATTTTAACTCTACTCTAAAAAAAATGGTTCTAATAATGGATCACGAAGATTGCCACAGAAAATAACTTTTGACACCTATTCACACTTTATTAGCCTTTTAGATTAAAAAAAAAAAAAAAGTTTTAGCAGTCATCTGAAAATTCAATGACACAACTTTTCTTCTTCCCAATAAACAAATTATAAACAACTATAGTCCGTTGGGAGGAGTGGAATTGACAAGTTCACATTTTAAGAAAGAAAATTTGAGTTTAGCTAGGAGAACAAAACATTTCCCTCTTGAATTGCAAACCTCCCCAACTGCCAGGAAACAGACTATACATAGGCAAACACCAACAGTACTCCATGCAGGGAATTTTCAACCAAGTATAAAAATTTATTCAGGAGACACAACAGCAAAAATTGGGACCCCCCCCCCCTAAAAAAATCTTCAAATTTCGACTGAAATACAGACAAAACCAAAAAATGCATGTTTGTATATCACTGAAGCCTGGTAAGAAAGTACTTAAATGTTCTTTTTGCAGAAGTATTTGGTACAATAGGAACCGAACCAATTCATTTCAGAGGGGGTTTGCTTCTTCAACAAAGCTGTAAACAGACTTAATATCCCTCTTACACTCATCATGCCTGATAGGAAATTATCTCCTGGTTAGCCAATACAGAGCTTTCTGGAGCCATTCGGCTTAGGATTATGGTACATTTCAGTGAACTCTAATCCTCATGTCATAGCAAAACTTCCTTAGGGCTTTTCTAACCAGAATGAGAATCTTGGTATATAGGGGATAGACCCAATAGGTTTGAAGTATTGATTTTGCTCATATCCTAACGAAATTTTTAATCTGAGCATCTCTGAAAAATATCAAAAATGCACAGATGGTGTAAGGTCTGATGAAAGCATCTTTGTTAACTATTAGGGCAAAATTACTTTGGACGCATTATATTGTCATCCACGTGGGATAATTTGTGCATAGTGAACTATAGCATATAAAAAAGTAGGGAATAATCTAATCTAATTCAGTTTTCACTGTGAACTCTATTTTTTTCCAAAAATAAAAAAATTAATAAAAACCCACTGAAGATCTCAATGACAATGGGGTCATATAAAGAAAATGTATTCAACATACCTCAGCCTTGGTAAGAGGTCTGAGTACAGCCATGGCCAATACAGAAGAATGGGAAGAGCCCATCAGAGCTCCACTGGTCTGCTTGTAGATTTTGTCTTTAAAACAGAAAAATATGATACTGGTGGCAAAATCAAGCTCTACTGAGATGTCATGTATTCCTTCAGGTACAGAAGAGAGGAACAAGAGACAATTCCCATTAGTGTGTTCATGGTGTCTTATACCAGGATGGATGATTCACCAATACAATATCAAAATTTTCAATGGTCGCATTCTGGGAGACCCGAAGTTCTCTGATCCTGCCAATGAAGTTTCTAGTGATGCTATAACATGATTGGAATCTGGTAAATAAGTACTTGAGAAAACACACAATGCCTTTTCAAGATGATACATTGAAGAAAAAAATTTTGGAACAAAGGACCCTAATAGATACACTTGCTTACGATACTTCAATCTACAGTATATGCATAGGATTCAAGGTCCAGGTGGAGCATGTGCAGTATACACAGACTATCACCTTCATTTCTGACACTCTCTTAACCATTGTGACAAGGTAGTTTAGGAGGTTAGTATACTACAAAACTGTGCCAGAGTTCTGAATGAAGTCTGAAATCTTCCTATTGTATTCATTAGCATTCATTATAGCCAGCTGGGCCAACTTATTGCTTAACATAAAGCAGGGCTTGAAAAATATTTACCTGCCCAGGTAGTTAAAAGCTGGATGCCCAGGAAAATTTATCTTTTAAGATAACAAATCAGAACCCTCATGTTTCTTTTAAGTTAAAAAATACAATGAACTTTTTTACATGTTTTGCATTTCCATTTTAAGAATCTGTATTCAAAATGTTCAATACACGAAAGTGTGTATCTCAAGTTTTAAGATGATATGAAATTGGCATTCAAGAAATTCAGCGTTTCTGCCACGTTCCTTTCGTTAAAGTTTTTGCCCTTTGTCACTAAACACAGAAGGGTAGTTCCATCAGAGGCATGCACCCTGTTGCTGACTTTAAACAACATTTGGAGCAAACAACTATATATGGTTCGAATTTCTGGATCTAGAGCATAATATAATTAAAAAAGTGATATTTTTCTGTCCTTGGTACTCTAACAATAATGCAACTTCCAGTGATTAGCAATTAAATGAAACAAGACATGTGATACCCATCTTTTTACTTGTAGTAGGAAATTCTGTTCCAAACCTTTTTATTTTTAAATTTAGTTGTCCAAACCGGTAAACTAGATTTTTTTATTTACCTGCCAAGGACAATAATTTACATGCCCCGGGCATCTCAGGCATGGCATTTTTCAAGCACTGTAAAAGGCAAGGATGATGTCGTTTTTCTTAACTCATCCACCTGAATGGTATTCCATTACGTTTCTTGGAGAGTAACTCCTGCAGCTTTTGCACGCAATAGTACCATAAAGGGTTCCTATGACTGTTTACATGCTCGAGAATTTGATTTGGCAGATTCCAGAGTATCAGAGGTATTCACTACAGCAGTACAACTGCTTACAGTTACTCTCCAAGAAACCAATGAAGAATTATTTGGTTTGGAGATACCATGGACGTTGATCAGTATAAAAAAAAAACAGTTCCATTGTGCCATCACGTTAACAGATAAGTTTGGCCAACTAGCTATAATGAATGAAGAGAATTACAATAGGAAGATTTCCAACTACATTCAGGACCCTCCTAAACTGTCTTGTCACAATGGCTAACGAAGTGCTAAAAATAATGGCACCACCTCATAATCTGTGGAATGTTGCACTTGGACCTTGAATCCTATGCCTATACAAGCTGAAGCACCATATGCAAAGATAAACACAAGTTTCAAAAATCAGTTCTCCAACATATCATCATGAAAAAGGCACCATCTGTTTCTTTAAGCACTTATTTACCAAGTTTCAACCATGTTATAGCATCACTAGGAATCAGAGAAAACTTAGTCTCCCAGAATGAGATCATTGGAGCCAACCATACAGGAACAAGATGCCATGAACATACTAATGGGAGTATGTCTTGTTCCTCTCATTTGATATCTGGAGTAATACAAGATATCTAAGTGGTAGCAACCAGTAGCACATTTTTCCCCATTTTGAAGACAAAATCTATCAGTGGAGCTCCTATGGGCCGTTTTGTGTTGACCATGTGTTCGGACCGCTTGAAACTAAGATTTTGACTGAGTTCTTACCAAAATTGTTGACGTGGCTGAGACATTTTTTTATATGGCCACATAGTAATAGAAGCCTTCAACTCAGTGAGAAGCTTGCTATCAAATTCACATTGCGAACCTAACTAGATACTTGTAGTTTCCTTCCTTTTTCAGATATTATGGTTCACTAAGCACAAATGATTATGAAAATATGCACAAAAAGTCATTTTGCTCTATCAGTTACAAAGATGCTTTCTTCAGACCTCAAACCATTTCTGAGATTTTTATATCTACCAATGTTGATGAAATTAAAAATCTCCTAGATTATGCCATGCCCTCAGATTATGAGTAATATCAAGTACGGAAAGTTATTGAAAAAAGCCACAAAACGTAAGTTGTAATACTTTTAAACTTATGCCACAATACTTTGAGTATGTTCTGTATACACCAATATTCTCATGTTGATTTAGAAAAGCCCTAAGGAAGTTTGGCTATGACATGCACATAAGTTCACCAAGATGCTGATTTGGTCATCCACCATAATCCTAAGCCAACCCCCTTCTGAGATGACTCCAATAAGCTCCATATTAGCATGACCAAGAGATCTTTTGCAACCAGGCATGATGAATATGAGGGTGATATTAAGTCTGTTAAGCTTACTACAGCATTATCAAGGGAAATTTTATCCAAATGAGCAATCCCACCCTGGAATGTCTTGGTTTCTATTGCACCATATACTTCTGCAAAAGTAACATTAATATGGGAGAACTCTCATTATTTTCTCTCCAGCAGTAGACATGAATAGCACCTGCATATTAGAATAAGAGCAACAATACAGAATGAAGAGAAAAGTAATCACATGCTGAGGCAGCATTTGTAATAAGAGAGAAGCATTGTGCATGGGATCAAGAGGTTCATAATGAGATAAATAACATTCAAGCACGATGTGAGGTAAAGAAAGAACTGTTGTCAACTGAATCTAGTTAGCTGTAATGATGTTCAAGGAGACTTGTACGCATGGATGTTGTTTCAGCCAACTGACAAAGCCACTAAGGTGAATAATTTTGTAGATAAAAACTTGGCCTTTGTGTAGCTGAGCCAATATTGCTAGTAAAGGGGAACCAAACTTATGTACCTCAGGAAGTGCATAGGGCTTCAGATCATTTTCTAAGCTTTGGATAAGAGTAACACAACTTGCCGCTTTCTGAATTACTGATACAAGGCACCTAGAAACCCAGGTGAGGAAGTTGTGTACACCACTCTGCTCTATACTGGAGCTCTGAACTGCAATACAAACATCTTAGTTACAGATCTCCACACAACTGTACAGCCCCCTTGTTGAGTTCCAGTGAAAGGATTGATTACAAAGTAATAGGTAGGTGGTCGTAATTTGGCAAGCACTGTCTAGTGGAATTTAAATCATATCGCTGTGTATGACATAAGAGGAAACAAGCTGAGCAGTTGCACAGCCTTCCCCATTACAGATGTTAGTATGCCCCGCTTGGCTCATATTAAAACTACTATCACATTTGAGTTTTCTCATTTAGAAATGTTTAACTACAGCTTATAACTCTAAAAAAAGGTAAGAAAGTAAAACACATAAGACCACACATGTCCACTGTTGTTAAAAGAACAACATAATGATGCATTCTGACAAAATCGTGGAATGAAAGGAAAAGAAAAATATATATCAAGTGACACGGTGCACTTACTTCACAGAGAGAGCAGATGGCTTGCCCAAACCAACTGCCGCCCAGAGTCCACTATGGGAGCGATCTTCACCTAGCTGACTTAGAATTCCACAGAAAGCTACCAAATAGCTCTGCACAACCTATAATAAGATGGAAAGCATAAATCATTTAGTACAGAGTAACTTTGATTTATCCTCATGTTAATTAAGGGAACATTGAAAGTTCTCTCTGAAATACACTGGATGATCAAAAGTATCCGCCCTTTTTGAGCATTAGACTTACCCAGGTACAAAAAGGTGCATGTAGCCTGGAAAACATCCCAGACAAGCATGAACAGTTGAATGAACTGTATAGCAGGGCTTAGTAACTTTCAACGTGGCATGATCATACAACGCCATCTCAGCAACAAGTCAGTTCGGGAATTTTCTGCCCTGCTGAAGCAGCCCCAATCAATTGTAAGTTATGTTATTGTGAAGTAGAAATGACAAGGGGAAACAGCAGCCCAACTGTGACTTGGTAAGCCACATAAAATGACAGAGCAGAACCACCAAGTGGTGAAGTGGGTGGCGTGACAATATTTCCTGTCCTCAGTTGCAACATTCACCACTGAGTTCCAAAATACCTTTGGAAGCAACATAACAGTTCATTGACAAGCGAAAGGAATGGGTTCCCATGGCCAAGCAGCTGCACACAAGCCTGATAACAGTAAGGTCAATGCCAGATGTCAGTTGGTGTGATATAAAACTTGCCACCAGTGGACTCTGCAGCAGTGGAAATGCATTCTGGTGATGAATCACACTCCTCCAAAGACAGTCTGATGGACGAGTCTGGGTGTGGAAGGTGCCAGTACTGAAGTTTGATGGAGAAGGCATCAAGCAAGCTCTGGAGCTGTTTTTCACGGTTTGGGCTAGGCCCTCTCATTCTAGAGCTCAGGAATCTTAACACGGTTGCCTATAATGACATTCTTGACAATTCTGTGCTCCCAACATTATGGCAACTGTTCAGCAAAGGAAGGTCCTTTCCTTTACCAACAGCACAATGCTCACATCCACAGAACAAAATCCATGCAGGAATGGTTTGATGAGATGAGGTGTGGAAGAGCTTCACTGGCCCGCACAGATCCCGGAATTCAATCCCATGAAACACCTTTGGAATGCCAACTGTGAGCCACCTGACATCTGTGACCTACCTGACTAATGCTCTTGTGGCAGAATGAGAGGCAATTCCTGCAGCAATGCACTAAAATCTAGTGGAAAGCCTTCTCAGCAGAGTGGCAGCTGTGATAACAGCAAAGGGTTGACCAACTTGATATTAACTACTTTCCTATTACAGTGAGTTTAAGAATAGGCAAGTGTCAGGATACTTTTGATCAATTAACTTTGTTTCTGCTACATTACAACACAAAAGTGTTTGATTACTTACAGAACAGTCATTTGCCTTTACAGAAATAAGATTAAACCATAGCTCCAAATCTGTGTCACAGCCTTGGTTGGTGACAACTGTTTAACTAGTTGTTGAAATGTAATGCACAAAACCTTTTAAAGGCCATTTAAGTATATACACTATATTGACGCAAGTCACCAGACACCTAGAAGAGAAACACAACATACATTAGTATGGTGCACCTTTAGCCTTAATGCATGCACTAACCCTTCGAGACATGCTTTCAACAAGGTTTTGGAACACAGCGATAGGTATGTGCTTCCATTCAGTACAAAATGCTACCGCTAAATGTTGCTTAGTAATAGGCCTTGGTTTCAAACTTCTCATGTGGTACTCTAATTCATCCCATAGGTGCTCTATTGAATTAAGATCAGGGCTCTGTGCTGGCCAGTCCACACAAGATATGGAATTATCGTCAAACCATGCTATAACAGTCCTTGCTTTACAGCTCGGTGCATTATCCTGCTGGTACCAACAAGACTCGGTTTCATAGTATTGCCACAGAGTTGGTAGGGCATAATTGTCCATCATAACCAATGAACCAAGACCATATCACGAAAAACACCCCCACACGAGTACGCATCGTCAAACCACGCCATAAGAGTCCTTGCTTTATGGCTCGGTGCATTATCCTGCTGGTACCAACAAGGCTCAGTTCTACAGTATTGCCACAAAGTTGGTAGGGCATAATTGTCCAGAATATCGAAGTAGACTTGCTGGTTAACAAGTTTGTCCACGATAACCAATGGGCAGGGACCATACCACGAAAAACACCCCCACACGAGTACACTGTCAGCTCCAAACTTGACCGTAGGAACAGTACACTGTGGTTAATAGCATTCCCCCGTCTGCCGCCATACCCACTCATGGCCATCAGATTGATGGATCGTGCTTCTGGATTCATCAGTCCATAGCATCCGTTTTCATTGATCTACGGTCCACGATAAATGTTCTCTACACCATGCTAAATGACGAGTACCATTCTGAGTGGAGATGAAAGGCTTATGAGCAGCCACACGACCACGGTAACCCATGGAATGAATTTTTCTGTGAATGGTACCTTAACATAGTCAGGTTCCAGCATTTTTTCTCACCTGTACACCAATATATTGTGCAGTACTCTGCCAATTAGCTGTAATGACCCTCCCGAGGCTTTGACGTCCTCTATCCCCGATTTTCTTTGGTCTGCCAGTACATTTTGCTGCTTCAGGCACGCCATGTGTCTTCCACTCATTCAGTACATCCAAAACAGTTGACTTGGGTATGTTTAAACACCTCTGCGTTTCTCTTATGGACAACCCGCTAATATAACACCCAACAATCTTTCCTTTCTCAAAGTCAGTTCTCTTCAGCCACAACATTTTCACTCAACCTCACAATGTGACATGATCACGGTCAGCAGGTGTATCGTGCATCTTAACAATGCAGCGGATCTGTCCATTTGTTTTTAAAGGGGTTTTTTTTTTTTTTTTTTGATTGGAGGTTTAACGACCACCGTGAGCAACTCAATGGGCTATAAGCAGTCGCCCGTCCCTAATTTAGGGTCACTGGTTCCAGGGAAGGGAGAGAGCCAGTGCCTTAAGACAAACACAACATCCATGCCTGACCGGGATTCGAACCCGGACCCCTTACGGACGAATGATCATAGGCCAGTTTTTGAAGGGGTGTCTGGTGACTTTTGTCAGCATAGTGTATGTGTACACTGAGTTAGCATTGCGCTATGAACACCCTCTGTTTTATATATTCAGAGTAAGTACCATGTGATATCATGTCACAGCCGTCATAACGACACATTTTTCAAAATGATTAGCTGATTACTGTGAAGTAAATTACTCCTATTTTTCACATTATATTCGTTGTTGATAAGTCAATTTTTCGTTTTATTATTACTATTTTACCCCCGGGCAAAAATTTCTTGAGAGCTGCCTTAATTTCCCCCGAACCTTGTTCATGTGTTCGGACATATTCTGCACCCCTGGGGGGAGAGGTGTCAACAATAGACAAATGCGACAAGGGGGCGGGGGTTAAAAATAATAAAAAATTACAGACATACTTTATGGACGGCCCCATATCTGCAGGAGGTTTACCTGGATCACAATGCACTGTGCCATCGGACTCACATAACTACTGAGTGGCTGGAGGAATATGACAAAGAATTTGCCACCCAAGCTCCCCTGACTGTAACCGCATAACTGAACATTTGTTGGACATGCTAGAACAAGGTGTGAGAACTTCTAAGTCGCGCACATGCTCTACTGTGTACGACTCAGAAGTTCTCGTCCACAGAACGAGTGTGAACTGATGGAGTGGACTTGGGTCGGGTTACACATGAAGGATGTTTGCCGTCTTGTGGAATCTGTTCCTGGGCAAGCCGTGATTGCACAGAAAGGTGGACCAATGCATTAGTAGGTACGTGTTCCTAATGCAAAGCTAAGTCAGTGTAAATAAAGACTGCAAACAAAACCCCCATAAACTAACAAGTTTACATTAAAAAAAAAAAAAATTTAAATGTGCAAAGAGCTGCAGAGAAGAATTCTCAAATAAAATAGCTAAAAAGAAAACATTTTAGAAAAAAAACTACATAAAACCAATAAATGCGGTAAGAGAAAATTTTTACACAAACTAATATTCAGGCATAAACCACACTAACCAATAAAAATGTAAAGCAAGTTGGGAACAAATTGTAAGAATGCAAAAATATTGTAAACAGCGATCTACTGCTTTTTCTGGGACCCACACAGACTCCTATTTACTCATTTTGGCAAAGACCTAGTTGAACGTGGTTTTCTGATACATCACATATGTATATAAGTGCCATTCTCAAAATAAATATAAAAAGACAAAGAAAATTCCTCCCTCATACCAAACATTTTTAAGGCATCCTTACTGTAGAATACAGCACAGATTTAGAGAAAGCTTGTGACTGAGTAAACATGATACTTTTGTGGAAGGTCATGAATAAATATGGTAGACCCGGGAAACTGTGAAAACTATGTATGCAACTTAATAGCGTTTTATCAAAATTGTTTTCTATTAGTGTAGGAGTCAGACTAGGTTGTGTAATGTTATATCGGCTCTTTAATATATGTTTGCATGCATGGTACTGAAATAGACAATAATGGTTTGCCTCGGTAATATGTGTGTGTGTGCAGATGCTGTATGTTGATGACACAGTCCTATTAGAAGAGAGCAAAAGTGAGTTGCAGAGTATGTTGTCCCGGATGTACGAAGTTTGCATGAAATTCAAACTGAGTATAAATTAGAGAAAAACCAAAATTATGGTTTTTGAGACAGGAACTGGTAGTACTGAATGTAATATAAGCCTAAATGGTACAGTGATTGACCAGGTGAAGGAGTTTGTGTATTTAGGAAGCATGTTTGACAGAGAGAACAAATTGGATGGTAAAATTAGTAGGCGAGTGAATTTTTCTTTGAAAGTCATCGCTACTCTGGAAGGTTTTCACGGGAATGATATGTTTTTAAGAGTCCCGCATGGCTGTGTATGAAAGTGCAATTGTTCTTACTCTGATGTACGGCAGTGAAACCTGGGTACTACAGAAAAAACAAAGGAGTCGTGTGTGTGCTGGAGAAATGCTGCGTTACTTATGGGGGGGGGGGGCAAGACATGTTCTAATTATCTATGGAATGGAGATGTATACTAAGATAATTTATTCAACCCAAATGGTAAGAAAGAAAGGCCAAGGAAATCATGGGAGGACCAGATTCAGGAATGTCTGCAAGTCAGTACAAAGTACAAAAAGTCTTCTTTGAGACATGTGATGGATGTCAGTGAAGATCCAAAAACACAATCAAAACAATAAAATGTGCTTACTTGTTCATTTTCTGTTGCTAATTCCAAGGATATTTCACATATTTTATCCCACAGCAATATCATTCTGACTTCACAATTTTCTCTGTAAGCAGAAATAAAATGTATGATTGTTTTAAACATTACAAATGAGATTCTATGCATTTTAATGCCTCAAATCATGTAATATATAAAGGTATAATCCATCAACATCTGATTAACATGACTCACAAAATCATTAATGATTGAACAAAATGAGCAAATATCTACAAGAAAAGCAAATCAATGTGATCAAGGTAAATGAAAACTATAGAAACAAATTTTCATTTTTAGTGTCACTTGTAATAATTTTCAAAGAATCACCTGGTGCATGTAAAAGAATAGTGCTGCAATTCAGTTCTGTGTTTTTTCACTGCTGCACTAGTATAAATTTGCTCACTGGAAGGTATACCAGACTGCTCTAACATGTACATTATATGCATCAAGAAATCTTTGAAATCCTAGTACTTACAAAAACGGCAATTTGAAAGGTATTTATGAATTTTCAAGATACTGAAAGTGTTAGAGTTAAAACATGTAAGACAAACTTAAGAAATAGGGGCGTTTTTAGAAGGTAGGCCAAAGCCTTCTCCCCCTCCCCAACATGTTTCAGTTTTCATAAAGTGCAACTTATGTTAGAAAATAATGCTTTAATATTTTTTTTCTATTTTCATTAATGTTTATTTTGTCCTGATGTATTTCAAACAAAAACTTCTATTTTCTGCTCCCCCCCACCCCCCGAAAAAAAATTCTATATACACCCCTGCTAGGAAGATACTTACATTAAAGTGGGTTGTGGTTTCGGTTCTCCAGAAAATCTTCCGTACATATTACATCAACAAGTGAGCCTGAAATATGCACCAATCAAGCACAGTTTTGGGATTTCACTGCTACTATGTTAGCATGGCTCACCAGTAATGCAGCTGATAAAGAACCACGAGTGTGTTATTTTCAGTAGATGAAGAATTTAGACAGGCAAAATAAAATTTTGAAACACATTACCATATTTCATTCACAAAAATGATGCATGGCTACACTTTTGGAGTATGTGTGAACCTCCAGACGCCGCCCCGGTGGCGCAGTGGTCTAAGCGATGGCCTCTGATCATTCGTCCGAACGGGGTCCGGGTTCGAATCCCGGTGAGGCATGGGTGTTGTGTTTGTCTTACGGCACTGGCTCTCTCCCTTCCCTGGAACCAGTGACCCTAAATTAGGGACGGGCGACTGCTTATAGCCCATTGAGTTGCTCATGGTGGTCGTTAAACCTCCAATCAAAAAAAAAAGAACCTCCAGAAAACTTGCATATCAAGTATATATGCCTTACATCCAAAACTTAATAAAGAAATTTATCAGGCTTCAGTGCTTATCATTGGGCCCATGAATGAAGACACTCCTGCTGAGCCCATGTTCACTATTAACATCACAGACCTACACTGTTCCTTAGCACGAACTTAATCGTTCTCTCCCACCCTTCAAAGTGCTCAGGAAATGCCATCGAGCTACTTCTGACCAATAATCATAAGACAGCGCATCCATCTTGGCTTTGGGACAACACCTGTATGTTCAACTTAAAGACAACTGAAACACACAAAAAAGCCTTTCTTTAAACCCACTTAACAATAATCTTATACCTTCTTGAAGCCCCAGGAACTTTTAATCCCTTTTGACTACCTGCCTTAAGTAAATCTTTTTGCCGGACTTGTATTGAAGATCTCAACCAAGCCTGTTTCTTCCATTTGGCAACACAGAATGATAAAAATCTGTCTACAATACTACTCTTATCATGATACTCAAACACTATTCACCTGCTTACCAGGATTGCTACTCTTTTGTTTCCAAGAGACCTTTTTGCATCACAGACCCTGCTGAATATGGTGCAGACATAGAAACTTTGTGAATGAACATTACAAAATATTTTGTCCTAAACAGGGTCAACAAATACTTATATTTACATCAAGCCAAAACTGAGTTCTCAGGTGTGAAACAGTATACATCTCAGAACTAAATTTTAATCCTAGTTCAATTTTTTTTAAATATATATATAATTATACTATATTCAATCTACCAAGTTTTAGTTCCTGTCTGAATGTCAAAAACAATAAACTTATTTCTACAACACTCAATATAAAAAGAAAAATTAGCAAAACTATTTCAAAGAAAATACATTAAAAATAAAAAAATTTGGAGCAACCTTAATTTCTAAGTGCATTCTAACAATAACTGTCAGTTGCTGACTATGCACTGATGAAGGCATGTGGTGTATTATATCAGAAAGGAAATTTATTTCAAGTCTGGAATAGATATCTTGTGAGTCACTGGTTAAAATGTGTTAAATCTTGTGATGAGGACTTTGATCAAATAAACATTGTATTACGAGAAATGGTGAAGTTCAACTGCTTACCCCAAATTCCACAATTAATTGTACAACCCAATATGAGGGACAAAGGCATAATTTCTATGCTCTTTGTGTGCATACTGAACTGTGTTCTATACTAAGTAGATTAGAATGACTGATGTTTCACATTGGATAAGATTTGCATGCCACTGCATAATAACTTTGCTTTTACTGTGTCCAAAATGTCCCCCTATGACAGGTGAAACATGCCACATATACACCCAGACGTGACAACTTGGGAGATTGCAGCTCATAAAATCACATGAGCGCTATTTTTTATCGACATTTTTCAGATGCAGGAGCAATTTTCCAGAAGTAGTGTTATTGGTACATAGCATTTTTAATGTTTAAAAAGTTATTCTAAATGCAAACTGTATGTTTATATGCAAAATAAAAAGCATAGTGAAAATAGTTGTCAACCAGATACAATTAATAGCATTTTTTTTTTTTCGACCTCGAATTTCTGTTTTCGGAAATTTTCCCTCCATTTTCAGACTGAAATACAAATATTTACAGAATAAAATAATATATAACAATATTGGACAGAGGTAACATCACAGGAAAAAGAAATTACGATTACGGAAAAAATCTTTATTTCGTTTACTTCCATCTTCGAAAGACAAAATACGGGTAAAGTTCTTCGATGAGTGGTTTTATGCGCCGAGAAAAATTCCAGATGCGTATTTTTAGGCGTTGATAAAATTTTGATGCGTACTAGACATGCAATTAGATTACGATTTTGGAGAACTCTGGTCGACACGTCACTTGAGCACTCCCGTGGAAAGAAAGAGCTACTGCACGACGCAGAGCCATCGTTATACTTGATGGCTCTGCAAGAAGCCAGCGAGTCAAAGATGACATCATCGCGTAACACTGCGCCCTTAAGGTCCGGTAGAAAATCTAAATGGATGGTCGCAGGAGATTGAAATATTTCGATTGAGAAATCGAAACCCATACTCTTGTAACATTTTCGAGATAAACTCTAGCTCTTGATTTTTTAGCCTGTTGTTAGATGTGTGTGTGTACGCTTGCCCTATCAAGTTTACTATGCTGTTTCTTTTTATGTATCTCTGGGTGGTGCGACGAGTATGGTATCGGTACAGGTATGTAAGTTGCTTTCCTGAACACAGTATTCAAAGCTATTTTTGTTTTTATTTAGTTGAATGTCCAGGAAGGATAGGCGATTATCCTCTTCAAACTCAATAGTTAGCTCTATGGTGTTACAAATTTTGCTAAAACGCTGTGCTAGATCTTGTAGCTCGGCTTTGTTAAGTTTTGACATTATAAAAATGTTGTCTATATATCGAGCATAAAGTATTGGGTTTTCAGGAAGATTTTGAATAATTTCTTTTTCGAGGTATGCCATAATCACTTCTGCGTATAATGCCGATAATGGGGATCCCATAGGGCCACCTTGCGTTTGTTTAAATATATTTCCTTCAAAATGGAAGATGTTGTTTTCCTTGATGAAATATAAGGTATTCTTTAGCTCTTTCGGTTGTGTCATGTTTAGTTCTTTGTTGATGTTTAGTTGTTGCATAATTAATTCGATGGCTAGCTCGACAGGAGTATTTGGGTATAACGCCTTAACGTACATGGAGGCCATAGTTATTTGCTCTAGGTCTTGATTAATTAACTTGATTTTTTCGATAAACTCAAAGCTATTCTTTAAGGTATATTGATTCCACGTGAATATTGGGGACAGATAGTTGTATATCTTTTTTTCTAGGTTGATGAGTGGGGAGTTTTTTTTTCGATAGAATCCGTCTTAAAGGTGTGATCCCTGCTCCCATTGGAGGGTTTGCATTTTTTATTTCAGTTGGTAACGTGCTGTGGTTCCTTATATTAGCCAGGTAGGTAAGTTGTTTGTTGGCGGGATCTTTGTTGATGCTATCGCAATGTAGCTCTGAGATGGCTGTCCGCATTTTATCATTATATTCCAAAGTGTCCATAATAACAATTTGCCCTGTTTTGTCCGCTTCGCAGAATTTGATCGTGGCGTCTTTGCAAAGGCTTAATAGTTGTTTTCTGTCATACTGCAATTTATTAATCTTGCAGTTTTTTTTTTTTTTTTTGTGCTTAGCGTTATACTCTTTAAGCATGATTCTGAATAATTTAAACCTTAAATTGGTAGCATGCTCTGGAAATATTTACAGAATAAAATAATATATAACAATATTGGAATAAAATAATATATAACGAGATAAACTCTAGCTCTTGATTTTTTAGCCTGTTGTTAGATGTGTGTGTGTACGCTTGCCCTATCAAGTTTACGCTGCACAATATCTTCTAAGATAGGAATGTACTCTTCTGTGCTTGGGGTTTTAGGTGGAAATGCACATTTTTTCCCACGTTGTAGCACTGCCTTTTCACTGAAAGTTAGCGCTCTCGATGATAGATTCAAATACACTGGGTATTCTGTACTTTCTTCATTTCTCATTTTGATTTCGTCTAAAAGAGCATTAAATTTCTTAGCAGTTGAGCTTTCTGCCGCCTTTTGTTGGCTTTTGACTATTTCATTAATTTCAGTGAGAACATCATCTATAATAAGGGTTTTCCACGTCCCGTTAAATTTCTTATATTCAGTATTCTGTACCTGGTTCCACACATTATAGCACTGTATGTGGTTTAGGTATAGTTGTTTTCTTTTATAAATGATTTCTGCGCTTAGTCTTTTCTCTTGACACGTTAATAGCAAGCTTTTGTCTTTTCCATGCATAGGTTTGTTGGAAATTCATAAGTATTTCGGTATAATATTAAAGTCTCTACAGTTCGTTAAGAACTTTATTTGGATATCTTCTTTTACCAGTTTAATTTTCTTTTTTTTAAACTTCCTTATCATGTTTAGTTCTTTAGAGGTCAGGAGGCTTCTATACTTCATTATCCCTTCTGTATCGTTGTTCCGCATGTGGCCGATTCAAACGCATGTATAACGAATCAATTCCTATTAGTAGTTCTAATTCTGACTATTAAATAGCTCTAATCATTCTACTATTCTCTTTTACGAGCAATATTTCAAAGTAACTTGTACAATATTCTAGAGGATAATGCTCACCTTGGCATTCCTTGCTAGCGATGAGGACATTTCACACACGTGTTTTCCGGTCTTTGTTGATGTTATTGTCCTAAAGTCCGCTGTATGAGATGAATAGCTTTACTTCCCACACTTTTCGCTGGGTATACTCATTGGATCTTCGCTTTAGGATTCACACATCCCCAATATTCATGAGGAATAAATATACCTTAAAGAATAGCTTTGAGTTTATAGAAAAAATCAAGTTAATTAATCAAGACCTAGAGCAAATAACTATGGCCTCCATGGACGTTAAGGCGTTACACCCAAATACTCCTGTTGAGCTAGCCATCGAATTAATTATGCAACAACTAAACATCAACAAAGAACTAAACATGACACAACCGAAAGAGCTAAAGAATACCTTATATTTCATCAAAGAAAGCATTTTGAAGGAAATATATTTAAACAAACACAAGGTGGCCCTATGGGATCCCCATTATCGGCATTATACGCAGAAATGATTATGGCATACTTCGAAAAAGAAATTATTCAAAATCTTCCTGAAAAATCAATACTTTATATGCTCGATATGTAGACGACATTTTTATAATGTCAAAACTTAACAAAGCCAAGCTACAAGATCTAGCACAGCGTTTTAGCAAAATTTGTAACACCATAGAGCTAACTATTGAGTTTGAAGAGGATAATCGCCTATCCTTCCTGGACATTCAACTAAAGAAAAACAAAAATAGCTTTGAATACTGTGTTCAGGAAAGCAACTTACATACCTGTACCGATACCGTACTCGTCGCACCACCCAGAGATACATAAAAAAAAACAGCATAGTAAACTTGATAGGGCAAGCGTACACACACACACATCTAACAACAGGCTAAAAAATCAAGAGCTTGAGTTTATCTTGAAAATATCACAAGAGTATGGGTATCCGAGCAAGCTAATTAAAAAATGGATACATGAGAGTAAAAAGCATATGACTAAGAGTAAAGAAGGCCAAGAAGTGCACAACCAAAGGAAGATGAGGAATAAAAATTTGAAATACATTGGTGCTTTCCCATACTTGGAAGGAGTTGGTAAAGAAATCAATAGGCAATGTGCTAAATATGACTTACAACTAGGAAGCTCAGTGCACACCTTGAAAAGTATGACTGTCAACAAAAAAACAGAGGAAAAAATGCTAGAAGAATCAGGATCCTACGAAATTCCAATTGCACACATACCCCCGAAATCGTACATTGGAAGCACGAAAAACAGATTAAAAAAGAGACTTAAACAACACATATCTAACTGGCAAAAAAAGAAGGCAAAACTGCTTTAGTGCAATTCTGCATTGAAAACCGGACTTTCCCAAAATTCGAAGAAATTAAAATGCTAAAAAAGAATAAAAAATCTGAAAGGCAAATGAGGAGAGAAGAAGCAATCTTAATCTATAAAAATAAAGCAAGGATATGTAACCAAAATGATCCTAGCACATTATCTGGCCTGTGGAAAGAACTAATAAGAGAAGAAAAAGAACAACAAAAGAAAAACCGACAAAAAAGGCAAGAAAACCACGATAGGAAAAGAAATTAAGAAAAATAAAAAAAAAAATAAAAATGCTGTTTTAATGAAACATAGATGGCACCAGCCGGGCTTGATAACGAAATATATCCAAGAAAGTATATCCAACGAATGGCAACAAGGAGTATCGGACTCCATTAGCACGAAGTTAACCACAAATATGGTGGAAAAGTCACCACGCTCCTGAGGATGCCCAGAGAATGGGCGAAAATTTTGAGTATAAAGAACTGGAAAAATTGATGTGGGTGAATCCTAAAGCGAAGATCCAATGAGTATACCCATCGAAAAGTGTAGGAAGTAAAGCTATTCATCTCATACAACGGACTTTAGGACAATAACATCAACAAAGACCGTTAAGCATGTGTGTGAAATGTCCTCATCGCTAGCAAGGAATGCCAAGGGAAGCATTATCCTCTAGAATATTGTACAGGTATATGAACATACAGAAATTTCAAGCAGGCCTAAGCCATTTAGAAAATGAAATCAAAACATACTAACAACTGAAATATAAAAAGCAATTTCAATTACACTGGTTAACACACTTTTTCTGGCATACGGTATTCCAACGGTTTTATGGTAATTTTGGGGTGCTGATTCCAAATCTGGCATCAGTCTATGTCTATCACATCGGGTTTTTGAGATATTGCATTTTCAATGAAAACAGCAAATTTATGCTGATATACGAATAGCTAAACAGACAGACATACATACAAGAATAAGATAAGATACCATATACAATAATAATGAAACAAACATTTAATGAGCCGTAGCACAAAGTTGTGAGAGTGACTGCATATCAATGTGAGTGAATGCATATTACCATGTAAGAATTGAATTGTGAAGATAAGAAAAATATGTACAAAAAGGTTATTAACAATAGTGATGTTACATCTGCATAAACGACCTCTTCTTTGACGATCTCCAATGTACAGCTTGTGGAATGTCTCTCATCAAGGATCAGCAGTAATCTGCCATCATGTTCGAGTCCCATCAGTCTTGGTAACATTCTTCCATAACTTTAATGTCTTGATGAAAGCGTTCACCTTGCTCTTTGCTCATGTGACCCATGTTCTCTGGAAACTGGGCCAAGTGACTATGTAAGTAGTGAACCTTGATGCTCATTCTACATCCAAGTGCTTGGAAACTCAAGAGCAGCTCCTCCACAATCTCTCGATAGTTGTCTATCCGCTTTCCTATTCCCAAGGAAATTCCGCACCAAATCAGAGAATGCATTCCAAGCTTTAGCCTCTGCCGCAGTCATTGTTGTAACAAAGTGTGGATCCCTGATGAGTGTTCTTATTTGAGGGCCATCAAATATTCCTGCCTTTTTCTTCTCGACACTGAGACTTGAAAAGGTAGAACATATATAGCTGAAGCAGTCTCCAGTGTGATCAAGAGCTTTGACGAATTGCTTCATTAACCCAAGTTTTACATGCAGTGGGGGAAATACAATTTTATTCCTATCAACCAGAGGCTCATTCTTGATGTTCTTGTCACCAGGCATCAAACTGATTCTTGGTGGCCAGTTCTTTTTAACCCAGTGTTCTAATGTAGCCCTACTGTCCCAGTAGCACAAGAAACAAGGGTATTTGGTGTGACCTCCTTGCTGACCCAGCAGAAAATTAACCATTTTCAAATCAACACAAATTACCCATCCATGAACATGGTATTCCAATCTATCCAGAACAATCTTGATGTTGGCATACTCTTCTTTCATTTTTACAGTGTCCTATTGGGATTAAATCATATATATTTCTGTTGTGAAGTAACACACATTTCAAACTCCTTTTGCTACAGTCAATAAAAAGTCTCCATTCACTTGAATCATATGCGGGCTGTCCCATATTGAGAAGAAGCCCTTCAACAGCATTACAATAAACAAGTTGACCATCTGAATGGAAGTACTTTCGCAGTGCTGATTCTCTGTTACGATAAAAGGAGACACTAGTGCCAGGTCTGAGTAGTCCTTTCTCTTGCAGCCTGGAAGCCAAAAATTCAGCAGACTGCTTCGGCAAATACAAATCTCTTACAAGATCATTCAATTGAGGCTGACTAAACAGAGAAATTTTATCACAATCTGCATCAGATGGCGTATATTCGATCTGAGCATCATCATCATCTGTAGAAGCAGGTAAACTGAAGGATTCAACATCAATCTCTGGTCACTCAGTAAATACAGGCACAGGTATTTTCTCACAGTGCTCAACTAGTCATCTGGCAGATGAAATATCTGGGTATTGTAAGTGTTGTTTGTTTTTCTTATTGAAACCTTTTACATTGACAAGGCAGAAGTAGCAGTTATCCAAATGGTTTGTAGGTTCTCTCCAAACCATTGGCACACCAAACTTTAGCTTAGCATTCTTTCCTTTAGACCATGTTCGCAAAGTTTCAACACAGATTTTACACACTTTGTGAGGAGCCCAATTTTTGTCTTGGTCTCCAAGTTGTACTTTAAAGTAGGCAAGATAAACCTTCTTGACAAAGGTATTGATGTTGTGCCTTTGATCCTGCAAAGTGAAGCTGCCACAGATGTAGAAGAAGATATCTGGGTCATTACTGCATTTCCTTCTTTCGGATGTTGTAGCCATTGTTAGATCACGACCTGCAGAAGCAAAATGTTAATAAATGTGGATATCTACATAAAATGATATTATAAACACACTATCCTAAAAATACAACGCCATATTTTAACACTAAAGCAGTCACTGACTCGCAACAACTTGCAATCATAAGTGACAAAGAATTAACTTTGGGTAAAATCAATGAAAATGAGGTACGCCGATAGCATAAAAATGAGATGTGATATACAAATCTGAGATCAGATTTAGAATCAGCACCCTGAAATTAGTCTAAAACAGCTGTAAAAGTCCAGGCCAGAAATATATATATATATATATATTTTTGTTGACCAGTGTTATACATAAAAACCAACATTATAAGGAAATCTAATTAATAATGAATAATTGTACACAAATTATGTAATAAATAGTAAAACTATACCAGTAATCCGATTTATTGGCGTAGGAATATGTAAATAAATGTTTCCAAGCTTTCGCACATCAACCAAATGGCTTTTTCAAGGAAGTTTGGAAATGCTTGTTTATATATTCCTATGCCAATAAATCAGATTACTAGTATAATTTTACTATTTATGATGGAACCTCCTATATGTTTAGAAATTATAACACATAAATTATATTTAAAAACTTAGATGTTGGTAATATAAAATTTTCTTACATGGGCTTTGTTCTCTTGAGCCACTCAACCATATTCTGGAGTAACATCACTTTAGCTGCTTCTGTTGAAGACTGGGGTAATCGATGAAGCACATAGTTAAACAACGTAAGATAAGCATTGTTTTCAAGGCACACAATTAAGAACTCATCGTGCATTCCCGGAGGCACTTGAAAGCATGACGAGAGCAAACGCCATATTGTTGTAGCCTCAGATGGGTCTTCTAATTCTGTAATAGTAAAAATAACAATAATCATGAGTCAATGGTAGCCTTCTTTTTTATGCATCCATATGCTGTTCAAATTCATATTTTTTCTCTCAAATGGAAAAAATATTATTATAGCCTTAAATTGTACTCTACATTACATTTTCAACATAACTTAAATTATTATTTGCACTTAAATGGTTAAAGTGACATATGAATCATATAATACATTATGAAATAAAACTTTGTACATAATAATTTTGAGTTTGATATTGACTAAGTAAAACACAAATTATCATTATGGCATTTAAAATACAGTAAAATCCTTCAACAATTTATTTATTTATTCGAATTTCCTAACACAAGGGCTATAGTTGATCAAACAGCATTAGAACACAATACAAGCAGTGAGCTTGGGCCATGAAGATGCCAACCCATACTGCAATGAGATTTTAAAAAAATATTTAATGCATCACCTATATCTCAAAACTGAAGATGCCTTGCTAACTTGGCAGAAAAAGAACCTCACCTTTCTTTATATTTGTCAAAACAGCTGAAGTGTTATACACATCAGTAACAAACCACAAACAAAACAATTTCTCAATTTTGTTTCCTTGTATCATCATTTGGGAACTCATTTTTTTTTTCTTTACTGACTGGTTAAGACACAGTCCTCAATTTCGAATTTTTAGTAGCATGGAAATTTTTTTATGCTTCTCTTCAATTTTAAAATAACTAATGGATCTAACTTCTTTATTTAATTTGCATTTGCACAGATTGGACTTTAAAACTTTCTTTTCGCATTGTTTTCCATTGAATAATTATAAAATAAATGCCTTGTGCAAATAAAGGTAACTTGAACATGCTAGTTACGTTAACTGAAAACTTTTACAAAAAGTTCGTAAGTTGGAAGCTTTCGACCTTATCTTAGGTCTTCATCACGCCAATGGAGGACTGAGATTGTTGCCAGATTCTACATTTGCATTTTTCCTATTTTTGTTGCCAAAACTTAGAATAGATCAACGGAATGTAGAGAGGAGATTCGGAGTTGCAAGTCATTGAGTTGAAAATAATTTCTATGCTTTCACGGTAACGGAGGGCAAAACGATTGTCAAAAGAAGCAATTCGTTTTGCTTCGTTCCAGTGGGGAACTGCAGATGTGTCTTCCATTGTCAAAATAGACAAGGCAGTATTAGGATTGGCTTTCGAAACATCTTTCTATGTTCTAAAATTCTATGGTTAATGCTCCTGTATGTGCTTCCAATGCATAAGTTATCCCCAGTAGAAGAAGAGATAGGAATGCAGTAAAGTAAACTCCTGGGAGGTTCAGGCTTTCAACTTTGTCCCTATCCCTTTGTAGAAGTTTCAAGATGTTTGGGGTAGATTTAATGGCAAGATGGTAACCAAAACTTCTAAAAAGAATCTGTAACTTATAAGCATAGGAAGGATGGTAAGGAACAGAACCACAGAATTTCAGGTCTTCTTTCTTGTGAGGAAGGAGGCATTCGATTTTCGAATGGTTTTCATATTTCTTTATGGGGGAGTTGACTGTAACAGCAGGGAAACCATGGGAGAGGGCTATTGTAGAAATTTTGGAGAGTTCTTCTTGAAGAGAGAGTTGGTTGTTGCAAATGATATGAGCCCTGTGGATGTAGGACTTCAATGCTGCAAGCTTGTAGAGATGCAGGGTGCAAGATTTGTAGGGAATGATGTTAGTGGCCGCAGAAGGTTTTCGATAGACGGAACGAGTAATGGAGAGATCAGCGTTTCTGCAGATAGATACATCCAGGAAATCAATTTTGTGATTTACTTCCTTAGATATAGTGAGCTTAATGGAAGGAAATTTTTCCGTAATTGAGTTGATCAGTATCTGTAGTTCAGACTCGGAATGTGGCCAGCTAATGAAAATGTCGTCTACATATCTTAACCATAGGGAAGGTTGAAAAGGGTGTAGAGGAATGATGGAAACTTCAATATGTTGCATGTAGATTTCAGCAAGCAGAGGGGAAAGAGGTGAGCCCATGGGGAGACCAGATTGTTGCCTATACACAATTTTGTTGAAAACAAAACAACTGTGTTGATGAATAGTGTGGAAACAATCATAAAGATCTTTGATAAGAGGACCGGGGGTTCAAAATGAAGAATCAATTTCTTCATGAGGAGCATGTAGGAATCAAAATATGGTACAGAGGGAAACAAAGATTCTACATCAAGAGTATACAGATTATCACAAGGAGAAAAGGAATTAGGAAGGTTGTGGATGAAGTTTGAAGTAGAGACAACTGTATGAGGATGGTTGGCTGCCAGGGATTTGCATTTGAGGACCAATCTCTTTTCAAGGTTTACTGCTGGAGAAAAAGAATATTCCACTAAAGGTCTGATGGGGTTACCAGCTTTATGCAGTTTCACTTGCAGGAAGAGCCTGGGAGTTCTAAAGTAAGGAGGGGGTGATATATCACCAAGGAAGGATTGAAGAGTTTCTTTCTTAGCTAATCTGTCAACTGAGTTTTTGAGTGAGTTGGTGGTGTCTGACTGCAAAGGGATGCAGTTAGCAGATGTAAGAAAAGAAAGCACTTTTTGGTTTAGAGTTTCTTTACCAATGATGACTGGGCAACCAACTTTATCTGCTTTGCATACGGCTAGGTCATTTTCCTGAATAAATGAATAAATCTGTGCCAATCAAGTACTCTTCTTCTTGTTTAAAAGATCTCAGGTCATTTATTCAGGAAAATGACCTAGCCGTATGCAAAGCAGATAAAGTTGGTTGCCCAGTCATCATTGGTAAAGAAACTCTAAACCAAAAAGTGCTTTCTTTTCTTACATCTGCTAACTGCATCCCTTTGCAGTCAGACACCACCAACTCACTCAAAAACTCAGTTGACAGATTAGCTAAGAAAGAAACTCTTCAATCCTTCCTTGGTGATATATCACCCCCTCCTTACTTTAGAACTCCCAGGCTCTTCCTGCAAGTGAAACTGCATAAAGCTGGTAACCCCATCAGACCTTTAGTGGAATATTCTTTTCTCCAGCAGTAAACCTTGAAAAGAGATTGGTCCTCAAATGCAAATCCCTGGCAGCCAACCATCCTCATACAGTTGTCTCTACTTCAAACTTCATCCACAACCTTCCTAATTCCTTTTCTCCTTGTGATAATCTGTATACTCTTGATGTAGAATCTTTGTTTCCCTCTGTACCATATTTTGATTCCTACATGCTCCTCATGAAGAAATTGATTCTTCATTTTGAACCCCCGGTCCTCTTATCAAAGATCTTTATGATTGTTTCCACACTATTCATCAACACAGTTGTTTTGTTTTCAACAAAATTGTGTATAGGCAACCATCTGGTCTCCCCTCTGCTTGCTGAAATCTACATGCAACATATTGAAGTTCCCATCATTCCTCTACACCCTTTTCAACCTTCCCTATGGTTAAGATTTGTAGACGACATTTTCATTAGCTGGCCACATTCCGAGTCTGAACTACAGATACTGATCAACTCCATTACGGAAAAATTTCCTTCCATTAAGCTCACTATATCTAAGGAAGTAAATCACAAAATTGATTTCCTGGATGTATCTATCTGCAGAAACGCTGATCTCTCCATTACTCGTTCCGTCTATCGAAAACCTTCTGCGGCCACTAACATCATTCCCTACAAATCTTGCACCCTGCATCTCTACAAGCTTGCAGCATTGAAGTCCTACATCCACAGGGCTCATATCATTTGCAACAACCAACTCTCTCTTCAAGAAGAACTCTCCAAAATTTCTACAATAGCCCTCTCCCATGGTTTCCCTGCTGTTACAGTCAACTCCCTCATAAAGAAATATGAAAACCATTCGAAAATCGAATGCCTCCTTCCTCACAAGAAAGAAGACCTGAAATTCTGTGGTTCTGTTCCTTACCATCCTTCCTATGCTTATAAGTTACAGATTCTTTTTAGAAGTTTTGGTTACCATCTTGCCATTAAATCTACCCCAAACATCTTAAAACTTCTACAAAGGGATAGGGACAAAGTTGAAAGCCTGAACCTCCCAGGAGTTTACTTTACTGCATTCCTATCTCTTCTTCTACTGGGGATAACTTATACATTGGAAGCACATACAGGAGCATTAACCATAGAATTTTAGAACATAGAAAAGATGAATTCCACTTAGTAGTTCTAATTCTGACTATTATATAGCTCTAATTATTGTACTATTCTCTTTTACGTGCGATATTTCAAAGTAACTTGTACAGAAAACTAGCGGATAATGCTTACCTTGGCATTCCTTTCTAGCGACGGGGACATTTCACGCACGTGTTTTTCGGTCTTTGTTGAGGTTATTGTCCTAAAGTCCGTTGTATGCGATGACTGGCTTTACTTCTCACACTTTTCGCTGGGTATACTCATTGGATCTTTGCTTTAGGATTCCAAACATCAATTTTTACCGTTCTTTATACTCGAAATTTTCGCCCATACTCTGGGCATCTTCAGGAGCGTGGCGACTTTACCACCGATGTTCGTGGCTAACTTCGCGCTAATGGAGTCCGATACTCCTTGTTGCCATTCGTCGGAAAAACTTTCCTGGATATATTTCGTTAACAAGCCCGGCTGGCGCCATCTATGTTTAGTTAAGACCACTTTTTTTTTTTTTTCCCGTATTTTTTTTTTTTTTTTTTTAATTTTTTCAATTTCTTCTCCTATCCTGGTTTTCTTGTCTTTTTTGCCTGTTTTTCTTTTGTTGTTGTTTTTCTTGTCTTATTAGTTCTTTCCACAGGCCCGATAATGTGCTAGGGTCGTTCTGGTTACATACCCTTGCTTTATTTTTGTAGATTAATATTGCTTCTTCTCCCTCCTCATTTGACTTTCCGATTTTTTATTCTTTTTTAGCATTTTAATTTCATCGAACTTTGGGAATGTCCGGTTTTCCAAGCAGAATTGCACTAAAGCCGTTTTGGCTTCTTTTTTTGCCAGTTAGATATGTGTTGTTTAAGTCTTTTTTTAATCTGTTTTTCGTACTTCCAATGTACGATATTGGGGGTATGTGTGCTATTGGAATTTCGTAGGTTCCTGTGATACATAAAAAACAGCATAGTAAACCATCCAGTGATACATAAAAAACAGCATAGTAAACTTGATACGGCGAGCGTACACACACACATCTAACAACAGGCTAAAAAATCAAGAGCTAGAGTTTATCTCGAAAATATCACAAGAGTATGGGTACCCGAGCAAGCTAATTAATAAATGGATACTTGAGAGTAAAAAGCATATGACTCAGAGGAAAGAAGGCCAAGAAGTGCACAACCAAAGGAAGATGAGAAATAAAAAATTGAAATACATTGGAGCTTTCCCATACCTGGAAGGAGTGAGTAAAGAAATCAATAGGCACTGTGCTAAATATGACTTACAACTAGGAAGCTCAGTGCACACCGTGAAAAGTATGACTGTCAACAAAAAAACAGAGGGAAAAAATGCTAGAAGAATCGGGAACCTACGAAATTCCAATAGCACACATACCCCCAATATCGTACATTGGAAGTACGAAAAACAGATTAAAAAAAAGACTTAAACAACACATATCTAACTGGCAAAAAAAAGAAGCCAAAACGGCTTTAGTGCAATTCTGCTTGGAAAACCGGACATTCCCAAAGTTCGATGAAATTAAAATGCTAAAAAAGAATAAAAAATCGGAAAGGCAAATGAGGAGGGAAGAAGCAATATTAATCTACAAAAATAAAGCAAGGGTATGTAACCAGAACGACCCTAGCACATTATCGGGCCTGTGGAAAGAACTAATAAGACAAGAAAAACAACAACAAAAGAAAAACAGGCAAAAAAGACAAGAAAACCAGGATAGGAGAAGAAATTAAAAAAATTAAAAAAAAAAAAAAAAAAAAAAATACGGGGGAAAAAAAAAAAAAAAAAAAAAAAAAGTGGTCTTAACTAAACATAGATGGCGCCAGCCGGGCTTGTTAACGAAATATATCCAAGAAAGTTTTTCCGACGAATGGCAACAAGGAGTATCGGACTCCATTAGCGCGAAGTTAGCCACGAACATCGGTGGTAAAGACGCCACGCTCCTGAAGATGCCCAGAGTATGGGCGAAAATTTCGAGTATAAAGAACGGTAAAAATTGATGTTTGGAATCCTAAAGCAAAGATCCAATGAGTATACCCAGCGAAAAGTGTGAGAAGTAAAGCCAGTCATCGCATACAACGGACTTTAGGACAATAACCTCAACAAAGACCGAAAAACACGTGCGTGAAATGTCCCCGTCGCTAGAAAGGAATGCCAAGGTAAGCATTATCCGCTAGTTTTCTGTACAAGTTAATAGAAAAGATGTTTCGAAAGCCAATCCTAATACTGCCTTGTCTATTTTGACAATGGAAGACACATCTGCAGTTCCCCACTGGAACGAAGCAAAACGAATTGCTTCTTTTGACAATCGTTTTGCCCTCCGTTACCGTGAAAGCATAGAAATTATTTTCAACTCAATGACTTGCAACTCCGAATCTCCTCTCTACATTCCGTTGATCTATTCTAAGTTTTGGCAACAAAAATAGGAAAAATGCAAATGTAGAATCTGGCAACAATCTTAGTCCTCCATTGGCGTGATGAAGACCTAAGATAAGGTCGAAAGCTTCCAACTTACGAACTTTTTGTAAAAGTTTTCAGTTAACGTAACTAGCGTGATCAAGTTACCTTTATTTGTTAATATTGTTACGTGTTTTGCCCATCATCATCATAAATGCCTTGTGTATCACAAATTGCATGAAAGGTATGCTTACTTGATGTTCAATATATTTTTCTCATTAACAGTATAAATTAATTTCAGCAATTTAATTATTTTCCTATTATAAGCAACTACCTTAACAAAAAATTATGCTTCATAAGACAAATCGCCATAAGTATTTATTTATTTTGTTTGTTTCTTTACACCAACCAGGACCATTTTATAAAAAATCATTTCACTTTCAGCAATGAAGTAATTTAACATGACTACTTTTTTAATCATGTTCCATTTGGAAGTAGGTTAATTGGTTCAGAGAAACTTTCCAACTTTTGTCCAATGGTTATGACTTTTTTTCCCCAATAAATTTTGCTTTAACAAAATAAAATGGTTCTAATATTGAAGATGCCAAGTTCAATTCTTGAATATTTTAGTATAATTCTGATCTATATATTTTTCTTATTTTCATCAATGATTAACAGTCCTCAAAGGTTTTTTTCTTTTACAACATCATTATAAAGCACAAAAATAAGAAGAAAATTTTCCTCTATCCAGAAAATTTCTGATTACAAGCAACAAAAACTCACTCACTCACTCTCACTCTCTCTCTCTCTCTCTCTCTTTCTTTCTTTCTTTCTTTCTTTCTTTCTTACCCATCCCTGTTCTTTTTTTCTATTCCATGTCCTAAACTCATCTGCTTTGATAAACAGAAATAGAAATCTCATTGTGGGCTGATCAATAAGTAACTTTTGATGACCTCTTGTGGAATTAGGGATATGTATGTACATCAGTGTGTCACAACAACATTACACTCTCCTGGCTAGAGACCATTTAGTGCAGGAGTTTGAATAAAAAGGCAATGTGCTGGAGAACAGAGTCAAGTGAAAATGATGGCCTGCCTGGAAGCATCGTATCACCCAGAGGTATGCACTGTGGTTAAATTTCTCTAGGTACAGATAATGCCAGCAGCCAAGATCCATCATTACCTACAGGAAGTCTATGGTCCTTAAATCATCAGTATTGTCAGAACAGTGTTCAAAAGTTGCACACACGCAAATATGCTGATGTATGAGAAACACAGTAACAGGCCTTCAACATCAACAACAGACAGCAGTGTGGCATGTTAAGCTGGCTTTGCAAGAAGACAGATGGGTGACTTTGCCTTTGCTGCAACTGTTTTTTTTTTTTTTTTTTGGCACTTTATGTCATGTGATGTGTCAAAAAGTTTCAGAGAGATGAGTACTCACACAAATGAAGGCAGAACAAAACCCATTGTGAATGGGACTTAGCCTCTTGCACCTGCAATGCTATATGGTAGAAGGCCATAAATTCCTTTGCTACATTAACAATGAAATGTAGGTGCACCATTTCATACCAGAGTCAAACACACATCATTTCACATGAGAAAGAAGTTCAAGATTGTGTGATCTGTTGAAAAGGCTGACATCATTTTGGAATGCTTAGGACATGGGTGGGGAACCAACGGCCTTTTAAGGCTGCATGTGGCTTTCTGGGCCATTAAGTGCATCCAAATTTTGCCAAACAAATCCTTTTTATTTTTATTATGTTTTTGGTCATATATTATTATTTTTATCTTAAAATGACCATATTTAAAACACCAAAGAGTAAACAAAGATTCGATGAAATAATGCTCCCCAACTGACGGCCACAATTAAAACTTTCCTTCTGCAAAAGGAAATTTCGGATGAATATTTTCCCCAGTTAGCAAAGGTCATTGGTGAGCAGGAGGATTCGTACGAATCATTTGAAAAATATGCAGCTGTTATAGACTAATTAATTGGATAATACAATGAAACGTTCACTGACTTTAAGAAGCATCACACTGAAATTAGAATTTCAACCTCACCTAGTTGATATTTCCGTGGATCCTAAAGAACTAACTACGGATGGAATTGATTGAACTCTCAGAAGATTACATTTTAAAGTCCTTATTTGACGCTAAGAAAGATCCAATTGAAATATGAAAAAGGGCAGTGGAATACCAACACCTTCGGTTACATGCATGAAAAATGCTTTCTTGCTTTTCAACCACTTATTGCTGCAAATCTACTTTCTCCTACCTAACTCAAATCAAGACTCCCTGAAGGTCACATGACTGATACCATCTAGAGGATCAGCTAAAAGTGCGGACCTCCATCTTGCAACCAAATATTCAAATGTTTTCCAACAAAGTCATTAAAAGGCTAGTTAACTTTAGAATTTCCTTTTTTATATATTTTGAACTCAGTTATATAGAGTAGTTAGATGTTTATAGAATAATGTACATTTTGAAATATATCTAATTAAAGTTTCTTGAATGTGGCCTTATTTTGATTACAGCTAACTTAATGCAGCCATCCAACATAAAAAGTTATCCCACCTCTGGCTTAGAACATTCTCCTTTTGAGCTTCTTGACCATGGGACAGCCATTACTACCAACCAATATTGCACTGCTCTGCAGCACATGAAGAAAGCAATGCATGGATAACACTCTCGCATACTCACAACAGGGATATCTTTTTGCATGACAATGCGTACCATAAGTCTGACAACACACTTCATTGAGAGAGGTTAAGTTGGTATAGTTTCCTCGATTCCCAGTAGACCCATACTTGAACATTCAGACTTCCAACTGCATACTTGCCAACTTTGGATAATGTGCATCAGTAAAACTTTTGAGCAAATGCCATTTACCACAAAACAAAGCAATTATATTAATAAATATGCAGTAAATATCTCTGCATATGTCACAATAACTAAACTAGTATTATCTGTGTTTAAAATAATAATTTAAAAAACCATAAAGTAAAATCTTAATTTTTTTCAATGTCAGCCTCACAAACCTGTGGTATTTCTATACCAAACTAAACATTTCCTGTAAAAAGGAAATATTCACTTTAAGAGTACCTACACATTGCAATCAAAACTGTGTGTTACATACCTTCTAATCTTCATCTTGTATATCAGGATCATACAGGGTGTTTGAGAATTACTGGACACATTACAAAATTATGTACAAAAAAAACTATGAGCATTGTCTGTTTTACTATGTCACGTCTTACTAACACGGTTTCTATATTTTTGTTTTGCAGAATTGTTATTCCCAGAATCCAATAGATGGCGCTAGGTATGGCCTGATGAGGAATGTATGAGAAATGTGCAATTAGTAGTCATGATGTCATTCGTACAGCAGAAGGTGATGTGTGTGTTATGGCTTGCGGAATTAAAGTCTGTCATTAAAGTTAAAAGATGGTACTGTTTAGAGTATGGTTGTAATCTTCCGTCAACGAATTCAATTAAGCGGTGGATGAAACAGTTTAAAGAAACTGGCAATGTGGAACATCGTGAAGGAGCCAGTAGGCCTAGTCTGAGCAGTCAGACGGTTGACCAAGTTAATGAAAGTTTCTGACAAATCCCCAGGAAATCCGTTCGTAAAGCAAGCAGAGAACTGTGCATTCCGAAATCGACAGTTCACGATATCTTGCACAAGAAATTAAAGTTTTGTGCTTATAAAATTCAAATAGTGCAAAAGATGCATGTAAATCATCACACTCTGCGATACGATTTCGCTGTGGATATGCTGAATCGAGTGGGAAACAACAGAAAACTTTCTCAGTGCTGTCATTTTTAGTGATGAATCCACATTTCATGTATCAGGTATTGTGAATCGTCCCAACTGTAGGATATGGGGCAGTGAACCGCCTCATGCTGCTATTGAACTGGAACGTGATTCTCCAAAAGTTTATGTGTGGTGCACCCTATCAAAAAGAGAAGTGATTGGCCCTTTCGTCTTTGCGAAAAAACCATAAATGCTGAATCGAGTGGGAAACAACGGAAAACTTTCTCAGTGCTGTCATTTTTAGTGATGAATCCACATTTCATGTATCAGGTATTGTGAATCGTCCCAACTGTAGGATATGGGGCAGTGAACCGCCTCATGCTGCTATTGAACTGGAACGTGATTCTCCAAAAGTTAATGTGTGGTGCACCCTATCAAAAAGAGAAGTGATTGGCCCTTTCGTCTTTGCGAAAAAACCATAAATGCTGAATCGAGTGGGAAACAATGGAAAACTTTCTCAGTGCTGTCATTTTTAGTGAAGAATCCCCATTTCATGTATCAGGTATTGTGAATCGTCCCAACTGTAGGATATGGGGCAGTGAACCGCCTCATGCTGCTATTCAACTGGAACGTGATTCTCCAAAAGTTAATGTGTGGTGCGCCCTATCAAAAAGAGAAGTGATTGGCCCTTTCGTCTTCGCGAAAAAACCATAAATGGTGACATTTACTTGGATATGCTAGAAAATTTCGCTATACCCCAGATCAAAAGATATGACGTCGTCATTTTCCAACAAGACGGCGTGCCTCCGCATTGGTCAACTTGTGTACGTAAGTGCCTAAATGAGCATTTCCCCAACAGATGGATTAGGCGTGGTGGTCCCATTCCGTGGCCTCCTTGCTCTCCAGATCTAACTCCATTGGATTATTTCATGTGGGGTTATGTGAAGGATTGTGTCTATCAGACACCTTGTACTGATTTGCAGAAACTGAAGTAGCGTATCACAGCTGCTATTAATTCCATAATTCCTCAGATGCTTGCCAATACATGGCATGAAATCGAGTATCGCTTGGACGTACTATGAGCAACCAAGGGATCTCACATCGAAATTTATTAACTTGTGTAGTTACAGTCAGTTTCTTTCTATCTGTTTAATGTTTTGTTTTATATAATTTTGTAATGTGTCAAATAATTCTTGGACACCCTGTATAATATTGTAATCACTTTCATGACTTCCATCACATGCTGCAGAAAATGGCCCTTCTTGTAAAAGTTTCACAACAGCGGAAGTTCAATCTAAAACTATTTCGTGGACAATCGCCGTCGTTTTGGTCTTCCCACAGCCATAACATTTAGAAGTTTCATCTTTTGGAAACATCTGCCAAAAAAGTGATGAACCAACATGGCTGACAGCACTTAGTGGCACATTGTGTTCTATCAAAAAAGACGTATACAACAATTCGGCACAAGTTACATCTCCTTGACTATTATCTGATGTTTTAAAAAACACAATCAGTTTGGAGTTACTATCAGTACACTTCACATTACCTTTGTGTTTGGGACCATTTACATGACAAAAAATAGTGCTTCTGCCTCCGTGGGCAATGTTAAAATCATTTTGGCAAATGTCACACATTTATTAGATTTCCTGATACACTGAAACATTGCGGTGTATGCTTCCTTAAAAGTTTGAAAATAACTTTGAGATGGTATAATCTTAGTACTCCTCTTTATAGATTTGCATAAAAGCTAAACTAACAACTGGCTCCCATTAATTCAACTCTACAACAAAGAAACAACACCACACACTAAAGTCAACACACATAAGAAAGTACTCTTTTGCTGCTACAACAACATTGCTCAACACTATGCACGCAGATTTCACCATTCTCTTTCATTGGCCATGATTTCCCTCCCAAGAGGAGACCAATTAATCAACTTCTACGATGAACTAATTTCTACAGGGACTGAAACACCATGGCCGCTCGATCAACGTTACCCCTCACTCGTCGAGTCGGGTCGTGGAAATACAAAATGTGACAGCTACCCATCGCAGACTCTGCACATGTGTCTAGCGTCGCCATATCACTTGAGCACACACGTGGAGTGAGAGAGAGCTACCACATGACGTCACGAAGCCGGTGAGTCAAAGGTGACATCATCACATGACACAGCGCTTTTAAGGCCCAGTAGAAAATCTAAGTGGATGGTTGCAGGAGATTGAAATATTTCAATTGAGCAATCGAAATATTAAAAAATCTGTAAAAAAATACTTCTATCCGTAAATCAGTAAAATTGAGCCCAAATCCGCATAGGTTGGCAACTATGCAACTGTATGGTCTCGGGGGTAGGAGCAATAAAAAAAAAATTCAGGACAATTTTTTTTTTAAATTTCAGGACATATTTTGGCAGACTGGCAGGCAAAATAAATATAATATTGGTACAAATGCAGAAATATTATTTTACTAAAAAGCTATCTAAATGATTGCCCAGTTGTTAGCATGAATTTTTTTGAGTTTTAAGGCTAACAACACCCCTAAAAAGTTTCAGTGGCAAGGTTTGGCCTAAATTCTGTTTGACTCTTATGCACAATGCTAAAAATTCTCTCTACAATTGTATTACTGTGTGGCACAAGAAGAACATGTATCAGGTGTAGTAAAATTCATACTTTTTTGCACCAATTGTACCAGTCATTTTCAAAATGTTTGACCATGCAGTATCAATTGTAGGACTATTCAAAACACCTTCTTCCAATTCATCAATTTGATATAAGACAAACCTCAATTCCAACTTGTCCAGAGCTTTGTCACTAACAAGCTGAGAAAATATTTGCCAAGTACATTACTGAAGAACAGGAAGCTTCTTCCATCCTAATTCCTACATCACCAACTTCTGCATGCAGCAGAAACTCACTTTTCAATCAGAATTTCTTCAAAATATAGTCATATGTAACACTTAACAACAACAACACAAGATAGTCAGAACATAGTGGGAAAAAAATTATGATTACAGAAGAAATCTTCGCTTCGACCGTCTTCCATTTTGGGAAACTCTTTACTCCGCATTTATGGAATAAATGGATACTTTAAGAAAAACACTGGGCAGGAAGAACATCCTGAGAAAATATTACAATTACGGGAGAAATCTTCACTCCAACTTTTGCGGAAGATGGAATTCCATCCTCAAACGGACACCCCCTCTATTTCTGCTTAGTTTGTGCATCGATCACGAGAAAGTCCAAAAAAAATAAGAATGGAACAGAAAGCTGTGTCATGAACTTTGTTCAGAGGTTTTAAGCTGATGTAATACTGGCCCGAAGCCGTGCTTTTTTCCAATTAGCTTTCAAACAAGCAAAACACATTCTTCCTCCTCAGAAAAAAAAAAAAATTAAAAAGAAACAGAGCTACGTCACGAACTTAGTTCAGAGGCTTAGGGTCGACATTATCCTGGCCTGGCACTGTGCTTTCTTTCCACTTAGTTTTCAAACAAGAAAAACACATTCCTCCTCCTCAGAAAAGAAACGAGGTAACATCGCAAACCTGGTTCAGAAGCATCGGGCCGACGCAATCCCGGGCCATGGCGAAAGAAGCACGCCCGGGCTGACGAAATCCTGGGCCATGGCAAAAGAAGTCCGCCAGGCCTACGTAATCCCAGGTCACGGCGAAAAAGCACGCTGGGCCTACGTAATCCCTACCCAGTGCCATGCTTTTTTTGTACTTTTTCAAACAAGCAAAACAAATTCCTCCTCCTAAGAAAGAAAAAAGACACAAAGAGCTGTGTTACGAACTTTGTTCAGAGGCTTTTACATTGATTAATTACCAAACCAGTAAAACTTTCTTATAAACAGCGAAAATCTGAAATTTTTCGTTAGTCATCCATAATTATGGGGACTCCATAATGGTTGGCATCTCTGCGCGTCCTCCGTAAGAAGCGGCTTCACAGCAGCTTCGATTCTCGAATGATCTCACAAACGCCGGAACATGTTTGCATACATCGCAAATTCAAGAGTGAGGGTTCTTGGCAATTACGTCACAATGATAGAGTACTCTCTCTTGCTCTTGTTCCAGTTATTTTATTTACACGGTACTTGTAAACACTACATGATGAATCACTATACATAGTATACCATTTATTCTTAAAATTTCAGGATATAGAACAAAAATAAGGGCATTTCAGGACAAAAAAATAAAAATCAGGAACTTCAGGAAAACTCCGACCCGTAAGGTCTTGAAGGAAAATGTTTCCACATTTTCATTCAGACTTCCACCTGTAGCACCTTGAAGGAAAATGTTTCCGCAATGACCCTGTAGTGGTAGCTGAAGTGAAGCATTGGATGCAGATGCTTGACACTGAATTCTCCACAGGTCTCCAAGAACTGGCACAATGGTGGGACAGATACCATAACTGATTTGGTGATTATGTAGAATAGTAAGATTTGTGTTCTTATAATAACTGCCCTTGCTCATTTGTATGTAGCTTTAATGCAATCTTTGTAACTTGGCATAAGAAATTACTTACTGATCAGCCCTTGTATTGATTTGAACAGTTAAGAAAATCTATTGCTCTGACTAGCTAACGTAGTCAGTGCTTAGCTGCAGGACTGATATCAATACTTAAACAATATACCTAATTCCCAGATGGGACTGAATATTATTTTTGTTCTTCATTAACTGCAATTTAAAGAGCTTAAGCCAAACTTTAAAAGCAAATCTCATTATTAAATCAGATTAGCTGTAATTTTTTTAAAAGGGACAGATGCATGAAATGCAACAAATGTTATTTAACATTAGCTTTATCAAGTGAAAATATGAATTTTCACACAAATTCAAGGAAGATGTGTGGAACTGACCATGTCTTACTACACAGTACCTCACAAAACCTCCAGGCGATATGAAGCAGAAGCTGTTTCATGCACAGGAACTGAAGGAGGTGGGATTTCGATCCTGGTTGGCATAGTGGTTAGGACCACTCCATCAAATTATTTTATAATGGTGATATTCACAAACAAAAACACATACTAGAATAAAGGCTGTATAACTTAATAAACTCCTGCATTTCCCATCAAAGAACCAGGCAGAGAGCCAAACAGCTACTAAAGCAAGCAAGTCCAACAATAGACTCGGTACCGAGAACAGAGTGGAAATACGGTCTGCACCACATAATATCAATTACATGGAATTAAAGATATTAACAGGAAAGTTTAAAAAACTGAAGTTTAGCTGCAGTAAACAGGCTGTACAAATTGGCTAAAGAAAGGTAATATACAACCCCAAACAAAATAGGTCTCGTGAAACCACATCACAAAGACGAATTTGATCTCGTAACAGGTTGGACACAATATACTTCATGATCGGGAAAGATCAAAGGGAGAGACTTTGTGGAGGGCACACACATCTATCTATATATATATATCATCATCATCATCATTGTCAACCATTATCAATCCACTGCTGGACGAAGGTCTCCCCAAGTTTCCTCCACAACGGTCTGTCTTGTGCCAGTCTCCTCCATGTCACCCCTGCATACTTTCGAATTTCATCCACCCATCTCCCATGTGGTCTTCTTCTGGGTCTTTTCCTGTCCCTTGGAATCCAATCTAAAATTTCGGCTGTCCATCGATGATCTGTCCTTCTGGCAGTATGTCCAGCCCATTGCCATTTCAGGGATTTAACTCTGATCATGATGTCTTCCACTCTTGTCATTTTTCGGATCCACGAGTTCCTCTTCTTATCTCTCCTGGTTACACCAAGTATGCACCTCTCCATGCTTCTTTGAGTTGTCTGCAGCCTTTGTATGTCTCTTTTAGTTAAGGTCCACGTCTCTGCACCATACGTAAGCACTGGAAGGATGCATTGATCAAACACTTTTCTTTTAAGACATAATGGCATATTGCTCTTGAAAATTATGCTGTTTCTTCCAAAAGCTCTCCAGGCAAGTTTTGTACGCCGATTAATTTCTTCATCAATGTGACCCTCACTTGATATCTGCTGTCCAAGATAAACGTACGTGTCTGTTATCTCCAGCTTTTCTCCATCAATCGATAAAGCTTCATTTCTTGTAAAAGCATTGAACATCACTTTTGTCTTCTGAAAGTTCATTTTTAATCCCACTTCTTTACTCTTGTCAGCAAGTTCCTGGATCATACTCTGCAGCTCTGATGGGGTAGTTGCAAAAATGACTACGTCATCAGCAAAACGAAGGTGGGTTAGATAATCTCCATTAATCTTTATCCCCTTGTTTTCCCAGCTCAGTGACTGAAAAACACCCTCCAATGTGGCATTAAAGAGCTTCGGAGATATGGTGTCACCTTGTCTCACTCCCTTTCCAATTTTTACGTGTGTTGTATTTTCAAACAGCCTAATCTTTGCACTTGCATTTTCATAGATGTTATTAATAATATTAATGTATGCATCTTCAATACCACAGGTTTTCAGAGCCATTGTAACTGCTGATGGTTTCACCGAATCAAAGGCTTTTTCATAATCGATAAAAGCCATGCACAATGGAAGTTCATATTCCCTCGCTCTTTCAATTAGTTCTCTCAGCACGTGGATATGATCTATTGTGCTGTAGCCACTCCTGAATCCAGCTTGTTCTCTCGGTTGAGCCATGTCCAGTGTTACCTTCAAGCGGTGTGAAAGAACTTTAGTGAAGATTTTATAAACTACTGATAGGAGGCTGATAGGTCTGTAGTTTCCGAGATCCTCAATGTCACCTTTCTTATGTAGCAGGATCATTGTAGCGGTGTTCCAATCCTCAGGAATCTTTCCTTCATTAAGGCATCGAGTGAAAATTTGGGCGAGTACTGTTTCGATTTCTCTACTTGCTTCTTGTATGATGTCTACAGTAATTCCATCTTCTCCTGGAGCTTTTCCTCGCTTCATGTTCTTGATTGCATGTGCAACTTCTGCTGGAAGGACTGGAGGAACTCTGGTACTGGTATCTTTCATGATGTCTGGAGTGCATATATCATCCCTTTCATATAATTTGGAGTAGAAATCTTTCACTCTTGTCAAAATTTCGCCTCTATTTCTTGTTACAGAACCATCTTCTTTTCTCAGTGCCATAATCTGTTTTCTTCCCTTACTGAGATGTCCCTTTGCTATCTTTAGGCTTTGGTTGTTTTCAATTGCTTTCCTCACTAGTTCACAGTTGAATTTCCTTACGTCTTCGGTGATACTTTTTCGTACTGTCTTGCATAGCTCTATATATTCCACTTTGGAAGTCACATCTTCTTTAGTTGTCCTCATCTCTCTTCTTTTTTGCATCAACATTTTGGTTTTTCCTGATAATTTGTTCACATGCAACTTGTTCTTAGACCCAGCTAATTTTGTTGCTGTTTCCATAAGAGCTTTGGTTACTTTTCTGTTAACTTCAGAGATGTCCACTTCTTCCGATGTTAGGCCTTCTAAAGCAGAGAACCTGTTCTTCAGTTCCAACTTGAAGGTATTATGGTATTTTTTAAGGTTGGTTATGTCAATAGATTTTGTTTGTCTTATGAGCTTGCCACGTTCAAGTTTAGTGTTGAGGTGCATCTTACATCTCACCAATCTATGGTCACTACCTGTGTTGAACTTGTTTAGCACACTGCAGTCTTCTATGATGAATTTTTTGTTACACATAATAAAATCAATTTCACTTGTCGTCCCATTTGGATGTCTCCATGTCCATTTCCTGTGTGGCTTTTTCTTGAAGAAGGAGTTCAAGATGAAAAACCCTTCTGCCTCTGCAAACTCAATGAGAGTATTTCCACGCTGGTTTCTGTTGCCGTGACCGAATTTACCTACTGAAGTTTCATTCTGTTGCCGTTGCCCTATTTTTGCATTGAAATCTCCCATAATTATTTTCAAGTGCTGCTTACCTTTATTATTTAGATGACAAATTTCCTCATAAAATTCTTCAATTTCTTCTTCAGGATGACTTGTGGTGGGTGCATAAGTTTGAATAATCTGAGCCTGGTATCTTCTCGATAGTTGGATAACGAGTCGTGCAGCTCTGTCAGAGGAACTTTCAACTTCTACAACTTTATCCTTCAGTTTCTTGTTTATTATAAATCCAACACCACTAGTTCTGCCAGTATCTGTCCCACGATAGTAGAAGAGATGTCCACTTTTCAGTTCGATGAGATCTTCTCCTTTTCTCCTTACCTCACTTAGCCCCACGATGTCCCACTTGATCCTTTGTAGCTCCTCTTCCAATTCAAGAAGCCTTGAATCAGAAGATAGGGAGCGTCCATTGTAAGTAGCCAAGGTCAGCATCAGATGGCAGCCTAGTCAGGTCCTCCGGGGATTCTTAGCACCCTCTGCCTTCATGTCGCACTGGCCGCTGCCTTGGCCAGGTACATTCCAGCTGCCGGAGACTGAGGGCCAAGATTTAAGTTGTGGAATCATTTTGGAGGGGTTTGGCCATAACTCACCACGCTGGCCAAGCGGGTTGGTGAGTGTGGGATAGAATTTCCTCTAATCCCGATGGTATAGTTATACCGCTATGGGCGGTCGTCAGAGCCCCTTTAGTGGGAACAGGATGCACCACGAGAAGGCGGGGTTGACAATTGTCAAGGAGAGGCTGTGATGTTACGCATCACCTGACCTTACATCCCATATATATATATATATATATATAAAATTGAATGTTTGTTTGTATGTCTACAGTTTTTAATTTAGAATCACCAAATTTGGTATACTGTCTCCTGATACTCTAAGTGAGACCGTAGGTGGTTTTTGGAAGGGGTCAGGACTCGGGGTTGGGGCCTGGGGTTAAGGGGCCCCCATACAAAATTTTTGTAAATTCTACAGTTTTCAATTTAGAACTACCAACTTTGGTATACTATTTCACGGTACTCTAAATTAGACTGTAGATGGTTTTTGGAAGGGATCGGGGTCAAGGGGGCCCCATACAAAATTTTGTAAAATCTACAGTTTTCAATTTAGAACCACCAAATTTGGTATACTATCTCATGGTACCCTAACTTAGACCATAGATGGTTTTTGGAAGAGGCTGGAGCCCAGGATCAGTCAGAGCCCGGGATATAGGGCCCCCCATAGTTTTAGTTGAAGAGTGGGTAAACTTTTATTTGATAGACAAACTTAGATACCTATGAAATCAGTTATTCAGAATCTAACTTTAAATTGACGATCACATCTGATAATTCACTAACGTAAGCACTAACTTTACCTGTGTCAAACCGCGTAGTGATGCAACATTCAACAATAGCAACCATATGGCGAACTGATGTTAATGAACAACAAGCAGTCTTTAGACATGGAAGAAGTAGCGGGCTTCTTGAACTTGCACTCAGCCAAGATGTCACAGAATTTCTCGCCAGAGGCTGAAGTTTAATATCAGTTACATAATTAAGCAAACCAAGAACTTCTCTGACCAAAGGCATTGCACAATTTATTTGTTCACTTGGACACACATCTGAAAGAAAAAAACAATGTAAATATTCAATTACACAGTAAAACTGTCATGGGACTTGAAAAAGATAGCAATTCAAATTATAGCATATTAATCAACGGACTAACTATGACGGCATTTTTCTCTGACTCTCTACAGAACTTAGGATAGAAAATAAAAATATTATGAACTGCTCCTATTTTCCTTCAAGAATAATTTCTTCCAGTTTGGAAAGAAATATTACAGACAAACTTCAGGACTTGCAATGGGTTCTCCACTAGCACCTCTGCTAGCAAATTATTATATAAGTAAACTAGAGGCAAAAATCCTTATACAACCCTCCTTGTTTGCTCTCTATGTAAGGTACATGGAGAGCAAACAAGGAGGTGATGTCCTAATTATAGTAGATACTGTGGACCAATCTCTACCCTCTCAGATTCTGGAAGAATTTAACTTACTAGAGAATACCTTGCAGTATACCCTAGAACAGGAAAGAGACCATAGCATCAATTACCTAGATTTAACCTTGACCTCAAGAGAGGGAAAAATATTCACTCAGCTTTTTAGAAAACCCACCAACACAGGGAAGATGTTAGACTTCTGCTCATTCCACCCTGATTATATTAAATCGAATACGGCAAGACAATTTTTGGAAAAGATTGAAATCCTGGTCTCTTCAGCTACTCAGAAAGATCTTCACAAAGAAGAATTAAAGGAAATATTGGCAGAAAACAATTACCCCTCCCCATATGTTGAAAAAATATTTAAACAAGTGCCAAAAAAGAAGCAGGAGAAAACCAACTTCAAATTCACCAGCAAAATTACGTACCACAAGGGACTTTTCGAGAAACTGAAAAGGATCGGAGCAAAATATAATATCAGGCTAGCTCCAGATCTTAATAACAAAATAAAGAAATTCCTGCCAGCTTTAAAGCAGAAAGAATTGGACATCCAACTGCAGGAAGGAGTAATTTACTGCATCGACTGTAACTGCGGACTCAGCTATATAGGAGAAACAGGGAGAAGTATTAAGGTCCGAATGAAAGAACACCAAGCAGCTATTAGGAACATTGGGAACAAAACAGGGCTAGACAGACATATACAAGCAAGTGGACACTCCATAAATTGGGACTCAGTGAAAATAATCGCCCACCAGTCAAACTTAGTAAAGAGGAAACTAGAAGAAGGGATCGAAATAGCAAGAAGAAGAAGTACCACAATTAATGATAATTGCGGATGGACTCTTCCAATTGAGTGGCAGCAACTACTCCAGTGACATAGTCCTGATGACGAACTAGGCTTTAGTTCGAAAATTTGACAACCAACTTTGAAGAAAAATAACCTCTATAAGACCCGTAAAAGAGTTATTCCACAAAAAATATTAGTTCAGCAATATTATCACAGGAATATGATATCTGCCGCAAACTTAACAACACTGAAAACGACAGTTTAACAGTTTAACAGTTTTTTTACGACAGTTTAACAAGGTATGATAGGGTAAGCTGTATAAACAGCAGAAACACAGATGGGGAGAAACACACATTTTTCAGAATTCAATTAAAATGTTGTTAGTATCATAACTATAAAAAAATCAGCAAAACAGACTTCAGTTGAATGAAATTTATTGTCTTGGGTGGAAGAATACAATATTTGCACAAAAATTAAGAGAGGCAAGTTGAATTCTCACTAAATTGATATCACATTTTCAAAGTTTTTTTTTTTTTTTGGGGGGGGGGGGTATGCACATGGATGACATGTACAAGCATGGGCGGCGGAACTCGATAATTTCAGGAAGGAGAGGACTAACATTTCCAAGAGTTAAAAGAAAAAAAAAAGAAACAGAGAGAGAAACCATAGGTTATATATCCAAGTACTCTAACAAATCATCGTCAACCATTATCAATCCACTGCTGGATGAAGGCCTCTTCCATAACTTTTTGTCTTGAGCATATCTCTTCCAAGTCACTATAGCAAACTTTCGAATTTCATCTGCCCATCTGCCAGGCGGTCTGCTTCTGGGTCTTTTCCTGCCCCTTGGTTAAATCCAATCTAATATCTCAGTCAGTTCACATAGCAATATATCCAGCTCATTGTCATTTGAGAAATCTTTAACGATCTTCTTTAAAGTGAAAAACACAAAGGTGAGTTAACTTTTCAACTTATTTGTGCAAAATCAATTTCCAAAGTTGTACTTGAAGCGTTTTCCAGAAAACTACTGAACGTGGTGTGGTGGTGGTGGTCTATAGAAAATGTTCATTAAAAAAAAAAAAAGTTATATGTGAACCAGAAATGTTTTAGATGTTTCATACGAAGACCCTACTCTAGTGAGGGGACCATGAAATTCCAGGAAAGGGTCCGAAACCCCATGTCCCCGTCCATGTGTACAAGACAATTATTACATTACCTTCCACTGTCCGTGTGTACAAGACAATTATATACCAAAAAATTAAAAATGACAGATCATGACGAACTTTATGGATCCAGAAAAGGAGTTCATACAGTAATGCAGGATCATTCATGTTTCGTGCCTCTTTCTCTACTCAAAATTTATCAAGCAAGAGTCACACTCGTGCATGAGACTGAAGAAGTAAAGCTGAACTTTTTAGTTGGGTGAAAAAATCATATCATGCAGCAAAACTGTGTGAATATATTGCAGCATAAGCAAGATTCAACAGCTCACTGTATTTTATATATGTACCTAGATACCAAACTGGAGCACATCACTGTATGCATAATATAATATTACTGAATTCAAAACAGAACAAAATGGTTTTAAAAGACACTGCTTCAAACACAGTTTTGTTTTGTTATTGTACTTGCTTTGACATCAGCTCAAGTTTCCTCTTGTGGGCAAGCCTTACTTTCTTCTTAGCAAGTTCCACATCCAGATTTGTCTTTTGTTGACTCTACAGCTGCACAGTACCCATTGCTCAGTTTTTCTTTCTCCTGATATCTTTCCTTTCCCATTTCTTCATTGACGCTTTTCTTTCCTCCCATTTTTTTTTTTTTTTTACACCCTCAGGTGACTAATTTTACTAATTTTATTTTTTATGCTGAAAAAACTTTCAGCCTGAGGACCAGGAATGTGTGATATCAAAATTTTTAACTATTTTAAATAGCTGGTGTAACTTTAAGAATATGAATACTTTTGAACACCATCATAAATTCTTAAAAATCTTCCTACTTTGTTGCTTCTGTTTTCAGAATTTTTTTACCACCTTTGTCAAACTGAAGTGCAAACATTTATGGGGGAAAATAACACTTAAAAAAGCACAGAAGTTTAGTTGGAACATTGCAGGGGGGTGATTATGTGAGAAATTTTTGCTATGTCCAACTTGCATTTTCAGACATATCCCCCTCTTCCTAATTGAAATACAAATATTTATGGAATAAAATGATATTTAACTACAATATGGGGCAAAAGGAACACTGCACATGCCATGTCAGAATCCTTTTAGACTACAACTTTTTTGGTCTATCAAGCAAATTAAGGGAGCTAAAACCAAGTGCAGTTTCAATTTTTTCAAATATGAAAAGGAACAATTATTGGAATTGAGAAATAACCCCAACATTAACATTACAGAGGCAGACAAAACAAACCAAATGTACAACATGGATAGTACGATGTATAATGAAAAAATAAGGTCTGGTTTATAACAACTTGAAACTGACGTTGCATCATTTGACCCCACTAACAGATTAATTCAAAAACTTGCCCATATTAGAAACCACAGCCACGTGCCACAAGAGATTAGGAAATCATTTTCACCAATCGAGGCAGGTGTCCCTAAAATATTTGGCAAGCTCAAGACCCATAAGGATGGTGAGCCTTTAAGATTAATTGTTTCAAATAGTAATTCATACATACATATCTCTAAGCTGTTCTCTGAGATTCAGAGGTTAGCTCCACAAAGAAATACAAACTACCAGATAATTTTTACTTACTATTGCCGTATCAAACTTCTCTATTTACAGCGATCTTGACATACAGCTCGGGCTTCACTGACATCCACTACATGCTGCACACAAAATATACTCATAATCTTTTTATCATACAGACACTGATCTTAATTCGCCAATAAATAAACCTAGAAAGGAATCTATTTAGGTTCCTAGCTACATTTTTTTTTTTTTTTATGAAGAACTATACTATTACCAATTTAATAGAACTGAAAAAGTCAGAGATAAACATTTTGATTTTAAATCAACAATTCTAGCAAGCTTAGACGATGCACCAATGTTCCCTAATAATCCAGTTCCAGAGGCAATTGATGTTATAGATTAAGAGAAGCTGAATTGAGTAACACATCTTCAAAAATTAGAAATCAATGAAATCATCGACAGTTTGAAATACATATACAGCCACAACTACTTTAAGTTTAATAACACTATCTATAGACAAAAATCAGGAGAACCTATATAGGTTCACCACTTTCATCTTATTTGCAGAAGTTACTTTAGAACAAACACATTGAAGAAAAAGTTATCAACAAATATAAGGAAAAAATTTATCTCTACTGTAGATATGTGGATGACACCTTCATTATATTTGGAGTTCTCGTCTTGAGGAGTTACAAGTTCTAAAGGATGAATTATCAAATATTTTTCCAACTATCGAATTCACCATGGAACTTGAGAATAATAAAGAACTACGTTTTTTAGATGTTCAATTCAGCAAAAACCAATCTCAACTTGGTTACCAAGTTTATAGAAAACCTACATACTTACCAGTTCTTATTCCACAAGACTCATATCATCCACAGGCACATAAGATTGCAGCAATTTGATCCTCTGTTCAGTGTGCATTCACACATTCAAGTGGCAATGTATTCAAGGAAAACAAGATTTCTTGTATTATTAATACCGCGAAGCTATATAGATACAACCCTTCCATTGTTAAAAAATTAATTTATGACCATAAAATCCAAGGCAAAAAATAAAAACAACTAAATCACATTATGACAAATTTCCATTTGTGAAAGATTTAACTAGAATAATTAAAAAAGAATGCTGTAAGAATGACAAAAATATCAGAATCTCAGTAAATGACAATAAAAAGCTTCAGTAAAAAATAAAGAAAAAAAGAATCTTCTTGATAATGCATGGGCATACACTATTCCGATAACAGCAGACAATAACCCACAATTGAAAAAATGTTATATATTGCAAGTACAAGAATAAACTGAAACAAAGAATGACTGATCAGTGCCTGAAACACTTAGTAGTTGAAACTCATGTGATGAGAGGTGCAGATGTTGGTTCTGATCATTATTTGGTAGTGTCACGAGTGAAACTTAATGTTGGTTGGAGGAAAAGGAATAGGAAGAGACCCAGGATAGAAAGAATAAAGGGTGATAGGCTCCTTAAGATCATCAGCATTATTCTGACTTACTCAGAGAATGACTGAAGGAGCTGAAGTCTGGTGAGGGGGATGTAGAAAAGAAGTGGGAATGTTTTAAGAACTGTGCTGTCACTGCTGCTAAAGAGGTCTGTGGCACCACAATAGTGGGTAACAATAAAGGTGATGCTTGGTGGAATAGTGAGATTGAAGAGACATAAAGAGAAAAAAGGAAGCCTATTTGGGGATGTTGTAAGGTAAAGTTTCTGTGGATTAATATCGCTTTAAGGAGCATGAAGCAGCTAAACTGGTTCGCCAGAGTAAGGCAAAAGATAGGAAGGAGAAGGTGGAAAGGCAAGAATTGGCTTTTTGGAAAGATAGAAAAACTTTCTGGAAGTGCACGAGACTCAGGAAAAATAGGGGAAACAAAGTTGTAAGTTGTGGAAAGAATGTGATCGGGGAAATGATATAGGAGCCCAATGAGTTAAGTGAAAGATGGGGTGAATACTTCTGTGAGTTATTAGATTAAGAAAGCAAAGGTGATTCTGAGGCAGAAGTATTAGGTTGTTGCAAGTGAAATGTCGGATTTCGGGATGATGTCATTTCGAGCCATACAAACACTGGCAGATGGCGCTAGTGTGTTTGATCGGGAAGGTTAAATATCCCAGCTCGTCGGTACGGAATCATTTTGTTGCTAGCTCGTAGTGTTATCATATAGCCAGAACATGGAAGGCGGCCAATTATGGATACTTTTTCTGTACGAGTTTAAACTTACCCACAATGCCGCAGAAGCAGCCAGGAACATCAACACAGCATTTGGAGATGACACAGTAAATGAACGGATCGTGCAGCGATGGTTAAAACAATTCCGAGCCAGTGATATGGAACTTGCAAATGCACCGTGCGGGCACTCAGCACCAGCCATCGACAATGATGAACTGCAAACCCTAGTTGAGAGTGAACCGAGCCAAACTGTACGGAACATGGCAGAGAAATTAGGCGTCCACTATTCGACAGTTTCCTGTCACTTGCAAGAACTTGGTTAAGTCAAGAAGCTCTATGAATGGGTTCCCCATGAGCTGACTGAAAACAACATGAAGCGTAAACTGGAGGTTTGCACTTCGCTGCTCACCCAGAACAGAAACGCTCCGTTTTTGCACAAAGTAGTGACATGTGACAAAAAATTTATAATGTATGACAATTGTCGCCGATCTGCACAATGGCTAGATGTTAGTGCGGCCCCAAAACACATGCCGAAACCAGAACTTAATCCGAAGAAGATAACAATGACTGTTTGGTGGTGTGCAACCGGTATTCTGCACTATTCGTTCATGAAATCTGGCAAAACCATTAATGCAGAGAAATAATGCAACCAGTTGGATGCATTGCATCAAAAGTTATGAGTTAAGCAGCCAAGATTGGCCAACAGAGATGCCGTTGTACTGCTTCATGACAACGCGAGACCCCACGTTTCAAGAACAACGATCCAAAAATTACACAGCTTGGGTTATGAGGCTCTTCCACACCCAGTTTACTTTCCCGACCTCTCGCCCACCGACTACCACTTGTTCAAGCATTTGGACCATTTTTTGGCAGGAAAACGATTCACTAATGAAGCAGCCATCAAACACGCATTTGAACAGTTTCTTCAGTCCACAACGGCCGACTTCTATGCAACTGGCGTCAATGCACTGGTATCACGATGGGAGAAATGTATTGCAGCTAATGGGGCCTATTTCGTTTGATACAGTTCAGTTTTTACCGTGTAACTGTAGATGGAAGTTTCACTTCCGAAACCGACATTTCATGTGCAACAACCTAATAGATGATGTCACAGTGGAGGATAGAAGCACAGGAAGGATCTCAAGACAAGAAGTGTGTAAAACTCTAAAATCTCTTCAGAATGATAAGGCATTCCCATGCCTTATCATGATGGCATAACAGCTGAGATGTTGAAATATGATGGTGACTCTGTAACTTACTGGTTAACTGAAATTTGGCAGTTGTGCTGGGAGTTAGGAATGCTCCCTTGGGTTTGGAAGGATGCTATTATTGTTCCCTTGTATAAGGGAAAAGGTGATCAGACTGAATGCAAGAACTATTGTGGTATTAGTCTACTGAGTGTGCCAGGGAAGGTGTTTGGTAAGGTCGGTATTGAAAAAATACGAGGTCTTACATCAGAGAAAGTGTGGGATGTTCAGAGTGGTTTTATGCCTAGTAAAGGCTGCACTGATCAAATTTTTGCATTACTCATGATCATTGAAAAGTATCTGGCTGTTAGTAAGAAAGTTTTGCTGCCTTCATAGATTTAGAGAAAGCTTACGACCAGGTAAATAGGACACTTTTGTGGAAGGTATTGAATAAATATGGTGTTACTGGGAATCTACTCAATAGTGTAAAAGCCATGTATCCTGGCAGTAGAGTTTGTGTACAAGTAAATGGTGTTTTATCAAAATGGTTCTCTATTGATGCAAGAGTCAGACAAGGTTGTGTAATGTCACCATGGTTGTTTAATATATTTATGGATGCATTCATGCGTGATGCCAAGATGGACAATACTGGTTTATGTCTTGGTAATATCCATGTGTGCAGATTGCTGTATGCTGATGACACAGTCCTGTTGGCAGAGAGCAAAAGTGAGTTGCAGAGTATGTTGTCCCAGATGTACGAAGTTTGCATGAAATTCAAACTGAGTATAAATACGGGAAAACCCAAAATTATGGTTTTTGAGAGAGGAGCTGTTAGTACTGAATGTAATATAAGTCTAAATGGCACAGTGATTGAGCAGGTTAACGAGTTTGTGTATTTAGGAAGCATGCTTGACAGAGAGAACAAATTGGATGGTGAAATTAGTAGGTGAGTGAATTCTTCATTGAAAGTCATAGCTGCTTTGGGAGGTTTTCAAAGAAATGATGGGTTCTCAAGAGAGTTCTGCATGGCTGTGTATGAAAGTGTAATTGTTCTTACTCTGGTGTATGGCAGTGAAACCTGGGTACTACAGAAGAAACATAGGAGTTGTTTGCAGGGTTTGTACTCCTTTTGGGGGAAAAAATTCAAGGACTTTCCAGGCCTTTTCCAGGCCATATACAAAAAATTCCAGGATGATTACTACGCTTTACAGTATCATGCTCAAATTAGTTTTTAAAAGCAATTTCAGTTTTAAGTAATAAAAATGATGAAAGATGCAAATGGATGAGTGTGCTTTTTTACCCATTACATTACTTTTTAATGTTTTTAATTGGCGAATTACCCAATAATGCTAAATTGAATCATGATGCAATTACCACAAGGCTATTCAGAAAATTCTTTCCCTCAATCAGAAAATGATTAATTCAATCAGTCATTTTAGCTGCATCACTATTCTGCACTATCTTCCATGTAATCAGACTATTATTGATAACAACTGAAATTATTATAAAATAAAGTGAGGGCAGATTCAGAATTTAAGAATGGGGAGGGCGCACGTCTAACAGAGGACTGGTAAAAAAAAATCTGAGATTTATTTCCTCCAAAAAACACGGTGGTAAAACATGGAGGACCCATAAGGGGGAGATGGGGTGCTTGCCTGTCAGAGTACATCACAAACAGCAGTTCTGAAGTACTGCTGTGTGGATCACTGAAGTTCGGGCCAATGTAAGACAAAACGTGGAGTTGCAAATCCATAAGTGAAAAAGTGTGATGTCTGAAAACAAGAAACGTGAGACAAAGCAAAGCACTTATCTACTTACTCAACCCCCCCCTTTTTTTGAAATGGGGCATGTGCCTGTTATGCCCACAGGTGGATTCTAGCTCTGATAAAAAGTGTTTCCATACATGGGAATGATTTTTTTTCTTTTTAACATTCCCAATAACTGCCACTGGTGGCTGCATATTGGGATGTGACTTTTGACGGCAATGAAAATCTTATTACTAGACAGAATATGTTCCAGACTTGAGGAAAATTTCCCTCAATTGTAGTACAGTTATGTTAAATCAAAAAGCATACGCCACGGAATCACTATGCACCTCAAGAAATGATTCGGGAGTGGACGATCATAGAAAGGTGAACCAATAGAGTTTAAAACAGAAAGTGTAATTTTAGGAACATGGCAACAAATTTCAAATAAGTTTCATCATAGAAGTCAGAAAGTCCTGGCTCACCACCCAACCCAAAAGAATCTAACCACCTTTATGTCTACCAGTACACTTGCCTCATATTACTTTCCAAAAATTATTTTTCATATCAAACAAGATGATCAATTTACTTTTATTTTTTAAAATCAAAATCACTGCTAAACTAAATTTATGAAGTGCTACCCCAAAATGTGGAACTAGCTAAACTATTTATAAAAACCTTAAACATAAAACAATTTCAGTTTTTTATTGGTATAAATTAGGATATTCTTAAGTATTTTACATAAATGAAAAATGATGAGCATAAGGAATCTCTACCTCCAGTTAAGCTTCAATCATAACCAGAATCAGAATAACCACTTTTGGTTCAACTCCCAAAACATAAGACAATTATATGAATTAAGTTTTTAAAAGCTTTTTTAACAAAATTGGAAGTTTGTCAGTTATAAACCAAAATCTGATCAATGCATTAAGGACAATTGATTGAATTGTTTTGGCCACAAATTCATAGTAAAATGTACAGCAAAAATATGTTTTAGGAGCCCATGAGTATTTACTGTACAAGTATATATAAGGTTTTATATTACTTACCAAAGTTTTAGTCCAATAAGAAGCCCAATTTTGGAAGTTAGTTGCAGAAAGTTATAAGTTTTTGGAACAGAAGAGTTCATTAGTCTATTTACATGAACTTCATATGAAAAACACTAAATAATTATGAAGATAAAAGATCAAAACTGGTTTGAAGTTCAACATGCTCCAAAGAAAGAAAAAAAGTTCATTTCTATTGTAAATTGTACAAATATAAAATTTTTATGTTTTAGTATTAATTCTCTATATGCTTGGAAGATACCACAAATATGGAGTATCAATGGATGGTTATACAGATTTAAGATTGCTGACTTTGGTTTCAAGTTCCATATCCATTTTTTTAAGTACTGCTCTTTTCTCATGAGCAGTTTTTCTAAAGCTATTAGATTTTACAATGTATGTATTGTTATTTGTAGTTTCAGCTTTTAAAGCTAAATCATCAGCAGAGTTAAGTAATTCTTTGACTTCTCCTTCAATGAGTTTCCTTTTCTTTTTTATGCTATCAATTTCATCTAAAATAGCTTTCCTTTTTCCACATATGGCTGCTTTTTCCTTTTCTTTGGACTTATCATCCAAATAATGTATGTATTTTTGCCTTGCAGCTCCAACTGATAACAGAAAGGATTTTGAGATATTTACCTTATCAATACCACCTACATAGGATATATGATCATAAATAATTCTCTGTGCTACAATTGACTCCTCTCTCATGTTTTCTACAATGAGCTCCTTATTGACTGAAAAACCCCTCTCAACAGAAGCTTGCCCATGTGACAACAGTAAAAGAAGTTTCACAACTTTCCACAGTTCACTAAAAGCTTTAGTAGAAGAGATGTACTCATACAATAATGTGTCTACTCTTTGTTGTTTATCTTCTGGATCAAAGTTTATGAATGAAGATTTTACTGCTGCAACACTGGTCACAAATTCCTTAAACTGCCATATTACACCATCACATAATTCTGGTTGTATTCTATGAGCATCAACAAGAAGTGTGAGAATGAATGTTTGATTCTTAATACAAGTCTCACTATTTTTTGACATCAACCGAGGATCTAAACACTTCATGTGGCAAACAAGGGAGTACTTAAGTGGATTTTTTTCCAATAGCTTCACAACTAGCTTTTGCAAAAATATTCGGCATTCCATTCTAAACTCCATAAGTTTGCGTTCACTAATGTTCTTAGCACTTAATTCTTTCAATACCTTCTCTGTTTGAAACCCAACATCAATTTCTTTATAGTGACAACACTGAGATACATCTGTAAGGTCTACTTGTAACAGCTTTAAGGCAGAGTTAGCTTCTGCCATTACGGTTCTTTTAACAAAGCGATTCATCATATTTCTTAGCATCTTTTCAAGATCTGTGGCCATAAAAGGCATCATTGGCTTATCTGACTGATATGCTTTGAGAAATGGTACCAGCTGTTTTGAAACTGAATTGAAGAAATGCAGTTTAGCCAAAACAAAAGGATCTTTAGTGAAAGTTTTGATAGCATCAAATGATACAGTGTGGGGATTCTTGATGCACTTCTTTTCAACTTGGTTAACATAATTTTCAATGTCTGCCCAAATTTCTAATGCTCGCTCGCAGGCAGGAGTATTTTCTAGCCACCTGTGTGGGCAGAATTTTAATGGCATCTTACTGGCTAAAATTATTTTAGAAAAATCTTCCCTCCTTGCAGGTGAATCTTTAAAAAGCCTAAATAATGATGAAAGCAACTTTTGAATTTTCCACCCTGTTGCTGAGGCTCCATGTCGAAAGGCATTGTTTACAATGTGAAGTCCACAGCTCCCTGTGTTTAGGAGTTGGACATTTGAGTCAGCACTAAGTGTTGATTGCAGCATATCAAAAAACTTCCAATTAACATTGGGTCCATCCATTGATAACTGCACAATGTTACACAGTGGGAGGCACGCCATGCATTCAAGAAATTTTTCCATCATTATGTCTGCACTAGCATGACCCAAAAAAACTGATGACAAATATCTGGTTAAAACTGTTCCTTTTTCCCATAAACAAACATGTATATCCATTTGTTTTGACTGACTAAACTTGTTTAAACTTTCGTCAAACAAAATCACAAAATTTTCATTTTCGACTTCCTGAACCAACACTGATTTAAAGTGAGGTGCCAAACCAAAGCAACAAATGTAGGAACATTTTTTTTCGCCACAGCTGAAGTTTCCAGCAATTCTGCTGTCAGAAAACATTAGGCTGAATAAAACATCATTACCTGCACAAGACCTGTAAGAGTAATGGGATTTAACCACTTTTAAACACCACAATGCTTCTGCTTTAATGGTTGCATTTTTTTCAAGAGGAATATGCAGAGGATGCAATAGGCTGTACTTGTTTATCACTTGATACACATAGCAATTTATCAACAGTTAGTGGAACATTTTTACAGCTTTCTGTCAACATACTATGTTTTTTTCCTTTCATGTGGCTTCTTAAAGCGGATTCCCCCATATTCGAAACATCTATTATTTTAATGGATAAAAATGCATTTTGCAACATGGCAATTGCTTTCATCTTTTTTAATCCATCCAGCATATTTAGGATTTATTAGCCAAAGATCACTAAAAGTACACTTACCCATATTTAATGGGGAGGGGGGTGAAAAAAATGGGTAAATCAACTGAAACAGTAAATGAAAACCAAAAAAATATCTAAGATCAGGAACCACACAACTAAAAATTGAGAATTTCCCCTGAGTAAGGGGCTACACATGTGACCAATTACTATAGGCCAGATTTTAAGTAATTAAAGAAAAAGGGGTCTTACTGCTATGTTCTTTCCTGCTCCCCCAGCTTTGTCCTTTAGGCAGCCTGGGTTGCAAATGCTTTGGCATTGATTTAGTCTTCATTCAAAACAAGGAAACAACACTTAGTGAAGTTACTGTTTTATGACCTGTATGCCAATCAGTAGACAGAGTGTTGTGCTAAAAGACTGTTACAAAGCATCACCTCTTACAGCTGGGCTCCAAACCAGAGGAAAGGAAGTGTTAACAAACACTTAGTGCCTGAGGGAAGCAAAACTTTGTACTGGGTCTCCTCCAAGTCTCAAATCTTTCATACTTACCCAGCTGGAGTGGACGTAGGGCTTCAAGCTTGGAGAATGAATACTGCTCTTATATCTATGCCTTTGAATTTAATTTCGACCATTTTCAACAGGGTAGGTTCCTAGGTTGTACCTAACAGCATACTAAAATTTCGCCAAAATCCAACCCCTTTTACGTGAATTATCGTACGGACAAATGGAAAAAACCAAAGCATAAACGTTTCTGCAACCTACAGTTCGAAAGGGTTAGTAATTTCTAAAATAAAAACATAACGAACAGCGTGAAAACTAGCTCATACACAGAATATTTGAAACTACAGTATGCGCTCTCAATTATTAGGGATGATAGGGGGAAGGGAATAGAACTGTCCATAATTAGCATGTTCTCGTTGCGCTAGGCGCTTAAGCACTGCTGAATTCCGTCAGACCCCCAATGGTCAAATGATTGAAATGTGCTGATGTTCATGGAATGAAATGGTTGATCAGCTATGATAACCGCATAAAAGTTCGAAGGGGGAGGAGGGGGGCGATTTTTTTTTTACTTTATGCAACATTCTACATTACTCCAGTATTTATCTTGTCATCATCAACAATAGCAATGTAACTACCACTTACGATTGCGGATATCGGCCAACTGAAAATCTGCCATACAACTAAGGGATACAACACATGATATGTTGCTGAAAATCTGTGTACACCTGATCAATGTTTTCAGATTTTCATCAACATTATCCACGTTTTTCTTGAAAGAAAAATAAATAAATCGAAGGGATAATAGTGGTCAGTTCAGGAAAGGGTGACGATTCTTCCCTGGAGTGATTTGCTGTTAAACATTTCGTAAATTTAGATTTCACCTCCCCTGGGTTTGATTTTTGGATCCAGAGAGAAAGTCAAGAAAAAGTTACAGAAAATTCTATTTTCTCATCGTTGTTTTTTTTTTCTCCTCTTCTCTGCTTAATGTACAAAATGAGTGTTTTTACTTTGTTAAGGGATAGGAGAGTAGCAAAGGGCTACCCTCCCTCCAATTCAGTATTTATCATCACTCTGGGGTTAGCCTATGGATTTTTGGTTAAGTTCCAAGGTTAAGCATATAAATTGCATAATAAAGAGTAAGTGATTGCTTTCAAAATTACTCAGCCCAGCAGGAGGGAAATAACAGTGCACATCAGAAAAAAAAAAAAAAAAAAAGGAAGGGATGTAATATTCTGAGTGAAGAGTGGTGTAAATAATTTTTTTTTCTCTTTCTTTCACCTTTGTTGTGTGAACAAAAATGTAGCATTTGTATTATTCATTATCTAATCTATGAGTAGGACAATTCAGAAGTTAGTAGGATGTATTATAATTTTAACTTTGAAATTATGAAGTTGGTGAGGTAAGGCTGGTATGGACTTGATAAGTGGGCCTTAAAACTTAAAAACAAGAATAAATGTAATCCAAATCAAGAAGAAAAAAAAAAGGGAAAAGAATAATCTTTTGCCGGGGCAAGTAATTTCATAAGTGATATTTTTTTTGTTGAGTATTAAAAAAGGAATGCAAGAAAAAGAAAGCTGGTCTATGCTCAAAATAGTTAGTGAAAAAAAAAATGTAGTTCTTTTTATGGTATATGATGAATGTATTTATATTTTCTGTAAGTCAAATGCAGTTCCTTTCTTCGTCCAACGGTCACTTTTTTTTTTCCCCAAGCTCATTCCAAGAAATGGGGAGTGCTGTTTGAAATTGTTAGGAGGTCGCCCACCCGAAAGTGAGCCGTTATTTACACAAAAAGACATTTTTTCCCTCTCTACAACGCTGTGGTGAAATTCTCAGAACAGAAACACCACCCCGAGAAATTTCCCAGCTGGGTTCCGTGGGCTGGCAAAGAGGGCTTAATCCTGAAGAGTTATAGTACGAGCTGTCAAGCTCTAAGCGGCATGAAAACAGGCGTGCATAAAAATTTATGTGTTTCCCTCCAAGAAGGCAAGAAGGGTCATATCAGATTACACATGTGCCTGGTCGCTGAGAGTTCCTGCGCTTTTGCTTTTTTCCCCCACCCTACCTTCCTCTGGTTGTAAGAGGAATGTCACGTGGGCAAGCACGAAACCATTGCGTGGTTTTGACCGGCTGACCAATGGGAGCAAAGCGTCCCTCGTGGATGGCGCTGATTGGCTCTCTGTGTTCTTCTGCGAGGAAGCGTCGTTTTGAGTCTGGGGAAGAAAGGTCTCAAAAAAAGGGAGTTGGAAGTGAGGAAAAGGAAGGGAAAAAGAATGCAGGGCAATTTTGGAAGATAGTCCTCGACATATGTGGTTATTCACCACCAGCCAGGAAAAAGATACAAGACCTCATCCCTGATACAAAAAAAAAAAAAAGAAAAAAAAATTTAGCAAACAGCGGCTCTAAAACCGACTCCAGAGTATGAAGGGGCCCGGGTCGAGGTGTGCCACCACCACCAGGCAGTTAGGCCTAAGAAAAAAGATAGCCTATTTGCCGGGCCATGAAGAGGTCAACCGACGCTTGCATCTCCACCCCAGACGAGACTTGGCATTCGATACCTGCAACCTCCACGAACTCACTCCCATCTATGCAATCCATGATGGTCAATGACGGCTCTGGGAAGAAAGCATCCTAACGTACCAGGTGCACTTCGTCAGTGAGCGTGGTCAAAGCTTTCGACCTCCCTTCAGATGTCAGCCTAAGACGTGGTGTTCCGACCTATTTGTGAATTTCAACACCGATTCCCCTCATCAAGGGGTAAGTTGTATACACTAATTCTATTTTTGGCCCTTTCGTAGAGCCGAAGTCGGCACTACAGTAATCAGATTACCAGTATGCTCTAAAGAAAAAAAGGGTACTTTCCATCTGCATGTCGGAGGTTATCCAGTTAAGATTCATCAGGAAAGAAAGGGGGAACTGTACGTGACATTACTCTCGCAAATGTAGTAAACATATAAAAAAAGGAAAAAGTTCAACTCACAAATATGATTGTAAATCGTGATAGTTTACTCGCCTCTTCAAGGCGGGAATTTTCATGTTAAAATGTTAACACTTCAGTTCACCTGTGCATACCTGCCTTAAGAAATTTATTTTGAGTTTTGTTAATAGAGAGAAAGATATAAGTAATCTTGATCTACACCTATATATCATCATCATCATCATTGTCAACCATTATCAATCCACTGCTGGACGAAGGTCTCCCCAAGTTTCCTCCACAACGGTCTGTCTTGTGCCAGTCTCCTCCATGTCACTCCCGCATATTTACGAATTTCATCCACCCATCTCCCATGTGGTCTTTTTCTGGGTCTTTTCCTGTCCCTTGGAATCCAATCTAAAATTTCGGCTGTCCATCTATGGTCTGTCCTTCTGGCAGTATGTCCAGCCCATTGCCATTTCAGGGATTTAACTCTGATCATGATGTCTTCCACTCTTGTCATTTTTTGGATCCACGAGTTCCTCTTCTTATCTCTCCTGGTTATACCAAGCATGCACCTCTCCATGCTTCTTTGAGTTGTCTGCAGCCTTTGTATGTCTCTTTTAGTTAAGGTCCACGTCTCTGCACCATACGTAAGCACTGGAAGGATGCATTGATCAAACACTTTTCTTTTAAGACATAATGGCATATTGCTCTTGAAAATTATGCTGTTTCTTCCAAAAGCTCTCCAGGCAAGTTTTGTACGCCGATTAGTTTCTTCATCAATGTGACCCTCACTTGATATCTGCTGTCCAAGATAAACATACGTATCTGTTATCTCCAGTTTTTCTCCATCAATCGATAAATCTTCATTTCTTGTAAAAGCATTGAACATCACTTTTGTCTTCTGAAAGTTCATTTTTAATCCCACTTCTTTACTCTTGTCAGCAAGTTCCTGGATCATACTCTGCAGCTCTGATGGGGTAGTTGCAAAAATGACTACGTCATCAGCAAAACGAAGGTGGGTTAGATAATCTCCATTAATCTTTATCCCTTTGTTTTCCCAGTTCAGTGATTGAAAGACATTTTCCAATGTGGCATTAAAGAGCTTCGGAGATATGGTGTCACCTTGTCTCACTCCCTTTCCAATTTTTATGTGTGTTGTATTTTCAAACAGCCGAATCTTTGCACTTGCATTTTCATAGATGTTATTAATAATATTAATGTATGCATCTTCAATACCGCAGGATTTCAGAGCCGTGGTAACTGCTGATGGTTTCACCGAATCAAAGGCTTTTTCATAATCGATAAAAGCCATGCACAATGGAAGTTCATATTCCCTCGCTCTTTCAATTAGTTCTCTCAGTACGTGGATATGATCTATTGTGCTGTAGCCACTCCTGAATCCAGCTTGTTCTCTCGGTTGAGCCATGTCCAGTGTTACCTTCAAGCGGTGTGAAAGAACTTTAGTGAAGATTTTATAAACCACTGATAGGAGGCTGATAGGTCTGTAGTTCCTGAGATCCTCAATGTCACCTTTTTTATGTAGCAGGATCATTGTAGCATTGTTCCAATCCTCAGGAATCTTCCCTTCATTAAGGCATCGAGTGAAAATTTGGGCGAGTACTGTTTCAATTTCTCCACTTGCTTCTTGTATGATGTCTATAGTAATTCCATCTTCTCCTGGAGCTTTCCCCCGCTTCATGTTCTTGATTGCATGTGCAACTTCTGCTGGGAGGACTGGAAGAACTCTGGTACCTTTCATGATGTCTGGAGTACATGTATCATCCCTTTCATATAATTTGGAGTAGAAATCTTTCACTCTTGTCAAAATTTCACCTCTATTTCTTGTTATAGAACCATCTTCTTTTCTCAGAGCCATAATCTGTTTTCTTCCCTTACTGAGATGTCCCTTTGCTATCTTTAGGCTTTGGTTGTTTTCAATTGCTTTCCTCACTAGCTCACAGTTGAATTTCCTTACGTCTTCAGTGATACTTTTTCGTGCTGTCTTGCATAGCTCTATATATTCCACTTTGGAAGTCACATCTTCTTTAGTTGTCCTCATCTCTCTTCTTTTTTGCATCAACATTTTGGTTTTTCCTGATAATTTGTTTACATGCAACTTGTTCTTAGACCCAGCTAATTTTGTTGCTGTTTCCATAAGAGCTTTGGTTACTTTTCTGTTAACTTCCGAAATATCCACTTCTTCCGATGTTAGGCCTTCTAAAGCAGAGAATACCAAAATTTGGTTTTGAAAGGCTAATGCCTGTATTTATTTTTACAACAATAACAACATGCACAAATAGGAAAGATATATATATATACCTATATAAATATACACTAATAAATATTGGATCCAGAGTTTTGATATTTGTTCAGAGAAGATACAATTTGTTTGGATAACATGTAAGCAAGCCACAAATGTAAATTAACGTTCACGCTGTGTTAACAAGTGACATTATTCACGTGGACTCTGCCATGATTATATAAGATCGATCATTTGAATTACTGACTTCACATATGAGTGGGCCAGTGAAGCCTTAGCGAAGTGCTAAATTGTAAATGTATTAAATCTCTCATAGCAATATTAATATCTTTCCTATTTGTGCATGTTGTTATTGTTGTAAAAATAAATACAGGCATTAGCCTTTCAAAAACCAAATTTTGGTATAAGTTGGCATTCGATTTTTAGGTGTGTCTCATAGTTTCTGAGCCATCGCATTCATCAACCAACGCTTTGACGTTGGCTTAGGACAAGAATCTGGGTTGTGACACAATATATACCAATGTCTATTTAGTAAAATGAAGTGATGATTACACGACCATTTCTTTTTGATGCTTATATACACGAGTTCCAAAATTACTGATTTTTCCAGAGTTGACACATTTATACACGTGTAACATGAATACAGTGTGATGTCATAACATATAGAAATAGTACAGGTGGTGAAAACAAAATTGTATCTGTGTACACACAAGCTCACCTACAAGTGAAAACCTCATACACAATTGTCAATTCAAAGTGACAAGAATATAGCCACAATAAAAACACTTTGGGTTCCGAAATGCCTCTACCCATCTCCCGAAGTGAAATTTTAGTCTAAATTCAAAATTTTTCTTCAGGTTTACTTTTGGCTAGCTATTATAATCACCTTACATAACGTGGCTGAGATTTCCGCCACAACACACACAGGTATCCTGTTACAATGTATTGTAATAGAAAAAAAAAAAAAAAAAAGATTTCAGAAATTAAAATCGAAAAAAAAAAAAAACTTTCAGAAATTAATATCATCAAGTCATGGTGTTTCAAAAATCTGCTTTCCTTTATAATGTTTAAAAACATGTAATGTTTTTTCTTTTTTACCTGTCGTGTATAATAAAATGGGTTGATTTTTTTATGGAATCAGACGTCCATATGTCTGATTGTCTTCGTCTGAGTTCACACGTTAGCTACTGTGTACAAGTAGACATATTTTTTCAGCTCAAAAATATGTAGTTTTGTATGTATTCACAGTATAACTCATTCCGTATTCCCACAGAACAAAATTCAGCAGATACAAATGAAGAACATCAAGACCCACCCAACACCATGTTTCCGATTGTCTGCTGTTTATATTCAAGAAATGCGAATATGGATCAATGGTGAATGCAGCAACTATGGTTTTTATTTATAACCAAGAAAAAAAAAAAAGGCCGTAAAGCTGAAACAGATATTTCTCCCCTCCCGAAAACATTCCGATTAAGTTCAAACAGCAGGAGCACGCATCCACGCACACTCAACCTCTGGAATGTCCTGATGGAACGGCTTCTTTTCATTTGGCACATCGCCATAAATCACCACCTGCAGCTCACTGAAGTGTCTTCCTCCTTCACCCTAACTATAGGAGAAAACGTAAAAAAAAAAAAAAAATGCTGCCCAATTTTCGACAAAATGACCAAATTTACGTCATAACGTTGCAATTTACTAAAATACGTTTATCTGCTGAATTTCGCCTAAATCCATTGAAAACTTTTTAATTATAGATTTTTTTATTAAAACAGTAACTCAGACATCTGAATAAAAATGTATGTTTGTAATTAAAATAGAGTCCATATCATCACAGAAACAAAATTTAAGGATCACTCTGTTTAAATAAACCATGGCATCTAAAAAAAAATAATTTGCTTGCTTTTCCCGTAATTTATAATTGCCGTTTCTTTTTTTTAATCCGATTTTGCAACGGAAGATTTTTTTTTTTTTTTTTGCATCTGCTAAAGTTTCAAACGGAATTCGGCGAAATTTGCACTAGAACTTTATTGTGATGTATTTTAACCACTGTAAAAATTTTACTGTGTTATTTTCAAAATTCCGGAAAATGGATTTCTGAAAATATCTCTTAGTCCTTTTGAGCCGTGGAAGTGATAAACAGGTGTTTGCTTTCTTCCCAACCAAGGACTTCGGATCAGCGCTCCCAGCTGTCAATCAACCGTTGCTATGGTAACACACTTTCTGCTCAAGGCTCACTGTCTAAAGAGGCACACATAATAAAACTTTCCAATGCTAACTTTTTAAGTTTTAAACCGATTCAAATGGAATTTTGGGAGTGAGCTTCTGTAATCCAATTATAGTAAATGTAAAAATTTCAGTCACTTTTGTGAAAAATTCGCAAAGATAGTTTTCTTATTTTTTATCATAAGTAGCCGAAGTCTCTTGAGGGGTGGGCCGGAAGCAAGCGTCTTAATGCAGTAAACAAGGAGCAGATGAATGTGTTGTTCAGGCATACTCTTCACTGGTGGATGCCAGCTGACTTGGTAAACACGCGACCCTCCTTGCAAATGCTAAATGTCTCTTCTTTCCCCTTCTGTTGTTCTCAGTAGTTGTCGGACGGACATAAGCTCAGGGCTAGAGAATGCATCAAGCTCCCCTTCCCTAACAGACCTGCTAGTAATCATCCAATTTTATTGCACTGGAAGTAGTGCTCCCCCCCCCCCAGCTAAATTAGGATTTGGGCACATCCGAAACACCACTGTAGCCGGCGGTTTCTTTGAGAACAGAGGAGAGGAACTTAAAAAAATTAAGGGGTAACAGTCAGTAACACGATTTCCTAAAAGGGCATTTTTTTTTAAGCACTAATTTCAAATTTCAAGGCTTTTCAAGACAGCATTAAAAAAATACCGTTTTTCCAGGATATTCCAGGCCTTGAAAACGTAATCATGATTTTCCAGGACTTTCCAGGTTTTCAAGCACGCGTGCGCACCCTGTGTTTGTGCACTGTAGAAATATGTTACTTACGGGTGGGTTGTGGCAAGACGTGTTCTAATTGTGTGAAGAATGAAGATGTGTTGCAGTTTTGTAAAATGAAGCAAAATGTTGTTAGCAAGGTGGAGATTAATATGCTTTGGCCATGTTGAAAAAATAAGTGATGAGATGCTTACTAAAAAAAATTGTTTAGCCTAAGTGGCAGGAAGGAAAGGCAGAGGAAAGCCTTCTATTTACCCATCACGCTTCGAATTTTACTACCTAAACCTTTACTCACACCTTCTATATGCTACATTGGTCAACTTATCGCGCCCTCTTGGAAATTACGTGGTCATCCACTTTTGATAGATGACTGTTCTTGTATAGAATTTATGTTCTTCTAGATTTATTCATTATGACAAACTTTTGAAAACTAATAGACTTCAATTATTGATTTTTAATGGCATTTACTTTTTTGTGTAAACTTCTAGTATAGCTGCCTCTACCAAGAGAAAGATTTATTAAGTGGTTCAGATAGGAAGCTGCAACTTTCGAATGTGACAAGTTCATGAATTATTTTGCTAGGCGATAAAAGCAAATCTAATCTGAGCTGGCTCATTCAGAAATCAGTTTCCTTCCTGAAGCAACCACCACAACCTGAGAGATATTTGTTGCAACCAAACCAACTTGATAATACTGCCATCAATAAAATAAGATTCTACCAATCGTAAAGTTGCAACTGGAAATCATCAGTCAGCTCATATGTGATAGGAAAAATTTACCAGCCCACCTAGTTTCTTTTATAGTCATTTAAAATATCCCAATAATTGCATTAAAGAATAACATAGCATTGTTCAATGAAAAAAATATTCATTTTGTTTTTTGTTTTTTTAGATTGAAGGTTTAACAACCATTGTGAGCAACTCAATGAGCAATAAACAGTCGCCCATTCCTAATTTGGGGTCACTGGCTCCAGGGAAGGGAGAGAACCAGTTCCATAAGAGAAACACAACATCCATGCCTCACCGGGATTCAAACCCAGACCCTTCATGGACGAATGGTCATAAGCCAGCGCTCAGACTACTGTGCCACTGGGGTGGAAAAAAATCTTCCTGACTAAATGTTAATGCATGTCTTAGACAGCTTTCTCAGTTAACAAGATGAAAGGGTTCTGCAATTAAACTAAGCAGTTCAATTATGCTTAACTTCCACACTGAGACAGAAACTAAACTTAAAATGGAGTTTAAACTAGATTTTCTTTTTTCCAAGAAAAAGCACTTGTTGTAACTAGAGAGACTGCATTTCAGTATAAACTTTTACCTTTCACAACAACTGACTCCACATCTCTTAGAAGCATTGGAAGAACTAAGGAAAACTGGTCATCGTATTTCAGTACTGTATCAACATTGTCCTGCACATAAGTTCCAAGAAGTTTTACATACATACTCAGGTACAATCGTTTCTTTTCGGTAGAATGTGGTTGCGATGGCAGTCCAGGGATCATTGCACATACTGTTTTGAGAAATCTAAAAAAAAAAAAAAAAATATGAAATGAGACTTAACAGCCTTCTGCAAGAAACCAAATACATCAATTTGTAGTTCTGTCTCATAAATATAAATAATTACAGATAGCATGCACAAATAATGTGATTCTTTTACATCCAAATGCTGCAAAGAGCAAGGTGCCTGAAGCACAAAACAGAAATATGTATGTGATAAAAACAAATAATTTCTTCCACCTAAAAAGAGCAAATTACAGCTTTTTCTTCTTATTATTTTATTTGGGAATTTTAACAACCACCATGAGCAACTCAGTGGGTTATAAGCAATCACACATCCCAAATTTAGGGCTACTGGTTTTGGGAAAAGGAGACAGCTAGTACTGTAAGACAAACACAACATCTATGCCTCACCGAGATTTGAACCCAGACCCATCTCAGATGAATGGACAAGCCAGTGCTTAGACCACTGTGCAACTGGAGTAACAACTACTGGAGGTATTAAAAGAATATTCCCACTATAAGATGTCTGTAGCACACTTTTCTTCATCATTAATCACTTTGCTCATGTAATTAAAATCCAGTACCTCTTCTGATATTGTTCTCTAAGCCAGAAAATAAATTAGTTTAACAATTTTAGATATGGAAATCATTAGCTTTTTGAAGTAGTCTCTTTGTATTCATCCTTTCTAGATGAAGCCAAAGGCACCCTTATAAACACACACACACACACACACACACACACACACACACACACACACACTAGAATCCATGAATCAGCCCCCTCCCCAAAAAAATGTAACAGCACTGTAAATGCACTATACACTGAGACACAGAAATCATGTGATACCTGGCTCCTGGACATGATGCTGCCATTCCTCTCACTAGTGGATGAACTAGCAGGTACATAGACAGGAGGTCATCACTCCATTCATGTATGATAAATAGTAATTTGATGTCAGTACGGATAAACATCATGAGTTAACAGTGTTTGAAAGAGGGATTTAATAGTGGGTGTCTAACACATGGGTCACTCTATCACAAGGTGGAACAGGAATTGCAGTGTCTCTGTTGGACAGTACAGAGAGTGCATTAGGAATACGTCATTTCTGGAATAATATTGCATCATGGACAGCACCATGGGTGGAGAAAGGTGGTGGACAAATGTGGCCATCAAAATCTATCTCATATGGTTGCAACTAACTAGGGAGCAACAGTGGCACAAATTACCACCGACTTCAATGGAGGTGGTGCCAGAAAAGTTTCCACCAAAACCATAAGGTGACCTTTAGCTGCAATAGGTAATGGGAGCCTTCAACTCATCATAGTCCCACTGCTAATGCCACAAAACTGGACTGTATGCTTCAACTGGGCTAAACAACATTGTCACTGGACTTTGGATTACTAAAGATGGGTTCCCTGGTCCAATGAGTCTTGTTTCCAGTTATTTCACATAGATGGGAGGTTGCAGATCTGGTGGAACTGCATGAAGCAATGGACCTGGCATGTCAACAAGGAATTGTTCTGGCTGGTGGAGGATTTGTTATGGTCTAGGCTGTGTTCCACTGGCACACACTGGAATCTCTGGTATGTCTAAGTTTATCTCTGAATGGTCCATGCTATGTGTCTATCCTTACAGACGATCTGCGTTGGTTCATGGTAATCATGACCCACGGGGCAGTGGACCTCTTCCAGCAGGACAATGCACCTCTCCATGGAGCCACGGTGACTAGAACATGGTTAGAAGAGCATTAATCAAAAGTTTTCCCTGGAATGGCATCCCCATTCACTGGAGATGAACTCTGTAAAAAATCTTTGGGATATTGTGCAAAGGTCCATTTGGACCTTCGGACCCATTACCCAGTAATACAATGGAATTATGAACAGTGGTGCAGCAAGCGTGGGTGAAGATACCTGTGGAATACTTTCATTACATAGTGGACTCAATGCCTAACGATGTGACAGCCCTTTTCTGGGAAAAAGATGGGCCTTACCCATTACTAGGTTTATGATTTCTGTCCACTCAGTGTAGTTGGTAACAGATTTTTCTGAAGTTCTATCAAAGACTCCTTATGGTCTTTAGAAGATATTATGTTCCACAGTCTTGGAACAAAACTTTTGCAGGGGTTTAGATATGAAGATGACATCATCTCCATGTGGCCATATGATGAACAGTCCAAGGATCATTTTTATGAAGATTAAAAACTACAAAACTTCATCTAGAACCAAAGAAAAATGATATACTCACATACTCAGAAGCTTCATTAACTGGATCTGATTATGGCTATTGAAGTACCACATAGATAGAATGACACCTTAACGCTTGGTGACATCATTCTGTTCAGCTGACACAGAAATATGACAAAGTGAGGCACTCACAAATGCTGTGTTCCACTGCATTCCACAAGTGTTCAATGGAATTTTGAGGACATGAAATGCTTGGACATGATCCTTAAGCCATTGCAGATCAATGTGGGCCTTTGAATATGTAGTGTTGTCTTGGTAAAAGAGTCCATGCCATTGAGATACACAGTCCAAAGCCATGCTTAGGTATGCTCAAGACTTCTAGAGTGGTCTGACTGGAATGAGCTTCTAGTATAACATTTATCTCTGCAGGATGCAAAAACTCGGATGTGGTACATACCATGGAAGTACAAGGGTCTTCAGTATTTTCTGCCTTTAGTGATCGGATGTATGATGGTTGCTTGCACCCAAAATTTCAAGAAGTTTGTAGGTGAAGAGTAGATGGTAGAAGAAATGTACACAATTAATTTGAAAAATGGTAGCACAAGTGGAAACAGAAAGGAGACTGATACTTTGTCTGGTTTCAAATTTTGTTATAAGTTTGGTGACTATTTCGGGGAGAGGGGGTGGACATGGTGAGCATCTATTTTTAGATGATTGCATACTCCTTTTGTGAAAACAAAAAACAGAGGTATCACTGCACATTACATTGGCACAAAAGATAAATGATTTTACTGTTATCCTAAAGTACAGTGGTATGAAACATTTGTAATGCACAAGCAGGGCTATTTGCACAGCAAAACTGCACCAGATGTAAAAATAAAAGTACTGTGCTTTCTCAAAGTTCACGTTTCACCCTGATTTAAGTGCACTGTTGTAGCCAAATATATCAAAGGTTATAATCATTTAACAAACTATTTTACGACAACTAGATACCATTTTATACAGATTGTCCTTTCATCAGTTACCACTGAAAGTTGTTGCATCATAAAGTCCACCAATTTTATGTTTTTTGAACTGTCCCCTTGGTACAATTGCATAATAAAAAAAAAACGTTTTTTTTTTTTTACATAAAAGAGTAAATGTTTAATTTCTTGAAAAATAATCTTAATTTCCATTGATCAAAATGAATGATGGCACATGACTTACTTTAAGACATATACATCTGCAATTTCATCTTTATTCATCAGAAGTTTCAGAGGGTCAGCACATGAAGAATATATGTCTAACAGCATGCTAACCATTTCTGGAGAGAGTACATGCCATGACAAATGCTCTAATGCTTTTACAATGCCTTTGTGTGAGTTTGTCTGTAAAACAACATAATATTCTTAGTGTAAAAACTATTTACATAAACAACAAGGCATACATTTCATAACATTACAATGCATTATATCAATGATCAAGAGAAACATTATGAATTAATATAAGATCAAGAAAAAATTGCAATGACTTAGAAAAAAGTCTGGTATGATAAAGACTTAAAAAAGAAAAAAAAAAGGCCTCTCTTCTCCCTTTCATTTACATTAACTTAAAGTTGCGATCAGCAGGTATTTTCAAGACTGCTTAGCTTTGACTATGTCATATTCTGCAGATTGCATTAAATTTAGTATTAATAAGAGTGAAAGGTGTCTATTTCGAAGGAAAGTTATGTAAAGAACAAAAACGGGCCTACACTGGTTCCACTGCTGTGTATATATCTACCCACACTTCATACTTGATCTACTTCCCTTTAGAACTTGAGTCACCATCCAAAAAAATCTTGTAGTCCCACAGCAGGCACGTACAGACTTATATTTTGAAATATAAGTACTGCATTCAACTGTTAGCCAACTCCTCAAAAAACTTACAAATTGCATCAAACTGCACTGGGAATCAAACCCACAGTGTTCAAACTGGATACACAATAAAAGTTAAATATGGCATTTTCAAAAATTATGTATGGTGTTTGGAAACTAATACCTCCATGCTTGTGTATCTTTAGTTACAGACAAGATATATCTCACAATTTGCATTTTGTTTGTACACTTTATTTTTCCATGTAGTCTCTTCACTCAATTCCTTGCCACCTGTGGTGAATAATCAATCTTCAGTCCCATCTCAAAAAAACTTTTCAGACTGTTCTCGACAGCGTTTTCTTGCAGCAGCTTGAACTTCTTCATTGCATACCAAATAAACCCCTTTGAGATGTTTCTTAGATGCTATAAACAACCAGAAATCTGACAGTGCAAAATCTGGTCTCTAGGGTGGGTATGAACCAATGCTCTTTATTGCCACTGAAGTGGTAGCACTGGTATGGGGTCTTGCCTTATTGTGTTGAACATGCATGAGCCTTTCTACCAAACAAATGGGATTCATTCTTTGTTTCAACCTCGATTTTTAGGGTTTTCATACAAGTCATGGAGTTCATTTTCATACTTTCGACGATGTATTCATGGTGAATGATGCCTCTCTAGTCCCAGAAAACAGTGAGCCTGCATTTTTTAGAAGAATGAGTCTTGATTTTTTCTATCTGGAAATTGTGAGGTGATGATGTTCAAGTGAATGGCTTTTCATTTTCAGGTAGTAGTGACACACCCAATTCTCATCATCCTCGACAATGCTGTACTGAAAATCATAACCTTTACTTCTGTAGTAAGTGAGTATAATCACTGGCATGCTTTCTTCATTTGAAAGCAAGTATAATCATCAACCAGCTTCGAGTCTTTGCTTTCTTCATTTGAAAGCAGGTATAATTGTTGGCATGCTTCCAGACTTTGCTTTCTTAATTTGAATGCAAATATAATTGTCAACAAGCTTCCAGTCTTTGCTTTCTTCATTTGAAGACAGGTATAAGTGTTGACATGCTTCCATGACTTTGCTTTCTTGAGGTAAGTATAAATGATGATTATACTTACTTGAAAACAAGTAAGTATAAATGATGATTATACTTACTTGAAAACAAGTATAACCATCAACAAGCTTTCAGACTTTGCTTTCATCATTTGAAAGTAGGTATAATTGTTCACATGCTTTCACAGCCTTTGCATTCTTCACTTGAAAGCAAGTATTAATCATCGACATGTTTTGAGTCTTTGCTTTCCTCATTTGAAAGCAAGTATAATCATTGGTATGCTTCCAGTCTTTGCTTCCTTTATCTTCTGGCATAAGCTGACATGGCACCCATTGAGTATACACTTTTTGTTTACCCATATCTGCAATAATCTCATTGATGCTAGCTAAACCAATATTTAGCTTTACTGCTATGGCTCTCTGACTAATTTGTCAATATTCTAGAATAAGTTCATTGACTTTTTACCTGTTTAAACTTTCAGTTATGGTAACAGGCTTTCCAGGCCATGGCTGTTTATTGAGGTCCAATTTCTGCTGCTAACCATTGATTTTCTTACCAATGACACGCAGAACTTATGTCTACAATTCTTTCCCCATAAAAACCTGATAATTGTTGGTGAATTCCCATAAAAGTTTTACTTTCATGCATCAAAAACTCCACAACTGCTCAGCATTTCATGCACTTCAACACGTTTGGAAATGAGTCATATGACTGGAATTGACCCAAGTACAAAGCAAACCACAATGTTTTGCAAGATATATCTCACTGCAAACTGAAACTCACAGGAAAAAAAAACAAGCTGGGAAAGGCACCGTTTAAAGGTCACAGCTCTTGTACAAGATACCTACATGAAGGCATTGCTCTCCAAACACCCCATGTAATATGCCTGCCATGTATTTGTAAAGACTTATTCTACATTGACTTGTGGGACTTTATCTGAAGAACTGGAGATTTTTGAGCAGGATTGGTTGCTAGCCCAGAATGGTCATCACTACAAGGTGGCATTTGGCACTGGAGCCCTTAACTAATGCAATGCAATGTTAATTCAGATCCCTACAGTTCAATTACTGAAAATAGATGGCATAGTGGTTGGCACACATAGATGGAAATCAAGAGATTGTGATTTTGTTTCCAGTTCTAGAACAATGAAATTTTTTCACTGCTGAGGAGTTAGCTCCATGGTAGCAGTAGAATGTGCATTTCAATGCAAATATCAATAATAGCAATTTTGATCAGAAATTATATGAAGTTTACTGCAATGGTCAAGCCAACAACACAAAACAGATGTTTATTGATCATATATAACTTCAACATGCTCCAATCATACCCAAAATGCATATACCGGGTGATTCATAAGGAAGTATACAGTTTCCAGATGCTGTAAAACAGTAGTCGTTGAAGACATGGACCACAACTACGAACCGTTAGGTAGATGTACTCATAAAGTTTGTGTCCCGCTACTGAGGGAAGTGACGTAGGCGATAGCGTGCGTCACGTGACTAGTCAGTCAAAATGGCAGCGTCTTCAGTGGAGAAGGTGTTTTGTGTTCTTGAATTGAGCAAAACAGAATCTGTAACTGCTGTGCAACGCCATTTTTGATCACAATTCGGAAAAGAACCTCCAACCAGAAAATCTATCTACAATTGGCATAAAAAAATTGAAACTACGGGCTGTTTGTGCAAACTTAAAAGTCCTGGACGAACGCATGTATCGCGTTTGGGCGGAAATGGATTACCGGCTCGATGTATGTCGTGTGACTAAGGGTGCACACATAGAACATCTGTGACTGTCTCTAAAAAAATACTTGAAATATTCCCCTACAATTCTGTTATAGGTAACATAAAATATCTTACATTGTTTTTGTTTTATAGTGCGTTGAAACTGTATACTTCTTTATGAATCACCCTGTATATTTAAAGACATAATGAAATGGTGAACATTATTCACCAAAATACTTGCAAAAACAATCATTTCACACAACTTATTTTAAATATACTCCTGAAGAAATGCTTGAGAATAAAGAAGCCAAAATCTAAGCAGATGGCATGATCTTCACCAGCAAGACTGCTGAATACAACAAACCAAGTATTATATTAGTGCATAAATGGATGAAAATAACTACCTTGATTAGTGGTGTTATTCCACTGTACAAGAATCTATGCACAATCTATTGTGAAAAATGCAGGGAACATTGTGTTCTTCTGCATTCCAAATCATATCACAGCGGAAAAATTAATGTATCCACATCCTTCCGATCATTATCTCAATGTTTGGTAATATTCTTTCATGAAACCACATCAAATAAAATATTAAAAAAGGATACACAGTTCTTATCCAAAAGTCTGAAGACCTCTTATACTGTAAGAATTTTTCTTCAGCAGATTGGCAGGTACTTGGCAATGAGCCCACATTATCTTGCTCCAGGACTTGACCCATGACTATGGACAATAAAAATATCTTTACAATAATGGAACTTACACCTTAGTATTATACAACTTGAAATATTTATTCCGTATGGTGTAACAATTTATAAACATACAACGACTAAGTGCCGAGCTTTCACACTCCGAACGGGAGGCTTTCTCAAGGCCAGTGAACACAAGAATATTTTCGAGAACAACGATAATTTAAAGTCTTGGAGCGCGTATCTACTACGTGTCTAGGTGATATTGCGTCTCGCGGAAGGTGGTGTCTCGTGACCTACCTTTCAGACATTCACTCTTCTTTTCCCCTTAATGTTCTATTTCAGTAGAATCTTCCACGCAGCCGAGAGTTCCGAGGGAACGGCTCTTGTTGCAAGGGTTGGGGTGCATGAATATTTCTACGCTTTCTCTAGTCAGTGTTCCTCTGTAGTCAGTGTACCGAGTGATCCTCCTCATGTTTTTCCACATCAGTACGGCGCTATATTGGGCTACTTCTTTGCAAAGTGCTGTTTGTGTTTTTCCTGCTTTAATGTCCCTTATGTGTTCTTTTCCCCTAATTGTAAGGGATCTTTTGGTCATTCCGATGTATGATTGAGACAAGCCATCTGGATATTCTAATGGTATCTCATACACCCCAGCTCCAGAATTCACGTCAGGGTCGTTATGTGTATTTGTTGTTGCTGTAGCGATGGAAATTGGTGATTTAATTCCAATGCGTAATCCATGGCGCTTCATAAAGTTCTTAAACACAAACGAAAATTTCGGGATGTATGAAATGAATCCAGCAAACTGTAAGTTGTCGACTCCTGGGCGTGATGTCTTGTGGCTCCTGGTTATCATCTTGTGTGATATGAATTGCAGAGTTCCTTCTGAGAATCCAGCAGTGACCCCTTTGTTGATGATATTTGTTATTTCGCTGTCCCTCGTTTCTTTGGTGGAGCAAATCGTGATTGCTCTATTGAAGTGGGTACGGAATGCCGCCATTTTATATGAGCTAGGGGATACGGACTTAGGCGGGATGAAGTTCGTCACTGTGGTTGGTTTGTAATATACGGTGGAGCATAAGCGGCCATCTTGGGATCTGATTAACTCGGCATCAAGAAACGTAAGCTTCCCGTCTTTTTCCTTTTCATAAGTGAATTTAATGGAGGGGTGGATGGTGTTGATACACTGTTGGAATTCCTCGAGGTTCTCTGTCACCATGTTGCCAAATTAAGAACACATCGTCCACATATCTAAGCCACAATTTAGGTTTCTTGCCACTGCTTGAGAAGATAATTTCCTCTAGCAGGCGTAGGACAGCTTCCGCGAGCACTCCTGATATTGGAGACCCCATGGGGGCACCTTTTGTCTGCTTGTAGTTTGTTCCTAGGAATTGGAAGTAGTTATTGTTTACAACCAGGTCCAACACCCTTCGTATGTCTTGCACTGCATTCGGGGTTTGTTCACCATCTCTGGTAAGAAAGTTCTCTAAGTTGTCACAAGCTTCTTTGACCGGGATTGATGGGTACAATGATGTCATGTCGAAACTAACCATAATCTCTCTTTTATCTAAACTTATGTCTTTTATTCTGCTTATAAAGTCCGCAGTCGAGCGTAGGGCGTGTTGGGAGGCAGGTAGGTAGGTTTTTAGGAAGCTAGCTAGCTCTTTCTCTACGTAATACGTTGGCGCTCTTATTGAAGCGCCATGGATTACGCATTGGAATTAAATCACCAATTTCCATCGCTACAGCAACAACAAATACACATAACGACCCTGACGTGAATTCTGGAGCTGGGGTGTATGAGATACCATTAGAATATCCAGATGGCTTATCTCGATCATACATCAGAATGACCCAAAAGATCCCTTACAATTAGGGGAAAAGAACACATAAGGGACATTAAAGCAGGAAAAATACAAAGAGCGCTTTGCAAAGAAGTAGCCTAATATAACGCCGTACCGATGTGGAAAAACATGAGGAGGATCACTCGGTACACTGACTACAGAGGAACACTGACTAGAGAAAACGTAGAAATATTCATGCACCCCAACCCTTGCAACGAGAGCCCTTCCCTCGAACTCTCGGCTGCGGGGAAGATTCTACTGAAATAGAACATTAAGGGGAAAAGGAGAGAGAATGTCTGAAAGGTAGGTCGTGAGACACCACCTTCCACGTGACGCAATATCACCTAGACACGTAATAAATACGCGCTTCAAGATTTCAAATTATCGTTGTTCTTGAAAATATTCTTGTGTTCACTGGCCTTGAGAAAGCCTCCCGTTCGGAGTGTGAAAGCTCGGCACTTAGTCGTCGTATGTTTTACAAATTGTTACGCCATTCAATACGGAATAAATATTTCAAGTTGTATAATAATATATTTGCTAATCTTATGAGGTTTTTACTTGGATGATAGATGATAACAGCATTTCTACACCAAAAAGCAATGAACTTGTATGCTTGCTATATTCTCTGAAGATTAATTCTTCATTAATGGCATTTCAATTTAAGATCTTTTGATTGCTGACCTAGATGTGTGCCATCATTCTGGATGTTTGTTAATATTCCATACCTGAGTAGCTTGGAAATACATTATTCTGAGTGGTATACTGCTAATATGTTCAGACACGACTTAGAAGGTACAGGTTAAGATTCCCTCTTCAGGAAAACAGTTTTCAAGATTTGTAACAGATGACATTTTTATTACACAAAAGGTAATGAACAGATGCAACTGTCAAGTGTTTTGTAAAGATTAAATTCTGAATAATTTTCTATAATATCAAAAACCAAATATGACCTGAGACATAGCAAGAGAATTTCAGTTGTAATGACAGCTACTGCAAGAATGAAAGAATTTCTGAAATCACACATTGAGAATTGGAAATACTCTACAAAATGTAAACACACATTTGTGACACCTAGAAATAAAAAAAGAAAAGAAAGAAAGGAGAGAATGCATTGTGTAAAGCAAAAAATGCATGGGAAATTTCTGCTCGTTTTCTAGCAATCCAGTTCAAAGCAGATTCCTAGGTGAACAAATGAAATAACAAAGGTATCACGTACCTAATGTTGAACCGTATGTAGCCCATTACATACCCGAGAAAAGCCTAATTTACGCCACAAGTCTTGGTTAGTTAAACTATTTAAGAATTAAAACTTTTGGTTAAAACATTAATTTACAATTCGCAATTAAACCCATACTCCCTAAACATTCATACATCTAAAAATATCTAATAATTAAAATTATACCACGTTAGGAACAAACGGTTTGGGAAGCACGGTTCACTCAAAAACACTTCATTAAACGCTGTATCGGTGGGCGCTTTCACAACCCCACAGGTTGCATCATCGGGCCAGCAACAAACTGCATGAGGACACCCTCGCATGTGTGTAGCATTCAGAATTTGCATGCTGGAAACGAAAGAAGGGGAGTGGCCCATTTGCCATGTATCTGGGTGAATCTCCTCTGGTGTCGCTAAATTCTGAAGCAGTTGGTAAATATAATTGTCATAAGCATTAGGTGTGCAACTTAATTCTCGGCCCCTAACCACAAGTCATCATAGAACGTCGGCAAATGGAAATAGGTGTGTGCGATAATGGCAGATTGCAGCTCCATCCAACAGCTTTCCAGGTAACCGTAACTGCTCACAGCTGTAGTGACATAAAGGACGAAAGTTGACGGTGAAAGCAATGTCGTTCGAGAAGCAACATTTGAGGCACAGCTTCCTGTTTGCGTTTCAGCTAAAATAAAAGTGCTGGGAAAAGCCCAGCAAATGATCTGTGCTGCTTTGGATGAGGCTGCTGTGTCTCCTGCAGTACGTGTAAGAAGTGGTTCCAGTGGTTTAAGCAGAGAAATTTCTATCTCCGTGAAGCAGAACGTCCGTGACAGCCACAGAAAGTTGACGATGAGGAACTGGAACAACTATTGGACGTGGATCTCAGTCGCACACAGTCAGAGCTCACCCAGTAACTCGGAGTAACCCGACAAGTTATTGCAAAGCATCTGCACAAGCTTGGACAGATTCAGAAGGAGGGTCGTTAGGTGCCCCACCAACTTATTGCTGCGAACAAGTCTAGGCGCCACAATGTTGCTGTGTCCTTGCTTTCCAGATTCATACATACATACATATCACTAAGCTGTTCTCAGAGATTCGGAGGTTAGCTCCAAAAAGAAATACAAACTTCCAGATATTTTTACTTATTGTTGTCGTATCAAACTTCGCCATTTACAGCGATCTTGACATACAACTCGTGCTTCACTGATATCCATTACATGCCTTACACAAGATCTTTTATACTTCATACTCATAATCTTTTTCTCGTGCACACACTCCTGAATCTGATCCACCCATGTCTTCCTTGGCCTTCCTCTGCCTTTCCTTCCTGCCACTTGGGCTGAAAAGATTTTCTTAGTAAGCATTTCATCACTCATTCTTTCAACATGGCCAAACCACCAAAGCATATTGGTCTCCACCTTGCTAACAACATTTTGCTTTACATCACACAACTGCAATACATCTTCATTCCTCACACAATCAGATTGTGTCTTGCCACAAAACCCATGTAAGTAACGCATTTCTCCAGCACACAAACGACTCCTATGCTTCTTTTGCAGTACCCAGGTTTCACTGCCATACATCAGAGTAAGAACAATTACTGTTTCATACACAGCCATGCGGGACTCTCTAGAGAACCCATCATTCCTGTGAAAACCTCCCAGAGCAGCTATGACTTTCAAAGAAGAATTCACTCGCCTACTGATTTCACCATCCAACTTGTTCTCTCTGTCAAGCATGCTTCCTAAATACACAAACTCACTCACCTGGTCAATCACAGTGCCATTTATACTTACATTACATTCAGTGCTACCCATTCCTCTCTCAAACACCATAACTTTGGTTTTTCCCTTATTTATACTATTTATACTCAGTTTGAATTTCATGCAAACTTCGTGCATCCGAGTCAACATACTCTGCAAATCACTTTTGCTCTCTGCCAACAGGACAGTGTCATCAGCATACAGCAATCTGCACACACGGATATCACCAAGACATAAACCACTATTATCTATTTTGGCCTCACGCATGCATGCGTCCATAAATATATTAAACAGCCAGGGTGACATTACACAACCTTGTCTAACTCCTGCACCAACGGAAAACCATTTTGATAAAACACCATTCACTCGTACACAAGCTCTACTACCAGCATACATGGTTTTTACACTACTAAGTAGATTCCCAGTAACACCATATTCATTCAATAACTTCCACAAAAGTGTCCTATTCACTCGGTCATAAGCTTTCTCTAAATCTATGAAGGCAGTAAAAAGTTTCTTCCCAACAGCCAGATACTTTTCAATCATCATGCGTAATGCAAAAATCTGGTTAGTGCAGCCTTTACCAGGCATAAAACCACTCTGAACATCCCACACTTTCTCTGATGTAAGACCCCGTACTTTTTCAATAACAACCTTACCAAACACTTTCCCTGGCACACTCAGTAGGCTAATGCCATGATAGTTCTTGCATTCAGTCTGATCACCTTTTCCCTTATACAAAGGAACAATAATAGCATCCTTCCAATTCCGAGGGACCATTCCTAACTCCCAGCACAACTGGCAAATTTCAGTTAACCAGTCAATTATAGAGTCCCCACCATACTTCAACATCTCCTGGAGCCTTACCATTCTGAAGAGATTTTAGAGCTTTACACACTTCTTCTCTTGAGATCCCTCCAGTGCTTTCATCCCTCATTGTGACATCATCTGCATCTGTCTCAGAATCATTTTTGCTCTCCTGATCTAATAACTCACAGAAGTATTCACCCCATCTTTCACTTAACTCATTGGGCTCCCATATCATTTCCCCGATCTCATTCTTAACACAACTTACAACTTTGTTTCCCCTATTTTTCCTGAGTCTCATGTACTTCCAGAAGGACTTTCTATCTTTCCAAAAAGCCAGTTCATGCCTTTCCACTTTCTCCTTCCTATCTTTTGCCTTACTGTGGCGAACCAGCTTAGCAGCTTCACGCTTCTTACAGCGATATTCATCCACAGAGACTCTACCTTGCAACATCCCCAAATAGGCTTCCTTCTTTTTCTTTACTGCCTCATCAATCTCACTATTTCACCAAGCATCACCTCTATTGTTACCCACTATTGTGGTACCACAGACCTCTTTAGCAGCAGTGACAACACAGTTCTTAAAACATTCCCACTCCTTTTCTACATCCCTCTCACAAGATTTCAGATCCTTCAGTCGTTCTCTGAGTAAGTCAGAGTACCGCTGATGACCTTCAAGGAGCCTATCAACCTTTATTATTTCTATCCTGGGTCTCTTCCTATTCCTTTTCCTCCAACCAACATTAAGTTTCACTCGTGACACTACCAAGTAATGATCAGAACCAACATCCGCACCTCTCATCACACCGGTGTCAACAACTAAGTGTTTCAAACGCTGATCGTAAACAACAAAATCTATCACACTCTTTTGACCAAGAGTACGATTTTCCCAAGTATATGTGTGTATATACTTATGGTTGAAAAATGTATTAGATACACACAAACCATTCTCAATGCAGAGTTCAATTAATCTTTCACCATTATCATTCACACAAGGATCATTAAACTTACCCAGAACATTGTCAGAAATTGCATTCTGCACACCAACTCTAGCATTGAAATTCCCTGCTATTATAACTTTTTCTTAAGTACCAAACTGGCTTAAAACAGCTTTTAGCTCATTTCAGAAATCTTCTTTCTTATCAGAAGGTTCCGAGTCACAAGGAGCATACACTACAAGAATTACAATTCTCTGGTTTCACTTTCAAATGAATCCAGAGAATTCTCTCACTTATGCAACTATAATGAATCAAGTTGTTCTTCATCTTTTCACTTAAAATCACACCTACACCAGCCTGTCCTCTCATATTATCCAATACTCCAGACCATTCACAGTGCCATTCACTTCTACACTCACAGTGCCATTCACTTCTTCTACCCCAATTTCCTTCTTTTTGGTTTCACTTACACACAGCACATCCAGTCTATACTTATATAGTATATACATCTCCTCAATCACCTCACTCATCTTGCCATTTATACCTCTAGTATTCCATACACCAATCTTACATTCACTCAGCCGAGATCTCTTTCTCATACGCCGTTTAGAAAGTCCAGGTCGATTCCGTGGTGGACCGCCCTTCTCAAGTGTGGTAGGTCCACCATATCCTACACTTGAGTCATTCTTAATATTTCTTTTTGTCTTTTTAATCAGGTAAGTACTTTCCAGATTCAAGAGGACGAATTTCCTCCACAAGATTCTGACCCGTGATGAGAAGTGGATCCTCTACGTTAATCCTAAGCGGCGCAAATCGTGGGTTTATCCAGGTCAGCCTACCACCAGTACCACCAAACCGAATATATATATGTCAGGAAGTTGCTGTGCATATGGTGGGATCAGCGCTGTGTTGTACTCTATGAGTTGCCCGAACCTGGTGAAATGGTTAATGCTGAGCGTTATTGTCCGCAACTCATTCGTGTGAGTGACGCAATGGAGGCAAAAAAACTGTACACCGGCAAGGGCAGAAGGTCGGTCCTGTTGCTTCAGGATAACACGCGTCGTCACATCGCGAAAACGACTTTAAACATGATCATCGACCTGAGATGGGAGATTTTGTCCCACCTGGCATATTCTCCAGACTTCGCCCCGTCGGATTATCACCTCTTTCGCTCCCTGCAACATCACCTGAGTGATAAGCACTTCATTTCTGTCGAGGAGGTCCACACAAGTATTGATGACTTTATCATCAACTCGAAACAGCCCTCTTTTTTCCGCAGTAGCATTCGGCAGCTCCCTGACTGATGGCTCAAATGGATCCAACACGACGGGGATTATTTTCCTGATTAGGTGCGTATTTGATTTGCTATAATTTGCTGTCAACGTGTTGTGCTTGTGGCCGAGAATTAAGTTGCACACTTAATATAAATCATTTTATATTAATACTGAAACAAATGTAATGTTGTTAACCTTTTGTTAAACGGTGTAATTTTTATAAAAATCTTTTTAAAATTACACCGTTTAACAAAAAGTTAATAACATTACATTCGTTTCTGTATTAATATAAAATTATTTATACTTACGACAGTTATATTTACCAACTCCTTCAGAAGATTGCGACACCTGAGGAGATTCGCCTAGATACGTGGCAAATGGGCCACTCCCCCTTCTTTCGTTTCCGGCATGCAACTTCTGAATGCTACACACACGCAAGGGTGTCCTTGTGCAGTTTGTTGCTGGCCCCATAATGCAACCTGTGAAGTTGTGAAAGCGCTCACAGATACAGCGTTTGATGGAGTGTTTTTGAGTGAACCGTGCTTCCCAACCCGATGAGTTTTGTTTGTTCCTAACGTGGTATAATTTTAATTATCAGATATTTTTAGATGTATGAATGTTTCAGGGAATATGAGTTTAATTGCGAATTGTAAATTAATATTTTAACCAACAGTTTTAATTCTTAAATAGTTTAACTAACCAAGACTTGGGGCGTAAATTAGGCTTCTCTCTGGGTGGGAACACGCGTTTCACGAGCGTGTAATGTGCTACATATGGTTCAACATTAGGTACGTAATACCTTTGTTATTTAATTTGTTCACTTAGAAGCACATTTTGCCATGAGACTGTTCTTTGGGATATATCTTATTATATGTATAAGATTCTTAAGTAGGTATTACATAGATATTGTACAAAGTATAAAGATTATATTTGTACCATAAGAAGGAGCAGAAAATGTCATGATCATCATTCACACCATAAGTAAACTAAACCAATACATATATATTTGAATTGCACCTGCAGATGTACAGATATCATCACATCTTCAGGCAAAAAAATGAAGTGTTACTAAAGCACATCATTTTCTGAATTATAAACTATCTGGTCAAAAGTATCCAGACACATGCTGTCCACAAACTCCCTATAATAAAAAAGAAATTAATTTTGAGTAGGTCCACCATTAGCTGATATCACAGCCTCCACTCTGCTGGGAAGGCTTTCCACTAGATTTTGGTATGTTGCTGTGGGAATTGCCTTCCATTCTGCCACAAGCATATTAGTCAGGACAGTGACTAATATCAGACGGTTTGGCTTGGCTCACAGTCAATGTTCGAATTCATCCCAAAAGTGTTCCATGGGGTTGAGATGAGGGTTCTTTGCAGGCCAGTCAAGTTACTCCCCACCCATCTCATCAAACCATCCCTGCAATGACCTCACTTTTTGGAGGACCTCACCTTGTTAAGCTAGTTAGTTAGTCAATTAAAAAAAAATCCTAATAAAGATTTCTACACATCAAAATGGAAAAAAAATCTACACTGCACATTCATTCAAAGTTACTAAAACACAGTCTAATACAGAATAGATTTGAATCAGTTTGGCCTACCTGATCCAATGGCAATTGCTTTAACTGCTCAGATTTCTCACTCAGAAACTGTTCACATGTATTTACCTTTATTACAGAAAATTCCCATGCTGATATGATAAGAAGTTCTCCTAAAACTGAGAAGGTCTTTGCAATTGCATTTGTATTTCCTGCTTCAGTTACATGACTCATAACATCAATCCAAGGAATCTTGATGCTTAACGCTGCTAAAAATTCTCTGCTTTCAGGGATTTCACTACGTAGGACCTTGAAAACAACAAAAGTTAATTTTAAATGAGTTTTTAAGAAAGACAATGGAATACACATATTTCAATTAATGTACAAAAATAATTTACATATCAAAGCACACATTAAACAAGAAAGATAACACCAAATTTTCAGTCATAATGAACATGTTTTTTTTTAATCCTTTCCAACATGAATTTTTTTTCAAAGTTATTCATAGTCACTGGAATTGGTTAGAAAAAAAAACAGCTGTATTTTTACAATCAATAAAACAACCAGAAATAGAAACAGCTGCTTACTACTACTACTGGCTGAAAAGTATGCTACGAAAATTAACAAATTGTGCACAAAAAGTTTCTCATAGCAGATGGAGGATATCAGAGATTTTCAAATTCAAAAGTTAGAAGAAGAAATATGGAGGGAAACATGACATAACTTTGCCCCCAAATGAAAGAATTTTGCATAACGGAAAAGTAGAAAATATGAGAAAAGTATTCTTCATAGCAAAAGCTATGCTAAAGAAAAAGAATTTTTCAAAGATGTCTCCCAGAAGCAGTCATTGAGAAAAAGGTTTTGACATTTATGCCCCTAGCAGGAAAACTATGCATTATTTAAAGAAGACAGTGTTTACCATCTTTATTGTAGTGAATGCCATACAGTAAAACACGAGAAAATTTTCAATAGGATTTTCAGAAGCGATGATGCAGCTGCAAACAGAAATACACAAACACCACCTAATGACAGAACTGTGAAGTACTAAAAATACCCATAAGTACAGGCTAAGTGTTTCAGAAGGTAAATGGTATCCAGTGCTACAAGGACTTTTTAAATAGGACATTCAGAAGCACAGACATCGAGAAAAACAGACTGAAAATGTTTGCCCCCAGTGGGGAAATTCTGTATTATTATGGGTATGAAACACAAACAAAATATTTTCATGGTTAGTAGTATCAAACATAAAACAAATTTCTTCAATTGTGTTTTTAGATGCACAGATATTAATGCAAATGGAAAAGTAAACTTATACCCTCTAGTGGCACACTTATGCAATAAGAAAATTTGAAATTATATGCAAAACATTTTGCACCAGAAATGTTCTCTGACAAAATCGAATTCTTCAAATAGGGCTGTTGGAAGCAGAGGTATTGACAAAAACAAGATATACATTTACTCCTCTGGAGGGAAAACTATGCATTATATGACGATGATGCACAAAACACGTAACAAAAAATAAGGGTAAGTAGATCACACTATTTACGTTAAGAGATTAGAACTTTTACGAAGAAAGTTCGTAAGTTGGGAGCTTTCCACCTTACCTTGTCTCAGGTATTCATCACGTGAGCCAATGGAGGACTAAGATTGTTTCCGGATTCTACATTTGAATTTTTGTTGCCAGATGATCTTAGAATCAATCTCCAGATCATCGGGATGTAGAGAGGAGATTCGGAATTGCAAGTCTTTGGGTTGAAAATAATTTCCAAGCTTTCACAGTAACGGAGGACAAATCGATTTTCAAAAGAAGCAATACATTTTGCTTCATTCCAGCGGGGAATTGCAGATGTGTGTCTTCCATTGTCAAATTAGACAAGGCTGTATTTGGGTTTGCTTTCAAAACATCTTTCTTATGTTCCAAAATTCTGTGGTTAATGCTTTTGTATGTGCTTCCAATGTATAAGTTTGCCCATTGAAGAACTCCTGGGAAACCAAGATTTTCAACTGTGTACCTATCACTTTGTAAATTTCAAGACGCTTGTGTGTGTGGGGGGGGATTTAATGGCAAGATGGTAACCAAAACTTCTGAAAAGAATTTGTAACTTATAAGCATAGGAAGGATGGTAAGGAACAAAACTGGAGAATTTTAGATTTTTTTCTTTTGAGGATGGAGGCATTCGATTTTCAACTTGTTTTCGTATTTCTTTATGAGGGAGTTGAATGTAAGAGCAGGGATACCATGAGAGAGGGCTATTGTAGAAATTATGGAGAATTCTTTTTGAAGAGAAAGTTGGTTGTTTGCAAGTGATTTGCAACAACCAACTTTCTCTTCAAGAAGAATTCTCCAGAATTTCTACAATAGCCCTCTCTCATGGTATCCCTGCTCTTACATTCAACTCCCTCATAAAGAAATACGAAAACAAGTTGAAAATCGAATGTCTCCATCCTCAAAAGAAAGAAAACCTGAAATTATCCAATTCTGTTCCTTCCTATGCTTATAAGTTACAAATTCTTTTCAGAAGTTTTGGTTACCATCTTTCCATTAAATCCCCCCCCCCCCAAGCATTTTGAAACTTACAAAGTGATAGGGACAAAGTTGAAAATATTGATCTCCCAGGAGTTTACTGCATTCCTATCTCTTCTTCAATGGGTGATAACTTATACATTGGAAGCACATACAAAAGCATTAACCACGGAATTTTGGAACATAAGAAAGATGTTTTGAAAGCCAACCCAAATACAGCCTTGTCTATTTTGACAATGGAAGACACATCTGCAATTCCCTGCTGGAATGAAGCAAAATGTATTGCTTCTTTTGAAAATCGATTTGCCCTCCGTTACCGTGAAAGCCTGGAAATTATTTTTGACCCAAAGACTTGCAATTCCGAATCTCCTCTCTACATCCCGATGATCTGGAGATCGATTCTAAGATCTGGCAACAAAAACAACAAAAATCCAAATGTAGAATCTGGAAACAATCTTAGTCCTCCACTGGCATGATGAAAGTCGAAAGCTCCCAACTTACAAACTTTCTTCGCAAAAGTTCTAATCTCTTAACGTAAATAGTGTGATCTACTTACCTTCATTTGTTATTATGCATTATATTAACCAGAAGGTATTTTCAAAAGGTTTTCCACGGCAAGTGGTATATAACCACAAAAGAATTTTATAAATCAAGTTTTCAGAAGTTCAGATATTTCTCCAAACATATCAGAAACAGAAATATACACTAATGCCCCAAAATGGCGAAACCGTTCTTTGCCAAAAATTAGAAATTATATGCAGCACATTTACCACAATATAATATGCAAAAAGAAAGTCTCAAATCAGACTTTTAGAGGCAAAGATATTGGGGAAATCACAATTTAACATTTAACTTAATGCTCCTTAGTTACTGGAAAATCTATACAGTACTTGAAAAAGAAACTGTATCCAAAATAGTCTTCATTATGAATGGCATCGAATGGAAGAAAAACAACTTCAATCAGATATTTATAAGCAATCATATGTAACAAAATGCATTTTGAATTCATTAACATTTATGTCCTCTAGTGGCGAAGTTATGCATCATAAAAAATGTAAAGAAAGGACTGTCGTCACACTTCAAGCTGTCCAATGCAGAAAGAATTTTTCAAATATGACTAATAGTTACAGGTGTATGGTGTTTTACAGATGGATGGGTAACACCATAAGCACATTCTTTATTTAACAACATACATGCTAAAAAAAAAAAAAAAAATAGCAGCACCTGAAAACACCAAATTTTTCTTTTGATGTACAGGGAAAATGAAACACTGATACAGTCAAAGTATTATAGCTCTTCTCTTACAAGGTGGATCAAAAGCAGATATGTCTGTATGTGTAGCATGTATGTTTACCTTCCATTTAACATTCACCACACAACTGCTACAATGCATAGCATATTTCACGACAAATACATAGTTACATGAATCCCCCCCCCCTGCCAAGAAACATAAATCTTGGCCAAGGATGTGTTACACTAAGGTAAAGAAAAAAAATGCCTAAAAGCCATGAAATAGTCTAACATTTCTTTAGGAACAAATAAGAATTTTATTTTAGTCAATGTGCTTACATCAAGCCAGTAATGTCAATCCCATATTTATACTGATCTAATTTGTTTTCCTTTTCAGATTTGAGTTATTAGATAGTTTACCAACGTGAACATTTACTTCTCAAGCCAATCAAAATAGAACTTGTTTTCCTTGCAGTCATCACACATCCGAGCTTTATGTTCATCTGTTACTTTAACTAAATCAGCCATTTATGTGAAACACAAAAAAAAAAAAAAAAAAAAAATCCAATTTACTTCTAAAAACACACATGTGCTTGTTACAAACTGTAAACTGCCAACTAAACTACAAAACGATTAATAACCTCTTTGTACAGCATCTAGAAAAAGCAGTTACCCGATCCCCTATAGCCACGTAGAAAATTGCAGTCAGCTCAAAGTCAGTGACGTCTTTGCACCCATGCTAGCGTCATGCCAATCAGCTATAAGACCAAGCCTTCTCCAGGGAAGCCCCACCTACTGCCTTTGCAGTTGGCATGCTGCAGCCAATCACAGTCAAGTTCTGATGCTGGCATTGCTCAGGGTTGTGACTCATCCTCCTAATCTGTGATAGCTTTATCTGCCATATATATATATATATATATATATCATCATCTGCAGTCTTCGATGACGAATTTTGCAGTCTTCGATGACGAAGACTGCAGTGTGCTAAACAAGTTCAACACAGGTAGTGACCATAGATTGGTGAGATGTAAGATGCACCTCAACACTAAACTGGAACGTGGCAAGCTCATAAGACAAACAAAATGTATTGACATAACCAACCTTAAAAAACACCATAATACTTTCAAGTTGGAACTGAAGAACAGATTCTCTGCTTTAGAAGGCCTAACATCGGAAGAAGTGGATATTTCGGAAGTTAACAGAAAAGTAACCAAAGCTCTTATGGAAACAGCAACAAAATTAGCTGGGTCTAAGAACAAGTTGCATGTAAACAAATTATCAGGAAAAACCAAAATGTTGATGCAAAAAAGAAGAGAGATGAGAACAACTAAAGAAGATATGACTTCCAAAGTGGAATATATAGAGCTATGCAAGGCAGCACGAAAAAGTATCACTGAAGACGTAAGGAAATTCAACTGTGAGCTAGTGAGGAAAGCAATTGAAAACAACCAAAGCCTAAAGATAGCAAAGGGACATCTCAGTAAGGGAAGAAAACAGATTATGGCTCTGAGAAAAGAAGATGGTTCTATAACAAGAAATAGAGGCGAAATTTTGACAAGAGTGAAAGATTTCTACTCCAAATTATATGAAAGGGATGATACATGTACTCCAGACATCATGAAAGGTACCAGAGTTCTTCCAGTCCTCCCAGCAGAAGTTGCTCATGCAATCAAGAACATGAAGCGGGGGAAAGCTCCAGGAGAAGATGGAATTACTATAGACATCATACAAGAAGCAAGTGGAGAAATTGAAACAGTACTCGCCCAAATTTTCACTCGATGCCTTAATGAAGGGAAGATTCCTGAGGATTGGAACAATGCTACAATGATCCTGCTACATAAAAAAGGTGACATTGAGGATCTCAGGAACTACAGACCTATCAGCCTCCTATCAGTGGTTTATAAAATCTTCACTAAAGTTCTTTCACACCGCTTGAAGGTAACACTGGACATGGCTCAACCGAGAGAACAAGCTGGATTCAGGAGTGGCTACAGCACAATAGATCATATCCACGTACTGAGAGAACTAATTGAAAGAGCGAGGGAATATGAACTTCCATTGTGCATGGCTTTTATCGATTATGAAAAAGCCTTTGATTCGGTGAAACCATCAGCAGTTACCACGGCTCTGAAATCCTGCGGTATTGAAGATGCATACATTAATATTATTAATAACATCTATGAAAATGCAAGTGCAAATATTCGGCTGTTTGAAAATACAACACACATAAAAATTGGAAAGGGAGTGAGACAAGGTGACACCATATCTCCGAAGCTCTTTAATGCTATATTGGAAAATGTCTTTCAATCACTGAACTGGGAAAACAAAGGGATAAAGATTAATGGAGATTATCTAACCCACCTTCGTTTTGCTGATGACGTAGTCATTTTTGCAACTACCCCATCAGAGCTGCAGAGTATGATCCAGGAACTTGCTGACAAGAGTAAAGAAGTGGGATTAAAAATGAACTTTCAGAAGACAAAAGTGATGCTCAATGCTTTTACAAGAAATGAAGATTTATCGATTGATGGAGAAAAACTGGAGATAACAGATACGTATGTTTATCTTGGACAGCAGATATCAAGTGAGGGTCACATTGATGAAGAAATTAATCGGCGTACAAAACTTGCCTGGAGAGCTTTTGGAAGAAACAGCATAATTTTCAAGAGCAATATGCCATTATGTCTTAAAAGAAAAGTGTTTGATCAATGCGTCTTTCCAGTGCTTACGTATGGTGCAGAGACGTGGACCTTAACTAAAAGAGACATACAAAGGCTGCAGACAACTCAAAGAAGCATGGAGAGGTGCATGCTTGGTATAACCAGGAGAGATAAGAAGAGGAACTCGTGGATCCGAAAAATGACGAGAGTGGAAGACATCATGATCAGAGTTAAATCCCTGAAATGGCAATGGGCTGGACATACTGCCAGAAGGACAGACCATAGATGGACAGCCGAAATTTTAGATTGGATTCCAAGGGACCGGAAAAGACCCAGAAAAAGACCACATGGGAGATGGGTGGATGAAATTCGTAAATATGCGGGAGTGACATGGAGGAGACTGGCACAAGACAGACCGTTGTGGAGGAAACTTGGGGAGACCTTCGTCCAGCAGTGGATTGATAATGGTTGACAATGATGATGATGATGATGATATCATCATCATCATCATTGTCAACCATTATCAATCCACTGCTGGATGAAGGTCTCTCCAAGCCTCTTCTACAACGGTCTGTCTTGTGCCAGTGTCCTCCATGTCACTCCTGCATACTTTCGAATTTCATCCACCCATCTCCCATGTGGTCTTCTTCTGGGTCCTTTCCTGTCCCTTGGAATCCACTCTAATATTTCGGCTGTCCATCGATGGTCTGTTCTTCTGGCAGTATGTCCAGCCCACTGCCATTTCAGGGATTTTACTCTAATGATGATGGCTGTCCATCGATGATCTGTCCTTCTGGCAGTATGTCCAGCCCACTGCCATTTCAGGGATTTAACTCTGATCATGATGTCTTCCACTCTTGTCATTTTTCGGATCCACGAGTTCCTCTTCTTATCTCTCCTGGTTACACCAAGCATGCACCTCTCCATCCTTCTTTGAGTTGTCTGCAGCATTTGTATGTCTCTTTTAGTTATGGTCCACGTCTCTGCACCATACGTAAGCACTGGAAAGACGCATTGATCAAACACTTTTCTTTTAAGACATAATGGCATATTGCTCTTGAAAATTATGCTGTTTCTTCCAAAAGCTCTCCAGGCAAGTTTTGTACGCCGATTAATTTCTTCATCAATGTGACCCTCACTTGATATCTGCTGTCCAAGATAAACGTACGTGTCTGTTATCTCCAGTTTTTCTCCATCAATCGATAAATCTTCATTTCTTGTAAAAGCATTGAACATCACTTTTGTCTTCTGAAAGTTCATTTTTAATCCCACTTCTTTACTCTTGTCAGCAAGTTCCTGGATCATACTCTGCAGCTCTGATGGGGTAGTTGCAAAAATGACTATGTCATCAGCAAAACGAAGGTGGGTTAGATAATCTCCATTAATCTTTATCCCCTTGTTTTCCCAGCTCAGCGACTGAAAAACACTCTCCAATGTGGCATTAAAGAGCTTCGGAGATATGGTGTCACCTTGTCTCACTCCCTTTCCAATTTTTACGTGTGTTGTATTTTCAAACAGCCTAATCTTTGCACTTGCATTTTCATAGATGTTATTAATAATATTAATGTATGCATCTTCAATACCGCAGGTTTTCAGGGCCATTGTAACTGCTGATGGTTTCACCGAATCAAAGGCTTTTTCATAATCGATAAAAGCCATGCACAATGGAAGTTCATATTCCCTCGCTCTTTCAATTAGTTCTCTCAGCACGTGGATATGATCTATTGTGCTGTAGCCACTCCTGAATCCAGCTTGTTCTCTCGGTTGAGCCATGTCCAGTGTTACCTTCAAGCGGTGTGAAAGAACTTTAGTGAAGATTTTATAAACTACTGATAGGAGGCTGATAGGTCTGTAGTTTCCGAGATCCTCAATGTCACCTTTCTTATGTAGCAGGATCATTGTAGCGGTGTTCCAATCCTCAGGAATCTTTCCTTCATTAAGGCATCGAGTGAAAATTTGGGCGAGTACTGTTTCGATTTCTCCACTTGCTTCTTGTATGATGTCTACAGTAATTCCATCTTCTCCTGGAGCTTTTCCTCGCGTCATGTTCTTGATTGCATGTGCAACTTCTGCTGGAAGGACTGGAGGAACTCTGGTACTGGTATCTTTCATGATGTCTGGAGTGCACATATCATCCCTTTCATATAATTTGGAGTAGAAATCTTTCACTCTTGTCAAAATTTCGCCTCTATTTCTTACATCCTATATATATATATATATATATATCCCTATGCCACTTAATAGAAAAATTCCAAAATGTGTGTGTGTGGTGCAATGCAAGACATACTTTTTCAATCACCCAAAAACAAAAATTTTGTGATGAATGGAAATACACATATATACTATCCTGCAGACTCACACTGTGAGGAAAGCAAATAAATATATAAAAATTAGTGATCAAGCATGTACCTATTCTCAAAAAAGTTTTTCAAATCCACTTTCTTGAAACTCAGATATCATGACAAGTGCAAAAATTTCCATGAAGGGAAGTTTTAAAAATCTCCCAAAGTAAAAAAATGCATGAACCATTTTGCAGGGTTGCCACTCATACTGGCTTGTTGATAATCTGGTGTAGCTGATAATCCATTTAGGTTATTTTCATCCATGACTAATGCTATACAATTATGTGATTCCTGTTGGGGTATGTATTTAAAAAATGTGTATCCACTTAAACATAGTTGAAAGAATCCCAATCTGAAGGAAGCATTTACAAGACTAAATGGTAAGACGGCTGAATACACAAGGGGGGGGCATTGTGTATTCAGCCGTCTTACCATTTAGTCTTGTAAATGCTTCCTTCAGATTGGGATTCTTTCAACTATGTTTAAGTGGATACACATTTTTTAAATACATACCCCAACAGGAATCACATAATTGTATAGCATTAGTCATGGATGAAAATAACCTAAATGGATTATCAACTACATCATGTTTTGGGATGATTCAACTGTAAAGTGTACAACAATATTATGATTCTAATTTCTGCTTGATTATTTTAAGTGTACAATTTTTCATAAAATATATTTATTAGTGAGAGTGGGTGAGATGCATTGGTCGCCAAGGACAGCAACATGCAAAAAGTTATTTTATGGAAGCTATTCAAAATAGCATTCGACCATTTATTATATTGATGGTCATCTGGAACATTTCTCATTCATCACAGAAGTCCTACATATATATGCATCACAAAGCTGTTCTACAAGATTCAGAGGTTAGCTTCTCAGAAAACGCTCATCAGCCAAATTAAAAGTTTAAAAGTGAAGGTGCTAAATTTTACTCACTGTTGATATATCAAACATCTCCATTCACAGTGATCTCAGTGCACAACTTGAGAGCTAAAATGACATCTATCACATGTCTCACATGTCTCACAGAAGACCATACAGTGTGTTTTTTATTCCTGACACCATTTGTCTTCTTTGCAGGGATGTTGGTTCACAGCCTTTGGAAATTTTGTGATACTCCTGTGATAGAGGAAGGTTTGGAGATTCAGTTACAATGGAATCACACAGCACTGAACAGAAGGTGTTTACTGTGAAGCAGTATTACACCAGTTGCAATTCTATTGTTACTACCCAAAGAAAATACCATTAACATTTCCATGTGCATGACGGACCCAGTAAGAAGACAGTGTTGAGATTGGTTGATAAGTTTGAGAGGACTGGTAGCATTTTTGAATGCAAGGGAAGGGCATAGTGGGTGAACATTATTGAGAATGCTAAGAATAGGTGGAGGAAGCTCAGTAGATTTTTCTGCAGAGTCCAAAGAAGAGTTTGTGTCAACTTTCACAGCAGATGCGCCTGTCATACAGTACTGTAAGGAAAATATACCGAAGCAATCTGTCATCTCATCCTTACAAAATTCAGCTCGGTCAATCACTCATTCCAAATGCTAAAGAGAGACGTCATTATTTTGCCAGAGCATTCACTGAACTTTTGGAAGAAGAACTGGATGTTATGCAAAGAATTTGTTTTTCCGATTAGACACATTTTTGTTTAGACAGTCAGTAAACAAAATGCAAGATCTGGGGCATTAGAAAATCCACATGTTGTCCTTCACATGTGGAAAGAGTTACTTGTTACTTGTACCAATGGGCGGGTACTTGACCCAGCACCGCAACCTAAGGTCTATTGTGCATCCCTTCGAGAGAGACCAGATGCACGAGCAAAAGCAAGAATGCTCTTGACTGGTACTAAAGAGAGATCACTTGGTCTCATGGAAATGTTAATGGTATTTCCTTTGGGTAGTAACAATACAATTGCAACTGGTGTAATACTGCTTCACAGTTGCACTGTGTTCCGGTTTGCCAGTTCAGTTAGGGTCTGGAGGCAGTTCCAAACAATTTTGTCTGAAATGTGGCACTGACAAAGTGCCAGTAAAGCTGCCTGGCTGTCTGAACAAATCTGGATACGCACATTGTGATATCCTTTGATCAGACATTCTGAGGCACATGCCAAAATAGCATACACCTCAGCTTGGAACACGGTAGCATGACTTCCAAGGCTTTGGCATGAACCATAACCTCTGGATAGGCAATACTCCCCTGCTCCAACTCCTACGTTTGTCCTGGAGCCGTCGGTAAACCAAACAGTTTCACCGCTGCACCCAGGGACAAAGGACGTTTCCCATCCACTGCGACTGGGAAAGTTCACACTGAATGCTTTATCAAAATGATATTTTACTAGCATGTTGTCGGTTCCCATTTGAAAGATGGGCTCCTTACAAAATTACTCCTGAATAGGCTTGGTATGGCTGCCAACCCACAACGAGGGTCTCCACATGACATTGCAGCATAATCTATATGCCCCATAATGGCCTCACCCTCAATATGAAGGTGAAGTGGCAGAATATCAAGAAGCAAATCCAATGCAGCTGTTGGAGTAGTTCTCATTGCTCCTGATATACCTATGCAGGCCAGCCTTTGTAACTTGTTAAGTTCAGCCTGCACCGTGCAGAGGTTAACTCTGCGCCACCACACCGTTGAGCCATAAGTGACCATAGGTCTGGTGACCATAGTATATATCCAGTGCAGGTTGAGACCCCAGGATTTGCCAATAGCACCTCTACATGACCAGAACACTTTCTTGGCTCTGGCAATACAGTAATCTAGGTACTGTTTCCAGGTTAAGCCTCCATCCAAAATGACTCCCAGGTACTTAACCTGTGTATTGAGAGGAACTGTTTTCCTAAAGAGAGCAATATCTCCAAGGTCTTCGAGATTCCTCTTTCTAGTGAAAGGCACAAGGGTGGTTTTGTCAGGGTTTACTGATAGACCAACCTTCCTGCACCAATCCTCAACAAGTCCCAGTGTTCTTTGAATTACGCTCGAGACTGTTTTAGGGAATTTTCCCTTGACAATTATGGCCACATCATCTGCATAGCCAAAACAGTTGCAACCAGACCCCTCCAGGATCCCTAGCAGTTCATCCACCTCCAGGCACCACAACAGGGGAGAGCAAGTCCTCCCTGAGGGCAACAATGGCAGGTGGAGACAGACAAGAGTCTCCCCGAGTAGCGAGGCCACGACCGTTCTGCTTGTGAGCATGGCCTTAATCCATTGAGAGCAGGTTCTATCAACACCATGTCTTTCCACAGCTCCCACAATGGTCTCCGTAGAGACCCTGTCAAAGGCACCTTCAACATCAAGGAAAGTGGCTAATGCCACCTCCTTAAATTCTAGTGCCTTCTCCAGGCAACAAACAATGCCATGGAGAGCTGCTTCTGTTGATTTGCCTTGTTGATAGGCAAACTGAAATTTTGAGAGGGGTTTAGTGAGTAAAACCACCTCTCTAATATGCCTATCCACCATCCTTTTAAGAGCCTTGAGAAAGAAAGATGTTAGACTAATAGGTCTAAAGACCTGGAAAGAGTTACTGTTTGGTGTGCAATGTCCTTACACAAAGAAATAATGATAGCATTCTGCCAATTCTAAAGGGCCATTCCTTACAGAAATCTTGTCATCTTAAAATCCTAAAAATGCCTATACTGTGTTTGTTTTTGATGCAGCTTCTTCAGCTAAGGTGGAAGAGGCTGTCTTTCAGATGTCTTCCTGAAGCTGTTGCACTCGTACCAAGCTTTGAATAAAATTTGAAATTGATTCTTTATCATTTTTTAATAGCTTATTCCAAAAATCCTAATCTTGTTATGTAAACATCTATAATTGACACTGTCTAAAAAGTTGCTGACACAACATAAAACTGTGGAAGAAGCAGCTATGTTCCCATATGTAAACAAATACAGGTGCATCACTTACAGTGCACATTCCCTGAATGTCTTCAGCTGATGGATGAAATTCATGCCAAGGAAGCTGGATAAGGGCAGAATGGCAAACAACAGTGGAATAGTTCCTTAGACCTGGGAACACATAGATGGAAACATAATAGTTCCAAGCATAAGAAAGCATACCCTGCTGGCACTTCCTACCTGAAATGAAAATTCCAAATATTATAAAAAATTATGAAAATGCACACTAATAATAATAATGTGAGACATTAAGAACGCAACACACAGCATAATTAAAACATGATTTCCCCCCCAATTCCAAAGTATAGCATTATTCCAAGTCTTTTTCTGGTAATTTGGAATGAAGTGTGGCTAGAAATGCTGAAGACTCACACACTAGGCAAAGGAGTTTTGCTTATAATAATAATTATTATTATAATGATGATGATGACGATGATAATATCTCTATTCTAAAAAAAGATTAACTACTGCTGCCGCTGTTTTAGAAATTTCATGACACTCACGTTTTCTTAACTCACAGCACAAAAAGTATTGAACACAAAACTATGAAATTTACATCATTTGTAGAGAATTGTTTGGAGAACACGATGAAATAAATCATTTTTTTTATTCTGGTGATACTTCAAGAGCTATTATTGTATTTCAAAGTTAAGATGAGCTAAAAAGTGCTATCAGTTCACGTTCTGGGCACACTAACAGCAACAGAACCATGAAACTTTGTAGGCATGTAGGGCCATGGCCGAATTTTTGCACCTTGTCATTTTTTTTTATTTCAATTTAATTTACAGGAAATTAAAATTTTAAATTTCACAAAATTCTCTATTTTGCGATGGGATCCATTAAAAAAAAAAGATATATGGCAAACTATAAATCATAATGCATTGTAATTTTTACAGCATAGACTCGCAACTATCATCCCTCTTTTTAAAAAAAAATTAAGAAATAATCATTTTCTGATTTTTAAGCATTTTTTAAAAATGCAAAAGAAAGGAATGAACGGCTTCCTCTGTCTTCAGCGGTAACCACACAGGAAAGTTCTGGTCCCGTGACCTGCTGCCATGGTTACGGATCTATTTTTAGCGCTCTCTTCTCACTGGGAGAAAAACAGGCTACAAACTGGTAATGACGCAATGGTTAATGACGTAGCAATGCTTTTAAAGTTTGGCCATATCTTATATTGTCCCATCATTACTGATGGGCCTTTACTTAGTAATAATAATAATAATGCTCTACCCACCATTTCCAGTAATTTACAATGCCCATGTGTTGACTTTCTTTTCTTTAATCCTAAGACTGTCTTTAACCCCAGATAATGTATTCTGCCTTCTAATGTGACCAAAGGTAAATGAGCTGGTGCAGATGCAGAAAGAAGGTTTCTAACTGTCACAATACCTCAGAAATTAGCGGTAAGAACATTAACAGTTAAACATCACCCATAGCTAATGAAGCTACACAGAATTAACAAGATAATTATTAGCACTACAGCATTTTCAAGTTCCAAGGGTTTCAATGTATAAGTTAATACATTTTATATTTACATTATCTTACTGTATAAATTAAATTGTAATTAAATAATGAAATTTTCAATAATTAAATTGTGTTACCACAACCTCTACTCTTGATTACTTATGAAGTCTTATGTGCAATACTGGTGAGTAAACTGCTGAATATGCTTGTACTGCTTTATTACCATTAGTCTATTGATAGTACAATATTTATTATTAAGTTTATGAACTGCACTTACAAATATTTAAAAATATTAAGGTATCTTAGCATTTGGGAATATTTGATAATCCAAAACAAGTTTATTTCTTAAATTCTATTTTAACTTGAAGAGATTTTCATTATTATTCATGTCTTCCGAGTTCTTTTGTATTCTCAGATGTTTCTGGCCTCAAGGGCTTGTTCTCAATTACTGAAACTGTATCAAAGGCGTTGTTTACACAGAAAGAATTAATTTTTTTTTGTGTGTGCCAGGTTCCTCACTATTATGGATAGTTCTTAAATTAAGATTTTCTTATTATGTATTTTGTAAATCTATTCACAGTTGAGTTAAGTTGTTGATAATACTATTTATAAGTTTTGTAGGTTCATTAGTGAAACAGTTTTTTTTGGGGGTGTAGGAATTTTCTTTAATTAGTCTCAGTTTTATGAATTTCATAGTTCAGTATTCAAATTTCATGCCACGCCACAATCATATACAGTTATGCATTTGCATAACTGTATATGATTTGTCAATACACTATTTTAATCTCTATAATTAATAGTTATTACATGTTTCCTAAAAATTCTGAGTTCCAATGGGTTTTTTTTACGTATGTTCTATAACTACTATTGTACTGTGTGTGCGGGGTGGGGGGTGCAGGTGACGAAGGGGAGTACTGCAGCTGCCAGTTATCGTTTTATGGAAAACATGAAAAAATCCAAACATGCACAAAAACAAACAAACAAATAATTAACCCACAGATTTATATTTTCCTGTAAAGTATATTTAGCTTTGGCAAAACAAATGTCAAGTTTCACTTCTAAAACACTGAACGTCCTACAGACTGAAGCTATTCGGCCCTTTGGCTCTGGGTTGTAATACGATAGCTGTACAATGGGTTGCAAATAATACGATCACTCTCCAATTACCCTCTCTCCATGCTGTAAAGGAAAACTAGGAGGCCACATGATGATTCCCTGTGGTAGATGTGCGTAGTCAGTCACCTAGGATTATGTACATGACAGGAGCCAATATTTATTCACAGCAGACGCAGGTCTGCCGTGTATAAGAGGGTGATTTCTTCAAGTGATTTATTTTAGTTTGGGACAAAACAATTACATGTTGCTATTGCTTTTAGTTCATCCTGCTAGAAAGTATGTCTATCTTGTTCATTGTATGAAAACTTTAATATACAAGCAAACATCCATTTGGAAAATGTCACAAAATTATTCAAGTGGAGCACAGTATCGGCAAAAGAAAAAAGGAGAGTACATGAAGAAACTTCCAGCTCGAAGCAACAGGTGTATCCATAAATGTGCCAGTCTGAGTTCACAGTTATTCCACATTAGTGAACTGTCTTTGGGGGAGAAGGGGGAAAATAAGAATGCAGGGGGCATAAAGTTTTGAAGTTAAAAGCGTTATGATAGAATGAAAAAGGATATACTGTATAAGATAGATATGAATGCTACAAAATTCTGTTAAAAATGTAAAAAATTAAAACCTAAAATTGTAAGTCCACATTTACTTACTTAGATTGATACCAGATGCACAAACATTTATTTGGTGGTGGTCAGTAATTCAGTTGCCCAAAGTTTCCAAAGTACCATGGTCTTTTCATAACTGCCATGTAGCATTTCTCACATAATCATAGTAATCATCCACATTGCAGGCACACTCTTCAGTGTGATCCATCTCAGACGAATGGTCACAAGCCGGCACTTTGACCACTGCGCCACTGAGGCGGCTGGGCACATTCAAATTCAAGGCATGGCTCTACATTATGAGAAGTTATTTACCAACTCTTGTGATTTCATACAATCTCCAAATAAGACATACAGGGGTTCTCCCAAAACAACTGAGAATGTTTGTTTTTTTTTAAATATATGCGTTCCTTAATTATCAAACAAGTGGTCATCCTTTATGAAATACTATCCTTTGCATCGAATACAGGTGTCCCAACATTCCTCCCACTTTTTAAATGTCTTCTGGAATTCTTCTTCTGAAATGCTGTTGAAGCACCTCTGTGGAGCTGTAGTAAGTTCTTGATCAATCTCAAATTGTCGTCCTCGTAATGCTGTTTTTAAAAAAGGGAAAACCAGAAGTCACATGGTGATAAGTCTGAACTATATGCAAGTTGTGGCAACAACTTAATATTCAAGTTGTTGCCCAACTTGCATATAGTTGAACTGAAGGGAAAATTAAATTTCTTGGATTTGACCATCTATGTCCAGGAAGATAAGTTCCTCACAAAAATGTACAAAAAACCTTTGGATACAAACAAAATGCTAGATTTTAATTCCTGTCATCCATATTCAATGAAGAAAAATGTTGCAAACCAATTTTTAGAAGAAAAAAATAATATGGTCTCCTCAGAAAATATGAAAAACACCCACAAGAATGATCTGAAAGTAATGCTAACAGAAAATAACTACCCAAAAAAGGAAATAGATAAATTACTCAAACAAGATAAACAAAAAATCACAAGCAAGAAGAAGTTCAGGTTCACAAGAAAAAGCACGTATCAAAACGGTTTGTTTGAATCTTTAAAGAGAATAAGCAGTAAGTATGATATTAGATTAGCTACCAGTTTAGACAACAAGCTTAAAAAATTATGCCCTAGCTTGATTCAAACAGAAGAAAACTTGTTAAAAATGCAAGGAGTCATTTATAAAGTAACCTGCAGCTGTGGAAAATACAACATAAGAGAAACAGGTCGTAGGCTGGAAACTCGCGTCACGAAGCACAAGGCAGCAATAAAAAATTGTTCAAACAAGACTGGATTAGACAGACATGTTAAAGAAATCGGACACTACATGGACTGGGACTCCTTGACTGTCATTGGACATCAATCCAACTTCCTGAAGCGAAAATTGAAAGAGGGACTTGAAATTGGAAAATACCAGAACTTCATCTTTAATGACTAAGGGGTTTTCACTGCCTTACATCTGGCAAGACATTTTACAAGATCACCGTAACTGTCAAGGTTAACCGTAACTGAAGACTGTGATGGAGATTGAACGACGGACTGCCTGACAAAGGAGAGGAGTTCTCAACGAAAAATCTGCAGAAATTTTAAGATTTTACCTAGATAAATCCCATAAAAAAGTTATACTAGTTTTAATGTTCATTTTCTCCAAATAAGAAATCACAGAACTCGCTACGTGCAGCTTTGCATTGGGCTGCACATGAAAAGAAATGGGGAACCCAAGTTGAACAAACTTGTTTCATGCCCAAATGCTTGGTTACAATTCTGTGAATTGATGATTTTAAAATGTGAATCATGTCTTCGATACATCTGATTGATAGTTCTCTGTCTTTCTATATAACAACACTTATTTGTGTTGATATTTACTTCTGTAACACTCGTTGAAGGTCTTCCTTCATGTGTGATTAAACCTGCCGACTCATGACCATCCATAAATTCTTTGTGGCATCTGTAAATTGTTGATTTTCTCAGACATTTATCTTTCTAAGCCTCTTGCATAAGATGGAAAGTCTCTTCAACAGACTTCTTAAGTCGACAGCAAAATTTAATGGTGCATCTTGGTCACATCCATTTTTTTTTCAAAAAATCACAGTGCTAAAATACTTGTTAGGGGTTCACAAAACAACACTTATAAAACTGCGTGCTACCGATGATGCATGTTTGATAAACAGGTGTGGCCGGTTGCTACGCTTACTACAACGACTACTATTTTTTTAGACTCATGCAAAGGTCGAACGCAGTATCGCATGTTTTTTATAAAAACATTCTCGGTTGTTTTGGAATAAGCTATGTACTTGAAAATCATTTGATGGGATATAAACACAACAATCCTGGACTATTTCACAATCCAAGATATATTCTTCATTTGAAATTTAACCACATATTGAGAATCACTTCACTTCACTTCACTTCACTTTGCACGCACGCAACACAAGACTTGCTAGAAACCACCACCAAAGAATATCACAAGAACATGGGAAAGGCATTAAAAATCTAAGCATGCAAATGCTGCAGAGAACAATTTTCAAGAAAAAAATTTTCAAAAGATTATTTTTCAAGGCTGAAAATAAACAGAAAAAAAAAAAAAAAGCCAAGAACAACAACAAAAAAACAACAACATATTTTTCTTTTGAAAAAAGGGGATAAAACAGAAGCCCATGTTTACTGGGTCTATGTGGGAATAAGGTGGGAATCATTTTGCACTGGTCCTTAAAAATAATTAAACTGTTTCTGTTTTGTTAAAATAAAACTGTTACATACCATAAAGCTGCTTATGATGAAATGCAAGGCATGATGCAAATATCTGAAACATGAACCTGGCATCTTCTTCATCATCCTGGTCCCAAGGAAATACTAAGCGCTTATCTTTTACTTCAGGATCCAACCACAGAAAAAATGTTAAATGAAGTGCTTTCCATAATCCATCCAATTCTAATGAGAAAAAAAAAGAATTATATCTCTTAGTACACAAATACAAATTTATTCCATATTAGTTACAAAAAAGCATTTTGCACTTAATTTTCATATTATTAATTTATAAGTAACTCATAAGTTATCAATTTTTGAATTATTATATTCATAAAATATGCCAAGATGTTAAACTTGGAGAGACCTTCATCCAGCAGTGGATTGATAATAATTGTTGCTGATGATGATTGCTCAATTTGGGAGGCTCAATAAAAACAAGCAGGTATATTTGGGATTAGGAGGAGATGAGGGAGACAAAGGAATTATTCAAAACATCAAAGTAAAGGGAGACAAAGGAATTATTCAAAACATCAAAGTTGCTTGCCAAACCATACCTATTAGGTGTGCAACTTAATTCTCGGGTACAGGCATGACACGTTGGCAGCAAATTATAGCAAATTGAATACGTACCTAATCAGGGAAATAATCCTTGTCGTGTTGGATACATTTGACACATTGGTCAGGGAGCTGCCAAATGCCACTGTGGAAAAAAGAGGGTTGTTTCGAGTTGATAAAGTCATCCATACTTGTGTGCACCTCCTCGACAGAAGTGAAGTGTGTATCACTCAGGTGATGTTGCAGGGAGCGAAAGAGGTAATAATCCGACAGGGTGAAGTCTGGAGAATACGCCGGGTGGGACAAAATCTCCAATCCCAGGTCGGTGATCATGTTTAAAGTTGTTTTCGCGGTGTGAGGACGTGCGTTATCCTGAAGCAACAGGACCGACCTTCTGCCCTTGCCTTTTCGCCCCCATTGCGTCACTCACACGAATGAGTTGCTGACAATAACACTCAGCATTGACCGTTTCACCTGGTTTGAGCAACTCATAGTGTATGACACCGCGCTGATCCCACCATATGCACAGCAACAACTTGCTGGCATGGATATTCGGTTTGGCGGTACTGGTGGTAGGCTGACCTGGATAAACCCACGATTTGTGCCACTTAGGATTATAATAGAGGATCCACTTCTCATCACAGGTCAAAATCTTGTGGAGGAAATCCTTCTTCTTGAATCTGGAGAGCAAGGACACAGCAACATCGTAGCGCCTAGACTTGTTCGCAGCTGTGAGTTAGTGGGGCACCCAACGGCCCTCCTTGTGAATCCGACCAAGCTTGTGCAGGTGCTTTGCAATGGCTTGCCGTGTTACTCCAAGTTCCTGGGCAAGCTCTGACTGTATGCGACAGGGATCCACGTTCAACAGTTGTTCCAGTTCCTCATCGCCACCTTTTGTTTGGCTGTCCTGGACGTTCTGCATCACGGAGATTGAAATTTCCCTGCTTAAACCGCTGGAACCACCTCTTACACGTACTGTAGGACACAGCAGCCTCACCCAAAGCAGCACAGATCATTTGCTGGGCTTTTGCAGCACCTTTTTTCAGCTGAAACGCAAACATAAGACAGTGCCTCAAATGTTGCTTCTCGAACAACATTGCTTTCACCGTCAACTTTCGTCCCTTCTGTCACTACAGCTGTGAGCGGTTATGGTTGCCTGGAAAGCTGTTGAATGGAGCTGCAATCAGCCATTATCGCACACAGCTATTTGCATTTGCCGACGTTCTATGATCATTTGCGGTTAGGGGTCGAGAATTAATTTGCATACCTAATAATATCGCTCTGCCTTGCACTGTGTCACTTTACAGGGATGAGAGAGAAATAGTCATTATCAGAGGCATGTACTCATGAGACATTGAAAGACACCTGAAGGCCTTAAAGGACTTCTTCTTCTTGAGCGTTTCTTCTTCAGTCCTCTTTCTTTATCGTCTTGACATCGCATTTACATAACCTAGGATGCACACTTCTTGGTCAAAGTGAGATAAAAGAGCATGTAACCAGGATCTTATCCCTTTTGTGTGGCCACGCTTTTTGCTTTTCCTTCATCACGAAAAAATGCATTTGGAACTCTGAAGCCTAGGGTCAGCTGTTCTTGTTGGCATTGTGCTGCCTGAGGAATGGAGTACATGCCGAGTGTGACAACCTACCAAGCGTGATGCAGTAAAAATATTTGAACTATCATTCTCTCTTCTTCCTGCTGGAGTTCTGCTGTCTGAGGAATGGAGTGCATGCCGAGGAGACTATGTGCTGAGCATGATGCAATAAAAGTTGAACTACCTTTCTCCCTTGTTCCTGCTGGCATTGTGCTTTCCAAGGAGTGGAACACATGCTAAGTGTGACTACTTACCAGCTGGGTGTGATAAGGTGACGACCAAATTATACAGTGTTTTGGCTGTTTTGCTTTGATGGAAATAACTACTGTTTTTGAATTCTTCTGATTTCATTAAGTGGAAACTTTTGATGGTTTCAACTAATGCTTTGAAACCATGTGCTATCAGAAACACACACTCGTAAGCCTAAAAAAATTGCAATTTATCACTAAAACAAAATGTCTGAATACTCACCTATCTGCTTTTCTGTTTGGCTGAAACTTCTAGAAGAATAAAAATCCATCATACAATGACCCATCATTCCAAGAAAAATTGCAATCGGGCGCATGTATCCTTTATACATTTTGTACAATCCACATGGAGAAATCTGATGCATTTTCAGAAAGTAGCGGTTAAAATATTGCACTGTGTCTGTAACCTGTAAAATAATGGCAGCAAAAGAGGAGATATAAACTATACAAGAAGTACAAACATACAAAGAAAAAAATAAATATGACTGATATTTTGCAGAATTTTATGTGTTGAAGTAACTCAAAATAATAATAATAAAAAAACGAAAATTGAAGCAGATAGTTTTTGTCTTTTATATATCCCCTCCCCCCATCCCCTTTTTTTAAAGCTGATCTTTACAGAGGAAGAGTTTAAGAGATCTGTACAGACTTGCATATTTATACCTTAGCCCAGTCCACTCACCAACTGTCAGACAGATTTATGCGTAAGGGAGAAAACTCCCATGCACTTAGTGAAATTTCTGTTATACTCTTTTTAAAAAAAGAAAAATACTGAACATCGATACAAGAACTTTAAAATTCACTGTGATATCTGCATTTAAATCTATGTATGAGAGCCAGCAAAAATGCATATTTGACAGGGTAACTACTTCGAAGGAAACACCACATAAACAAGTATTATCTGTATTCATTCTTTTTTAATATAAAAAGTTCTGGAACTTTTTGAACGTACTGGTATATAATACTTGCCACTAAATTAGAAACTTTTATTCAATAACAAGTTGCACCTCCTTTAGCTTGAATTACAACATGCATGCAATTTGATATAGATTCCACAAAGTGTTGGAGTGCATCTATGTCTACAGCATACCAGGTGTTCACCAGACAGTCCTTTCACTGCCTCAGATACATTCTCAATGTGATTCAGATCCAGGCTTTGTGGGGGCCCAGGGAAGATGGTGGAAGTCACACTCATGCTCACTGAACCACTGCTGAACATATCTTGCACAATGGACAGCAGCCTTATTGTTTATGAAACAGCCATTATCTGCTGGATAAAAAGTCAACATTGGAAAATGGACTTGATCAGTAACAATATTCAGATAACCCTAGGAGGAGACCCAATTTTCCAGCAATATCAGAAGACACTTTTCACACCCCCACACTATGACACCACCTCCAGAACCTGGACTTGGGTTTACAAGACAAACTGGGCCCATTGTTTCATGGGGCTCCTGCCAAACTCTCTGCCTACTGTTGGTACAGAACATGGTGTACCATGACTCATGACATCAAAACACATCACTTTTTTCAAGTCTTTCACAGTCAAGTCACTGCGTTCTTGGCACAGTTGTAGACAAACTTTTTGGATCTTAACAGAAATCAGTGATTTCCGTGTAGACATGTAACTGCCAATAGTGATCCTTTTCAATTCCCTGCTCGTAGTTTATTGAGATATGGTTTGGGAACAGCCTTCATTGAATGCTTCAGTCAACTGCTGCACACCTGTTTCTCTGTACAAGCTTTCTCAGACAACGGTTATCTTGTTCCTGACAGATTGTCATTGACCCACAGTTATGCCTCTTACACAAGCAATGTGGGTTATTTTTCCACTGATTAAAGACCTGGCATATCTCACATTCTAAGAAACCAGCCTGTTCTGCTGTTTTCAAAATCATCACTTCAGCCAGATGAACACCCACAAGCACTTGGAAAAACTTGGAAAGATCCTTTGTTTTTAGCACGTCTTTTGTAAAAAAAGATCATGCTTCTGTTATCGGTTTGTCCGTCCGTCCGTCTGTACCCACGATATCTCAGCAACTATTAGTCCAATTTGAAAAATTCTTTTTAAAATTGGGAAGCTTGAAAATATGCAAATAATGATCCTTTATTTTGTTCTGTTTTTTTACGATGTACAATTTCGCCGGTAGAGGGCATAAATGCAGATGATGTCGAATTCAAAAATACGTTTTATTCCACATATTTGCTTCTAAATATCCGATTGAAAAAAAAATTTATATCTTTCGATTCCATTTATGTCGAAGAGTATATTAGATATAGTTACTTTTTCAAATTACACATAGATTTTTCGCTAGGGGGCGTAAAAGTAAATTACATTTTCTCCAATAACTCTTCTTCTAAAACTCCGATTTGAAAAAAATTTTCTTCAGCGGATACATCTCCTGATGAAAAATCTTTTGCATATAATTTCAAATTTTTGGTAAAGAATACTTTGGCCACCAGGGGCATGAGTGTTAATTTTTGCTTCTGATGTATTTGCCATAAAATCTGAGTTTCTAAAATATCGATTAAAAAATTATTTCGTGGACTGATGCCACTTACATCGATTAACATTTTCGGAATATTTTCTTCTTAAAATATTCCACAGTTTCTCCACCAGGGGGCGTAGATGTACATCTTATTTTTGTCAATATCTCTACTTCTAGGAGTCCGATTTGAAGAATTCTTTCTTTGTTGGATAGTGTTTTCCGTGTGGCATGTTTTTCATATAATTTCAAAATTGTCAGGTAATTCATAGACTTTCTGCTAGGGGGCGTAACAGTAAATTGTGTTTCCCCCTATATCTCTGCTTCTAAATCTCCAATTTGAAAAATTCTTCCTGCACCGCATACAGCTCCTGATGGGAAATCGTTTGCACATAATTTCTAATTTTTGTAAAAAAAATAGTTTGGCCACCAGGGGGCGTAAATCTTAATTTACGCTTCTGCTGTATTTGCAGCAAAATATGAGCTTCTAAATTCTCGATTGAAAAAAACGTCATTTGTTGACCGATACTACACATGTCGACAAACCTTTTAGGAAAATTTTCTTCTTGAAAAAATGCATGGTTTCTATGCCAGGGGGCGTAGATGTATATCTTATTTTTGTCAATATCTCTACTTCTAAGAGTACGATTTGAAAAATTCCTTCTTTGTTGGATAGTGTTTCCGATGCGAAATGTTTTTTGCTATAAATTCAAAATTTTCAAGTAAATCATACACTTTCCGCTAGGGGGCACAAAGGTAAATTGCATTTTCTGCGTTATTTCTGCTCCTAAAGCTCTGATTTGAAAAATTCTTCCTGTATCGCATACAAGACCTGATGGAAAATATTTTTCACATAATTTCTAATGTTTGGTAAAGAATGGTTTAGCCACCAGGGGTCATATGTGTTAATTTCTGCTTCTGAAGTATTTGTTGAAAAATCTGGGCTCCTGAAAACTCGACTAATTTTTTTCTTCGACCGATACCGCTTATACGGATAAACCTTTTGAGAATACTTTCTTCCTAAAATAATGCATGGTTTTCCCACCAGGGGACGTAAAGTCACATCTTATTTTTGTTGATAACTCTGTTTCTAAGAGTTCGTAAGCTCACGATTCCGTTTACAGCAATATCTGAGGGATTAAAAACCCGATTGAAAATCTTCTTTCTTTGGTCAGATCTATTGTTTTCCATACCAGTTCCATTGACTTTGAATAGCTTTGATAAATTTAATTTGTGTCAGAACGGATTCAAAAGACGTGCTTATTACAACCGAAAATTCGGTGTCAACTTTCTTGTTTCCATTGTGATCATCACTACTGATGAGCAGCAGTCTTAAATAGTTGCCTAGATGCCATGGTGATGCACGTGACTTTGTATTTTGCATATACGCTGCATAAGTGACGTTTACGTACATCTGCATAAAGGTTTCCAATTCAGCGCCCTGTGTGTGTGTATATTACTCAAATTGTGCCTATGTAGAAAAGATTCTTGCCATTCAATGTTGCTAACCCTCTGATATAATGCTTGTTACAGAAGAAAGATCCAACTCCATGTGACCTGGAAGAGCAGTAGAGACAGATAAAAGTGAGCATTTGTCATCAATTGCTGGCACTACACGGTCAATGCATCAAAGATTTCTTCGCAAAATTAGTCACAGAAAACAAATCTTGGTTTCATAATCACACACTTGAAAAGAAGAGACAGTCAGTGCAGTTGAAATATCCTGGAAGTCCATGATGCAAAAATTTTTGAATGGCTGCTCCTGGAGCAAAGCAAATGGCCAACATTTTTGGGACTTACAGGAAATATTGTTAATGGAGTGGCTTCCTACTGGTGTGACAATCAACAGTGACACCTACTGTAAAGCCTTAGCAAGAGACTTAGGCACAGAATCCAGTAGCAATGCAAGAGGAAATGGTGTAGCATAACAATGAGCACCCACATACCACCAAGGCATTAACATTTCTAGTGTTCACTGAGTTGTCTCATCCTCCATATTCATCTGACTTGGTACCACAAGACAACGCTATGTTCGACATCAACAATGCACTATGTAGTCAGCAATTCCCACCTCAAAAAGTGCTAGAGTGGCTGTCGACAAGTGGTGTTGCAACACCCCTAAATATGAAGCCACCCAGAAGCTGTAAAGGAGATGGCAGTCCTAGAGATGGCTGACCTAGGAGTAGAATATGTTGAGATAGTGGGACTGTGTAGCATTCAGCCTGAAGGTAATACAATTGCTGCAACTGAGGTAGCTCCAAATAATTTTTGTGAACAACCCCCATAAGAATGCCATACTGCATGAATCACAATGAATCCACTACATGCATGACATAAGACCTTCCAATATCATTTGTAATCTATATTAATGTTCAAATTGCACCAGACATTACAATAATAACTAGCAGGCCTAAGTGAATTTCCATTGTTCCCAAAATTTAGTTGCCAATAAATATTTATTTCCTTAGCAACTGTAATTAAATAAAAGTCAATAGTAAGCAAAAATAATGAAAAACTAAAAAATCGCAATACATATGGCACATAAACTTTTCAGAAAAAGTCTAGAACTGAAAACCTTTCATGACCACATTCTGATCTTCATTGATCTCATAGATAGATCTTTACATATAAGTTTTGCTTTGTACTCTGTGTAGGGATGCATGGATAGTTGTAAAATTATTAGTGCTCATGTTTTGTAATAAGGGCAGTAGTTATAACTTGGCAATTAATTATGGAAATAGAACATTTCATGCTAATTACTTGGCTGAATTACTATAGCTGATGTTCAGTTGAAAGTTCTTATTGTGAATAATTAGAAAAAACATCTATTTTCATCATTAAGTTTCAATTATAAGACTGATTAATTTTCTGGTACAGGTGCAACTGTGAATAAAAATGCCATGAAAGGGGTAAGACAGAATGACACAGCTGTTTTACATGCCCTGTTCCTTTACTGACAAGAAGACATATAAAACAAACTGATGACATTTACACAACATAAAACACACGATAATAGCATATCAGTTTAGTTTTCATGCATATTGCCAGTTTGTAAAAGTAAAACTCACCTGCTTTAGGTGAAGAGGCTGAGTAAACACAAAGAGCTAAAAATAATTAAAGATGAAAAAATGTCAGTAAAACCTAATTATATATATTAAATTAAATTTTTAACAGCTGAGATACATACAAGAGCACAAGGATTTTACATTTTGATGAGCATCATTGTAAACTGACAGTAAACAAGAGTTAGTACAAATATTCATACATACATGCATACAAATCACTTAAGCTGTTCTCTGAGATTCAGAGGTTAGCTCCACAAAGAAAGATAATCCACTAGATAAATGTTTAACTGATTATTTACTTATTGTTGCCATATCAAACGTCTCCATTTACAGCGATCTTGGCATGCAGCTCAAGCTTCACTGACATCCATCACAAGACATACACAAGACCTTCTGTACTTCATACTCATAATATATTTTTTCAAGCAAACACACTTGAATCTGGTCCTCCCATGATTTCCTTGGCCTTCCTCAACTTTTCTTTCCTTAATTTTCTAAGTAAGCATCTCATCATTCATTCTTTCAACATGATCAAACCAACTATGAATATTAGTCTCCGCTTTACTGGCAACCTCACATTACACAAGTGCAACACATCTTCATTCCTCACATGATCAAAGACTGTAATGACATAAACCGCCCATAAGTAACACATCTCTCCAACACACAAATGACTTCTATATCTTCTGCAGTACCCAGGTTTTACTGTCATACATCAGATTAGGAACAATTACACTTTCATACACAGCTATTCGAGACTTTCTTGAGAGCGTATCATTCCGGTGAAATCCTCCTAAGGCAGCTATGACTTTCAATGAAGAAAGCATAATTGAAAACAAATATTCATGAACTGACTCATTCACAAGAAAGTTAACCCATAATATTAAAAAAAAAAAAAATTAAAGAAAAAGGAAACAATAGCTAAACAGAATCCCGACTGAAGCTTGATTTTTATTTTTTTGCAGTTTGATCTATTTAATAGTTTTGAAACATTAATTAATGCTTCTAAAGCTAGGAAGTTTGTTCCGTCCCACGACCACCTAACCTTGAAAATAGAAACTATTATTTGGCCATGGTGTTAAAACTGGGAAATATGTAGGATGAACCAGGATTTCCAAGTTACACTCATGAAGCACAATCATGACACACTTAACAGCAGGTGTGCTGTTGCAGTGGAACAAGACACCAATGTAGGGCTTTGTTACTGTTGTCTTTGACTCAATGATATGAAGTCAGAGACACCTAAAACCAGTTTTTTTTTTTTTTTTTTGGAAAATTTAACATGCTAAAAGGAATTTAACTTTACAAGCAAATTAATGTGTGAAATACAGATATACCCACCCTTCATTCATGTTGGTTGGAGGAAAAGGCCCAGGATTGAAAATCTCCATGAAGATCATCGACGTTATTCTCACTTACTCAGAGAACGACTGAAGGAGCTGAAGTCTTGTCAGAGGGATGTAAAAAAGAAGTGGGAATGTTTTAAGAACTGTGCTGTCACTGCTGCTGAAGAGGTCTGTGGCACCACTATAGTGGGCAACAATACAGATGATGCTTGGTAGAATAGTGAGATTTAAGAGGCAGTAAAGAGAAAATAGGAAGCCTGTTTGGGGATGTTTCAAGGTAGGGTTTCTGTGGATGAATTTCACTGTAAGAAGCGTGAAGCAGCTAAGCTGGTTCACCAGAGTAAAGCAAAACATAGAAAGGAGAAGGTGGCAAGGCATGAATTGGCTTTTAGAAAGATAGAAAGACTTTCCGAAGTACATGAGACTCAGGAAAAACAGGGGAAACAAAGTTGTAAGTTGTGTGAAGAATAGGATCGGGAAATAATATGGGAGCCCAATGAGGTAAATGAAAGATAAGAGTGAATACTTCTGTGATTTATTCAATCAAAAAGACAAAGGTGATTCTAAGGCAGAAGCAGATGATGTCACAGTGAAGGATGGAAGCACAGGAGAGATCTCGAGAGAAGAGGTGTGTAAAGCTCTAAAATATCTTCAGAATGGTAAGGCTCCTGGAGTTGATGGCATAACTGCTGAGATGTTGAAATATGGTGGTGACTCTGTAATTGACTGGTTAACTGAAATTTGCCAGTTATGCTGGGAGTTAGGAATGGTCCCTCAGGATTGGAAGGACGCTATCATTGTTACCTTGCATAAGGGAAAAGGTGATCACACTGGCTGCAAGAACTATCATGGTATTAGCTTACTGAGTGTGCCATGGAAGGCGTTTGGTAATGTCATTATTGAAAAAGTACGGGGTCTTACATCAGAGAAAGTGTAAGATGTTCAGAATGGTTTTATGCCTGATAAAGGCTGCACTAACCAGATTTTTGCATTATGCATGATGATTGAAAAGTATCTGGCTGTTGGTAGGAAAGTTTTAGCTACCTTCAAAGATTTAGAGAAAGCTTATGACCAAGTAAATAGGACACTTTTGTGGAAGGTATTGAATGAGTATGGTGTTACTGGGAACCAACTTAATAGTGTAAAAGCCATGTATGCTGGCAGAAGAGCATGTGTACGAGTGAATAGTGTTTTATCCAAATGGTTTTCTATTGGTGCAGAAGTCAGACAAGGTTGTGTAATGTCACCATGGCTGTTTAATATATTTATGGATGTGTGCATGTGTGGTGCCAAAATAGATAATACTGGTTTATGTCTTATTGATATCCGTGTGTGTAGATTGCTATATGCTATACGCTGGGGACACTGTTTCGTTGGCAGAGAGCAAAAATGAGTTGTAGAGTATGTTGTCCCAGATGTATGAAGTTTGCATGAAATTCAAACAGTATAAATAAGGGAAAAACCAAAGTTGTGGTTTCTAAGAGAGAAACTGGTAGTACTGAATGTAATATAAGTTTAAATGGCACAGTGATTGACCAGGTGAATGAGTTTGTGTATTTAGGAAGCATGTTTGACAGAGAGAACAAATTAGATGGTGAAATTAGTAGGTGAGTGAATTCTTCATTGAAAGTCATAGCTGCTTTGGGAGATTTTCACAGGAATGATGGGCTCTCAAGAGAGTCCCACATGGCTGTGTATGAAAATGTAATTGCTCCTACTCTGATGTATGGCAGCGAAACCTGGGTACTACAGAAGAAACATAGGAGTCGTTCGTGTGCTGGAGAAATGTATTACTTACGAGGGGTTTGTGGCAAGACACGTTCTGATCGTGTGAGGAATGAAGATGTGTTGCAGTTGTGTAATGTCAAGCAAAATTTTGTTAGCAAGGTAGAAACTAATATGCTTTGGTGGTTTGTTTGGCCAAGTTGAAGGCATGAGTGATGAGATGCTTACTAAGAAAATCTTTTAGCCTAAGTGGCTAAAAGGAAAGGCAGAGGAAGGCCAAGGAAGTAATGGGAGGATCAGATTCAGGAGTTTCTGCACGAGAGAAAGATTATGAGTATGAAGTATAAAAGATTTTGTGAACGGCGTGTGATGGATGTCAGTGAAGCCCAAGTTGTATATCAAGATCGCTGTAAATGGAGAAGTTTAAAAAATTATTTGTTAGTTTGTATTTCTTTGTGGAACTAACCTTTGAATCCCAGAGAACAGCACAGTGATATGTATGTATGTGTATGTGTTTCAGACCATAGAAATGAATGGAAAGTGAATTCCATGTAATTACTATGTTTCCTGAAGGACAGCTACATGAGAAAAAGTTTTAAAAAGTACACCATCTCTTAGGAATCAAAAAATATTTTTTGCCCATTTAGTTCCAGATCAACTGGAATAAAAATTCACTAGTCCCACCTTATTGTGATCTAGTCCCAAGGAAATGAGGACAAAGTAAAGCTCTTTAAGTCAGAAAATGTTGGTTTTACAAACTAGGATGTGCACACAAAACTCTCTTTATTTGCCCTCCTAACAGAACCCACTCACGTCTAACTTCAGGAACAATTTTTTTTTTCACTCCCCAAGTTCACCAATACCAGAAAACAGGCAAACTTGATCAATATATATCTCATTTTCTTCTGCTTCCGAACCCCTCCCCTAAAATTCATACTCCACACTTCCACACATGAGGGCAACATGAATATGGTTTAACAGCTGTAAGTATACCTTATATGAAAAAAAAACAACTGTAAAGTATCAGAAATATTACACTGGCTTGGTTGTCACGGTTTGGAAAAACAAAACTTTTTAACAGTGCTTTTGGGCTAATAAGAAACATTTTTTCTAGTGCAAACATAAAAATCGATAGTCCCAGGCATCAGATTGCCCGATTTTTTTATACCTCATCTCTTAACATTTGTATTATTTGTATTCATTTGTATCATTGTCAGCACATACAATTTCACGTGCAATTTTCACACACAAATTTCTCAGTTTTGCCATTCTGTCAGGGTTTGCACACATTTACAGAAAATAAATTCCAGCACTTTTCCACGGGCTTAAATTTTTGGTAGAATCATAGTGATATATTTGTAAACTGGGGTGAAATGTATTATGCATTTAGAATTTTTTTGAGGTCCTGTGGCTTTCACTGTTACAAAGTGTTCTTGAGTGTGTGTTACATCTTCAATGAAGTGGCAAAATTTCCCTGTATAAAAATTGTTCTGTGTAAAACTTATATGAAGCAATCTGGAACTAAGCACAATGATACTAACATAAAACAATTTTGCCAAGGCACTAAGGTTCCCTATTTCAAAATCATCTATTCCTGTGCACACTGGCAGCAAGAAGGCCAGGTATCAATCTCCTTCCTTCAGTAAGGAAAGTGAGTGCTAGAAGGAAGATCCAAGATCCATCTTCGACTCGCAGGAAGGTTTCCGAACACTGTTGCGACTCCAACTCCACACAACTGGTATAGAACAAACCAGTGTCATTGAAAATATGGCACCACAGCATCATCAGTTGAAAGGGATGACATCACATCTCCACACTCCATGGGGAAAAGTGTCATTACCAGCAGATGCCGCAGGGAACTAGAACAAAGTGACACGATCGATTTAAACATTCCAACATTTTTTTTTTTTTATTTCTGCTGAAAGAAACAATTCCCAAACATTTCACAAAAAGAAAAAAATAAGAAAATTCAAGGAATTTTCACATCTGGAAAAATGGAAATCAAATTCCAGGACTTTTCCAGGGGCCATGCAAACCTTGCGTCAAATCATTTCATTTATTTTTCGTTATGGGGTAACATTTGAGCATATATTACATTTCAATATTAATTTTATAACATATAATATTAAGAACAAAACATATATATTATCTATATTTACATACAGGGTAACCACAGAACAGGAAATTGAATAAAAGGCTATACATATATATATAGCCTGAGTGAATTCCAATTCCCCTTAAGTGCGTAGTCAAGCTAAATGTCCTGCACATATAAAATTTACACATATGTGGTCTTTTTATTAATTTTCTACCATTAAATTTTGTATTTTAGTTTGTTAGCAAATATCTTAGTTGCTTTTGAAAATAATTATAATTATTGATATGTGTTAGTTGACAAGGTAGATTATTCCACAACACCAATCCCTGGTAATCAATAAATCATTGTTGGTTTAAAGATAGTCATGACCCAGTGTTCAGCTGAATTAAATGTTAACACCTATTTTTTATTCGTTTATACATAAATCCTAATAATTTATATTGCCATGCAAACTATGTGATACTATTGAGACTAATCTTAGCACCAGTACAGCACAACATAGGTTACCATGATTGAGAACCCATCTCCAAGCAGCTAATCACTTCAATTAATGCCACATACTGATTACTGTGGTGTAAAAAACATTGATCTTGCACTGTAGACCAATGGAAAACTTTTCTTTAGACTGATAAATCATGGTACACGGGCTATCAGTCAGATGATTATTCCTACATGTGGTATATGCCAAGAGAAAGGTACCTTCCCAGACAGTATCATTCAGACAATGAACTTTGGTAAAGACAAGGTAATGTGACACTTAGGAGGTGTTTTTTGTCATCCAGCTTGAGAACATTAGTCTTTTTGGACAGATGCATGAATGCCGAGCCTTACCTAGATGTCATTTTGGACAGAAGCATGAACATCAGTCTTACCTAGATGTCTTTTCAGCAAATGTATGAATGCTGCGCCTTACCTAGATGTCATTTTTGATAGAAGCATGAATGCTCAGCCTTACCTAGATGTCATTTTTGATAGAAGCATGAATGCTCAGCCTTACCTAGATGTCATTTTGGGCAGAAGCATGAATGCTCAGCCTTACCTAGATGTCATTTTGGGCAGAAGCATGAATGCTGAACCTAACCAAAATGTCATTTTGGACAATTATGCACTAGCAGTGTTTTGGAAGACGCATGCCTCTATCAGCAGGACAAAGAACCATGGTATACTGCTTGCATTGTTACAGATAGGTTTGAGGACATTGGCACTGAAAAGTTGGACCGGCCAGCAAACAGTCCTCAGCTGAACCCTACAAATGAATGTCTGGGACACACTGGATGATTATGTACATGGAAGAAGAGATCGCCTAACAAAACTGAAGAGGTCACTGCTTTGAAGGCCAAGGGACGGAACATATCTACGAACATTTCCAAAAAAAATTAGTAGAGATTTTTTTCAGTTTGTTTGAGGTTTGAAGTATTTATACTTTCATTATTCTGTTTCTTATATACATATACATTCCGTTTGTTCTTTTTTCACGAGGGGGGGCAACCAGATAAACTAGCAGTAGCTGGTAATGTTATTGATTCACAATTTCAGACAGCAGATATAAACATAAGATTAGGTTAACCAGATATGTTCCCGATCTACCAGCTCCAATGATCTTTCCACCTGTTCCCAGACTTAACGTCACTTGATTAGCTGCTATGGCAGCATTCTGAATACATATCTTGCGAAATGCTATCTGCAGTTCTTCAAAAGTTCTGGCACCAAGACGTTTGTAGGTCAAACTTGAATCATTTTTTGAATCATGAAAACCCAGCTCTTATTGAAATTCTGATAGAAGTTTGAAAACTAAACAGTTCTAGCATTTGTCAGAATTACAATGGAAGTTAACAATTTATTTGAAAATATAATAAAATAGAAATTGTAAAAAATGTAATAAACTTGTGGAAACATTATAGACTCTTTATGTACTTAAAATCTTTCAGATGATTAAAATTTGCATCATTTTTATTTATGTTGAACTCCACATAAGTTATATTATTAATTCGATTGGTGTACAGTTGATTGGTGTACAGTTCCTCCTTATTATCCATATAAGCTATATTGACAAAAGTCACCGGACACCTAGAAAAGAAACACAACATAGCATTTATTGACATTACTACAGTGTCGGTCCACGTTTGCCCTTAATGCATGCACCGACTCTTCGAGACATGCTTTTGACAAGGTTTCGGAACACAGCGATAGGTATGCGCTTCCATTCAGTATATAATGTTGCTGCTAACTGTTGCTTAGAACTAGGCCTTGGTTCCAAACTTCTTATGTGGCGCTCTAATTCATTCCATAGGTTAAGATCAGGGCTCTATGTTGGCCAGAGCCCTGATCTTAATAATACGATACAAAATTGTCAAACAACGCTGTGACAGTCCTTGCTTTATGGCTCGGAGCATTATCCTGCTGGTACCAACAATGCTTGGTTCCATAGTATTGCCACAGAGTTGGTAGGGCACAATTGTTCAGAATAGCGAGGTAGATGTGCTGGTTAACAGGTTTGTCCACGATAACCAATGGGCCGGGACCATCAACGAAAAAAAAACCCACACGTGTACACTGGCAGCTCCAAACTTGACCATAGGAACAGTACACTGTGGTAAATAGCGTTCCTCCAGCTGCCGCCATACCTACACACAGCCATTAGACAAATGGATCATGTATCTGGATTCATCAGTCCATAGGACCCATTTCCATTGACTTACGGTCCACGATAAAGGCTCATGAGCAGCAGCATGACCACGGTAACCCAAGGAATAAAGTTATCTTATGAATGGTATGTGCACATACTGAGGTTCCAGCATTTTTACTCCCCTGTACACTGAGGTCTTGTGCAGTACTATGTCGATTAGCTGTAACGACTCTCCTGAGGCTTCGACAACCTCTATCACTGATTTTCATTGGTCTGCCGGTACATTTTGCTGCTTCAGGACAAGTGTCTTCCACTAAGTTTCTAAGTACATCCAAACCAGTTAATTTGGGTATGTTTAAACGCCTCTCGGTTTTTCTTATGGACAACCCACTAATATAACACTCAACAATCTTTCCTTTTTCAAAGTCAGTTCTGTACTGCCGCAACATTTTCACTCAGCCTCACAGTGCGAAATGATTGCGGTCAGCTGCAAGCTTGTTTTTATACCGTTTGTAGCTGTACCGCACATCTTAACAATGCAGCAAATCCGTTCATTTGGTTTTGAATGGGTGTCTGGTGACTTTTGTCAATACAGTGTATAAGCTTGTGGAGAATATTCCACAAAAACAAGTGCTCATCATAAGGGCCAAAAGTTTCAGCACATATTAAATTTTCTGTAAACAATAATTATTTGTAGACATGCAGAAGTCCAGATATTAATAGTAAGGCAGTGTATGTATGCATGTGTGCCATATGAACTGCTCACACAAAAATCTGAAAAATAATGAAAACCAAGTCTTCAAATACTGAAGTAATCAAAATGATGAGCAATATTGTTACAGATAACTATCAACTTACCTTTTGATCTGGAGATAAATGCTGATTAAGAGCAAATTTTTGTAGAGAAGATGTTATTTCATGAAGACTTGTTTCAGAAGTTGATATCGAACATCCAAGACATCTGAATGTTTCATACCATATATCCACATTTAATTCTTTTCTCTCCAGCTCTATAACAAAGATTTATATACATTTGGTTTCTTAAGAAGAAAAATATTTTACACATCTTTTCATTAAAAAAAAATTCAAAAGAAAATCAAGGGTAATTGTGAGATGAAACAAAAAACCCTGACCTTAGTGCTACATACTAATATATAAATAATGCATGTATATTATCGAATAATGTAATATACAATAATACGGGCACACATTTATATATTATACACATATTATATTAACTGGCTACACCCCAATTAACCACCAATGCCAGTGAAATTTAACTTCACACATTTTTTCACAAAAATTGCATTTTTTGAAGTAAAATTTTGCCCTCCAGAACATTTAAGCAAACAAAAATAGAACACCGCACCGGATGCTTGAACCAAGCATGACGGCAAAAAGAATGAAACGTGCAGTGAAATGTGAAAATAGGTAAGCAACCTTGTAATTATTTAAGCAAACTATGGAGATCAGTTTAGTTCTGGATGTTTAAGTTCTGCTATCATAACATCCTACGGTGATTTTTGTCAATTCTGCAATTAGCACATTGGATTCATTGTATCTTATGAAACAAATTACTTGCTACACACAGCTGTCAAAATGGTAGAAGTAGCCTTCCTTACAGCATGTTCAACAGTTTTGGACCTGGAAAGGTGCTTTTAATTAATTACCACTTCACAGCATTTTCAGAAATGACATGATTGAAGATTCCCAAATTCCTACACAAAACTTGAAAACCTGGATTTCAGGATTTAGAATATTACAAAAACCTGGAATTCCAGGCTACACTAGGATGACAAACAGGCCTGGAAAATAAAGAAGACATAACAGCAGCAGATCGCAACATGTACTCCATTCTGCTGATGGTTGACTCCATAGTTGGCATTGGTAGCATGGGGCTATAGATCCATGATGCATGGTATCAACTATCCAGTCTCGTAGAATGATTGTATGATATGGAGGCATGTTTATCTGGCATGAACCAGGACCCCTGGCACATGTGAACCAACATATAACTACTGCAACTACTAGGGACTGCTTGCGGCCCATGTACACTACAGAATGGTGTGCCTCAACTCAAAGGAGGATGGGTTCTTTTATGAAGATAATGCCCCATGCAGTTAGGTCCATTTTGTGCAGGAATGGTTCCACAAATACAGTACTGACACTAGACATCTCAAATGGTCCCAAACTCACCAGATCTCAACCTAACTGAACATCTGTAAGATGTTGCAGAACGCTAGGTGAGACAACTGGAAACACCATTCCACTCCATACTAGAACTGTGGACTGCAATACAAACAGCTTAGTTGCAGATCCCCATACAACTGTACAGACACCTTGTGGAGTCAATGTAATCCAGCTGAGTTCTCTGGGTGAAAGGAGGGTCCATGAAGAATTAGTTTGCTAGTCTAACACAACTGTTTGTAAAAACTGCAACACCAAGAAAGGATCATGCTATTCAGATGGAACTTATATCACAGATTCCTTATGTTATAATAGGAGACAGCCTAACTCATGACATTTATAGAGCTATACGAGAGATTTTTCGCTTCAAAACTTAGTATTATGTGAAGCCACCTCAAGCAACAATAACAGCTTTTACACAGCGTAGCACTGAATGAAAGAGGTCTTTGATATGGTCCTGGGGAATAGTCTGCCAGGCTGCTTCTATGAGACTGGTAGAGGCACTTGATTGGCCAATCAATTAGCTGCCATATCCCAGACATGTCCCATTGGGGACATGTCTGGCGCACGTGCAGGCCAGAAAAAAGTGATGTCTGACGTGCATGAAAGAGGTCTTGGACATGCCGGGCCACATGTGAATTGTCCTGTTGGTATATAACGCCAGGACAACTCTGAAGTACCTCTGCCTCTAAAACATCACTGATATATCACCGGCTGTTCAGGATTCCCTCAATTCACATCAGGCAAGATGACAAATTGAACCCAATGGCACTCCAAACCATGACATTTTGCGGTGAGCCAGTATGATGGAGCAAAATGCAATCTCCATGGTGCCGTTGACCATGATGACTTCGAACACGTATGCAACCATTATGGTGCATCAAGCTGAATCGTGACTGGTCAGAAAACATGACTTATTGCCAATCAGCACGCTAATGTCTGTGTTTGAGACCCCATTGCAGCCCGAGACATCTGTGGTTGAGGGTCAAAAGAATGTGTGGCAATGGGCTGCTAGCAACCAGTCCTCTGTTAAGCAGACGACGTAGAACTCTGCTGGAGGACAAAGACTGACCTGTAATGGTACTGCACTAATACCGTGAATGTTGCTGTATGGTAGGTCAGTGCCATGCAGTAGAGGTGTCTGTCATCCCGTGCAGTCACGGTTATTGGAAGTAGATAATGTTTTTAGTGACCCCACGGCGAGAGAAGCACATGTGGTAGTCACTAGAAGAGATGTAATTCATTCTTGAACTATTCCTGTTTTAGGAGTTAGGGCAGATGGGATCCCTGGGCGGCATTTTGAAATTCATTTCCTGGATTTATGTGTGTCCTAGCCTCACCTGTCCACCAACACCACGTTCACATCACTGTACTGGCATTTCATGCTGCACGAGTGGCAATTCCACAGTAGGAAAATCCAGCTTTTTCTCATCCCAACAATCCTTCCTCACTCAAAGTCCACATAGTGTTGACAATACAACTTTCTTTGGCGACGGGGCATAGTGAGACGCAATAAATACTCTTTTGGCTCAGTGTTGGCTCTTCACTGATTGCAACATCTCGTTTGAGCCAGCACTTTATATCCAAGACTTGACAGCTCAGATAGCACGCTCCAAAACCGCATGAGCAGTTTCACTGACATTTTAATCATTTGCATGTCCCAGCCTGTTGTATACATCCTATAAGTTTCAAGCTAATACTAGCAGTCTTTCTTGAAGTTGCCATTTCCACAAACAGTAGTGTAATTCACTGAGCACGCAGTGTATAAATTCATACATTTTAAAATATAATCATAAAATCCCTAACTTTTAACTGAATTGAACTTCCATATGTTCAGAATCATGTGTGGTCCTAATACGCTTGGTGAACTCACCGAAGATAAAAAAAATTTAATACATTATATAAAATCTTCACTAAAGTTCTTTCACACCGCTTGAAGGTAACACTGGACATGGCTCAACCGAGAGAACAAGCTGGATTCAGGAGTGGCTACAGCACAATAGATCATATCCACGTACTGAGAGAACTAATTGAAAGAGCGAGGGAATATGAACTTCCATTGTGCATGGCTTTTATCGATTATGAAAAAGCCCTTGATTCGGTGAAATCATCAGCAGTTACCACGGCTCTGAAATCCTGCGGTATTGAAGATGCATACATTAATATTATTAATAACATCTATGAAAATGCAAGTGCAAAGATTCGGCTGTTTGAAAATACAACACACATAAAAATTGGAAAGGGAGTGAGGCAAGGTGACACCATATCTCCGAAGCTCTTTAATGCCACATTGGAAAATGTCTTTCAATCACTGAACTGGGAAAACAAAGGGATAAAGATTAATGGAGATTATCTAACCCACCTTCGTTTTGCTGATGACGTAGTCATTTTTGCAACTACCCCATCAGAGCTGCAGAGTATGATCCAGGAACTTGCTGACAAGAGTAAAGAAGTGGGATTAAAAATGAACTTTCAGAAGACAAAAGTGATGTTCAATGCTTTTACAAGAAATGAAGATTTATCGATTGATGGAGAAAAACTGGAGATAACAGATACGTATGTTTATCTTGGACAGCAGATATCAAGTGAGGGTCACATTGATGAAGAAATTAATCGGCGTACAAAACTTGCCTGGAGAGCTTTTGGAAGAAACAGCATAATTTTCAAGAGCAATATGCCATTATGTCTTAAAAGAAAAGTGTTTGATCAATGCATCCTTCCAGTGCTTACGTATGGTGCAGAGACGTGGACCTTAACTAAAAGAGACATACAAAGGCTGCAGACAACTCAAAGCAGCATGAAGAGGTGCATGCTTGGTATAACCAGGAGAGATAAGAAGAGGAACTCGTGGATCCGAAAAATGACGAGAGTGGAAGACATCATGATCAGAGTTAAATCCCTGAAATGGCAATGGGCTGGACATACTGCCAGAAGGACAGACCATAGATGGACAGCCGAAATTTTAGATTGGATTCCAAGGGACAGGAAAAGACCCAGAAAAAGACCACATGGGAGATGGGTGGATGAAATTCGTAAATATGCCTGAGTGACATGGAGGAGACTGGCACAAGACAGACCGTTGTGGAGAAAACTTGGGGAGACCTTCGTCCAGCAGTGGATTGATAATGGTTGACAATGATGATGATGATGATACAAGTTCTTAAAAATATTAGGAATCTAGAAACAAAGCAGGAGTTAAAACACATACAGCCTGGAAATACTGTCAGTCAACCATGTGACTATTTAATATTTGCATCCTATGCCAAGGATGTCTTCTGAGTGAACAGCCTGGAAATAATGTCAGTCAATCATGGGACTATTTAATATTTACATCCTATGCCAAGGATGTCTTCTGAGTGAACTTCAACTCAAAACATGGTTGGTCATACACAGTCATTTATATTCTTTCAATTCAGAGTGGTGTACCTTGAAAATGTCTCAATTAATATTCCAAAGGGTTTTTCGCTTTAGTGTTGTTCTCCTTTCATGAAAAATGTAACTGTTTTTTTTGTTATTCTTATTTTTTTTAATAAACTTGTTGCTTGTTTTGAAGTAATGATTACCAGAGTTATGCACTATTGTTGTCAAACAGAAATTATGTATTATGTACCAGCAATACTTTTAAATAAACCTGGGCTTTATCCATTACAACAAAATACATTCATTTCAATTTACTTCCGATATTGGAGGTTATATTTTTTTAACGTGCATTAATGCATTTGCATTTTTGAACTTCACTTTTAGTTGGTAAAGTTCGATGAACACTTACCGCACGTGGGGCTTGGCTTTCAATTCATATTTCCGTTATGTGGATGCGGCACGGGGGTTTTTCATTTGGCCACGGGTCCACTTCTTTTTTTTTTTTTTCCGTTGGAATTTATTTTGCCTCATCACCAAATGAGTTTTTTTCCTTTGCTGCATCTTCATTTACTTCAATATTTATTCATAACCCTAGTACTTTCGGTAATACTCCTTTACCGTCTTCGAGGGGACATTTTGCTCCGACTAGCACGGATCGTGTCAGCTGGGCATTTCGGTGGTTCTCGCGGGCTGCTTCTGTCATCGGCTATCGCTTCTTCTTGGGCGTTGTGGCGCCATCTCTTGTTGGTCAGTGATCTCATTTTTCGAACTTTTTCATTTTTTTGCTCAATTTTAATTAAATTTCTCCAGCTGTTTCTCCAATTATTAGGGTCATTATGGTTGCAAACTTTTGTCCTATTTTTTTCAATCATTACCGACTCTGCTATTCTGAGGTGTTTTTCGGATTTACAGCTTTTAATGATTTTTATATTTTCGAATTTAGGATATTTTTGGTTATCCAGACAGTATTGAATAAGTGCTGTTTTTTCTTCTTTTTTCTGCCAGTTTTTTACGTGTTGTTTTAATCTGTGTTTAAGCTTATTTTTGGTACTTCCTATATAAGCCATTGGAGGATTTTCAGTAATAGGAATTGAGTAAATACCTGCTTTTTCTAACATTTTTATTTTTTCATTATTTTTTATTACTATATTTTTGATGGTATTTACTTTTCCTTCAATTTGAATGTTATGCTTTTTACAAATATTATTAATTTCATTGGTAGTACCTTTAATGTAAGGAAAACCATTAAAATATTTGACTTCTTTTTTATTCACTACAGCATTATTTTTTATTTTCTTTATTACTTCTGTGTCCCATTTTTTTATTAAATGGTTAGGATATCCAAAGCTGCCTGCAATTTTTTTTATGAATTTGATTTCTTCATTGATGAACTGACTATTTTCAGAATGCGTATATGCTCTTTTAATTAAGGTTTTTATACTATTGCATTTTTGAGGATAAGGATGTGCTGAATTGTACGGGATTAGGACCGGAACAAATGAACTTTTCCGATAAACCCTGTATAGTAACTTATCTGTGGATTTGGTAACATGTACATCCAAAAAGGCTATTGCATTATTTTTTTCTAATTCAACAGTGAGTTCTATAGTTGGATACAAAGCGCTGTAACATTTTGTTAATTTTTTTAATTTTTCTTCGTTCAGTTTTGATAGAATGAAAATATCATCCACGTATCGACAGTACACTTCTGGTTTTTCTTCCATACGATGCAGGACATTTTCTTCAATTTCGTTCATCACAACCTCAGCATATAGAGTTGATAATGGTGAGCCCATTGGGCCTCCTGAATTTTGCTTGAATATTTTGTTCTTGTATGTAAAAATATTATTTTCATATAAATAGACTAAAACTTTTTTGAATTCATGAATTTGTGTGTTATTTAAAATTTTAAGATTTTGCAACTTCTTAATGATAATTTCAATAGCTTCTGGAACAGGAGTGCTTGGATATAATGCTTTAACATCCATGCTTGCCATATTTAAGTCCTTTAGGCCAGTTTTTACATTTTTAATTTTCTCTATAAATTCATACGTGTTCTTGAAGGTGAACTTGTTGTTCATGAAAAAGGGTGCTAGGAATTTGTAAATGTTTTTCTCTAATGTTATCAATGGTGAGTTTTTTTTTTTAAACTATCAGTCTCATTGGAGCACCATCTTTGTGCGTTTTTATCTTTGCAACGATACGTGGTATGCCTGCTCCCATTGGTGGAAAAGAGCGCTTGATTTCATCAGGTAATGTGCTATGATTTCTTATATCCGCTAAAAATTTAATTTGATTATCAGTTGGGTCTTTCTTAATTTCGGTACAATTTAATCCATTGATTGCTGCTGTCATTTTTTGTTCAAATTCATCAGTGTTGAGAATAATGATTTGGCCGGATTTATCTGCTTCACAGAATTTGATATATGGGTCATTTTTCAATTCCAATAGTTGTTTTTTTGTTTTCATATTTTAATTTTTTCTCTATATAGAAGTTTTTGTTGTTTTTGGCATTATATTCTTTTAGAATAACTCTATATAATTTGTTCTCAACTTCAGTTTTATTCTCTGCACCTGGTATATTTTTGAGAATATCTTCGAGGCAAGGGATGATTTCTTCAGTTTTAGGGAGGCCTTGTGGAAAGGCAAATTTTTTCCCTTTTTGTAAAATTGCTTTTTGTGTAAAGCTTAAGTTCTTATCAGACCGATTTTCATACACATTATATTCATTTATGGGTTCCTTATTTAATTTTTGTTCATCAAATAGTGCATTTAATTTTTTATCTACCGTAACGCTATTGGAGTTGGCTTCTTTGTTAGCAATTTCGTTAATTTCGATGAACGTAGTATCCAAAATGCGATCTTTCCAAGTGCCATCAAATTGTGCATATTTTGAGTTGCTTATCAGCTTCCATAATTCACAAACTTGAGCATTAAGTCTGAATATTTGTTTTCTTTTAGCTATAATTTCGTTACTCAATTCCTATTACTGAAAATCCTCCAATGGCTTATATAGGAAGTACCAAAAATAAGCTTAAACACAGATTAAAACAACATGTAAAAAACTGGCAGAAAAAAAGAAGAAAAAAACAGCACTTATTCAATACTGTCTGGATAACCAAAAATATCCTAAATTCGAAAATATAAAAATCATTAAAAGCTGTAAATCCGAAAAACACCTCAGAATAGCAGAGTCGGTAATGATTGAAAAAAATAGGACAAAAGTTTGCAACCATAATGACCCTAATAATTTGAGAAACAGCTGGAGAAATTTAATTAAAATTGAGCAAAAAAATGAAAAAGTTCGAAAAATGAGATCACTGATCAACAAGAGATGGCGCCACAACGCCCAAGAAGAAGCGATAGCCGATGACAGAAGCAGCCTGCGAGAACCACCGAAATGCCCAGCTGACACGATCCGTGCTAGTCGGAGCAAAATGTCCCCTCGAAGACGGTAAAGGAGTATTACCGAAAGTACTAGGGTTATGAATAAATATTGAAGTAAATGAGGATGCCGCAAAGGAAAAAAAAACTCATTTGGTGATGAGGCAAAATAAATTCCAACGGAAAAAAAAAAAAGAAGTGGACCCGTGGCCAAATGAAAAACCCCTGTGCCGCATCCACATAACGGAAATATGAATTGAAAGCCAAGCCCCACGTGCGGTAAGTGTTCATCGAACTTTACCAACTAAAAGTGAAGTTCAAAAAATGCAAAATACATTCAAGTACATTTTAAAATCATTAGCTTAAGTAGTGAAAATACTGTTATAATCTCCACATAATTAAAATTTCTATATTTGTATCAAGTCACATAATAAAATGAAGAGCAATTAGCAACTTGGAAACATTGGTTTTAATTTACATATGACAGTAAAATCTGTTTGACACAGAACTTGCATAAAATGGAAGCCTGGCCAAAACAGAACTTGGGGGGGAGAAGGGTCCCCGAAATCAGGATTACAAAAATTAAGTACTGCTTAACCTGTCTAAAATAGAATGATGAATTCATACAAAAAGAATTTGCTTTAGGTTGAAGATAACATAATTTAGAGTTGTTTACACAAATGCACATTGCAGCACATCCACTGTTCAGAGTAGGTTTAGGTCATGTGGCCAGTGTTGCTTTCTGCGCTGGATGCAGAGTTCAAAGTCTTTCCAGCTAAACGTTTTATACAGATTTCATAGAAATGCTCCATTTATTTTCTCTAACTTTTATTTACTGAGATCATTTAAAGCCTTTGCTTACTGTGAGTCGCATTCATTTGCCTTTTGCCTCCTGCCATGATGCCAAAGACAAATGTTTGTCATTTCGATACAAAAGATAAAATTATTGGAATGCATGAAAAAGATATTGTGAGTGTCAAGCATTTGGCAGAGAAGTTCAATGCTGGAAAAACACAAATTTATGACATTTTAAAGCAAACAGACAAGACAACAGAGTAGTGGCATAAATGTAACAGCTCAACAAAAAGAAAAATGAAAAAAAACGCAGAAATGAAGAGTTAAATAAGATTTTCTGAGAGTGGTTTGTTAGTGGAAGATTAAGAAATTTGCTAATTTCATGCTCTATGCTGCAGACATGACCAAGAGACGTAGCCAAAAAACTTGGATAGGATATCCAGATTTCTAATGGAAGGTTAGAGTTTTAAAAACAAGCACAGTAGATGCTGCAGGCAGCTAAAACAAAGTGATGCACATTCAATCCAAACATTTCAACCTTTTTTTTTTTTTTTCTTGCATGAAAAGATTCCAGGACTTTTTTCAAAAGTATGAAAAAACAAGGACTTTTCGGGCCTAGAAAAAAGGCAAATCGAATTCAATACTTCCAGGAGTGGTGCAAACCCTGGGCCAATAAAGTTGGAAAGAAACAATGAAGGTCAAAGTCAAATTGCTAAATGCCATGAACGTAGCTTTCTCTCAATTGAATTCTGACATAAACACGAAAAGTTTTTCACCCAGTATCACACAAATTAGTGCAAAAGTCCACCTAAATCCTTTTCCATCTAACTGAAGTTCCATGCCAAATAACTAAGTGGGAACAATACGAACTAACTAAAGACAAAACAGTTCACCTAATAAGCACAAAATGTTAGTCATACACTGCCTGGCCAAATTAAAAGTCGTGCATGTTAATACTTCATGGGATCACCTTTAGCATGAATTACAGCATACATTCCACATGTCATGGTTTCTATGAGTTTATGCACTATTTCCCCACTGATTTGTTGCCAGCTTCGCAGTAACATTTCACCAAGATCCTTGGTTGATGACGGAAAAGTGGAATTACTCCTCAGATTCCTCTCCAGTATATCCCACAGATCCTGACTGGGGATGAGGTTAGGACTTTGTGGTGGCCAATTCAAGTGTGCAAATGATGCCTCGTACTCCTCCCGAGCCAATCTTTCACAATTTTAGTGTGATGAATCATGGCATTGTCATCCTGAAATAGGACATTGCCTTCAGGAAGAAAAATTCCCATTGATGGAATAAGGTGATCATTCAGTATGCTGAGATACTCAGGTGACTTCAATTTATTGCTGCACCTAGACCAGCCAAACAGAAGCAACCCCAGATCATAACACTTCCTCCTGAGGCCTGTACAGTGGGTACAGTACAGGAAGGGTCCAATATTTCATGCAGTTCCCTTCAAACCCTGAGATGTCCATCATGTGGGAATAGAGCATACCTTGACTCATCAGACCACACAACACTCCCCCATTGCTCAGCAGTCCAATCTTTTTGTTCAATGGCAAATTGGAGTCCTCCCCCCTTCTCCCCACGATTACTCTCACTAACCAGTGGTTTCCTTTTTGCAACACAGCTGTTTAATCCCAATCCTTTAAGTTGCTGTCTCATTGTGCGAGTGGAAATGGCCTTGCTTCCACTATTGAACATGGTTGTGAGTTCTAGTGTCATTTTTTTGCGATGCGATTTCACTAAGCGTTTTCTGACAACACATTTTCCTCAAAGCTGACACTTCACCACCATCATTTCACGATTTAATAATGCGTTGGACGGTTCGTAATCTGGTGCCGGTGATTTCAGCAATCTTCGTACACGTCTTTTGCTCTTGCCACAGGCCAATAATTTGCCCCTTCGTGAACTCTGTCGACTGCATATAACGTCTTCCATCACGATCACTTTGAACTGATGAGCTGCACACTCATCCCATTCCATTTAAAGGTTGTATTGGCCGCAGCATTATGCAAATATTCGAAATGCTTCACCAGACATTCCCTTGGTGTTTGCATGTTTCCATTCACACTGCGACATTTTTCGTGGCCAGGCAGTGTATTTAACACTGCATTATATACTCTGCAACAATAATAATATTTTCAAACCCAAAAGCATAAAAATAAAAAAATAAAAATTAAAAACGGAAGTATCATGGCTTTAGATTCAACATAAACTGAACAGGCTAATTCACAGAGTCAACAATAAATCTATAACATTACAAGGCACAGGAATTTTTTTCTACAGTAAATTTACTGCATAGGGAGAGTAAACAGTAAATAGTAAGTTTATACAGAACACTTACAAGAAGAGTCTGCAGACAATAAACACCGTGAAATTTTTAACAAAAAAGAATTACACTGATTGCTTCGGTGTAATAAGCCTACAGACAATAACAATATGAAATATTTAACAAGAATTACACCAAATACTTTGGTCTAATGAGAACATCTTTGTCCAAGTCCTAAACCTAGTGTTTCACTTGATGGAAAATATTTATATCAAGAATAGCAAACAGAACATGAATTAATAACAGTCATAGTCTTACATTTGCATTAAAAAAAAAAATCTGATTCGAAGCACAGCTATGATGTTTAAACCCCTAGCAAGAAAATTGAAAATCTGGATAACAAATAGCTAGAAAATCATAGAAAACATTGTTGATGGTATTTCAATGTGAAGATGTGCAATTGCAACATCTAGTAAAAAATTTTAAGTGAAGAAAAACTAGATGATTTGTGGGTTGTAAATCCGATCTGTAGAAGATTTAACACATACATATCACTAAGCTGCTCTCTGAGAATCGGAGGTTAGCTCCACAAAGAAATGCAAACTACCAGATAATCTTTACTTACTGTTACTGTATCAAACTTCTCCATTTACAGCGATCTTGAAATACAAATCGGGCTTCACTGACATCCATCACACACCATGCACAAGATCTTCTACACTTCATACTCATAATCTTTTTCTCGTGCAGAACTCCTGAATCTGATCCTCCCATGATTTCCTTGGCCTTCCTCTGCCTTTCCTTCTTGCCACTTGGGCTAAAAATATTTTCTTAGTAAGCATCTAATCACTCATTCTTTCAACATGGCCAAACCATCGACGCATATTAATCTCCATCTTGCTAACAACATTTTGCTTGACATTACACAACTGCAACACATATTCATTCCTCACACAATCAAAGTGTGTCTTGCCACACACAACCCTGTAAGTAACACATTTCTCCAGCACACAAACGACTCCTACGTTTCTTCTGTAGTACCCAGGTTTCAATGCCATACATCAGAGTAGGAACAATTACACTTTCATACACAGCCATGTGGGACTCTCTTGAAAACCCATCATTCCTGTGAAAACCTCCCAAAGCAGCAAAAGACTTTCAGTGAAGAGTTCACTCGACTACTAATTTCACCATCCAATTTGTTCCCTCTGTCAAACATGCTTCCTAAATACTCAAACACATTCACCTGGTCAATCACTGTACCATTTAGACTTCTATTACATTCAATACTACCAGTTCCTCCCTCAAAAATCATAGCTGTTTTTTCTCTTATTTATACTCAGTTTGAATTTCATGCAAACTTTGTACATGACGATTATGGGCAAAACACATAACAATATTAACAAATAAATACTGCCTTGTCTATTTTGACAATGGAAGACAAATCTGCAGTTCCCCACTGGAACGAAGCAAAACGAATTGCTTCTTTTGACAATCGTTTTGCCCTCCGTTACCATGAAAGCATAGAAATTATTTTCAACTCAATGACTTGCAACTCCGAATCTCCTCTCTACATTCCGTTGATCTGGAGATCAATTCTAAGTTTTGGCAACAAAAATAGGAAAAATTCAAATGTAGAATCTGGCAACAATCTTAGTCCTCCATTGGTGTGATGAAGACCTAAGATAAGGTCGAAAGCTTCCAACTTACGAACTTTTTGTAAAAGTTTTCAGTTAACGTAACTAGCGTGATCCAGTTTCCTTTATTTGTTAAACTTTGTACATTTGGGACAACATACTCTGCAACTCACTTTTGCTCTCTGCCAACAAGACACTGTCACATCAGCATGTATTGGGTTGTCGGAAAAGTCATGATGTATTTTGGCACCCGATGGCAGCTGGGCGGTTTTGGAAGTACTAGAGGCTGGTGCAGCACTGTTATCGCTATGGCATTCGACAGGTGCCAGTTCTAGCTGCAGTCTAAAAGGAATAGTGAGCGATTTGGTTGATTTGCGGAGATTTTACATCAAGTTGAAGATGGAAGATCAAACTGTGCATTTTCGTCATATTTTACTGTTTTACTTCCGAAAAGGGAAGAACACGTGTCAAGCTTGTGAAAAGTTGCATAAAGCGCACAGTGATAATGCTCTACAAGAACGTTAGTGCCAGTGGTGGTTTGCAAAATTCCGTGCTGGTGATTTTGACCTCAACAATGCTTCTCGGTCCGGGAGGCCCACCAAGGTTGATGACGACCAAATCAAGGCATTGATCGAGTCAAACTCACGTTACACGACATGAGAGATTGCAGACACCTAGCACATCCATCATTCAAGCGTACACGACCACCTGAAGAAGCTGGGATATGTAAGCAAGCTCGATGTGTGGGTTGCTCATGAACTCAAAGAAGCTCAATTGACGGCACATATAAACATCTGCGATATGCTCATTAAACGTGAGGAAAATGATCCTTTTTTGAAGCGACTGATAACTGGTGAAGAAAAGTGGATTGTGTACAACAATGTGCTGTGCAAACGGTCTTGGTCCTGACATGCTGCTTCGCTTCAAACAACACCTAAAGCAGACATTCATCAGCGGTCTCAGTATAGTGGGATTTTAAAGGTGTCGTGTTTTTCGAGCTCCTACCACGGAACCAAACTATGAATTCAAATGTGTACTGTCAGCAAGGACAGTTTGAACGAATCCATCATCCAGAAACGTCCAGAGCTTGTTCATCGTAAAGGTGTTGTGTTCCATCACGACAACGCGAGACCACACACAAGTTTGATCACCCGCCAAAAATTATTGGAGCTTGATTGGGATGCGTTGCCGCACCCAGCATACTCGCCTGACCTTGCGCCGCCAGACTTCCACTTGTTTCGCTCTCTTCAACAGTCCTTGCGTGGTATAACGTTCAATTCAGATGAGGCTGTAAATCAGCACCTGGTACAGTTTTTCGCCCCGAAAGACAGGTCCTTCTATGAACGAAGCATTCTGCAGCTCACTGAAAGATGGCAAAAGGTTATCAAACAAAACGGCATTATATCATTGATTGATCTTTATTCTTTCTATCAATAAATGACCTTTACAAAACATGGCTAAAATATGTCATGACTTTTCTGACAACCCAATAGCAATCTGCACACATGGATATCACCAAGACATAAACCAGTATTATCTATTTTGGCATAATGCATCCATAAATATATTAAACAACCATGGTGACATTACACAACATTGTCTGACTCCTGCTCCAGTAGAAAACCATTTTGATAAAACACCATTCACTCACACACAAGTTCTACTGCCAGCATACATGGCTTTTACACTATTAAGTAGATTCCCAGTAACACCATATTCATTCAATACCTTACACAAAAGTACCCTATTTACTCGGTCATAAGCTTTCTCTAAATCTATGAAGGCAGCAAAAACTTTCTTACCAACAGCCAGATATTTTCAATCATCATGCGTAAAAACTAATGCAAAAATTTGGTTAGTGCAGCCTTTACCAGGCATAAAACCACTCTGAACATTCCACACTTTCTCTGATGTAAGACCCCATACTTTTTCAATAATGACCTTACCAAACACTTTCCCTGGCATGCTCAGTAGGCTAATACTGCAATAGCTCTTGCAGTCAGTGTGATTACCTTTTCCCTTATACAAGGGAACAATGATAGCATCCTTCCAATTCCGAGGGACCATTCCTATCTCCCAGTACAACTGGCAAATTTCAGTTAACCTGTCAATTACAGAGTCACCACCATATTTCAACATCTCACCTGTTATGCAATCAACTCCTGGAGCCTTACCATTCTCAAGAGGTTTTAGAGCTTTACACATCTCTTCTCTTGAGATCTCTCATGTGCTTCCATCCTTCACTGTGACATTATCTACTTCTGACTCAGAATCATCTTTGCTTTCCTGATCTAATAACTCACAGAAGTATTCACCACATCTTTCACTTAACTCATTGGGCTTCCATATCATTTCCCCAATCCAATTCTTCACACAACTTTGTTTCCCCTATTTTACCCAAGTCTAATGTACTTCCAAAAAGCATTCCTATCTTTCCAAAAAGCCAATTCATGCCTTTCCACCTTCTCCTTCCTATCTTTTGCCTTACTCGGGCAAACCAGCTTAGAGGCTACACACTTCTTACAGTGATATTCATCCACGGAAACTCTATCTTGCAACATCCCAAATGGGCTTCCTTCTTGCTCTTTACTGCCTCTTCAATCTCACTATTCCACCGAGCATCACCTCTATTGTTACCCACTGTTGTGGTGCCACAGATCTCTTCAGCAGCAGTGACAACACAGTTCTTAATACATTCCCACTTCTTTTCTGCATCTCTCTCACAAGTCTTCAGCTCCTTCAGTTGCTCTCTGAGTACATCAGAATAACGCTGATGATCTTCAGGGAGCCTTTCAATCTTTATTCTTTCCATCCTGAGCGTCTTCTTCTTCCATCCTTCACTGTGTTTGTTGAAGCCTTAACACACTCTACCAAAAATTCTATCATTGAAAAAATGTTTTTTAATTTACCAGATGAAGACAAGAGTACAAGAAAACAGTACTGCAAGGCATTTAAATATGCATGGATCATTTTTAAACCAAAATTATTTCATTTTCAAACTGCCAGTGAAGGTACTAACTGATACCATGGTTTCAGCCACTTTGGCTCTCATCAGCCATTAGATTGCATACATTGTTTTACTCTTGACAAAGCAATGTACGCAATCACAAACATTCTGTTCCACCACCTAACAAAAAAATTTTAATCTGGGGAGGGGGTTAAGAAATCACATGACTGTGCCAAAGGCAAAACAACATATGCAATCTAAGGAAATTTTTTGTCATGCACACAACACTAACATTCAGAAAACAAATTCCCAAGCTGGATTTTTAGAAACCAAAGTACAGTTTCAAATTCTGCCACACCACCAACATAAGAAAATAGTTAATCTGAAAATTTGCACAAAGTGTAAATAACCTGCTTACCCTGGTAACAGTTACCAGATATTAAAATAACTTTTTGAATCCTAACTGTGAGAAGTGACATATCATCAAATTATATACCAACATTTACACCACCTAATTGGAAATCTATATCCATGAATAGTGCAAACTCATCCATTTTTTTTTCTAAGTACAGCTACTATATGCAAAAAGAATTATGTAATTCACACTTTTTGAAGTAGAGATAAGTATGGGATGAAAGGTGATTATGCATCTCAGCCACTAATTAAAAAAGCAAATTTATTCAATTTAGCAGAAAAACTGACTGTGAAAATTTAAAAAATCACGAAGAAAACTTTACTCAAAGTTTCCAGCTACCCCAATGCAAGAATTTTCACAATCTGATTTCTGGAAGTGAAGATACTGTGCAAAATGCAGAACCTCATGAACACTCAACAGAGGAAAAATTCACTGGACAAAATGGTAGATGCTGGCAGGCTCATCATTCTCATTTTCCCAGCTATCAAACACAGGAATATTTTTTACTTTAATCTCACAAATAGATGTGGAGACATCATGTTTGTAAATTGCCAAGCAAATGAATGATGTGAAAACTAAATATATATATATTTTTTTTGCGGGGGGGGGGGAACACCAAGAATTCATGAAAAAGGACTATTGTTAAAGAAAATTCTCATGTGGTAGAAAAATTTCCAAATTTTTATGTAGCTGGAATGAATAGGTTGATCAACTGTGTGATGTGTACTCAGCTTGGACACAAACATTCATGCCAAAATAGTGTATTTTTGCCAAGTAGTGAAGAACTTCAGGGTGCGAGGGACAAGAACAGACAGCTCTTTATTGCAATGCTACAAGAGTATCTGCAGATGATACACAGCTACCACTGCATAGCTTTATGGAGACAGCCACAGAGAATCAGTCAGCAAAGGCTTAAAATTGATATTAACTAGTCTTTCTCACAAAATATCAAAATATTTTAGTACTGATTTGTATGTATCATTCCTAATCAGTAGACAATGCAGCATTGTTAAATGAATTTGTGATATTTTAGAAGCAGAGACACAAAATCTTCACAGTCTGAGTGTTTTTACAATTAAATCTGCACCACACAAAAACATAAAATGTACCAAAACAAATTCCTTTCACTTACAGGTATAATATGAAACAGATGTCTACATACATATCTATGTACACATCAACAATCAACAACATTCATGTTACACAGTTCTCTCGGTATGTTATTTGTTCTACGGTGTGCATGTGTGCACACACAAGCATGCAGATACTGTGTTTATTAATCCATTCAATAATGATGTTATTTGTGCATCAAAAACTGGTACAATTCTTGTTTGTCCAAGGGCCCAGTTGTTCTATGACAATTGGTCAAATTCTCATTTATCTTCCAACTGATCCAATGCAAATTCCTCCAACAGAACATTCTGCCCAATATCAGATTGTCCAACAGTACAATCCATTCAATACCCACGTATCCAGTGGCAGGATTTGTACAACACCCATTGAATAACAGTACATTTCATCAGATGTAATAATTTATCTGAAGTGAATTGGTCTAAAGGAACTCTTCATATAATGAGACACATTTTATTCAATTCCAAAGGATGAAAATCTTTCACTGAATCATGTTTTTTTATTTATGCAAGCAGAGTAAAAAGCTATTTTAATGTATTACAATTTTATGAGATAACACTGTGGTGTGAGCAAACTGAAAAATTTTGCAGTTTGTCCATTCAAATGTAGCAATCTTTGCAGCCTGGTTAATGGTTCAACTGAAACTGCATTTAATTTCTAAAAATCAATAACATCCAAATGTACTCCCCTTTCCAGAATGGATCCAGAAATAATTCTGATCACTTGAGTGTACATTTCAGCCAGTTTTCATTGCAGTATTCAGTAAACTACACTAATTAACAAAGACATCGCTCTTCCCACGTTTAGCAACGCACAGCAACCGAAAAATTGTTATTCGGCCACCGACGGGGAATCGATAACATCCAAATGTAATCCCCTTTCCAGAATGGATCCAGAAATGATTCTGATCACCCCCGGCGGCGGCCAAATAACAATTTTTTGGTTGCTGTGCATTGCTAAACGTGGAAAGAGTGATGTCTTTGTTTATTCACTGATGCCACATATTTGGAGGATTTTCAGAAACTACACACTAAACTAATGAACTATTAATTCTTCTAACTCTTGAATGCATTAATTACTAAAATGCTAAAGCTACCAGTTCTTGCAAAATATAATAAATTTTATCAATTTAAAAAGTTATTTGCAAAATACTTTTGTCATACACAGTAAGTAATTAAAAATTGGAAGAAATTGTTTCTCTCATTTTATACCCTGATAAACTGTATTTAGTTATATTCATTCTTTATTACAATCAGTGAGGCCTGATAACATTGGGCAGCCAGATATATTTAGTGCAGACAGATACCCATTTGTTTTTGCAGATGACAGCCAATTTTATGTACTCTGTTTAACAACTCTATCTTCTCTCTCTTCTCCTTTATCTCTCTTCCTTTGCCTCTCAGCATGCCATATGATAACTAATCAGCCTTGGTCACAAAGCATCAAAGGTGGAAAGAGGTGTGAAATAGGAGTTAAATTCTGCTGCCTAGTGAATATTTGCACAATCCAGCTGCCATATCTTTTATTAATGTTGTAAAATGGTTAAAGTTGGGGAGGGGGAAGATGACACCAAGATTTACCCTCAGCCAGAGTCTAGCTTTAACTATCCCAGCCCAAAGAGAAAACGTATACAAACAAATAAATGGGAGGGGGGCATAACTGCTGAATGAATCCTGTCCTAGGAAGAATGGGTAATAATGTTTAGGAAACTAATGATTGTATGAATCATGCCACTGGACAACTGTGCATCAGATGAATTGTACCATTGGGTGAATGGGAACTGGATGAACCATACTAATGAACCAACAGGGATTGGCTAAATGATAATAAGTAACACCCTACATTAATAAGAAAATCACCTTGAAGATATTTTATGACTTTAAACATTTATGCGTACAGGATGCACAAGAATAACTGCACTTACCACTTAAAAGAAGCTGAATAGCATCTTCATAGTGATCTGGAAACTCATACACAAGGATTGACTGGTAGTGCTTTTTGAATAACTACAAAAAAAAAAAAAAAAAGTAAAACATCAATTACAATACTCTCAACAGACTTAAAAATATCTTTTTGAACAAATAAATAAGCATCTGCTTTACCAATCACAATAATGCATTTGTACATGTGAAAGATACTTCAGAAATAATATTAGTCCTAACAATCTGATGTTAATATTTAACTAACTGCACTTGCCATTTAAGATGTGTTCATTTCACAACAAAAGTTACCTTAACTACTATGTGCACTATGATCTATGATTAGCAAGATGTGTATTTTCTAAGAAAGAATTCTGACAAATTACTTTTACTTAACATCCAGGTTTACATAATTGTTTTAGATCATTTTTTGGTGTATTAATAGATACAACACAAGTTACTCATTCCTTTTTTTTTTTTTTTTTTTTCTATGTTAACATTTTGCTGCAAAATAAAGCCTAGTATCTTTTCATTGCGGGCGGTTGTAGTGAGCGATGGGTTTGCCTCCTTGGGTGCTCCGTGGTAACAATGGCACACCCAACAGCAACTAGGGCCTCTGTGAATCTTGGAAAGGTGCTAGCTAGTTCTGTGTGACATTGGCGAAAAGATCCCAACTCACTGGGTTTTGTTCCAGAATTCTTAGGTTGAATGACCAACTGGAACCCTCAGCTGTGGGCTAATCCCGCACACTCATGTACTTACCTAATTAAAAAGACAAAAAGAAATCAACATCCGGACTCAAGTGTGGGATATGGTGGACCTACCACACTTGAGAAGGACTCAAGTGTGGACTTTCTAAACGGCGTATGAGAAAGAGATCTCGGCTGAGTGAATGTAAGATTGGTGTACGGAATACTAGAGGTATAAATGGCAAGATGAATGAGGTGATTGAGGAGATGAATAAGTATAGACTGGATGTGCTGTGTGTAAGTGAAACCAAAAAGAAGGAAATTGGGGTAGAATAAGTGAGTGGCACGGTGAGTGTGTGGTCTGGAGTATTGGATAATGTGAGAAGACAGGCTGGTGTAGGTGTGATTTTAAGTGAAAAGATGAAGAACAACTTGATTCACTAGAGTTGCGCAAGTGAGAGAATTCTCTGGATTTGTTTGAAAGTGAAACTTCAGAGAATTGTAATTGTTGTAGTGTATGCTCCTTGTGACTCGGAACCTTCTGATAAGAAAGAAGATTTCTGGAATGAGCTGAAAGCTGTTTTGAGCCAGTTTGGTGCTAAAGAAAAAGTTATAATAGCAGGGGATTTCAATGCTAGAGTAGGTGTGCAGAATGCAATTTCTGACCATGTTCTGGGTAAGTTTAATGGTCTTTGTGTGAATGATAATGGTGAAAGATTAATTGAACTCTGCATTGAGAATGGTTTGTGTGTATCTAATACATTTTTTCAACCACAAGTATATCCACACATATACTTGGGAAAATCGTACTCTTGGTCAAAAGAGTGTGATAAATTTTGTTGTCTACGATCAGCGTCTGAAACACTTAGCTGTTGACACCCGTGTGATGAGAGGTGCGGATGCTGGTTCTGATCATTATTTGGTAGTGTTACGAGTGAAACTTAATGTTGGTTGGAGGAAAAGGAATAGGAAGAAACTCAGGATAGAAAGAATAAAGGTTGATAGGCTCCTTAAGATCATCAGCGTTATTCTGACTTACTCAGAGAATGACGGAAGGAGCTGAAGTCTGGTGAGAGGGATGTAGAAAAGAAGTGGGAATGTTTTAAGAACTGTGTTGTCACTGCCGCTAAAGAGGTCTGAGGCACCACAATAGTGGGTAACAATAAAGGTGATGCTTGGTGGAATAGTGAGATTGAAGAGGCTGTAAAGAGAAAGAAGGAAATCTATTTGAGGATGTTGCAAGGTAGAGTTTCTGTGGATGAATATTGCTCAAAGAAGCGTGAAACTGATAAGCTGGTTCGCCCGAGTAAGGCAAAAGATAGGAAAGAGAAGGTGGAAAGGCATGAACTGGCTTTTTGGAAAAATAGGAAGTCTTTCTGGAAGTGCACAAGACTCAGGAAAAATAGGGGAAAGAAAATTGTAAGTTGTGTGAAGAATGAGATCAGGGAAACGGTATGGGAGCTTAATGAGTTAAGTGAAAGATGGGGTGAACATTTCTGTGAGTTATTAGATCAGGAAAGCAAAGATGATTATGAGACAGATGCAGATAATGTCACAAGTGAGGGATGGAAGCACAGGAGGGATATCAAGAGAAGAAGTGTGTAAAGCTCTAAAATCTCTTCAGAATGGTAAGGCTCCTGGAGTTGATGGCATAACTGCCGAAATGTTGAAATATGGTGGTGACTCTGTAATTGACTGGTTAAATGAAATTTGCCAGTTGTGCTGGGAGTTAGGAATGGTCCTTCGGGATTGGAAGGATGCTATTATTGTTCCCTTGTATAAGGGAAAAGGTGATCAAACTGAATGCAAGAACTATCATGGTATTAGCCTACTAAAGTGTGCCAGGGAAAGTGTTTGGTAAGGTTGTAATTGAAAAAGTATGGGGTCTTACATCAGAGAAAGTGTGGGATGTTCAGAGTGGTTTTATGCCTGATAAAGGCTGCACTAACCAGATTTTTGCATTACGCATGACGATTGAAAAGTATCTGGCTGTTGGTAAGAAAGTTTGTAAGAGAAAGCTTACGACCAAGTAAATAGGACACTTTTGTGGAAGATATTGAATGAATATGGTGTTACTGGGAATCTACTTAATAGTGTAAAAGCCATGTATGCTGGTAATAGAGCTTGTGTACGAGTGAATGGTGTTTTATCAAAATGGTGTTCTATTTGGTGCCGGAGTTAGACAAGGTTGTGTAATGTCACCATGGCTGTTTAATATATTTATGGACACGTGCATGCATGATGCCAAAATAGATGATAGTGGTTTATGCCTTGATGATATCCATGTGTGCAGATTGCTGTATGCTGATGACACTGTCCTGTTGGCAGAGAGCAAAAGTGATTTGCAGAGTATGTTGACTTCGATGTACGAAATTTGCATGAAATTCAAATTGAGTATAAATAAGGGGGAAACCAAAGTTATGGTGTTTGAGAGAGGAACTGGTAGCACTGAATGTAATGTAAGTAAAAACAGCACTGTGATTGACCAGGTGAGTGAGTTTGTGTATTTAGGAAGCATGTTTGACAGAGAGAACAAATTGGATGGTGAAATTAGTAGGAGAGTGAATTCTTCATTGAAAGTCATAACTGCTCAGGGAGGTTTTTCACAGGAATGATGGGTTCTCTAGAGAGTGCCACATGGCTGTGTATGAAAGTGTCTAATTGTTCCTACTCTGATGTATGGCAGTGAAACCTGGGTACTGCAGAAGAAACATAGGAGTTGTTTGTGCACTGGAGAAATGCGTTACTTACGGGGGGGGATGTGGCAAGACACGGTCTGATTGTGTGAGGAATGAAGATGTGTTGCAGTTGTGTGATGTGAAGCAAAATGTTGTTAGCAAAGTGGAGACCAATATGCTTCAGTGGTTTGGCCATGTTGAAAGAATGAGTGATGAGATGCTTATTAAGAAAATCTTTTTAGCCCAAGTGGCAGGAAAGGAAAGGCAGAGGAAAGGCCAAGGAAGTCATGGGTGGATCAGATTGAGTGCCTGCATGAGAAAATGATTATGAGTATGAAGTATAAAAGATCTTGTGTACGGCTTGTAATGGATATCAGTGAAGCCCGAGTTGTATGTCAAGATCCTTGTAAATGGAGAAGTTTGATATGACAACAGTAAGTAAAAGTATCTGGTAGTTTGTATTTCTTTTTGGAGCTAACCTCTGAATCTCCGAGAACAGCTTAGTGATATGTATGCATGGTGTATCTTTTCATGTGAAACAATTACATCTAAATAAATATGTAAGGGTAGAATATCTTTATTGACCCATTAAAAATATGGAAAATTCTGTGGTTTCATCTCTTAACTCCCCCCCCCCTTCCACACACACACACACACACACACACACAATAATTTCCTTCATAAGTCTTTTGTTTAGGGCAGGTTCACAATCCAAAATTTCGTTTTCATTCTTAGGACTACATTCACATGACTTCACACAAACTGCAAATACACTATACTGTTCCATCAACCTTTGCAACAGAACTGGAGTGCTCTTTTCCCTTTTTAAATTTTCAAGCTGTATATTTATTGCTAATTGCATCTCAGTAGAGTATTGTAGAAAGTGTTTGCTCTTCCTATTATATCTTCTGTTATTGACTGATACCCAGCTACTATTCATTTTTTAGTTGTAGTCTTAGTTTGGGTGTAATTGCAATCCTTATCTGTGAATTTCTTAACTGCACTTCATAATCCATTAATAAGGAGCTTGTATTTAGCAACATCCCAGATTTAACAAGCAAAACGGAAACTTTTGTTTGACATAAAGTAAATTCAAAGCTAATTTGATCATTTTTGTGGAACAAAATTTAATTAAATCCCTGGGTTTAATGATGGAGAGAAAAGCCAAAATGACAACTTTTACCATGCAAAAAACAAAATTTAATGAAATTTCATATTTAAAGAGGCAGAGAAAATCTGCTGTGCACTGTTCTTGAACCTAGAACGAAGGAATAGTGGCATACAGGACAAAATTGCAACAATGCAAAGGAATCTCTGTGTGCTAGTGGAAGAAAGTTGATAGAAAATCACTGCTGAGATAAGTGAAGAAAGCAAAGGGAAGAACTCTCTTTCATCATTTTAAGCACTAGCCACTGATCTTGCAGAAACTTTTTGAAGCATCAGACAACAGCAATGACAAGGTATTTAATTCATTAAATGTCATTTAGTGAAAATGAAGGTAACATAAATATAAAACAAAACAATAATATTGGAATCTTTTTTTTTAATATTTCCATGTGATGTCTGCTTTAGGATTCATAGCTACTATGTATTCACATAAGTGTTTATTTTATTTTAATTTGTACTACTGTAGTTAATTAAGTAAATGCTTCAAGTCTGCATGTGTGTGTCATTGCAGGGTGGCATTTCTTTACCCCAAAACAGATTTACCAAGGATTTGCATTGCCCTTGAGCTCCTTGTTACAAAACAGTTCTGCTGTGCTTGTTTAACCCATCATTCAGTTATTTAGTCTGTTGCCAGAATGTGTTCTAACTAATATTGTTTTAAACAAAGATTCCAAAAGTAAATATGCTTTGAAAATTTTATAATAGCTCATGTACCATTTATCAAATTCAAAATCTAATGAACATTTGAAGCTCAAAGTAAATTACAGCAAAAACATCAGCAGCAACACTGCAGGAACACTGTCTTTATTACTTTATTTTAAAATCCTATTTCATTTAAGCATATTAAAACAGTTTGAGCTTTTGCTTTTTTTGAGGTGTAATTCCCTACTTAAACACGAAGATGGAACTTACTTCATAAATAGCCATTAACTCATCTTGAGGATCTTGGCCACAATTTATTAAGGCTCTTCCAATTTTAGTAAACAGTTTTTTCCTATCTAAGATACTAACTTTCTTTTCTGTCAACCATTTCTGAAGATCAATCTGTGGATAAAAATTAGTGAAATTAAAAATGAAATGTTCCCACATAATTTTAAACCACAAAAGAAACAAAAGGGAAAGCACTAAGAGAAGATCTCACTCCATGTACAATTTAAGAAGTTACAATGGTTACAAGCAAGCGCACCATATTATTAAACTTATAAATTGTTTTTCAACAGTAAATTAAAACAAAGTTTCAATTTTTTTTAAATAAGCCAAAACATGAAAGCAGACGAAAACAAAAACTAAGTTACATAAAAATATATAAAACTGAATAACGTGCTATAATGTACACTCACTGTCAGCATTTACCAAAATGTAACGCTGAAAACATGAACTCTTTGCACATTCACATCTGGAGTGAATTTGCTTATCGGCATATAGGTGAGTCCATATTCATGCTATCTCTGAGTGCTATGAAGTATACATATACATGTATTCCATACACCAGTTGCAATCTTCAAATCATATAACATTAACGAAGAGGAACACTTGCTACCATACGATAGTGGCCCATATAAGAAATAATACTGATCTACGTTAGTATATTATTAACTTTCATCAATCTGCAGAATTAACAATAGTATTTACAGGATGAAATGAGTACATTACTTACATTAGTAGTCCTGTGTTGCGACAGTCCTATAACTTGACACATGTACATATATTTCTCCGACATTCTCATAGTCCAAAAAATCCCACTTTGGTCTTCACGTTTACAGTTGTCTGTTGCCGTGTTTTTCACTGAGTATATGAAAATGAGGAAGGGGTGTGTGTGTGGTGGTGGTGGTGCTTGGGGGGGGGGGAGTTGTCAAGCAGCTTTCCAGTGGTTAAATATATCAGTACATCATCCAAATTCTCAGTTAATCAAGGTATTTTACGCATATGTTGCACAGTCTGAAACAGAAGTATGCACAAGAGAAAAAAATTCGGAATAGTTATTAAAAAATACAAAAACACTACAGATTCTAAAATAGCTAAGAATGACTGCAACATGTTCGCTGATTATGGCACACAAAGACTAAAAACCCAAGAACGGACACACAAAACCGAATATGAATAACTCCAACAAAAATGCTAAAAGAACATCAAACAACAGCCGTAGTTCTTATCACAGCTATGCATTTCAGTGCGTCTGCACCATCTTCAGGCTGAGAAACTTCGCCACTGGTTCGTCTAAGGAACAGCCACGAAGTATCCTGGTGATTAGGTTTGCCAGTTGTCTATCCACATGCCACGTGTTGGGCTAATCAAAAATACACAAAAGGGGAGTTGGTAACCGTCTCCTGCATGTCAACAATTTAGTTGTCAGTGTTTTCATTTGTTGAAATTGGAACGATGCATTTCTCATTTTGTCTTGAATTGTTTTTTTCAAAATTTATCAGTAGTTTCCAAAGCAAAGAGAGGTCTATGCAGTAATTCTTATTACAATTAAGTTCACTAGTTTTTTCGACTTGCAGCACCATCTGCCCTTCTGCAGTGGTCGGACTTGGAACTAAGCCTTCCAATATCAACTATGTAGTTGTTATTATCTGAATCAGTTCAGTAGTTTTTCATATTAGTAAAAAAATTCCGTACATTATCGTGAACATTACTTTCTTTTACGTTGGGTGTGATTAGGTTTATGTAAATAAAGCAGAACGATACACAGTAATTCAGGAACTACTTGAAAGTGATCTGATTCGGTAGTACAGCCAAAAATAATAAAAAATAAACGAAAATAATAAAAATAAACGAAATAATAGCTTAAATCTACCGGAAAGAAATAAGCTTCCCAATGGTGAAAGAATTATCCAAATCACCTCAGTAGTTTTCGAGATTTACCTCAAACACCCAAAGTTTCTCTTTTCATATATTATTAGTATTAGGGTTAGTATATAGATAAACGAAATAACCGATGTCCACCGGAAAGTGAGCTTCCCAACGGTGAAAGAATTATCAAAATTGGTTCAGCAGTTTTCGAGATTAGTAAAAAAATTCCATATATTACCGTGAACTACTTTCTTTCACGTTGGGTGTGATCAAGTTGTATGTAAACAAAATGGAACGATACACAGGAAATCGGGAACAACTTGAAAGCGATCTCATCCAGTAGTACAGCCAAAAATAATAAAAAATAAATGAAATAGCCAATGTCCACTTGAAAAATAATAAGCTTCCCAAAGGTGAAAGAATTATCGAAATCGGTTCAGTAGTTTTTGAGATTACCTCAAACGCACAAACTTTCTCCCTTTATATATTAGTATAGATTATATAATGACACCAAAACCAAAAAAAAAAAAAAATTGTTAAAACCAAACTGGCAAACTAAAACATATTTTTAACTCCATTGTGTAGTTATCTAGACATGATATCATTTTGGGTCACTGATAGAATGCTTCAATACTCCAATGCAAGCCTGTTAATGACAGGTAAGCACATGTTTATACAATAATGAGGAATGTCATCATTAAATTTGCATACATGTAGTTGGAAAAATTAAAAATTAATGGGAATATCACAAAAATTTTCTTGTTGTGACCCATCTTTTTTTTTTTTTTTTTTTTTTTTTTTTTTTTGAGGTTTAACGACCACCGTGAGCAACTCAATGGGCTATAAGCAGTCGCCCATCCCTAATTTAGGGTCACTGGTTCCAGGGAAGGGAGAGAGCCAGTGCCGTAAGACAAACACAACATCCATGCCTGGCCGGGATTCGAACCCGGACCCCTTACGGACGAATGATCATAGGCCAGCGCCTTAGACCACTGCGCCACCGGGGCGGCTGACCCATCTTACACACTGCTCATTAATAATTCAATCGTTTATTACAATTATGCATTTTATTATGATTCGGTTATGCATTTATTTCGATTGACAAGAGAAAATTTCAGTCACAGCTTTTTCAACTGTGCATGGGATGGGCAAATCTAAATCATTGTGTGATGGACTAGTATAATGATTAAGCTTTATCAAGTGTCCAATTCATCACATCTTTATCAGGGCTCATCACACAATGATTTAGATTTACCAGGTGTCCAGTTTACCACATTTTTGTCAGGCTTCGTCACATAATAATTAAACTTTATCAAGAGTCCAGTTTGTTGGGCCTCCATTTAGCCTTTATTAGTCTTCAACAGATGTCCATCTTCATTAGGAAGAGGCCTCCATTTCATCACATCACAGATGAATGCCTAATAAAACTTACAGCATTTAGTGAGCAAAATGATTTGCACCAATAAAAATTTTTTGTTCATCAAACTTAGTGTAACATACCAAAAGTGAAAAACAATCTACCCTCTTGCAAAACAACAATGAAATTTATTCAGTATTATTCCACTAAAAAAGACAACAAGTTTCAATGAAGAAGAATAACATTCAAAACAGCCACACCATTCAACAATCAAGGTACCCCATGATAATTAACACAGCAATCAGACATCACTGAATTGATTGTAATTACTGTTTCACACGTGAATCAAATCACATCAGAAAACTTGAAGATTTCATCGCCGTGGAGCGGGGAGCATGCTATCCGTTGGCGATGAAATTTTCAAGTTTTCTGATGTGATTTGATTCACGTGTGAAACAGTAATTACAGTCAATTCAGCGATGTCTGATCGCTGAGTTAATTATCATGACGTATTTGCCACTACTTGTACTTGTTACTTGTACCAAGGAAGGGGGTACTAAATTGACCCAGCACTGCGACTTAAGGTCTACTGTGCATCCCCAGCCCTAATCTCAAAAGAGACCAGATGCACGAGCAAAAGCAAGAATGCTCTTGACTGGTACTAAAGAGAGATCACTTGGTCTCAAGTTGTGAGTACCAAAGTGTTCAAGCCTGAGTGCTGCAAAAAAGTCACAGTCACAAAGATAATGCAAGGAAGTCTCCTCTTCGAGATGGCATCTTCTACAAAGTGGATCCTCTTTCGCTCCAATCAAATTAAGGGGCCTCTTAAGACGACAGTGTCTTGTAAGTAGACCAACAATCAGTCCAATATCCTTTTTTGGCAGTTTAAGGAGTTCCTTAGCCCTATGAGGCAAGGGTCCTTGATTAAGTTCCTTAGCCCTATGAGGCAAGGGTCCTTGATTAAGTTCCTTTGCCTGCCTCTGACCCCTGGTAGCATGCCAGAGGTCAAGCTGCTTAGTCCTCAGCAGCCTTTTAGTTAATCCTCTGGCCACACCAGAGGCGAGCCCTAATGCAGGCTCTGGACCATAAAAGCCTGCTCTGCCCCCTCTTTAGCAAGAAGGTCAGCTTTCTCATTACCTTCAATACCCCTATGTCCTGGAACCCAGAACAGTTGCACTGTGTTCCGGTTTGCCAGTTCAGTTAGGGTCTGGAGGCAGTTCCAAACAATTTTGGATGAAATGCGGCACTGACAAAGTGCCAGTAAAGCCGCCTGGCTGTCTGAACAAATCTGGATACATACATTGTGATACCCTTTGATCAGACATTCTGAGGCGCATGCTAGAATAGCATACACCTCAGCTTTACAATCAAGGTAAATGACAATACTTTTCTGAATTACCAGAAATTTATCCCAAAGAATTGTTACAAAAAATTAAGGAGTTATATATATCTTAAAATTTTAAAAATAAACATTAAGACATGATGACAAAAATAAAATAAAACTTGTGGTACAGCTAAACAAATGGCAGAGAGTATACAATAACACTTTTGTTTTTTTATACAAAAAAATCAAATAGCTTAACCTTAAAAAGCCATTAATATCCCATAAAATTAGTGACAAAAATGTAAAGTTATTTCACCACTATTATCTCTGACATATTAAAATTTGCTTGTATTTTAATGGCTGGTTATGAAGCCATCAAAAACACCAGAAAAATTTAATAGCCATAGCCATAGAACAAACCAAGGATTAGAACTGTAATATTAATACACCGTATGACCTTTCTTACATGGGGAGATATCTGTTCCAACAAAAAAGGAATTGGAAGTAGCAACAATGCAGTAAACAAACAGAACAGTACGCAAACCACACCAGACAGGGAGACCTAAAATATGCTCAGAGAGCAGAGACACAACAGCAAAGATGCCGACGTGGAAAGAAGTGACCTGAGGCAGTTTGGCCTCAATTACATTAACAACAAATACAGGGCACGGCCAGAATGTAGATGAATGCTGTATGCGGATAGTTTCCAAATTATTAACAGATTTTGCGGATAGTTTTTGCTTGCAGATAAAAAACAAAAACAAAGATGTTATTTACAGCAACTAAAACACTTACTCAGATTATTTAATGTACTTAATTATATTTTAACTTAACCCTTCGAGCGTTAGCGATGCACCTAGTGCGTGCAAAGATTTCCTTTATGTGATGAGGTTGATACCTGTACATAGCTGTTACCTGCACAATGTACAACAATTACAGTAAGGCATACCACAAGCTGATACGGAGGAAATGATTGTATCTTCGGACCATCCAATCGCTGTAGTATGACCTGTCTTTCATTTTATAGCCCTGAACAGAAGACATGTATTCAAACCCTCTTTCTTTGCCTCTAACATTCCAGCAATCCTATTGCTGTTGTCAATGTTGAAGGGTCGAGTAGGCATAATTTTAGAAGAATCCCACATGAACGGCAATACATTCAGCAAATTTCTACATGGTCATGATGCAAATTACATATGACGTAGCTACCCACGCTGATAGCCCAGCTCCAATAGTCGCTAAATGTGCATAACACCACGTTTGCACTTCAAAACCTCACTATCTCAAAGTTTTTGTGACCAGCGTATTCCAATACATGGGCTCAGTTGACAAAAGTTATTCGATAGATTACAGTAGTTCATTTTGGTGGAAAAGCATTAAGAAGCAGTAACGTTTGTGTTGGTTTGTGTGTCTGCATGATCAGTGGAGCATGGCGTTGACGTCTGGCCTTCACAAGAGGAAGAGTTCTTGTGTTTTAGTGGAAGACGATAGCAGTGATGACAGCGATGTCACTGAGAAATATTATGAAGAACAGTTCACCAGTAGCACAGGTGAGAGTGAAATAGATTTATTGTGTAGTTCATCTGAGAATGAAGTTGATACATGTGTTCCCGATGCCCATCAGTGGTACAGAGTTCCGACAGGGAAAGTTTGCCACTGCCGATCTCGGTTTGTTTTTAGTAGCACCCCTGGAATTACTGCAGGTGTTTTACCTGTGAATGTAACGTCCTTAGACTACTTTGAACTATTTTTCTATGACGAATTGTTACAACTCACTGTTGATGAAACCAACAAAAAGGCAGAACAAATTAGGAGAACTGGCCAGCTGAAACCACATTCAAGAGTTACAAAGTGGACAGAGACAAATCTTTCTTTGCCATGTTAATATTGAAAGGAATTGTTCAGAAGCCAGATGTAAAAACTTACTGGTCCACACAAAAAATTATTGAAACACCATTCTTCTCACAAATCATGTCTGAATGCAGCTTTTCACTGCTAATGAGATTTCTGCATTTTAGTGATAGTGAACGGCCCTGTGTGCATCCAACCCCAAAGCTAAACAAGTTAGTAAAATCATGCAATGCATTGATTATGATAAGCTTTCCAACATACCAGAAATCATTACTCAAGTTATTACTCAAGTTATGAGGATAATGGCTGTTGAATAAATCTAGCTCCTGTGCCCTGACCTTTGATCCCATTTCCATTATATTCAACAGAACCGGTTAAGTATACTTCCGGAACAACATGATAAAGTTTTGTTGCAATCGAAGCATTTTTACGTAAGTTATGATGCACAAGGTCAATTGAATGGATCTGCTCCTATGTCCTGACCTTTGACCCCCATTTCTCCCATTTTTAATAAGGTTTGTCCCCAAGTGGTCCCCCTACTACATATTGAAATTTCATCGAAATCAAACCATTTTTACACAGGTTATGATATATAAGGGCAATGGAATAGAACTCGCTCCTATGTCCTAATCTTTGACCCCATTTCTCCCATTTTCAATAGGGTTCATCCCCAGGTGGTCCCCTACCACATACTAAAATTTCATTGAAATCAAACCATTTTACGCGAGTTAACGTGCGGACAGACAGACGGGCAAAGCTGGAGCATATATGCTTCTTCAACCTACGGTGGGAAAGCGTAAAAAAGATTGGTGCTGTATTCGATTACATTAGACAGAGTTTTCTCAAGCATATATTCCTTCCAGAGATGTCTGCATTGATGAAAGTCTTCTTCTCTTCAAAGGATCTTTGTTTTAGGTGGGGAAAGCGTAAAAAAAGATTGGTGCTGCATTCAATTACATTAGACAGAGTTTTTTCAAGCATATATTCCTTTCAGAGATATCTGCGTTGATGAAAGCCTTCTTCTCTTCAAAGGACATCACAACTGGAAACAGTATTTGCCAATGAAAAGATCTCTGTTTGGAATCAAATGTTTTGAACTATGCGAAAATTCCACAGGTTATGTGTGGGATATGATCATTTCCACTGGAAAATGCACGCATTATGAAATTGTTCACCAGACGTGGCTTTAGGAACAAAGATTGTGCTGAGTTCAACTGCACCTCTTTTCGACAAGGGTTATTGTTTTACCATAGACAATTTTTAAACCAGTCCTGAGCTTGCTGACATTCTTGTTCAACGGTAGACTGATGTTTATGGGGCAGTAAAGCTGACACGAAAAGATATGCCAAAGGACATGGTCAGCAAACCTAAAAAAAGGTGATGTCATAGCTTATCAGAGTGGGGAAATTGTGGCTCTAGCGTGAAAGGACAAAATAAACCTGTGTCTCTTCTAAGTAGCCTACATGGCAATGAGACTACAGACTACAAACAATGACAGGAACTGCTACTAAACCTGTAGTAATTGTAGATTATAATAACACAATGGGAGGAGTCGACCGAATGGACCAGATGCTGTCATACTACCCTGGAGTCCGAGATCAGCAGAGTTATTACGTGAAAATTCTCTGTCACCCTCATATATTGGTCTTCAACACCTTCATTCTGTATCGGCAGCAAGTTGGTACAAATCTGGCATTTTCACTGGATCTTGTTGACAGGATAGTAGAAAAATATCACATGATATATCCTCAACAAAAACCAGGCTGACCGTCAAGTGACGGAAATCCATCCAGACTGATTGAATGGCATTTCCCTGAATACATTCCACCCACACAAAAGCAGCCAGCACCAAGGCGAAAATGTGCTGTATGCTGCTCAAAAGTTGTGGGTGGAAAAAAGGCTAGGAAGGAAACTCGTTTGCGGTGTAAAAACTGCCAAGTTGGACTCTGCGTGGATCTTTGTTTTAGGATTTATCACACTATGCAGCACTTCTAATTGTATCCATCCTCATGGAAAGAACTGTACATAGGTTGTATCTAATCTGCTTTTATTTCTCTGTTTGTTGCCATTACACTGTATATTTGTATGCACTGTGGGGTAAACGTGCTTCTAACATATTCAACACTGGGTGTGCACTTACCTAGTTTAAAATTCAATGGTCAAAGGTTAAAGAATGTTCAATTATTTTTCACATCTTCTGAGTTCTTTTGTTTTTCCAGACATTTCTAGCCTCTATATTTTATCAAGGCCTGTTCTCAATGTATAGGAATTGTATCAAAACTTTTATTTACACAAAAAGACTTGAAATTTTATTGCCAGGTTCCTCTTGCAGTTGCCAGTTATTAAATTTAAATATTTTCCTTGTGCATTTTGTAAGTCTACTATTCTTTAATTAAATTATTGAAAATGCTATTTATAATTTTTGAAGGTTCATTAATGGAACTGTTTTTCTGGATATAAAAAAATTCTTTAATCAGTCTCTTGTTTTTATAAAGTTCATAGTCCAATTTTTTTATATTTTGCCATAACGGTCCATTTCACAATCATTGCTGCACATTCCAGTTGTAATGTACTTATTTTGTCCTCATTGGAATCTGTAATGTTCTAATAATTATTTATTGTTCTATTAATTTTTCTTTAAATTATCTTATTCTATTGTTGTCATGGATCGAGCTTTGCGGGCTTGCAGCAAGCTTTCTGTTTCACAATGGTTGTGTACATAGATACATTTTATTTTTGTACAACTCTGGGCATGACCGTCGACAAAAGTGATTACTACTGAGGGTAACCCTGAAAACAAGGGGATCAAAATGCATTTAGTAAACATGGCCATGAGACTGTGATAGTTTCTTACTTTAATCAAGTGATTTTAAATTGGTTCGCTTCCTTCCTTTATTGGTGTTTAACTTCTTTCATTCATTTCATCATCATATGGTTTTAAAATATCAGCATTTTTAAATATTTCAAATTTTATTTTATGCTCTGAAAGTCCTTTTTTGATTATTTGCTGGACAAAAAATAGGTTTTAATATTTTCAATGTCTAACTGCCACACAAGACCGACCACAAAAAGGTTGCAAGTCATTAAGCGAATTGGCTACTACACTGATGGTGTGGACTTAAAAGATTTAACATTCATCAATGGTATGCTGTGAACTTTGCTTTTATTTTATTGTCCTTCATTGTTATTAATGTATATATATCACAGCACCTTGTGGCTATGTTTAAGTATTTCAAACATGAGTAACAGAGATAATAGTGGTGAAATAGCCCTACGTTTTTGTCACTAATATTATGGATCAATATACCACATAAATATTGTATGCTTTTGTATGCTAATCATTACAATTAATGTTTTTGTAGTAATTCTGACTAAGATTACATTTTTAACTATCTAAATGAGTTTTTAATTCATATGTAACTGTTTTGACTTATTTTGGATCAATCACACCAAACGAATGGTTACATTTAACAACGATAAAAGTTTACTAACTAAAAAAAATGAAAATTGCTCCTACCTTACTAAGCATCACAATGATAGCACTTGGGGCTGAAGATTTAATAGATTTCACTAGAATATCGTAAACACCAAGGAAAACACCAGGGGCAGCATTAATTGGATTAAAAAATGGTGAAGCTAACTCGGCAGCTGCTGGATTTTCAAGTAAGCACTCCGCAAGAGGTAAACATTGATCTTCTACATTTTCAATGAATTCCTGGTAAGATAAATAATTAATTACTTTGTATAAAATTCATTCATTATACATACATTTAAAAACCTTTTAACAAAACAGATATTATATACACTACATATATAGTACATATCCTGAAAGAGATGCTGAAAAAAATGAGAAGTTACACTCACTTAAACAGATAAACACTGATCATCTTCATTTTTGACACAAGTTTTTTTTTTTTTTTTTTTTTTTTTGATGTTTTAAAACTTTTTCAGTTTTACACACGCTTAATGAATGCATATTCACATTTTACATCCTGAACTTCAGAACAGTGGGATCATGATTTGCGTTTTTACAAAAACGAATACCAGCATCAGAGAAAAGCGTGGTTGATCTTGAGATCTGAATCTTTATTAAAACAGTTCATGATATCAAAAGTTGCCAATCTCTGCTGAAAGCTCATCTTACATTCACATCCTGAACTTTAGAATAGTGGGATCATGATTTGTAGTTTTAAAAGTCATTCACAAAATTGTGTTCCTTACAAATAAAAACTAAAACACTAATACAAAATATCCGTTTTACGTCACTGATATTTTGATGTCAAAAAAAAAGTGATCTATATGGATAAACAACTCAAGGAAAATAACTTAGTTTTACATAAGGTTGTTCTAACAATAGCAGTTTTGTGTAAGCTAGTCACTTGGTGGAAATTTCAGTGAGTGCTCACAAATTACAGAACAATCTCAATTAGCTCTCAGTGTGATGTGTCAAAAAACTTGGGATGAAGATCGATGTTGATAAATCTAAGCTACTGGTTGTCAAGTCAAACTCTAAAAAATATTAAAAACATTAATTTTGTACTGTGGAGGAAGATGTTTAGAACAAGTAATATATTTTAATTATGTGGGAGTGATTAATGACCAGAATTGCAAGCTTAATAATGAGCTAGATAACAGAACTGGCAAAGTAGGGAAAGCCTGTTTTCAGCTGATAAGCCGAACCAAAAAAAACTGTAACACTCAGATAGAAAAATCGTAACACGACGCATGCTGATAATTTTTTAAGCCTATTTCAGCTACATAAATTCTTGATGATGAGAATGTAGGGATTTTTTTGCTACATGAAAATTTTATTGAGAAACTAATTAAATCTATTATTATATTTGCACTTTTAAGGTATTAACCTCTTGCAAAGTGCGCATAGTTTACGTGCAATTCATAAATGAAAAAACCATTAGAAAGAACCACTCACTCACCATAAAGATCATGGTAACCTCCAATGACAACACACTTCCAACACGTCATTCTTCGTGATGTAACTGGGCTTCCAAGGTTTACAGACTTCTTGCTTACGCTTCTTATTTTCGGGTGTGAAACATCGTATTTTTTTTTCTTTTCCTTAGCCTTATAAGATGTTACTATAATGCTTGTCAATTCGATAAAAAATCACACATACAACTCATTCATACAATTCAAGTAAAAACTATGTACATAACCTTACATTCACAGGTGATTAAACCTTGGTCAACTCTAATTATCAAACTCCTCCTTCTGTTTCACAACCTCTGCTACTCCCACTGCAAGTGTCACACCCATTCAGCCCCTCACATCCAATCCTCTAGTACTTTCAACAGGCCCCTGTCATCTTCAGGAGGCAGGTGTGTCTCACCCGCCCACCACAGCTCAAGTGAGCAGAGCCATCGAGGCCTGGGTGGTGGGCAGGTGAGACACACCTGCCTCCTGAAGATGACAGGGGCCTGTTGAAAGTACTAGAGGATTGGATGTGAGGGGCTGAATGGGTGTGACACTTGCAGTGGGAGTAGCAGAGGTTGTGAAACAGAAGGAGGAGTTTGATAATTAGATTTGACCAAGGTTTAATCACCTGTGAATGTAAGGTTATGTACATAGTTTTTACTTGAATTGTATGAATGAGTTGTATGTGTGATTTTTTGACAATGGTAGACACTTCTACAATTCCCCGCTGGAATGAAGCAAAACGTATTGCTTCTTTTGACAATCGATTTGTCCTACATTACCATGAAAGCCTGGAAATTCTTTTCAACCCAAAGACTTGCAATTCCGAAATTCCTTGCTACATCCCGATGATCTGGAGATCAATTTTAAGATCTGATAGCAAAAATTCAAATGTAGAATCTGGAAACAATCTTCGTTCTCCATTGGCGTGATGAAGACCTAAGACAAGGTCGAAAGCTCCCATCTTACGAACTTTCTCGTAAAAGTTATATCCTCTAAACGTAATGAGCATGATCGACTTACCTTTATTTGTTAATCTTGTTACGTGTTTTGCCCATCATCGTCATGTTTCCACATCAAAGGAATAAGACAAGGACCACCACCCCATGGTTACTTCACCAACCAGACTTAAAAAGCCACCACAGATTTCAGAAATAGGTGTTCCCCAAAACGTTTACTGATCATGATCTATTAGCTCTGATGTTGCTTTGTGACATAAAATCTTAAGCAACATTTATGGAATGCTGGGTTTTTTTCCCCCTGTTCTTTCTGGTATTTTGGCCAACTGCTTTCCCAAGGTGAATCTCTTCTATGTATAAATATACATTTGTATCTGTGTGCTTCATCTCATTCACTGCTCACTGGAGATAATGGAAGTTTTGGAAAAAAAAACCTTGACTATATTTTCAGTTTCCTGCTCAAGGGAGGGAATTAAAAATTTTGCTGACTGAAATAGTACAAGTGAAATAACTAAGAGTATTCTTCAAGAAGATAAAGTAAGCTTTCATACGGCAATTGCAAAGTTTGCTAAAACAGGACCTTGCATTTAGAAGCTGATCCTCAACTGCTACAATAATAAAAAAATTATTCCCAAATCTCTCGTTGCTCCAGCACTGCAAGCCACCTATTGTTGCCAGCAGCAGAAGTCTGTGGTGCTCAATATTGAAAACCATTTGCCTTTCACAAAACACTACAGAGCACTTGTGGTTTCTAGATTTAATTCACAGTGCTTTGCATAAGTTCTTTGATATTTGAAATTTCTAGACAAACGTTTTTGCAGCTTTGCCGGCCGCTAGGTGTGTAATAATGACAAATACATGTAAATGATGCCAAAGCATAACCTTGTAAATATATAATTTCTGCTTTCCATCATACAAGAACATTGTCATATGCAAATACAGGGTGTGGCAGCGTTCATAGTGTAATTTGCCATGTGTCGTACAATGACGTCATGCATCAATGTGCAGCAGATTACGCGGCATTCATATGTCAATGAGCTGCAATTTTGTTTTTTGTTTGGCATGGCGAGCTGGATGGCTGAACATCATGCTTTTGCTGTTGAAACGTATTTCAAGAATAACGATTCTATAGTTGTCACACAACGTCTATTCAGGCGACATATCAAAGTGGGACGTCATGGGAATATGCCAGATGGCTGCACCATCACAAGGTGGGTAAGTTCCTTTAGATCTACAGCATCGGCTTGTTGCAAACTGAATAATGCAGAAACCCATACTTTCTGGTTTATATAGAAATGTGAGAGATGTGATCCGTGCTGACCCTGGTGAAGCCATGGATGACAGCTGCCGTAGATTCTACAATCCTTCTCTTTTTCTCCTGGATGATATACCAGCATTTCATTTGTAAATCTGAACCCAAGTTTTCTTAAGTTCTTTTGCTTTTTATGATATTTACTATAATTGTTCTGTCATAAATTTATGTGTGTGTTGTTTAATCTATTAAAATGTTTGCAATAATAGAAATTGCTTGTAAAAATCAATACAAATGCTGAAGATTATTTGAATTCATTTGGTTTACTACACTAAATACTTACTATATTAAACAGTAAACTTAATAATTATGTAGATATAAGTTCAACCAATTCAGCAGTGTAAATACACTATTCTAAATTTCTGTTCAACATGCTTATGTAGTCAGCTACATATGAGTGTTGAACAGAAATTTAGAATAGTGTATCAACACAGTTGAATCGGCTGCAGATAATATTTCAAATGCAGTTTTACAAAGGATTGTCCTTATAATTAATAAAATCATCCAATTTAAATAAAACAAAATTATAATAAAACAGCTCTACTAACCCTTCCAAGAAGCTCTATGGAGGAAGAAAAAAACTGTCGAAAAGGTGAATAAACAGCAACCGACGCCATTGACTTTTCAGTAAGGCGAACTTGCAAATAAAAAAGAGAGATACCCATTTCTCTTAATTTCTGAGCCTTTTCACTTTTTGAAGCTTTGATCTTTTTAACCAATGCCCTAAAAGAAAAAAATATTTGTAAAATGGGAAGACTAACTGAAAATCAAATGCTGCTGTAATGAAGAACTATTTACTATCTGTATCATCATCATTAAAAGCAAGTTAATGTCTGAAATGATATTTATTACTAAAATGTAACATACACTATATTGACAAAAGTCACCGGACACCACTTCAAAAGCAAATGAACGGATCTGCTGTGTTAAGACGTGCGGTACAGCTGCAAACGGTATTAAAAAAAGCCTGCAGCTGACCACAATCATATCGCACTGTGAGGTTAAGTGAAAATGTCACGGCGGGAGAGAACCGACTTTGATAAACGAAAGATTGTTGGGTGTTATATTAGTGGGTTGTCCATAAGAGAAATCGAGAGGCGTTTAAACATACACAAGTCAACTGTTTTGGATGTACTGAATAAGTGGAAGACACATGGCATGACTGAAGCAGCAAAACGTACCGGCAGACCAAAGAAAATCCGTGATAAAGGATGTTGAAGCCTCAGAAGAGTCATTACAGCTAATCGACGGAGTACTGCACAAGACCTCAGTGTACATAAGAGTAAAAATGCTGGAACCTCAGTATGTACACGTACCATTTTCAGAGAACTTCATTCCATGGGTTACCATGGTCGTGCGGCTGCTGATAAGCTTTTCAGATGTACAGACAAAATCATGAAATATAATTATAATGGAGTACTTCCTACCTATTATGATCATCCAGAAAAGAATGCATCACATTTCCTGTCCAAATACTCCATCAAAAAATATGAAAACAACAAGAACTGTAAAATGGTATGTCATCTGCATACCTACTTTTCCATATGACCTACAGTCATTGAAATAACCTTGCATCAACAACAAAAAATGACACCAATGCTTTCTCAGTACCAGCCTTCTCCCTCCCTCTTTCTCTTGCCCATGTAGATTTGCTCTTTTTACATCAATTACACTGCATTCAGCCTCAATACTGACACTGTGAATGGTCTTCTTCATTCTTTGTAAACAACTCACACCAGCGATTAAAAAGAAGAAAAGCACGCAACACATCTTTATTCCATGAAGATGTGTTACAGATGGTGATGTGAAGCAAAAAAGTTGACAGTAAGATGAAGACAAATCTCCTTAAGTAATTTGTCCATTGAAAGAATGAGTAACAAGATGGCTAACTAAGAGAATTTATTCAGTCCAAGTGGTAAAAAGGAAGGCCACAGAAATTATGAGATACTAGATTCAGAAATTCCAGGGATGTCATGGGAGATCAGATTCAGGAATACCTGTCACAGGAAAAAAGATGATTGAGTATATGAAGTACAAAATATCTTGTGTGAGAATAATGGCTGCACTTTTTCATGCTGAGGGCTTTTTTTACCCTTCATTATAAAGATTCTACTTCCATGTTCAATCGCCCACTAAAAAGAAAAAGCTGAGGTATTTGGAAAGTTTGTCAACAGAATCTGATTTTTGATGAAGTTTCTTCGATAAGCCATTGCAAGAATACTCAAGAGATTCAAGGAGAAGTATTCCTCACATGACACTGGAAATGAACTCTATGCTTTTGTCGCTATTGTCTTTTTGGGTTTAACACACCTTGAGCAACTTCAAAAGCTATAAGTCATTTGGGGTCACTGGTTCCAGGGAAGGGACAAAGCCATCACCTCATGTCTCATACCTATGCATATCTGGGACAAATGGTCAGAAGGCAGCACTTCAGACCACTCAGGCACTGAAGCTGCAAACTCTATGCTTTATGTTACATAAATAAAATACACATACCAGCCACTGAATTAGAAAATTTTATTTAATATCGGGTGTAACGTCATTTAGCCTGAATTACAACACATATTGCGGTTTGGCATAGATTCCGCAAGGCATTTGAGTGCATCTATGTTGACATTATACCAGGCATTCACCAGACAATCCTTTCACTAAATCAGATATGACAGCTACTTGTTGGACCGACCCCATGATTTTTCCCCGCTTCCAGTGTCTAGGCATGATGTTTCTGATACCACTGCAAACAAACTTTTTGATACTTCACAGAGATCAGTGGTATCTGTATAGAGATGTAACTGCCAATACTGATCCTCTTGAATTCCCTGCACATAGTTCACCAAGATACAGGTCAGAAACAGCCTTTACCAAATGCTTCTGTCAAATGTTGCACACAGGAAGTCCTGTTTCTCTGTAGAGCACTTCTCAGATGATGGCAATCTCATTCCCGACAGATTGTCATCATGCCAGAGTTATGCCTCTTAGATAAGCAATGTGGGTTATCTTATAATAGCATGTTGGGCATTCTAATGCCCTTGCTGTCATTAAATTTATGTGCATAACTACAACTAGTAAAATATGACAGCTTACCTTTTTAGGTTCGCTTCTCTTGACATTTCATACACGTTGGTTTTGGGGTTCTTTTCTGTAGGTTCCAGCAGGGAAAGTTGTTCTCTTCCACTGTTGTGTACCTTACATATGTAAATGAGCATAACGAGGGATATGAAGCCACTTTGCATCGGCTTGTAGTTCATTTATACTTTAAAATATTTACACACTCCATTGAATTTGTATACTAACACATAAACTAAACCCAGGTAACTCAATAAATGTACTCACATACATTGGGTAGGAATGGAGATAGTCATGAGATAGAGACAAGATGACATAAATAGAATAGAAGCCAGCTTGTTTTGTATATAGTGTATATTAGTTTTAGAGTTGAGTTGTAATAATTTTGGTGTTTTAGTGTTAGTTTTGCTGTGTGTGTGAGAGAGTAAGGTTAGATGTTACGGTTTGTGAAGCAAATGTATGCGAGCACGTTTATTGAGTTACCTGGGTTTAATGCTATAAGTCTAGCGTACGTAAGGTCCCTATAAATTAATTCGCCGATGCTGTCACATGTACGGTCATTCATAAACATAATTTCCAAATTGCAAGTCAAGATTAAAACACTTTATTTACAATTAAAAATTAATATTTACACGCGAGATCTTTCGGGGCTGAACATAGCACCCATCATCAGGCTCAAGCGCCACGAAACACAGGAGCAGACATTATATATTGTCAACACCACCCACAATTCACTCGGTCTTCTCAATCACTGGTGATGCCATCAACAAATCGTTAAAGTCCAAAAAAAATCAAGTCTTAATTTCTTATCATATAAAGTCCTCTTCTTCAGAGTTGTGTGAGGAGGGGGCAACCATCTTTCTCCACTGTGTTTTGGAACAAATGTCGGAAGTTCAATGTTACAGCATGTTTCTCCATATGCAATAATGAAGAGGCTTTCCGTAAGGAAGACAGTACGTTTATTAACACTTGAGTTAAGTACCCTAACATTTGTCCAATCTGGGAAGTAACCTCCCTGGTTAACAGCTTGAGTGAAAGCTGTGGAAACCATTCCAGAACGAAGAGCGTATTTATGTTCACCCATTCTGACATTAACGGTTCTTAGGGTAGAACCTATATAGTATTTAACTGCACTATCTGAATCTTCATGAATTAATGGTATGCAGTAGATGCCTGGTTTGTTAAGTGCTGGGACTCTATCTCTACCATTTCTTATCATGGAAAAAAGGTTTCTGGTGGACACTCCAAACATTAGATTGTGTTTGTGACAGGCTTTTCTTAAGATAGACACAAGAGGTGGAATGAAATCAACTTTGCCAATGTACATAGTAGGTTTTTCTCAGTGGGCAAAGTCGTGAATCTCAGTCTTTGAAATTGTTGTAATAGTCCTTGAAAGAGGTTGACAGAGAACCCAAACAATAAGGCCAAATTTTTGAACTCTAGAAAGTTCACCACGTCGAGTTTTGCTTGTCAAAGAAAAAAAAAAAAACCTGGGTTTAGTTTATGTGTTAGTGTACGAATTCAATGGATTGTGTAAATATTTTTAAGTATAAATGAACTACAAGCCGATGCAAAGTGGCTTCGTATGTCTTGCTATGCTCATTTACATATGTAAGGTACACAAAAGTGGAAGAGAAAAACTTGCCCTGCTGGAACCTACAAAAACGAACCCCAAAACCAACTTGTATGAAATGGCAAGAGAAGCGAGCCTAAAAAGGTAAGTTGTCATATTTTACTAAATGTGGGTTATAATATCGCACGATCAAAAACCATGAAAATTTGCCAAAAAGACACCATCGACAATAACTCCAAAACTATAACAGGTATTCCGGATTTAACTACACAGTTTTGTTTGCGTTTATAAACTACCATAAGTGCTGCAGTACGGTTTTCCTATTGCTATTAGTTTCGGAGATAATTGAGACTATATGGTTTTGAAGTCATTTTGCACAGTCAAAAACGCTGAAAATTTGCCAAAAAGACACCATCGGTAATAACTCCAAAACTAAAACAGGTATTCCGGATTTAACTACACAGTCTTGTTTGCATTTATAAATTATCTTAAGTGCAGCATACGGTTTTCCTATTGCTATTTGTTTCGGAGATAATTGAGACTATATGGTTTTGAAGTCATTTCGCACGGTCAAAAACACTGATTAACGGCCTGTGATATCTCACCTTTTTAGAAACCAGTCAGCTCTGCTGTTTTCAAAATTGTCACTCCAGCCAGACAGGAACCCATAATAAGCCCTTTATCAAACTCTGAAAGATTCTTTGTTTTTAGCACGCCTTTTGTCAAAAAAGATTGTGCTTATGTTATCGGTTTGTCCGTCCGTCTGCCTGTAGACACCATATCTCTGCAACTATTAGTCCGATTTGAAAAATTCTTTTTGCATTGGGAAACTTGAAATATGCAAATGATAGATATGATGAAGACACTATCGTGCTAATTGATACACAAATAAAGAAGATAGCTGTCTAAGCACGAACACTTTAGCTCAAACCAATTGCAACACTCAAATGAAGCTAAGACATATCACTGGTAACAAAAGTATACACAGTTAAAAATCATGAAGACACGAATAACTCATTCCATTGAGGTTTAAAAATGTTTAATGTTAAAAACTTGCGAGATCTTTTGAACCTATGACATATAGGTTAATCATCAGGCACCAAAACTCGCAAGGTGCACATGAAACGCAGTGGTTATATACACGTGTGGTTATGGGCAGAGACCGCACATGCGTACAAGTCGGAACAGGATGAGATCATAAAGTACATACATTTAAAATAACATGTAAGGTAAAAATGCATAATGGTTGTCATAAATATAAAAAAAATATAAATATTTTATATTTTTTTATATTTATGCCAACCATTATGTGTTTTATATATATATAAAACTCAGGTGAAAGAACTTTGACCTTCATTTTATATTTTTTTTATATTTATGACAACCATTATGTGTTTTTACCTTACATGTTATTTTAAATGTATGTACTTTATGACCTCATCCTGTTCCAACTTGTACGCATGTGTGGTCTCTACCCATAACCACACGTTTATATAACCACTGCGTTTCATGTGCACTTTGCGAGTTTTGGTGCCTGATGATGAACCTATAAGTCGTAGGTTCGAAAGATCTCGCAAGTTTTAACATTAAACCTTTTTAAACCTCAATGGAATGAGTTATTCGTGTCGTCACGATTTTTAACTGTGTATACTTTTGTTACCGGTGATATGTCTTAGCTTCATTTGAGTGTTGCAATTGGTGTGAGCTAAAGTGTTCGTGCTTAGACAGCTATCTTCTTTATTTGTGTATGCAAATGATAATCCTTTATTTCATTTCTTTTTTACGATGTACAATTTTGCCGCTAGAGGGCGTAAATGCAGATGATGTGGAATTAAAAATACATTTTATTCCATATATTTGCTTCTAAACATCTGATTGAAAAAAATATTTTATTTTTCGATTCCATTTCAGTCGAAGAGTATTTTAGGTATAGTTACTTTTTCAAGTTACACCTAGATTTTCCACTAGGGGGAGTAAAAGTAAATTACGCTTTCCCCGATATCTCTTCTTCTAAAACTCCGATTTGAAAAAGTTTTTCTTCAGCAGATACAGCTCCTGGTGAAAAATCTTTTGCATATAATTTCTAATTTCTGGTAAAGAATACTTTGGCCACCAGGGGGCGTAAGCATTAATTTTTGCTTCTGACGTATCTGCAATAAAATCTGAGCTCCTAAAATCTTGATAGAAAAAATTTGTTCGTGGACCGATGGCAGTTACGTCAATGTACTTTTTCAGAATATTTTTCTTAAAATATTGCATGATTTCTCCGCCAGAGGGCATTGACATATATCTTATTTTTGTCAATATCTCTGCTTCTAATGGTTCAATTTGAAAAAATCTTTCTTTATTGGATAGAAATTCTGGTGTGACATATTTTTCATATAATTTCAAAATTTTCAAGTAATGCATAGACTTTCCACTAGGGGGAATAAAGGTAAATTGTGTTTACCCCGGTATCTCTTCTTCTAAAACTCCAATTTGAAGAAATATTTCTGCACTGGATACAGCTCCTGATGGGAAATACTTTGCATACAGTGTATAATTTCTAATTTTTGGTAAAAAATGGTTTGACCACCAGGGGGCGTAAGTCTTAATTTCAGCTTCTGATGTATTTGCAGCAAAATCTGAGCTTCTAAAATCTCGATTGAAAAAAAATTCGTTTGTTGACCGATACTACTCACGTCGACAAACCTTTCAGGAATATTTTCTTCTTAAAATAATGCATGGTTTCTACATCAGGGGGCATAGATGTACATCATATTTTTGTCAATATCTCTACTTCTAGGCATCCAATTTGAAAAATTCCTTCTTTCTTGGATAGTGTTTTCAATGCGAAATGTTTTTCATATAAATTCAAAATTTTCAAGTGAACCTTATATGCTTTCCTCTAGGGGGCACAAGGGTAAACTGCCTTTTCCCTGATATTTCTGCTTCTAAAATTCCGATTTGAAAAATTCTTCCTGTATTGCTTACAGCTCACGAAGGAAAATGCTTTTCATATTATTTCTAATATTTGGTAAAAAAAAGGGTTGGCCACCAGGAGGCATAAGTGTTAATTTCTACTTGTAATGTATTTGCAGCAAAATCTGAGCTCCTCAAAACTCGACTAAAAATTATTTTTCTTGGACAAATACCGCTCACATAAAAAAACCTTTTGAGAAAAACCTTTAGGAATATTTCTTCAATACTGCTCACATAAAAAACCGCCGACAAACCTTTTAGGAATACTTTCTTCTTAAAATAATGCATGGTTTCTACATCAGGGGACGTTGATATACATCATATTTTTGTCAATATCTCTACTTCTAGGCATCCGATTTGAAAAATTCCTTCTTTCTTGGATAGCGTTTCTAATGCGAAATGTGTTTCATATAAATTCAAAATTTTCAAGTAAATCATAGACTTTCCTCTAGGGGGCGCAAAGGTAAATTGCCTTTTCCCTGATATTTCCGCTTCTAAAACTCCGATTTGAAAAATTCTTCCTGTATTGCATACAGCTCCTGACGGAAAATGCTTTTCATATAATTTCTAATATTTGGTAAAGAATGGTTTGGCCACCAGGAGGCATAAGTGTTAATTTCTACTTCTGATGTATTTGCAGCAAAATTTGAGCACCTCAAAACTCGACTAATAATAATCATTTTTCTTGGACAAATACTGCTCACATAAAAAAACCTTTTGATAATACTTTCTTCCTAAAATAATGCATGGTTTTCCCTGCCAGGGTGCATAGATAAATATCTTATATTTGTTCACATCTCTGCTTCGAAGAGCCTAATTTGAAAAAATCTTTCTTTGTTGGAGAGCGTTTGCGCTGCAAAATTTTTCTTAACGCACAAGTCTACAACCAGAAGGCGTAAGCTCACGATTCCGTTTACAGCAATATCTGCAGGATTAAAAACCTAATTGAGAAACTTCCTTCTTCGGTCAGATACTATTGTTTTCCATACCGGTTCCATTGACTTTGAATAGCTTTGATAAATTTAATGTGCGTCAGAACGGATTCAAAAGACATGCTCATTACACCTGAAAATTTGGTGTCATCTTTCTTGTTTGCATTGTGATCAACACTAGAGACAATTACTTACGAGCAGCATTCTTAAATAATTTCCTAGATCATGTAATGATGCACATGACCACATATTTCAAATATATGCTGCATAAGTGATGTTTATGTACATCAGCATATAAGTTTCTAATTCAGTGGCCAATGTGTGTAGTTATACGGGATGTCGTGTTAGTCACTGCTACCTTCTTCAGCTGTGGAATATATGAGAACAACATGAGGTGATAACGCATGTTGATTCAAATGTTGACAAATATGAGAATGGATGTCTAAATGAAAGGAATATGTCATAGTGAGTGTGTTAAAAGTGATATGGAAAAGGTAACTTTCAGTAATTTCATGGTATCAGAGATATATCTGATTAATTAACGGTGCAAGACATTTCATGTTTTTCCAATCAGGCATGGCAGATGGATCACTAATGTTTAAAAATGATACTTCTCCTTCACTTTCTCCTCTGAGTGTTTCATTTTCTTGCAGATGTTTCTGGCCTTTAGGTGACTATCAAGGCCTGATATCAACGCTTCACTTCACTTCACCTTTGTTGTTGGCACAGAACAAAATTTAAATATTGTTGCGCAATATACATGCCATGGCATCTTTTAAATAAAACACATTTAATGCTGTTGTTGTTGAATCTTAAGCATTGTCATTAAACCAAACATTGAATATTATACTTATGGTTTTGGAAGGTTTGTCGATTGAACCTTTCTCTCTGATGCAATAGGTTTCTTTTACAAGTCTGCTGTTGACTTGAGGTTCATAACTCCAAATTTGTATTTGACCCCACAACCATTTACAATAGTTGTTTTATGTTCTTTAGTTCTCTGTTTCAATTTCTGAAGGAGAAGTAATTCTTCAATTAATCAAGCCAATAAATTTAAATTTCTGATGTTATTAATGAAAATTAAATGCATAGATTACTTTTCTTTACATCAGAAATATGCACAACTATACATAAATTAATACAAAGAAGGAAACACATTAATTTTCACACGTTATGTTTAAACAAAGATTACACTGAAGACCATGGTTAGTTGTGCCAAAGTAGCATGTCTGCTGTTCCAGACAATATAGCTGATCTACATCTCTCCATGAACGTTAAGCAGCAATGAGCTGTAGCCATCCAACACCCAATCACCAATTGTGTATTTTCCCTCTTTCTATCATCACACTTTAACTACAGCAGCCTATGAACAGCTGATAAGTTCATGATTTCTCAGATATTTCCATCCCTTGCTCTGTATCCAATGATTGTGCCCTTTTTCCAAGGGGTTCAAATCTCATCCCTTACTCATTACAACGACAGTTTCAGCTCTGACTGATACTTTATGTTACAGATTGCACTGCCTTCACCCTCAACCTTTGCAAATGTTCCCACTATGCCAGAAATGATACAAATGTCAGTTGAGGGGTAGGAAATCATAATGTCTTGCCCCTATGTTGTATACCTCCATGCAGAGGCATAACTAAGCATCTTCGCGCCTGGGGCAAACCAACCCCCTCTGTCTTTTGATCTTACACATATTGCTAATTTAACAGTGTATATTAGCAGTTTAATACATAAAAATGTAAGTTACTCGACAACGACATTGTGGTGTGAAATTAATTTTATCTCTATGGGAGAGGGTGCAAGCTTTTCCCAACCGCTTTGACATTTGTACCACAGTAAATGTCCCGAATACAGCTGAAAATTGTCACTCTCAATTACAGTAATGATCAAATAGCTCCCAGAGAATCTTCAAAAATATGTAGAACTTTCTTCTCTGGAAACATACGTCCAACCATGCCTCCAGTTTTGAATATGAGCAACTGATGTCCCCCCAAAAAATGTGAGAAAGTAATGCGAGTTTTAATTTGGCAAGGTTACCCAAACTGGCAAAGCATATTACAAGCTGATTCTGTAAATAAACGAATGACAAAGTATGGCGCAAAAAAAAAAAAAAAAACTAACAAAAGTTGGTGCAAAATTTTAAATTCAAATTTTAATCAGACTATAAACTGATTTTTGCGCCCTCTCTTGAGCTGTGCCCGGGGCAGCCACCCTGCCTGCCCTGCCATAGTTACACCTCTGTCTACATGGAAGACTTCATATGATGATTCATGTTAATACCACCAACTTCTTATGTCCTCATATATCATATGAATGAATGGGGAGCAAATTTCTGGAAGAAAAGTTGCTTGGAACTTAACTGTACTGAGTGGTGAAATGGTAGCATGCTCAAACACAAAGTGAGAGATGGAGGTTTGATTCCCATTCCAGGATGATGTATTTTTCATGTTTTCAGAAGAAAGGCTACATACATGAGTACAGTAAAAGTGTACAGTATTTATATGCCAACAATGCATTATGCCATGCCTTATTTTCCAGAAACAAAACAGGAAATGCATTTTCATATATACACACAAAATGGATATTGATGATGCATAATCAAAGAAAATACCATAATACATACTTTTATCATAACACTCTCCACTGCTGCTCTTAAATTTGAAATATGTAAATAATACATGGTGTTTCACTTGCTGCTTTAAGCGGCATTTTTGCAATAATTGTAAGAGGAATGAAGATATCGTAACAAAATTTGAACTGGACTTACCTTAAGCTGTGAGAAACCAAACGGATGTGACATGTAGTTGCGCAGACATAATGGGTGTGGTCAGAGAATAGTGGCGGCGCTAGTGCATCATGACTCCTCATCGCCTGCTGGACGAGCGGGCGTCTGTCAGTTTACTGAGTCTGCCGACACAGCACATTCGTGTTTTTGCTGCTCGTGGAACAGTACGGTTGTGTGTGTATTGTCAGAGAACAGAAAACGTTGAAATGAACTGGTATACTCTAGAGGAGCGAGTGTATATTGTGTGGAAGTACTGGCAGACTAAATCGTTGAAGTCGTGTCAAAAGAATTCATTAAGAGGTTTGGAGATCGGAAACCACCATCAAAGCCTCAAAGCCCTACATTTTGGCCATGTCACCGAAATTGGAAACAACGGGAAGTTAGTGTGACACGCATGGAGGAGGTCGACGATAAATGCCAGAAGAAACGGTCGAGAATGTGAGGCAGCGGTTATTGCTGTCTCCCAAAGAGTCCCTATGACGTCTGTCATGGGAAACCGGCTTATCCACAAGCACTTGTTACAGAGCTCCAAAAAATTTAACCTTCACCCATATCGTGTAAGCGTTGTTCACGCATTGAAAATGCCAGACCAAGTGAAAAGAGTGACATATTGTCAGTGGTTTTATACATTCCTGCAGGAAAATTCTGTCATACTGGATTACTGTTGGTTCACAGATGAGGCCTGGTTTCATCTTTCTGGATATGTCAATGCCCAAAATGGCTCCACGTGACACACGAAGAACACCTATATCCAGCAAACATCGGTGTTTGGTGTGCGATGTCACAGCGACACATTATTAGGCTGATCTTCTTTGAAACAACCATCTAGACAGCAGCTTACGTGGAAATTTTTCAGACCTTCGTGAATCAGTTGGACAATGAGGAATTATCCATTGGATATTTCCAGCAGGATGGAGCAATATGCCATACTTCCCGTGTCAGCATAGCCGAAATTGAGTCATTTTTCGAGAACAGAGTCATTTCGAAGGGACTTTGGCAGCCGTGGTCACCAGATTTGACGCTGCTTGTTTACTTTCTCTGGGACTATCTGAAAAGCAGAGTTTAGGGCAATAAGCCATGATCCATCACCGCATTGAAATCCAACATTATTCAAGAAATTCTGGCAATTCCTGGGGACATGCTGATCCGAACCTTCCAAAATATTGAGCGTCGTGTTCAGCTCTGCCTGGACGCAAATGGTGACCATTAAAGTAGCGAGTGAAACACCCTGTATAACCTTGTCAAAATAAATAACAGAAATTGCATAGTCATACTTGACACAATTCTCCATATGCATTGCAGCAGCACATAATTCAGGAGGTGGTGGCTTTACAATTTCCTTTAACACAAGTTGATACTCAATCCTGTTATGCTCAATTTTCTCTTGCACTCGTTCATTCCTCTGAGTACGCTTTATCTGAGGAAAAAAATTAAAAAATTGTATGCATACATACAAGAATGAAGGGGAAAAACACTTTAACATCCTTAGTACAGCAGTGAAGCTTTCAGTAAATGCCGTGTTTCCAGCTTTTAACACTGATAAACACAGAAAAAGTATGAATTTCTTTTTATGCACTTTGTCTCTGAGTTAGCTGACATTCAGCTCATCAGATCATTACAAATGCACAAAGTAAGTATATGTTTTGCAACTCAACTTCTTCAATGCTCTGAATGTCACAACTCAATTAGGCACACTTCCTTCACTTTGGTTTTTCATTGATGAAAACCCAAAAGTTTTGAAGGGTCAAAGACATCTGTTAGACATGATCTATTGTTTCTCTCTTTACCAATATTTTATGACAACCCATTTTTTCTAGTAAATAAATACCCAATATCACTCTTAATACATGAGTATAAAAGATTTTTAATCAAATACATTTTTTTTTTCTACTTTCTTAGTCTCCTCAGAAAATTGCTAATGCAACACATATGCATTTCACTGTAACATGTGAAGGATTCAAAACGTACTTTACTTACCTTCTCCGTCATGGTAAATACATTGGTTTGTACATGGGTGTGCACATCTCCTGGAGATACTGCTTTGTTCTCTAGAAACAAGTTTGCACAATTACACACTTAAAAAAAAAAAAAATCCCTCGCCATTCCATTCCTGAAAAGTCAGGTGAATATTTTTGGGTGTCCAAAATATAAAAGTCATTCAACTGAAAATGAGCCAACAGACAGCAAACTGTCGAATGGGTTTACTGTGGCAGCATCAACACAAAACATAGGTGGCACCACTTTAGTGTTATGACACAGTAAATGTGGCGCTGCAATCACAAGCTGACGGAAGCAGTCGACCTTTGTACAAGACCTCATGCAAGTGTTTAGTCCAACCAGTCATGAGTGAAGAAACTAACGCTGAACAAAGAGTGGTTATCTAATTTTCAACCATGGAAAGTAAAGTGTCAGGAGTACAGACATTCATCACCACATGAGTAATCTGTACAAAAACTGCATGTCTTTGTCACATGTTAAAGACTGCAGTAAAAAGTTTTGAGAGGGGCGGTCATCATTAACTGATGATTCAAGGCCAGGGCAAGAACACCCTGTGATCACCGATGTTTCCGTTGCTGAAGTGGATAGCCTCATTCGGGAAGACAGAAAAGTCATGGTGGAAACACTCACCAACAAAGTTGGAATCTGTGTAGGGAGTGTGCACACCATTATCTGATATCGTCTGCAGTACCTAAAGATTTGCATGCAGTGGGTGCCATACAACTTGCAATCAGTGCCGAAAGAAAGACATTTGCATGGATGTGTCCTTGGAACATTAACTGTGGTATCATGAGGAAGGTCACTGTTTCATCAACAGAATCACTGCAAGAGATGAAACATGATGCTTTCATTATCAACCTGAAAGCAAAAGACAAAGCACCCATTAGAAGCGCATATCATCTCCACCGCCAAAGGAGTCAAAGGGAATGCAGAGAAGTGCATGAAAGGTCATGCTGACCTTCCTTTTTGACCATAAAGCCCCCTTTGTGTTGATCGAGTTTCTCGCCACTGGAAACACAGTAAATGTTGTCCAGTATGTGGACACACACAAATCTTTGCGAGCATCTCTGAAGTCCAAGCGGCCCAGGCAGCTCACCGCAGGAGTCATTCTTTTTCATGACAGCACTGTAAAAATCGTCCAGGATTGCCTTTCCAAATTCAGGCGGGAAACACTCCAGCATCCGGCATACAGCCCAGATATGTCCCCCTGTGACTTTCACATTTTCGGGGAGCTGAAGAAGCATCTGCAGGGTCACAGATTTCACTCGAATGAAGAGGTACAGGACACTGTTCGGGAATGGTTTCGCCAGCAACTCCCCGCCTTCTATGTATAAGGAATCGAACATCTAGTGCCACAGTGGGATAAGTGCCTTAATAACCACCGGGATTATTTCTAAGGCAAGCCACAATATTTTGCTCATGTGCCCTTTGGCTCATTTTTATTTGAATTACCTTTATAATACTAAGTACATGTGGTTATATCAACCATCTTGAATATTAATTAAAGAAAGTACTATAATGCTCTTACACTGAGCAGCTGAAGGTGAAAAGTATATGCCTTATCACTTCTTGGCTTGCTTGAAAAGTACACAAATATGGGAGTCCTAACAAAAGTTTTGCACACGGTTCCTTTTTGAGAAAAATGTGAAGTAACAGAGAAAACTTACCTTATTGCTGTTCAATGAGCTCCCCTCTGCTGCTAATGAGAGCTTGCCAGTAGTGAGGTAGGTCCTGGATGCCCCTCAGAAGGCCATCTTTGTTCAATTGTCGTATTACTCGGGTCATGTCCAATGACAGTTCGTTTAGCGATTCGTAGCGGATGCCACGGAGCCAATTTTTTTAACTTTGGGAAAATATCAAAGTCGGGTGGACTGAGATCAGGGCTGTATGGTGGGTGGGACAAAGTTTCCCAGCCATATTTCAACAATAGTTCCCGTACCGACGCTGCACCATGACAGGATGTGTTGTCATGCAGCAAGATCGCTCCCACTTCCAACAAGTTGGGGTGATTTTGACGAATTTTCGGTCTCAACTTTGTCCTCAGAAAGTTACGATAATATTGTGAGTTGGCATTTTGCCCTACCAGCACTCGATCAGAGACCACAACACCGTGGGCATCATATGCAAAAATCATCATTTGCTTCACTTTGGATTGTTGACGACGACACTTTGAGGGGATTGGGAAATTTGGATGCTTCCATTCTGCTGATTGTGACTTCAGTTCCGGCTCAAAATCACGGGTCCAAGTCTCATCACTTGTGACAATTCTGTTCAGGAAGGTGTCGTCCTCCCTTTCGAGCCCATGGAGGTGATACTGTGTGATGCCACTCTGGCTGCCTTCTGCTCTGGGATGAGTTGATGGGGCACCCAGCGTGCAGCGATTTTTCTTTTTCCCAGTGAGTTGGTCAAAATCTAGTGAACAGACATGGTGGACAAATTTGCTAGATGAGCAGAGCTATCTCCTCAACTGTCAAACAGCGATTCTCTTTGAGAAGTATTGCAACAATGGTAAGAGATGTTTCGTCTGTCGCCGTTTGAGGTCAGTCAGCCTAAGCAGCGATCATCTTTGATGCTCCTTTGGCCCTCCTGGGAGCACAATGCTCAGCGAGAAATTGTGCTTTGATCAAGAGTTCCTTCCCCACAAACTTTTTGCAAGGCAGTGTGGATCTGTGTCAGAGTTTTCCCCTGTCCTTCACTCACGAGTGCTGGTCTAATGCAGTGACTCAACCTGAGGAGCTGCACGCTTCCATTTCCAAACCCTTTCAAAGTCCTCATGGCAAATGATAGCGCATCCTTCTAACACCACTGCGTTGCCGAGAGTCTGACCTTGATATGATACAATTATTTTCCTGATTGCATCATCCACTTCCATTTTAGATTAACATGTGCAGAACTTTTGTTATGACATATTTTTTTAGGAAGTCCCAGATGTCCTGTATCTTTTTAAAAAAACCTACAGCTATTAGCACAACAAAAATATATGCATTTTCTCAGAAATGAACTTATCTAGTAAACCAACTACTGCACAAACGATAATCTCAAACCTATGCTAACCAATCAACCAATTTTATCAAGTATTTCATTTTTACAAGTAAAAAAAATAAATAAAAAAGTTTAGAAGTGGTACATAATTGAAAGAAGTGTTGGTTTGATATTCAGGCTTTTTCAAGGCGGCTGAGGTTCGACATGAAATTTCATTTACAGTCATATTTTAGACAATTTTTTTTATGTCTAGCCTATGCCTTGGAAAAGCCTCCCAGTGGAGAGCAAAAGTTTGGTGACTTTCACATACCATATTATACCACTAAATAAGCATATTTCTACAATGCTGTAAGTGTTTCGAACTTGCACAATTTGGTGAACTCTCTTGTTTGATACTTATGGCATATTTTTCTTATCTTCCCAGAATGTCCACTTACTTCCACAAATTACCTTTCAAAACATCCTTGAACTTCACCATTGTCCAGCTTGAAATTGGATAATGTTCCTGGGTATACTGGAAATACATTTTTTGCCAAACGTGTCACCGTGTTTTTCAAGCAACTTTGCTATTGTCAGCCACAGAGTGAGGTCTTTTGTGTTTCCCTTTATTTCCATGATTATGTTTTTACTGGGACCATAAAAACGTAATCTCTGCTGTCCCTGAAGAACATGTTAGCTTCCTGTTTTTGAAAATGTTATTTATCCTGTATTAGTAGTCTTCATGCAGGTGGTAACTCTATGGCATTGTTAATGTTACATTTGTAATTTTTATGTTTTTCACAAAATAATAGCCACTGCCAATATTATTTCTTTTAATAACAAAAGTGTTTAATATCTTCAAATTTTGGTATTGCTTTGTTATTTCAGCAATACTGTATTAAAGCAGTTGTCTCCTGCTCCAGCAAACAAATAAAGATTCTTACAGACGGAGATAAATGTTTTTGAACAATAGAAAAAGATTTTAGACTGATTTATGATTAAGGCAGTTAGCTCAAAAATGAATTCAGCAGTTGTTTTTTTTTCTTCTTTAATTGACAGGAAACTTAACAATACAAAATTACAAAATCCTATTTATCAAGATAACAGCATTTATGTGAAAATAGGAGCTCACAAATATGTATATTTTATAATATAACACAAAACAAGGAAAAGTAGAATGGCAGTGAATGTAATACCTGCAAATTAAATACAGCTGGTCCAGCACAATCCTTACTCCCTTTGAAGCAAGGTTTTCTATGAGTAACCTATAAATTGAACACAATGAGTAACATACAATTTGAAAGGAAAAAAACTGCACTTAAATTGCAAATCATATTATAAAGTTCCTTTTGTGCTTTTAATTGTAATTCAACAAATGAAAATACAGGCAGCACATATATAATTTCAAAGATATAACTTGCAAAATGCCCCAGTACAATGCACAACACATAATTTTGGCCAATATACTGTGTGTATATATATATATATATACTGGCAGAACTAGTGGTGTTGGATTTATAATAAACAAGAAAATGAAGGATAAAGTTGTAGAAGTTGAAAGTTCCTCTGACAGAGCTGCACGACTTGTTATCCAACTCTCGAAAAGATACCAGGCTCAGATTATTCAAACTTATGCACCCACCACAAGTCATCCTGAAGAAGAAATCGAAGAATTTTATGAGGAAATTTGTCATCTAAATAATAAAGGTAAGCAGCACTTGAAAATAATTATGGGAGATTTCAATGCAAAAATAGGGCAACGGCAACAGAATGAAACTTCAGTAGGTAAATTCGGTCACGGCAACAGAAACCAGCGTGGAAATACTCTCGTTGAGTTTGCAGAGGCAGAAGGGTTTTTCATCTTGAACTCCTTCTTCAAGAAAAAGCCACACAGGAAATGGACATGGAGACATCCAAATGGGACGACAAGTGAAATTGATTTTCATTATGTGTAACAAAAAATTCGTCATAGAAGACTGCAGTGTGCTAAACAAGTTCAACACAGGTAGTGACCATAGATTGGTGAGATGTAAGATGCACCTCAACACTAAACTTGAACGTGGCAAGCTCATAAGACAAACCAAATCTATTGACATAACCAACCTTAAAAAACACCATAATACCTTCAAGTTGGAACTGAAGAACAGGTTCTCTGCTTTAGAAGGCCTAACATCGGAAGAAGTGGACATCTCTGAAGTTAACAGAAAAGTAACCAAAGCTCTTATGGAAACAGCAACAAAATTAGCTGGGTCTAAAAACAAGTTGCATGTAAATAAATTATCAGGAAAAACGAAAATGTTGATGCAAAAAGAAGAGAGATGAGGACAACTAAAGAAGATGTGACTTCCAAAGTGGAATATATTGAGCTATGCAAGACAGTAAGAAAAAGTATCACTGAAGACGTAAGAAAATTCAATTGTGAACTAGTGAGGAAAGCAATTGAAAACAACCAAAGCCTAAAGATAGCAAAGGGACATCTCAGTAAGGGAAGAAAACAGATTATGGCACTGAGAAAAGAAGATGGTTCTGTAACAAGAAATAGAGGCAAAATTTTGACAAGAGTGAAAGATTTCTACTCCAAATTATATGAAAGGGATGATACATGCACTCCAGACATCATGAAAGATACCAGTACCAGAGTTCCTCCAGTCCTTCCAGCAGAAGTTGCACATGCAATCAAGAACATGAAGCGGGGAAAAGCTCCAGGAGAAGATGGAATTACTGTAGACATCATACAAGAAGCAAGTGGAGAAATCGAAACAGTACTCGCCCAAATTTTCACTCGATGCCTTAATGAAGGAAAGATTCCTGAGGATTGGAACACCGCTACAATGATCCTGCTACATAAGAAAGGTGACATTGAGGATCTCGGAAACTACAGACCTATCAGCCTCCTATCAGTAGTTTATAAAATCTTCACTAAAGTTCTTTCACACCGCTTGAAGGTAACACTGGACATGGCTCAACCGAGAGAACAAGCTGGATTCAGGAGTGGCTACAGCACAATAGATCATATCCACGTGCTGAGAGAACTAATTGAAAGAGCGAGGGAATATGAACTTCCATTGTGCATGGCTTTTATCGATTATGAAAAAGCCTTTGATTCGGTGAAACCATCAGCAGTTACAATGGCTCTGAAAACCTGCGGTATTGAAGATGCATACATTAATATTATTAATAACATCTATGAAAATGCAAGTGCAAAGATTAGGCTGTTTGAAAATACAACACACATAAAAATTGGAAAGGGAGTGAGACAAGGTGACACCATATCTCCGAAGCTCTTTAATGCCACATTGGAGGGTGTTTTTCAGTCGCTGACCTGGGAAAACAAGGGGATAAAGATTAATGGAGATTATCTAACCCACCTTCGTTTTGCTGATGACGTAGTCATTTTTGCAACTACCCCATCAGAGCTGCAGAGTATGATCCAGGAACTTGCTGACAAGAGTAAAGAAGTGGGATTAAAAATGAACTTTCAGAAGACAAAAGTGATGTTCAATGCTTTTACAAGAAATGAAGATTTATCGATTGATGGAGAAAAGCTGGAGATAACAGACACGTACGTTTATCTTGGACAGCAGATATCAAGTGAGGGTCACATTGATGAAGAAATTAATCGGCGTACAAAACTTGCCTGGAGAGCTTTTGGAAGAAACAGCATAATTTTCAAGAGCAATATGCCAGTATGTCTTAAAAGAAAAGTGTTTGATCAATGCATCCTTCCAGTGCTTACTTATGGTGCAGAGACGTGGACCTTAACTAAAAGAGACATACAAAGGCTGCAGACAACTCAAAGAAGCATGGAGAGGTGCATACTTGGTGTAACCAGGAGAGATAAGAAGAGGAACTCGTGGATCCGAAAAATGACAGGAGTGGAAGACATCATGATCAGAGTTAAATCCCTGAAATGGCAATGGGCTGGACATACTGCCAGAAGGACAGATCATCGATGGACAGCCGAAATTTTAGATTGGATTCCAAGGGACAGGAAAAGACCCAGAAGAAGACCACATGGGAGATGGGTGGATGAAATTCGAAAGTATGCAGGGGTGACATGGAGGAGACTGGCACAAGACAGACCGTTGTGGAGGAAACTTGGGGAGACCTTCGTCCAGCAGTGGATTGATAATGGTTGACAATGATGATGATGATGATATATATATATATATATATATATATAATCACAAATGAACATATAGTATGTTTCTTATTGTCTTACTGTGCCTTAGACCCCTTCCCCCTCCCCAATGCAAAATTAGGTAGATTTACGATCCTATCTAGTGAAATACTGAATTTAGCCTACATAGTGGGAAGGTGGAGAAAGAAGTGCTGCATGTAAAGAATGATATATCATTTTCAAATATATCCATTACTTCAGTCCAACTGAAATTACCTGCTCTTATAAAAGTATCAGGCAAGTCAACATGGTGAGATATGGTCAACATCATGATACAGCAACTGTCTGGTTCCAAATGATGATGGTAGTATTGTTCTGCCAAAACAGAATTTCACATGCCACAGCTAACATTAGCATAATGTTCCATCAAATCTTACAAATTCTTACAGTAAAAAAATATTATTTATATCTTGAATAATTAAAACATGCTTACAAGGATTTTTTAGTTAAACTTTTGATTACATAATTAAGAAGCCAAACATGAAAGTTGTGTAGAATTTGGCCACACTGCCTAATAGTGTATTGATGGCCATTATACTGTAATGCTTATTATATACATATATATGTAAATTAAGCTGTTTTCTGAGATTCTGAGATTAACTCCTCAAAGAAAGCTCATCTGCCAGATTAAAGTTTTAAAACTGATAGAACTAGATTTTATAATTACTGTTGATGAATCAAAATCTCCACTTACAGTGATATCTCGGCACAAAACTAAAGCTTCATTGACATCCATCACATGCCTCACACAAGACCTTTGGTGCTTCACATTCTCATGTTTTTCACATGCAAACAATCCTGAATGTGCTCCTTCCATGATTTCCATGGCTTTCCACTAACTTACCTAACACTTGGGCTGAATAAATTTTCTTAGTAAACATCTCACTACTCATTATTTCAATATGGCTAAACCATCTTAGAATATTTGTCTCCACATTACTTACAACATTTTGCTTCACGTTACACATTTGCAACACATCTTCATTCCTCACAAGAACAGAACACATATTTTACCACCCTACATTCCACCCACAAGTAATGCATTTTCCCCAGCACACAAACAACTCCTATGTCTCTTCTTCAGTACACAGGTTTCACTATCTTATATCACAGTAGGAACAATTACAACTTCATATATGCCCATTCTGGACTATATTGAAAACACATCATTCCTCCCAAAGCAGCTTTGACTTTCAAAGACTGATTCCTTCACCTACTAATTTCACCATCTGATTTGTTTTATCTGACAAACATGCTTCCTAAATATACAAATTTAATTCACCTGGTCTAACTGTACCATTTATACTAATCTTGCATTCAATACTAACAGTTCCTTGCTCAAATATCATACCCCCCCCCCCATGGATGCATGCATGCATCATACAAGCATCCATAAATATATTAAACAGTCACAGTGATATTACACAACCTTGTCTAACTCCTGCACTAGTAGAAAACCATTTCAATAAAACACCATTCACTAATACACATGTTCTACAGCCAGCATACATAGCTTTCACACTATTACGCAGATTCCCAGATATATCGTATTTATTCACAATCCTCCATAGAAACATCCTGCTTACTTGGTCATAAGCATTTTCTAAATCTATGAAGGTCTCAAAACCTTTCTTACCAATACAGATACTTTTCGATCTTAAACTTAATGCAAAAATTTGGTTAGTGTTGCCTTTACCAGGCATAAAACTGCTGTGTACATCTCCCACTTTCTCTGATGTAAGACCTTGTACCTTATCGATAATGACCATTCCAAACACACTCAACAAGCTAATACCACAATAGTTCTTGCATTAAGTCTGATCACCTTTCCCCTAGCACAAGAAAACAATGATGGCATCCCTCCAATCCTGAGGGACCATTTTAATTCCCAGCACAAAAAAATTTCAGCTAATGAGTCAATTACATAGTCACCACCCTATATTAATATCTCAGCAGTTATACCATCTACTCCTGAAATGCTACTATTTTGAAGAAATTTTAGAGCTTTACAAATCTCTTCCCTTAAGATCCCTCTTGTGCTTTATTCTCTCACTGTGACATCATCATCTTCTGCCTCGAAATCACCTTTGCTTTCATGTTGAAATAACTCACAGAAATATTTACCCTGTTTTCTGCTTAACTCATTAAACTCCCATATTATTTCTCTGATCACATTCTTCACACAACTTAGAACATTATTTCCCCTATTTTTTCTATGTCATGTGTACTTTCAGAATGTTTTCTTATATTTCCAAAAAGCCAATTCATGCCTTTCCACCTTATCCTTCCTAATTTTGTCTTACTCTGATGAATCAGCTTCGCTGTTTTATGCTCCTTAAAGCAATATTTGTTCTCAGAAAACTACTTTGCAACATCCCAAACATGCTTTTTACTTTCTCTTTACTGCTTCTTTAATCTCACTGTTCTACTAAGAATCATATTTAATGTTACCCACCGTTGCAGTACCACAGACCTCTTCAGCGACAGTGACAAAACAGTTCTTAAAATTCAGGTATGTCCACTTTTTTTCCACATCTTTTTCACATAACTTCAACTCATTCAGTCATATACTGAGTATTTCACAGTAATGCTGATGTTCTTCAGGAAGCATTTCAATCTTATTCTTTTTATTACAGGCATCTTCTTATTTCTCTTTCTCCAACCAACATTCAGTTTCACTTGTAACACTAACAGGCAATGATCAGAGCAAACATCTGCACCTCTCATCACATGAATGTCAACAAACTAAGTGTTTCAGATGCTGACTGTAAACAACAAAATCTATTGCACTCTTTTGTCCCAGAATACAATTTTCCCAAGCAGAGATCACAGTTAATGCGTGAATTGGCGTATTTCACACATCAAAGCAAAAATTACATTCCAAAACAAAACAAAAAATTGGGATGTATTTTTACTACTCCAAAAATTATCCAAACTGATTTAAAAACCAACTTCTAGGGGTTTTTTTTAATTATTATCACTACTAGTATTTTTTTTTCCATAACTGCTCAACACAGCAATTGCGTTTAGCCCCCACCCACTCCCCGCTATCTCCAAAGGCCCAAGGAATGCGTAGAAAAAATGCATTATCCATGTCAGAACTTGGGAGAAGAAATTCCAGTGCCTAGCAAATGACAGTGCTACAAAAGGGCTGTAGGGTGCATGTAAGCCAGTAAGAAATAGGGGAACAGCAACATATTTTTTTTTTTTTTTTTTTTTTTTTTTTGAGTTTGAAAGGTTTGTGGACAGTACTGTTGAAAAATAAATCATCATTCTGCATCTAAAAAAATCTGGAGGGCAGATTCCAATTATTTACAACTTTAAATGTTTTTTCATCGTACTTCGATGTTTTCAGGAAACCTCAAAATACGAATTGTTGTTTTTGGGAAACCTAAAAATATGAATTGTACATACACATATCCCATAATTTTCATCTTGCCGCAGAGGTAAGTGTGCATGTTTTCAACCTTAGACATTATTACTCTATTTCAAATTTTGCTATACTGGTATGATATGGTATGAGATCAGATTGGCATGAAATGGTATGATGATGAAATTGGTATCAAATGGTATGACGATGAAATTGGTATCAAATGGTATGACAATGAAATTGGTATTTGAGAAAATTTAGTGACGCCCTTTTTAACTAAACACCAGAGGTTAGTTCCATCAGAGGCATGCATCCCGTCTCTGATTACAAACAACATTTGAAACGCCGGAGGTTAGTTCCATCAGAGGCATGCATCCCGTCCCTGATTACAAACAACATTTGAAACACCGGAGGTTAGTTCCATCAGAGGCATGCATCGCATCCCTAATTACAAACAACATTTGAAACGCCGGAGGTTAGTTCCATCAGAGGCATGCATCCTGTCCCTGATTACAAACAACATTTGAAACACCGGAGGTTAGTTCCATCAGAGGTATGCATCGCATCCCTAATTACAAACAACATTTGAAGCACCGGGGTTAGTTCCATCAGAGGCATGCATCCCATCCCTGATTACAAACAACATTTGAAGCAAAACTACATGTGGTTCCCATTTCTGGACCTAGAGCATGATATAGTTAAAGAAGTGATATTTTTTGGTCCTTAGCACTCTGTAACAATAAATCAACTTCCAGTGATTAGCAGTGAAATGAAGCACTACATTCAATGACTGCTTTTGTGTGTGTGTGTCTGTGTGTGTAGTAGGAAATTCTACTCCAAACTTTATTTTAAAATTTAGTTGCCCAGACTTGGCAACTAGAATTTTTATTTAGCAGCCCAGGCCAATAATTTACATGCCCCGGGCATCTCAGGCATGGTATTTTTCAAGCCCTGGAAGACATCAATCAAATTCTAAGTCTATTCTAGATCACCAGATAGAAAGAACATTTGACATCAGAGTCAAAAACATAGTAAGCTGATAAATTTTCAAATAACATCAGTGTTTTTAGCGCAAACATCGTCACATACAGTTTTTTAACTTTTCTTTTTACAAATGGGGCGTTTTCAATCACAATTCTTTGTAGCATGACAGCACTGTACTCATACGTTTCATCTTCATATACCAACACTATGGTTATAGAATTGTAGCGACATAAACTAAAACACTTCCTTTTAATGGCGTAAAACTAATAAACAATTTAAGCTGAGCTTTCACACTCCACTGAAAGGCTTTGTTTGAGCTAAACTTTCAAAGCCTTCTTAGAGATAGCAACTTACAATGTTGTTGCTATCTCTACAACAACAGCGATAGCACCTCACAGCATTGTAAGTTGTTATATCTAGAAGGCTTTGAAAGCTTAGTCCAGACGAAGCCTGTCGGTAGAGGCAAAAGCTTGGCTTAAACCGTGTATTAGTTTTATGCCATTAAAAGGAAGTGTTTTAGTTTATAAACGGTGTAAAAGTCTTCAATGTAGCTATATAATTGTTCTACAGGGTAAATGTGTTTTATATCTCATAGGAAAACTTTATACAGTACCATAGGAAAAAATCCATTAATCTCATCCATTCATGAATCACTGGGGAACACAGTTTCTGTTGACTTCGATCTGGCACTTATTCTTTACTAACTTTTCTGTTGTGAATCCAAATATGACCTCAGGTTTTTTCTACCACATCAACTTTTTATGATACAGGGTACCCTACATGTTCCTCAAAAACATACAAATTTCATACATAGAATAGAAAATAAAGGAAATATAATTTACCTGAATGTTTTATTTACATCTATTTTGTTCATACAAAGGATATATTGCTACTGTCCAGCAAATTGTGTACAAGTCGTAGCAGTTAAGATAAAAAATTGTGCTCATAGCTTTTCCTGGAGCGTTCAATCTGTGGACAATCCTGCCGAATGCTCCAGCAACAGTCAGCGAGCATGTGTTCATCCAATCTACCCTGATACCATCCTTCCATGACCTTCAAATCTTGGTGGAATCGTTCTCCTTGTTCATCACTGACGGCACCAAGATTTTCCGGGAATGTATCGAGATGGCTATGCAGAAAATGCGCCTTGATGCTCATGTTGCAGCCAAGCATTTTGTAGGAGTCCAAGAATTTCTGAATAATTTCAGTGTAATTCTTTGCTCGAGTATTTCCAATAAAGCCCTCGACAATTACCTTGAATGATAACCAAGCATTCTTTTCCAGTTCTGACATTGTCCCAATAAAATGTTGATCTTTGATGAGCTGCCGAATCTGTGGACCATCAAATACAACAGCCTTTATTTTTTCCAAAGACAGGCTAGGAAATGCCATAATGAGGTACTTGAAACAGCCTTCTTGAGTTGGCAAAGCTTTAACAAACTGCTTCATGAGACCTAGTTTCATGTGAAGAGGTGGGAATATTATGTTTTTTCTATCAACAAGTGGCTCATGTAGAATGTTTGGATCACCAGGTTTGAGGGGGAGATTGTGGAGACCAATTTCTTTCCACCCAATGCTTCTCACGTGCTCTGCTGTCCAACATGTACAGATAACCGGGACATTTTGTGTATCCGTGTTGCTGACCAAGAAGGAAGCGTACCATTTTAAGGTCAGCACATATGCCCCAATTGTGTGTGTGATATTGCAACAACTCAATGACTCTCTTCATGTCTCCATATTCTTCACAAAGGCAAACTGAATGACCAATTGGGACTGACCCAAATAAATTGCCATTGTGAAGGAGTACACACTTTAAGCTCCACTTTGAGCTATTGATGAACATTCACCATTCAGTTGCGTTATACTTTGCAATTCCCAATTCCTCCATTAAACCTCGTATGTTATGGCAATATACAAAGCCACTATCACTTCTGAAGTACTGCAGAAATTCACTTTCTCTGGTTTGAAAGTGTGACACTTTCTGTTCCTTTTTCAAGCAGGTTATGCTCATGCAGTCTTGATGCTAGGAGTTCTGAAGCCTTCTTTGACAGTCCCAAATCACATGCCGAATCACTCAACTCATGCTGATCAAATCCCTTACAAACAGAGTCATCTTCAATTACAAAATCAGCATCACTGTTGTCACACACTTCATCACCATAATCATGTTCTTCAAAAGAGGGTAGTGTAACGAAAACCGGCACTGGGATTTCAGCTGAATGAGGCTGTAGGCGTATAGCTGATGGTAGACTAGGATACTCTACATTACATTTATTTTTGTTGTTATATCCTGATGTTTTCACTATGCAAAAATAAGTCACTTACATGATCTATTAGCTCTTGCCAAATCATAGGTATTCCAAATGGAATCTTATCATGTGTTCCCTTCATCCACATCCTTAAACTCACCACACACTGCTTGCACACCTTATGAGGGGACCATGACTTATCCTGATCACCCAGTTTAACTTTGAAATATGCAAAATAGGCTTGCTTTACAAATGCGCTGATGTTCGCCCTTTGACTGGGAATCGTGAAACTTTCACACATATAACGAAATGAATCAGGGTTGCTTATGCACTTCTGACGAGAAACAGAAGAGGCAGACATCATAAATCAAATATGTGTTTATAAAATAATAAAATTTGCTAAGCAAGTTATGAAACATAGCTAACAGTGAATTTCCATTTATATAGAGCAGCACACAACCTCTATCCATGCTGTCGTGCGTGTAACTGAATAGCCCAGACAACTAACAACCTTTTGCTGGTCCACAAGGTCGTCCTCCACCCCTCCCTCCCCATTCGATGGAGGCGCTTTGCTTTCGGCCAATAGAAGAGCATTAGTGCTCTCCTCCATCCCGGCTACAGTAATCGCATGCAAATAAGCGGTAGAGAAATAACCTGACGTGATAGAAGAAAACTAGCTGCCGGTACAAAATCAGCATGCCTATTTCAGTCAAAGTAATCGCATGCAGATAAATGGTAGAGAAAAAACCTGACATAATAGAAGAAAACTAGCTGCAGTTACAAAATCAGCATGCCTATTTCAGTCAAAGTCAGCTGAAAAAACGAAGTCAACAAAAAATATGTTCAAAATTGTTCTCCAGTGATAAATTCTTCATGCACATATGATGAAAAGTGTCATTATCTCCACTTCGTACCAATGCAGTCAAATTATGGTATCATGTTTTTCAGATCTATAATGTTTTTCTCACTTAATGCTACATTATAAAATCCCCAGGTTTTTTTCTATACACATGGTGTTAAAAAAATTTTGCATCTTACATTTTGAAGTTACAGTTTTTCCCCATTTGTCAGCCCCAGATCATTTTAATTTTCCTTGTAGTTTTGTTTTAGTTTTTTCTTCACAGTTCAGACTAGAATGACATAAACCATTACTTGTTTGAAGATAGGGATACAGCAGTAGAATGGATTGTTTAGCAACATTTTTGGTGCCAAAGACTTTATTCAAATCAAACAATTAGAAGAAGAGATATTAAGGAGAATGTGATATAATTTTATGCCCCATACTAATTCTTCTTCTTTAAGTTGTTTGAGGAGAATGTGATATAACTTTACTCATAACTTTATGCAACTTTACTCATTATTATTCTTTAAGTTGTGCATTACTTAAAGAAGAAGAATGAGTAAATGAATCTCATTCATAAGAAGAAGACAAAATGTGAGTGGGTAAGCTTGGCTTTCCTGTGTTGTACTTTTGCTTCCCAAATAAACAAGGAAATTCTACAACAATTTCAAATGAAACAGACACAAGTGTTGCTATCATAAAACAAATTTTTTGATCTGCAAATCATGATATTACAATTTGCTCATAAGACTGTATTTATGCATGTACTGGCCACTGTATACTTAAGACCATCAGTTTTGAGTATATTTGCACACTGAAATGAAGTCATATCCTACAAAACTAAAAATGTCACATTCAAATTGATTAGCTTCCTCAGTTTTGCTGTTTTACAACTCCAAAAGACATTTTTCTAAAGCACTACAGTACTGGATGTTTTATATGAGAAGATCTGGATTGGCACACTGCTTTTTTTTTTTTTTTTTTTTTTTTTGAGGGGGGGGGGTCCATAGTCTAGCCTGTGCAAATCACATAGTACAGCAAGTATGCTTGGCTCAAGCTAAATCAAAATTAATTTTCAGTTGGAAAAATAACAGCAATTAAGGTGACAGGAAAGGGAAATAGTACGTACTTTATGAAATAAATTTATGTGAATGCATTTTTATTTAGTGTGTGTTTTAATCAATATTTTTCTGGCTTTGTGCAAAGTTACCATAACTTTTGGACTAATTAGCTGGAAAATTAAGCATTTAGTTTTGTATCTATTATGGAAAGAAGAAAAAGATGAATTAATGAAATTAATGTTTCTTTTCTCTTTCTCTTAAAAGCTTAGATTTTTATAGGCAACAGCACATCTGTTGCACTCTTCATTATGAAACTCATCTAAGCTATGGTTCATTGAAATCAAAAACTGCCGTAAATGAATAACCACAGTAAATAAATCATTCTGACCTGCCAACTTGCATGCCAATTACTTTCAAAATCAATATGGTCAATTTTTCATAAGAGTTCAAACTATATGGTGTTAACTTGACATGTGTGGCCTTTCAAGGATTACACTGCAGAATATGAATAAATTAACTAATGTCTGAGAAAGCTGATTAAATAACAGTCAATGGGGATAGACAGAAGTTTGTGCCATTTCTATCTACGAAGCTCAAAGACAGAAAATCTATGTGTCATGAATTACTGTGAGTTATGTAAGTTATTTTACAGTACTCTGCAGCAAATTTCAAGAAGTAAATTTAAAGGAACAAACTTTGTTCTAAATGAAAAAGAAAGAAAAGAAAACAAGGAAAGTACTTACTGCATGATTTTGAATTTCGAATTCCTTAGGTGCCCAAGTTATAAATACACTGTCATAGTGCTTCACTTTTCTCAAAAGGTCCCCAAAAGTCCTAAAACAGATTGACATATTTTTTTTTTTTAAATTGCAAGCATTTTTTAAATTTTTTCATAACACATATTTTCACTAGGGCAGGTCCTCCAGAGTATACCATCAAACAATGTTTATATTCTACTTTTCTCTCTCACAGCAATCCATTTGTCAACTGACTTTCCAATAATAAAACTTACAGGCAATTAAAATTAAAAAATAATGGCAATCAAAAAGATGAATCATACTTATGCAGCCCATATACATTATATTGACAAAAGTCCCCGGACACCCCTTCAAAAGCAAATGAATGGATCCGCTGTGTTGTTCAGATGTGAGGTACAGTACAGCTGCAAACGGTATAAAACAAGCCTACAGCTGACCACAATCATATCGCACTGTGAGATTGAGTGAAAATGTAGCTGCAGGAGAGAACTGACTTTGGGAAAGGAAAGATTCTTGGGTGCTATATTAGTGGGTTGTCCATAAGAGAAACTTAAGAGGCGTTTAAACATACCCAAGTCAACTGTTTTGGATGTACTGAAATAAGTGGAAGACATATGGCATGCCTGAAGCAGCAAAACGTGCCGGCAGACCAAAGAAAATCAGTGATAGAGAACGTCGAAGCATCAGGAGAGTCATTACAGCTAATCGAAGGAGTACTGTACAAGACTTTAGCGCACAGGTGAGTAAAAATGCTGGAACCTCGGTATGTGCCCATACCATTCGCAGAGAACTTCATTACATGGGTTACCGTGGTTGTGCGGCTCCTCATAAGCCTTTCATCTCCACTCGGAATGCTACTCGTCGTTTAGCATGGTGTAAAGAACATTCATCGTGGACCGTAGATCAATGGAAAAGGGTCTTATGGACTGATGAATCTAGATGCATGATCCATCAGTCTGATGGCCGTGTGTGGGTACGGCGGCAGGAGGGGGAATGCTATTTACTACAGTGTACTGTTCGTACGGTCGAGTTTGGAGCTGGCAGTGTACCCGAGTGGGGGTGTTTTTCGTGGTATAGTCCCGGCCCATTGGTTATCGTGGACAAACCTGCTAACCAGCACATCTACCTTGATATTCTGGACAATTATGCCCTACCAACTCTGTGGCAATACTATGGAACGGAGCCTTGTAGGTACCAGCAGGATAATGCACCGAGCCATAAAGCAAGGAGTGTTACGGCGTGGTTTAACGGTAATTCCGTATCGTGTGTGGACTGGCCAGAACAGAGCTGTGATCTTAATCCCATAGAGCACCTATGGGATGAATTAGAGCGCCACATAAAAAGTTTGGAACCAAGGCCTACTACTAAGCAACAGTTAGCGGCAGCATTATGTACTGAATGGAAGCGCATACTAATCGCTGTGTTCCAAAACCTTGTCGAAAGCATGTCTCGAAGGATCAGTGCATGCATTAAGGCCAAAGGTGGACTGACACATACGAATGTATGTCAATAAATGCTATGTTGTGTTTCTCTTCTAGATGTCCAGTGGCTTTTGTCAATATAGTGTATATGACATAGAAATAGTAAAACCGTTTAAAATAATTTGTTAAGTCCATAGTATGGATTTTGGAACTAAAGTGGAAACTAAAAAGCCAGAGATAATAAAAGGTCACAAAATAAAAGAAAAAAACTGGAGGGAATAAAATTCCTATTAGAAGAAATATACAAAGACAAAAGGAAACCGTATATCAGAAGCACAAAGAAAATTAATATAATGCATATGAATATATATATACATAAGTTACGATTAGAGGAAATAAAGAAACAGCTTTGATCAAACATTCCAGTAATTAACAATATTTGAAGATACTGCCGATATTTAATCACTGTAATTAAAAAGAAATAAAATATGCAGAAATTGTTAATATAGAAACCATTAAATCATTGAACTGCTGTAAAAATGAAACGGTAAAAAAGAACTGTATTTGAGTCTTGAAAATCATCAAAGGATATCAGTGCAAGGGATCATGATGCAGCTGGCAGTTCTAGTTGGTCACATAATTATAAATACACCACACTGTGAACATTCAAAAGACACAGATAGGGTATTAAATCTGTTTATTTTTGTGGCATAGTAAGTACAAAGATTTGCCAAGCTTTTGCACCCCACTGGGAGGCTTTCTCAAGGCAATGGTAGACATAAAAAGCGGAACGTGTAAAGGAACAAAGATGATTTTTTTAAAATGTGGGTTACATCACGAGCGTATTTTACGAATTCTTATCACGCAATTACACGGTGTGTCGTGATTTGTTTCCATCTTTTAATAACGCAGGCCAAGCTCTTGGTAGTTCAGTAGAAACTATATCATTGCACACTAGTTTGCTGGATAGGATTGCGACTGTTTCTCTGATGGCAGTCTCTTTAAAGTTCGTGTATGGGGCAATTCTTCTAATACTATTCCATAGAGGAGCAGCCGATGAATGCATGACATCTGTGGCGAGTGCTGTATTCTGCATGTCCTGTTTGACACCTGCTCTTTACATCTAGTGTCCAAGGATCGCTTTGACATTCTGATATATATCTTTTCCGTGTTGTCAGGATATACCAATGGTGTAGCGTACACACCTGCCTTTTCTTTCTCACACTGTCTCTCCTTGCAACTTGATGCCATATGTGATAACAGGGTTGGGGACTTCAGTGCTATCAATATGTTGTATTTATGTAATAAATTATTTAACCAATATAAAAGCTTGGCGAATCTTTGTACTTACTACGCCACAAAAATAAACGGATTTAATACACTATATGCGTCTCTTGAGTGTTTCCAGTTGGTCATTTTACAAGGACTCTGGAACGAAAGCAACTGAGTTGGAGTCTTTCGGCCAATATCCCAAAGCACTAACTAGTACTCAACAATACTTATGCTGAATCTTAATTTTGTGTGAGTTTCTCAAATTTGTAGGAACACCGGTTGCTGCTGCATGTCACGGTTGCTCAGCAGAAGAGCACCAGTTGGACACAAACCCATCTCCCACCACTTCACATTTCTGTTTATTCTCCAACAAATGAAAGTAAGAGTAATGGCCAATGCATTGCATTTTATAGTTTTTACTTTAATATAACTAATCAGTTCAGGATTATTTCTAATATAACAGAAAAACTTCAATGAGCCTCCCATTGCCATCTTGTTACATAGATGCCATCCACTGCTTGTTTTAAAGTAACTTATAGAACAAAAATGAAAAGTACTGAAAATAAATGACAGATAGTAGAGTGGAGTCCCAGACCAGAACAAAAACAATTGGAAAATGTTACTCATGCATAACAGGAATAAAATGACCTGGGTGGGCAACGGGGAAATCATTCTTTTGTTAGTGAAGTACTCTGAAGAAGTCACACATGGGTTGCAGTGTTGCTGAATGTACAACATAGGGAGTGATGGGGGTGGAGTGCTGCAGGAATGAAAACTTGGGCATTTTTAATTAAGCTTTCTATTGAACTTAATTGTTTAAGTCTTCATTTAAATTTAAGTTTTATGGAAAAAGAATCTGTAACACAAAACATTGCTACATAATGAAATAGAATATGTACACAGAGGCAAAAGAATAGCTGTTTCCTAAGAGTATTAACAATAAAAAGGAGGACCAGTCTTTGTGATAAAAAAGGTGATAAGACTTCACAAATTCTCCTAAGGAAATTGGCACTACTTCCTGAAAGAACACGAGAAATCATGTATCAAAACTAATTCTGTAATAAAAAGAAGGAAGAGCCACAAAAATTGAAAACTATTTTGCTTTTCATAGGGTGGGTGTTAAAATTTGGTTGGATCGATGAGAATAATAAATAAGCTTTGATCAGAAAAGTATGGGCTACAAACAAGAGAAAATTTTGGGGAGAAAACTTAAACAAGAAATAATAGTTGTAAATGAATTTATGGCACCTCTATTCATATTGTACTATGGAATTAACTTTTTACGGGTCTTATAGAGGTTATTATTCAAAAAAGTTGGTGACGTAGTTCTGTTGACGAACTAGGATTTAGTTAGAAAATTTGACCACCAACTTTTTGAATAAAAACCTCTATAAGACCTGTAAAAAAGTTAATTCCACAGTACAAGAAATAATTCTTGAAGAGATAGGACATCTTTTAACAAAATACACTGAGATTTAACACTGATAAGATTATTGGTACATAAAATTCCTGGAATTGTGATAAACTTCATACATTTTAGACAAACATTAAAATTTGATGTAAGAAAACCTGTCAAGCTGTTTAAAAACATGTTTCAAAATCACTTTCAATTTTTTTTTTTTTTTAAAAGGAAAAATACTTCCTTTTTCAGCTTTTTGTCATTCAATACATTTACAATTCATGTGGATGCTACTCCTTAAGAATGATTCTTGAAAGACCCTGAATATCAAAACACAACTTACTTTCATCACTGGTACCAAATGTTAGTTAATCTCTGGTTGTAGCAACCATGGCAACTTCTAAAGGTCTGAAGGCCAAAAGAATCTATAAATATCTTCCTTTTTAATGCCTCTAGTTGATGCAAGATTTCATATTTTGACAATGTGATAGCAGAGTCTGTCTCGAAATCACACAATCAGCCAAGGAATCCACTAAAATCTTCAATGCCGCCGCCAATTGATGAAAGGTTCACTTTATGACAATTTCACAGCTTGGGAATGACCCAAATTCAAATAGAATTCTTACTGTGTGTGCTGAATGCACAATTTATTAAGTACACTTCACCCTACCACAAACCTGTTTTCCCTGTCACAATAGTGCAGCCAGTAGAAACCCCTCTGCAGCACATAAATAGTTCAGATACCTACTTACTGTATAGCAGCGGCATGTCACACTTGTATACCCGGACTACATCAAAACTGGCAGAACCAGCAGTCACCATAAACTGGCTGTTGATGTTCAAGGTGAGTGTTGCCTCTCCCATATTATAATGTCAAAATGGAGGGCTGGAAAAGAGAGAATAAATCATCATTCCAGAATGGGGAACCTGAGAAGATCTGTGGAAAGACCGTTTAACTTACAATGAAAACATTGGGTTATGGTGGCTGACACCCACATTGAATATCCTTGTTAAGAGCACACCACCAAGATATGAGGCTGCAGTAAGCAAAGAAAATTGCCCACTAAACCCCCGAGATATGAGGCTGCAGTAAGCAAAAGAAAATTTCCCACTAAACCCCCGAGATATGAGGCTGCAGTAAGCAAAGAAAATTTCCCACTAAGCCACCGAGACATGAGGCTGCAGTAAGCAAAGAAAATTTCCCACTAAACCACCGAGACATGAGGCTGCAGTAAGCAAAGAAAATTTCCCACTAAACCACCGAGACATGAGGCTGCAGTAAGCAAAGAAAATTTCCCACTAAATCACCGAGATATGAAGCTGCAGTAAGCAAAGAAAATTTCCCACTAAACCACCAAGATATGAGGCTGCAGTAAGCAAAGAAAATTTCCCACTAAACTGTGGAGACCAGAAATGGGTAGCTCAATCTAATGAATCGATGTCCCAACCATAACACATGAGCGAGAGAGTGCATGTGTGGCACAGACCACATGAGACCATGGACCTTAAAAGAAATGCCTAGAATTTCACTTTTACAAGCACAGACATCAAGTAATCAGCTAAGCCTGACCTATTTCCTGTGTTACAAGAAGTGATAAAAAGTTTATTTTAGGTTGCAAGTACCCCAACCAGCACATGACGGAAGTGTGCCCTTAAAAATATGACACACATTTCAATCAAATAAAGTGGCATGCTATTTACCCACAGTAAGTGACAATAGTGAGAATCTGAGAGAAAAACAATTCTTCAACATGGAACTCTGACTGTTATTTGCAAGACAGCACAATTGATGCATATGTGTTGATATTATTACACTGGTGTGCAAAAATTAACGACGAGATGGTTTTTCGAATGTAACGTCGTGCAGAAGTGCTCCACATCGACTCAAATCATACCATAAAATCCCAAAGAAGTAAGAATATGGGACAAGTGAGCAAAACTGCCCAAACAAGGAATCCAAAGGATACAAAGGCACTTTATTGAAAAGGTAGCTTCGAGCACAACTGGACAGAAGACAGAAACGTCCATGTGACAGGCGGCTGCCAAGAAAAATCCAGTCTTTAGTAGGTGATATGATCACCCCTGACTGCGTTGCAGGATTTACAACATCTGCCCATGCTGAGGACGAGATTGTCAAGGAGCTGTTGAGGCATCGCGGTCCATTCCTCTTGTAGCACTAATCACAGCTGCGGAATCGTTGCTGGCGGCTGGTGACGTGCTGCCAAGCGTCTCCCGAGAAGGTCCCACATGTGTTTGATTGGATTTAGGTCTGGGGACCTTGCGGGCCAATCCATGCGTTGAATATCTTCACTCTCCAACAGCTCTGCGACAGCTACTGTACAATGAGGTGTAGCGTTGTCGTCCGTGAAGAGGAACTCAGGACCCACAGCACCTCTAAACAGAAGCACATGAGGCAGGAGAACCTTGGTACAATAGCGGACACCAGTGACTGAACCTCCTTGGAAGATGTGGAGGTCAGTACGGCTACCAAGCATGATACCGCCCCAAACGAGAACTCAGCCACCTCCAAACCGGTCCCTTTCGATGATGTTGGAGGTGTGATTTTGTGTTCCCTGCTCTGTCCAGATGTGCATACGTCCAGAATCGCTCGTCAGACTAAATCTGCTCTCATCCGTAAAAAGAACTCGACCCCATTGCTGATGTGTCCAGTTCTTGTGTTCCTGGCATCACAGAAACCGCCGTCTCCGATGAGCAGGCGTTAATGGCACACACCGTACTGGTCGTCGTGCAAATAGACCACCTTTGTGCAGCCTCCTGGCCACGGTAAAACGGGACAACGGACGGCCAGTTGTCTGTTGCATGTGCCTTGCGATTTCTACCGCTGTCTGCCGTCTGTCTCTTCTCACCTGTAGGACAATATACCGGTCGTCCGCCGCCGTGGTTGCTCATGGACGACAACTGCTAAACTCTCAGACAGCTGTTCCTGTCGTTTGAAATGCTCTCCAAGCTCGTGAAACGATGCTGTGAGCGATCCTGAAATCCTGGGCCACACTAGTCACACTTTGACCTTCTTCCAACTTCCCAATGACGCGACCTTGGGTAAAGTCATCCAGATGTCGTCTACTGGACTGCCTGTTGGCCATATCACATGGTGGCAGCAACTCGACGTCGTTCAGACCGATGTACACCGTGCAATTGCTTTCACGGAATTGCTGAGCGTACACCGCCCGTGTGCTTTATACCCTTCTGACACACACACACACACACACACACACACACACACACACACACACACACACACACACACACACACACACACACACCGTCATGCTGCATATATGCGCATGCCCTACCGTACCGAACCCTAGTCCATCTCCTGAGTGGTCTTTCTGTCCATTCTGCCTGCTCGTTCCACTGTTATGCTAATTTCTCTTCTTCGTCCTTAATTTTTGCGCACCAGTGTAGTTACACTGGTTATTATAGACGCAAAATGCCAAAACTGAAACAGCCAGTCAAAGGGATTAGGACTTACTTTGCTTGATCCCAAATAATTCTTTGATCTGAATGAACTATTTTGGATAAAACATCCCATGAAGCCAGCATGTTGTCACTTATCTCTCCTACAGGAGGCTTGAATGGTACCAGGGGAGGAAGAGACTGGGGATCTTCATAGGACTTCAAACGCTTCAGTATCCTCTCTGTTGCTACAGGAAAAAAATCAGAAAAATGAAATAAGTTTCTTTAATGATTGTAACTGAATTTGTCACAGAATAGTGTGGATGCCACAAACAATGAGTGATGTAAACTATATTTTTTGTTATTCATTCTGGCAGTGTCTTCGTAATATCCGTGTGTGCAGATTGCTGTATGCTGATGACACAGTCCTGTTGGCATAGAGCAAAAGTGAGTTGCAGAGAATGTTCTCCCAGACGTACGAAATTGGCATGAAATTCAAACTGAGTATAAATAAGGGAAAAAACAAAGTTATGGTTTTTGAGTGAGGAACTGTTAGCACTGAATGTAATATAAATCTAAATGGCACAGTGTGAATGAGTTTGTGTATTTAGGAAGCATGTTTGATAGAGAGAACAAATTGGATGGTGAAATTAGTAGGCAAGTGAATTCTTCAGGGGTGATTGTGAGGTGACACAAGGAACCCTGAAACTCACCGCTCAGAGCCAATGTACATATAATGCATATTACGAATATTGATATATACAGTATATTGCGCACATATAAACTAGCTACACAACAAATACGCCGTAGTGCTTCTGCAGTTAAACTTCGCATCTTTTCTTGTACCCAATTTTCTTTCACTGAGCAAAATCCTTAAGGTAATGCATCTTTGAAATCAAATTTTGCATTTCATATTATATGTTAATTGAGCAGTCTATGTAAATGAGTTTTATTTGAAGCCTACAGTGGATTCCATTCAATTTCTAAAAGTAGCTCATTGGATTAACCGAATCTAATATAATCAAATTATTTGATGAAGATGTAACTTTCAATATAATGAAAAAAAAGCCTTCCTTTCAGCAGGCTGTTATCTTGAGTGCTTGTTTGATAACAAAAGAAACACTCAAGGTGCTACAAATCGTCTACAATCACCATCTACACAGACATGCAGTGTTTGATTAAAAACACTGCAATTCCCAAAGAAAATAGAACTTGAACTTTTAGTTATCATTTCGTAGCATTTTTAAAAATGAAATGTCTGAAGCATCTAGAATTCTTCTAAAACTTAAAAACCCGGATTTACAGGTTTGGAATGTGACAAAAACCGAATTCTGGGCTACACCCAGATTACAAACAGGTCTGATTCTTCTTTGAAAGTCATAGCTGCTTTGGGAGGTTTTCACAGGAATGATGGGTTCTCAAGACAGTCCCACATGGCTGTGTATGAAAGTGTAATTGTTCCTATTCTGATGTAAGGCAGTGAAACCCGTGAACTACAGAAGAAACATAAGAGTTGTTTGTGTGCTGGAGAAAGGCGTTACTTGGGGGTTGTGGCAAGACGTGTTCTAATTGTGTGAGTAATGCAGATGTGTTGCAGCTGTTAATGTGAAGCAAAATGGTGTTAGTAAGGTGGAGACTAATATGATTCGGTGGTTTGGCAATGTTGAAAGAATGGGTGATGAGATGATTACTAAGAAAAAAAATTTAGCTCAAAGAGCAGGAAGGAAAGGCAAAGGAAGGCCAAGGAAGCCATGGGAGGATCAGATTCAGTAGTATCTGCATGGGAAAAAGATTATGAGTATAAAGTATGTGCAGATTGCTGTATGCTGATGCCACTGTCCTGTTGGCAGAGAGCTAAAGTGATTTGCAGGGTACGTTGTCTCCGATGCACAAAGTTTGCATGAAATTCAAACTGAGTATAAATAAGGGAAAAACCAAAGTTATGGTGTTTCAGAAAGGAACGGGTAGCACTGAATGTAATGTAAATATAAATGGCACTGTGATTAATCAGGTGAGTGAGTTTGTGTATTTAGGAAGCATGTTTGACAGAGAGAACAAATTGGATGGTGAAATTAGTAGGCGAGTGAATTCTTCATTGAAAGTTATACCTGCTCTGGGAGGTCTTCACAGGAATGATGGGTTCTCTAGAGAGTCCTGCATGGCTGTGTATGATACTGTAATTGTTCCTACTCTGATGTATGGCAGTGAAACCTGGGTACTGCAGAAGAAACATAGGAGTCGTTTGTGTGCTGGAAAAATGCGTTACTTACATGGGGTTTGTGGCAAGACACAGTCTGATTGTATGAGGAATGAAGATGTGTTGCAGTTGTGTGATGTGAAGCAAAATGTTGTTAGCAAGGTGGAGACCAATATGCTTCGGTGGTTTGGCCATGTTGAAAGAATGAGTGATGAAATGCTTACTAAGAAAATCTTTTCAGCCCAAGTGGCAGGAAGGAAAGGCAGAGGAAGGCCAAGGAAGACATGGGTGGATCAGATTCAGGAGTGTCTGCATGAGAAAAGGATTGTGAGTATGAAGTATAAAAGATCTTGTGTATGGCGTGTAATGGATATCAGTGAAGCACGAGTTGTGTGTCAAGATCGATGTAAATGGAGAAGTTTCCTACGACAACAATAAGTAAAAATATCTAGAAGTTTGTATTTCTTTTTGGAGCTAACCTCTGAATCTCAGAGAACAGCTTAGTGATATGTATGTATGTATGTATGTATGTATGTAAGTATAGAAGGTCTTGTGTATGTCGTGTGATGGATGTCAGTGAAGCTCGAGTAGTGTGTCAAGATCACTGTAAATGGAGAAGTTTGTTACGGCAACAGTAAATAAATAATCAGTTAACAGTAAATAAATAATCAGATAACAGTAAATAAATAATCAGTTAAACATTTATCTGGTATTTTGTATTTCTTTGTGGAGCTGACCTCTGAATCTCAGAGAACAGCTTAGTGATATGTATGTATGTATGCATTCTAAATTTCTTCTACCTACTTCATCTCTTCTCAACAAATTAACTCTGTATATATATATATATATATAGCATGCACTTATAAACAATCATGCCAACTAAATTAGTTTTAGTCACATGATTATGAACACAGTAATCGGAATGGCCTGAATTGCCTAGTTTACTGTTCAACATTCAGTGATTGGAAGTAGCACTGCTACTGTAGCTACCTACATTTCCAATAGTGTGGCATGTAGCATTGCTATAAATAGAGAAATGTAGTTGCAGCAATAGCATTCTACAAAATAAAGCAGTTTGTAGAGGGAAAGTATGCTACAAGGTGTGCTACTCTAAACAAAAACAAAAAACAAAAAAATTAATTCTTCAAATCACGTGACATTTCCAGATTTTGTGAAACATTAGCTGGAACAAGGGGTCTTAGTGTGCCCTGCCTGCAATCATGTACCTGATTTGATTTGCATTGTGAAAGTTAGCCAAACTGTGAACAATAAAGTATTATTATCTTCCTTACTTCATGTTACTAACAGGGAAGTCATCTCAGTCAGCCTCAGAAAACAGCATGTATGAGATGATCAAGCTAGCAATTTTGTTGATGACAGTTCAGAGAGAGCTTAGATTCTCTTAGTAAAGAAAATGAATTTGCAGATACTTGTTGATAGTGTTTTTATTTGAAATCCCTGAGTATATCAGATAGCCTGGAATATGAGTCACTGAATGTGATAAAATCTATTACATATATTACATATGATGAATGGAGCTAAGGAAAATACAAAGATAAATTATTTGTGTAATTAACCTTGGTATTTAGCTCTGAATGACATACAAGAGTTGGGCAAAATAATGAGAACACCTAGGAAAAGAAGGTTTTACATACCTAATAGGGTGTGGGACCACCTTTGGCATTCAAAACCACCTGAATCCTCCTTGGAATGGATGCATACAAATCCTGGATGGTGGTTAGCGGGATGTTGCACCATTTTTCACGCAGAAACTGCTCCAGGTCCTTCAGAAATGCAGGATGAGGATAACGGGATCTTACTCTGTTTTCAAACACAGACCACAGTAGCTCAATGATGTTTAAGTCTGGTGATTGAGCAGGCCAAGGAAGATGTGAAAGTTTGTCCTCATGTTACTCTAACCATGACTGGACATTCTGAGCTCTGTCAACCCCTGCAGAAAAAAATAAAACCAGTGCCACTGGATGGACTTGGTCGGCCAAAATGGCTTCATATGCCCGGCTAGTCATCCATCCTTTCAAGGTGATCAGAGGACCTGCTGAACACCACAATATGACCACCCAAAACATGACAGAACCACCACCATGCTGCACTGTTGGGAGTAGACAGTCTGGATTCTACACTTCTGATGGTGTTCTCCAAATGTAAACACATCCTGTGGTGGGAAACAGTGTGAATATGGACTATCCGGCCACATTACATGCTTCCATACATTGGCAGTCAAGTTGTGTGCACCTGGTACCACTGTCGTCGCTGTAGTGCATTCATCCAGGTCACCAGAGGTTTTGCAATAGTAGCTCTGCCATGAATAACTTGATTATTCAGTTTTCTGTGCACTGTTTTTGTTGATACTGGGAGTCTGGAGATGCATATTGAGCTCAGCACTAATTTTAGCGCCGAAGTCTTCTTATTACAGGTAACAATTATCTTCAATGCTCTCCTGTCTCTATCAGTTAGGGTTGTTATCCGGCCACTCTTGTGTTTCACAGACGAGGTTTTGCCACGAACATGATATGATGTCATGACGCTAGACACAGTAGCTCTCGATACCCCCACTGCCCTGGGTCGTTTTTCGGGTGCTCTTGTGTTTCACAGATGAGGTTTTGACACGAACACAGTATGCTGTCATGATGCTAGACACAGCAGCTCTCAATATCCTCACTACTCTGGCAACTGTTGCCACGGAGGCACCACCTAGCCAACCAACAACAATTAGCCTTCTTTCGAAGTCTGCTAGGTCGCTCATTTCAGCGTCACCCTGAAAGAAGTTTTGCAACAAGACACTTTAAATGCACTTAAACAGGACCTAGAGTTTCTAAACCAAGCTATGACAACCAAAAAGGGATGGATACGTTTGTGTATTGCGACGTACGCAGCTGCATTACAAGTCACATCCCTGAGCGTGGTATTCACATATTTTGTCCAACCCCTATATATAAGAATGTACATATAAAGATAATCTTCAGAATTTCCATTTTTAACTACAGAATAAATGTAGAAAAAAATGTAGCTAAAAAGTAACGAAAGTAGCTGCTTTTCAGAAAAAGTAGTGAAAGTAGCTACTTTTCAGGAAAAGTAATGTAGCTATTTACTTTTTGGAAAAAGTAGTTGTAGCTGTAGCAAGCTACTTTTTGAGGAATGTAGTTGTAGCTGTAGCAAGCTACTTTTTGAAGAATGTAGCTGTAGCAGTAACTAGCTACTTTTAAAAAGTAGCTTTCCAATCACTGTCAATATGTAACATCATTCTCAGAAAACTTAAAAATTACATTGCTGAGTGGGAATTGAACCCACCCAGCATCTTCCAATTTCCACTGCAATATAATTTTGAAGTTTTAGTAAAGTGATATTAAATGTTGAACAGTGAACTAGCCAATTCAAACCATTGTGATCTCTGTGTTAATAATCCGATAGTTGTTCCATGCATTTGCGAAGAATATTTCTTCCATAATTTCCGTATCTGAGATACTTGGTGATTTATTATGCTATGAGGAAGGATCTGACTGTTTCAAATGGTGAAAATCTATTCAACCCTCACCTCCAGATATTCGAAACTTCACTGTCATAGGTGGTGTAATGGATAGCATGCTCCAACGAAAATCATGAGATGAGGGTTTGATTCCTCCTCCAGGGTGATATGATTTTCAAGTTTTCTGAAAATGATCTTATATGAGAGAGAACTTGAGAATATGTCCAAAAGGTACTAAGTACACCACTAATAAGAAAGGAGACAATAAAGTCATGTAAATCCGTGAACTGGTGTATTTCGAAAAAGTATTTTAATCTGCCGAACTTCCGCCTGCCAACACGAGGCTTTATCAAGGCAACTTACACTAGACGAACAACAATCCATTTTCAATTCATCTTGTTATTTGTCTAATATAAGTTGCCTTGACAAAGACTCCTGTTGGCAGGCGGAAGCTTGGCAGATTAAAATACTTTTTTCAAAATACACCAATTCACAGATTCGTGTGACTTTATTGTCTCAGGTTAGTTAGGATGTTACATGCTGAACAGTAAACTAGGTAATTCAGGGAATTCTGATTGCATTATTAATAAGCTTACATTTGTTCCATGTATTTGCAAAGAATATTTCTTTCATAAAATCAATATTTTTAGACAGAGAACACAACAAGCAAGATGTTTCCCATGAAGAAGTTTGTCTACTTACTAAGTTCTAGTTGGCAACTGATACCAATCGAATATTTATTCTTTAATAATCAATGACAATAAACACATCTGCAGTTTATAATTTGGTTGTATACAATGCAGCACTTGAAATAATATTGAAATCGAATGACTCATAGAACCAGTAAAAATCTGAAAGTCTGCTATAGAGATTTCTACACTGTACTGAACTGCAAAAAAATGTACACCCTTTAAATCTTACTGGGGTTTTTTTTGGGGGGGGGGAGGGGGAAAGTCATTACAGCATTTTGACATGCTATGTATTATTCAAAATCTAGATCACTGAAATATCCTAAAAATAGAAGTACAGTGTTCACACACATTTTCTCCCATGAAAAATAAGCACTTTTTAAGCACTACACAAAAAAAATTTTTATGGACCACGCAAATTAAAGCGCATTGAACAAGTTTGCAATGTTTTTCCATGTAATTTCAGTTTGTGGATGTAATGAATTAGAATCTACGCAATTTAAAAGACAGTCATGCTGATCTAATCAGTTTTCCCCATCTGAGAGAATAATCACATAGGCAATAAATTATAAGTAAATTGTAAACTGTGGTTGGTGTTATGAGTTCAAGATCTCAGTTTTGCACATAATCATCTATGTATGGTTTAAATGGTAAAACCAAAAAGTCAAAATTATATGTTCAAGATTTCAGATTTACACTTAGTTTTCTCATGGTATAACTGAATGTCATTTGCATATAATATACAAAAGGGAAATACCGGTACCAAGAGATGGTGATGGGGTTTGTTGGGTAGAATCTTCTGGATATGTTTAATTCAGCCCAGGGTCCTTCAATTTTTTTAGAAATTACTTATCCACACTGCCCCATGCTCTCCCACAAGCTTTCAACTGATGTCACATGGATGTCATAATCAACATAGTCAACCAACAGCAGAAGCTCTAGGCACTATACTGTAACTTTTGAATTTCATGCAGTCAGTTTGGAAAAATAAATACTTTTTGCCATTTTTGCAAAAAATAAATACCTTTAAGGACAGGAAAAAAAAAAAAAAACGAGCACTTTTTAAGGAATTTTAAGATTTATAAAGACCGAGGGACCCCATGAAGTATGATGAACATTCAGCAGCTTAAAAAAAGACTTAGTCATATTGAAGTATCTTAAAATTTTACAAAACTGCATCTAATGGTAAAAAATTATTTGAGAATATGTCAGTTGTTGCATAAATCTTACACAGAAAAATTAGAAAATGTGCGAAGCATTTTTAGGCAGTAACTACCATGGGTAATTCATTTCACAATTGACATACTGCATACAGAATACATGTACATGTCAATTTTATGAAGAAATTAATGCCAAATTTTTAATGTAGAGTTGCACTTTTTTACACATTATGTGCAAGAAGTATCACGTAGTACAGCATTAGAATCTCTATGATGAGGTAAATTCACAAATGCAGGCAAAGGGAATGTTAATGAACACTGTACAGCAAAGACATTTTAAAAACCAAAATTCAAATACAGTAAAGCACCGTTTATACGTCTCTCAAAGGACCGTTCATAAAAGATGTATAACCGAGAAAGACGTATAATTGAAATTAAAGTCTAAAATGCAGAAGCGAATTTCTTTAGTACATACGTATAATATGTACAGTACTACTGTAGTACCTGTTACGTATAATAGATATATATTTTGTTATGTATAAATATTCACACTTATTACGTTATTTATACAGTATTTTAAACCTAAAGTAGAGATTTTGCAATCTCTACTTTAATCAATCCAGTATTCTTGTCAAATTCTTTTAAAATTTGAACTTTATCTGTTAATGAAAGTGCCTTTCGTTTTCCTGACATTTTTTACCAACAATCATAAAGGCAGCAACAAGCAATCGCAGAAAGGCAATTACCCAAAGGCACCTGTAATGGATGTGCCATATGGAGGGTGTCTTATCAATAAAACGGTCCAGTGAGGTCAAAAATCTGTCCATTCTTTTCCAACCCCCCCCCCCCTTCCACCCCTCGTATCTTCCGGTGATGTCCCTGGTCCTTCAAAGGAGGGACCTACACTTGCTGTTGCTGGTGGGGAGCAATCTCATCCCCCTCATTCAGTGTCTTCTGATGGAAAAGGGGAGCTCCTGCACCTTCACGTATACCCCCCCCCCTATCTTCTTAGCCCCCACTGTCAATGGATGATTCTTCTGTCTCTGCTGAAGAAACAGGCCTCGAGTCTGCATTCGAAAAGGGTGTCGAAGAATGATTCAGATAAGAAATATTTGACCTCAGTGGCGAACTTCGACTGACAAATGAGGGAAAACGACGACATATAATCGAAGTTACGTGTTGGATAAACGAAATGTTTTACTATTAAAATTAATAGGAATGAATCGGGACCGACCTGAAACAATGTATAAATGTAAAAGACGTATAACTGAGAAACATATAAACAGTGCTTTACTGTACTTTGATAATGGAGAAGTTTCATTAAGATATAGTCCCACAGTGATATAATTTAAAGTAGAAATTATCAAACAAAATGTTATGGCAATTAACACTACTGTCATCAGCTATGGAAAGAACAGAAAAAATGAGAGGCAATAAAAATGTGCTAATGTTGCCAGTTTTGAGATTTATAGAGTAGATTTCTACTTTAACAAAACTAATCAATTTACAGTTATTTCTAATTTTGTTTTAAAAAGCCTTCAGTGAATTCTCCACTGTCACCTTGTTACATGGATATCAGCCATTGCTTGTTATTAATTGCTATTCAATACTTTACATATTGAATATACTGTTTAGTTTTTTATGGCATACATACCAAGCACAAGAACTTTATTTTTCACACTCACAAACTTCAACTATGACTTTTGCTTTGAAATTGTTTCATCACTGAAGATTTTTCTGCAACAACTGTGATATCAGTCCAGTCTCTTACAACATAAATAACTCCCACCTTGATGAGATTTTTCGGGTTTAAATATCTATGAAAATTAATGGCTATTTAAATTAACAAAGAACTCCAGATATTAAAATGCACTTTTTTTCATATGATTTTGGTGTAAGTAAATATATTTTAAAAATCATATGCATGATCTGTGAAATGTATTTTTAACACTTGTAGTTGCATTCCTACAGGAAATCATACAACACATTTCCCTTTGGGAAGAAGAAATTTAGACTTCTGATCCTCCCTCTGATACGAGTTCAGGAAAACTTAAATCAACACTAAATTGAGTTGTAGGAAAACTTAAATCAACACTATTTGTCCTGCCGTCGTCAGTTTATCTGTCAATCTAAACTGATGATGACAGAATAAATGAAACACATTACTTTCAGTGAAATCAAGACAATTTCAACAATAACAATGATAAATAAATATAACTCCTCACGTGTCATCTCTTCTTTGATAACAACAGCTTCTACAATAGGTTTCTTATTACACTGGTGCCAGACATAACCATTAGACTCTAACTTTTCTTTCAAGTGCTCAATACGAATTAACTCTACCCAAGGTATCTGCAACAACAACAAAAAATTTCATTAAAATCAGTAATTTCAAAATGAAAGAAATTTTGGCATTTCTTGAAACTGAACAATAAAATAAGGCTAAAAAAAGGAAAACACTGGTGAATCCTTACAAGTTTTCAGAATTACAATAATTACAAATTAATAAAAATCATTTCTACTGAACTCCAGACATTAAATATTTGCTCTGTACTAATCAATCACATCCCATGCACATGTAATTTACAGATCGGACTGGTTGTATGACAACAGTATTTTCAGCCTAAGTTGAGTAGCAGATCCAGCAGGGAATGATTGGGGCAAGCAGTTTTTTATTCTTTTATAATTAATGCATTTACTTTTGTAAAATTATGGTAATAAATCTACAGGTTTTCATTAAATTTTTGTAATAACTAAAACAGTTTTCATGTTTCTTGAAACTGAACAATAGGCTAAAAAAAGAGAAACACTGGAGATCAGTCTAAAATTTAAAAGAAACACCACATGATCAGTCAAAAATTTACTGTAAATTTAGAAATAAAATGCTCTGTTCTCACTTCAGCAAAAAAAAAAAAAAAAAATAGAGGTTCAGAAAGTAAGAAAGATGAGAGCAGAAGTGAAAAGAGATTTTGACTCATCATGTAATGTAATGGGTGAGCTTTGTTCTTTTTTTCTTTTTTAGTATTGTCTTGCGTCCTTAGTAATTGGAAGCAAGGAAAGTCACAATGTGAGGTAGACTTTGAAGTCTGTGTGAGACAGTGTGGTTGACAGAGAAAAGTATGTACCTCGATTGGGCCATAAACAAATGCTAGTGATAAATTTTCAAGCTGGTAATTTTTCTATTAAATTAACCCATCTGAATAAAAGGGTTCAAACTTTATTTTGAAAGATTTTATCCAGGTGTAAGATTTAAAAACCATCAAGTTGGTTTCCTCGAAAAGCAATTGAACATCATGAAATTAATGCTGATTTTTCAGTTCTAGTTCATAATTTGTGATTTACAAAGGTGATTGTGAGGTGACACAAGAAACCCTGAAACTCACAGCTCAGTGCCAATATACATATAATGCATATTACGAAAATCTATATATATTACGCACATATAAACTAGCTAAACAACAAATACGCCCTAGTGCAGTTAAACTTCGCATCTTTTCTTGTGCCCAATTTTCTTTCACTGTGCAAAATTCTTCAGGTATTGCATCAGTGAAATAAAATTTCGTACTTCATATTATATGTTAATTGAGCAGTCTATATGTGGATCAGTTTTACTTAAAGCCTACGGTGGATTCCATTCCATTTCTAAAAGTAGCCCATTGGATTAATCGAATCTAATATAATCAAATTATTTGATGTAGATGCAACTTTCAAAATAATGAAAAAAGAGCCTTCCTTTCAGCAGGCTGTTATCTTGAGAGTTTGTTTGAAAAGAAAGGAAACACTCAAGGTGTCACAAATTGTCTGCATTCACCATCTGCACGGACATGTGGTGTTTTTAATCAAACACTGTAATTCCCAAAGAAAATAGAACTTGAACTTTCAGTTATCACTTCGTAGCATTTCTAGAAATGGAATGTCCGAAGCATTTCAAATTCTTCTAAAACTTAAAAACTCGGATTTACGGGTTTGGAATGCGAGAAAACCCCGGAATTCCGGGCTACACCCGGATTACAAACCGGTCTGGATTTAGAAAATTAAAACAATTTTAATGGAATGTTTTGAAAAGCCTTGAGATGAAAGAGAAGTTCAGTGCTGCAAGTTCATAGTGTCTGTGCATGTGTGTCCTCCACAAAGTTCCTCTCTCTTTTTCTAGACCTGAGCAATCACACCCCCTAAGATGAGCTTCTAGATCTACTAATGCCTCAGTGTGAGTGACTGACTGATCAAAGACAGCAAAAATAATTAGACTGCATTAAGGGAGAGATGTACATCATAAACTGCCAATGTAATTTATCAGTGTCCCTTCAAACATTACAGGTGACACAAGTGTACATTTCATTTGATATAATAACCCTCCTGTCCCCTTCAAGAAAAGAAAGAAATGTTGATTACTTGCCTTAATAAAATACACCTAAAAATATCTTTAACATTACATTTGCTACTTTTTGTCAAAAGACATGGTCATTACACCAACAAATTTGTGACATACTTTTTGTATAAAATGTGGAACTGCTCAAAATACTGTTTGTTTATCCTTGATTTAAAGTACAAAAGAACTGTTATATTTAAGGAAAATCTTACCTAGTGTAGAATTCAAGAATTTTGATGTAACAGGAACAGAGAAGTGTGAAAAACTTACTCACATTAACATAATAAATTTATCAGGCAACTATTCCTACTTTAGTGCACAAACAAACTGCAAACGGTAGCCAACACATCTTTCCCCAACACAACATTCACAGCAGAATCTGCCAAAGATATAAGGGTGATCTAAACAGAAACTGCTTAAGTAAAAAGAATACCCTGGGCAACAGATGCTTTCCCTCCTTTTGCAATGCAAATGTATTATATGAGGGCCACATCAAAATTATTGATCATTGTAAGTAATGAAAATTCCTTCGCTTGTAATAATTAATTATGTTCACATTACAGCAGCGCGCACATCACACCTTCCCCCACCTAGGGACAAAGTGAGCATGCACTGGCCGCTAGGAGGCAGTGACAGCTTCCACATCCAGTTTCTTGAGAGGTCAAGAAACCGGATGTGGAAGTGGAAAGAGCTGTAAGATGGAATTCACACGTAATGGACAGATTTCTTTTGTGAAAATACAGGTTGCCCGAGGGAGAAATGCCGCACCGTGTGCAAAGGGATTGCGAGAAGCATGCGGTGTTAATGCATTGTTATATTCAGCAGTGAGAAGGTGGGTGTTGGCATTTAAGAAGGATTGTGAAGGTGTTGATCATCACTCCAGTGCTTGACGACTTGTCAAGGTCACCGATGACGGGCATGTGACTTTAGTTCGGGAATTGTTGAACACTGACCGACGATGGACTTGAATGGAATTGTCTTGTGAGGTACACAGTTCTTCAAAGACTGTTCACAGGACACTGAATGAGGAAAATCGCCAGCAGGTGAGTCACTCACCATCAGTCAGACGTTCAAAAATGGCACTGATTTACTGTGGCTGAGACGCTTTTGAATCATTATCGACTGGAAGGTGAAGCTTTCTAGAAATGCATAATCACAGTGAATGAAATGTGGGGGCGTAGCCATGAGCCACAGCTGAAACAGTAATTGTCTGAGTGGCGACATCAAGTTTCCCTTCACCAAAAAAAAAATCCACCAGTCTTTCATAATGTCAAAGTGTTGCATATTTTTGTGTATGTCCGGATTGGGGTCATTCTCACACATGCTGTCTTCTGGGACAATAGTTAATACACAGTATTACAAGAAATTCCTAGAACACCACTTATGACCTGCACTTTACTGCAAGAGACTTGAACTTCTGAAAGAGCAGCCGATTTTGTTGCATGACAATGCTTGTTACTATACAGCTAGTGTGGTAACGACACTACTGCAGAAATGGTTAGGGAGATCTTTGGCCATCCACCCTATTCACCCGACATATCTCCCTGCAATTTTGACTTGTTTAGGGAGCCAGAAGAGCCTTTGAGAGGTCAAAGATTCCCAACAAGAGATGCCATCTAGCTGCAATAGAGCGGTCAATGCGCTTTATCCGTAAAAACAACTCTGCTGATGGAGTATGATGCCTGCCAGGGATTTGGCAATGGGTACTAAACATGGCTGGAGACTATGCGGAGGGCCTATAAAAACATTAGTAAGTACGCTCCACTTTGTGCTTTTTTATTTATTAGTGATCAATAATTATGACATAGCCCTCGTATTAACATGAAACCAAAAAGCAGATAGTAAAACTTCTTCGGTTGAAGGCACAGCCACTTGTACATTGTTTGTTATACCTTGCAATCAGAATGAAAATGATTTTCTTGCTTTAACTCTTCTTGAGGGGAACAAAATAGATGGGAATCATTCAGAGCCAAGTCCAGATGTAAGAGGAATAGTATAGTACTTCAAAACATAAGCTCTTAAAAAGTGGCAAGCATCTTACTGGGAACCCTTATTAGGGCACCCACCTTGCCCAGACATGCTGCAAAATCCAAATTCACTGTGAACAACACTATGCACAAATCCAATGCTAACATGCAATTCCTAAATGAGTTTCCTCTCAACAGCAACAATGTGTTCTAGAAGACTATATGATCAGCCTGGCAGGCCTAGCCAGCATCTTCGATATCACGCACACCATCTTTAAACTTTAACCAATAGCACACTCTCCACAAGGTTAAAGAGTTATCTCCATATAAGGATGATTCATATAGAACAAAATCAAAAACTTTACTGGAAATCACAAGCAGATGAATAAAATGTGATAATACTGAATGGTCACATATCTTGTTTTAAACAGAACGTGAGTCACAGTATGTGCTGGAAATGACTGTGATGCACTACCAAGCACTTCTGGGTGCAACACTGCATGTTATGAGTGGTGTCTCAATATCACATTGTCAATATGCCTGATTTTACTTAAAATGTTTGTTTTCAATGTGTCATTGTGTGGGATTTGTTATGAAATGCTTCTTCCTTAAGATAGCCCAGCTATCAGGTGAGTTACCCTAAAGAATAAGTGTTTCATAAAGTCAGGAGACTCCAGTGGCCACAGATCTTCAAAATAACTCTATTCTCAAAGAAACTCTGGGCCATTATCATGAATTCCCTTGATATGTAGCATGCTGCACAACCTTCCTGGTGCTGACCTTGAATCACAAGTTCTAGAATAAATTCTGTGGAAGAAATATTCTCCTCTTAATACATAGAAGTATGTCAGAATTATTAACTCAACAATCAGACATCCCTGAATTGCCTGTATTTACTGTTCATCAATTAACATCAATCACATCAGATAACTTCAGAATTACATCCCCCTGGAGCAGGAATTGAGCCAGCGCTTCTCCCGATTTCCATTCAAGCATACTATCGGTTACACCACCTAGGACAATGAAAGTATCTGAGTGATGAGAATCTGAACCTTCTTAGATTTTCGTCAGTTGAAGCTAATTTTGCTTCCTTGAAGCTTCATGTACTTCCACATATTAAGAGAAGAATTTTTCTTCCTCAGAAGTTATACCTGATATACTGGTGATTTCACTTAACTACGCAATGAAGAAGCAGAATTAGCTTTGACTGGCGAAAAGTTGAGAAGGTTAAGATTCTTAACATTCAGATACTTGGGACTTCATAATTTTCGGTGGTGTAATGGATAGCATGCTTGAACAGAAATCAGGAGACACAGGTTCGATTTTTGCTCTAGGGCGATGTTATTTTCAAGTTTTCTGATGTGATTGATGTCATGTGACAAACAGTAAATACAGACAATTAGGAATGTCTAATTGCTCAGTTAATAAATCTGATAACTTCTAGTATTTCCACAAAGACAAAAAATGAGAAAATATGTGGTGGTACTCATAGTTAGTTCAAGGAAAATGGGATCAATGATCCTCTGACCATACAAGCACACAAAACATCCAACTTTCTGCATGTGCAACTGTTCTAAGGAAATCACATGAGGACTGTCGGCAGCCCATATCCTGGAATTCTATGAATTCATGTACCCACCAATATTTTCTGGAAGGGGGAGAGGGGGTTTGGGACTAAAAACAAATGGAACCAGGTCTCATCTGTGAGCCATCAGGAGTCAAGTATCCCCAGAAAATGGCAAAAAATGTCTTGCTAACCACTAGCAGTAGTTACCTGACTTCTTGTTTCATTGTTCCAGCAACACAGGAGCTACTGTCAATCTGCAAGGTGAAGTTATGCCTTCTTAGGAGCTTTACTGACATGTAGACTAAGGTAACCTTAACCTAATTCCTGAGAAAATTGTCAGTAGTGACAAATAAGACTCTCTGGAAAACAAAGTAACCAATAAGAATGGAAGAGAAAATTATGTGTGCAGACACCTCCCTGACCAAATAAAAGCTCACGACATGAGTAGAAGAGTATAGCTGATGATGTCTGCGAAAATAGATGAAGAGAAGAAATGCATCCAGTCTGGTGTAGGGAAGATGACATGTAAAGGGCAAAGGCCAAGTTGAATGTTCTACAAATTAACTGTTCTTAATAATGTTTCATGTTTGGTTTTACAATTATTTTAACTTTGTTTTGACAGTTTCTAAACCCAAGTCATTTTACTCTATGCAGAACAGTGGAAATTGAGGAAGAAGGAAGACAGCACTGATAAAATGGGAACATCATGCTATTTTTGAAGAAAAGCAAACCAGGACTGAAGTGAGCAACATGAACAATTACATCATATACTGAACATCAATAAACATTTGTCATGTATCTTACAGACATTGGAACATTTAAAATGTGAGTACAGAAATATATGGATGACACATAATTGTTATCCCAAAATAAATTACTTAAGAATAACACAAAGGATGAAGCTTAAGTAACAAGAAGCACTTACACATTATCTGGACCCTATTCCAACTTAAATTGCACATCCACTGGTAGCCTTGGTAATCAGTGGCAGATGTTTTTTGTGATCACTCGAAAGTGACTTTGTCATCTTTAATTTTCATTATGTGATCATTCAAAAGACTATCATCTCTACTTTTCATTCCATGATCAAACAAAAGAGACCCTGTCATTTCCAATTTTCATCCCAAAATTATGTATTGTTAAGTGGCTGCTCCTGGTCTGGTATTGTTTGTAATGATACACACCTGTGACCCACACTGATTTAAAAAAATTTCCCCGCTGAACATGGCTAGCAAAGATTTTTCTTCAATCAGACAAACAGAATCGTGAAACTCCCATGAGGAAAAAAAAATTAAACAGAAAGATTTGTTAAAATATCATATCTTGATTCGGGTGTAGGTACCTGGATTCAACTCTGACACGCTCCAATCTACTAACAGTCACAATTACTCACACGTAAGGAAGAGAACTCTGAAGCTCTTTAAATTGCATGTGCTCAAACATTTAATCCAGCAAATATTTAGAGCAAGTTTCAACCTACAGCTTGCCAATCTTTCTCCTAAATAAGGTTGTGACTGGCTGTGAAGTTGCTAGCATGTTTACACACCTTAAATTCACTGAATAAAATACATCTTGTTCAGTACTAAAAGAAAGCAGAGAAAAAATGGTTATGAATACTGGAAAAAATAATTAATGTGATGGTATAAGCTTAAAATACTGCCAATAAGTTTAGTTAAAAATTATTTATTTACACACGAACCTAAATAACATGCATAGGCCCAAGACCAAAATAGTGGGATGAGCTATAACATTAAATAGCCATCATTAAAAGAGAATGTATGTTGGAGACCTTGATTACATTTTCCCTGCATTATGGAGAAATTTCTTAAGTGTACTTTCCATATTCAAGTGGCACACCTGCTGGTGATAATTTTCTCAGTTCAATTTGTAACTGATGTAGCATAAATCTTGCAGTCCTGCACCCAGACCGTTGCAAGAGGCAATGCTTCTCCACATATCACTGTGGAAGATCACCATAGTCTGCTTTACTGAAGTATGTAAGTCCTCCGCACATGGAACAGCAGTCTCCAGTGCTTCCTCAAGGAGGCAACACTGCGCCGGCTGCCCTGCAGGTTTTAAAAACTCAGGCAGGGAGTGTAGCCATTCTCTGTTCCGAGATGTGGAATGATCTTGTGTTTCCTGTGGTTGCTTTTACTTTCCATTTCCATTTGTGTTTTCTTTTTTTCATATTGAGGGTATATTTTCCATTTTGAGCATCGCTGATTTTCATTTCAAAATCCAAGCCCCGCCTTTTCTATAGAGTTAAGTGCTCAAGTCGATCACCTGGGCCACACTGCCTCAGCCCCTTTTCAAATCCACAGTTCTCTATTTCTCCCAGTTTCTTGACCCCTTCGATTGGCTACCTGAGCCACCTAAAAATTTCTTATTTACTTCCTTGTTTACAAAAATGCAAAGTCTGCTTGCAGTGCATGGGCCCCTTTTTCCATATATTGCAAATTCCTGGGCTATTGTCTGTGATTTACAGCATCTGCACAATTCTGGCAGTTGTTCAAAGTCTTGAGTTTCGTGACTTTGGTGAGAGCACCTAGTTTCTTTCAAGAGTGAGACACAGGAAGGTGGAAGTGGTATAAATATTCACAAATGGATAATTAGAGTAACACTACACTGTTACTCTAATTATTAGTCTACTGCTAATAACTGCACACTTTAATGAAATAAAATAAATCTTTACAATTGTAGTAATGAATAGGTCACGGAGTGCTACCAAAAATCAATACTGATTGTAAGAAGCATAATGACTGATAACAACATACCTGTTCATTCTGTATTATCATCTTCAGCCTGTGACTGTAGTACTTAGGCTCTAGACTAGGAAGACAAATACTATTTTTGTGGATTTCTGGATCATCTATCCATGCAGAAAAGGCACGAAATGTACTGTAAAAAAAATGCATTACAAGGAATATAAATTCTGATACATTTATTTTTTTCATGAAATTCACGTTTATGCTGCTAGTTAAGTTTAAACAACAAAAATTTTTAAAAGCTCAATAATTCCAAGAATATAAAATTACCATATTTTGCAGAATATAAGACAGGGGTTCTTAACCTATGGGTCGCGACCCAAACTTGGGTTGCCAGGGCTTCTGAGATGGGTTTCTGTAGCTTCTCAGAAAAAAAAAAATTGAAGTGTTACTATTTTTTTTTTTTAATTTTAAACCTTTTTCGTGTTTAACACGTGTAAAGGCCCCAGAATTTTTGGAGATAATATCACGAGGACCACCAGCATTGCTTCTTCCGGTCACACTGGGATCGTGGAAATTTTTAGAATGTTACAACATTGCAAAATCCCCCCCTCCCCCAAAAAAATTTAATGGAAAACCCCCAACTTGGCAACACTGGCCTGCCCCCAGAATCCTATGACAAACGATCAACAAATATGACACGGAAGGGAGATAGCAGAGAGAGAGAGAGAGTATGGACTATGGAGGCTTTCAGCAAATGTTCATTAATAACAATAAAAAGAAAATGCCTAATTTCTAAAGTTTTCATTGGATTTTGACGAAATTTCAAATGGGAGTTTATTTTGACATGTCTTAGTTTTTCTCCCAGTCCAACTTTGGCAACACAGCCAATTGAGCAGTCCAGCACCAGACCCATGGGTTGCAAAGTTGATCGTCTTGTTAATTTTCGGTCATGGCCAAAAAAACAAAAAAAGTAGAGAACCCCATATATAAGATGCACTTTTCCAAAAAATCTGGTGCCTCACCCCCCCCCCTTGCCCCTTATAATATGCCGCTAAAAGGACTGCTAAATAAGTTTAAAATGTTATTGGTTTATCTTAGGTGTAGTAATTATATTCTTCTGCACTTTTTCTACAATGTCCTTTTATCGTGAACACATATATATACTATACTTTCGCGTGCGTGCGTGTGTGTGTCTTTTTAATGACCCAGGCCTGCTATCATGCTTGATATGTGTATTTCTGCCCATGTGAATACCTATGCATTCATGAGTTAATCATGTAAAATACAGTTTAAGCACACATCTAATATGTTGTATATAGCAACTTGAAAGGGACAGAAAAAGACAATCATAATTCTTTTAAAAAGCAAAGTGATAAAAAAAGAAGGGAAAGAAATGCATCTCAGGAAGAAGCATCACAACAAACACTTAAAACATCCACCAGCACATTCAGGATGCAAGTGCATTAGTGCTGGCTGCATTACTTCAGCAACGCATTCTTCTGTTTATGCTGAACTTTCATAGACAAAATGCAAACATTTTATTTATTCCCAATAACATAAATACTGTGGAATTGTAATTTTTTTTCTTTCTTTTTCTTTTTTTTTTTTTTTTTTTTTTTTTTTGGAAAAATCTATTTATGAAACATGCAAAATTTTGTTGAACTTTAACTGGTGGGAACATACTTTTATTTGAAGTTTACAACAGGAGATGCTGCCAAATCTGACAGATCATATTAAGCTTCCTTGCTATTTGCCAACGTGTGTTCACTTCTTCGGTGATATTTTTTATTTCTAACAGTTTTTGGTAAAGCTTTAGGAATTTTTCCCAGGAAATATTTGTATGCCACAGAATGCTGATAAACTTTGACCAAGGCCGTCTTACTTTGGCACATCAGCCATGCATCAAGGATGACTATCTCAATCAGTAATGTAGGACATTGGCTGTAAGAAGGTGTGACATCACGGGCAAATCCTGCAGCACATGTATGCCATTGGCTGATGGAATGAATGACATTTCTCTACATTGTTTTCATCAGCAGTATTGCACATAGCTAATTTTGCAAATAGCAAGGATTCAATTATTTATAAGCTGCTGTTTTTGCACATAAAGTTTTTTTCTTCTTAATAAAAATGTTTAAAATGCCATTTTATTTTATGTTCTTAATTTTTTTTTCAAAAAATAAGAGAGTGTTTTATATACTGGTGCATCTTTTATTCTGGAAAATACAGTAATTTTCCAGGGTATCTATTAAGAAGCTTCTGTCTTCAAAAGCAGTCAAACCCACATATCACATAACACGAAGTTCTGCATAAACCAAAATTTTTGTAGATACCCTGAATTTTGTAATATTCTCCTTTGTTATTTTAACCACATATTATGAACAATATTTTAGTAGGAAACCGCATATATCGAAGTTCAACACTGTTATAGGCAAACAAGATAAAAGGCATTCTTACCAAGTTTTTAAACCTTCCCTTTCACCAGAAAACAAGGAATTACCTGCTGTTGACAACACCCCATGGTGTGCCTTACATATAGGCTACTTCGCATAAAGAAAACAATGCTTCACTTGTTTTTTTAATACCTTTTCCTCCCCCTGCCCTCACTTCCTAATCATACGTCTCCTCGGACGCCTGGGCAAATGTTGTCTTTTGTTCCTCTCCCCTTACCATCTTTTAATGACTGAATCTCTCTTTAGAAAATCTTAAGAGTTCCATTTGCATCCAGAAGCATCTTAACCACCACATCAGTTGAAAAATATTTTAAACAGTGATCATGATGAGAACAAAACATGCAAGAATTGGCTCATATGTCCAACGTAACATGTAAAAGGTGAAATTTCAAATGGTTGGCAGTTACTTTCATTTTCACATTCGTTAAATGTTTTACTTACTGAAGATCTCATTTATATCATTTGCTAGCTATAGTTTTCAATTAACAAATATTATGGCATTATTTACCTTGATTAATCGATAAATAGTTTATGACTGACTTGTTTTAATCTGATGTAATGTAATGGGGCAAAAGTGGGCCTTTTTGTTTATCTGTCTGGTTATAACGAAGTTTGCATATATCAAACGCTTCTAACTCTCCTTTCAACTTCATTATATACGGGTTTGGCTGTATATGCATTTAACAATGGTGTACAAGCTAAATCAAATATATCACAAAATTGAGGTGCACATACATAAATTATTATATATTATAACTATTATTACTATTATTATTTAGCTTATGTTACGCAAGGAAGAGACAATGATGCTTTTGCATCACGAAAAAGCATGACCAAGAATGCTTCTTTTATTCCAAAAAATATGATAATCACTGAATTATTTATAGAACTTGAAAAAATTCACAAGTACAACAATTTCACTCTAGTGAGAATAAAAATTTATAAATGGAATGCTGCTGTTCCACAATTTGTTTTGTTAAACCAATATAAGTAACTCCCTGTAGCCTCAGATGCTCATGGGGGTTGTTAACCCCCACCCCACCCCACCCCACCCCGGCTCAAAGCCTGTTCTATCAGTACCAATATAACCAGTGATGCTGTGTAAATGTTAAACAAAATGATCTGACTTGAGAAACATCCTGAGGTAACTGTCAGCTTTCATGCAAAAGGGATAGTTAATTAGCCTGACTTTGAGAACAAACATTGAATAACAACAAAGGGCCAGAAATGTCAGGATATATATTAAAAGTTAATCAGTACTTCAATTAGATAAAAAAATGTTTTTATCTCACAGCTTTTACTGTGTTTTTAAGCCATATTTTTTATCTAAACTATGCATTATGCTTCTATTTTTGTTAAGTATCCTATCTTACAAATTCTCACTGGAAGTTTCTGATTTCTTTTTGGCAATGCTTTTTTTTTATTTGTTGTTTTAATGGAAAACTGATTTCATAAGAAAAAAACTGCAGCAATATGACTGGTTTTGTTTTCCCATTTTAAATATGAAATTACTACTCAAAAATAGTTTCATACAAACAGCTGAAGAACATAAAGTTCATAAAAAAAAAAATCCCAGTAAAGCATTCTACAGTTGCCCGACTGAATAAGTTGGCAAAGCAATGGGTGTGGAACTTAATTCAGCTCGACATAAAATAGCTGTTGAGTGAGCATATTTCTTGTATAGTGATAGAAAACTGTTAAAAGTGGAACAAAATTTGCCAACATTTTACTGACAATATGAATTTCAGCCACCCCATCTCTCCTCATTTTACAAAACACCATTTGGGTTTCTATGAGGGGGGGAGACTTTAGGCCCCTAAGTAAAAGACATAATCTTGTATAAAAACTTCTGTGCCCTCTTCAAAACAATAAAAAAGAACTCGTACACTTGAAACCTTCAGCTTGTCTATTATCTCGATCTTTAATTAATAGTAGATGGGGGAAGGGAAGCAGAAGCACTGTGGACGCACTTCTATCCACAGGACATGTTCCTACCTTGGGGAGAAAAAATAGGTACTATCACAAGTAAATGTATTGAACAGAACAGGCTTCCATTTACTGAAATGCCATCATATTAAAAAAAATCTTATGTTGGGAAGTCTCAGACCATATACGTTACTATTGAGTAAGGAAATATGACTGCCAAGATATTCCCAACTCCACCCCCAAACCCTCTCAAAAAATCTATAAGACCTCTTACAGGTCTTATAGAGGTTATTATTCAACTTTTTTGAATAATAACCTCTATAAGACCCGTAAAAAAGTTAATTCCACAGTACACTATGATAGAGGTGCCATAAACTCCTTTACAACAAGGATTAAAACCACATACAGGCTGGATATATAGCAAAACATCAGAAAGATCAAAAGGAGTAAGTTCAAAAGCGACAAATGTAAGTCACAACTACATTTTCTTAAGAAATGTAAGAGAGCTAATTTTGTTCCACCTTCTTTGAAACTCGCGGAGAACATCGCGAAGAACCTGTCAAGAAATTTTGTTAAAAAAATAGAATTAAAAACAGTAAATGGTGCGATTAGTAAAAAGTTCAGAACTATTGAGCAATGCAAACGATTAGAATCTCGTATTTGGGCCGCTTCATTAGGTGAAATTCCGGAAGCAGGAAAGAAAAATATTGATAACTGGTTAGCTAAAGCAGTGGCAGATAAAATCAAGAAGTTTAAGTGAAAATTGAAAATTAAAGAAAATAAATGGTTGAGTCCAAAGCTAATGTCTACAGCTCCTGACCCACAGTTAATACTATCCCCCACTAACAAACACGTCATAGATCTGACAGAAGATGGAATAGATGGAAACTTGATTAATCTCCTCAATAAGGGATATAATTACAACCTTTCCTCCGCAACACTTGATAAAAAACGAATGCTTATTGATTTAGAAAGCATCTGCAGTAAGGTAGAAAGAGAAGATGAAAATACAGCAGCCACTTTAAGGAAAGAATTCTCACTGTGTCTCAAAATTTGTAAAAAAGCCAGTAAAAGAGTAAAAGTTTCTAATAATTTTGATAGAAATGCCATTACTGACCTTAAAAAATCCAAAACCAATGATAAAGTTGTAGCACTGAAAGCAGATAAAAGCAAAGTTTTGGTATTGTTAGAAAAAGATAAGTATTACAATAAAATGGAAGCTGAATTGAGCAAGCCTTATTATGAAGAACTCACTGGTAACCCTATTGATCAAACTGTCAAAAATCTTAAGAAATTAATCAGCTCTTTAAAAAGTAAAAATCATCTAAATGAGCTCTTCAAAAGCTTCTCCAAAATCCAGTCAAGAGTTCCACAGATCTATGGTACAATAAAAATTCACAAAGAAGGCCATCCAATAAGACCTATAATAGACACTAGAAATCCACCACTCTCCAACATTAATTATTACTTACTTATTCACCTCAGAGATATTTTTCCTTCTCCTCCCTACCTTCTAAAAAATGCCATGCGCTGAAAGGTAAACTAGAAAACTTGCCAGAATTAATTCATCCAGTAATGGCAAGCCTGGATATAGTATCTATGTATACCAACATTAACCTGGACCTCCTGCTGGAATTCATTGCGGATGACCTGGCGGAAAAAATAGTACCATACATACTCGCGTATAAGTCGAGAAATTTGGGACAAAATGAGAGCTTCAAAGTAATGGGGTCGACTTATACGCGGGGTCTAAAAAAATCGTAAGTCCAAAAGTTCTTCCCGTGAGGCAAAAGGCAATCCATCCCCCCTCCCTAATGCCGATGCGGTATTAATTACGAAATCGCAACCCTCCGAAAGAAAAAAAAAAGAAAAAAAGAAAGAAAGAAAAAACGCCGATGTGGTAGAATTACGAAATCGCAAACCTAATAATTTCTCCGTGCTTTGAGAAGTCTCCTCTCTCCTGGCTTTGCGTGTCACAGCCGCGCATAGAAAGCTCCGCCCTTCCGACTACCAGTTGATTGCACTGATCTTCGACGTAACAGCAAAGAATATCCCGCGAAGCATTTTTCTTTGGTAACGGAGCCTTGACATCCAGTGTTAGGTGTTGCTTGTTCTTAATCGCACGTGTCTCGCTTCTCCTATTATGGGTGACACGGATTGTGTAAAGAAACGGATGTCCTATAACGCAGGATTCAAGTTGAAAGTGGTTTCTTTTGCAGAAAATACTAACAACTGTGCTGCTTCACGTCAATTTGGCATTAACGAAAAACTGATTCGAGATTGGTGTAAAAAACGGACTTGGTGAAAATCCCAAAATCGCAAAAGGCGCTGCGCCGTGAAACGACATCTTTCCCAGAGCTGGAAAGTGTCTTGAATGATTGGATTGTGGGCTGCAGACAAAATGGTTACATTGTAACGCGAACTGGTATACGTTTGCGAGCAATGAAGCTCGCAAAAGATGAAAAGTTTGCAGCCATAAATAACACTTTCCGTGCCTCACCAGGTTGGTGCACAAGGTTCATGTTGTGTCTACGCCAGGACACCAAAATTGCACAAAAGTTACCTCGTGACCTCGAAGCAAAGATAATGGAATTTCAAAAGTACGTAATTCAAAAGAGACTGCTTTTGAACTTTCCCAAATAGGGAACATGGATGAAACCGCCATCAGGGATCATAGCATACTTCTGGAAAATTTTAGGTAAGAATTTTAGGAATTTTAGGAATTTTTAGAAAAATTTTAGGAAAATTTTAGGAGTGTATTTCAATAAAAACTAGATGTATATTTGTATACATCTAGTAAAACAACTTTGTATGCATTGTAAAGAATTTGCTTCACACCCTTCAACCATATATACTGATAGACTGCGCATGACATCAAAATTTCTGGCTCCAACATAAAATCACATGACAACAGTCAAAAAGATGGGTTACACCTGCTGTGCTTATGGTTGCTCTGACCGATATAGTAAAGAAAGTTCTATGATTTTTCATGGGTAAGAAACGAATCAAATACCTAAGTCAATAAAGTTCAATTACTTAACCAGAAACTTGCAGCTATTGATATAAAAATATAGTAACTTAAGAAAAAAAAATGGAATGCATGTTCCAAATTCTTCGCAAATGTTCATCACATTATAAATCACAAAATGTAAACAACACGATCATGCATGTATATAGCTCATAAGTAAACTTACCTGAAGAGTTTTCATTATATATGAGGTGCATTCACATAATACACCGAAAACACTGAAGTTCTGCAGCGTAAATTAGTAATCATAACAGCATTTGTACACGAAATTTGGAGTCTGATGATGACGTGCCCAATGTTTGAGCCATGGCGGCTTTGATGCAGCTATTGCCAATGCGCAGTCCATTAGTATATATGGTCAAAGTTCACACCCAAATTTTTTGCATAACGTCTAATGTCTAAAGTTTAAGTATGATTTACTTCTAATGTTCAGTTCTTATCTTTTCACGTGTTATTATCATATTCAAGTATATTTACCACATTCAAGTTTCACTTTGAACATTAATATGCTGTTGAACCAGAAGCAATTCACGATTTTCACAGTAAAGTTTTCAGGTTTCACATTAAACTATAATATCCTAAAAAGGTAATTGAAAACCAAGAACTATGTACAATTGTTCACTGAATTACTTTTTTCATATTATTGTTTTAACCTTTTCCTGATTAGCCTATCTTTTTCTGCTTCCACCACAACTAATTTACTTTCAGTTTTCTTTATTTCAGCTGAAACTTGTATGATCAAGTTAGAGGCAACTGCTATTTCAACAGTATTTTGTTTTTCTACAGCTTTTCTCATTCTTTCTGTTCCCTCTTGAATTACTGCTAGGGAGGCTTCTTTATCTTTTTTAAGCCTATTTATTTCTGCATCATTTTCTTTTATTTTGTCATCAAACTCAGCTTTTCTTTTTTTCTCTAGCTGCTTTTCCTTATTTTCCCTCTCTTTCTTCGAAAATAAAAGCATAACAAACAGCGCGAAAACTAGCTCATAAATAGAATATTTGAATCACTCTCAATGTATGCACTCTCAATTATTAGGGATGGTAGAGGGGAAGGGAATAGAACTATCCAAAATTAGCATGTTTTCGTTGCGCTAGGGCGCTTAAGCACGGCTGAATTCCTTCAGATACCCCCAATGTTCAAATGATTGAAATGTGCTGATGTTCATGGAATGAAATGGTTGATCAGCTATGATGACCGCATAAAAGTTCGGGGTGGGGGGGGGCTTTATTTTTTTTATTTTTTTAGTTTATGCAACATTTTACATCACTCCAGTATTTATCTTGTCATCATCAACAATCGCAATGCAACTACCGCTTACGATCGCGGATATCAGCAACCGAAAATCTGCCATATCTCTAAGTGATATAACACACAGTATCCTATTACAGTGTATTGTAATTGAAAAAAAAAAGGATGTGGAAAAAAGAAACTTTCAGAAATTAAGATCATCAAGTCATGCGTTTCAAAAATCCGTTTTCCTTTATAACGTTTGAAAACATGTTTTTGCTTTTTTACCTGTAGTGTAAATAAAAAAACTATGTTGATTTTTTTTTATGGAATCAGACGTCCGTATGTCTGATTGTCTTCATCTGAGTTCACACTTTAGCTACTGTGTACAAGTAGACCTATTTTTTCAGCTCAAAAATATGTAGTTTTGTATATATTCACAGTATAAGTCATTCCTTATTCCCACAGAACTGAATTCAGCATATGCAAAATGAAGATCATCAAGACCCGCCCAACACTATGTTTCTGATTGTCTGCTGTTTATATTCAAGAAATGCAAACATGGATCAATGGTGAATGCAGCAACTATGATTTTTATTTATTACCAAGAAAAAAAAAAAAAGAGCCGTGAAAGCTGTAAAGCTGAAACGGATATTTCTCTCGAACCCCCCCCCCCCATGCACAAAAACATTCCAATTAAGATCAAACAGCAGGAGGACGCGTCCACACAACACAACCTTTGGAATTACCTGATGGAATGGCTTCTTTTGATTTGGCACATCGCCATAAATCACCACCTGCAGCTCACTGAACTGTCAAGTTGCATCCTTCCTCCTTCACTTTAACTATAATAGAAACTGTAAAAAAAAAAAAATGCTCCCCAATTTTCGACAAAATTAAATTACCAAATTTACGTCATGATGTTGCAATTTACTAAAATACGTTTGTTTATCTGCTGAATATTGCTTAAATTCATTGAAAACTTTTTAATTATAGATGATTTTTTTATTAAAACAGTAACTCAGACGTCTGAATAAAAACGTGTTTGTAATTCAAATAGAGTCCATATCATCACAGAAAAAAAATTTAAGGATCACTCTGTTTAAATAAACCATGGCATCTAAAAAAAATAATTCACTTGCTTTTCCCGTAATTTATAATTACTGTTTCTTTTTTCAATCCGATTATGCAACGTTTTTTTTTTTTTTTTTTTTTGCATCTGCTAAAGTTCCTAACGGAATTTGGCGAAATTTGCACTAGAACTTTATTGTGATGTATCTTAACTACTGTAAAAATTTTACTGTTATTTTCAAAATTCAGAAAAATGGATTTCTGAAAATATTCTCTTAGTCCTTTAGTGCTGTGGAAGTGATAAACAGGTGTTTGCTTTCTTCCCAACCAAGGGCTTCAGATCAGCGCTCCCAGCTGTCAATCAACCGTTGCTATGGTAACACCCTTTCTGCTGGAGGCTCACTCTGTCCAAAGAGGCACACATACTTGTCCATAATAAAAATTACCAATGCTAACTTTTAAAGTTTTAAACCGATTCAACTGGAATTTTGGAAGTGAGCTTCTGTAATCCAATTACAGTGAATGTAAAAATTTCAGCCACTTTCGTGAAAAATTCGCAAAGATAGTTTTCTTATTTTTTATCATAAGTAGTGGAAGTCTCTTGAGGGGAGGGAGGGTGGCATGCACATAAACAAGAAGATGATGAATGTGTTGTTCAGGCATACTCCTCACTGGTGGATGCCAGCTGACTTGGTACATACGCGACTTCCTGCAAATGCTAAATGCCTCTTCTTTCCCCTTCTGTTCTCAATTGTCGGACGGACATCAAGCTCCCCTTCGACCTACTAGTAATCATCCAATTTTATTGCACTGGAAGTAGTGCCTTTTTTTTTTCTTTTTTTCCCCCAGCCAAATTAGGATTTGGTGCACATCGGAAACCGCTGCCGGTGGTTTCTTTGAGAACAGAGAAAAGGAACTTTAAAAACTGAAGGGGTAACAGTAACACGATTTCCTAAAAGGGCATAAAAGCACTAATTTCAAATTTCAAGGCTTTTCAAGACGGCATTAAAAAAACACTGTTTTTCCAGGATATTCCAGGCCTTGAAAACGTAATCATGATTTTCCAGGACTTTCCAGGTTTTCAAGCACGCGTGCGCACCCTGCGTAATGGTAAATTTATTGGCGTTAATAACGGTTGTGTTTTTAATAAATAAGCTTACGAAAATTTTAGGATGAATAGCAAATTTTAGGTCTAATTTTAGGAATTTAAGGAGGGTCACAAAATATTAGGAATTTTAGGAGGAATGCGATCCCTGCGCCATGTGTTTCGACCTTCCTGGAAATAAGACGGTGAACCAAAAGGGCGAAAAAAATATCTTGATCAAAACGACTGGCCACGAAAAATCCAGTTTCACGGTTGTTCTTTCCTGTTTGGCCGACGGCAGTAAGCTACCTCTGGTAATTATTTTCAAACGCAAAATGCCGAAAAGTGTTGTCTTTCCGTCTGGTGTGCTCGTTCGTGCCCATGAAAAAGGATGGATGAACGAATCCGTAACAACTGACTGGTTACAGAATGTGTGGAACAAAAGGCCAGGTGCACTTTTGAGGAAACCTTCTCTTTTGGTGTGGGATATGTTTGTTGCACACCATCGTGCAGAAGTGAAAAAACTGCAGAAAATTCAAAAACAACTCTTGCTGTCATCCCAGGTGGGTTGACATCTGTTCTTCAACCACTAGATGTCTGCCTTAATAAGCCCTTCAAGGACAATGTGCGGAGGTATTGGGCAGATTGGATAAGTTCCGATTTGCCGACTGAAACCAAGGGCGGAAATCTAAAGAAGCCGGATATCGTTTTGATTGCGCGATGGGTCAAGGATGCTTGGGATGCGATACCTGCGGAAATGGTCGTGAAATCATGGTCGTGAAATGGTCGTGAAATCATTCAAGAAATGTTGCATTAGTAACAAACTTGATGGCACAGAGGATGATGAGATTTTTATGAGTGATGATGACAGTGATTCTGATGACACAGGCATAAATGGAATACTGATGTTTATGATGACGTGCCGATGACAGAGAAAGACTTTTTGAACTGTTTGGCAAGTCTGACTCGGAATCTGATTTTGAAGGGTTCCGATGAAGTTTTTGGGTATGCAAATTAAATTTAGTATTATATATATAATTTTTTTCGTTTTCAAATGTTTTTGAATAAATTCATTGAATTTTTTTTTTTTCTCATTCCGGGATCGACTTATACGCGAGTTTCTGATTTCTTACGATTTTTTCCTCTGAAAGTGGGGGTCGACTTATACGCGAGTATATACGGTATTTCATAATCACAATAGAGAAATACTACTTGGCATACATGAAGTGCTCCTGTTTTCTTTTCAAGAGTAATTTCTTCCAGTTTGGAAAGAAATATTACAGGCAAACTTCAGGACTTGCAATGGGTTCTCCACTAGCACCTCTGCTTGCAAATTATTATGTAAGTAAACTAGAGGCAAAAATCCTTCTACAACCCTCAATATAAGATACATGGATGATGTCCTATTTATTGTAGATACTGTGGACCAATCTCTACCCTCTCAGATTCTGGCAGAATTTAACTCGCTAGAAAATACCTTGCAGTACACCATGGAACTGGAAAAAGACCATGGCATCGATTTCCTTGATTTAACCTTAACCTCAAGAGAGGGGAGAATATTCACTCAGCTTTTTAGAAAACCCACTAACACAGGGAAGATATTAGACTTCTGCTCATTCCTCCCTGACTGTAATAAATTGAATACCGCGAGACAATTTTTGAAAAAAATTGAAGTCCTGGTCTCTTCAGATACTCAAAAAGATCTTCACAGAGAAGAATTGAAATATTGGCAGAAAGCAATTACCCCTCCCCATATGTTGAGAAATTATTTAGACAAGTGCCAAAAAAGAAGCAAGAAATAAACAACTTCAAATTCACCAGCAAAATTACGTACCACAGGGGACTTTTTGAAAAACTGAAGAGGATTGGAGCAAAATATAATATCACTCTTGCTCCAGATCTAAATAACAAATTAAAGAAATTCCTGCCAGCTTTAAAGTAGAAAGAAGTGGACATCCAATTGCAAGAAGGAGTAATACATTGCATTGACTGTACCTGCAGACTCAACTATATAAGAGAAACAGGCAGAAGTATTAAAGTCTGAATGAAAGAACACCAAGCAGCTATTAGGAACATTAGTAACAAAACAGGGCTAGACAGACATATACAAGCAAGTGGACACTCCATAAATTGGGACAGTAAGAATAATCGCCCACCAGTCAAACTTAGTATAGAGGAAACTAGAAGAAGGGATCGAAATAGCAAGAAGAAGAAGTACCACAATTAACGATAATTGTGGTTGGACTCTTCCACCTGAGTGGCAGCAACTACTCCAGTGACGTAGTCCTGATGACGAACTAGGCTTTAGTTCGAAAATTGACCACCAACTTTTTTTAATAATAACCTCTATAAGACCCATAAAAAACTTAATTCCACAGAATTATTCAGTAAATAAAAATAACAATCTAAGACAATATCATATGGGTCAATTATTTTGATACTATACTAAATTATTCTATTATTTAACAGTTATAGCAATACATCCAGTACCAATTGACATTATCACTTACAATATGTAAAACAATAATTTTTAGAGCAATATCATAATGTTGTTCAAAAGAAAATACAATACCATGTAATATATATGGTTGAAGATCTTACAACAACCATTATAAGATTACTACTGTGGATAAATCTGAAAACAAAAAACATGAAGATGTTCCTATTTCGATTATTACTTTTCTCCTATTGATTTTTTTAGTACTTACTAGGAGTTGCCTAAATACACAAAATCAATAAAGAAGATATGTTTCAGCATACATCATAGATGTTTGAAATCATAGATGTTTCACAAATTGTATACTAGAAGCACATTGATGGCTGTAAGATTAAGAAAAACATTTAATCAAAATTATTTTATTTTTCTTGCCGACAAAGGTTTTACTGTGCTTTGGCCCAGTTGACCATTTGTCCTGAAGAAGCTAAGCCAAAGCATAGTAAAACCTTGGTCAACAAGAAAACTAAAATAATTGTAAATAAACATTTTCCGTAATCTCACAGGTATCTGAAATCATAGATGTAATGTGGCCCAAGTTGTGGCACATTTTTCTGTCACTGAAATCTCCTTTAGAAAAGATCTATCACATGGAGCTTTTTTTATATATAAGAGATTTCAGTGCAGTTCATCTGTCATTCCTGATCTTCTCAATCTATAATAACAATGCCTAACAAAAACCAATGTTGGTTAGCACCAATAAGTGGCAAAATATTTCATGATTTTCATATTTAGAGTCATACAACCTGATAGCCTTTCAGCTTTTAGCACATTCTTCATGCTCATAGTCTAAATGTTTTACAGAAAATAGAAAAAAATATATACAGCAAACACAAATTAAAAAAAAATTGTTCAGTAAAAAAAAAAAAAACTTTCTTACTACAGCAATTCTTGATAAAAACTTAGATCTTCTTTGAGTTTATTTTCTTCCATTTTTAGTGAGATGTTATCCCCGCTACTCTTCATAACTGAAAAAATGACAAAAGCGTTATTTCTGGCTGGAATGAAAGGAAGTTACTGTAATGACTTAAACTCTGCACTTTTATAAATTATACATATTGTAAATCACTACCTTCTCATGTCATACAACAGGAACAGAAATAAATCACTGTATATGATGTATTTGTTTTATTACATGCATTGCATGTTAGTACATAGCCATGAGATGCATGAAAGACTACATCAAAAGATCAACTTTTATGATTTTGATAATTTCTACATACCTGTAAATAAATTAGGTAAGAAGCATAAAAAAAAGATTCCCAACAAAAGTGCAAATTAAAATAAAAGATTAAAACTAAATCTGTACTTAACTGTTAATTACTTACCCAAGCTTTACTCAGGTGCACATGTAACAAAAATTTGTTCCAAACTGGGCAAGATCACAAACAAGAGTATCAATAAATAACTTTTTTTTTCACTATTACCAATGTTTCAAATCTCTTGTTGAAAAAAGAAAAGGACTACCAGTGATTACTGACATACATCCCCTTAGCAAACTCTTAAAAACTTCTGCAAGTTTAATAAGTAATTAAGAAAGTCAAAAATTAAAATTCCCACTCACTATGAATGCTACTATGAGAAAAAAGAGCTACTAAAGACACAGTAAAAAGACTGAAATAAGGCTAAAATAAATAAAGACTTGACTGATATTAAAAAATCTCTACATACAACAAAAGGTTAGGATATTGAAGCCATAGGGTGTCTACTGATTTCCAATTAACCGAATTCATGACTTTTTCATGACTTTTCCATGACATTTTCAGACAAATTCATGACTTCTCGACAATGCGTGGCACAATGACAACCATTCTAGAATCATAATCTAGTACCCTTGGCTTGAGAATTAATTCCATCATGCGACAATAGTTTAGGCAAAACTGATGTGTCTATAATATCTATCATTGCTGCAAAAATGGCTATACGGTGAGGGGAGGAGGGGATGTTTTTTAATGAACCCCTACCTGAAAGCCAGTTGAGATGAAAGCTGAATGCAATTCTTATGTCACTAAAATTGCTTGTTAACATGAATAATGTAATTATGTATGACTTGCACTATGCCATTCACCAAATTCTATGTGTTTAAAGAAATAAAAACATTCAACTCTCATCTAGGATGGGGTATGGCTATTTTCAGAAATATTTATCATTACATCTATTAATACACAAATTATTTTAACATGGTAATGCTGTAAAAACTTACAAGTTTTTATTAAGGCAATATAACAACTATGAATGTACAAAATTTATGGAGACTGAAATTTCTCAGTGAAAGACTCAGTGTTTAAGTATCTTAGCTAAACTTGTTATCTTGTGTTTTCTTCTAGGTGCACAAACTTGTCTTCATTCAGGTGCTGATACAAAAACGACAATTTCATGACCACCCACTCAATTTCATTACTTTTTCATTACTTCATGACCACCTGCTCAATTTCATTACTTTTTCATGACTTTCATAACCAGTAGACACCCTGAGCCAAGAATTAGGTAATACTCTATGGCTGTTGAAAAGGGGGCAATCATAGTAGCCTATTGTGAATGATATGATCTTTGAGCAAACACATTCAAATCATAACAGATACTGCATTATGGGCTTTTACTCACAAACAGAATGGAAAATTTGGTTTTATCAACAAACCCATCAGATTTTGTTATCTGTTTCTAATGAGCTGTTAAACTGACAATCTCAGTGCAGAATGTTTTCAGAACTCTTCATCCAATTCAAAACTTAGGACAGCAAGTTATCACACATAATGATCCTGAACCAATTAATGACGAGATGACAGACGGTCCAGACTAGGGTAGCCGTGTATAAGAACATGCAGATGTTTAATGCAATTCACCGCTGATGATGGACAACATGTGTTTGCCAGAAACATGTTTGGTATGAAGTGCAGGGCAGTCTGCTGGAATGGTGTGATGTTTGATCCATTGATGAATCTACACCTGGCAGATATCTATATTTTAAGGTATTTTAGAAATATCGCAATATCGACAGTTTGTTTTTAACTACCTGCTTTTTAGTGTTTCGTATCCTCGATGCTACGATGGACTTCAACTTAGCGGCTTGTATGATAGAACATTTTATAACTGCAAGACTGGATTGACTTCACTTTTAGGATATACAAGCTCCAGTATGTTTTACTGCTAATGATTTTGTGGAATTGTACACATTTACAGTGCATGCTTGTGCATTGAGATTTCCAAATGCTTCTGAGGTAATATCTTGCCTTAGAAATCCCAAACTGATCCATATTATTGTATTATTATAAACACATTGTTTTTAATTAATATTTTGGTTTCATCTTCTGATTACAACATGTATATATAATGTATGGCAGTAATAAATGAAATATTCATGACAGTTCTACACCTGCTTTAGTGGATCAGTGTGCACTTTTTATATTGATATGTGTGTAACAGTATATTTGAGGGTATATCCCCAATTCACTAGATTTGGTTTAAATTATTATTTATGTTGAACCTTGTCTTGTATATTAAGTTTGGGAATTTGGGAAAGGCTTTTCTCATTTGGCTCTTAATTTAATTTTATGTAGCACTGAAAACAGACCTTGATAAACAAGAGACTCAAAATGTCTGTCACAATAAAAATTCATAAATTTATTGGGATTCTTGCCTCCATGTTCCAGTTTGGAGCAGAATTTTTTAATATAAAACTACACTATCTACCAACAAGTAATTGGACACCTGTGATAGCAAAGGAAAACAGTTTTTTCACCGTCAATAGTTGGTAGAGCCTCCACGAGCGTCGATTACAGCTGCGAACCTCCGGGGCATCCTCTCAACCAGGCGTTGTACGCCGGCTAGCGGTATTTTCTTCCGCTCGGCTTGGAGAAGACAGGTCAGTTCCTTCACCGATTTCGGACGGTGGGGGCACCCCTTAAGTCGACGCCCCAACTCGTCCCAGAAGTGCTCGATACGGTTAAGGTCTGGGCTCTGCGCAGGCCAGTTCATTCGATTAACCCCATTGTCACCATACCAAGCCATGATGGACCTTGCAACATGACAGGTGGCATTGTCATCCTGAAAGTAACATGGGTCCACCCCGTAAAACTGCCACAATGTAGGAAGCGCATGGTCATCTGAAATGGTGCAGTAGGTCTCGGCACCGAGTCTACCAGGAATTGCGACCAAGGGTCCCGTGCCATACCAGGAGAAACACCCCCATAGCATAATTCCACCGCCGTCGAACTTCACAGTTGGCACAATACATTCCGGCAGAAGGCGTTCTCCAGGCAGATGCCAAACCCAGACCCTGCCATCCAAACGGTAGAGGGTGAACCTTGATTCATCGCTCCAGAGAACCTATTTCCACTGTTCAACGGTCCACTGTTGACGTTCTTTGCACCACGTTAGCCGAGCAGCGCTATTGGACTTGGTGATCAAAGGCTTGTGGGAGGCAGCACGTTCATGATAACCTAGCAGATGGGCTTGCTTATGGATGGTATTCATCGAAAGAACACTCCTGGATGTCTGTTGAAACTCCTCGTGGATGTGGCCCATGGATTTGGTGCGGTTCATCCGAATTTCTCTGGCCAGCACCCGTCGGTCTCTAACTCCCGGTTTTGTGGGTCTGCCGGGTCGGGGCACATTCCAACAGTCACCTTTCATCATCCACTTGCCAATCATGTAGGCCACTGTCGATTTTGGGTACTTCAACTTGCTGGATATGTCACGTATGGATCGGCCATTTCTGTGATACCCGACGATTACACCTTTCTTGAAATCGGAGAGCTCCAAACTGCATGGCATCTTGCATGCGACTGGTTGCGTTGTTGTTTCTCACACGATATTTAACAGTGGCGGCCGGAACGTGTATCAGAGCAGCAGAAATCGTCGATTGCAGGGGTGTCCAATTACTTGTTGGTAGATAGTGTATTAAATTACCAACTTATATCATTTTTTATCCTAATATATAATTTGGTAGAGTCCTCCTCCGTGCCACTTTTTAAGTCATCATAGCAACAACCAAGAAACAAATGTTTGCGACATCACGCTTTGCTTTTCGTGTTTTCGTGTAGGTGACGCCATTACATACACGCACACAGTCTACGTGTATATGACTTTGCTTTGTAGTCATAGCAACAAAGAACACAGCTGCTGCTCTAACATCATCTAATCCAAATCATTTTCACATGACGTCAGATATGTTACGTCACACGATCAACTCTTTAGAGATTCGAAAACTTTACGTCAGGAATTTTGGTTCTATTTCATATAGGGTACATACATAATAATAAAAATAATAAATTTTATTTTTTGCAGCCTACAATGTAACAGCAAAAAATAAAATTCATTATTATTATTATTATTATTATTATTTATATACCCTTGATATGCTTTATTACGCTGTTTAACAGAAAAAGATGAACACTTATATTCCGGTGTTCAAACTGTGTTATCCGTAAACGTTGCTGTTTAATGTTTTGTTTACATCTTTTTTTCTTTCAATACAGACATTTAATGTGGACCAGGAACATCAAACAAAGAACTTCGCTCTTTCCATGTTTATAACTGAGTCACGGAAAAATTCTCATTGGCCGCCACCGGGAGTCGAACCCAGGGTCTTCCAGTTACGTGCCGGATATGCTTCCGCTACACCACAGTGGCCTCGAATTCCTCCAGACTCACACACACTAACTGCCAAGCCAATTTGGCAGGTTGCTTCTTGGAGTCCCGCACAATGCTGGGGATTCACCAAAGATGGAAAGCAGCAACTGAAGAAATAATTAGAAGGCGAATGAATAATTAATACAGACATTTAACGTGGACCAGGAACATCAAACAAAGAACTTCGCTCTTTCCACGTTTATAATTGAGTCACGGAAAAATTCTCATTGGCCGCCACCAGGAGTCGAACCCAGGGTCTTCCAGTTACATGCCGGATATGCTTCCGCATATCCGTGAGGCTAATGTGGTGTACCACAGCGGCCTCACTGATTGAATAAACAAATTCATAAATTAATTTGTCTATCCAATTTTGGGACCTGTGAAGAAAATGTGCTGATTAAATTCTTAAAAGTCTTAACTCAAAAACCTGATGATAACAGCCATACAAAGATTCGAACATCGACCACTTACAACTGAGAGGTACGTGAAAAATTTTTCTTGAATTACATTTGATTACCAAGGTATTTGTTCATATTAAATACTAATAATTTCCAACTGAGAAATTGCATTTCACACAAAGGAACTATAACATGTAAAAAGTTCCAACAGTTAAACCACTATTGAATGGATTTAACTGAAAAAGAATTACGATATTTAAATTCTACGTAGTCATGGTATTTATACGAGTCTGACGGGTTACTTTCAAAGGAGGACGGGTACATTTTTAGACAAACCGTCCTCGAGGATGGGTAAAATTTCCGAGATTTTTCGTGCCCTGATACACCCTGATTTATAAAGAAGTATACAGTTTCCAGATGCTTTAAAATAGTAATAGTTGAAGACACGGACCACAACTGTGAACCGTTAGGCAGATGTACTCAAAGTTTGTGTCCCGCTACTGAGGGAAGTGAGGTAGGCGATAGCGCATGTCACGTGACTAGTCGGTCAAAATGGCAGCGTCTGTAGTGGGGAAGGTGTTTTGTGTTCTTAAATTGAGCAAAATGGAATCTGTAACTGTTGTGCAACGGCATTTCTGATCACAATTCAGAAAAGAATCTTCACCCAGAAAATCTATCTACGATTGGCATAAAAAATTTGAAACTACAGGCTGTTTGTGCAAACTTAAAAGTCCTGGATGACCGCATGTATCAGAAGAAGTCGTCGATCGTGTTTGCACTGCAATTCAACTAAGCCCGTGAAAATCAACGCAGAGGGTGAGTCGTGAAGTGCAGATTTCACAGCCCACTGTCTGGAGAATTTTAAGAAAGAAGCTGAAAATGATTCCATACAAAGTGCAGATGTTGCAAAAACTCCTTGACCTTGACAAGACAAAGCGCTTTGAATTTGGTGTCGAAAAGCAGCACCATTTTGAAAAGGACGATTTCACCGATCACTTAGTTTTCACCGATGAAGCTACATTTCATGTGAGCGGTCAGGTAAACAAGCACAATGTTCGCTTTTGGGGAACGGAGAATCCCAGATTTACAATGCAACACGTGCGAGATTCCTTTAAGGTAAATAAGTGTACGGCCCCTTCTTTTTTTATGAGAAAACTGTCATGAAAAAGAGAAGGGGCCATACACGGGAGACTCTTTTCTGGATAGGTCTTTGGTTGATGCCACAGTTGCAGGACGACAGTGACAACTTTATTCTCCAATTGGATGGTGCACCACCGCACTGGTTAAGCAACGTGCGAGATTATCTCGATGAACACCTTTCTCACCGTTGGATTGGACGAGCCGCGGACTAAAACACGCCACTGATCCAATGGCCACCCAGAAGTTCTGACTTAACACCTTGTGACTTTTTCCTGTGGGGGTACATAAAGGACAAGGTATTCGCCCCTCCCCTTCCTGTTGATCTAGCGGAGCTTAAACAGCGTATCACAGTCACTATCACTGCACTTGATTCAGATATCTTACCTCACGTTTAGGGGGGGGGAATGGATTACCGGCTCGGTGTGCGTTGTGTAACTAAGGGTGCACACATAGAACATCTGTGACTGTCTCTAAAAAACCTTGAAACATTCCCCTACAATTCTGTTACAGGTAACATAAAATATCTTACATTGTTCTTGTTTTATAGTGTGTTGAAACTGTATACTTTTTTATGAATCACCCTGTACAATGGTGAGATGTAAGATGCAATTTAACACAAAACTTGAACATACATACATCATATTACTAAGCTGTTCTCTGAGATTCAGATGTTAGCTCCTCAAAGAAAACTTATCTACAAGATTAAACAGACTAAAAGATATTAATCACAAAAGAAGTGAAAAGTGTTATTACTGAACATAATAAATACTATTGAATATCTTCAATTATTTGAAAATTCTTAGCAGTTCACTTTTGCCACGTTATATTCTGGACGTCGGAAGTTGAAAAATTCCTTGCATTTGAAACATGATGTTACCATAAAATAGAATAAAAAAGGTTCTACTCACAATGTTTTTTAGGTGGTCCTCTTCTTTTTATTGATTTTCAATTTTTGAAGTTAAAATATGATTCATGTAAAAATTTGGTAACATGTTCACACTTGCAGGTACCCTGTTGGTGAGTATGGCTTAAAAAATGAAGTCTTGGTTAAAAACTCACCAAGACTTCGTTTTTAAGCCATACTCACACCTTAGAAGAACCAGGACTTCAGTTTTTTAAAATACTTAAAAGTCAATATAAGGCCAGGTTTTTCAAATATTTTTCATTTTGGTCATTAGGTTTTAACTAAGACTTCATCTGCTCATTTGAGTTTTAACCAAATAACTTCGTTTTTAAGCCATACTCACTTAAGAAGAACCAAGGCATCATTTTTAAAAAATACTTAAAATCAATATAGGGCCTGGTTTTTCGAATATTTTCATTTGGTCATTGGGTTGTAAATAAGACTTTGTTTGCCCAATGAGTTTTTAACCAAGACTTCATTTTTTAAGCCATACTCACCAACAGGGTACCTGCAAGTGTGAACATGTTACCAAATTTTTGCATGAATCATGATATTTTAACATCAAAAACTGAAAATCAATAAAAAGAAGAGGACCACCAAAAAAACATTGTGAGTAGAACCTTTTTTATTCTAGTTTATAGTAATATCATGTTTCAAATGCAAGGAATTTTTCAACTTCCGACGTCCAGAATATAATGTGACAAAAGTGAACTGCTAAGAATTTTCAAATAATTGAAGATATTCAATATATTTATAAGCAACACGTTTCATTTAAATTTGTTTCCCATCATAAGAAATAAATTATATGGTTTATAATAAATACTGCATAAACTTGAAATTCAGTTTATGTATCACAGATTTCGAACCACTACAGAATGGCACACACTCATACCCTCACAAAACGATAAAAGTTGCATAACAAAGCATGACAATTCAATTTAGTAATATCACAAATATACAATCTTTTGAATTGGAAACTGTCACTTAATATGGAAATTACATATTTCATAGCCAGTCTGAAAGAAAAGAAAAATTATACTCACATTTACTATATACATTATCCAGTTTACCATTAACATCTTCTACACATGCATGATAGTAATCAGCAGCTTCTTTTAGCTTGGCTTTTATATTCTGGAAGATTTTCACGTGAGCTCCAGCAGCAAAAAACCTCCGACCAACACTGTTAGATTCCTTGACCCTGTAGAATATGACATCATTCATTTTCAAATGAAAATTTTCAAAAACTTAATTAAAGATGCATAACAATCAAAAATTTAAGTTTCGACAGCTACAACAAGAACCTATGTATTCATACATGTATTACATTACTTTGATGTCACATCGCTTTTCACATTAAATTTTATCAAATGAGTATCAAATTGCAATTTTCTTTAAACGAAGATGCCTTATTTATTCTGTCAATTTAAACCTGCACAGTAAAGAAATACATTAAAATATATCAACATCTTCTCTTCAGTTCTGTTTACCCACAGGTTGGTGTGACACAGAACAAACTCTTAAAATAAAAAACTTAAAAACAACATACAACTAATGCAAATTACCTAAGGCCGCCCCGGTGGCGCAGTGGTCTAAGCGATGGCCTCTGATCATTTGCCCGAAAGGAGTCCGGGTTCGAATCCCGGTGAGGCATGGATGTTGTGTTTGACTTAAGGCACTGGTTCTCTCCCTTCCCTGGAACCAGTGACCCTAAATTAGGGACGGGCAACTGCTTATAGCTCATTGAGTTGCTGACGGTGGTCGTTAAACCTCCAATCGAAAAAAAAAAAAAAATTACCTAGGAATTTCTTCATTATCCTCACAATCCTTATCTCTTCATTACATGGCCCTTCAAAAAATTGCTATCTCTTCAATGCAGTACATTTTAAGGCATCAGTTTATCTTGTCCTAAACCAGGCTTCTACAACATGCAGCCCATTTACCACGAGGTCCATGGCACTTTTAGAAATAATATTGTAATTGTGTAAAAGTTAGAATCAATGCTTTTAGGGTGAGCTGTCCAATTCATCAGCAAAGCGACTCCACAGTTTCACCAAAAAGAGGAGTAGTTCAATCCTTTGTGATTGTAACTTCAGGTAAAGTGACTCAGTTAGTTTAAGTGATGTGTACATTGTTTCTTCATTTCTTTCCCCTGTAGAGGCTTCCACACACAGATGGAGATACAACAGTGGCCATCACTCATCTCTAAATCAGGTGGTTTTGCCAGTTTGGCAAGCACCACAAGATATTTATTCTCTCTGTGTTAACTGTAAGTCGTTCCCTTGTGTGTGAATTTATTCAACAAAATCTTGAGCTTTCTAATAGATACCATGAGTGAAAATAAATAGGGGAAAGAGAATCAGGAAAGCGCTTTTAACACTAAATGTTTGAATCAATACTTATGTACCATTCCCAATGACAAAATACTGTGCCTTGTGTGTCACGAAACATTACCCATTCTGAAAGAATAAAACCTTCAGTAGCACTTCGAAACTAAACTTCCCATTTTCACCAAGTTGAACCAAAATGAGAAAAAAATTTAAAGCAGCCAGTTTAGCAAAAAACCTTAGTGGAAAACAGCAAATTTTTGAGAAAGTTGGAACAAAAATGAGGCAGTTGTAAAAGTAAGCTTTCAAATTCCTAAGGAAACTGCTGCTGGTGGTAAATGCTTCATGGAAAGTGAGTTATTATGAAAGTGCATGATTATTGCTGTATCTGAGCTATATTAAGAAAAGGGGGACATATGTCAGGAAATTATGCATGACCATAGAGAGAAGGAGAGCTGGCATTTCTACCAATCTATGTGATCAATTACAGTAGAATCAGTGAATTCTACTTTTACTCTCTAGCTACAGATGAAAGCAATGATTTAAAATACACCATCCAACTTCTTTTATTAGAGGTATTGATAAAAACTTCAAATTGTGGAAGAACTTGCTGGCATGTGCTTTGTGCAAGTGTTTGAATAATAAGTTGGGATCAGATTTTACAAACTTACATTGTCACTTGTACTGATGGTGCTCCAGCTTTGTGCAGAAAAAAATGTTGAAGAGCCATTACTCTTCTTGGAGAACTTACCAGGAGAGTAATAGCATCACTGCATCATACCTTAGCAGGTTTTGTGCAACAAAGTCTTAAAATTCGAGAAAATAATGCCAGCAGTAATTTCCACTATAAACTACATTCTTTCTAAAGTACTAAAACATAGGACTTCTTGATCCTTTTCAAAGAGGTAGACACCAATTACAGCAATTTAACCTACCATATACGAAGGCCGTTCCATACAAACTGAGAGTAATTTTTTTTTTTTTAGTTGGCAACAGTGCGAAGGGGAAAGACAACCATGCGAACGACTAACTGAATTAAGGAAGTATCTATGGCAACAGTTATTAGCCTTGGCAGATGATTCTGGTTTTGTTATTGCACAGTTGTTTAAGGTATGTCTGCATTTTGTCATACAGCTATGGAGGTAAGTGATTCAGAGTTAAGAAGTGAAATGTGTTGTGTGATAAAATTTTGCCATCGTTTGGGTAAGACAGCTCCAGAAACAGTTGATTTAATGAAAAAAGCTTACAAAGATAAATGGCTGGGTGAGTCAATGATTTTTAGATGGCACCATGATTTCAAAAGGGCGTTTGTCAGAAGAAGAACACACTCTAGGCCTGGTCAACCTGAAAGTGTTGTTACAGAGAGTATTGTTAACACTGTTTAGGAAATCCAGCAAGAAGATCAACGAATGACATGTGAAGACATAGTGGTGTTGCATAACATTTCAAAAACGTCAGCATTCCGCATTCTACATGGCAAATTACTGCTGCATCATGTGTGTAGATGGGTACCTGATCACCTGATGAGAGAACAACTGTTAGCCAGAGTTCAGGTGTGTCATGAGTGGAAACAATTAATTGCAAAGGATCCAAACTTTCTAAGCACAGTAATAAATGCCGACGAAACAAGGGTCTACTATTAAAACAATTAAACAATTAATTGCAAAGGATCCAAACTTTCTAAACACAGTAATAAATGCCTTGGCATATGATTCTGGTTTTGTTCTTGCACAGTTGTTTAAGGTACGTCTGCAACAAGGGTCCAGTATTTTGACCCCTCACGAAACATGCAACGAGTGTCTGGAAACGCACAGGCTTGCCTCCCCCGAAAAAGTCCGTCAAACAAATTCAGCTAGGAAGGTGATACAATAATTTTTTTTATCATAAAGGTATAGTCTACCAACATGCCGTTCCTCCACAAATTACCGCCAATGCTGAGTATTACATTTCAGTCCTGAAGTGTTTGCGACGACATTGATTAAGTGACCAGAATTGGTGGACAAATGGACCCTACACCATGATAACAACTGCCTACATGTGGCTGCTTGTGTTCAACATTTTCTTATGAAATGCAGTATTGAAATCATGCTACGGTCTGCCTACAGCCCTGATCTCGCCACGTGTGATTTCTGGTTGTTTCCCACAATGAAGGAGAAGTTCTGTGGCACAACATTCAACACAGATGCTGACGTTATTCAAGCTGTACAAGGGTTGCTAAATTTAGCAGCTTCCACAAAATGCCTACGCCACATGCTTTGAAAAGTGGACTGAACGATGGGACTGTTGCATATCATCCGAGGGAAGATACTTTGAGAAAGAATAACATATATTTTGCTGTACCTATATTTCTTCATTTTGTGTGACTGCCCTGATCTCGCCACGTGTGATTTCTGGTTGTTTCCCACAATGAAGGAGAAGTTCTGTGGCACAACATTCAACACAGATGCTGACGTTATTCAAGCTGTACAAGGGTTGCTAAATTTAGCAGCTTCCACAAAATGCCTACGCCACATGCTTTGAAAAGTGGACTGAACGATGGGACTGTTGCATATCATCCGAGGGAAGATACTTTGAGAAAGAATAACATATATTTTGCTGTACCTATATTTCTTCATTTTGTGTGACTTTGTTCTCAATTTTTAAGGAACCACCGTCGTAGATTTCACAAAGTTGGTTGAATCGAGGAAGAGTGTTCCAGCATTCTTTGTTTTAAAAGAGAGGTACTAAAATTCCTAAAAAATGAGCCAACAAAATTCTCAGCATTTGAAAATGATTTCTGGAATGTAAATCTCTTTTTTATTTTGCGATATTACAACACACCACAATGATAATATATGAACATTCAACTCCAGAGAAAAAAATGTACTTATATTTTAAATGTGTGCAGCAGTTAAAGATTTCAAAATGATGTTGAAATTTTTCAGAAGTCAGCTGTCAAAATGTGAAATGTGTCACTTTCTCTTATGTGAACTCTCAGCACCAACATGCCAAATTAGGAGCAAAATATGGAAAGCAAATCTTTTGTTTAAAGAATCTGTCAAGATTTATATTGCCTAAAGAAGACATTCAGTTCACACTAATTGAAGATCCGTTTTCAGTGGATTCAGGGAAGTGTCACTAGATTTGCAATCGAAGGTTATTGAACTAGAATGTTCAGCAGTTTACTGATATAAGCATAGAAAATGCAACCTGTGGAACTTCTATAAAGGTGTGGACAACAACAAAAATACAAAAATCATATTGAAGTTTCACTGAAGACACTCAGTATTTTTTTAAACACTTTCATATGGCAACAAACATTTTCCATCGAGAATATGAGTAAATACAAGCAACGTTCTTCTCTGACTGACAACCCATTTCAAATATGACAAGCATGAAAACAGATGTACAAGGTTCACACACATTAACAGAAAATAAATTCCAGGACTATTTCAGGAGTTCATCAAAAAATTCTAGGAGCTTAAATTTTTGTTAGAATTGTAGAGTTTTTTTTTTTTTTTTACCTTTTGCAAATTGGGGTTATATTTTACTAAACATTTAAAATTCTTATGAAGTCCTGTGGGTTTCACTGTTACAAAGTGTGTGTTACACCATAAATGAAATGGCAAAATTTCCCCATATAAAAACTGCTCTGTATAAAATGTATATGAAGCAACCTGGAACTTAGCACAATGATGATAATACTAAAAAAATTGCCATGGCACTGAAGATTCCCTATTTCACAGTCATCTATTCCCATGCACACTGGCAGCAGGGATGCCAGATATCAATTTTCTTCAGTGAGCAAAGTGCATGCTAGAAGGAAGGACATCTTGGTTTTGGATTTACAGGAAGGTTTTAACATGCTGCTGTGACTCCAACTGCACATAACTCCTATATAGTCACAAACCAAGGTTGCTGAGCTTATGGCCCTCAAAAATATTGCACTACAGCATCACATGAGGTGAAAGAGATGGCATCATGTCTCCACACTCCATGGAAGGAAGCAAGCAGATGCCACAGGGTCCTAGAACAAAATGATGCAATGAATGTAAACATTTCAACCATTTTATTTATTTATTTATTTATTTATTTATTTTTATTTATTTTTCCCCCATAGCAAAGAAAACTTCCAGAACTATTCCAGTATCTTTCACAAAAATATGAAAATCAAGAACTCTGCAGGCCTGGAAAAAAGGGAAATCAAATTCCAGGACTTTTCCAGGATTCCAGAACCATGCAAACCTCGGATGTAATATATCTCGTTAAATTTCAAGGTAGGAAAAGCACAAATCTTTTCTTTCGGCAGATGTTTTTCATTTTGCTTTGATTCATGAAAAACTTAATGAAAACTTATTTGTGGTATTTAATTGAAAAAAATATTAGCAAGGTATATCACCATCACCTACACCATTTTGTTTTGCAGTTGTTTTTCTTAGAATAATATGGCCCTTGTCACTTTCCAAGTTGTGCAGGCTTGTCCTAGACTTTGCCCTTTGATCTGCATAAGCAGCTACTTGAGAAGGCATAATTTACAGCAATAATCACTAATCTCCTATGAGACATAAATTCCCAAATCACATAGGTATGTTTTCATTAAATTTGTCCTTTACAAAATAAAGTACTCAACTAGGATGAAATTCTATAATAATACATTTCAAAATAATAAAATTTTCAGTACAGCATATTTTTTTTCATGTTTCAAACAAATAATCTTTAACAAACAAAATGCTCAGCATAGTAAAACTTTTGTGCTCTTTCTTTTATTTATCCAATCTATAAACAAAATATCTTTAACAAACAAAGGGAGGGAGGGAGGGAGGGAGGGAGGGAGGGAGGTGGGTGGGTAGGTAGGTAGGTAGGTAGGTAGGTAAAACAAAAATATGACTTTATAAATAAATTATTTAACACAAGAAAATTAGACAAAAAAGGCTAATACCATGAGAAGTGCCGAAGGCAGCTAAACCTCATGTAGTAGCTTATATAGAATGAAAATATTACAAAACAAAAATACAAAATTTCAAAACAAGTAAAAAACTGGAACACGTTGCTGTCATCAGGAGAGCATCAACCTGTGGGAGTGGCCTTTCTAGTACCAACAAGGCAAGCCAAAATTGTCGGTTGGTCATGCTCCCTAGGCCACAAAACCAAATTCTAATAAGCACAAAAATTACAAAATTCAAATTTAAAAAAGAAGAATTAAAAGCTTACCGGCAGAACAAAAACCACCATGACAAAGAGTCAAACAAGACTGAACAGAGCTCCCACAAGAACCCAAATATATACACTGATAAGAAAGGTGGTCACGGTTAAACAACTACCTGGTAAGCCAAAAAATGTGTGAGTTGACAAGATGCAAAACTGTGTATGTAGATGAGATCTTCAGCTATTAGGGACCCACCAAATAGCACTTTATGTTACCTATATATTTAAAATTGTTAGGTCCTAGGTTAATAAAGCATGTCAATGTGTAATTTGAAACTTTTGGACACCAAATTAAAGTTCAAAATTAAATGGTTAAAATGATGCCTTAAGAAATTTTTTGGAAAATTGTTAGATTGCAATTTAGAAAGAAGAGCTTTCAGATTTTTTTTTCAAGTAAGAGAGCAAATTTTAGCCATTCTATGAAACTGGGAGATGAGTAGATTACGATGTATAACTTTTGAAATATTGGATGACCAGTGAGTGTAGTGAATGATATCAAACTCAAAAGAGTTTCTTTTATCAAATAAATTCACCATACCTCTTCCTTCCTCGTCCACCTGAACCTCTAAATCGAGGTAACATTGTGGTGAATTGGGTCAAAGTGCTATGAGGAAGCATGGATGCTTCAACTAGCGAAAATCTGAGGACTTTCAGATTCCTATGTCTCAATTGCTTGGAACTTCACTGTCCTGGGTGGTGTAATGGTTGTGGCAAATTGGGTCAAAGTGCTATGAGGAAGCATAGATGCTTCAACTAGCAAAAATCTGAGGACTTTCAGATTCCTATGTCTCAGTTGCTTGGAACTTCAGTGTCCTGGGTAGTGTAATGGTTAGCATACTCGACCGGTAATCAGGAGATGCGGGGTTTGATTCCTGCTCCAGGAAGATGATATTTTCAAGTTTTCTGAGAAGTTATTATATTTGCACTTTTAAGGTATTAACCTCTTGCAAAGTGCGCATAGTTTACGTGCAATTCATAAATGAAAAACCATTAGGAAGAACCATTCACTCACCATAAAGATCATGGTAACCTCCAATGACCACACACTTCCAACACGTCATTCATCGTGATGTAACTGGGCTTCCACAGGTTTACAGACTTCTTGCTTACGTTTCTTATTTTCGGGTGTGAAACATCGTTTTTTTTTTTTTTTTTTTTTTCTCTTTTGCCTTATAAGATGTTACTATAATGCTTGTCAATTCGATAAAATCACACATACAACTCATTCATACCAAGTAAAAACTATGTACATAACCTTACATTCACAGGTGATTAAACCTTGGTCAACTCTAATTATCAAACTCCTCCTTCTGTTTCACAACCTCTGCTACTCCCACTGCAAGTGTCACACCCATTCAGCCCCACACATCCAATCCTCTAGTACTTTCGACAGGTCCCTGTCATCTTCAGGAGGCAGGTGTGTCTCACCCGCCCACCACAGCTCAAGTGAGCAGAGCCATCGAGGCCCGGGCTCCAGTCGCTATCTCTGAATCGTTGTGTCTCTGGCGCCATCTATTGTCCCTGCTGCTCTTTTTTCCCTCTTTCTTTTTATGCTGCTGTTCAATTTTATTAGGGCTTTCCATTGTTCGTTTAGGTTACTTGGCTCATTAATGTTACATAATCTTGATCTGTTTTTTCAATTAACACTGATTCTGCAATTCTTAACTGCTTTTCGTTTTTACAGCTCTTAATAATTTTAATATCTTCAAACCTTGGGCATTTTTGATTTTCCATACAATATTTGGTCAATGCTGTCTTAGCATCTTTTTTATTCCAATTATTAATATGCTGGTTCAATCTATACTTTAATTTATTCTTGGTGCTGCCTATATATGACACAGGTGGTTGCTGGTTTATTGGGATTTCATAAATTCCTGCTCTATCTAATTGGCTAATTTTTTCATTTTTAATCACTAAATTTTTTACAGTAAGTACCTGATTTCCTACCTGTATGCCATACTTGCCACAAACTTTATTAATTTCTGCTGAAACATTTTCTATATATGGTATTGCTCCCACATATTTTACAAGTTTTTTATCAGTCTTGACCTTATTGTAACCTTGAGTTACTTCATAAATCCATTTTTTTAATACCTGTTTAGGGTATCCAAAAGCATAAGCAATTTTTTCAATATATTCAATTTCTTCCTTTCTATACTGTTCAATTGATGAATGTGTTAAACTTCTTTTAATTAGTGATTTAACACTATTTCTTTTATGTGTTAATGGATGTGATGACTGAAATGGTATAAGTAATTAAACAAGATTTAAGTGAATATCATATGGCTAGTATGGATGTGAGAGCTCTTTTTCCTAGCACACCAGTACCTAAGGCAATAGAAATAATTATTGAAAAATTATATGTGCTACAGACAATGAATGCAATACAAATAGAGGAGTTAAGAGAAATTTTATTGTACATATATGAAAATAACATTTTTAAGTTTAACAACAAGATGTACAAACAAAATCATGGTGGACCTATGGGGTCACCACTGTCAACTTTATTTGCTGAAATTATAATGAGTGACATTGAGGAAAAAATAATAAGTAAACTCGAGGATCCACCACTGATATACTGCAGATATGTTGATGACATTTTTCTGTTATCCAGGCTAAAAAATGATGAAATTGAGGACTTGACAAAAAAGTATAGTGAAATTTATCCATCTATTGAACTGACAGTAGAACAAGAACATGACAATACTTTGGCATTTTTGGATGTTTTGGTTGTTAAAACAGAGGAGAATATACAATTCAGAGTGCATAGAAAATCTTCATATATCCCAGTACTTAAACCATTTCAGTCATCACATCCATTAACACATAAAAGAAATAGTGTTAAAACACTAATTAAAAGAAGTTTAACACATTCATCAATTGAACAGTATAGAAAGGAAGAAATTGAATATATTGAAAAAAATTGCTTATGCTTTTGGATACCCTAAACAGGTATTAAAAAAATGGATTTATGAAGTAACTCAAGGTTACAATAAGGTCAAGACTGATAAAAAACTTGTAAAATATGTGGGAGCAATACCATATATAGAAAATGTTTCAGCAGAAATTAATAAAGTTTGTGGCAAGTATGGCATACAGGTAGGAAATCAGGTACTTACTGTAAAAATTTAGTGATTAAAAATGAAAAAATTAGCCAATTAGATAGAGCAGGAATTTATGAAATCCCAATAAACCAGCAACCACCTGTGTCATATATAGGCAGCACCAAGAATAAATTAAAGTATAGATTGAACCAGCATATTAATAATTGGAATAAAAGAAGCTAAGACAGCATTGACCCAATATTGTATGGAAAATCAAAAATGCCCAAGGTTTGAAGATATTAAAATTATTAAGAGCTGTAAAAACGAAAAGCAGTTAAGAATTGCAGAATCAGTGTTAATTGAAAAAAACAGATCAAGATTATGTAACATTAATGAGCCAAGTAACCTAAACGAACAATGGAAAGCCCTAATAAAAATTGAACAGCAGCATAAAAAGAAACAGGGAAAAAAGAGCAGCAGGGACAATAGATGGCGCCAGAGACACAACGATTCAGAGATAGCGACTGGAGCCCGGGCCTCGATGGCTCTGCTCACTTGAGCTGTGGTAGGCGGGTGAGACACACCTGCCTCCTGAAGATGACAGGGACCTGTCGAAAGTACTAGAGGATTGGATGTGTGGGGCTGAATGGGTGTGACACTTGCAGTGGGAGTAGCAGAGGTTGTGAAACAGAAGGAGGAGTTTGATAATTAGAGTTGACCAAGGTTTAATCACCTGTGAATGTAAGGTTATGTACATAGTTTTTACTTGGTATGAATGAGTTGTATGTGTGATTTTTATCGAATTGACAAGCATTATAGTAACATCTTATAAGGCAAAGAGAAAAAAAAAAAAAAAAAACGATGTTTCACACCCGAAAATAAGAAACGTAAGCAAGAAGTCTGTAAACCTGTGGAAGCCCAGTTACATCACGATGAATGACGTGTTGGAAGTGTGTGGTCATTAGAGGTTACCATGATCTTTATGGTGAGTGAATGGTTCTTCCTAATGGTTTTTTCATTTCTGAGAAGTGTTACATGGATGACCAGTAAGTGGTACAAGCAAATTCAGTTTGCTTTGAATACTGTCTGGAGACCTGTGCATAACAGGGTTCACTCTACTGTTATCAGGGACACGTATCTGGGTGCTCCAGCATTCATTTGCATGGTCAATTGCTACACTATTGCACATCAATTGCCCTTTACCAGTTAATGGAGGTGACGTTCTCCTCTGCGGTTGATGGCCTTTGAGTCTCCATGGTTATCACATCGGGAGGTACTCGGTGTGTCAGCAGTCGATTCTTGGTACACTCTTACTACAGCACCACACAAACAGCCCACAAAGTCTGCTGTTTCTGAGATGCTTCCACCCTTGGCGTGGTAGCCGATGATCATTCCTTTTTGAACATCCATCAAATCACTACCTCTGCCCATTGTACTCACGTTACGCACTATGGCCCATCTGTCCTGGCCGGCCACTTACATCTTCGTGTGGTCGACCTTGCCATGTGTACTCTGTGATGGGCCTGGCTGGGTACACAGTGATTCCGGGGCTGGTCATATTATTCTGATACGACTGTGTATTTCTTCCATGAAATACATACCAGAAATATCGGTGATGTAATTAATTATAATACAAGGAAGCAGAACTTGCTTCGACTTACCTGAAAATGTTCAAATTTTTCTTATTCAGGACACTTGGAGCTTCACTGACCTGGGTGGTATCATGTTCGAACAGAAACCAGGAGATGGGGTGGTTTGATTGCTTCTGCATAGCCATGTAATTTTCAAGTTTTCTGATAAGATGGTGGTATGTGTCCAGGGTTGAAAAAACCCCGGGGTTTTTTTTGGGGGGGGTTTATTGGGCTTTTTTGGGTTTCGTTGGAGGGTTTTTCTTTGGAGAGGGGGGTATGGGGTTTGGGGGGTCTATTTGGTTTTCATATCCTTTCATTAAGATATCAAAGATTAAATATTATTAATGAAAAATCCATGCAACTTACCTATTGGTTAGCAAAAATCTCCTTTTTATGTAGTCTGTTGAATTTTTTTTATTTAAATCTACACAAAGGCTAAGATACTTTACACACCATTCACTGCAATCTATAAACTAGTATTTGATCAAACTCCAAACCCTCATTAAACATTTCTGAGATGTTTAATTAAATTTGAGTAAAACTACAAATTTCAATATTTTTTGTGACAAATTTACTGTTTGTTTTTTAAATATTTGTGGATTTTGACAAGTTTCTGAGCTTTATCAACACCTAAGTGATTGTGAAGTTTTGACCAGACTAGTCCACAAGCAGAAAATATTCTTTCTACTGCAGATAAACTGGCTGGAAAACCACATAGACTTGACATGTAAGAGCAGAAATCTTTCAGGGTTCCAGCTTTGGTCACACTTGCATGTCACTCCATCAGCTGCCACAATTTGGCAGCACTGAAGTTTTGCACAACATCACTTACAAACATAGACTTTGGATAGTACTTTGTGTCACATATTTTAAAACCCATTACAAAAATTATCCATTCAGGTTTCTTTTCTAACACCCAGTTATCAGCAATTTGTTCTTGCTCAGGGCTCATTCTCTTTTCCTGGTATTTTGGATTCATTAAGTTTGCCAAGTAGAGGCAAGGCTGAAGTGCTTGATCCATCCTTTTTTTTATCACTGTTGTATACGGTTCAAGATCTGCGTTTTCAATAAGATCTTGCCACAGTTTCACTGCCTCAGAAATGTTTGTTTGTTCAGCCTGGAGAATGTCAAGTACTCTACTAACCTCTTTTAGCTGTTTTAGCATATGTACTGTATCTTTGTAAATGATTACATTCTCTAGAATTTTATTTATGTTTGGGGAAATTTGCAGATCATTTGAGTGCTCAGAGGTTTGAATTTCCACATACTTTGGATAGTTTTTCACATAAACATTTATGCAATCCATTTGTGAATTCCAACGTGTTGCATTTGGCCCCCTTCCCCGCCTAGCGCGGAACAGGTAGATGGGGGAGGGGGATGCAGTTGTGGCATAAGTCCACCCATTTCTTTCAACAATCTGTGGGGGTGATGATGATTGCAGAAATACTTCTACACCTCGACTATATGCTTCATCAGCTTTGTTTGTAATTTCCTCAGCTAGCAGATTGACATAATGTGCAGAGCACCCATAAGTCATCAAGGTTTGTATTCCAGTTCCAAGAGTTCTCTCATTTTTACCATCTTATTAGTCTTGCAGTATTCAATTGCAGTCTTGGCAATTTTCGCACAATACGCCAAAGTTTTTTATTACTCTCACAATCTATAGCACTTAAAAAAAAGAGCTTGTCCCAGTGTGAATGCTTGTTGCAATTATGGCAATATTATTAACATTTGACCACCCATCCAACATCAAAGTGATGCTACTATTGTTATCCTCAAGATGTTTTTTAAATGCATCAACTTCACCAGATACTGTGTCCAACACTTTCCCTCCTAGATCAATATGACTAGGGCCAAAATAACCAGGGTGCAAACTTTCCACCATATCTTTGTATTCTGCAGTAGTTGCTGAATTAAAAGAAATGTTATTTGCATAAAAAAACCTGGCAATTTTTAAATCTAATGTAGATTTTTGATTATTTGTTGTTTTTACAGTAAAACCTGTCATCAGTTTTTGCCTTTTGGGCATACTTTCTGTGCCATGAGTCTCTTCTTGTATCAAGTTGTGTGATGGCATAGAATTCCCAGGAGTTGCTGATGTGAAATTTGGAACCATTTCTGATGGGAAAATCTCTGATGTACCAGGCATGGATCTTTTCAAACATCTGTTTAAGTGGCCTTTAATTCTTTCAATCTTTGCACTCCTGAACCACAGTGAGCACATTTTACTTTGTTCTTGTCATCCAATCTGCTAACCTTCAAATATTCTGGGGCACATTTTCGACCACTTCCTTCTGGCATTGTATGTAAAAGTATAACTGAAGCTCCGTAAGTTTTTTAATTTCAAATAACACAGTATACATATACTGCAGTTGAACTGAAGGGAAAAATAGCTATAGTAGTATGCACAAGAGATAATAAGCATGAGATACAACAAAGGAATCCTATGACCTGTATCTGAAAAAGGTTTTTGTCAAGTCTCCAGCCTGCACACACACACCCCACCCACCCCCACCCCCATCAGAATCTGATAGGTTGATTTTAACTCTGATTGGTCATTGGAGTCACCTTCCAATAGTACTGGAGAGTGGGAATTAGAACTCTGAAAACAAATCCAGTTTGCTTTCCTGATTTCTAAAACCTAGCAGATTCCTTCTTCACATACTTGTGCCTCAGGCATTAGTGCACAGATAGCTCAAGAAACAGGTGTTTCACCCTCCTACAATGCATTCCTTAGGGATTAGTCAAACCTTCTTTATCTTTCCTCCAGCCCCAGGGCACAGGAAACTAGTTCCCACCTACTTGGTTACCTCTTCAGGATTTCAGGCATTCATAGTTCACCCTGAAAAAGTATCAGGGAAAGGGTCTGTACTCCATATTAATGTAATGCCAGCCTTTTTAAAAGATTTAGACCAGTGTTTATGCACACACACACACACACAAACATACAAGCATTTTCCTCTTAATTCATTAATATATTTCAAGAAATTATCATGTATAAACTTTTTTTCGTTTTTTTCTGGAATTATCTGCAAAAACTATTTGCATGAACATTGAATTATAATTTGTAAGAAAATTTTTATTTTTCTATTTTTTATGCAGCAATAAATTATTTGTGCTGATGAGTCTAAAATATCAAGGAAGTCAAATGTGACCTGAATGCCTGATGTAATTAGCTTTTAGTAAAGCATCCCAAATGAAGTGGCTTTTGTAACTGCATTATCAAATAACAAAATCTTTCTAATGTTTTTGTTTGCAAATGATGTAAAAAATTTCAGGGCAACAAAATTAAGTAATTCTCAGAATTGTATGCAGTGAAACTTAAAACAATTTTTATTCCCACATCTAGTTTAGCTCCAGAATTTTTATTTATTGCAAATTTTTATCAGTAATCAGCTATGGATGGCTATCAGTATATCAAAAATCAAAAGAAACAAACAAGTTAAACAAATGCAAAAACATTAAAAATTAACAAATAGCATCTATGTAATAATAAAAGCAAAAAAGGCATAATTAAAAAACAATTTGAGCACCAAGCTTTTCCATTTTAAAATGCTGCTTTTGAAGCTCTTTGAAGAAAATATCCCAAAATTGCATTAAAACTCCAAAGTATACTCCAGTTTAAAAAAAAACAAAACAATAAAACCCACATTGGGTTTTTTAAAGTGTTTTTTTTTAAACCCGCCCAGGTTTATTTGGGCCGGTAGGTGGGTAGACAACTCTGCATGGTTGAATAGTAAACCAGAAATTCAAGCACATCTTATTGCTAAAATCATCATGCCTGAATTGCTGGTTTTACTATTTGATACATACCAATCATCTTGTTCTATGCAATTACGTGAAGAATATTTCTTTCATGGAATCCATAAGCACAAAGAGACTAAGGAATGGAGAAAATGGGCATTTCATTAGGGGGGGGGCAGAAAGATAGGAAGCCACTCTTTCACTGCATAAACACTGCACAGAACATACATACTTTTTTTCATCACCACTTCTCACCACCATTACCTCTTTTCATTTTCACAAAAACTTAAAACCCAAAAGAAAAATAAATGAGTTTCGTACAGCAGGCAAGGCACACAGTACGGAAATTTCTTCAATAAAAAATCTACTTGCCCTGAGCTGTTGGTACACCGCTGAAGGAAATACAAGAAAAACTGCTGCCAGAGCAAAGGTAAGACGGGATGTGTTACAGGAGTATCAATAGCTTGTAAACACCATCGATAAATAGGAAGATTAAGCAGTGGTGGACTCACTATCTTCACAGAAGCTGATGTTTTCTACAATGAGAATAAAAATATTAAGTCTTCATCAACATTTTATTTTGCACACAATATTAAACTGTTATGATTTTTCATTATTCAGATGAAATATTAAACTTTAATGTTTCACAAAGATGAACTACAGACATTGCATAATATATTTTAATAAGAATTAATCAATAACTAACTTATAATTGCATTTACATATGTCAATCACTTTTGCTAAGAGATAAATATTTAATGTGTTTTAAATAACTTTTGGTGCCGCCCCGGTGGCGCAGTGGTCTAAGGCGTTGGCCTCTGATCATTCGTCCGTAAGGGATCCGGGTTCGAATCCCGGTGAGGCATGGATGTTGTGTTTGTCTTACGGCACTGGCTCTCTCCCTTCCCTGGAACCAGTGACCCTAAATTAGGGATGGGCTACTGCTTATAGCCCATTGAGTTGCTCACGGTGGTCGTTAAACCTCCAATCAAAAAAATAATAATAATAACTTTTGAGTGGGAAGCAACACTGCACCTGCTTTTGCTGTGTAGATCCTTAATCTTAAAGTATTGTGCAATTTTTGTAACCCCACAATGTCCCACAGAGTGACATTTATTAGCAAATGGCACTTGAACATTTTTTGTGACAAGAAATGGGAACAAGGAGCTGTTGATAAATGCACCACAGAATAAATACACCACCGGTGCTTCATGCGAGAGGGACAGCCCAGGCCCAATTTGGATGATTAGCCGGAAGCCAGTGCCTCTGACCACTCAGCCACCAGTGAAGATAATTTGTTTTTATTTCCCTTCTGACAGAAACACTGCACATAAAACAGTAATGTATTATCAAACAGAAGTCATCGCTCTTTCCACGTTTATAAGTGAGTCACGGAAAAATTATCGTCGGTCACCACCAGGAATCGAACCCAGGGTCTTCCAGTTATGCGCCGGACATGCTACCGCTGCACCACAGTGGCCTCGAATTCTCCAGACTCACATACGACTAACTGCCAAACCACATGGCAGGTTGCTTCTTGGAGCCCCGCACAAAGCTGGGGATTCGCCAATGATGAAGGAAAGCAGCAACTGAACAAATAACTAGGAGGCGAATGAATAATTAATACAGAGAATTGACATGGATTAAGAACATCAAATAGAAGTCATCGCTCTTTCCACATTTTTAAGAGAGTCACGGAAAAATTCTCATTGGCCGCCACCTGGGATCGCTGTAGTGCAGTGGCAGTATGCCCAGCGCGTAACTGGAAGACCCTGGGTTCGATTCCAGTTGGCGGCCGATGAGAATTTTTCTGTGACTCACCTTATAAATGTGGAAAGAGCGATGACTTCTGTTTGATGTTCCTAATTCAATTGTGTGTATTAATGTATATTATCATTTTGGCCATAAAACAAAGAATCATGCTTCGTCCATTAAACAGAAATCAGTAAATGATCTTAAAAAATCGATGGTTTTGGTGCCAGTAAATAACAAAGACCATACCTATGTCAGGAAAATATAATCAAGGAATTGTAAAAATATTCTAGAGGTACAATAAAGTTTTAAGGCAACTTTGTATAAATCATCCACAATACAAGAAAAAATTTACATAATTTTTTTGGCATAGTGCCCTACAATGGCAGCAACCAGGCATTTTCTTGAAGATCTGTTCAACCACTAAATGAACAAGCAGCTGCTCTCCACACGAAGTTCACCTTTTATCTTTGGTAACAACCAAAAATAACTTACTGCAAGGCCTGACAGTTATGGTGTGTGTGTGTGTGTGTGTGTGTGTGTGTGTGTGTGTGTGGAAGGGCTAAGTTGAGTTTTAGTTTCATCAAATAAATCTTGCTCTTTACCAGCATGATGTGATGTAGCATTGTCATGATATGAAAAACACAAATCCTTACACAAGAAAATTTCTTCTGAAACTCAAGAACTAATGTCTCCTTTGAAATTTCTGCATGTGTATTTCTGGTAGCAGGATACTCTCTGAAATACAATGTGCAAAGATAATACAGTATTTCCAAATAAAAAAAAGAAACACAACCACCACATTTTTTTCCACACTTAAAATTTCTGTTTCTGGATTGGAAACTGAAATCCATGTCTCATCCATCATCATAATTGAGGAGGAGAAGTAGCCATTCCATTAGATGCTGCAATTTTGTACTGACAATCTCCGTGTCATCCAGAAACATTACCTCAACCCCTATAATGTTGGCCTTATAATGGCTATGTCGTGGTCTTAACATTACTTGCCTCATTTTCACCTAACTTGTGTTTCATGAAATTTACATGCCCAACTAGTTACTCAGATTTTTCTGTCCATAAAATCTTCAGAAATTATTCAAAAATTTCCCAAAGATCGTTTTTGCATAGTGAGATAAAGTATCATATAAACACACCATTCTCAGTAGCTGGAATTCACATTCAATTTGTAAAAACATAGCATGGGTAGAGGAATGCACTACAATTAACATGAAGTGTGCATGCTTTCAAAGACTTGCAATGGCAATAATATCTACATATTTATGATCTGTGTGGGAGAAAAAATCAGATCCTAACTTGAATGAATCATATGGAAGCTATATGCAGAGTTAGCCCAAAGTAATGAAACTTTAAACTTGTATTTTTCAAAAAAAAAACTGTGATTATCTAATTTTAAAGTAATATTATGTGAAGGAGAATGCTGTTCTCTTGTTTAAGAAACTTCAGCATTTGTTTCAATGTGGTTTACAACATTTCACCATTTATATTTTCCACTGTTTACAAATGCGAGAGTTGACTGTTACTAATCAGTAAGCCAATGCAGCAACTTCTGAATTTCAAAAAATGCACTGAAGATTTCTTTCTGTTAACTTAGGTCATCATTTCCTTTGGAATCTAATGAAATTCACATTGTGTCATACAAAAATGCTGCCCAATCTGATACCACACATTTTTGCACTGTGGCAATACATTCAAAAGAATTGAAACACACAAAAACTGTATAAATAATAACATCTTACAACTCATGGAAACACACAAGATGAGAGCAGAAATAAAGAAAAAAGTTGTATGTTGGCAATACAGTCACCATGGGCTAAAGATATTTCATAACACATGAATGTATTGCAGCAACATATGAATAGAAGTGAACAGCACTAAAGATCTACATATCTGCACCTCTACAGTTCATGTTTGAAATAAACAGTGGAATCAGCAACATATACTATCCTAGCAAAAGTTGATTTCTTCAGAAGGTTTTGTTTGGGGGGGGGGGGGTTATCCTGTACAGAATGTTCACACTGAGTGGTGTCACACCCTGAAAGATATTCTGTTCCAGCTTGAATATGTGTAGTGGATAATTACTACAAACTTTGGTCCTTTAAACAAGCACAAAGGAAGAAGTGTAGAAGAGTAAGATTAGGAGACCTGTGAGGTGATCATAGCTCTTTTGAAATGAATAGCTCAAATGAATCATCTTCAAGAAATGGCAAGCATTTAAGATCCTGGTGCATGATAACATTCTGAATTATTTGGTGCATGATAACATGTTAAATTATGAAGAAAATAACCTAGGTAAAGCTTGATGTCATTCAACTGCATGCATATTGTTCACAACTAAGTTGAACCCAAAAGTTTTCCAAAAGTTATGAGTATGAGTACTGAATAGCTGTAAGCTATGTGAAACCTGTCAAAAATGAGAAAAACACATTGCTAAACAGCAATGTATGTGTGAAAAGTAGAATTTTGAAATTGTGCTATAGTGGCACCAAATGCATGACTACAGATTCCACGTGAATGAAAAGATGCTGTGCCACTATAACGTTTGCTTTCACGCAAATTTTTCCGACATATACAAAACTAAATTGATATAAACAAGGAAAAGATAAGAGTATACCATGCACATGAAGAGTAAGTGAGGATTACAGTTGCTTGGCACAATACATAGGCCACATGAACAATGACTTCATTTATTGTTCAAGTGAGCAATGGCTGCAGGTCATTTTCTGCCACAAATCTGCACAACTGCAGTCAACTGACTGCATTTGTATGCAAACAAGACTGGTGTCAACTATTCCCATGCACATTAGGTGCAGGGAAGCCAGCGTTTAATACCCTTTAATGAGGAGGTACAACTGCTATACCTCAAACCAAGGTTGCTGGAAATTTGGCACTCAAACATCTTGTACAGCAGCAATGCATGCAATGGAAGAGATGACATCACATCTCTGCACTCCAAGAAAAGGAGAAGGAAATGTCATCGTGAGCAGTTACCATACTGAGCTAGAATAAGGTGACGTAGTTGACCAAAACTTTTCAACAAGTTATCTTTGTATTTTATTTTTTTAATAGCAAGAAAAATAGTTAGGACTGTAAAGTAATAACAATTGGGTAGATTACACCAAAATGATCATAACTTGAATTCTAAATCTGTTTTAATGGTGTAAAATAATAAAGTAAACAGACAGCAAGCTTTCACCACACACAGGTGGCTTCATCAGGCATAACTAAGTTAAACACCATAAACAACAGAAAGTAAAGAAATTCTGAGTAATTCAAACTTGAACATATAATCAAGGTTGAATGACACTTATGTCATGTCACGTGAAATCGTCAAATATGGTAGACATGTCTCATGCAGAACTCGTAAGCTAGCATGGGTGATGACGTGGATCTTTTAATAGCATTTGCCAGATATAGGGGAGCTCAGTTGATGTTTCTTCAATGCAGACATCCGTGATGGTTATTATTTCCACTGATTCTCGTATTGCTGTGGCCCTGGGAGTTGTGTAAGGAGCTATTTTTTTAATTCTTTCCAGTCCGGTTTAGCTGCATTGTTCTTGATTTCTTTTGCTAGGGCTGTGGTAAGCTTTCCTAGTTTGACTTCACGTTTATGTTCTGACAGTCTCAATTTAAGGGAGTGCTTAGTCATTCCTATGTACCTTTCCTGGAGCCATCTGGGTATTGCAAGGGGATAGCATAAATCCCTGCATCTGTTAGGTTTGTGCCAGATTGCTTATTTGTTGTTAGCCATTGGGTGCTTTTATTCCTATGCCTAATCCTAGTTTTTTAAAGGCATCTTTTAGGGAAAAGATGAAGCCTGGGACATAAGGACATGCACCTATGTATTTGAGTTTAGTGGTAATTGTTTGAGCAGTTCTCTTATTAAATGGAATTTCTACTTGCTTGATAATATGCTCAATTACATAAGTATCAAATCCGGCTGTAGATGCCAAAGATTTCAAAGATTCAATTTCAAGATGTTGCGTGTGTTGATCTGAGCTCAGTGCCATGGTTCTTCTTGCTCTATGTCAAAATAAGCCTAATTTATGCGTAGCTGGGCCTGCAGAAGAAGGTGGGATGACTTGTGGTATATACGTAGGTTTATAGTACACTTGGGTATGAAGTGCTCCAGATTGCAACTTTTTATAACAAGAGCATCAAGGAAAGGTAGCATGCCTTCTTTCTTCCTTTCAATGGTAAATTTGATGTCAGGATGTATTAAATTTATGATACTAAAAAACTTCATTAGCTCATCTTCATAGTGATTCCATACGAAGAATATGTCATCTACATACCTGTACCAAATTAGAGGGGTGGGTGAGCTTGATGTCAGGATAATATTCTCTAAAGGCCACAGTATAGCTTCTGCTAACACTACAGAGAGTGGAGAGCCCATAGGCTCCCCTTTGGTTTGCTTATATACTTGATTTTGAAAAGTAAAGTAGCTATAAGTCATGATCATGTCTATTACACTAAACATTTCTTGAAGCGTACTCTGTATGGGCAGAGCTGCATCAGATAGGGCTTGCTTATTTAAATATGTAGCTTCCTTTACTGGAACAGATGGATATAACAAGATTATCTAGACTACCAATTGTGTGGTTAGTTGCCACTTTAAGTTCTTTATTTTTACAATTAAATCTTCAGAGGAACTTAAAACTGTATTGGAGACTGGTAAAAATGCAGAAAGTAAAACAGCTAGTTCTTTCTGTAGGTGGACGGAATGCTAGCTTACGAGTTTTACATGAGACATATGTGCCATGTTTAATGATTTCAAGTGACATGACATAAGCGTTAATCAACCTTTATTATATGTTTAAGTTTGAATTACACAGAATTTCGTTACTTTCTGTTGCTTACGGTGTTTAAGTCAGCTATGCCTGATGAAGCCACCCGTGAGTGGTGAAAGCTTGCTGTCTGTTTACTTTATTATTTTACACCATTAAAATGGATTTAGACTTCAAGATATGATATTTAGCACTATTCCAGAACCTTTTACAAAAATACTAACAAGTTAGTAAAATCATGCAATGCATTGATTATGATACGCTTTCCAACATACCAAAAATCATTACTCCAGTCATTACTCAAGTTATGAGGATAATGGCTGTGGAATAAATCTCGCTCCTGTGCCCTGGCCTTTGACCCCATTTCGATGATATTAAACAGAATTGGTTCAGTATACCTCCAGAACTACATACTAAAGTTTTGTCGCAATAGAAGCCTTTTTACGTAAGTTATGACGCATAAGGGAGATGGAATGGATCCCGCTCCTATGTCCTGGCCTTTGACCCCATTTCACCCATTTTCAATAGGGTTCGTCCCAAGGTTGTCCCTCATCACATACTAAAATTTCATCGAAATCAAACCATTTTTGCAAGAGTTATTGTGCAGACGGACAGACAGACAGACAGATGGATAAAGCTGGAGCATATACGCTTCTTCAACCTACGGTTGGAAAGCGTAGAAAAATCAAGGACTTTCCATCCCTGGAAGAAAGTGAAATAAAATTTTAAGACTTTTCCACGATTCTAGGGGCATGCAATCTCTATACTGATCGACATCTCTGCATCATAGGAAAAAATGGCCAATTTTCATATCCCATTTGAATTGTTTCCAAGTACGATACCAAAAGTTGCTGATCCCTGACCTACAGAGTGGGTAAGGAGATTTTTACAGAACACAGCCCAAATGTGGCAGTGCAATGCCACATACAATATGAATTCAAACAGAAAGCAAAGAGTAAGTACACACACTCAGTGGGAATGAACAAACAATACAAAACAGACAATGTATGAATGTGTAATGCAGTAGCTTTATGATACAAAAACTAGATGTGGCATTAAAAGCTCCAAACTCTAAAAATACAGAGGTTCATCATATACAGACACCTCTTTATTCACGCCGAGAATGTATTCACAGAAACAACAACATACGTTAAAATAAAATATATCACCACTATTTTTCTCAAATATGTAATGTTATTAGCAAGAATATGTTTTCCAAGTCACTTTTGCTATCTCGTTAATCTAACTTATGTCCCAGATGTACGAAGTTTGCATGAAATTCAAACTGAGTATAAATAAGGGAAAACCCAAAGTTATGGTTTTTGAGAGAGGAACTGGTAGTACTGAATGTAATATATGTCTAAATGGCACAATGACTGACCAGGTGAATGAGTTTGTGTATTTAGGAAGCATGTTTGACAGAGAGAACAAATTAAACAGTGAAATTAGTAGGCGAGTGAATTCTTCATTGAAAGTCACGGCTGCTTTCGGAGGTCTTCACAGGAATGATGGGTTCTCTAGAAAGTCATGCATGACTGTGTATGAAAGTGTAATTGTCCCTACTCTGATGTATGGCAGTTAAACCTGGGTACTACAGAAGAAACATAGGAGTCATTGGTGTGCTGGAGAAATGTGTTACTTACGGGGGGGGGGGGGCAAGACTCATTCTGATTGTGTGAGGAAGAAGAGATGTTGCATTTGTGTAATACGAAGCAAAATGTTGTTATCAAGGTGGGGACTAATATGTTTCAGTGGTTTCGCCATATTGAAAGAATGAGTGATGAGATACTTACTAAGAAAATCTTTTTTAGCCCAAGTGGCAGGAAGGAAAGGCAGAGGAAGGCCAAAGAAGTCATGGGAGGATCAGATTCAGGAGTTTCTATATGAGAAAAAGATTATGAATATGAAGTATAGAAGGTCTTGTGTATGATGTGTGATGGATGTCAGTGAAGTCCGAGTTGTACGTCAAGATCGCTGTAAATAGAGAAGTTTGATACGGCAACAGTAAGTAAAAATTTATCAGGTAGTGTGTGTGTGTGTGTGTGTGTGTGTGTGTGTGTGTGTGTGTGTGTGTGTACTTAACATAACGTGGGAAGCATTTCTAAAAACAAAGTTTTGGCCTACAAAATCTAGCATTTCAGTTAGATTATTACATTCCAGGCCCTTGGTTATATTGTATGCTTCAAATACTTTTTTTTTCATTTTGTTTCAATTTGTTGATCATTAGTGTTGTATTTATTATTTTTCTTTTGAAATTGCCCATCATATTAAATAGAATATAAAAAGGAGAATAAAAATTACAATTTGGGGGCTGAACTCCTGATAATGAAGTGAAAATCTTCCCAACTGATGAATGGGGTAATTCATTTGTTTCTAGTCCATACAGGTTCAGTAGAAGTGTCCTCCAAAGTCAGGGTCATCTATGAAGTGTTAGAATTTCCTTTATGGTTATCACTTTTGTGCTCAAATTTTAACAATGGCTGAAGTAGATGATCCAATATAGCTTGTTTCACCAAAACAAGATCCAATACAAATTTGCTGATTAAAATGTTTGGAACTGATACTAATCATGTCCAAACCTTTTAAAAATTTGTTTGAGATTGTAAGCATAAAATGGATAGTAAAAGGTGGATCCACAGAAAAACAAATTTTTAGTATGGTTTTGTTTGAGACTTCTGATTTTAATTTATAATGGGTGATAAAATTTTCAATTATAGAAGGGTGGTGGTATCCATGAAAAGTGGCAGTTTCCAAGCTTTTCCCAGATTACACTTCAAAGTTTACTAGATTATTTTTCTTGATGAAAAAATAAGATTTTATGACAGTGAATTTGTAATTTTTAAAGGTGAATGTGTGAAAAGGAATGCTTTTAAAAAAAAATAATGAATACAACATTACGATCTGGCAACTACTTACCATAATAAATTCTTCACTAGCTTGAAAAACACTGAAGTTATCAGCTGAAGTTTTAATGCTTGTTATTTTATGAGTGTTATATCCAAATTTATGATGTTGTTCAGAATGAAAACCAAGTAGAATAAAAATACAAAATATGTGTTACTTATTAGATAATATCATCTGCATTTTAAAATTATAGAAGTCTTTGCAGTTTTCCTTTTTCTCTTAACACACATTCTTATAGCAGTGCAGAGTTCAGTTAATCCTAGGTTGAACTGGCCACTCCAATCTAAGCTGGGTCTCCTTCAATAAGGGCTGACATTCTTTCTTTCTTTCTTTCTTTCTTTCTTTCTTTCTTTCTTTCTTTCTTTCTTTCTTAATGTGTCAACAATCATTCAAAGTTCAGTTAATCCTTCACTGAATTGGCCTCTTTATTCTGTTAAGCCCTCTTCAAAACACAAGGATTGACAATTCTTCGTCATTAATGTATCAACGATTTTTTCATTGTACTAATGCATGGGGACTGCACAACCAACATGAGCACATAAGGATCAAGTTCCCTGCATGCCCACAGTTCAAACCAAGTTAAGAGCTCATATTAAACATCATTCATGTGTAAGCTACTACTCTTCCAATGGTGAAGCTTATACTTCTTTCATTAGTAGCTCCTACACATAGTGACTTCTTTCACTTCCCCAAAACATAATTTCCATTTTTTTTAATTTCCTCTTTCCAAATATATATAACTGACAGTAAAAATAAATTTTAAATCATATACATGGTCATAAAATACCTTCCCACACCGTATTACCAGAAAATTAAGTAAAAATTAAAAACACAGTCATTTCAACACAGTTTTTTCATGATTGACTTATCAGTATATATGGAGGAACTCTGGTACTGGTATCTTTCATGATGTCTGGAGTGCATATATCATCCCTTTCATATAATTTGGAGTAGAAATCTTTCACTCTTGTCAAAATTTCGCCTCTATTTCTTGTTACAGAACCATCTTCATTTCTCAGTGCCATAATCTGTTTTCTTCCCTTACTGAGATGTCCCTTTGCTATCTTTAGGCTTTGGTTGTTTTCAGTGAGGAAAGCAATTGAAAACAACCAAAGCCTAAAGATAGCAAAGGGACATCTCAGTAAGGGAAGAAAACAGATTATGGCACTGAGAAAAGAAGATGGTTCTGTAACAAGAAATAGAGGCGAAATTTTGACAAGAGTAAAAGATTTCTACTCCAAATTATATGAAAGGGATGATATATGCACTCCAGACATCATGAAAGATACCAGTACCAGAGTTCCTCCAGTCCTTCCAGCAGAAGTTGCACATGCAATCAAGAACATGAAGCGAGGAAAAGCTCCAGGAGAAGATGGAATTACTGTAGACATCATACAAGAAGCAAGTGGAGAAATCGAAACAGTACTCGCCCAAATTTTCACTCGATGCCTTAATGAAGGAAAGATTCCTGAGGATTGGAACACCGCTACAATGATCCTGCTACATAAGAAAGGTGACATTGAGGATCTCGGAAACTACAGACCTATCAGCCTCCTATCAGTAGTTTATAAAATCTTCACTAAAGTTCTTTCACACCGCTTGAAGGTAACACTGGACATGGCTCAACCGAGAGAACAAGCTGGATTCAGGAGTGGCTACAGCACAATAGATCATATCCACGTGCTGAGAGAACTAATTGAAAGAGCGAGGGAATATGAACTTCCATTGTGCATGGCTTTTATCGATTATGAAAAAGCCTTTGATTCGGTGAAACCATCAGCAGTTACAATGGCTCTGAAAACCTGCGGTATTGAAGATGCATACATTAATATTATTAATAACATCTATGAAAATGCAAGTGCAAAGATTAGGCTGTTTGAAAATACAACACAGGTAAAAATTGGAAAGGGAGTGAGACAAGGTGACACCATATCTCCGAAGCTCTTTAATGCCACATTGGAGGGTGTTTTTCAGTCACTGAGCTGGGAAAACAAGGGGATAAAGATTAATGGAGATTATCTAACCCACCTTCGTTTTGCTGATGACGTAGTCATTTTTGCAACTACCCCATCAGAGCTGCAGAGTATGATCCAGGAACTTGCTGACAAGAGTAAAGAAGTGGGATTAAAAATGAACTTTCAGAAGACAAAAGTGATGTTCAATGCTTTTACAAGAAATGAAGATTTATCGATTGATGGAGAAAAGCTGGAGATAACAGACACGTACGTTTATCTTGGACAGCAGATATCAAGTGAGGGTCACATTGATGAAGAAATTAATCGACGTACAAAACTTGCCTGGAGAGCTTTTGGAAGAAACAGCATAATTTTCAAGAGCAATATGCCATTATGTCTTAAAAGAAAAGTGTTTGATCAATGCATCCTTCCAGTGCTTACGTATGGTGCAGAGACGTGGACCTTAACTAAAAGAGACATACAAAGGCTGCAGACAACTCAAAGAAGCATGGAGAGGTGCATGCTTGGTGTAACCAGGAGAGATAAGAAGAGGAACTCGTGGATCCGAAAAATGACAAGAGTGGAAGACATCATGATCAGAGTTAAATCCCTGAAATGGCAATGGGCTGGACATACTGCCAGAAGGACAGATCATCGATGGACAGCTGAAATTTTAGATTGGATTCCAAGGGACAGGAAAAGACCCAGAAGAAGACCACATGGGAGATGGGTGGATGAAATTCGAAAGTATGCAGGGGTGACATGGAGGAGACTGGCACAAGACAGACCGTTGTGGAGGAAACTTGGGGAGACCTTCATCCAGCAGTGGATTGATAATGGTTGACAATGATGATGATGATGATGATGTATATATTAATATACATATCGAACATGAATGGCAAATGATAAAAAAACTATTCCTCTATTAGTTAATATTATGGTGAAACAACACAAACTGAAGAATGTCAGTAATCAGTTCAAACATTGGGGAAACTGTGAAACATATTTCAAGTTGACTACAAAAAGTTTTGAAGAATATTCTTACTCTCATTTGCCTTTGATCTAAGTCATACTCTGATCCCAGAAGACTTATACAATATACAAGTACAGAATTAGCAGTTCTGATGGGTGATTAATTAATTTGTCTTCTAGGATTAATCATTTAGCCTTAAATACATTACTAATGTAATACATAACTAATGTAATACATTACTAATGTATTTAAAGCTAAATAATTGGCATAAATATCCCTGATTGCTTTGGTCTGCCCTTACTGGGCTAATAATGCATGATGTCAGTTAAAATAAATTACTAGTAGTTTGTTTTATGTTACGCACTGAATGTGCAATTCAAACATCAAATCTTTTTTCTTTCCTTTACTTTTTACGTTAATTTGAAAGTTTAACTGTACTTCAGGTCTGAGACCACTCTATAGAACATGTTTCTCTATGAAAGCAATTAATTACTTCAGAGCCCATAAAACATGCAGTGGCATCAATTAACAGCAAACAAATATCCATATATTCACTATCAGTAAAGAAATTTAAAAACAGTTAAAAAGCATCTACAACAAATTGTGAAAGTTATTACTACCATTTGTAGGATACTACAGAGGCAGGCATAGCAATAAAAGCAAGACTCTTCATGACGACAATGTGATATTAATACCCTATAACACACTAACATTTTACATGATCACACATCTACCAGAAAAATAAGCAAACTTAAACTCACTTTTAAAGCGACTTCAACAGCAACATTTGCATCTAAGGACATCTCATTAAGAACACCTAACCACAGGTCTTGATTCTGTTTCTGACCACATTCGGACACTAAAACACACCAAGCAAACCAAGGATAATCAGGTAAAGATTGCACGGGTAGCAGGGAGGAGCTTTTGTCATATCCAAAAACTAAGTTCCACAAGGTAGCCTTGTTTGCCCCATTTGGAGAAGATAAAACAGGCTGAAAGTCAAAACATCAGGAATTATGCAACTTCAAAATACAAATTATTTAATCCTAAAGGTTTTTATTGCAACAAGATAGGGTAACTGCAAATTTTTGAATTTTTACCTTTAATTACTACAAAACATTATGATTTTAAACAGAGGAGTAATCAAAAAAAGGGTGAGGAAAGAGTATCAAATAAACATCAAAACAGTTCACCCACTCAACTCTTTTGATGCATTGCTACACGCTGACAGTTAATTCTGGCATTTCTAAGTTATAAAAAGTCAGACATGCCAACCTTCAAAATCTGAGAATTGGGAGATTTTTACAGCTCATAAAATCACATGAGTGCTATTTTTTATCGACATTTTCCAGATGTAGGAACTATTTTCCAGAAGTAGTGTTATTGGTCCACTAAAAGTTCTAGAGAAAAAAAAAACAGTGCAAAAATCAACACACACACACACACACACAACACACACATACACACACCTACTGAGATTCGTTTTCAGGTATGTCGATTCCGCAAGATAATAAAACTTTAAATGGTCCGCATGTTGTCGATTTTTACGAATAAAATAGTAGCCAACTGTTTTTCGTTTCTTCTTTAGGTAGTGCGCGAAGGTGAAGATGACAAAAAGCATCATACTAACATTGCCTTTGTCACAAGGCGAGGCCAACTGTAACTACTCCCTTTTGTAGTTAAGTGAATTCGCTGCAACTCAACAGTTGGTCATCACTTATAGCGCGGACGGCTCTTTTGAGGCGAGGGGTTTGAAAAACTGAACTGCAAGGAGAAGGCAGGGCAGCTCCCATCTGTCAATCAATTACTGACCTTCCCCGGCATTTTAGTACCAGAGCGGGCGAGCTCTTTGATGAAGGTGTCGTATGACAATTGGACTGGAAGAAAAATTTTTAAAGCAAATTTTTTCCAACCCATCTCGGACGATTGGCCAGAAGTTAGCACTTAGACCACTGCATTACCGGGGCAGTTTTCTTTTTGCAGATAGGAAAAGTATGAAACTGATTACTGTAATGCCACCTTGCATCAACATAGAAAGAAAAATATTTCACAGGTAGTTCGAAATCATGGTGGTTGATGAAATTTTGACCATCCTAATGGCTAATTCTCGGTGAAAATCAGGAGTGTTTGACATTCATCTGGAAGACAGGAGGAAAGGCTGAAAATCCGGAATCTCCTGCCTAAATCTGGAGAGTTGGCATGTCTGAAAAGTGTTTCAGCAACTTTCCAATTTGAGAAACTTACTTATATTTACTTTATTCGCAAGATCTTTTCCTATCCAAAAAATATTTACTATATCATACTCATCAATTTCATGCATTCATTAACTTGATTCTGCCCTGGTTATTCTGGCCAGCCTTGAATTTTTCTCCAGTGATGCAGGTGAATACAAGCTTCTTGTTAGCCTCTCACAGAGTTGCCAACATTGCACAAAGAATATGAGGATGAATCGTGGAATTTTTCATGAGTTTTGTGGTTACTTCAGGAGCATGTATACAAAGGGAAAAAATGCCACATCCTTCCGATTTTTAAATTCTAAGTAACAATTTGTGAATTACCTCTACGAAACACTGATTTCCTAATATATTTTTAAACACTGATTTCCTGAATATATTTGCAAACATAGATTTTTGATATGATTTTGTTAAGAGTCACAGTAATTGCAAATTCCATTTTTCTATAAAACTTAATATATCATGAAAGAAATATGGGATTACAACATATAATACAAATTTTGAAGATGACAATCCAATTTTTGGTGTAAATGTGGCAACGATGGTAAGTCAGATAATATCCGAAAACTTGAAAATTTCATCGTCCTGGACGATGAAATTTTCAAGTTTTCGGATATTATCTGACTTACTATCTTTGCCACATTTACACCAAAAATTGAATTGTCATCTTCAAAATTTGTAACTTAATATATTTTTGCAAAAAAACATTTTGAAAGTATTTTTATGAAAGTGCATGGTTTCCCAGTGCTTAGTCATTTATTACTATAACAGCAGACAAGCATTTTTCCTTTTGTTTACAAAAAGAACCTTCAAGCTTAAAATGGAAACTTAAACTCTCTGCTGCCATCTTTTGTTCTCCGTAAAGTCATTTTCTCTGCACAGTGAGCATGCATCAGTGTTTTGAACATAATTTTACTTTAAAAAAAAAAAAAATGTTTGTTCACATGTTTTAAGCAAAATTAAATACCCAAAATTGGCATTCCATTGTTCACTTTGCCATGGAAACAATTTTACAAGTCACAGAAATTGCCAATTCCACCTTGGACAGGTTAAGTACCAATTTTGAAATTTAATTTAGCTTTAAAAAGGGGGAAGGGGCACCAAAAAACTTGCTCTACTGATTGATTTTGAAAAATATGCTGTTAGGAACAAGAAAGACATGCATTCATTAGAGAATGTTCTTAAAAAATGTGAAGTCCCTTTTTTTTTTACCACAGTGAAACTCCATTAACGGACACCTCTGAGTAATAGCAAGTTTTGATTGGTACAGAACAACTGCCGTAGGATTAACATTAATGATAGCCTGTGAACAGCGAAACCTCTCAACAGCTGCCAATGGATACCCCAGTCAATCCAGAAAGAAATTTAATAGACACTTTGTCCTTTAAGATTTTCCGCAGTTCCTTCGGTACTTCAGCGAAAGAGGTAAGACAGGAATAAAGAATGCTACTAAGAATTAAGAATGCTACAAAGAGTTAATGCTACTGTGCCTCAAAGCTCAATGGGTTTGATTACGAAAAGTACAGTAGTGTGCTTAAATGAGAAGAAAGGAGTTAAAGTTTAGTTCTATGTGAGGTGAACTCCAGCTCCTGTGTATGTTTCACTTGCAACCTGGGGATGAGGGGGGTTGTTGGTGCGTGAAATGTCTATTGGTTGCAGTACATCTTTGATTGGTCCTTATAGGTTCTGTTCCTATTTTTTGGCATGCAGCTAGCTAATTGGCAGTTCCGCTTCACTATCTAGCATTTTTTTTCTTTCCCTTAGCGTACCCTAAAATTTAACCTCCTAGCTTTATATTTCTAAAAGGAAGTTTGAGACAACTGGTCAGACACTACTTTCATAAATCTTCTACACCATGATTTTATTTTAAATTGTTATACTGAGTTTCATTCAACATTCTACCTTTGGAGAAAGCTCTGAAACCATTTTCTTTGAGTGTAAGCTTTGTACAATTATTCCCCTTTTGTACCAAAGCAACAGACTAGCAATGTTAACATAGGTTTAACCTCCAAACAACAGTACCTCCCAAAAATGCTAAAATGCTAACTTGAAAATGTCATCACTCTAGAGGTAGAATTGAACCCACATCTCCCAATTTTCATTTGAGTATGCTAACCATTACACTCGAACAGGGCATACTTGAATGAAAATCGGGAGATGCGGGTTTGATTCCCCCTCCAGGACGATGAAATTTTCAAGTTTTCTGAAAGATGTTAATGGTTGACCAGTAAATGGTACAAGCAAATTCAGAATTTATATTCTGTTTGCTGAATATTCTATCAATTTCCCATGTATTATAAGGAATATTTCTTCCTTCATAGAATATCAAAACTATTTCTGCAAGATTCCTGCAAGCAGTCTCCATTTTAAACTCACTTTCTTTTGTCCAAGGGTAAAGAAAAAACAAATGGTGTGTTCTTGTTTTCACAGAAATGTGTGCAGGTGTGGAATTCACCAAAAAGGTCATTAAAATTTGGTTCCTTTTTTTGAAAATTTTGACAGTGGATCTTGATGAAATGTATGCTATTTGGAGACAGGAAGGTACTGTTTTCTAGGCTTCTAGGTCTTGCTGGGAGGGTGCACACTCAGAAATTCTTGGAAAATGCCAAGCTCCTTTGGTCAAAGATCAACCGTGCAGAGCATTTAGCTGAGGCAGGCATTTGTGGAACCCATAATATCCTGCTTTCTTTCAAGCACAATGGTTTTGATATTATGCCTGCCAGAACTCTTTTTCAATCACAAAATTCCAAGACTTTTCCAGGACATATTCAGGACTTTTTTTCCAGGGCATACAATCTAAACATTCTTCCTTAAAATATAGTGAAACCACAGGTCTGTTCAACCTGTAACTTATAACAAATAACTTCCTACATGCTTGGGTAAGCTTAATACAGAATGCAGAATGTTAAAAATGATGTCCGCTGCAGCGAATCAGAAACTTGGGTTTTTATTCCCGCAGATATTGCTGTAAATGGAAAAGTGAACTTATGCCCTCTAGTGGCACACTTGTGTGTTAAGAAATATTTGAAATTATATGAGAAACATTTTGCACCGAAAATGTTCTCCAACAAAGAAAGAATTTTTTTAACCGGACTCCTGTAAACAGAGATATGGACAAAAATAAGATATACATGTACGCCCCTGTTGGAAAAATTATGCACTATTTTAAACAGGAAGTATACACAAAAAGTTTTCCGAGGTGAGTGGTATCATTTCACGAAAGAATTTTTTCAATCGAGAATTCCAGCTCAGATTTTGTTGCAAATGCATCAGAAGCAAAAATAAACACTTAATGGTCAAACCATTCTTTATCAAAAATGAGAAATTATATGCAAAACATTTGCCCTCAAGAGCTGTATCCGATGCAAGAAGAATTTTTGAAATCGGACTTTTAGAAGCGGAGATATTGGGAAAATCGTGATTTACTGTTATGCCCCCAAGTAAAAAATTTATGCATTATTTAAAAAAGGGGACTGTAACTAATAGTCTTCGACATAAATGTCATCGAAAGGAAAAACAAATTTTCAACTGGATATTTAGAAGCAAATATATGAAATAAAATGCATTTTAAATTCAATATGATCTCCATAAGCGCCCTCTAGTGACGAAGTTGTGCATCAGAAAAAAACGGAACGCATGGATCATGATTTTCACATTTTAAGCTTCCCAATACAAGAAGAATTTTAGAAGTCGAACTAACAATTGCAGATATGGTCTCCCCGGCTGGACAGACAAAGTGATAACATTAGCACGATGAAAAAGATGCTAATAATGCAGTTTCAGTCCTAACAGATAAGAAAACCAACAGCCCCACCCTCACCCTGCATTTTGCAGGGGGTGGGAACTTTGTCAGACATAAGTTATGTCAATAGAAAAATCCTCAACTACAAAACATCGCGCAGGAATAAAAAGGCAGGAACAGATAAAATTCCAGAACATGTAACAGAATTTTAGGACATTTCCAGGACTTTTCCAGGACAAAATGGAATTCCAGGACTTTTCCAGGTTTTCCAGGATGCATACGAACCATGTGAACTCCACTGTTGGACAATGTAGGAAAGGTTTCAAAAGCCCCTGAAAAGTTACTTGCCCAGCTGAGCATGTGCAGAAATTATTTACCTGTCCAGGTAGTAAAAGCTGGATGCCCAGGAAAATTTATTTTTTAAGATAACAAATCAGAAGCCTCATTTTTTAAGCTAAAAAAAAATATGAACTTTTGTTACATATTTTGCATTTCTGTTTTAAGGGTCTGCGTTCAAAATGTTCAATGCACAAAAAAGTGTGTATTTTAAGTTTTAAAATGATGCAGAAATTGGTACGATAAGATGAAATTGGTATTTCAGAAATATAGTGATTCTGCCATGTTCCTTTCACTGAAGTTTTCACCCTATCGGTGATTAGCAATGAAATGAAATATGACATACATGTGATGACTGTCTTTTTTTTTTTTTTTTTTTTTTTTTTTGGCCTCTGATCATTCGTCCGAAAGGGGTCCGGGTTCGAATCCCGGTGAGGCATGGATGTTGTGTTTGTCTTACGGCACTGGCTCTCTCCCTTCCCTGGAACCAGTGACCCTAAATTAGGGACGGGCGACTGCTTATAGCCCATTGAGTTGCTCACGGTGGTCGTTAAACCTCCAATCAAAAAAAAAAAAAACTGTCTTTTTTCTTGTAGTATGGAATTCTATTTCAAATTCATTATAGGTTGCTTACCTTTTGTACACATTTTCCTGCACGTTTTATTCTTTTGGTTGTCTAGCTTGGTTCAAGCCTCTGGTGCAGTGGTCCCTTTTTGTCTTCAGTGTTCATTCAATGCCTGGTGAATGTATAAGTCCATGAAGTGTATTGCATTAATGACTTTGGGCCCCAACAGCATCTACTTGCCCTCCAACCACTCTAACCAACGTGTAAAACCCAACTATCGTTGGTTGATTGACATTTATAAAAACCAAAATTCGTAAACTCAAAACGAACTGACATGACCAGCTAACATAAACTTCCTATTTACATACACACAAAATTTTAACCAAAAATATTAAAAACATATATGCAACTATTTACACACATCTTATTCCCTTCTATGTCATTCCTTCAATTCCTGTTCCCTACACCTCACAACAGCCAGAGCATTCAGTCACCACACCTCAGCCATTCCCCCGTAGACTGCCTCAAGCACTTTCTACCCCCACCGGAGTCTTCTTCAGGAGGCATTCCAGATGTTATTTCTCCTACTACCGCAGTGTGAATGTGCGACATGATCGTCTTCCTTGCCCCTGCTCCGATGTCACCTACGAAAAAGAGTGGTTGGAGGGGAAGTAGATGCTGTTGGGGCCCAAAGTCATTAATGTAGTACACTTCAAGGACTTATACATTCACCAGGCATTGAATGAACCTGAAGACAAAAAAAGACCACTGCACCAGAGGCTTGAACCAAGCTAGACAACCAAAAGAATAAAACGTCCAGGGAAATGTGTACAAAAGGTAAGCAACCTATTATGATTATAATTGTATGCACATAAATTAAGAACAGTTATGGCATGTGCTATGGATGTTCTAACACTGAATTATTTCAAAATTTTATTTTTTAATTCAGTTGTCCAAGCCGGGCAACTAGAATTTTTATTTACCTGCCCAGGTTAATAATTTATATGCCCTGGGTATCTTGGGCATGCTATTTTTCAAGCTCTCATAGTGTCAGGCATTTCCATGCATGTTCAAATCATCAAGAAATATAGGAGCATTTTCAGACAAGAGATAATCAGTGGTGTAGTTGAATTTTTAGGTTCTGATATAAACACATTATTAAATATTGTTTTAAACTCGCGGATAACAGAACGAATGTCAATAAAAATAAACTTGTCACTGGATGAGTCTATTTTTAACCTTCACTTCATATTAAATATTAAAAGTCAAAAAGTTATTTCCTTTCCAACAGATTGTATCAGAAAGGAAATAAGACGTGTAAAAAAATTTCGAAATACTAAATACTCACAAGGGACTAGTGGAAAAGCTGCCCTGTGATACAAAGATATTTTCATATTTTATGAAACACAATACAAGACTGCTTTTAACTCTCAAAAATTTAGCTCCACAAAATTTCATAAATTCTTAATAAAAATAACTTCAGTTTTTCATGTGGGTTTGAGAATCACATTATGTTTCCTTGGCTTTAATTAAAAAAAAAAAAAACTGTGCACTTAAATTTTAAAGGCAATGGAAAAATCAGCTTACTTTAGTTATTGAAGACATCAAGTCCACTATCCCTTCTCGTGTATGTGTATGACCAAAGGCAATTTGAACCACAATATCCAGTAAGTAATAAACTTGATTAGTTCCTCCTCTAAGCTTCTGACGAAGGCCCACTGTGTCTTCTAACAACAGCAATTTCACCAGCATTTGGATCCATAATTTCAATAATGGGCTAGCACATTCTACAGTTAACCTCCATGCCTGAAAAATCTGATGCTGAAAAAAAAGTACAAATAATAAGATTTCTATTATATAATAAATCAGAGCAAAAATTGCTAACGACATTTCATTATACTTAGAGTGTTTTTGAATCAAAGATGATACTTATTAAAATGCCAGTAAAGGAAACTATAATGGGACCATGGTTTCAGCAACTAGGGCTTTCATCAGCCATCAAATCATGTATGTTACTACATCCTTGATCAGCTTTTGAATCTTTTATCACAGGGTTGTGCTGCCATCTCCCGGCTGGAATCTGTTGAATTTTTGGAAGACTTTAATTGGTCATCAATATTTTGTGAAAATGACGTGAGAAAATTAGCACATATTTTGTTTTAATTTTGAGGGATGGGTCCTTGTTGCAAGCTTGATAATTGGGTAAAATTTGGATTGATTCACGGACAAGAGTTCATTTCCAACCTGTGTAATGTGAAATGACTTTTGCTTCTTCCCAAACAGGTGTAAATCCTTCATCAATAACTGTTTTAACTAGATCTGCAGTTTTTTGAGAATATTTAACATTTCATTTATGCTCTTTAATGCAGGTTGATAAAGCTCTTTTGGTCATTCCTAATTATTTTTTCTTAGTGCAACCACTTGGTGAGTAAAGAGGTATAAAGTAAACTCCATTTTTGTTCTCAGATTTTGATGGGTCTTTATTGCTCCTCAGTTGTTGTGCGATTGAAGCTCCTTGTCTGATGACTATTTAGATATTTTCTTTTTTTTTTTTAATCCATTTGGTAATACCTGGTATACAGTATACTGAATAGAACCTGTATATTTATTTTTTTCATAATGGCAGAACAGGATTTAAAAGCATTTAGAGAGTTTGGCAATAATGTTGGAGCTGTAACCATTGCATAAAGCAATTGCTTTAGATTTTTGAATTTCAAGCTGTTTCAGATTAAAGTTGTGTATGATATTATTGGCTCAGTTTACATAAGATCGGAAAGATGCTTCATTATAAGACCAAGGTGAGTAAGATTTTGCTGCAATAATGTTGGGGTTGTAACCGTTGCATAAAGCAACGGTTACAGCCCCAACATTATTGCCAAATGCTCTAAATCCTGTTCTGCCATTATGGAAAAATAAATATAAATATACAGGTTCTATTCAGCATATAACAGGTATTACCAACTGGATAAAAAAAAGCTCAAAAAAGAAAATAGCACAATACGCATCAGACAAGGAGCTTCAATCGCACAACTGAGGAGCAATAAAGACCCATCAAAATCTGAGAACAAAAATGGAGTTTACTTTATACCTCTTTACTCACCAGGTGGTTGCACTAAGAAAAATAATTAGGAATGACCAAAAGAGCTTTATCAACCTACATTAAAGAGTATAAACGAAATGTTAAATATTCTCAAAAAACTACAGATCTAGTTAAAACAGTTATTGATGAAGGATTTACACCTGTTTGGGAAGAAGCAAAAGGCATTTCACATTACACAGGTTGGAAACGAACCCTTATACGTGAATCTATCGAAATTCCAAACAATTATCAAGCTTGCAACAAGGACTCTTACCTTAAAATTAACAAAATATGGGATAATTTCCTCACATCGTTTTCACAAAATATTAATAACCAATTAAAGTTTTCCAAAAATTCAACAGATTCCAGCCGGGAGATGGCAGCACAACATCACATACCTGTGATAAAAGATTCAAAAGCTGATCAAGAATGGAGCAATGCACATGATTTAATGGCTGATGAGAGCCCTAGTGGCTGAAACCATGGCCCCATTATAGCTTCCTTTACTGTCATTTTAATAAGTATCATCTTGGATTCAAAAACAATCAAAATAAGATTTCTGCTTTGAAAAAAAAAAAGGCAACATTACAGAAAATAAGAGAAAAACTTTTCACTAATTTTTTTCGCATTGTTGAACACATTTGAAATTGAAAAGTCCAAATTTAGTCAAATTAACAAATCATGTGATTAAGGAATGTCGACTTTTGACTTCAGTTCTCTCTCTCTCTCACACACGCACAAACCTGCACACGCACGCACATGGAAACTACAAGCAGGTATTATATTCTTGTTCATACTTGATAGTGTGTACAACTCTCAACAATATGGTGACTTGTTAAAACTTTGAGGAACAGATTGTCTCTACTTGATAAAAGTGTCCATTTTTCTTCTTTTTTTGTTCTTACATGCTGTTCTTTGCTTTTAATTGTATTCTACCATCAAATCTTCAGAGAAGGCCTATAACCTTGCTATTATTTAACAATGAGACCATAAAGATGGAAAATTTACCAAACTACTGGAATTATTTCTTGAAACAAACCTCATTAATAATCAGATATGTAGAAGCACTGATCCTCGGCTTTTTTGGTTTATTCTTTTTCAACAAAACTCAAAAAGTGAATGTGTGAACATTATGTGTCCTCACGAAAATGATGAAATGTGAAATTTTCCAGTGAAACAACCTTAGGCACCCTATTTCACCAGCAATAATTCTCCCAGTAATAGGATAAATCATTCCACAGAATTTCTACTTGATTAAAAAATCAAAGAACATCACACACAACAAATTCAATGAACTACTTCATAACATTATAACTACACATAAATGACATTTGGCATGTCAGAAAGCCCTGGAAGATACCTCAAAGACAATTTTAAAATCTCCACACTTCAAAACTAACTTGTACAGAAAACTAGCGGATAATGCTTACCTTGGCATTCCTTTCTAGCGACGGGGACATTTCACGCACGTGTTTTCCGGTCTTTGTTGAGGTTATTGTCCTAAAGTCCGTTGTATGCGATGACTGGCTTTACTTCTCACACTTTTCGCTGGGTATACTCATTGGATCTTTGCTTTAGGATTCCAAACATCAATTTTTACCGTTCTTTATACTCGAAATTTTCGCCCATACTCTGGGCATCTTCAGGAGCGTGGCGACTTTACCACCGATGTTCGTGGCTAACTTCGCGCTAATGGAGTCCGATACTCCTTGTTGCCATTCGTCGGAAAAACTTTCCTGGATATATTTCGTTAACAAGCCCGGCTGGCGCCATCTATGTTTAGTTAAGACCACTTCCCCCCCTCCCCCCGTATTTTTTTTTTTTTTAATTTTTTTAATTTCTTCTCCTATCCTGGTTTTCTTGTCTTTTTTGCCTGTTTTTCTTTTGTTGTTGTTTTTCTTGTCTTATTAGTTCTTTCCACAGGCCCGATAATGTGCTAGGGTCGTTCTGGTTACATACCCTTGCTTTATTTTTGTAGATTAATATTGCTTCTTCCCTCCTCATTTGCCTTTCCGATTTTTTATTCTTTTTTAGCATTTTAATTTCATCGAACTTTGGGAATGTCCGGTTTTCCAAGCAGAATTGCACTAAAGCCGTTTTGGCTTCTTTTTTTGCCAGTTAGATATGTGTTGTTTAAGTCTTTTTTTTAATCTGTTTTTCGTACTTCCAATGTACGATATTGGGGGTATGTGTGCTATTGGAATTTCGTAGGTTCCTGATTCTTCTAGCATTTTTTCCTCTGTTTTTTTGTTGACAGTCATACTTTTCACGGTGTGCACTGAGCTTCCTAGTTGTAAGTCATATTTAGCACAGTGCCTATTGATTTCTTTACTCACTCCTTCCAGGTATGGGAAAGCTCCAATGTATTTCAATTTTTTATTTCTCATCTTCCTTTGGTTGTGCACTTCTTGGCCTTCTTTCCTCTGAGTCATATGCTTTTTACTCTCATGTATCCATTTATTAATTAGCTTGCTCGGGTACCCATACTCTTGTGATATTTTCGAGATAAACTCCAGCTCTTGATTTTTTAGCCTGTATAATAGTCAGAATTAGAACTACTAAGTGGAATTACTTCAAAACTATTTTAATTTAATACAATCGCAATTTATTCATTTCACTGAAGTAGTTTTATTAAAAGATTTCCATACAACCAGAAGGTAACTTTACAGCACACTTACTTTGATCATAGTAGCGATATTCTGTAGAACGGTTCCAATAACTGGTCCACTGCCAATGAAGGAGCTCTGATCAGCTACAATCAAATCGTACATTTGCAGCATAAACCTTGAAAGAGATAGTGATTAGTAAGAAGAATCTTTAGGATATTTCAGACACAATATTTTAAGTGCATACCTGCAATGAAGCTAAACAAGGCAGTAGTAGTAGTACATTACACTACATCACATACATCAGTACAGTTAAATCTCTGAATAATAGTTATCACTGGGACCCCAAAAAAGAGACTATTATTTGGAGGTTAGGCCTCAGTAAATATTGTCTGTCAGTTTCATTTATGCAAAATCACAAAGGGTATATGAAACTTATGCACATAGAAAACTGTTATAGTACCTTTTCAAACTGCTGAGTATAACTCAGTTGAAATAATAAACATATTTATTACAAATTACTGTAATACACGCACATTGTAATGTAGTTAATTTATACAGCATAAAAGTAAAGGTTCTCTTCCTTTAGAGCATTTGCTTCCTTTACTGACATCAGCCATTAAAGACACTGTTTCGACAAATAAAGGTAAGTAGATCATGCTAGTTAAGTTATGATATCAGAACTTTTTCAAAGAAGTTCGTAATTTGGGAGTTTTCAACCTCGTCTTAGGTCTTCATCACACCAATGGAGGACTAAGATTGTTTCCATATTCAAAATTTTAATTTTCGTTGCCAGATTTTAGAATCGATCTGCAGATCATCGGGATGTAGAGTGGAGATTCCGAATTGCAAGTCTTTGGGCCGAAAAGAATTTCGAGGCTTTCGTGGTAACGGAGGGCAAATTGATTATTACCAAAAGAAGCAACACGTTTTGCTTCATTCCAGCAGGGAATAGCAGAAGTGCCTTCCATTGTCAAAATAGACAAGGCTGTTTTGGTATGCCTTTCAAAATATGTTTTCTATGTTTTGAAAGGCAACCCAAATACAGCCTTCTCTATTTTGACAATGGAAGACATTTCTGCTATTCCCCATTGGAATGAAGCAAAACGTATTGCTTCTTTTGACAATCGATTTGTCCTCCATTACTGTGAAAGCCTGGAATTATTTTCGGCCCAAAGACTTGCAATTTGGAATCTCCACTCTACATTCCGATGATCTGCAAATCGATTCTAAAATCTGGCAACAAAAATAACAACACATATTCAAACTTAGAATCCGGAAACAATTTTAGTCCTCCATTGCTGTGATGAAGACCTAAGATGAAGCTCAAAGCTCCCAACTTACGAACTTCTTTGTAAAAGTTCTAATCTCATAATGTAACTAGAATGATCTACTTACCTTTATTTGTTACTTCTCGTTACGTGGTTTGCTCATCATCGCCATGACAATGTTTTGAATAGCACAGCTCAAAAAACACTTCAGTTTCATCACCAATTTCCTGTTCTTATTCACAAACAAACCATAGGATCATCAGCAGATTCTCCTCTGCAGGGCAAGAAGAAAAAAAAAAAAAAGGAATTGCATTCCTTATCTAAATGGAGGGAGGGAGCGAGTGAGTGACATGCGCATGCGTGTGTGTGATATTTTGAGAATTTTCTTTCAGCAGTAGCCCACATACAGCAATGTCCCTTAATAGACAATTTGTAAACTTAATGAAAACTCATCAGTATTTTCATATTTCCATTATATTTTGACTTCAGGACTTTTGCATTGAAACTCAGGTATAACCACTTCGCACATGCATCCCAAACTTTCTCTGTCAGATCCTGTATCATATTACACTGGACAGCAGAAAAATGTATCTGAGGCAAAAGTAGCTATTTTTAACTAATGTGGACATGCTGATCACAAGTATGAATTTAAAAATCGCGAATTAGCTCTAGTTTTCAAGATACGGAGGGGAAGAGGGGTTTGGTGGGAATGAATGATCTGCACCAGAAGTCCGATATACCAAGTGTGTGATTTTCCACGAAATGGATAACATAGAGTGCCAATTGGACGATGCAATTTGTAGCAGTCATTGCAACCACATTTCCTTCATGTCATCATTTGTATTGCGGATTTTGTGAGTACAGACATGTCATTCAAGATGCTTTTTGAATGTGTGAACAGTGCAGATAATTTTTGTCATATTTGTGAAGAAATTACTTTGCTATCATAAAAGTGACCCATTACACCAATAAAAAAGAAACTTTACAGCCCTTATTTTGGTTGTGAGATCGGTGACCAGGACCGGTATTGGGCTCCGTACAAATGTTGTCAATCCAGTGGAACGAATCTGCACTGCTGGTTGCATTTTGCAGTTCCAATGGTGTAGAGGGAACTGACAAACCATCTTAATGACTGTTATTTTTACATAACTCCGCCAATTGGACGAGGCATTTCTAAGAAGAAAAAGAGGTCTTTGACCTATCCGAATATTCCTTCTGCTATGTGCCCAGTGCCTTGCAGGGAAGGACTTCCTGTTCCAGACCACCAGATTCTTATACTCTGGGTGATGAAGAAGAAAGTAAGGCCAGTGAATATCTATCACCTATAAAAGTATCTACATCAAGAGATCCTGATTTCATGCCTTTTGTAGAGTCTGCACAGTCACATAAAATTACCCAGAGGGAATTGAATGATCTAGTAAAAGATCTGGAATTACCAAAAAAGTAAGGCACAGCTGTTGGGTTCCAGACTGCAGTAATGGAATCTTCTACAAGAGAATGTGTAAGTGCCTGTGTTTCGTGCTTGGCAAAAGGCCTGCTTCTATTTTTCAAAATGACAAGTACCCACATCACTTGCGTTGATACAGTGGGTCTGATGTCGGCACTGCAAATCAACTACAAAGACAACAATTGGAGACTGCTCATTGATTCTTCCAGCTCAAAAGATGTGATGCTCCATAATGGTAACGTTTTGCCATCTATTCCACTCAGGTATGCAGTCCACATTAAAGAAACATGCAACAACATGAAACACCTGTTACACACCATCAACTATGATAAGTGTAAGTGGCAGGTTTGTGGTGACATGAAGGTCATTACCATCTTGATGGGGCTACAGAAGGTTAACACAAAGTTTTGCAGTTTCCTCTGTCTGTAGGACAACCATTTCAGGACTTCCCACTACAAGAAAAAGGATTGGCCCCCATGAAAATCACTTGAACAGGGGAAAAAGAATGTACTTAACGAACAACTTGTAGAATGCAGCAAGATCTTGCTCTCTTCCCTCCACATCAAACTTGGACTAATGAAAAATTTTGTAAAAAGCCATGGATTGAAATGAGGCAGGATTTTTTTACCTTTGGGATAAATTTCCAAGACTTGTGAGGCCAAAATCAAAGAATGTGTCCACAGTTATGTCCGAAATAAGCGTTTTGATGATATCCTCACAGGTGATGAAAAGTTAGTCTGGAATGCTTTCCAGTATGTGCCAAAAACTTTCTACAAAACAATAAGACTGAAAATTACCAAGAGATTGTAGAAACCCTCTTGAATGTTATGGGAATTCAAATAATATTATTGTCGTGCTGAAGTATATGCATATTAACATTGAAACCGTCTTAGCATGATCCAAACTTGCATTAGATATCTTAAAGTTAAGAAATAACAACAACACGTTAGAAGTATATAAATAAACTTTTAGATCTTTCGGATTACACAGTGAATCCATCTTCAGAAAACATTAATTGCATAAAATAGTGAATCCATCTTCAGAAAACATTTATGCAATTAATGTTTTCTGAAAATAGATTCACTGTGTAATCCGAAAAATCTATAAGTTTATTTATATGCTTCTAACTTGTTGTTGTTATTTCTTAACTTTAAAATATCTAATGCAAGTTTGAATCATGCTAAGACGGTTTCAATGTTAATATGCAAATGCTATGGGAGGCTAGGGTACAACGTATCATTGAAATTACACTTTTTACACTCTCATCTGGATTTTTTCCCTTACATGGATCAGCAATTCTTTTTAATTTAGCATCTGGGAAGTTTATTTGTTTGTTTGGAGGAGTTAACAACCACCGTAAGCAACTCAATGGTCTGTAAGCAGTCATTCATCCCTAATTTAAGTTAACATAAGAAAGATGTTTTGAAATGCAACTCAAATACTGCCTTGTCTATTTTGACAATGGAAGACACTTCTGCAATTCCCCACTGGAATGAAGCAAAACATATTGCTTCTTTTGACAATCGATTTGCCATCCGTTACCGTGAAAGCCTAGAAATTAGTTTCAGCCCAAAGACTTGCAATTCAGAATCTCCACTCCACATCCTGATCATCTGGAAATCAATTCTAATATCTGGCAGCAAAAAAAAAAGCACACACATTCAAACTTAGAATCTGGAAACAATCTTAGTCCTACACTGGTGTGATGAAGACCAAAGACGAGGTTGAAAGCTCCCAACTTATGAACTTTTTTGTAAAAATTCTAATCTTTTAACGCAACTAGCGTGATCTCCTTACCTTTATTTGTAATTTAGGGTCACTGGTTCCAGGGAAGGGAGAGAACCAGTGCTGTAAGACAAACACAACATCCATGCCTCACCAGGATTCGAACCCAGATCCATCTCGGATGAATGATCAGAAACCAACGCTTAGACCCCACTGCATCACCGGGGCGGCCATCTGGGAGACATAAAATCAATCACTACTAAAAGAGACATTCATTCTTTAAATAAGAAGATCAGAAAGCTTACTTGCTTTTCAGATGCTGTCCTTTAACAATATTGATACCAAGGGGAAAAGAAGAACCAACTGCTACCCCTTAGCCCCCCCCCCCCCCAACGACCTGGATTACCATTTGCAACTACAGTAAAACCTCGTAAATCCGGCATCTACGGAACCGGATGAGTGCCGGATTTATGAAAATTCTGAATTTCTGAAGCTATCCAAACATTGCGCAACGGCCGTTATGTAAAGCACGTACTTGCATGTAACAGATCCCTTCAACGAAAATTTGCATGTCTACACCTCATAAATATGCAGGGGTCATCCTGCCGATCGCATTCTTCGCATGATAATTAACACAGCAATCAGACATTGTCAAATTGACTCTAATTACTGTTTCACGCATGAATTAAATCACATCAGAAAACCTCAAAATTTCGTTGCCGTGGAGCGGTGATAAAATTTTCAAGTTTTCAGATGTGATTTAATTCACGTGTGAACAGTAATTACAGTCAATTCGGCGATGTCTACTTGTTGTGTTAAATATCATGACCTATTTATTACGTATTATGAGAAGAATATATCTTCAACTCTGAATACCTAAGCATTTTTCGCAACTTGCGAAAAAAAAAATCGTTTTGGGGATGGAAAAAAAGCTTTGGCGAAAATATTGGCGATTACCTTTGTGTACTGTTTATTATAAAACTCTGTCAAAAAAAATTGAATTTGGCGACTGGTTAGGCAAAAACATGAAAACAGCCAGAACAACCACTAGGGCTGAGCGATCAATCGATACATCGCGGAAACTCGATGTGAATTTTACATCGATGTTACGGTTTTTCTACTGACGAAACTACGATATATCACGAAGGCGATTACCGCGATGCATCATGAAGGCCGATGTAGATGTCATTACTCGATCGAATCCACATACTGTCACCACCAAGAGCAAATCATCATCACACGTTCGACACACATTTTAAACGTACATGCTGATTCGTCGCCACATTGGTCCGCGTCATTTCAGCGCGGCCCAATGAGATGAAGAATTTGAGAAACATCCCGATGTTACACGCATGTGGCTATCGGTAATTTGCACGCTGAGATCGGACGATCTCGTGTTGAGACAGTACATCGGACGATTTCCAAGGTTATTGGTGAAACATCGGATGTTCTTCCGAAATCAGCAAAGTGCCATATTTCTGAAGTTGCCAGTTTTCTGGATGCCAGATTTTCGAGGTTTTACTGTATAAGGAATTTCCAGTTGCCCACTTCTAATTTTATTGTCACTGGTTCCAGGGAAGAAACAGAAGTAACACCTTAGGACATCAATTATGCCCAACTCAAACAATTAGCCACAAGCCCACCCCTCTGGTCACTATCCTACAGGTATAGAAGGGTTAGTGATTTGTGATTTAGTAATTATAGTGGATTGGGCTTTGAAATTTTAATGATCATAACTGGGTTTAATCAGTTATTTAGATATCTCTCACTACATATGATACAATGAAGCATTCACGTGTGCATCCTGCACCTGATTTTTGGAGCAAATTAAACAATGAATTTATTTTATGAATACTTGAATGCTGATGAGCAGCAATTTGTGTATTTTTCTAATATTCTGTAACAACTCTAGTAAATTTTTGTTTTTAATAAGATGGAACAGAGGAAGCATCATGAATTTTATTTATTTTTTCATGTGTATCATAAGAAGAGTAGAGTATGCAGAAAATCAACTGTCAGTGGCACTTTGGTATCAACCAGGGTTTCAACACATCTGATGGTGAAAAAATTTAAGGCTTTTCAAGGGGTTTTGAGAATAGGAAACTAAACAAATCACTGCCCTAGCTAGCAAAGTCCACATAAGAAATCTGTAACTTTGCACATTTTGTTTCTTTCTACAGTACTTTTACAATCACAGTTCGTTAAGGTGTGGTGCATGTAAAATAAAAAAAAAACATTTAACAAAATATCTGCTTTTAAACAGTAGTTTCAACTTAAAAAAAGAAATTGTGAGGAGCAAGTTCTTTTCTCCAAGGACAGTAACCTTGCCTAAGGTGTTATCACTAAGGTTATAACTTATTACTCTGGGTAATTTGACTTAGTGTAACTGAGGATGATTCTAAATAAGTTCACTGGGGCAAACATAGAATCACTGCATACATTGTGAAATCACATGCAGGAAGCCGATGTCATTATGATAAAAGAAAAATAAGCATAATTCTGTTCACACTGGCAGTTACTGGGCCAGATTCAGTGTTTCAGACTCTAATCTTTTTTTTTTTTTTAATATGATAAAATAACTTGAAATTTGTGGATTCCGATTTTTAAGAATTAACGTCAAAAATTTCCGAATATTCAATGCCTTGGAAACAAATTCTTTTAATTCAAGACTTTTCAAAGTTTTCAAGGCTGTGTGCACACCCTGATCAACACAGTAACAGCTTAAAATTTATAAGAATAAGGAAAGAACTTTAGATGCAGAGTGAAATTTTAGCCGTAGCATAAGATTACTCCCACTCTACATATGATGCAAATGGGCATCCATTACATTTGCAGAGGATTTTGAAAAATATTGGAGGGGGAGGGGAAGCTATCATTCAGACTGGAGTTTTTACATTGACACTCTATGTAGCACTTTGGCTTATCACTTTATTCCCTCATTTTTATTATGACAATTCATTTGATTTCTTCCATAATGAACATAAGACAGAACACTATAACTAACTAAGTTGTCAGCAGTTCAAAATACCAATTGACTGAGTACATACTTGAGTAACAAAAATCACTGGCACTTATCATGGGTCACTAGCCCACGACATCAGCCAGAATATTAGAACCTAACATAAGCAGACTACATCTGTTGCCCAAAACCCAGAATAATAATAATAACTTCATTCATTTGTATAACTCCTAGCTAAAATGAAAAATGATTGATGAACAGATTAAACTTCTAAAGGCACACAACTTTGTAAAATGCATTCAAGCATAAAAGTAAGAATGCGAATTCAAATGAGAACAGAATAAATTATGCCACGCCGCATTAGGGGCTGCATTTACACAGATTAAGACAACATCTATACAGACCTGTAACAAATGTTTAATACCAGTCAGTCTCAAATATTTTGGCAGAATGCTTAAAGAATTCAGCAACTGCACAGTTTATAATAATGATTTGTATCTGAAGTACTTTCACACCAATTTTCTTAAAACATTTAGAACTTCTAAAAACAACACATTTAAATAGAAATGAGAGAACAAAAGAAACAAGCATTATGAATTTCTTGTAATGACATTTCATATATGCTTATACATTACAGCCATTTTTATGTACAATGGCTGTTCCATAAAAACTAAGAATAAAATCACACAAAATGAAGAAATATAGGTACAGCAAAATGTATGTCATTCTTTCTCAAAGTATCTTCCCTTGGATGATACGCAACAGTCCTAACGTTCAGTCCACTTTTCAAAGCATGTGGCCAAGGCATTTTCTGGAAGCTGCTTTAGCGACCCCTATACAGATTGAATAATGTCAGCATCTGTGTTAAATGTTGCTCCACGGAATTTCTCCTTCATTGTCGGAAACAACGAGAAATCACACGGGGCGACGTCAGGACTGTAGGCAGGCTGGGGCATGATTTCAATGCTGCATTTTGTAAAAAAAATGTTGAACACAAGCAGCCACATTTTCTGTAATTGTAAAAGGATCATGACTTTCTAAATACAGTTATTACTGTATTTAGAAAGTCTGGATCCTTTGCAATCATTTTTTTCCACTCGTGATACACCTGAACTCTGGCTAACAATTGTTCTCTTCTCAGGTGATGAGATACTCATCTGGAACAAACACAATGCCACAGTAATTTGCCGTGTAGAATGCGAAATGCTGACTTTTGAAATATTAGTTGATGCCGCTATGTCTTCACACGTCATTCGTTGATCTTTTTGTAGGATTTACCATACAGTGTTAACTATATGCCCCGTAACACTTTCAGGTCGACCAGGCCTAGGAGTGAGTTCTGCCAACAAACGCCCTTTTCTGAAATCATGATACCATCTAAAAATCATTGACTCACCCAAACATTTTATCTTTGTTTTTTCATAAAATCAACTGTTTCTGGAGCCGTTTTACCCAAACAATAGCAAAATTTTATCACACAATGCATTTCACATTTTAACTCTGAATCACTCACCTTCATAGCTGTATGGTGAAATGCAGATGTACCTTAAACAACTGCGCAATAACAAAACTAGAATAATCTGCCACGGCTAAGAACTGTTGGCACAGATACTTCCTTAACACAGTTAGTTGTCTGCATGGTTATTTTTCCCCTTTGCACTGTTGCCAACTCAAAAAAGTTACTCTCAGTTTTTATGGAATGGCCTTTGTACAAATTGAAACACATCTTTTTTATTACTGAACAGAGAAAAATCATAATTGATTAAATTGATGACTAATAACATATCATGAGGTCCTACATTGTTTTTACATGTCCTTTTGTCTTTAGCATAAATCCTTTTTACATTTTCATTCATACACTAACATTTTTGTTTCTTTTTTGAATAGACAGCAAAAAAAAATTTCCTCATTAATACTGGGTTTCTACTTATGACAAAAAATTAAGATATAACACTTAGCTGTTGTTTTTTTGGAGAGTAACTTACAAAGAAAAATGAGCATGTTCATTATAAAGCTACAGTATATAATTTATAAATAAAAATACCTAGAGCATGTTGAAACAGCAAAAAAATCAATAAATAATTCAATAGTTACATACCTTTGGTTTGAAGTCAGCAAGTCTGAATTTTTTGCAAAAAATGGGAATGTGTAATACAGTAAGTGAATGGCAGCTGCGTACTGTTTCTGCTCCACTAAGGTTGCTATGATTTCTAAGCCTTCCTTTGTAAGAGTTTTGGCACTGGATAGAAAAAATAGTACTTCATTAAAAGAAATATGGTTTACTTACAAATCAGAATAACAAAATTCACCACACAAGTCTTCCCCTCTCTCCCCATTCTATTTTTGAGATCAAATCATAAAAAACTTACTGAAAACATCTTTCACCCATAGCCTCTTTACCAGAAGTCACAATCACACTTATCTGCAATTGAATGTAGTCATTTTGATGGCAATAAGCTTCAATCAACCAAAAACCAATTATACCTGACACACTGGGAACCCCAAGTGTGTAGCTACAAAAAGGGCTTTGAGATACAGAATTAAAGCTGATATTTTTTTTTTTTTACAAAACAAATTGCAAGCAAAATTGTCAATGAAGTTCTGTGACTTTGAGATGCAGAAGAATTATTTTATCATCATTTCACACCTGAACACCAGCAGAGTGTTCAGATATGAGTTTGACACAGACCACTTAAACTAAAACAAAAGTTATAATATAATTGAAGGTTTTAAACAAACTCTCCCCAACTCTTTCTGTCTATTAATGGAACTCAATCCTATATCAAGAAAGGCAGAACCAGTCATATTAATCTTTCTATATTGCAACTACGCTACCTGGGCTCAATTCCCTACATACCAAATGTTTCTTATCAGCTCAAGAACACATTCAAGAAGGTGAACCTTGGTGTCAGCATCACATCTCCGACATCTTTATATGCCATGCTTAAGGGCAGATTTTGACCTCAGGAGTTTTGCAGTGAACCTGAGGTATAACCACTTTGCATATCATGAGATTGGGAAACATGATTCCCCGAATCTTTGAATGAATACTTACATTCACATCTGTTCATTCATCATCAAGTCAAATCATTGTGTTCAAATTGTTGAAGTGTTCTATTATTCAGTTTGTTGTCTTATCTTCCTCGAAAAAGGCATCTGGTTGATGTGTGAAAGCTTGGAAACTTTTGTTTATAATCTAAATTAAAATTTACAGTGAAATTGATCATTAATTTTATAGACAACACAAATTAATGCCGAATTGGTCACTGAGGCAGGATATGCCCCGGACATGGTACATAGTTATATCGAGAAAGTCAGAACCAGCCATATTAATCTTTCTATGCCGCAACTACGCTACCTGAGCTCAATTCCCCACATACTGAATGTTTCTTATCAGCTCGAAAACGCATTCAAGAAAATGAACCTCAGTGTCAGCATCAGGTCTCCGACATCTTTATATGCCATGCTTAAGGGAAACACTGACCAGCCCCCTGCTTTCCAATAAGGCAGGTGTTTATGCCATCCCTCTACAATATCAGGATGGCTCAAAGTGATACTACATTGGAATGGCCAAGCGTTCATTTAGAATTAGAATCAACGAGTGTAAAAGGGACATAAAGAAAGGGTAAAGTAACAATAGCCCTATCCAAAGTAGTCCAGTTCAAGTCTGCTACTTCTATGTGGGATGGCATAAAGAAATTAGCTTCCTACTCCACCCCAAAATCTACTGCCATTCACAAAAAATTTGAGATGCTTACCAACAAAGAATCATGCAACGACAGCATCTCGCTGGAGTTGCCATAAGTTTGGAACCAGTTCTTCAAATAGTGAATGCCTTGTGTTTTCCTTCCATGATTCCGCATGCTAAACGAACGACTCCTCGGGTCTTTGAATGAATAGTTACACTCGCATCTGTTCACTCATTGTTGTCACTGTGTTCAAATTGCTGAAAGTCTTATATTATTCACACACAGTTTGCTGTCTACCTTCCTCGTAAAAGACATCTGGTTGATGTGTGAAAGTTTGGAAACTTTGATTTATAATATACACCAAGAAATTCGGGTTACTAGAATAGTTATACTATTTTAACTGTGTTGTCTTCCTGCACTAGAACACACACAATATTACTGTATGTTGTTGATGTTGAAGGCTTGCCACTGTGTTTCTCATCTGTCAATGCATTGCACCTATGTACAAATTTTGAACACCATTCTAAAAATGCTTTCAATATTTATTACTTAAAAAAACATGCACTTCTTGCAGTTGATGATGGATCTCCACTGGCAGAACTTCACGTGCCCAGAAAAACTAAATCATTGTGCACTCTTCCAAGACCAAGTATTCAGGTGGCCATGGTTTCCACTTAAATCCACCCTCCAACACATTGCCTTTTTTATTTAAACTGCAGTGCTGAATAATGCTTTTTAGTCAGAAGAGTGTAATGATGCTGAGAGATACCAATTTACAAATTTATTAATCCACCACCACAGATCATCAAACATTATACCTATTGCAAGTGAAATTAAGTTTAGCTAATTGCAAACTTATATCACTGCTCAGTTTTCTTCAACTTCTATTTATCAGGCAATTTTTCAAGTATATTAATTACATCCTTATTATTATTATTATTTATTTTTTATGTGTGATGTTCGAATATGCAGCCAAACATATTCTATCAGATTTAGGTCAGAAGATCTGGATGGTCAACCTATACTTGCTTATGGTTTCTCTATCTCTACCGATTGGTCCGTCGAGCAAGCTCCTTGTGGGTAAGCACCATCTTCCATTAAAACTGAATCGGGATCCACTTCTGCTAGAAATGGAATCAGTTTGAAAGAGTAAATCAAGACTCATCACTTAAGCACACACAAACTCACTGATGTTGATAGTATCACTAAATATTTGTGTAGACCAGAATACACAAGATAATAGGGCAGCCAACATCCACAGCACGATGTATTAAATCCAACTGGCTTAGCCAATTCGATTTAATAAAACTGGCTCAGCCAGCTGGATTTAATACATCATGCTGTGGGTGTTGGCCACCCTATTATCTTGTGTTTTTATTGATGTTGAGTCCAGTTGCAATATTGTGGAGATCAATTCAACTGGCTCTATTCTGGGAGGACATTAAGGGAGCACAAACTACTGGTTGTTGTCCATAAAGATTGGCAGCCTTAAGGTTTCTGGACATGGTTTGTCAGGATACAACCCTTTCTAAGGATGTAGTGAGGTCTAAAGCGAGCGGCCACATTGTATAGTTCTATGGCCTTTTGCATTTAGCAGCAGGTAACAGTCCCACCTAGCAGATGTGGCCTAAAGGCATCCAGGAATAAGTCTTCATAAGATATTTTGGTTTGTTTTGAATCAATTCTTATATAAGATATTTTGGTTTGTTTTGAATCAAGGTAGTTCTCAATGCTACAATTCACATGTAGCCATTTGGATACTTCCTCACTTTGTCTGGCCTTGAGCATTCCTATTGCTCTCAACTTAATTTCTTCACTCGTATCACTTCTCTGAACCAATAACTATCAGTTGGCTATATTAGGTTTCATACAACATGACTTGAACACAAAATGAGGTGCACATACAAACTGGATGATTTTCATACTTAACTGTTTTGCACACACAGCTGTGTTTTAAGTAAAAACATCATTTTTTCTGATTATCATTTCCAGAAACTTTTAAATACTGGTCATTTTAAATTTATTGGCAGTCCATCTGTAGTCTTTGAGAGAGAATTCTAAATGTTCTTAACGTTGTTCTAATAAGTTCAACATTTTCTCCTGGTTGACACTTATTAACAACATTTATCAGTATTTATTTTCATCTTCCTTTTGCTGTTTCATAGACAGAGTTTTCAAGTGCTATGATGTGTGAAATAAAACACAGGTTTTCAAGTGATATGATGAGTGAAATAAAAGAGCATGTCTCTAGTCTTGTCTTAAATTTTCATGAAAATTCAACTTCTGCACTCCAAAATAGAAAGAAAAAGCAAGTCTAATCAAAATAAAGATTGGAAGAGGGGTATCAAAACAATCAGTAAGAATCCTATAAAGACTGAAAGAAAATTGTAAATCTAACATCAAAAGATGAAATTATTTGCATCCATTTGGTGGATGTGTCTATGGAACTCTTACCACCATGATCAATGCTGAAGTTGCATTAATCAATGTTTAAAACTATGTTGTTGCTTCTCTTTTGGTTTTGGTTTTCACCGAAAACCTCACATATTTAACAAAATACCTAAATTATCACAGTGTCCTTATTCTAAATGAAAAGCACTACTGCAGTTATTTTTCAATAGAAAAGTTATTTCATAAGCAAAAAAATCAGCTATTTTCTATTTCATTGCCACATGAAAGATGCCAATCAAATAAATATTACATAAAATCTGTACTGAATAGCATCTCTGCCAATTTAATCCTATATATTGTTAAGTTTTACATTATATATCATATTCATGCACAGCAATGTAGGAAACTTCCTGCGTGATTGCAGCAGTTGTTCAGTACTCATGAATGTAGGCACGCATTCTTTTAATTATGACTGCAGATGCTTTGAATGGCACCACATCTGTGATGCAGTTTCAACTGGCTGCAAGTTTCTCTCATGTATGTTTCTATTTATTTTTACATCACTACTTTTAGATAGCCCCAAAAAAAGAAAAGTGAAAGTCAAGTCCAATAAGTAATCTTGTGGACCACAAACCATCAGAAATGAGAATACTACCTAAAGACACTTTGAAGAATATGATGATTTCATGAGATACATATATGTCAAAAAATGTATGTCAAGGCAATGAATGCCAATAATGGCATTCAATCCTTTGTGGTGCTGTCTTGATGAAACCAATAACAACATTCATTCTCTTTCAGAGGTGCAATAAACTAGGCTTGGACTGGACACCTTTGTAAAATTCTGATGGAGGCCATATACTAACATCTCCATCAGAATGAATTGAATTGTAATTCTAATTGTGATGAAAAGCCATTATTGCTCTATTTACTGCCAGTACCTTTAATATCTATGTCACTTGAACATTTCCCTATGAAATTTACAACTACAAACTTTTCTTCCTGTACATGCAACATCTCTTATGCACAGACACCAAAGTTACAGTCGAGATGTATGAAAAAAAATATCTTTAATCAGTTGTGACAACACACAGTTCACTACATTATTTTCATCATATACAAATTAATAAACTGCTTCATTGTAGTTATGATTTCAGGTTATGACTGACATAGTATATCAGAATAACACAGAGGAGTGGCCCATAAAATAAATTTATCATTTTAAGACATCATTAAACCAATTTCTTACTATTCTTAATCTTTGCATTACATTTTACAATTAACTTCAATTTATTTTCACAGTAGAACTCATAATACAAACAATGTTATGATTACACCACATGAAAGACATCTTAAAAGCACATTACCTGTGGCCAATATTAGTCATAACCAATGCCAAATATGAGCCAGCTGGTGTTTTATCCTCCATAGCTCTCAGTAATGGATGAAGCCATGTATCTCTATGAATATCAGGTATACTGTCTGTTTCGACTTTGCCATCGTAAATTTCTACCCACGGAGGATATGGATGATCTAACACATGCAGCTTCAGTGAGAACAACATTTCCCAAGCCCAAGCAACAAAGCCCTGATCACTTTCCACATTCTGACACCGGATAGTTGCATACAGATTAAGCATCTAGAAACAAGAAGACAGAGATTATGTGAATAAAAACAAACAAACAAAAAAATAATTTTCTACACACACACACACACACACACATTTAACGCTTTCCACTCGAATAACATTTCACCCATATTCACCCTACACTTGTATTTATTTTTTATTTATTTATTTTTATTTTTTTTGCAGTGGAGTCCACAACTTAGCTGGGAAAGTTCAGCTTTGGGAAGCTTGATACAAGGTATCAGACACTGAAATGCCAAAAGTCATGGGATAGCTACATGCAAATTTTTAACTGGCACTGCCATCGTACAAAGGCTTCAACGTACGCCATGAGTTTTATCAGTAGTGAGGTGTAATCTTGTGAGTCAGGTTGAACAACTGCCAGTAGGATTATGGCAAGCTGACGTAAATTGTCGGAGTTTGAACGAGGCATGGTAGTGGGAGCCAGATGGATGGGACATTCAATTTCCAAAGCTGTGCGAACATTCCTCGATCCATGGTGTCACGGGTGTACCGAGAACGCCTCATGGAAAGCATTACTACCCACCCTGGACAGCGCAGTGGCCGACAATGGGTGCAGAATGACAGTGACCAGTGGCATCTGACCAGGATTGTCCATGTTAACAGACAAGTGACACAGGCTCAAATAACATCCACATCCAATGCAAGAGGTACTAGAGGCATATCCATCAGGTCAGTGCAGCGTAATTCAGCATCAATAGGGTATGGGAGCAGCAGACCCACCAGAATGCCTTTGTCAACACCACAAGATCAGACACAGAATCTCACCAGGGCTCGTGAACAAGGTAATTGGACCCTGGAAGACTGGCAACATGCGACGTGGTCCAATGAGTCACGCTACCAGTTGTTACAAGCTGATGGTAGGGTTCGAGTGTGTCGCAAACCCCATGAAACCAAGCTGTTAACAAAGCACCGTGAAAGCTGGGGGTAGTTCCATACATGTGTGGGGTGTCTTTACGTGGCCCGGTTTGAGTCTCCTGGTCCTTGTAAATACGTTGGTAACCAACAATCGCTTTGTTGCTCTGCTGGGTGACCACAGACTTCATGTGCCCCAACAACAATGGGATTTTTAAGGCGAACAATGCACCATGTCATGGGACCCAAGTTGCCCAAAACTGGTTCGAGAAGCATTCTGGACAGTTCCGATGGATAGTGTGGCCACCACGTTCGCCCGATATGAACCCAACAACGCACTTATGGGACATGATGCAACTGTCCTGCCCCTACAAATACCAGGGAACTGTGGGTGGCTTTTCAGACGGCATAGCTGAACATCTCTCCAGAAGTCTTCTGGGCACTTTTGGAATCGATGCCATGTCAAGTTGCTGCACTTTGCTGGGCTAGAGGAGGTCTTACACGATACTAGGTATGCATCCAATGACTTTTGGCACCAGTGTAATGCACTTTAATTAGACATAAATGCACTAATTAAATATGAAAACACTAAATTTGGATATAAATACTAAAGGTTTGAGTTTGTTCTGTCCATTTTTCCAGTGTGTGCTATTTCTCAAAGCATTCACCAGGATGGAGATCGGGTTTTCTGGAGAAAGTTTTGCAATAAAACACTGTTTCTCTCCTTCCCCCTTTCACTTTTCTGTTTCTGCAAACAGCACAGTCTTTGATATTGCTCTTTTCAATTGAATAAATAAAGTGAGGGCACTGATTTGAATAAATGAAATGAGCACAAGCTGGATGCAAAAAAACAAAGTCTCGCCAGCCCGAACATACGAACTTTAGAGGCGTCATGAGCATGGCAGGTGACACTCAACCCCAACATGCGAGCTATTCAGCAATTTCATCATGTTGGGTATCACCCAATCATCAGGTGTAAAGGGTTAAACAAAAACATAAGCACCTGTCCTGAAGAGCAAAAAAAAAAAATCTACAGAATAATGATGTTTCTTATAAACACTGCACAAATGCAGCATTTTTTTTACTGCTTAATAACATTCTCTTAAACTCACCACATACAATGTACATAATTCAGATACAGTACAAAACTTTTATCCGGCACCCTATTAATCTGAAACAAATAAATCAAAAATTAGGGCCAAGTAATGCTGGGAATAGAAATCCTGGATTTTAGTGTCCTAAATTATGACACCAAAATCCGTGGTGCTGAATTATTCACAACTTCAAATGCAAATTTAATGTAAAAGAACAGAAAATTGGAGTAATAGTATGTTTTTTTTTTTAATTTATCATCAAAAACAATCTTCTCTTAGTAAATGTAGGAACACTAAATGGTATCGCATTTCTCTACTGCCTTCGTTAGCGGAGTATTTCTAGCAATCTGTATCCTAATATTTAAAAGAGCATACATACAATACAGATCACTAAGCTGTTCTCTGAGATTCAGATGGAAAAACCTTTTGAGAATACTTTCTTCCTAAAATAATGCATGGTTTTCCCGCCAGGGGACGTAAACCCACATCTTATTTTTGTCGATATCCGTTTCTAAGAGTCCGATTTGAAAAATTCTTTTTGTGTTGAGAGCGTTTCCGGTGCAAAATGTTTCTCATATAAATTCATGTTTTTCTTAACGCACAAGTCTGCAACCAAAGGGCGTAAAGCTCACGATTCCATTTACAGCAATATCTGAGGGATTAAAAACCCGATTGAAAAACTCCTTTCTTCCGTCAGATACTATTGTTTTCCACACCGGTTCCATTGACTTTAAATAGCTTTGATAAATTTAATTTGCATCAGAACGGATTCAAAAGCCATGCTTATTACACCCGAAAATTCGGTGTCCTCTTTCTTGTTTCTGTAATAGTTGCATTTTTTTACGTATGAAAAATATACAAAATAGAAAGGCATGGCAAAAAAAATGAAAGACATGTAAGTTTCAGGGTTTCATTCAAACTCTTCAGTCTATTAAAAAGTTCACTTATTATACAAAAAAAAAAATATTTCATTCAAAGAATTAAGATTAAACAAAAAGGATTACCTGTTCAATTCCTTTGGAGACACTCCAAGTATCTCCACTACTATCATATTTTGCATATGCCTGGGTGACAAGAACTCCAACATGCCTGTGCAGCTCAATTGGAAGGAGTACATGACCTGGCTAAAAATACACAACACAACTATTAATAAAATTCATAAGACAACAGATTTTTAAACGAAAAATGTGATCAGTTAATTTTAAAATACATTTGAACTACACAAAATAATGCATACTGTTAATGATGTTTTTCTTATTTATATGCGTAATTAAGATATATTAACAGGACAGTAAGCTTTCTCCTAAGTTTTCAGAGAGCAATTATAATCACTTTCAAGCTTACAGTAAATCAATTTATATCACCTACCTAAACAGAACTCAGTATGTTCAAAGAAATTACATAAAATGACAGCATAAAAATCTTAAGATTTAACCACTGGACAGTGAAGAAAGCAACATTTTTAAATAAAAACATGAAAAATTCATATTATAAATTTTTCTCTTCAGCTAGATAAGCTTTTAGCCCCCACAGCTTTAGCTGCACTTTTACCTATACAGGAAGGAATGTATTTAGAGGAGCAAGGCCCCCACCACCCAAAAGTGTTTCATTTCTTTGTTAAGATGCAACTAACACTGGAAAAAATGCTTTAATTTAATGAAAATGAATCAACTTACAATAGAAAACAACACTTTAATTTTTTCTTACTATTTTTCACAAACTTTTATTTTGTCCTAATGAATTTCAAAAACTACCATTTTTCAGTCGGCACCCCCGAAAAAAATCCTATATGGGCCCCTGTGTACAGGCATCTTTTTCAGTGTCCTCTTACAAAAGGAAACACTTTCTTTTCAATATCATATTATCATTACACTAAGGGAAAGCCCATCAATAATGACAGGAAAATGTAAGATATGTAGAGTAATTGTTTAATAACCAGGTATTTCTTTATGTTTGTGATGTCCAAATGTGAAAGTATGCTTCATGCACATTACAACAATAAAAAAAAGGATGTCATGTAGTTGTTATGTCACATGCTGACATAATTCACAGTTTCCATTCACGGAACACCTGCCTGAAACAAAACACGAAGAGCTATGTGGGACATCACAAATATTTCTTTCTCAGTTGGTGTTAAGGCGATGTCACATAATTATATCCGGGAAGCAGTTTCCATTCACTGAACACCTGAATAAAGACACGACAAGTAAGCATGTCATCAATAAATATTTTTTTCTCATTTGTTATTAAGTTGATGATGTCTCATAATTTAATCCAGAAAGCAATTTCCATTCACCGAACACCTGCACAAAAATATGCAAAGCTAAGCATGACATCACAAATATTTCTTTCTTGGTTGTTGCCATGGTGATGAACGACTATTCAGACAAAGCAAATTATGTTTGTTTGTGAGAGCATCCAAAATGTTCAGAATAAATTATTTATTTATTTTATAAGAAATCCCCCCCACCCTTCTATTTTTTTAATTAACATCCAGCTGTTTTTATTTTATGAAACAAATTTAAATGTGACTTTGGGATGCTTTTTTTTTATAATAGACTTTCAACCAGATGGATTCAACCCCAGTTCCTTTCTTCTTTTATTTTTAGCAGGTGGTAGCACTGCACCACCTGCTATAACATTTTTCTTGTCAATCTTCATACTGGAATGAAAAATAGTTATTAAATTTACACCCAGAAAATCTGTAAACAAATAGGAAACATCCTGTTTGAAATGCCCTAATATCAAGCATGGCATCTCCACTTGATACAGAAAATATAAAAAAACACTTAAAAGATTATCTTTTGCCTGTGCATTCTGAAATATTTGAAACAATAGTTTATGACAAATAAAATATGTTAGTAAAGACACTTAGATGTTTCACATCTCACAGAAGCAGACATAATTTTCCTAAAAATAGATTCCTTCATTCAACATCCTTAATACTAAAGAATTTTTTTGTTCCACTTGATTAGAATGCTTGTAAACCTATGGAAAGAATGGGAAAATTGTGGATAATTGTTATGTTTGGTGGATGTTTGTAGGATCTATGCATAGTATTGTCCAACAGATTATTTACACTGTGGAAATACCACCTGCAAATAACCCAGTCACAAATCTACAAGGTAATGAGGAAATAGACTGATAAAACAACTGTGGCAACAGAAAACCATCACAGCTGGGAATGAATCACTGACTGTGTTGTTTATTCAGAGAAGCCATAAGTTGTTAAATAATCTGAGGAGATTTAACTGCAAAAAATAATTTCTTTAAATACTGCTCAGTATGCTGTTGAATTAAACAAATTTATGGAAAAGAGCCTAAATTCCAATGCACATTATTTATGCATACTCATGTGTTCCAGAACATCTTGATTAAGAAAAAAGTATACCTTTTTCAAAAACACAGCCATTTGGACACTCTTCAATAGCATCTGACAAAACCTATAAGACATCCATTCCAACAACCTTCACAAATGATATTACAATCCATTCAGAGGAAGAAGCTGATATATGAGGTAATAATGAAATCAGCTCTTAGGAAACCTAATAGGCATTAAAAAGCTTTTCTGTGCTTGTGGCTATGTGTAAATGTGTACCACGAAGTACTGCAACTGTAAAATAAAAACAGTTAAATTGTGCCCAAGTTGTGAAAGCCAAATGGATTGAACTCTTAATTCACTTACTCAAATTTACAAAATAGAAAATAGCTCCAGTATTACTGTATCTGTATTATCTACATCTTACAGTGATCTTCACATAACTATTACAGTGAGTAATTACCTAGATATAAATATTTAGACTTATTATCATATGTCTCACTGTTTTATTAAAATTTATTTTCCCATAATAACATTCTCTCTTCATCTAATAGCCTGTTCAATATTTCACCTCCATGCATGCTGAATCATTAACAGTTTACCATATCATTGTTTTGCCAGCTACATCTGTACACAGCATAGCACAGCACAGCATAAGCCTGAACTACAAAATATTTGCATTTTTGGACTTACCGTTATATTGGTGAAGTTCCAAGTTGAACACTTCCAGCACGTGGATCTTGGTTTTTTTCCTGTATTTCCGTTATGTAGATGCGGCATGGGGGGGGGGTCATTCAGTTGCTAGTCCACTTCAGTTTTTTCCTCGTTGGTTTTTAATTGGCCTCGTTACCAAATGATTCTTTTCCTTTGCCGCTTCCACATATACTTCTATACATTTTTTTACCCGAGTACTTTTGGTAACACACCGTTACCGTCATCCAGGGGACGTTTGCTCCGACCAGCACGGACCGTGTCAGTAGAGCTTTTGGGTGGTTCTCGCTGGCTGCGTCTGTTAACGGCTATTGCTTCCTCTTGGGTGTTGTGGTGCCATCTCTTGTTGGTTACCGATCTCATTTTTCGAAATTTTCCATTTTTTTGCTCAATTTTAATTAAATTCCTCTAATTGTTTCTTAAAATATTAGGGTCATTATGGTTGCAAACTTTTGCTCTATTTTTTTCTATCATTACTGACTCTGCTATTCTGAGGTGTTTTTCGGATTTACAGCTTTTTATGATTTTTATATTTTCAAATTTAGGATATTTTTGGTTAGCCACACAATATTGAATAAGTGCAGTTTTTTCTTCTTTTTCTGCCAATTTTTTACATGTTGTTTTAACCTGTGTTTAAGCTTATTTTTGGTATTCCTATGTATGCCATTGGAGGATTTTCTGTAATAGGAATTGAGTTTTCTAACATTTTTGTTTTTTCATTATTTTTATAACTATATTTTTATTTTTGATAGTATTTACTTTTCCTGCAATTTGAATGTTATGCTTTTCACAAATATTATTAATTTCATTAGTAGTACCTTTAATGTAAGGAAAACCATTCAGATATTTGATTTCATTTTTATTTACTACAGCATTATTTTTTATTTTCTTTAGTACTTCAGTGTTCCATTTTTTTATTAAATGGTTTTGATAACCAAAACTACCTGCAATTTTTTTTATGAATTTAATTTCTTCATTAGTGAACTGAATATTTTCTGAGTGCATATATGCTCTTTTAATTAAGGTTTTCAGGCTATTGCATTTTTTGTGGATAAGGATGTGCCGAATTGTACGGGATTAGAACAGGAACAAATGAGCTTTTTCGATACACTCTGTATTGCAACTTATTTGTGGATTTTATAACTTTGATTGCATTAACGCACATCAAAAAAATAACCTTCAATAGCGGACTTTTACTAAAGAAATCCAATATTAGAAGTACTTGTAACTTTGAAATACAAAATATTTGATTTTTCTACAGGTAAAAGGTTAACATTTCTCTCAGCATTTTCTGCAATTAATTTCACAGAGATTTTGTTGTTTTAACCCAAGAACATATGAAAAAAAAACATATTAATTATGGACTTACAGAACACTGAATTAACTTACACAGACTTAATTCCACTTAGTAGTTCTAATTCTGACTATTATATAGCTCTAATTATTGTACCATTCTCTTTTACGTGCGATATTTCAAAGTAACTTGTACAAAAAACTAGCGGATAATGCTTACCTTGGCATTCCTTTCTAGCGACGGGAACATTTCACGCACGTGTTTTCTGGTCTTTGTTGATGTTATTGTCCTAAAGTCCGTTGTATGCGATGACTGGCTTTACTTCTCACACTTTTCGCTGGGTATACTCATTGGATCTTTGCCTTAGGGTTCAAACATCAATTTTTACCGTTCTTTATACTCGAAATTTTCGCCCATACTCTGGGCATCTTCAGGAGCGTGGCGACTTTACCACCGATGTTCATGGTTAACTTCGCACTAATGGAGTCCGATACTCCTTGTTGCCATTCGTCGGAAAAACTTTCCTGGATATATTTTGTTATCAAGCCCGGCTGGCGCCATCTATGTTTCATTAAAAACACTTTTTTTTTCCGTATTTTTTTTTTATTTTATTTTTTTTTTTAATTTTCTTCTCCTATCCTGGTTTTCTTGTCTTTTTTTGCCTGTTTTTCTTTTGTTGTTGTTTTTCTTGTCTTATTAGTTCTTTCCACAGGCCCGATAATGTGCTAGGGTCGTTCTGGTTACATACCCTTGCTTTATTTTTGTAGATTAATATTGCTTCTTCCCTCCTCATTTGCCTTTCCGAATTTTTATTCTTTTTTAGCATTTTAATTTCATCGAACTTTGGGAATGTCCGGTTTTCCAAGCAGAATTGCACTAAAGCAGTTTTGGCTTTTTTTTTTTTTTTTTTTTTTTTGCCAGTTAGATATGTGTTGTTTAAGTCTTTTTTTTTAATCTGTTTTTCTTACTTCCAAAGTACAATATTGGGGGTATGTGTGCTATTGGAATTTCGTAGGTTCCCGATTCTTCTAGCATTTTTTCCTCTGTTTTTTTGTTGACAGTCATACTTTTCACGGTATGCACTGAGCTTCCTAGTTGTAAGTCATATTTAGCACAGTGCCTATTAATTTCTTTACTCACTCCTTCCAGGTATGGGAAAGCTCCAATGTATTTCAATTTTTTATTTCTCATCTTCCTTTGGTTTATCAAATTAACACGTGCGTGAAATGTTCCCGTCGCTAGAAAAGAATGCCAAGGTAAGCATTATCCGCTAGTTTTTTGTACAAGTTACACAGACTTTTTCAATAGTGGCAACAACAGAATGAAATACCAAGATTTTTGGATTTCTGTAAAAAGACATTATGATTAAACAATTCATTCCATTTCATTTATTTCATATTTGGGTTGTTACAATATGCAGTTGACATTCTAATGTAAAGCAAATTAATACAGCAACTACCAGGAAATAAGAGGGAAAAGGCCTCCGCGAGGCCTGATGAGCCCTCTCATCCTGACGACTGAACACATAAAAAATATCCAGGAACAAAGTTTAATTCCAAGTTTAATTTACACACATAATATGGTCTTACCTCATTACTATTTTCCCAGTTTAATTTCTGAAGTATTAATCTTGCAATTCGATTTTTGGAGAACTCAAAGATCCACACAGCAACCAATCAGAAATTTTCTGCAGATCATCGGGATCAGGAATCCATTTCAGCAAAGACATTTCTTTAAAAAGAAACAGCAGCATCTGCAAAAGTTGAACTTGTATTTGAAATTCAGCCACTTAATAAATGGAATTAAAAGCAAATGGTGCATTCACTTATTTTATCATGCTCACATCCAGTAAGAGAATGGATATGGTTGGCTAGTAAAATACTCTTTTAGCTATTGAGCGTGTCGGAAAATTCTTCTCATCTATTTCATGGAAAATTTGCTTGACACATACTTGTTGCTGTCCCATCAGAAAACAAATTATTGTACTATTCCAGCTGAGTCACTCCTTTAAGTATAAAAATCAAACACACAGTTGTGTCAGTTATTTATGTAAGGGAAGTGTAAAGATGGCAGTTGATAACATGCATTTAAAACATGTGCTTTATGAATTCCGAAAAGGAAACAATGCAATGATTGCAGCTGGACATTCATAAAGTGTTTTCAGGTCAGATGTCATTACTGTACAGAGGATGCAAACATGGTTTATCAAATTAAGGCAGGGGGAATTCTGATCAGCAAATTGACTGTCAATTATGAAGGCTGTCAAGCTTGATGAAGATATTCTACACAGAGAACTAGAACAACACCCCTTACCTGAAGTTCATAGAATTGGGAGACAAGTATGACATTTCCCATTTTATCATTCTGTAGCACACCAGCAAGATGGGACACATCTTAAAATGCGAAGATGGGTACCATGAGTTAACTGCAAGAAACCCTCAACAAATTACCATTGTGCCATCGCAAGTCCAAAAACAACATAAGCCATCTGAGCAAGAGATAAAATATTTTTACTGAGTTCTAAAACCCCATGAAAAATAAAAGTGACACTAAGACCCATGAGATCTTTTGGAACTCCAAGTGTCACTTCTTCAGATGGTGGAAGTACTGCAGATGTAAAACACAATAGATTATATAGTTGACGAGAAAGTGTCTGAGCGGTTCTGCGCAAGCTCAGAGACAAAACTTTTTACAAAGATTGAGAACTGAGACGGCAGCACATGAAAACATATATTACAAGAAATATAAACATTAAAAGATTAAAATTCCTCCCCCTCTCTCAGCTCAGCTGCCCACTTCCCCCTTAAATATTAGAATATAGCACTCCCCCTCCCCCACACGCACTCCTCCCCCATCCCTCCCCCTAATATTTTTTTGCAGCTAACTGCGAAAAAATATTAGGGAGGGATGGGGCTAACTGCGGTTAGCTAAAAAAAATATTTCGAGCAGCTAACCGGGTTGGTTAGCTGCAAAAAAATATGGAGGGAAGGGGGAGGAGTGTGTGTGTGGGGTGGGGGATGTGCTGTATTCTGGTATTTAAGGGTGGAAGTGGACAGCTGAGCTGAGGAAGGGGGAGGAATTTTAAACCTTTTAAATGTTTATATTTCTTGTAATATATGTTTTTATGTGATGTTGTCTCAGTTCTCAATCATTGTAAAAAAAAATTATGTCTCTGAGCTCGTGCAGAACCACTCAAGACACTTTGTCATCAACTATATGGTCTATCGTGTTTGTGATGCAGCTGCAGTACTTCCGCCATCTAAACAAGCATCTCTTGGAGTTCCGAAAGATCTTGTGGGTTTTAGTGTCATTTTTATTTTTCATGTGGTTTTAGAACTCAATAAAAATATTTTATCTCATGCTCAGACAGCTTAGGTTGTTTTTCCAAGAAACCCAACAGATCACCAGAGAATTTATCCTACTCTTTTCATGAGATATGAAAATGATCCATTTCTGGACAGCTTGGCTACTGGAGATGAAAAATGGATACTCTACACAGTGTTTGTAAGCATTTATGGAAAATGAATTCCACGACTTTTTCAGAAGTTCATCAAAAAATTCCAGGTGCTTAAATTTTTGCTAGAATCGGTGCTTTGAATCGGGGGAGGGGGGGAGGATTTACAACACATTTAGAAATCTTATTATGAAATCCTTTGGGTTCCACTGTTAAAGAGTGTTCTTCAATATGTGTTGCATTTTCACTGAAGACGCAAAATTTCCCCAAATAAAAATTGCTCTGCATAAAACTTACATGAAGCAATCTGGAACTTAGCACAATGATAATACTACAAGACAATTTTGCCATGGTGCTGAAAATTTCTTATTCCATAGTGATCTATTCCTGCGCACAGCGGTGGCAGGGAGGCCAGATATCAATCTCCTTCAGTGAGGAAAGTGCGCGCTAGAAGGAACAGCCATCTTGAACTTGCAGGAAAGTTTCCCCACACTGTTGTGACTCCAACTGCACACAACTGGTTTACCACAAACCAAGGTCACTCAAACATCTTGCACTGCAGTGGCACGTGAGATAAAAGAGATGGCTCCACGTCTCAACACTACATGGAAGGAAGTGATGTCATTACAAGCACATACAACAGGGAACTAGAAAAAACTGATGCAATCAATCCAAACATTCTGACCATTTTTTTTTTTTTTTTACATTGCTAGAAAAATTCTAGTACTAGCAGGACCTTTCATAAAAATATGAAAAATCAAGGTGTTTCCAGACCTGAAAAAAAGAGAAATCAATTTCCAGGACTTTTCCAGGATTTTAGGGGCCATGCAAACCCAGTCTAAAATAGCCCTGTGTGGAAAAGAACTACTGCAAGCCCAGACAATTTGCTCCAACAACTCGAAAAATGAATATTCATCAACAGAAATGAATGTTGTGCACCTGGTGGGGCAGGAAAGGCCCCATCCATTATGAGGTCATGTGACCCGGGGAAAATATAATTGTAGTAAGGCACTATCAGCAGCTCTCAGATTTGGATGTAGCAGTCAAAGAAATGGGTACTATGTTGGTCGATAATGCCAAGCCATGTGTCCTTGACAAACTGCATTATGATTGGAAGTTTCATCATATTCCCACATTCGTCTGATGTAACACCATCAATTTTTATCTATTTCTTTCTCTGCAAACTAAAATTTCTCACTAGAAAAACCTTTCAGAATGATGAAGAGATTCATGCAGCACTAAGAGATTATTTCGCCTATATGCCTCACAAGTTTTACATGTACGGAATTAACAGACTTCCCAACAGATGGAGAAGATTCACGGAAAGTAACAGAAATTATATTGGAGATTTAACGCTAAATAAATGTCACTGTGATGGTAAGTTAACCTTTTACTTAGAAAATGGCAGAAGTTTCCAACACAATTAATAAGCTGCCACAAAATACATTGAGAAACCAAGCAACAATTCCATGGAGTACAGGACATAGCTATAAAAGTAAAAAATAGGACACCAGACTGTGAGGAATTGCAAACTTACAAAAGATGTTTTAACTGACTAATCTCTTTACAAATGCACATAAGTAGCTACCATGCACCCAGATAGATGATATCCAGAATGTAGCATGTGAAATGAGATGCAAGCATTATTTGTCAATTCTCAGCATACTGCAAGTCCTGCATTGAATGAATTTTTGTTATGAGCACTGTAGGCCTATTACCTAAACACCCTTTCTCCACCTCAACAACCCCCAACCTGAAAAATCTAAAGATAACTAGTATGGAGCTAGTGATGACCACTTGAATTCAAAACAAAAGATAAAATTCATTGAATAAAGCTCATGTTGAGAAATGGCTTCCTAGTTTAATTGAATTAATAATCTAAAGCAACTTTTATGGGAATTTTACTAGGAAATTTTTTCATTAATAGCAAATTTTCGGAGAAAACTCTTCTCCTTCTTCAACAGATCGCAGACTAGAAACTCGTATAGCTGAGCATAAAGCAGCTATAAAAAATTGCTCCAACAAGACTGGATTAGATAGGCATGTTAGAGAAACTGGGCACAGCATGGATTGGAATTCCCTTAGAGTAATCAGTTTCCAAAGCAATTTCCAAAAAGAAAACTGAAAGAAGGAATAGAGATTGAGAAAATCAAAATTCCATCATCAATGACTGCAAAGGATTTTCCCTGCCTAACATCTGGCAGGATTTGTTGAAAAATAACCTAAACCGTCAAGGTTAACCGTAACCGCCAAGGTAAACCGTAACCGTGATAGTGACAAGTAAAAAGTGACAACAACAAGACAGCCTGAAGAAGGAGAAGAGTTTTCTCCAAAAATTTGCTATTAATGAAAAAAATTTCCTAGTAAAATTCCCATAAAAGTTGCTTTAGATTATTAAGATAAAATTCATATATGATTTTCCCCAAATAATGGCCTCTTAAGAGTTGGTTATCTTGCTACCAACATACAATCCAGCACAAGAGCAACAAAGATGTTGATTGATCAAACATGTTTTCATGGATTTTAACAGAAATCTTAACATAAAGTTGAAGTATGATCTTAATTTTGTGTTAGAATAAAAACTGCAATGACATCAGTCATAAGATTAATTAATGTTCTTACTTGAAGGGTACGAAGGTTAAGTCCAAAATGGAAAATGGAAACTTACATCAGTTAGGGGCTTATCAAATTTCCCACAGGAGATTGCAACAAAGGCATTTACCAATTTAATTCTGTATCTGTATATTCATGTTTGCAGAGGATGCAAATGTTTTGACCCCCCCCCCAACATTTGGATCATTTTTAACATGGTGGTACATATGTGCAAAAGTTAAGGGCATATGCACAAGGGTAGACAAACTCCCAAAATTTTGAGGAGGCAGCTCTTTTTTTCATGAGCCAGGACATTTTTTAAAGAGATATGAAGAGTAAACCACAACTGATCTAAATCTAAACCACACATACATATTTGTGACCAACAGTCATAAATAATGTATTAGTTCTTAGATATTGTTCAATAATTCAGTGCAATTCCACAACTAAAACTAGGAAACATACTATGCACTTGTATTAATAGCTGCATTTCAGAATAGTTTTCTTTTCACACAGTTCAGCTTTGTCTCCTGGTGTATAACATTCAATAAAACCACTAATGAATAAATACACTTATAAAATAGTTAAAATGTGCATGTGTGCACATAACGATCTTGGGCTGCATTGTGGAACTTCAGCTTGAACCACTGCTATCTATATTGCTGTTCTCATTTCCACATCACTCAGTCCATCATCCTTGATGCATTTTAGTACTTTTGTTGGTTTCTTAACAACAGGGCAATTGATTAAAAAAAACAGGTATATAGATGCTACTAAAACACAATCATTACTTATTTTGAAACCTCTGTACACACTAGTGTCTTTAACCACACTTCTTGGAGTCCTTTCCACTGTGACATAATCAACTATACTTTATTTTTTATTTCAAGCTTCTTCCCCCAAATAAATTTGTGAATGCTTATGTGCTTAAAGGTAATGTTAGTAATTAACAACTGATTGCCTAAACACATATCAACAGGTATCTTCCTATTTGCATGTACCAAGCTGTTTCGTCCAAAGTATATCTTCAATGCCATGATTGTCACTTCTAGCTGTACCCTCCAATTCCCAAGAACAACGTTCCCCTGTTGTCTGGATAGAGATCAACAAATTGCACTGAATCTGCCACCAAGAACACAATTTCAACATTCAGTTCCCGGTCTCATGGATGCCCACTATGCTGAGGTTGAATTCTGCTTCTTCATTTGTTTTCTGCACACTTGTGCACTCAAGCTTGATCTCTTCATACTTCCCCTGGTAATTTTGTGAAGAATTTTCCTGAAAGAGAATTTGCCGTTTTATAAAGATTTCTCACAAATACTGAATGGCAACAGTATGGAGGAACCTAGCAAAAAATTTTAAATTTTTCAGGAGTAAACAGAACTTTTGATAATTGTTCTATATATTGAGAACAGACCTCGACTAAAATCCAGAGGCTAGAAACGTCTGTAAAAAACCAAAGGAACTCAAGAGGAAAGGAAGATTAGCTAAAAATTCTTCAAATGGAACTATAATTAAATAAATATATATGGGTAAACCTTTGAGTAAGTGATTTAAACACTGAACGTATGGAGGAAAAAATACATTCATGCATACATACCACTAAGCCGTTCCCTGAGGTTTACTACTCAAAGCAAGATCATCTGCAAAATCATGGCATGGGACTTGAGCTTCACTGACATCCATCAAAAATCTTGAACAAGACCTTTTGAACTTCATACTCATCTATATATTAATTCCATAAGGTTTTTTACTGTGTGTGGCCTATTTTGAGAGAACAGCTGAACGTAAAGATATGGTTGAGGTATCAAAATAAAGGTCTTACCATGTAGATGTGCCAGTTGAAGAGAAACTGAGATTGGGGCAACGGTTCCGGGCATTGTGGGGCGGCAAAGTTCCCATGTAAAGTCTATGGAAGAAGCATGTGCAGTTGACATTCAATCAGGCACTGCAGTTCAGACTCACGCACTGTGGAAGGCGGAAGCATGGAGGGACTGCGATCAGCCCTAAAAGTCTGAAGTCTTTTCTTTTCTGAGCGAACCATTGCATAAAGTAACACTAGCAGCCATTCGTATCAAAGTTCTTCTCATCGGAAAAAAAAGCGAACACTCTCGAAGACCTGCTTGCGTTATGCCGTTACTGTGTGAGGTATATATACAATTTAACTATTCATTCGATCCAGTTTATTCACATAGGTAAGACATTTCCCATTATGTAAAGATGTAAATAAACATTCCGTTGACCATTGTTAGTGAAAATATTTAGAATGCACATATTGAGTTGCGCCATCTACATATTCATTCTAGATAAGGTTTTTTACTGTGTGGCCTATTTTGAGAGAACGGCTGAACGTAAATGGTTGAGGTAGCAAAATAAAGGTCTTACCATGTAGGTGTGCCAGTCGAAGAGAAAACTGAGATTGGGGAACGGTTCCGGCGTGGCAGGGCGGCAAAGTTCCCATGTAAAGTCTATGGGAGAAGCATGTGGCCTTTATCTACATCAGGCACTCAGTTCAGGGTCAGACTTGGTGTGTGCATGGTGTTCTATGATCAGCCCTAAAAAGTAAGTAAATACTTTATTGCATACTTACCCTTAACAAAATGTCTCTCCCGCAGAAAAAAAAAAAAGAAAGTAAGAAAATGTAACAGCCTTACTGGGAGGCATGAGCGATCAATGGGTCGCAACTATATGTCTCAGACAAGAGAGAATGAAGAGTATTCACAACGTGAATCTCATTCCAACAACTGAAGATGAGAGTGAAAGAGTGTGCTATCCAGTTGAATTTTTGCACATGATCGACATGATTGGACTTCCGCTCACATTTTACGACTGAAAGTGTGCAGTCGTGATGCTCATGACGAACCTGGGAGCCCCGGTGGCGCAGTGGTCTAAACGCTGGCTTATGATGATTGGTTTGCGAGTCTTGGTGAGGCATGGATTTTGTGTTTGTCTTACTGCACCGGCTCTCCCTCCCCTGGAACCAGTGACCCTAAATTAGGGGCGGGCGATGCTTATTATAGCCCATTGAGTTGCTCATGGTGGTCGTTAAATCTTCAGTCAAAAAAAAAAAAAAAGAAAATCACGAGCCTGTACTATATTGTCTTTACTGAAGTGGTTGAATGAATTTGTCAATCAAATAAAAGTTTAGATTTGTTGTTTCATATGAATTTATTCCTTTCAAAAGAAAGGAATTAATAAAACTAACCGTCGATTCCAATGGGTTTCGTCTAATTATCTTTTACTCTTGCAGGCATTCCTGAATCTAGTCATTCCATAATTTCCATGGCCTTTTACTTATTTTTATTCCCTGCCACTTGGGCTGAATAAATCTGCTTGATCAGCACTTCATCATTCATTTTTTTCAACAAAACAAAACCATCTCAGAATATTTGTCTCAACCCAGCTAACATTTTGCTTCATATTACACATCTACAACACATCTTCATTCTTCACATGATCAGACCACATGCTTTGTCACAAACCATTTATAAATAATGCATCTCTTCACAACACAAACAACTCCTTGTCTGTTCTGCAGCACCCAGGTTTCACTAACAGACATCACAGTAGGGACAACTGGTCTTTCATCACAACTATTCAGGATTATGTTAATGCGCTCCACATTTTTCAGATGTTGCTTACTTAATTTGTCTGTCATTATTACATTTGGTGTACTCACAAAGAAAATTATCAGAATCTAAAACATGATGGTCATAAACATTAAAAGAAAAAAAGGGTTGGAACTTACAGATGCTGCTTGTTCATCTCTTTCATTGATTTCTTTAATTAATTGGGATATAACACATGGATGCTTATTAGCAATAGAAGAAATAAGAATTCTTCCTTCCTTAGACAATTCATCATAGCAGTGATCATTGAAAATTGATGCCTGAAAATGGGAGAAAACAAGTTTTACATATTTTATCAAATTTTACATATCAACAATAACAATGCATAAATATACTATAAATGAATACTGAATGCATATAACACTAAATATATATCATATAATATTTCTATACATTGAGAACAGGCCTTAACTAATAAAATCAAGTGGCCAGAAATGTCTGTAAAAATCCAAAAGAACCCAGAGGGAAGGAAGATTAAACAAAATTTTTTCAACTGGAACTAGAACCAAATGAATATATCTGGGTAAAGCCTTAAGTAAGTGATTTAATATAACATATAAAACTAAGAATATACTCAGCTTCTATCACACAATGACCCAGCCTGCATTTTAGTTATTTGGTCAGTGCAATAAATATATTTAACTGAGAAGTGTTACATTATTATTACAAACATATTTTAAACTCTATAACTTAAAAAACAAAAAAGTTATAAAGTTGAGTCAGCCTTCTTTCTTCTTTAATTTAAGGAGTACTGAATGCTTTATTCTATGGAGTTCAGCAGTGGCAAAGGGGGACGGGGGATTCTTCCAGCATCAATCCTTGAAAGGTTCAGTAGTAAAGGTCATCTTGAAATGTGCTACTTCAAAACCAGAAGCCTATGCCTCTGACCACTCATCCACCAGGGCTACAAGAGATGTTTCAAACCAATTTTTTTTTCCTCCAGAAAATGTTACCAATAAGGAGAAAGACTCTTCAGAAGATGTAACACTTGGCTGTCAGTTTCAAAGAATGTGACTTTGCTGATTTACCCTCCTGTTAACTGGTTAAAACTTTTCGGGGTTCACAGAACATAATGGGGAGTTACAAAGCAGAGAAGGAATGATGAAGAGAAAATAATAGTAGCTTGTGATAGAGAACCAGTTTTTGACAATGAAAGCAAAGACTGTGATTTAGATGCTTCTCCTCCATTTGTATCAGATGTTAGTAAATTGCTGAATCTCACTCGAACGAGAAATTTTATGAATATTTTACAGAATAGATAAGGCAGTTAAATACTTTGCAGAACAGACAACTTCAAAGAATTGTGGTATATCTGCTCATGAAAAACATTTTATGTGACCACAAAATTGTTGCTTTGACAATGTACTATGCACACATTTAGGTATTATAGGTGTAATAATACTATAGTAATAAAAATTACAGGTAAAAATGCAATATCTTTAATGAAATCAAAGAGAAACCAATGATATTTCCCTGTTGTATTTAAAAGGAAAATACGATTTTTCCTTTAAATACAACAGGGAAATATCAACAAGAGAAAATACAATTGAATACTATGAAGAACAAAATCAAATGAGGATACTATACAATAACCCTAACCTAGCAATAGAAGCTGCTGATAAATCTAACCAAATCTTAATATTCAATAAAGAGGATTATATTAATAAAATGAAAGAGGCATAGAAGGAATCGCAAATGTCAAAATGAATTTTGATTCAACTAATATAACCTTGGCGGAAATAAATGAGCTAAAAATTCATTTGGACTTACCCACGGAAATTAAACTAGGATTACAACCTATTATAGGCCCAAGGGTACCGGACCTATCTGGAAAGGTCAAGACTCATAAGGATGAACAGCCCACTCGCCCCTGGTCTCAGGAAGTACTAACCCTACAGGGCCCTTAGAGACAGCATTGGGAAGATATCCTAGCACAATTAATCAAAAACTCTCAATATTCAGTAAAGGAAACAGTCCAAGCTATAAATAAAATAAAATAATTCCAACATAATAATAATAACAAGCCATTTATAATGGCCTCGTTAGACGTAATTGCTTTATACTAGGGATGGGACATTCAAATCCTTGAATCCTTGAATACCGCGAATCTTGAAAATGATTCAAGATTCGAAAACTTGAATCTTCGTGCTTTTCTCATCATTTGAATCTTTCTAATCTTAACCAAAAAAACTTGCATTTTGGGGCTTGTTCTAGAGCGATGTTTGTTCGAATTTTTGTTAGCATGACGAGTTCTGACATTAGAAAACAATCGAAGAAGATCGTCTACAGTGTGTACACAGCTATTTGAAATAGCTCGTTACTTCCAAACCGGATGCAACAGTGAAGGAATATTTTAGCCAAACACAAAGAACAACCGCTGAAGCGACTGGCGTCTCCTCAAGTATAATGAGAAAAGTGACTTAGCCATATTTTATCTCTTCCCCGACATCCGTTACAGTGGTAATGAGCGTGAGAACAGAGGGTGGGGACCTTGAGCCATGTCACGCACATTACTTAAGTTACTCTACCTACAGCTCAGCATTTCTAGTTCAACTCAACTCCATGCAGCGTCTCACTTGCACACGCTATCAGTACACTACGCTTTATCCAGTCTGTATTTTTTTTAAGTCCTTTAAGAAGTCTTTTCTTTCCCTTTTTTCTTCTAATAATGAAGGATTCGAGAGATTCGAGAACCTTTTAGGATTTGGATTCCAGAAAATTTAGGATTTGCCCCACCTCTACTTTATACCCTAATGTACCCATTTGCAGAAGCACATGAAATAATAAGGGAAAAATTAACGCTTGGAATACTGTCACATAATGAGATCCAATCAATCATTACAGTGCTAAGGATGATCTAAAAACATACATATTTCAAATTTGAAGGGATAATTTATCAGCAAAACAGGGGAGCTCCAATGGGGTCCCCCTATCAGCCATACTTTCTGAAGTTGTATTGCAACATATCAAGGATAGGATATTATCTACATATTCACAGGGCCCGGCATTCTACATAAGGTATGTAGATGACGTGCTCGTGTTTTGGACGCATGGCTTGGAAGCACTGGATCAATTTGCAGAGACTCCATCATACGCAATTTCCGACAATAACCTTCACTGTAGAGACGGAAAAGGAATACTTGTTACCGTTCCTGGACTTCCAACTTAGGCGAGACCATGTGTCAAATGTGCTACACCATTCCATATACAGAAAGCCTTCATCAGGCGAGTCACTCATTCCCAGTTCGTCTACACATCCACAAAAGCAGAAATTGGCATTCACGTTGCGAAGAGCCTACTCGCACTCTTCTACTGATGAGATACAACAAACAGAGATTCAAAATATTATAAAAATAGCAAAAACTTTTGGTTACGCTGGATATGTGGTCAACAACATTCTCAGAAGACTAATAGATTCTAGTCCGTCAACTCTACAACGGGACCAACCACAACCTAAATTCATACGATCAATGATATACCACCCCACAGTTAGCCCAATTTTAAAACAAATATGTCGAAGATTTGGCTTGGATTTTGGTACAAGAGTGCGAATTATATTGGCAACCATCCAGAATGATTGTGACCCCATGGGACAAAGAGATAGACTAAATGAGAACCCGAAAAGATCTATATAGGATCCACATGACACACCCTAGGGACAAAGATTACAGAGCACAAATACAGTCAGTATTAAAAATGGTTTGGTTTCAACATCTTTTTTTTTTTTTTTTTGATTGGAGGTTTAACGAACACTGTGAGCAACTCAATTGGCTATAAGTAGTCGTCAGTCCCTAGTTTAGGGTCACTGGTTCCAGGGAAGGGAGAGAGCCAGTGCCATAAGACAAACACAACATCAATGCCTCACCGGGATTCGAACCCGGACTCCTTTCGGACGAATGATCAGAGGCCATCGCTTAGACCACTGCGCCACCGGGGCAGCTTCAACATCATTATCAAGATGGGTGAACAAAGGTAAGTACTACCCTGTTTGGGAGGAGACCTCAGTCATCGCTACTCCATTATCAATCATCTTACTGATTTACAGAAAGTTTACACATATTTTGTAATGAACATATATGCTGTAATGACAATATTCCCGCATACATACCACAATCGTGGACATACAGTATATGTTACTGAAAAACAATCCTAATCATCAAGAAGAAACAAAGTCAAAGACTCACATAATAACAATATGTATTATATGCACATAACTGTGTCTATTGCCAAGCGTGATGTATTCTCACAAGGCGCATGCACCATGACATGACTGCATCACTAACCACTAAATAGTAAATGTATAGAAGATTTATCTCCATCCATGCAATTTTTAGTCTGACACCTGATGATGATCCTAATGTAGCACTGAAAGACCTTGTGTTACTGTGTAAATAAAGTTTTAACCAGTAGGGTTTTAATTTTATATAGCAAAAAATTTTAATCATGTAAAGATAGCGTTATTTTATCTCTATAGTAAACTAGCACGAATAAACTCAACAGTGATACAACATATGTATATATCATCGTCAACAACCACCATTACTAATTCTCACTGCTGGATGAAGGTCTCCCCATGTCTCCTCCACCACTCTGTCTTGAGCAAGTCTCTTCTAAATCACTCCAGCATCCTTCCTAATTTTACCCAACTATCTTCCACATGGTCTTCTCCTGGGTCTTTTCCTGTCCTTTGATATCCAATCTAGTATTTCAGTTGTCCAATGATGGTCAGTTCTCCTAACAACATGTTTAGCCCATTGCTGTTTGAGCATATTTACTTTGATCATCATGTCATCAACTCTTGTCATTTCCTTGATCTATATGTTCCCCTTTTTACCTTTGTTGGTAACACTGGACATGTATCTCTCCATGTTTCTTTCAGTTGTTCGCAGCATCTGTACAACATTTTTAGCTAAGGTCTATGTCCTTGATTCATAAGTAAGAACTGAAAGGATGTACTGATTAAACACCTTTTTCTTAAAACATAATAACATATTGCTCTTGAAAATTTTACTCTTTCAAATATATGTATTCTGCCTTTTTTGTTGTTGTTGCTGCTGCTCCTGTTAGGTGAAAACTTTGCTGCTGAACTTTCCTGCTCCATTTCAATGTCATAGTGGCAAACACATTGCTCATCACCTACGATCAGGACTGTCCAAAAGAAGTTGTTCTCGTGAAACAAGGGTTTCTTAACTCCTCCTTGTTGTTCAAACTGTGTGATGCAGTGCAGGACCCATGTGGTGCATGTACACATACATACAAATGAATTAATAATCTAAAGCAACTTATGGGAATTTACTAGGAAATTTTTTCATTTATAGCAAATTTTTGGAGAAAACTCTTCTCCTTCTTCAGGCTCTCCTGTTGTTGTCACTTTTTGCTTGTCACTATCATGGTTACGGTTTACCTTGACGGTTACGGTTAACCTTGACGGTTTAGGTATAGACTTCATAGCGGAAGACTTGGCAGACCTAATAGTTTTTCACAACAAGGAAAAAAACATATTAGTAGGAATTTTTGAAATGCTTACTTTCTCTTTGCAGAACAACTACTTTCAATTTGGGAAAACTTTTTCATTCAAAAATCGGGGCTAGCTATGGGCTCCCCACTCTCCCCACTCTTAGCTAACTATTATGTGGGAAAACTAGAAGAAAAGATACTAGTACAACCCACATACTTCTGCTTATATAGCAGATACATGGATGACATCTTATTTATAATAGATAGCTCAGAAATTGTTCCAGAAAGAATTCTAGATTCATTCAATGAATTAGATGATTCCTTTAAGTTCACTATTGAACTTCAAAAGAAAGAAGAATAAACTTCTTAGATATTACTATCTATTATGAAGATGAAAAATTCCTCACTAGTTGGTATAAAAAACCAATGAATACTAAAAGACTACTGGATTTCAATTCGTATCATCCAGTTTCTATTAAGAAAAATGTAGCAAGTCAGTTTTTAGAAAAAATTAATAAAATAGTTTCTACTGCAGATAAAAAAGAAGCCCATAAAGAAGAGCTTAAAGTCATACTTGCAGAAAATAACTATCCTAAAGAAGAAATTGAGAAGCTTCTGAATTTTAATGGTACGAAGAACCCACAAAAGCAAGAAGTAAAAATCACTAGAAAAATTTCTTATCACAAAGGTTTATTTGAGGCTTTAAAGAGAATTAGTAAAAAATACAATATTAGGCTAGCTCCAAGTTTAGAGAACAAAGTTAAAAAATTTTTCCCTAAAATAGTTCAAAGAGAAGAAGATATTTTAAAAATGCAAGGAGTAGTTTATGAAGTAAATTGTAGTTGTGGACTATCTTACATAGGTGAAACAGGTCGCAGACTAGAAACTCGTATAGCTGAGCATAAAGCAGCTATAAAAAATTGCTCCAACAAGACTGGATTAGATAGGCATGTTAGAGAAACTGGGCACAGCATGGATTGGAATTCCCTTAAAGTAATCAGTTTCCAAAGCAATTTCCAAAAAAGAAAACTGAAAGAAGGAATAGAGATTGAGAAAAATCAAAATTCCATCATCAATGACTGCAAAGGATTTTCCCTGCCTAACATCTGGCAGGATTTGTTGAAAAATAACCTAAACCGTCAAGGTTAACCGTAACCGTCAAGGTAAACCGTAACCATGATAGTGACAAGCAAAAAGTGACAACAACAGGAGAGCCTGAAGAAGGAGAAGAGTTTTCTCCGAAAATTTGCTATAAATGAAAAAATTTCCTAGTAAATTCCCATAAGTTGCTTTAGATTATTAATTCAATTAAACTAGGAAGCCATTTCTCAATATGAGCTTTATTCAAAGACATACAAATGATTCAGGCTCAAATGTTCCATTAAAATTCAGTGCACATTAGATTTTAGAATATCGGGCATTAATTTGAGCTGTCACATAGCCATCAGCCTTCCATAATGACAGCAGCAATTGTGTTCCCTGAAACCTCTTTACCTGCAAATCAGAGTAGGTCCACATGAGACTATGATAACACACACTCTATCATATCACATCTACCTTTGAATTACAAAAAATGCAATTTACATGTATGGAATCTATACATAGTATAAAATAAAGTCCCCGGTAGGCATCTTGTCTGTTTGTTTGGGCTAATCTCGAGAATGGATGGATGGATTTTGATACGGTTTTCACCATTCCATAGAGCATTTGTCGAGGAAGGTTTAAGTGTATGAAACATTAACCTATGACAAAAGGGAGCAGACCAGTAACGATTTTAGTCACAAGTCAAAGAAAAAAAACTGCCGTTCGTATTCTTTCGTGGCTTCCACTGCCTAAACAACAATGCACAGCGACCGGTTTACGGAACGTTTTTGCTCATTGGGAAAAAGACGCGAGTCCAGAAAACAGGGTGGGTGCTGAAGCAACACAAATCTTGGAGGACTTGGTGCAGTGTCTTAAAGGAGGAAGACACTTCTTAGCAGTTTTTTGTGCCCCTTTTCCTTGATAACTGCGTGAAGTTAGCTTGTCATAGTCCACACCAGTGAGGGTAGTGCCTTTTCCCAGGGAGTTGATCATGGTAATGTCTTCTGAATTCTGAATTCCCATGCCAGCTGAAAGAGCAAATCACAAAACTCTTTGTAGGGCAGATAAGATGCATGCTTCCACATTAGACTTTGTTCTTCAGTCTCTGTGGCAAAGTGGTGAACTCATGTTTCATCCATTGCAACAATACAGAACCAGAAATTGGATACATATGAAACATGTTGGCCCATTCGTTTGCGCATGCTTTTTGCTCATCTGTGAACATTTGTGGAACCCATCGTGTACTTGCCTTTTTTACGCTTTCCAACTGTAGGTTGAAGAAGCGTATATGCTCCAGCTTTGTACGTCCGTCCGTCCGCACGATAACTGGCGTAAAAATGATTCGATTTCGATGAAATTTTTGTATGTGGTAGGGGACCACCTAGGGGTGAACCCTATTGAAAATGGGACAAATGGGGTCAAAGGTCACGACGTAGGAGGGTAATCATTCCATTGCCCTTATGCGCCCTAACGTGCATAAATATGGTACGATTTCAATGAAACTTTACTATGTGGTAGGAGACCGCCTGGGGACAAACCCTATTCAAAATGGGTGAAGTGGGGTCAAAGGTCAGGACATAAGATCCGGATGCATTCCATTGACCTTATACGTCATAACTTGCGTACAAATGGTTCGATTTCGATGAAATTTCAGTATGTAGTAGGGGATCACCTGGGGCTGAACCCTATTGAAAATGGACGAAATGTGGTCAAAGGTCAGGACATAGGATTGCGATCTTTTCCATTGCCCTTATCCCATATTATTGAGGTGGACGTCAAGTAATTTTGCTTCCTACACTTCCAATGGAAAAAGTTTTGTAAACATTTCCTTCACAATTAATGTGTTCCCAAGGATGAAAATTTGAACATCGATTAAAGTAACTTCATATTATAACTTGGAAAACTTAATGTGTTCTAAAACATAACCATAATTATATTAAAAATCAATCACTTTTCCTTTGGTTGTGTTGAAACCAGAGAAAAGATGGCGTGACCTGTACTTTGATGATGTCAGTGGGCGAAAAAATGTTGGATTGCATAATTACGGTTATGGTTTAGAAAATATTAAGTATTCCAAGTTATGAAATGAAGCTATATTTTAATCAATGTTCAAAATTTCATCCTTGTGAACGCATTAATTGTCCAGAAAAAAGATGGCGCAACCTGTGTTTTCATGACGTCAGTATACAAACAAATGTTGAATTGCATAATTATGGTTATGTTTTAGAAAATATTAAGTATTGCAAGTTATAAAATGAAGATATTTTAATCGATGTTCAAATTTTCATCCTTGGGAATGCATTAATTGTGAAGAAAATGTGTACAGAAGTTTTTCCATTGGAAGTATAGGAAACAAAATTACTTGACGTCCACCTTAAAGTAGCAATTCTTCTATGTTTGTATGTACATTTTATTTTGAAAACAGCTCTAAGAATTTTGATGAAAGTCGTTAACCTACAGTTTTCTGGTACTAGAAATCGATTTAGCTTGATCTCAACTTTAGGAGAATTCGTTCAGTGGGTTAAATAACCACCCCGAATTATAATGTTTTTAGTGATGGCATTGTTCCATTATTCCATTAATGTTACCAATGCTTAAAAATCTTATGACGTCACAATCTCGCCGCGTTTGAGAATGTCGGCGTGCGGTCACGCCATGTGTCTCATTACGTCTCGCGTTGTGTGTGGATCCTATTAAAGTTTTATGACGTCACACTTGCGGTGAGCGATGGTCGCGATTCCCATCTGCCTCATTACGTCACGCGTTGTGTGATTGTGTCCGTCCGCACAATAACTCGTGTAACAATCGTTCGATTTCGATGAAATTTTAGTATTTGGTAGGGGATAACCTGGGAAGGTACCCTTTTTAAAGTGAACGAAATGGGGTCAAAGGTCAGTACATAGGAGCGGGATCCATTCCACTGCTGTTATGTGGCATAACTAACGTAAAAAAGGTTCGATTTTGATGAAATTTTAGTATGTGGTAGAAAACCACCTGGCGACAAACCTTATTGAAAATGGGCGAAATGGGGTCAAAGGTCAGGACATAGAAGCAACCTGTACTTCCATCGCCATTATGCGTCATAACTATCGCCATTATGCGTCATATGTCATAATCCATCGCCATTATGCGTCATAACTTACGTAAAAATGCTTCAATTTGGATGAAATGTTAGTATGTTATAGGGTCTTGCCTGGGGACGAATTCTATTGAAAATGGGCGAAATGGGGTCAAAGGTTAGGACACAGGAGCGGGATCTATTCCATAGCCATTATGCATCATAACTTAAGTAAAAATGCTTGGATTGCGACAAAACTTTATCATGTTATTTCGGAGGTATACCGAACCGGTTCTGTTGAATATCATCGAAATGGGATCAAAGGTCAGGGCACAGGACCGAGATTTATTCCACAGCCATTATTCTCATAACTTGAGTGATAACTTGAGTAATGATTTCTGGTATGTTGGAAAGCGAATTATAATCAATGCATTGCATGATTTTACTAACTTGTTCATATTTGCATCATTTACCAGGACTGAATCGACACCACTGATTAAAATGCCTGAAGACTCAACTACACTTCTGAACAGTGATTCACCTGTCTTGTATCACAAGGCTGTGTGCACGTGGCTGGTGTTTTCCTTGGAGGTGGTTGCCATCTGCAATGATCTGCATCATTGCAGGATTCCCTGCCATAATAAAATTCTCTGTGCTACTTGAAAATTGTGGAATATGCAGGATCCTTGCCCCTCAATGTATATCACTGAGGGACAAGGATCCAATACCATATTATCATAAACCTCTTATGAGTACAGGTCTTTCAAAGAAAGGTGCAGTGAAACCTGTCTAAGACAGTATCCAAGGGACTGGAAGTATTTTCTGTTTTAGACAGGTTTTGGTCTTATACAGGTGCATAAATGGAAGACATTGAAATGCAAACATTTGAATTTCTGTCATGCTAATAACAGATTCCACATAATTGATGATTACTTATGATAATGTACAGTTCGTATGTACCTTAATCAATTAAAAATCACAAACTTCTACTTTTTTTTAAATAATCCATTGGTGAGTTTTGTACAGTAACTCTTGTAATATGATGCTCAGCGATAGCATGTGAGCTGATTATTAACTAAAATAATTCAGAATCACCTTGCAGATATTTTGCAATGCTTAATGATATGTTTTCATCCTAGATATGATTTCTATATTGATTTTCTCTATTTCATCATTCACATTGCTGGTTTTTTTTTGGGGGGGGGGGGGTTTCTGAGATTTAATGTCGCTCAATAATTTCGTCAAAATCTTCACTACAAGGCTCGGTCACAATGTTGCTGTTGAGCAATTACCTTTATACCACTACTCTGTTATCGCATCTTTTCACTTTAAAATGCCATAAATTTACGTTTTCCAGCACTTCTGTGTTCAATGTTTGACACTCACATTTCCTTTTTCATGCATTTCAATAACTTTATCTTTTGTATCCAAATCGACAACATTCTTCTTTGGTGCCATGATAAGAGGCAAATGAATGCATGTAACTCACAGCAAGTGAAAGCTGTGAATGATCATCGCAATTAATAGATACATACATGTCATTAAGCTGTTATCTGAGATTCAGAGGTTATCTCCTCAAAGAAAGACCACGTGCCAAGTACACATTTAACTGATAGAACTAGAATTTACTTACTGTTGGTGTATCAGATGTCTCCATTTACTACGATCTTGGCAGACAGCTCGAGCTTCATTAACACACATGCCGCACACAAGACCTTTAGTACTTCATACTCATAATCTTTTTCTCAAGCAGACATTCTTGAATCTGGTCCTCCCATGATTTCCTTGGCCTTCCTCCACCTTTCTTTCCTGCCACTTGGACTGAATAAATTCTCTTAGTAAGCATCTCATCACTATTTCTTTCAACATGGCCAAACCACCTAAGAATATTAGTCTCCACCTTACTAACAACATTTTGCCTCACATTACACATCAGCAACACATCTTCATTCCTCACATGATCAGTGCGTGTCTTACCACAAATCCCCCTGTACATAATGCATCTCCCCAGCACATAAATGACTCTTATTTCTTTTCTGCAGTACCCAGGTTTCACTGCTATGTATCAGAGTAGGAACAATTATACTTTCATATACAGCCATTCAGAACTTCCTTGAGAACCCATCACTTCTGTGAAATCCTCCTAAAGCAACTATGACTTTCAATGAAGAATTCACTCGCCTATTAATTTCGCCATCTGATTTGTTCTCTCTGTCAAACATACTTCATAAATATACAAACTTATTCACCTGGCCAATCTCTGTGCCATTAAGACTTACCTTGCATTCGTACCAACAGTTCCTCACTCAAAAACCATAACTTTGGTTTTCCCCTTATTTATACTGTTTGAATTTCATACAAACTTCGTACATCTGGGACAACATACCCTGCAACTCACTTTTGCCCTCTGCCAACAGGGCTGTGTCATCAGCATAGAGCCATCTGCAAACACACACACATATTACCAAGACATAAACCAGCAATTAATAGATGCTAGAAAAATAAATCAGAACATCTTGTTGCAATCCGTCCAAAACAGCCACCTGAGAAGACTTTAGACATTGCTTCCATCAAAGAGAGCAATGCTAGTCACATGACCTAAACCTGAGTCGCACTACATGCTTCAGAAGAAATCAAACAGTAGATATGCTGTAGTGTGTGTTTGTGTAAACAACCCAAAAGCAACCTATCTCTGTTTTATTATGTTATCTTCAATCTCAAGCATATTATTATTCAATATGAATTCATCGTTACACTTTATGCTGTATTGTTTTATATTCAATTAAAAGATTTGACACCATGGGAACATCTAGGAACTTTCCGTTGTTATGCGGATCATTCATTCTCTTGCCATTTCCGTTTTCCCTTTAGGCAAATTCCATTTTAGACAGGTTAAATAGTACATAATTTTGTATCTTTCATTTCAGAACCAAAATAATGTTCCCTTTTGGACGGGTTTCCATTTTATGCAGGTTCCGTCTCAAACAGGTTTTACTGTATTTCATCACTGCTCCATTTAACAAAGTCTTTTACGAGGGGATGCTGATAAGTTCTTGGCCTCACCAAGAAGGAAATGGGCTAAAGCCACGAAACTTGCAGATTATTCCACATATTCACCCCAAAGTTCAACAAACTTGGCACAGCATTTCTGGAGTTTCTTTAACTCTTTCAAAAAAAATTATGAATTCTGATCACTCAAATACTGCTCTGCTGCTAATGTCACCTTCGAATCATTCGAAAAATGCTTCCCTTTCAAACTTTTTTTAAGCTTTCGGAACAGGTAATAGTTTGATGGAGCAAGGTCTGGTAAGTAGGGTGGATGGTCTGTGCACTTAAACCCCAGATCCCTCAAAACATATATGGTCTTGCCAGCCTTGTGAGCCGGCACATTGTCCTGCAAAAAAAGAGAACACCTTTCCGCAGTTTTCCTCACCTTTTTTCCTTCAACACCTCCTTTAATCGGCACAGCAAGTTGAAATAGCATTCAGCATTTATTGTTTGGCCCTTCAGGAGATAGTCAGTCAGTAAAGCGCCTTTCAAATTCCAAAAATCCGTTGTCATGACCTTTTTTGTAGACCTTTGAGTCTTGAATTTCTTTGGCCATGAAGAACCCGAGTGCCACCACTGCAGGGACTGTTGTTTCATCTCTGGATTGTAGTGATGTAACCATGATTCATCAACAGTGACAAGTTGCTGCAAAAATTATCACCACATTATCAAAATATGCTGCAAAACCAATTTGGAAGTGTCCACTCATTTTCATTTCTCATTGGCGTTCAAACATTTGTGCACCCACTTCGCTGACATCTTCTGAATATCAAAGTGCTCATGAATTATGAACTTAACACATACTCTGGATATCTCCATTGTCTCTGCTATTGTTTTAGCCAAGATTTGCCGATCTGACAAAATCAAGTCATGAACATGATCAACAATTTCGGGTGTTGTCAATGTGCAAGGCCTCCCAGATCTTGCTGCATCTTCAGTCTCAAAGTTTCCAGGCTGAAAGTTGGCACACCATTTCTTCACAGTGGAATATGATGGCCACTTGTCACTTAATGTTTGCATCATACATTCATAGATTTCCTTTGCATTTTTCTTCTGCAGGAACAGAAATTTCATGACAGCCCATAGTTCCAAATTTGAAAATTAACACACTTTGCATTGACAGGATTCAGTTCAGGATGTCAAACATTTGCATAAAAAAAAAAGAGCTATTAGTCTCAAAACTTGCACTTTACAATACAAAAGAACATTCTTTCGAGCTGCAGTGATAAAATAATGCTACAATGACAGGCAGTGGGTTAGGCCGAGAACTTTTAAGCATCTCCTCGTACAGTTTAGATCATAAAGTCCCTTGGAAAGAAACAGAAAAGAGCAAATGAATCTATGACATTGAAAATTGGTAGAGTGACACACAAGAACATATGTTACATGTACAGAAGACACTGCACATTCACTAGAAGTACATTACAACATGAACTTTCTGAACAACCCCATGAGTTTTTCAACCCATTTGCATACATAAAGGCATAGGAAAATTGAGGAATAAATATTTTACTTCAAGAATTTCTTTTGCAGCACAACAAATGAATTCCTTGTCGCCACCATTAGATGAAGCCATTTTCTCAATGGCATTAAGCAAGTGCAATGCCTCCTCAAGACTGACAAAAGAAAGTTTATCACGCAGAAGTGTGCGCACTGCTTCACCTATTAAAAAGAAGATACAATTTTCATAATGAAAGCACTGCATGTTAAAACAGCTTTTGAAAAACATATTTCCATGAGAAAATAAAATATTAAACTAGCATTTTTATAACAACAAAAATTTGTTTTCTCTGACAGGGAAAAAAAGAACAAAATTTAAAGGCATTACAAATGAACAGAACCAATGTAGGTTATAATAATAATAAATTAAGGTATTAGACATGATCAAATGAAACCCGTTAAAGTGATTTTGTTAAGATGAGTGAAAAGGTACATCTGCAAGTGTGGCAGAGTTAAACAAAGCAATATATAAGGAAGCAAGAATACACCAGTGTTCATTAGAAGAAATCGGCTGAAGACATTCAGACATGAATCCCACTGCTTGGGGAGACTGCGGATACCGTCCGTGAAGAACTTTGGTTGCTCATTGAACCATTTGGTCACTGCCCCCATAATGTCTGCATTGGAGTGGAATTGTTATCACTTAGGGCTTTTTTTAAGGGTCCAAACAAACGGAAGTCACATGGTGACAAATCGGGGCTATAGGTTGAGTGGTACAGAACCTCCCACACTTTCCGTGCCAATGCATCCTGCACAATGTTCGCAACATACAGGCAAGCAATGTCGTGCAGCAGAATTACACCATGCAAAAGCATGCCAGGTTGCTTATTCTTGATGGCTTTATGCAGTTTGTCTAGCGTGTCCTTGCAGCAGTTGGCATTGGTATTCACGTGAGGCTCTTTAAAGTCCACCAACAAAATCCCTTCATGGTCAAAAAATGCAGTCAGCATAATCTTAGCAGTGGAAGTCCGTGACTTGAATTTTTTGTGTTTTGGTGATCCGGGATGTTTCCATTGCATGCTCACTCTGGTTTGCTGGATGGCTCAAAGTGGTGGCACCATGATTCGTCGCCTGTCACTATGCATGACAGAAATGCATCGCTCTCCACTTTGTAATGCAGCAAGTGGTACAAACTCCAACTCATGCGTCCTTCCTTATGGTGGTCAGTCAGCCTCTGTGGGATCTATTGTGAACACACCTTCCGATACTGAGGTGCTTTTATAACCACCATTTGAACTGTCCCAAATGAAATAGCGAATTTCTCTGCTAGCAAACATAAGCTCCGGCGACAGTCCACCCATATTGCTGCATCAATCTTGGTAATGGCTTTGTCTGTCGCAACAACATGCACCTGGCCGCAGAAGATCTTTCGTTTCCTCACGTCCTTCTCCACACATTCGTGCCCCAGTCCATCAAGGTGTCTTCGGCACACATTTGTCACCATACACCACCTGCATTCTGTGATGAATGTCGACTGGTCAACATCCTTACGCTGTTAGGAACTGAATCGCCACTCACTGATCCACCTTGGACAGATTTGGAATCACACAGGCCATGTTGTCAATGATCTGCAGCACACATGCGAGGAGAATGAACACATGCTCACTTGTTCATTAGTTTGTGCTTATCATGCGAGATGTGACATCATCATGCTCCCAGTGCGCCGGTCCATGTGACGTGACACAAATGGGTTTCATTTGATCACGCCTCATAACTCACATCAAAAGAAATACTATTTAGAATATGATTAGAAAATTGGAAACCACAAGGAAGTCTACCACATACACATGCTGCGAAGAATTATTAATGTCGCACAAAACTGTTGGTGGTACGACAGATACTGGTGCTCTTTTGCAAAATATCAGCACATCATAGACAACATATCTAATGGAAACAAGAAAGCCAAACTTCATACTCGCTGCATAAAGCAAATGTAAAAGGGGTAGAGGGGAGTGTGCGTGAACTATCTCAACCCATTTGAGCAGTTTGTCCAGTAAAATACACACTCTCAATGTAACCTGGATTTTCAGATGAAGGCTGTTTCACATCAGTAGGTACATCCAAGATTTGCACACATTTACAGAAAACAAATAAATAAATTCTAAGAATTTTCCAGTTTTCCAGGAGCTCAAGTTTTGCTAAAATCATAGTGCTTTATTTCATGTTTAGCAAATTGAAGTGAAGTTTACTTACACATTTAGAGATATGGGAGATTTTGATTAATACAAATTTGAACATGCTTGTTTGCATTTCTACATGCTTGCTTGCATTTCTAGAACAAATAAAATGAAATACACACATGATACTGATAATTTCTCTCCTCTCGCTCTGTAATATGTATATTTATATATTATGTATATATGATTTTTCAATATTTTTTCTATGTCTACAGATCAGTTCAGTCATTCATAAGCATAGCATGAGCAAAATATTGGGGGAGGGAGACACAAATAAATGCAAACTGGTGTTTTCCTTGGGAAGGGAGACACAAAAAAGTGTAAACTGATTTTTTTTCTATATATTTTTCTTTTTGAGGGAAGCAATAGTTTCTCCATAGATGTCCAAAAACTGGGATATTTTATGTGCATAAAAAATCTTTTGCTGATACATGAAATATGTTATATAATGAGTTCTCTACATTGATAGTATTTTGCAGTGGCTTTACTTCCTTACAAAAATGAATCACAGTCAAAGGTAAAAGGTGAGTATAACAGTGTGTGTGCCTGTGTTTATAAAGCTATTGGTTTTTCTTCTTTGAACTTCGTAGCGACTTCCTCATAACTCCCACTCATATTTGCAGCCCCATTGTATGCTTGCCTTTGCATTTAAATGTTCTTAAGTTGGGAGGAAAACTTTTTAAAATTTCAAAGAGGAAAATTTGTCTTAAAAAAAATTTATACTTAATATTTTTAATTTTTTAATCTATGAACAAGAACTGCAAATAATTTGGAAACTTACATTTAAGCATGTGTTTAAACCAATATTCTACAACACTGCCGATGGGATTCGCCCAAAGTAATGGCATCAATCCTTCATTCATGTAAGCATTCATTAGCTGCAGGTCATTTTGTCTGTAAAACTGCAGCCAAGCAATGAGCAAGCACCTCCCCAAATTCCCCCACAGACTGCAATTGACTGTTCCCACACATACTGGCTGCAAATAGGCCAGACAGCAGTTCCCTTCAGCGAGCAAAATGTGTGAAAGGAACAGTATCTGAAACTCGTGGGAAGGTTTCCACACACTGCTGTGACTTCAACTGCACACAACTGCTATCACTCAAACCAATTTGGCTGGAAATACAGCACTAAAACATTATACACAGCACCACAACATGTAATGTATGAGATGACCACATCTTTGCACTTAACACAAATGGAAGAAAGTGATCTCATTGCGAGCAGATGCCACACTGAATTAGGACGAAGTGATGCAATCCTTCCCTCTCCCTCTTGCTGTAATGACCACGCAGTGATCAACGAATTCCTTTGTGGTGGAAGTGCAAAACTAGATTCGGAGCAAAAATTAAGACTTCTCCATCCAAATGGGAAAGTCTTTATATTTTAACCTTTTTCGTCCATTACAAGGAAGAATTACAGGACTCTAGGAGCTTTCACTAAAACAGGAAATATCAAGGTCTTTCCATGCTTGGGAAAAAAATTGGAATCAAATTTCAGGGCTTTTCCCAAATTCCAGGGGCCATGTGAAACTCTGTACATCAACTCACAACAGGGCGTTGGGTCATAGTTAATTCACACAGAGTAACTGTGTTCTCAAAATGATTACATAAGATGCTCTAGCAATTCACATAACAGAGTTCATTTGCTTTGTCATCACACTGTAAACACAGCATCCAGTCTCACGATTATCCACTAATCCATCATCCAACAGAACAATATTAAACTGACTAAGACTCATTCCTAACAGGGACTGGAGCCATCACATATCGTCAGACTTGCCAACCTTAAGAAAAGAAAAACCCTGCAATTTTCTATGAAAATCCTGCAAGCATACTTTCGTATGTTTGAAATATCAATGGACATAATTTGAAGCACTAATGTTACGTTAAGAGCATATAAAAAATGTAAAAAAATTTATGTTAAAAAATTTCTGTTCAGTTATGCATCGATCTCGAGGATAACCCAAATTATGACGGAAAAGGAGAAATTCCTTGAAGCCGTCACACTCTCCTGCCTAAAGATTACAGCAAAATTTTTTTGCTGTCAAATTTCCGATTTCGAAAAATTTTCCTCCATTTTTAAACTGAAATACAAATATTTATGGAATAAAAGGATATATAACAACAATATTGGACAGAGGCAACATCACAGGGAAAAAAATTACGATTACGGAAAAAATCTGTATTTCGTTTACTTCCGTTTCTGAAAGACGAAGTACCGTCCTGATGCGTATTTTTACGAATTTGTAAAATTATTCGATGAGGAGTCTTACGCGTGGAGAAAAATTTCCAACGCATATTTTTCTGCATCGAGAAAAATTCCCGATGCATAGTTTTATGCATGGTAAAATATTGATGCGTACTAAATGCGTAATTACGCATTTTGGCAAACTCTGGTCGGCACATCACTTGAGCACTCCCGTGGAGAGAGAGAGAGAGAGAGAGAGCTACCACATGATGTCATGAAGCCAGCGAGACAAAGATGACATCATTGCGTGACACAGCGCTCGTAAGGTCCGGTAGAAAATCTAAGAGGATGTTTGCAGTGGGTTGAAATATTTCGATTGAGCAATCGAAATATTAAAAAATCTGTAAAAAAGGGCCTCTATCTGTAAATCAGTAAAATTAAGCAGAAATCCGTAAAAGTTAGCAAGCATGCAAGTCCATTTTTGAAGATTTCTCCATTTCGGCAACGACGCACGATGTTTTTGTCCTGTCACATGCATATTTTTTTGCAATGTTACTATCTGGGAACATTTTCTTAAAAAGCACACTTGCATGGTCAGCACAGCTTAAAGGTAAGTTATGTTACACGAGGAATGAAGTAAACAAACACTCAGCATGGATAATGGCATCAGAAGAGGAACTATCTTGAGCAAAATTTAATGTTTTTTATTTTCTGCACACTTAAAATTGTCCACGTGTTTTTGCATATGAATGTAATTAATGATATCTCCTTTGCCCTTGTGGACAACAGGAAAATCACATCTACAAATAGAGCAAAACGCAAATTGTTGGCCCTTCCTTGATTCGATTATACACAGATAATTATAATCTGTCATATAACACTTCTTAAAAACAGACTGATGTTTTCTACCAGCCATCGCGTGATTAAACACGTGCACGAAAAGTTCTCAGAAATTCCTGTGAAGAGAGACGAAGTACATGATCATCAAGCAAACCAAAACGCATTTCCGATACATTCGACAGACGAGAAATCTGTGTCAGCATGTACGGCCAAAGCCACGCCTGTTCCTGCTCCGTGCTTGCAGCACCACAGATCATTAGCATACAGAAGAGTAAACATCACTGCCAACTGCTGACTCAGAGGGGAAAGGTCGCTTCTCTGCTAATGAGCCGATGCCTCGGAGAACTTCGAACTTTTCTCCTAGTTACTTTTTAATTTACGCTACAGAAATCATGATGGAATCCGGCAATATTAAATTTATAATCCGGAATTCTGGAAAATGTAATGAAATCCGGCATTGTTGGCCTAAACCCGGAGGGTTGGCAGGCCTGTATTATACAAAATCATATATGAAACCTTTCACATATCATGTGAAAATTTTACCGAAAGTGGTAGCTCCACCCCCACCCCCAATGCATACAGCCATTCAGATCTGTGGATGTGTCATTTGTCTAGAGCTGCCTAATCTTTTTTTAATGGCATACTCAAGGAGAAAGCATACCAATAAAAGCCTAGCACCCTGCACAATAAATGAAAACACACCCTAGAAAATTGAATTATTTTGAGGAACACACATTTCACCTGTTATCTGTTTCAGAGTTCAAACTCAAACTTCCAATCTATCTGCATTAACTTATGAATTATATTACTCCTTCATTTTTTCAATAAAAAATACAGATAAGCTTCCAACAGCAAAGTGTACTACAATATTAACAAAAAAGATAAAAAAGAAATAGGTTTACAAAAAAAATTATAAGTTTTACTTTTCAACTTTATGTCAACATCCTTTTCAGCATAAACTGTTTCTTCATCCTCTTCAATGCCAGATGAGTGGAATATCCACAACAGATTCCAAAGCATTCTTGGTGACACACTTTCATATGGTAAACCAGATAAGAATTTCCAAGATCCAGTTCTGTAGATAAAAGAGAGTAGTTTACAAGTTTACTTTTGCAGAAAACAATTAATTAGCATCACAAAATAAAATGCAGTGTGATTTTTTTTATCAATTCTTAGTAATATTTTGCATAGCAATTTGGTGAAATTTCTATTCTCAAACATCAGCTAACCCATAAAAGAGCAATTCTTTCAACCATTTAAAAATTCAGGTGCATTTAGCAATTATCTCAAGGTATGTATAAATTTGTACCAATAAAGTAATATTACTAATGTAAAATTTATTTTATTTACAACCAGTTGGAACTTACTGTCTGGATGGGCCTTGTACTTATTACTGAAGAAACCAAGGTGATTGATACCATAGGGTTCATACATATTTACAGAAAATAAATTCCAGGGTTTTTCCAGGGGTTTTCCAGGAGTTTGTCAAAAAAATTCTAGGATCTCAAATTTTTGCAATAAATCTGTGCTTTGTTTCATATTTTGTTAATTGGGGTGAAATTTAAAACACATTGAGAATACATCAACTGAAAATAGAAAAAGCAAACACGCACACTAGCAGAGATGAGACATTCTGATTAATCAAAATCTTAAGATGCTTGCTTACTTTTCTACAACAAACAGAACAAAATACTTGCATGATACCAATAACTTCTCTCCTCTGTAATGCAATATTTTTTACCATGTCTATATTCTAAAAAAAAAAAAAAAAAAGGGTTTTACATTTGCATCTTTTACATTTTCAGTATGATCCTATGACAGACCAGAACATTAAAATCAATGACATTTTCGAATTTCCCGAAAAAATGAATTTGGAAGAATTTCTAAATAATACGTATCCACTCCTGCTATATATATGCTTCATGCAGTTTTTGTCCATAGTAAAGATAATCATGGTGGTCATTATATAGTATTTATATATCCAAAAGGTGATGGTAAATGGTGTAAATTTGATGATGATGTAGTTTATTGATGTACAAAACAAGAAGCTGTAGATTACAACTTTGGTGGCCATGAGGATGATATCACAGTTAAACATTGTACAAATGCTTATATGTTAATATCTGTATACATTACAGATAGTGCAATAGGTGAAGTTCTTCAGCCAGTTACAGAGAAAGATATTCCTGAATAACTTGTTGAGAGGTTTCAGGAGGAAAGAAGAGAGGAGGCTTTAAAAAAAAAGAAAGAAATGAAGCTTATCTTTATCATCATCATCATAATCGTCAACCATTATCAATCCACTGCTGGACGAAGGTCTCTCCAAGCCTCTTCTACAACAGTCTGTCTTGTGCAAGTCTCCTCCATGTTACTCCCGCATACTTTCGAATTTCATCCACCCATCTGCCATGTGGTCTTCTTCTGGGTCTTTTCCTATCCCTTGGAATCCAATCTAAAATTTCGGCTGTCCATCGATGGTCTGTCCTTCTGGCAGTATATTCAGCCCATTGCCACTTCAGGGATTTAACTCTGATCATGATATCTTCCACTCTTGTCATTTTTCGAATCCACGAGTTCCTTTCCTTATCTCTCCTGGTTACACCAAGCATGCACCTCTCCATGCTTCTTTGAGTTGTCTACAGCCTTTGTATGTCTCTGTTAGTTAAGGTCCATGTCTCTGCACCATACGTAAGCACTGGAAGGATGCACTGATCAAACACTTTTCTTTTAAGACATAATGGCAAATTGCTCTTGAAAATTATGCTGTTTCTTTCAAAAGCTCTCCAGGCAAGTTTTATATGCCGATTAATTTATTCATCAATGCGACCCTCACTTGATATCTGCTGTCCTAGATAAATGTATGTATCTGTTATCTCCAGCTTTTCCCCATCGATCAATAAATCTTCATTTCTTGTAAAAGCATTTGTACGTCACTTTTGTCTTCTGAAAGTTCATTTTTAATCCCACTTCTTTACTCCTGTCAGCAAGTTCCTGGATCATACTCTGCAGCTCTGATGGGGTAGTTGCAAAAATGACGACGTCATCAGCAAAACGAAGATGAGTTAGATAATCTCCATTAATCTTTATCCCTTTGTTTTCCCGTGATTGAAAGATATTTTCTAATGTGGCATTAAAAAGCTTGGGAGATATGGTGTCACCTTGTCTCACTCCCTTTCCAATTTTTATGAGTGTTGTATTTTCAAACAGCCGAATCTTTGCACTTGCATTTTCATAGATGTTATTAATAATATTAATGTATGCATCTTCAATACCGCAGGATTTCAAAGCCATTGTAACTGCTAATGGTTTCACCAAATCAAAAGCCTTTTCATAATCGATAAACGCCATGCACAATGGAAATTCATATTTCCTCGCTCTTTCAATTAGTTCTCTCAGTACGTGGATATGATCTATAGTGCTATAGCCACTCCTGAATCCAGCTTGTTCTCTCGGTTGAGCCATGTCCAGTGTTACCTTCAAGCGGTGTGAAAGAACTTTAGTGAAGATTTTATAAACATCTGATAGGAGGCTGATAGGTCTGTAGTTCCTGAGATCCTTAATGTCACCTTTTTTATGTAGCAGGATCATTGTAGCATTGTTCCAATCCTCAGGAATCTTCCCTTCATTAAGGCATTGAGTGAAAACTTGGGCGAGTACTGTTTCAACTTCTCCACTTGCTTCTTGTATGATGTCTACAGTACTTCCATCTTCTCCTGGAACTTTTCCCCGCTTCCTGTTCTTGATTGCATGTGCAACTTCTGCTGGGAGGACTGGAAGAACTCTGGTACTGGTACCTTTCATAATGTCTGGAGTACATATATCATCCCTTTCATATAATTTGGAGTAGAAATCTTTCACTCTTGTCAAAATTTCTGCCTCTATTTCTTGTTACAGAACCATCTTCTTTTCTCAGTGCCATAATCTGGTTTCTTCCCTTACTGAGATGTCCCTTTGCTATCTTTAGGCTTTGGTTGTTTTCGATTATTTTCCTTACTAGTTCACAGTTGAATTTTCTTACGTCTTCAGTGATACTTTTTCGTACTGTCTTGCATAGCTCTATATATTCCACTTTGGAAGTCACATCTTCTTTAGTTATCGTCATCTCTCTTCTTTTTTGCATCAACATTTTGGTTTTTCCTGATAACTTGTTCACATGCAACTTGTTCTTAGACCCAGCTAATTTTGTTGCTGTTTCCATAAGAGCTTTGGTTACTTTTCTGTTAACTTCAGAAATATCCAGTTCTTCCGATGTTAGGCCTTCTAAAGCAGAGAATCTGTTCTTCAGTTCCAACTTGAAAGTATTACGGTGTTTTTTAAGGTTGGTTATGTCAATACATTTTGTTTGTCTTATGAGCTTGCCACGTTCGAATTTAGTGTTGAGGAGCATCCTACATCTCACCAATCTATGGTCACTACCTGTATTGAACTTGTTAAGCACACTGCAGTCTTCTATGACAAATTTCTTGTTACACGTAATAAAATCAATTTCACTTGTCATCCCATTTGGATGTCTCCATGTCCATTTCCTGTGTGGCTTTTTCTTGAAAAAGGAGTTCATGATGAAAAACCCTTCTGCCTCTGCAAACTCTACGAGAGTATTTCCACACTGGTTTCTGTTGCCGTGACCGAATTTACTTGCTGAAGTTTCATTCTGTTGCCGTTGCCCTATTTTTGCATTGAAATCTGCCATAATTATCTCCAAGTGCTGCTTGCCTTTATTATTTAGATGACGAATTTCCTCATAAAATTCGTCAATTTCTTCTTCAGGATGACTTGCGGTGGGTGCATAAGTTTGAATAATCTGAGCCTGGTATCTTATCAAGAGTTGGATAACAAGTCGTGCAGCTCTTTCAGAGGAACTTTCAACTTCTACAACTTTATCCTTCAGTTTCTTGTATATTATAAATCCAACACCACTAGTTCTGCCAGTATCTGTCCCATGATAGTAGAAGAGATGTCCACTTTTCAGTTCAATGAGATCTCCTTTTCTCCTTACCTCACTTAGCCCGACGATGTCCCACTTGATCCTTTGTAGTTCCTCTTCCAATTCAAGAAGCCTTGAATCAGAAGATAGGGAGGGTCCATTATATGTAGCCAAGATCAGCATCAGATGGCAGCCTAGTCTGGTCCTCCGGTGATTCTTAGCACCCTCTGCCTTCATGTCGCACTGGCCGCTGCCTTGGCCAGGTACATTCCAGCTGCCGGAGACTGAGGGCCAAGATTTAAGTTGTGGAGTTATTTTGGAGGGGTTTGGCCATAACTCACCACGCTGGCCAAGCGGGTTGGTGAGTGTGGGATAGCATTTCCTCTAATCCCGATGGTATAGTTATACCGCTATTGGCGGTCGTCAGAGCCCCTTTAGCCCATGGGAACAGGATGCACCATGAAAAGGTGGGGTTGACATTTGTCAAGGAGAGGCTGTGATGTTGCACATCACCTGACCTTACATCCCCAGTCTTATCTTTATATGAACATTCAAATTGTCACATCTGACAACTTTTGTGGTCATCAAGGTACAGATCTGTACGATCCAGAGAAAGTTAATTATAGAACATTTAAAGTAAAGAAAATGTCAACCCTAAAAGAACTACTGGAAATTATTGCAGAACAAATGAAATATCCAGTGCAGTGTATTAGGCCATGGCCAATTATTTACAAAACTAATCAGACATGTCGTCCTGTATCGCTGGACATGGAAACAGAAATTGGAAGGCATGTAATAGACATAGCTGATACACCAAGTCATTGGACTGAAACTGTTGAACCTGATTCTGGTTTGGATGCTTTGCCAGAATTTGACAAAGAAAGTGATGTATTACTATTCTTCAAACTTTATAATCCCAAGCAGAAAAAAATGTCATACTGTGGTCATACCTACATGGCCATTACTTCCAAAGCAAAGGAATTAATTCTCATACTAAATGGAAGAGCAGGCTTTCCTTTAGACATGGAGTTATCACTCTATGAGGAAATGAAGCCAAATAGGGTTGTAAAAATTGAAGATCTTGAACTTCCACTTGAAAAGATACTACAATTAATGGATGGCAATATAATTGGTTTTCAGCGAGCAGACTTGAATCTTACTGACTGTGAACTACCTACTGTAAAGGAATATTTCAGGGATTTATTCTATAGGGTAGAGGTTGCTTTCTGTGATAAAATTTTCCTAATGATCCTGGTTCCACAATGGAATTATCATCAAAAATAAACTACGACCAGATAGCAAATGCAGTGGCACAACGGTTGGATACAGATCCTTATTTATTACAGTTTTTCATAGCTCAGAGAGATGGTCCCAAAAGTGTCCCTAGGTGTACGTATGAAGGAACCTTAAAAGACTTACTTTTAGTTAATAAAGCTAGACAACCAAGGAAAATTTATTAACAGCAGCTAAATATTAGAGTAAGTGAATTAGAAAATAAAAAGCAGTTAAAATGTACATGGATAAACAGCAAATTAAAAGAAGAGAAAGAATTAATAAATATTGCATCCAAGTAAGAATGGTTGTGTATCAGACCTATTAGAAGGTAAAAAATTCAGTCTTGACAATAGCATAGACTTCATCTCCCGCTGCACTATATACGAAGTTTATGCTATAGTCAAGACTGAATTTTTTACCTGATTGATTTTACCTTCGACTTGAAGGATTGGTCATCTTTTATTCAATTTTATTTTCATATTCGTTTGTTGATTACATCCAAGATTCATAAGGAAGATAAATTACTCACCTATATATCAATTCACTATTTTGTGCACCTTTTGAGAATTGACTTCTTGAAATTTTAGCAGACGACTTCAATGCAAGTATTTGCTTACCATCTGTCGAGTACGTCAACAAAACACAAGAAGACTGAACAATATCCAGAAATATACCAGTGAAAATGAAGCAGTAGTAACAGTTTTCATTTATATATGTAATACTTAACCTCAATTTTTTAATATTCAGTACCGTGCAACAATGTCAGTTCAGTGTCGGACGAGGCAGAATGAGTTTCCCCGTGAACACTTTGATATTCATACGTGTGAAACAGTATAATAAAATATCCCAACTAAATAGTTGAAAGATATTTATAATTTAATCAATTAACGATGTAAATGAAGTTCAGCACCGAAGAGTGTTAGACGAACTAATATAGTAAAACAATTTACACACTGGAAACCCAGAAATCTGGGTTAGAACTGGAACACAAACTTGCTTCCAGAGTAAAATAATGTATTGGTCAGTTCTGGCCATAAATTTATGAAATCACCATAAAGTGATGCATTAAACTGACGGAGCTATATATGAAAAAAATTAATGTGCATACACAACCATCAAAATGGAAAAGTTGCTGCAAATCAAAGAAGTGCAAAAACCATGATAATAGAATAATATAATTTAAAGGAAGGCTAATATAACAATAAATAACAATTAGAATATTAGAGATCTTGGAGAATGCTATCATTGTTCCCTTGTATAAGGGAAAGGGTAATCAGACTGAATGCAAGAACTATCGTGGTATCAGTTTGCTGAGTGTGCCAGGCAAAGTATTTGGAAAGATTGTTATTGATAAGTAGAACAACCCAAATGCATTTCGACCCCGTAGATCCTGGGTTGCTGTATTAAATAAGATGCTTATACAAACTATGCTGAGAAAGTGCTTAAACCTGGGTACCCATTTTGCATAAAATGCACGAAATGCATAATTTGCCATCAATATGCATGAAATTCATAAATTTTCCATCAATTTGCATTACATGCATTTTCCGCTCCAAAATGCATAAGCTACATTTTTCCAAGCAATAACTGGCATTCAAAAATTTTTTTATTTGATAAAATTGAGGAGTGCACTGATGACAACATGACCAACGACGTGATGTGGATGTCTCCGGCGGTAGTGGAGAGGGCATAGCTGAGTGCCATTTTAGGTTTCATTGGATAGGTTGTAGGAGTGTGAGCTGGGAATATGCTGAAATGACACAGTTCAAGTGACAAAGTCCAAACCTCTGAGTTCTCTCCCTATTGCAGCCGCACCAGTCAGCCATCTGAAGGCAGAGCATAAGCACATTTTTTTCCGGCGAGCGCTAAAGTTTTAAAAAAAATTATAAAGCTACCAAAAATGGGAAAAGACAAAGTTACAGTAAGATCTCATCTTCTACAGTTTCCAAGAACTGGACTTGAATTGAAATCGAATAATCTGTGGTGCAAGTACTGTTTAGAAGTTGTCGATTTCACAAGAAAATCTGTTGTGTCCGCTCATTTACGGTGCAAAGAAGGACACACCTATCAAGAGACTTTGGAAGAAACTGTTGACCGCCAAAATAGCAGTAAACAACAGTGGGAGAAATGGTGTCGGCTTTCGTTGGTGCCCAGATTCCATTGCACGTGTTCTGGGAACGAAAAGTTTCATCAGTGGATGAAGAAAAACATTCGTAATGGCCAGAATCTCCCTTCTGAGACCGCACTCAGATGGGTTCTCCCTCAAGTAAGAAACTCTGACCTCCAAGAAATGAGGCGTCTTTGCAAAGATCACGATGTTTGTGCAGTCGTTGACGAAATGCAGGATTTTCTTACTCGGAAAATAGTAAACATGTTTCTGACTCAACTGGGGGAGCCACGCAAGGCCAAGAATGGTCATTTCAAAAATCGTAGACAAGTGCAACACAGATACTGTCATAGACGTCACCCTCACTGCTTTTAAGACCACAGGCATTATCAGAATAAATCTAGAGGTGTATTACATGAACAATGCCCCCTACATATGTGCTGCTGCAAATCTGTTGAAAGGCCTTTGCAGCAGACTTATGCGGCACGTGTTGGGTGCACGTTCTGCACCTAGCCTGCAAAGAAATACGATCTTCACACAAAATAATTGATCACTACATCGCATGCGTCAAGTCTGCTTTGTCTAAGGCACCAGCTAGACAGCACGCCCTACAAGACTGTCTACACGCTGCCGGGGAAAACTCAATACTTCCGCCCTCTCTAGTAATTACCAGTTGGGGGATCTGGCTTCAAGCCACCAAGTACCAATCCAAGAACATTGAGGTAGAAGTGCAGTGAGTAGAAGCTCTTGATGACGACAGCCTGGCAGTAGAGGAACTGAAGGAGCTGCTCTGCAACCCCACCTTGGCTGAGCAAATGCAGAGAGTTGCATTGGTTGGCAACCAAATAAATCTATTTGGACGTTGTAATGAAGAAGAGCTGGAAACTCCTAGAACCCATTCCTCGGAGATTTGGCTGCTGCCATCCTCGATCCAGAACCTCTTACAACAAAGTGGCCGCTTCCTCTTGTGCTCCAAGCTGAAGGCCTACCTAGGCGGCAGGCACCCAGTGCTCAATTCTGGAAAAAAGTACAATTTTTTATTCTCGCAAGTGTTGTCCAGAAGATGTGGGACTGCATCTGCACCCAGAACTGTAATTATTTGAGCTAGAAGATATACCAGCCCGAGAGTTCTCACTCTGTGCTGCGACACTGGAGGTAGACAAGTCGACGAAAGCAGTAGATCCGGTGTCCTTCTGGAGAAAGATGAGCCGGGACTGTCCCGTTAAGTGACGCAGCACTAAAGGTGCTTTCCGTCATAGCAAGCACTGCTGACGTTGAAAGAAGCTTCTCCTACCACACAAAAAAAAAATACTATCCGCGGGTAGATCTAGATTTACCGAAGTGAACCTGGAGGCCCATCTTCGAGTGGCATTTAACAGAGCAGCTGAAGAGTTGGAATCAGAACTTGAACATATTGCTGCTCGGGATTCAGATTCTGAATAAATGGTGAGTTAATCCTGTAATATTTGATTTTTAACACAGACAATTTGTTTAAATGCTGTAGACATTAAAGCCTATGCATTAATTAAAGGCATTTTCAAAATTTATTATTCAAATTTTACCTTTTTCTCACATAAACAAAAAACATAATAAAAAAGTCTACCAAGTGCAGGAGGGGTTTTCTACTAAATTTGCATGTATTTAAATGCAAAAATACACAATTTGCATAATTTTTGGATTTAAAACACATAATTTCTAGATTTTATTTGCACAAAGTGGTTTGTCTTATTGATAAGGTACAGGGTCTTACAACAAAGAAAATGTGGCACGTGCAGAGTAGCTTTATGCCTAGTAAAGGCTACACTAATCAAATTTTTGCATTACATTTGATAATTGAAAAGTATCTGTCTGTTGGTAAGAAAGTTTTTGCTGCCTTCGTCGACTTAGAGAAAGCTGATGATCGAGTAAATAAGACTCCGCTGTGGAAGGAACTGCATAAATATGGTATCACTGGGAATCTACTCAATAGTGTGAAAGCCATGTATGTATATATGCTAGCAGTAGAGCATGTGTATGAGTAAATGGTGTTTTGCCAAAATGGTTTTCTATTGGAGCAGGTATCAGACAGGGTTGTGTAATGTCACCATGGCTGTTTAATATATTTATGGATGTGTGCATGCATGATGCCAAGATGGACACTACTGGCTTATGTCTTGGTAATATCTGTGTGTGCTGATTGTTGTATGCTGATGACACAGAGCAAAAAGTGAGTTGCAGAGCATGTTGTCCTGGATGTACAAAGTTTGCATGTAATTCAAACTGAGTATAAATAAGGGAATAAACAAAGTTATGGTTTGTGAGTGAGGAACTGTTAGTACTGAATGTAAGTCTAAATGGCACAGTGATTGACCAGGTGAATAAGTTTGTGTATTTAGGAAGCATGTTTGACAAAGAAAACAAATTGGATGGTATCACTGGGAATCTACTCAATAGTGTGAAAGCCATCACACTAGCCATTTACTCATACATGTGCTCTGCTGCTAGTAGGCAAGTGAATTCTTCATTGAAAGTCATAGCTGCTTTTGGGAGGTTTTCACAGGAATGATGGGTTTTCAAGAGAGTCCCACATGGCTGTGTATGAAAGTGTAATTGTTCTTATTTTGGTGTATGGCAGTTAAAACCTGGGTACTACAGAAGAAACATAAGAGTCGTTTGTGTGCTGCAGAAATGCGTTACTTACGGGGGGTTTGTGGCAAGACATGTTCTGATCGTGTGAGAAATGAAGATTTGTTGTAGTTGTGTAATGCAAAGCAAAATGTTGTTAGCAAGGTGGAGACTAATATGCTTCGGAGGTTTGGCCATGTTGAAAGAATGAGCGATGAGATGCTTACTATGAAAACTTTTTAGCCGAAGTGGCAGGAAGAAAAGGCAGGGGAAGGCCAAGGGAGTCAAGGGAGGATCAGATTTAGGAGTGTCTGCATGAGAAAAAGATTTTGAGTATGAAGTATAGATCGAAGGTCTTGTGTATGTCGTGTGATGGATGTCAGTGAAGCTCGAGTTGTGTGTCAAAATCGCTGTAAATGGAGAAGTTTGATATGGCAACAGTAAGTAAATAATCAGTTAAAAATTTATCTGATAGTTCGTATTTCTTTGTGGAGCTAACCTCTGAATCTTAGAGAACAGCATAGTGATATGATATATGATATGATATAGTATGATCAAGTTCCATTGTAAATTAATTATGAAAGGTTAACATTTTCTGTAAGACATTTCATAAATCAGTTCCTGTGTTTTGGTATGCTTGCAGGCAAATAACTAAGTATATAATATGGTGGCTTAAAAAATATCTGATACCTAGCTATCTAGACTAGACCACAGGAAAAAACAAGAGTAATGGTACTTGAGGTTTTCGGCTGCTTTTGTAACAATAAAATCCCTAATTCTCAAATAAAGGTAACTTGATCACGCTAGTTACGTTACATGGAAAAACTTTTACAAGAAAGTTCGTAAGTTGGGAGCTTTCGACCTTATCTTAGGTCTTCATCACGCCAATGGAGGACTAAGATTGTTGCCAGATTCTACATTTGATTTTTTTCCATTTTTAACTTAGAATTTATCTCCAGATCATCGGAATGTAGAGAGGAGATTCGGAATTGCAAGTCATTGAGTTGAAAAAAATTTCCAGGCTTTCAGAAACGCTGATCTCTCTATCACTCGTTCCGTCTATCATAAACCTTCTGCGGCTACTAACATCATTCCCTACAAATATTTCACTCTGCATCTCTACAAGCTTGCAGCATTGAAGTCTTACATCCACAGGGCTCATATCATTTGCAACAACCAACTTTCTCTTCAAGAAGAATTTTCCAAAATTTCTACAATAGCCCTCTCTCATGGTTTCCCTGCTGTTACAGTAACCTCCCTCTTAAAGAAATTTGAAAACAATTCGAAAATTGAATGCCTCCTTCCTCAAAAGAAAGAAAACCTGAAATTCTCTGGTTCTGTTCCTTACCATCCTTCCTATGCTTATAAGTTACAGATTCTTTTTAGAAGTTTTGGTTACAATCTTGCCATTAAATCTACCCCAAACATCTTGAAACTTCTACAAAGGGATAGGGGACAAAGTTGAAAATCTGGACCTCCCAGGAGTTTACTGCATTCCTATCTCTTCTTCAACAGGTGATAACCTTATACATTGGAAGCACATACAGGAGCATTAACCACAGAATTTTAGAACATAAAAAAGATGTTTTGAAAGCCAATTCTAATACAGCCTTGTCTATTTTGACAATGAAAGACACATCTGCAGTTCCCCGCTGGAACGAAGCAAAACAAATTGCTTCTTTTGACAATCGTTTTGCCCTCCGTTACCGTGAAAGCCTGAAATTTTTTTCAACTCAATGACTTGCAATTCCGAATCTCCTCTCTACATTCCGATGATCTGGAGATCAATTCTAAGTTTGGGCAAAAAAATAGGAAAAATTCAAATCTAGAATCTGGCAACAATCTTAGTCCTCCATTGGCGTGATGAGACCTAAGATAAGGTCGAAAGCTCCCAACTTACGAACTTTCTTGTAAAAAGTTTTTTCATGTAATGTAACTAGTGTGATTAAGTTACCTTTATTTGTTATTATTGTTACGTGTTTTGCCCATCATCGTCATATCACTAATTCTCTTCCCTTATCATATTCCTAGCAACCAAAAGGAGCTTAAAGACTCCCAAAATTTTTTATTCCTTATTTTTACATTTTACCAAATGAATATAAGGGTAATAATGATCTAAAAAATTATATGGTAATATTTGCAATAATTTTACTCAAGCATAAATGAATAACAGCAAATAAAAACGAAAAATTACTTTAATGCACAATTCATTTATGAACCATTACCTTATAGTAAATAAATGCATATATTTATGTGCAATAACAGCTTTCATTACTATGCATTAGCATGAAGAAATTACTTGTATTCCAGTAAGATTACTTGGTTATCATGAATTTTCCAAAAGTGTGAAAAAAAAAACAAAAAAACATTTCAACTTGTTACAATTTTTCATTACATTCTTTTGCAAAAGAGAATATACATAATTTTTCTTAATCTACTTTTGGGTGTGCATAATTTTGTATAAACGTACACATAAATTTTCCAAAAGGTAGCATATATTATATTATCCCACCCCACACAAATATATACACAGTTCTATCCCTGTCAAAAAAAATAAGCGTCTTGTAGGATTGCTGGTATAAAAAATTATTGGTAATATAAATTCTAAAACAAACACTGCAACCAAATTTCATTGGGTAATTAGAAAAAAGGCTCTCTGCAAAAAAAAGACATTTTCGACTACCTCATCAATAAACAACCATGCACATTTTAAAGCAGCAATACAGCTTATAAGTAACTTACTGATAAATACTGAATATGGTATAAACCGCATGAAAGAAAAATCTGTCAAATTCTGCTTGTAATCCACAATTTACAGATGAATTCTGCACCTTATAGTTTTGCCAGTGATCAGAAACATGGTGAACAGCATGTCTGTGAAAAACCAAAAAAATACAAAGTTTTTAGTACATGTTAAAAGAAATACTTTTCAAGTGACTATACATTTATGTTTTATAACAAACAAAAAAAACTGGAACAACAGCAAATTAGCATACACTATTGTTTGTGAAAACTGCAACATCAAGAAAAAATCACACTATTCAAATGAAATTTAAGTCACAGATTCCTCATGTTACAGAGGATAACTGATTACATTTATAGAGCTAAACAAGATTTTTTTTTTACTTCAAAACTCAGTATTGTGTGAAACCACCTCAAGCAACAATAACAACCTCTACATGGCATCGCATTGAATGAAAGAGGGTTTTGATATCCTATCTTAGCAGCCTGCCAGGCTGCTGCTACGTGAGAACAGAGTTCATTTTGTGGTGACAGGCAGAGCTGCTTGACAGGCCTGTGATCAGCTATCATGTCCCAGGCATGTTCAATTGGAGACATATCTGGTAAATAAGCAGGCAAGGGAAGAAATATCACCTGACGTGCATGGAAAAGGTTTGGGATATTCTGGACCACATGCGGCCGAGCATTGTCCTGCTGGAATACAGCACCAGGACAACTCTCGAAGGAAGGGTATCACCTCTGCTTCTAAAACATTTCTGATGCATCGCTGGCTGTTGAAGGTTCCCTCAATTCATATCAGGTGAGATTGCAAATTGAACCCAATAGTGCCCCAAACCATGATGCTTAGCATTGGGTTGGTATGAAGTGCATGCTGCAAGGTGCTGTTCGCCACGATGCCTTTGAACACACGTGACCATAATAATTCATCAAGTTGAATCATGACTCGTCAGAAAACATAACCTATTGCCAATCAGCACACCAATGTCTGTGTTCAAGACCCCATTGCAGCCCGAAGGATCTATAGTTGGGGGTCAAAGGAATGTGTAGCAATCAGCTGATAGTAACCAGTCCTCTGTTAAGCAGACGACACTGAACTGTTCTGAAGAACAAAGCTTGACCTGTGACAGCGCTCCACTGCCGCACTGACACCATGGATGTCGCTGTGTGATAGGTCACTGCCATGTGGTAGAGGTGTCTGTCATCCCATGCAGTCATGCAAGTTCGTGGTCCATTTCCTGGTATTTTGAGTCCCAGCCTCATTTGTCCACTGATGTCATGTTCGCATCACTGTACTGGCATTTTGTCTCATACGAGTAGCAATTTCACGGTAGGAAAATCCAGCTTCTTTCATCCCAACAATCATTCCTTGCTCAAAGTCCATTAGGTGTCTATAATGCGAGCAATGTCGGCTCTTAATCCATGAAGAGCCGACATTGAGTTGAAAGGATGTTTTGTTTTGTTTTTCACTATGGAGCATAGTGAAAAAAAAACAAAAAAACTTTTAACTCAATGTTGGCTCTTCATGGATTGCAACAGCTGGTTTGAGCCAGCTCTTTATACCCAAGACCAGACAGTTCAGAAGGCACTGCTCCGAAACTGCATAGCCACCCCAGTGGTGCAGTGGTCTAAGCGATGGCTTCTGATTATTCGTCCGAAAGGGGTCCGGGTTCGAATCCTGGTGAGGCTTAGATGCTGTGTTTGTCTTATGGCACTGGCTCTCTCCCTTCCCTGGAACCAGTGGCCCTAAATTAGGGATGGGCGACTGCTTATAAGCCCATTGAGTTGCGCATGATGGTCGTTAAACCTCCAATAAAAAAAAACTGCAAACGCATTTTCACTGACATTTTAATAATTTGCATATCCCAACCTGTTGTACATAACCTGTAAGTTTCAAGCTAATACATGCAGTCCTTCATGGTGTTGCAATTCTCACAGAAAGTAATATATAAGACACTGAAATTCCCTAAAACCAATTTAATCTTACAAGAAATCTTGTTTCAGTGTCTTACCAAAAACAGGTGAAATAATCAGTGATAAGTGTGTAAGTTTTTAATTATAAATAAAAAGCATAACATGAATCATAATTTTTGCTTTCTGGATTTGTAACTGTAATGGTCTAGCACTGAACAAATAATCAGCAGATTCATGCAGTTCCAATTACAAGGGTGAGCCATTGGTTCGTAGCATTTTGCGGTACAGATGGAGAAGCTCCGCCAAACAGGTGGGACATGTGCAGCAAGGTGTAATGTGTCCCACACCTGATTGAGTGATGTGCTCCACTGCTCAGACAGGTAGACATCAGAGCTGAGTTCAAACTCAATTTTAAGAGCTCGAGCCCGAAGTATGTCAGCCCGAGCCATTTTACATTGCAAGATAGAGCCCGAGCCCAAACAAGTCCAAAAACTATGATTAACCTGTTTAGGCATTAAAAAAAAAAAGTCTTCTCTTCCAGACTTCCAGTCTTTCCTACCCATACAATTAACCGATGTCTTTTTCAACTGCACAGTGGGAAAGGGATGTCTATCTATTTCTATAGTTTCTTTGACCATTCATTTCATCCTGAAATGTTCCTAGGGGGAGGGAGGAAATCAGGAAAAATCGGGAGGCATAACAGTCTACGTCGTACGTTGCTCAATAGAATTAGCAGGGAGCTGCCCCTTTGAAGTAGGTAGCAAAATTTTGTCAGCTTGCTATCTACTGTCGACAGTTCTTATAGAAACTTTTCCTTCGCAGAAACCCTGTAATTCATGGCCTATGGAATTTTGTTACCCAAGCCCGGTATGGATAGCTCTGCCAAATTCCTACTCCCCATCTAGACCCAGCTGCCGAAGAATTCTATTTAACAACTCGAAAGTGTAAAAAAGTCTTGTGTGATAAATCATATAAAATCACATTAAAAGAAAAAGGAAGAAAATTCTCTCCCTCTCTCAGAGCCCGAGCCCAAACTCCAGTAAGTATTACGCAGCCCGAGCCCGGGCCCGTCTCAGCTCTGATAGGCATGCGCCGTGCCCAACACGTGTGTGCTGCTCATATGGGATGAGAATGTTGAAGGAGAAACTTGTTTTTCATGTGCTCCTACATCATTATTGGAAAAAAGGTATGAATGTAACAGCTGCCGCAAAAGAAATTTGTAGTGCAGAAGGTGAGAGCACAGTGCACCCTGCAACAGCAAGAAAATGGTTCCAACACTTCTGGTCCGGAGACACAGAGCTCGTTGACAAATCGAGGTGTAGGAGACTACTCACCACCAACACGGAAGCCCTACGTCTAGCTGTTGAACAGCACCCAGGAACCAGCACCCGAGGATTAGCAGAGGGATCCATGCATCACAAACCACCATCGTTCGTCACCTACACCAGCTCGGTTTTCACTCCAGACGTCTGCGAATGATTCTCCACGAGTTGAGCGCATAGCAGGCAGAAGAATGTGTCACTCTGTGTCAAGAATTGCTGCAAAATCTACATGACAACTGGTTTTGGTGGAGAATCGTAATGAATAACGAGAAGTGGGTCTTCCTACATTATCCCGATACCAGAAACCAATGGCCAGGGGATGAGGCTCAAGCAGTGGCACAAAGAGGACGTTTTGAAGTGAAGACCATGTTATGTGTACAGTGAAATTTTGAGGGTCTTGTCCACTGGGAGCTTGTACCACATGGTCGGGCAGTCGATGGGAACCTGTATGCCGCCAGCTGCAACACATATACCACGTACTACACCAGCGCTACCACGCAACGGTGAACCAAAAGGAGGTCCTCCTGCAATTCAACAACACACCCATGTCCTAGGTCATGGTTGTCCACCAGAAAATTCTGGATTTGGATGGCATTGAAATCCTACCTTACCAACTTACAGCCTGGATCTTGCCCTTTCGGATTTTCACCTGTTTCGTTTCATGGTGCACATCTTGGCTGGCAGACAGTTCCATTCCTTGGAGGCTGTGAAAGATGGCATCACTGAGTTTTTTTGCATCGAAGCCAGCTGCCTGGAATCACAAAGGCATTGCATGTTTGGTTGAACGTTGGCGAAGGACCGTAGACTCTGATGGACTGTATTTTGTCAAATAGCCATATGTGATCAACATGTGGTACCAGACTGAATATTGTACCCCAAAATGCTACAAACTTATGACTTATCCTAGTAGCAAGACAGAAATATAGACTTTTTCTAAAAAGCTGATACATGCAATGATCAAGTGTGCATGCATTTGACTTGACACAACAACTTTCCAACTATACTATGTAACATCAAACAGAAGACATCGGCTCTTTCCACATTTATAATTCGCACATACTGTGTAACACTTGTGATGTTCAGTTGCTGAAAAATTTTTACATAGTCATGCGAACACTAGAATTATCATATACCAACTCCATTTGAATGACTGCAAATCATATATGAGATTTTTTTTTATATTCCACAACTGCAAACAAGTTTAAGATTGGCATATTCCAGGAACCTGCATCATATGAAAAGAGCAGGGATGTACATAAAATGCCTTATGAATCATTTTCTCAGTGATGAATTGTTAAGTTTCTGTAGTCTGCTATGCATTTTTGGCTTCTGGTTGTTCAAAAGACAAGAACCACAGTTAAATGTGTATAACACACACCTTCATTTTAATAACACATAATATTTAGCATCAGTAGACCTCCTTTCTACCCTCCCTTCCACTCTATAAATTAAATCTTTATTTGTGCAGACTACTGTCATGTCTCTGGCCATATCATAAAAAGCATACTTTACCGATTACTTCAGGTCACACAATAGAGTAAAAATATTATTTTTCTTAGTAATAAGTACATACATATCACTAAGCTGTTCTTTGAGATTCAGTGATTAGCTCCACAAAGAAAAACAATCCACCAGATAAAAATTTAACTGATCATTTGCTAAAAATTGCAGTATCAAACACCTCCATTTACAGTGATCTTGGCATACAGCTTGAGCTTCACGGACATCCATCAAACGATGTACACAAGACTTTCCATACTTCATACCCATAATCTTTTTCTTATGCAGACATTCCTAAATTTGATCCTCCCATGATTTCCTTGGCCTTCCTCTACCTTTCTTTCCTGCCACTTGGGCTGAAAAAATTATCTTACTCAGCATCTCATCACTCATTCTTTCAACATGTCCAAACCACCTAAGAATATTAGTCATCACCACCTTACTGACAACATTTTGCCTTACATTACACAACTGCAACACATCATCATTCCTCACATGATCAGAGAGCGTCATGCCACAAACCCCACGTAAGTAACACATCCCTTCAGCACACAAACAACTTCTATGTCTCTTCTGCAGTTTCCAGGTTTCACTGCCATACATCAGAGTAGGAATAATTACACTTTCACACACAGCCATTCAGGACTTTCTCGGGAACCCAACATTCCCGTGAAATCCTCCTAAAGCAGCTATGACTTTCAATGAAGAATTCACTCGCCTACTAATTTCACCATCTAATTTGTTCTCTGTCAAACATGCTGCTTCCTACATACACAAACTCATTCATCTGGTCAATCACTGTGCCATTAAGACTTATGTTTCATTCAGTACTAACAGCTCCTCACTCAAAAACCATAACTTTGTTTATTTCCCTTATTTATACTCAGTTTGAATTTCATACAAACTTCGTACATCCGGGACAACATACTCTATAACTCTGTTTGCTCTCTGCCAACAAGACTGCATTATCAGCATAGAGCAATCTGCACACATGCGTATTACCAAGACATAAACCAGTATCATCCATTTTAACATCACACATGCATGTATCCATATATATATTAAACAGCCAGGGTGACATTACAGAACCTTGTTCGACTCCTGCACCAATAGAAAACCATTTCGATAAAACACCATTCACTCATACACATGCTCTACTGCCAGCAAACAAGGCCTTCACACTAATAAGTAGATTCCCAGTAATAGCATATTTATTCAGTACCTTCCACAGAGCAGTCCTATTTACTTTGTCATAAGCTTTCTCTAAATGTATGAAGGCTGCAAACACTTTTTACTCACAGACAGATACTTTTCAATCATCATGCATAATGCAAAAATTTGATTAGTGCAGCCTTTACCAGGCATAAAACAACTCTGTACACCTCTCCCACACTTTCTTTGATGTAAGACCTTGGACCTTATCGATAATGACCTTCCCAAACACTTTTTTGACACACTCAGCGAACTAATGCCATGATAGTTCTTGCATTCTTGCAACTACATATAATCCAAGTTCTAGTAATAAGTGATAACATGGTTGTTCCTAGATAAAAAAAAATTAAGTTTCTGCTAGGCGATATTTGCTTTTCACTAAGTTGTCGAAGTCAGAGGAAGTAGACCCTGAATGATAAAAAATGTTGGATTCTGTCAAAAGAATGGCAATGCCTACTCAGATCTGAAGATGGGTAGGATAGATCTGCTACTTGAAAATATGATAAGTGAAAATCAGATTTACTAGCAAATTCCATAAGAACATACTTTTTCACAAATGTATATAGTTAATTAAATTAAGACTTCTTGGCATTTTATTGATTAATAATGTAAATGACAAAGTTAGCTGAAGTGATTAGAATCAACAGTTTAGATATTAACAAATTTATTAACCATACAATTCATGAAGCATGTCTCTGATTTTGAGTATTCATAGATCAAGTAGTCTTTGCATCTCATAAAATAAAATCTTGACTGTCAGAATCTTTTGTATGTTACGAAATAAGCAAACTTGTGATACTGTCCGCCATGCGGGAATAAGACTCATAATTCAGAACAATGGGTATGACTACTTAGCTACAAGGCCACTTGAGTGCAGGTGCCGTAAACATATGAGGATTGTACCAAAAGCAATGCAAAAGTAGGCATAACTTTATTATTAACTGACAGAGGTTGTTCAAATTGCACATGTTGGCGGAGTAACTCTTCCTCTATAGTAACCCTTCTTCTTCATTGCAGGTAAATAATGAATTCCAAGCAGAAGCAATGTGCTGTCATTGAGTTCTTGATGAAGGAAGGGACAAGGCTGTTCGACACCCTTGGAAGGCTACTGAATGTTTACAGAGATGACACCATTGACAAGAGCAATGTGCACAGATGTATGAAGAAGTTTAAAGAAGGGGAAGCCAGCATTGAAGACAAACCATGCAATGGGAGACGATCATCTGCAACCTCTGACACGAATCGTCAGTGAGTGGATGAATTGATGTGCATGGAGAGACAAGTCACAATCCGTGACTTGTTGCACAACTGGGCTGTGGTCACAATGCCATACAGAAGTTGGTGAAAGACTAAGGGTATCGGAAGATGTGTGCCAAGTGGGTACTTCGGCAATTGACACCCGATTTGAAGGAAAGAAGGGTGGAAATCTGATCTGATCTGCTGGAAGCTTTTGAAGACAATGAAGATGTGTTTTTTTTTTTCTGATCTGATGACAGGGGATGAAATGTGGGCGTATCTTTACAATCCGGAAACAAAGAATCAATCCATGGAATGGTGTCACACCTCTTCACCAAGGCCTAAGAAGTTCAAGAGCCAGTGATCAGCACAAAGTCACAGTGACTGTTTTTTGGGATGACAGGGGTGTCATTCTCCTTGATTTTCTGGAACATGGCCGTACAATGACCAGCGAGCGGTACATTGAGACACTCAAGGAGCTTAGAGAAGTCATAAAGAGGAAAAGACCAAACAAGAATCTGAAAAGGATCTACATTCACCATGCCAATGTGAGACCACACACATCTTTGGCAACAAATCAGGTGATCAGTAAATTGGGCTGAAGCTTTGCTTTTTTCACAGCACATTGACAAGTGCTTTTGGACAACCCTGTTTCCTGTGACAGATGGCAAAGTGACTTCCTGGGAGGCGCAAGTAGTCAGCCCTTTGCACATTTGTGGACCACCTCCTGCATGGTCATCTAATAAAGTCCCCTTGGTTTCCAATTTCTTCGACAATGCCCAAATGGTGAACTTGCTCGGCGGATGTCTGCCTGCAGACCTCTCCAGGAATTGCTGTTGACAAGACTTTATCGATTCTGTTTTCCAATAAGTGTGAACAATAAACACTCACTCCTCAAGAGTATACTGATACATTTTCACACATACACGAACAGCCACGACCACTCACTATCAACAACCATATTGTGTAGACATGCTCAGCGAAATGGCAAAACAAAGCACGCTGAGGAGCAGTCCACCATGTGTCTGCCACTAGGGAGCCCCCCAGCTGGCTGGCAGACAGCGCGCCGGTTCAATGCTGTCTGGGTGCAAATGGTGGCCACTTCCAGCACATGTTGTAATGTCATCACATTTTGCACGAAATGAGGTAAGTCCACTTCAAATTTTGTTGCAATATCTTTATTGGTGTTAATATTAAAGAAATGCAGGTTTCGGTAGCAAGTGGGACACCCTGTAGATCCTTCCTTCAAGTTTTCTAGACAACTTTGTGAAGATGAAAAAGATGAAACTTTTAGAAAAAAAAAAGACATAGATAAAGAAAATGTTGTTAGTTAAATTCCTAGATAAGAAAAAAAGTACAACTGAATCCACTTTTGAAAGAAATACAATCCTGAGAATTAACTGTGCACACCTGAAAACAGCAAGAATGTTCTCCTCTCGTAAAACCTAATTTTGGAGCTCAGAAACAACTCTTATATATTCTCATCACAGTTTTGAAAACTGCATACAAAAAAAATTATTAGCTTTTACAGCTCACACAGATTTTTTTATGTGATTTTGAAAAATACACACAAATATCATTTATTAGGGTAGTAGCTAGCCAAAAGCCTAACCAATATTTTTTAATTTATGAAATAAAAAATTCAGCACGAATACAAAGTTTCGTCATCTTTCCAGATGACATATGATTAATGAAAAATCTTTCTTCAATTAGATTAATGCTAAGACTCATTCATTTATTTATTCCTTATCATGTTACAGATGTTTACCACCCACAAGCTATATATAAAAGGTTAGTGTGACACAGCACAAAAATAAATAAACAATAAGAAATGTACAAAATATGCAATATTCTTGCTAACTTATAATTATCCTGTGCCAAATATGCTTCTGTATCTCAGTGCTATTTGCAGTGAGATCTCGCTACTAAAAGCCACTGAGAGCTATTATCATTATCAACAATTAAAGGGAGGAAGAACAGACTGGCATCAAAACTATTGCACCTGTAGTCTAAACATTGGAAAGCCGAGCTAGTTTCAACAACATTTGTTTTTAACTGTTTTTTATACTTGCTATGACTGATTCAACAGGGTTTCATTACAACGACATTACCTGGTCAGTTTCTTAGTTGCACTCCAATGTTATGTTTCAACTTCTCCCCCACTAGCCCTTTAATTTACATGAGCAACATTTCTGAGCAGAAAAGCAATTAGCACAATAATTATCAATACTTGTTAGTTATACTATTATACACAAATGAATGTTTCATGACATTAAGTGTAAGAAATAAGAACAACAAATTTACCAACCTCAAAAGTCTTCCAATTCTTAAAGTTAAGGTAGTATATGACAGGTTACTATATGCTTTTAAGCCATTGGCAAATATATCGACAAGAAAAGTAGCAAAAGCCAAAATCTTCTGCATCAGTTTTTCGGTAGTTTTTTGAATTGAGTACTCCTCTGAAACAGAAGAAAAAAAAACAAGAAATAATGCATATAGCATGTAGTTAAATGGACAGTGCCAACATTTCACAGCACTGTTAGAAAATATAGCTCTTAGTAAATGTTTTCCCACCTTAGATGATTTCATTTTCATACTGTTTTTATTTTCTTATTTGGAAAGTTTTCCTGCAATAAGAGCAGAAGCTACAAATGTGCTTGAAAGCTGAACACATGAGGTAAAACTTATATGAACAACAGCATGATCCATTTTGTTTTTCTTTGCAGAACAAACACCAAGCTACTCAAAAGCATAAATATTCATTCAGCAATCAGACTATCACTCTGAACTGCTCTAGTTAGCTGTTCACCATGTAACATCATATCAAAAAACTTGGAAATCAAATCGCCATGGAGTGGAAATAGAATCCACATCTCCTGATTTCCTTTCCAGCATGGTATCCGTTACACCATCCCAGACAACAAAGTTCCATGTATATCTGAGTCTAAGAAAATACCACTTCCAAATCTGAACAACTTCATATTGTCATTAGTCAAAGCACTTTGACACTTCACCATGGCATACTAATCACCAGTACTTCAGATATGGAAATCTAGGTAGAAATATTCCTCATAAATATTCGGGGGACCGGAAAGTAATGTCTTTTAAAAAGAAAAGAAACACTGTTTGTAACAGAAGAAATTTATTTCTTCACTAGCTAAATAGCCATTCTTCGAACGCTGTGATGTTAAAAATATTTGTACAATACAGGATTTAATACCATACCATAATATAATTTGTACCATAAATTAATATACTAATAATACACTTGATCAGTTTGTTCTATAACTGTATTATATCATATCGGTAATAAAATGGATACAAATACATGATGTTTATAGCATGAATTTCTGCATCCTTATAAGATGCAGAGTGTTGTCATTTGTAACTAAACATTTTTATAGCGATGAACGAATGGAAAAATAAAAATAATGTATTGATTTATGTTAGTGCTTCTTTGTACACTGTGTTGGCTGTTCTGGAATCATCCGCCAGTGTTACCAAACTGCTAGGAGAACTAACTCTTGAACACGCTATGTAAAACTGGCCATGAGAGAAGCAGTTTTCTCTTAAGTCGATACCAGCTATTTTTAAGGACTGTCCTTGTGATTTATTGATCGTCATAGCAAAGCAGACCTTCAATTTGATTTCTGGCTCAAAAAGCCTTGACATTCGATATGTCAAACGATAATTTAAATGTTGAAATGCAAAGCATATTATGATATAGCACTTTTTACATGAGTTTTAAGGTTTTTTGTTAAATAAATTCAGAACAAATAAATTTAGAACAAAATATATACTGAGCAGGTCAACTCAAGTCATTCTACACTGCATATTTCTTCGCCCTTTTGGGAAATACATGTCTGCCTGACTTATTCTGCCAGACGACACATAAGCAATTTCGTTCATAACTGAAAATTTAAAACTTCAAGCCTACATGAAACAAATCTAAATACGTTGTTACTCTTCACTTCCATCGTTAAAATATTAATAGACAACAGAGCAAAATAATAATAGAAAACAGAACAAAATATGTTGTTACTTTCAGCATAAATGTAAAAAGAACCTTGCTTACAAACAATTTCATAAACAATTTCATTCAAACCTGCACATTTAAAAAATAGCTAGCAAGTCAGATGTTTTTGGAAGCGTGAGCAAAATTGTGTTGCCATCGCCAATATCTCAAGGGGGAAACTATTTTTTTTTCAAATTTCAATTACTATGAAAATCTACTCGCATATTTATATTTATTGCAGTCACCTTACCACTTTATGAAGTCACCGTTGCTTCGGTTAAAACGAATGTTGGAAATTTGATTTTGACTCAAAAAAAAAACACTTATATGATGTCACCATTGCTTCAGTGAAAACGAATGTTGGTAATTTGATTATGACACCAAAAAAAAAACACATGACGTCACCATTGCTTCAGTGAAAACGAATGTTGGTAATTTGATTTTGACTCAAAAAACCTTGTCATTCAATATGTCAAATGGTAATATAAATGTTTAAATGCAAAGCATATTATGATATAGCGCTTTTTACGTAATATTTTTTAAAGTTTTTTTGTTAAATAAATTCAGAACAAATAAATTTAGAACAAAATATATACTGAGCAGGTCAACTCAAGTCATTCAAAACTTAGGGCGGGGCTTCAGTTGCTGGGCAACAATGGCTCGATTATTGCAAAATGCCCTAGAGTTAACAAAGCTGGGGTATTTAAAAAACCCATTTTGACCCACTTAAAGTTTTCGTAGGAAAAAATCCTTTCTTAGTGCACCTCTATGTTGTAAAACGAACATTCCTGCCCAATATGAAAGTTCTAAGTTCAGTAGTTTCCGAGATTCGGTGATGAGTCAGTGAGTCAGTGAGGGCTTTAAGTTTTATATGTACAGATCAATTATGTAATCACCATAATTATCGATCACATTTGCCCATCGTGAAACCAAACTTTCAATGCCATCTTTATAAAAAGATGTTGGCTGTGATGCAAAGAAGTTCAAGAGCCCAGTTTTGACATCATCAATAGTGTGGAATCTTTTCCCATTAAGAAAGTGTTGCACAGATCTGAACAAATGGTAATCAGATGGTGCAATAATGTCAGGGAAATAAGGGGAATAGGGCAGAACTTCCCAGCCCAAATCTCTGATCGTCTGATGGATCCGTCTCACAGTGTGAGGTTCTACGTTGTCATGCTGGAGGATGACACCTTTGCTGTTGACCAGTGCTGGGTATTTAATTTTACAGTAAGAGGTTGCTTCAAACGGTCCAGTTGTTGACAATAGAGGTCTGCCATTAAGGTCTGTCCAGGTTCCAAGAGCTCAAAGTGAGCTATGCCACCAGTAGTCACCAAACACAGAGCAAAACCTTTTTTGGGTGTAGGCCTGGTTTTGGAGCAGGAACTGGTGTCTGACCTGGAGAAAGCCACTGGTTTTTGCATTTGTTGTTCACATAAAAAACCCACTTTTCATCTCCAGTGACATTTCGATGAAGAAATGGGTCCTTTTCCTGTCTGCTGAGCAAAGAGTTGCAGATGATGGAATGCTGGGCTTTGTTGTCAGGTGAAAGTTGGTGTGGGACTCAAACCCCTTGTCTATAGACCTTCCCTATCTGTTGCAGGTGCTCTTGAACAGTAGACCATGATGCATTAAGATGTTGGGACAATTCATGATGGTTTGATGAGGATCTGCCTCAACGGTTGCACGCAGCAGGTCATTGCTGAGTTCCATGGGCCTTCCTGTACGAGGGGCATCAGAGAGGTCAAAATTGCCCCACCGGAATAGGGCGAACCAACACTGGCACTTGCGGACATTTAACGCATTCAGATAAACAATGCAAATGCTATTGGTGGCTACGGTTGCATTGTTCCCCTTGTGAAATGCATACAACATACAATGACGAACATGGCTCTCCTTGGGTTTTATTTCACACATTTTGTTCTGCAAATCCAGAAGAGAAAAACACAGACATAAGTTAAGGTGAATAGTTCATTCACTTGTACATACACTTACTTTATGTAGAATGTACATAAACACCTCACAACTGCTCCCCAAACTTAGCCCCCCAAAAAATGACATTACTTTCCAGTCCCCCCAATACATGAGGAAATCACATAATTATTCACACAGCAATCAGATTATAAATCTGAATTGCTCCAGTTTACTGTTCATCATGTAACATATCAGAAAACTTAAAAATTACATCACCCTGGAGCAGGAATCAAATCCTCATCTCCCAATGTCAGTAAATTACAGCAATTCAGAGTCATAAATACGTTGGAAAATTCATAGTTATTTGCTGCTTGAATAACTATGAATTTTCCAATGTATTTATGAGGAATATTTCTTCCCGGATTTCCACTACTCAAAAGCAGTTTGTTTGCTGCAGCTGAGGAAGAAGATACACAAGTGACTATTAAATTTTCCAGATTCTCCAAATTTGTTTTTAATCTAAAGTAATGCTGCCTAACTGATGACCCCCCAGGCCTAGTGTGGCCCGCATAACCGAATTTTGTGACCCTCAAATGAAGAATAAACCAAATTTCATTATTGACTGAAAGGAGATGGAATCAAATTTGAAATGTTCATTGCACTGTACAACAACAAACATTACGTAGGTATTCGCTGGAATTGTAAAATATAACGGAGGAGGTAGTGAAAATAACTAATTTGATCAGTGGTGTAAACTGTGCTTTTGTTTAGAAAATTCAAAACATCTTTAGATGCAGTAGTGGATCCAGTGGGGGGTGACTGGGGTGATCACCCCACCTCCCTAAAGCAGGCTTTTCCTTTTTAAAAGGTCAACATCTAAACAATCAATGCATTTATTTTTGCAAAATTATGGTAAATAAATCCCCAGTTTTTGTAAAAATTTTGGTAGCAAATAAAATTTGCTGCAAATTTGGAGATAAAATGTTCTGTTCTAACTTCAACAGAAAAAAAAACTAAAAAACTAGAGGTTCAGAAACAGAAAAAGATGAGAGCAGGAAGCAAAGAGGTTTTGACTGATCATGAAAAGCTATGGGTGAGCTTTGTTCTGGTCTTTTTTTTTTTTTTTTTTTTTTTTTTTTTTTTTAGTATTATCTGGCATCATTATTAATTGAGAGCGGGGAAAGTCATCATATAGGGTTGACTTTGATGCGTGTGCGAAATACTGGGTGACAGAGTGAAGTACATACTTCCATTAGGCCATAAACAAAACCTAGCAACAAATTTCCAAGCTGGGAATTTTTCTGTTAAATTAAGCCTTCTGAATAGAAGTGATCAAACTTTTATTTTGAAAGATTTTTTTCAGTTTTCAGATGTGAGATTTAAAAAGCATCAAGTTGTTTTTTTCAAACAGCAGGGCAATTGAAAGCCGTGAAAATAGTAATAATTATTCAGTTCTCATTCACTGTTTTTGTGATTTAAAAATTTAGAACAGTTTTTTCTAATGGAAAATTTTAAAGCCTTGTGATGACAGGAAGGAGCAGTGCTGCAAGTTTATACTGTGTGTCCTCCACAAAGTCTCTTATTTTTAGACCGGAGCACCCCCCCCCCCCCAACTTCTTCTAGATTTCGTACTGTACAGATGAACTTGATGCCAAATATAAATGAGGACTTGCTGCTTGCTGCACAATCGACTCCATCAATTGAGTGCTGGGAATTGTTTGGTAAGAGTTTTTCAACTTTGGGAAGAACTTTATTCTTTTCATTGGGAAAAATTAATGTGGTACTAATCTAACTAAATGTCTCAGTAACGTTGCTTTTCTTAGCTCACTAGCTTTCTAACTGACATCATGCAGCATTAAAATGTGCTAAATACTGCTCGAAAAGGGAAAGACTAAAATAAATGTAATCTTTATAGTCATATAACTGCAGGGTTCCCACTTTTTTATTAAAAAAAGAAGCCTTTTTAAAGGACTTTTAAGCACCCTGCAAAACAAATTTGAGGATCTTACCAACTGCATATGCAACAATGACATGTGCACAAATATACTTTTACGCACCACTTGACTATGCAAACTGAAGTATGCTGTTGAAGTGTGCAATATTTTTCCATATAATTTAAGTTTGCGGATGTAATAAATTAGATTTTATGAGGTTTAAAAGACAGTTCTAGTCACATCAGTTTTTCTATCTGAGGTAATAATCACAAATGTAATAATTTGCAAAACAGCAGCTACAGCTATGAGTTCAAGATTTGAATTTTGCAAATAATCATCTCATGGTTTAAATTGGAAAACCAAAGTCAAAATTGCATGTTCAAGATTTCAAATCTTGTACTTAATTTTCTCGTGGAATAACTGAATACCTGTTATTTACATATACATAAAGGAGAATACAAAAGGAAATATCAGTACAAAGAGATGGTGATGGGGCTTGTTGGATGGAATCTTCTGAATGTGTTTAATTTAGCCCATGTCCTTCACTTTTTCAGCAAATTACTTGTCTCACTCTGTCTCGTGCTCTCCAATGGGATTTCAGCTGACATCACATGATATCATAACACAGCCAACCTGCAACAGAAGTCCTATGCACTACATCGTAACTTCCAGATTTTACACAGCCAGTTAGCAAAATAAGTACTTTTTAAGTGCTAAAAATAAGTACTAATAAGTACTTTTTAAGTAAGTTAGAAAAATAAGTACTTTTTGCCATTTTCAGCAAAAAGTAAGGATATTTGAAGGACAGTAAGAACTGTGAACTGGTTTTCATAACAAACTGCCATCATGAAAATCAAATCTAGAAAGAAACAGTTTGACTCACTTCGAATCCTGCAAGAAGCCTTTTGACAAACTGACAATACTTAGTAAAACTATAGATTTTAAAGTACCTGTTCTTCAAGTTAAATACTATAACTAAGAATTCTGATGATAGGTACAAACAATTTAGCAAACTCAAACCAAACATGCGTTTGTTCAGCCATCCTTTGAATAATGGCAATGAAAGCACAAACCCCAATTATCAAAGGTAATCATGTGAACTTCAACAGTATCAAGAGTCTGCAGAATTCTAGATACACTCTAAGTACTGTTGAACGAAAATACTCAGGTTCCTGTGCCACCTTCAGAATAAAGAGAACCATTTGTTAAGCCCTATCATCCGTCTTTCAAATCTGTTAACTCGCAACGTTTATCTGCACTGACATCTTACGTGAATGCAGTGATGTCTTTCTTCCTGCTTATATACCTGCCAAGTGGAGGGTTCATCCACTAGAGATCCCTCTCATCTAGTGGATGAACCCTCCACTTGATAGGTATACACAGTGCGTCAAAGAATTTTTAAGACTGGCGCTAGATTTCAGCCTATGGTGGCGCCACCAGTGTAATCGCGAATACGTAATAAACCGTGACCATCTTACGGATTTATGATGTCAGTAGCTGACTTTAAAAATACACATAGCACCGTGGATTGTTGGCCCCCGTGGCGTAAAGGTAACGCACTCGGCGCGATACCGAGAGTTCTGTTGGTTTGATTCCACAGCGGCGGCTGAAAAACAATTTTTCGGTTGCTGTGTGTTTCTGGAACGTGGAAAGAGCGATGTATTTATTTATTAACTGTCGCCACGTATTTGGAATATTTTCACCTTGGATCTCGCCCTTTGGATTTAACTGCTATAATATATATATAGCTAGTGCCGTTAATGCCCACCAGATGGAGACGTCTCAGTAGCTGAGCCCATCTTACGGATTTATGATGTCAGTAGCTGACTTTAAAAATACACATAGCACCGTGGATTGTTGGCCCCCGTGGCGTAAAGGTAACGCACTCGGCGCGATACCGAGAGTTCTGTTGGTTCGATTCCACAGCGGCGGCTGAAAAACAATTTTTCGGTTGCTGTGTGTTTCTGGAACATGGAAAGAGCGATGTATTTATTTATTATATTTATTATTATTATTATTGCTTGCTTTCTGCCAAAAGTAATGCGCAGTTGTTAAAGTAACTCAAACGAAATGGCCGTTCATCATAGAAGTAAAATTTTTTTCATGTTGAATTATTAAGATGGAACACAAAGGGCTGTTATTAAATTTAACACAAAACTTGGTAAAAGTGCCTCGGAAACGTACCAAATGATGAAACAAGTTTACGGTGAGTTTTGTTTAAGTAGATCAAATGTTTTCCTGTGGCACAAACGTTTTTTGGACAGAAGAGATACGCTAGAAGATGATAAGCATACCGGAAGACCAAGTTCATCTAGGACACCTGAGATTATTGAAAACGTGCGTGATTTCATGGCAAACAATCGATGTGTGTCACTAAAAATGATGAAACAGTCTTTAAACATCAACAAAGAAACGATTCAAACAATCCTGCATGAAGATTTGGGCAAAACAAAAATCTGTGCTAAATTTGTTCCACACACGTTAACCAATGAACAAAATTCAAGGAGAAGTGCACATTGCAGAGACATCATTTCAGCCGCTGAAACTGATCCAAACTTCTTAAAATTGATTGTTACAGGTGATGAAACATGGTGTTTTCAATATGATCCTAAAACAAAGCGACAAAGTGCAGAATGGAAGTCAAAAAACATACCACAAGCCAAAAAAACAAGAAAAGTTCCATCAAAAATCAAAACAATGCTCATTACATTCTTCAATAGTAAGGGTATTTATCCACAAAGAATTTGTTTCAAGTAGACAAACAATTACTGGTGAGTTTTATTTAAATGTTTTGAGGCGTTTGATGGGCAGAATTCGTCGCATTCGTCCAGAATATCGGGATGATAACAGTTGGTTTTTGTTGCACAATAATGCACCCAGTCACACCTCACTTCTTGTTCGTAGATTTTTGGCGAAAAATAACGTCTGTGTGTTGAATCATCCACCGTATTCGCCTGATTTAGCACCCTGAGACTTTTCTTTATTCCCAAAACTTAAAATGACGTTAAAAGGGTGTTATTTTGATGATATTTCGACCACACAAACAGCTTCGACGCGTGCGTTGGAGGCAATTCCGCAAAGTGAACTGGAACAGGCATTCGAATCATTATTAAATCGATGTAACAAGTGTATTAAAGCCGGAGGGACTTATTTTGAATAAAAAACCAAAATAAATTATAATTTCTTGTTTCTATTTCATTTTACAGACCCAGTCTTAAAAATTCTTTGCCACACTGTGTATAAGCAGGAAGGAAGACATCAGTATAGAGGATTTCACTGATGTCTTCCATCCTGCTTATATACCATTGTAGAGGATTTATTTTGCTTCATTGATTTTTTCCTTGCACAGCTTCTACAATTACACCTGCAACTGAAAAATACTGATATAATGAATTCTGGCTCTTCTATCATATAGACTTTCTTAAGCATAAACTCTATCTTGACCATGGTACTTAAGTCTGACAGAATTTTCCTTGACGTAGTGTGTGTATGAAAGCTACCACAGCATAAAATTTTATTGCAATGTTTTCATTTCATGCCTCACATTATTTATTTCTCACTCCAATTATATGTGTGTGCAAAAGAATGGATAATACTTGTGTATGTCTTGGTAATATGCAAGGGCGCAGATTGCTCTATGCTGATGACACGGTCCTATTGGCAGAGAGCAAAAGTGAGTTGCAGAGTATGTTGTCCCGGATGTAAAAAGTTTGTATGAAATTCAAACGGAGTATAAATAAGGGAAAAACCAAAGTTATGGTTTATGAGTGAGGAACTGTTCGTACTGAATGCAAGGTAAGTCTTAATAGTACAGAGATTGACCAGATGAATCAGTTTGTATATTTAGGAAGTATGTTTGACAGAGAGAACAAATTAGATGGCAAAATTATTAGGCGAGTGAATTCTTCAATTCTGCCTTAGGAGGATTTCACAGAAATGATGGGTTCTCAAGGAAGTCCCGAATGACTGCGTAGGAAAGTGTAAATGTTCCTACTCTGGTGTGTACGGTAGTGAAACCTGAAATGAGTCACTTACGAGGGGGTGTAAGACATGCTCTGATCATCATGCGAGGAATGAAGATGTGTAATGTCATGTGAGGCAAAATGTTGTTAGTAAGGTGGAGACTAATATTTTTAGGTGGTTTGGCCGTATTGAAAGAATGAGTGATGAAATGCTTACTAAGAGATTTTATTTGGCCCAAGTGGCAGGACAGGAAAGAAAGGTAGAGAAAGGGCCCAGGAAATCTTCAGAGGACCAGATTTCAGTAATGTCTGCATGAGAAAAAGATTATGGGTATGAAGTACAAAAGGCCTTGTGTGCGCTGTGTGATGGATGTTAATGAAGCTCTGTGTGACGAGATCATTGTAAATGGAGACATTTGATACACCAACAGTAAGTAAATTTTAGTTCTATCAGTTAAATGTGTACTTGGCACATGGTCTTTCTTTGGGGAGCTAAACTCTAAATCTCAGAGAACAGCTTAATGATATGATATGATATGATATGATATGATATGTATATGTGCATGTGTATGTATGTATGTATGTATGTATGTATGTATGTATGTATGCATGCATGCATGCATGCATGCAAAAATGAGAAAAAATGAGAATACATGTGTGCCTGCAGGAAACTTAACCTAAAAAAACAAAAAAAGTACAGAAAGCAAATCATTAATAACAGAAAGTGAACCTTCACCACAACAAAGATATTTATTTCATTTCATAAGCACTACAATTTACTAACATTTGGCCTTTAAGAAAAACAGGCTAATACCACATGAAATATTTGACGAACTAGGCTTTAGTTCGAAAATTTGAGAACCAACTTTCTTGAATAATAACCTCCATAACACCCGTAAAAAAACAAAAAAAGTTAATTCCACAATGAAATATTTATTCAAAAATGAAAGAAAAAAAAAGTAAAGAAAAGCTTTACCTTCAGATGAAAAGAGCAATATGTATCGAAATATTCTTGCAATTGGAATCTGGCTAAGCAATGCTATGATGTCCTCTTCATTCCATTCTTTCCAAACCATGCTAGGTTCTTCTACCTATAACAACATAACAAAGCAAATTAACAACTAATGTGGTTAAGCCATAAGGAAAATATATACCTCTAAATCCCATGCATACATATCACTGAGCTGTTCTCTGGGATTCAGAGGTTAGCTCCTCAAAAAATGTTCATCTGAAAAATCAAAAGTTTAAAACTGGTGATGGAAGAAATTATGCAGACTTAAATCAGCACTGTCTATTTTGATATCATTCATTAATGCATTCATCCATGCATGCATTTTCTTTACATTTTTTTTTTTTTACATACATACATTTTTCTTTTTGTTGATGTATCAAATGTATCCATGTACACTGACCTTATCATACAACTCAAGCTTCACTGACATCCATCACATGTCTCACACAAGACCTTATCTACTTCATACTCATTATCTTTTTATAATGCAGACATTCCTGAATCTGGTCCTTTCATGATGCCCTTGGCCATCTTCTACCTTTTTCCTGCCACTTAGGCAAAACAAATTCCCTTATTTAGTATCTTGCTACTCATTCTTTCAACATAACCAAACCACCTCAGAATATTTGTTTCCACTACCAGCAACATTCTGCTTCACTTTCGTATCTGCAACACATTTTTATTCCTCGCATGATCAGAACATGTCTTAAATAATGCATCATTCCAGCACACAAACTCTTATGTTTCTTCTACAAAGCCCAGATTTCATTGCTGTATATCAAAGTAGGAGCAATTAAACTTTGATACACAGCCCTTCAGGATCGTTTAGAGAACCTGCCAGTGCTGCAAAATCCTCCGAAAGCAGCTACGACTTTCAAAGTTGAATTCCCTCACCTGCTAATTTCACTATCTAATCTGTTCTCTTTGTCAAACATGCTTCCAAAATATACAAACTCATTCACCTGATCCTTATCCTCTATACCATTTAGACTGATCTCACATTCAGTTCCAGTTCCTAGTTCAAAAATCTTAACTTTGGTCGTTTATTTATGCTCAGTTTGAATTTCAAACTTTGTACATCTAATGAATGCATACATGTATACATCCATACATAACCTTGTCTGACTCCTGCACCAACAGGAAACCATTTTGCTATAACACCTTCATTCATGCACACACTCTATTGCCAGCATATATAGCTCCTTTATATTGCTAGCATATATAGCTGCTACACATTCAAGAAGAAGATCAGTTAAACCATAATTATTCAAGACCTTCCGCACACACACATGGTAAGCAGATAAATTCATTCCACTTGGAATACAAGTGTCACCCCCATGTGGCCAACTCCTCAGAAATATATTAAATATTTTCAAGTTTTCCAGGGATTTGGCAAATATTTTCAAGTTTTCTAGGGATTTGGCAACGCAGATGAACGGAGTACAACTGCAAATCAGCCTCTAAATCACCATTTTTTTCAGTTATGATTTTAATATATCATAACTGAAAAAAATAGTGCTGTACTACACAGCTAAATGAAAATAAATTGACATGTCCTTTTTATACCGACGCACTGCATAACTGAATATCATAACTAGATTTCATATACCATAATTCCTCATATAATAATTGTTGCAGATATTATGCCTCATTTTTGTGCAAAAATCATTGGGTGTGACCATTATGTGAAGATTATATCAGGAGAAATAAAAGCAATTGCAATCCTTAAAAATTACTTATTATACAACTAAGTCTGGCACAACGTAGTCAATATCTCATAACATTTACAAAAAAATTGCATATTTACATGCACAGCAAGTTGTTATTCATTTGTACTGACATTGTTTGCATTGTAAATATTATAACTACAAAAGTCCAGTACAAAGTACAGATTTTATAAATTAAATCTAAATAATTTAAACTTTGAGAAGCAATCTATATCCATCATAATAAACACAAGCACCCCATAACTCTTGAGCTTTTCAATTTGTTTAGATAAGCTGAACTAAGAACTCAAACTTATTCTTTCTCCTCCACCTTTTCATGTTTTGTTTTTTACTATCATCATACTTCACAAGATGTATTGCAAAATATAGCCTGTATGTAAAATATTCCATGAAGTAAAACAAATCATGAAAATAAAGAAAAAAACACATCTTCAATGTGGTAGCATTTTGTAAATGCACAGTATGCAAACTGAGACTGCTGCTTGTTTATCATCCTTAGAGTCCAAAGGCCCTCAAAGGTTTAGTAGGAATGTTTTCTGGTTATTTGAAGATTGTTTTTAGTTTTTCACACCTCACTTCTTTCCACAGATATTCAGAAATGTGTTACCAATGATCTTTCTTTTACAGCAATTCCAATTTTGGACTAGACTTTATCATATCACCAAGCTGTTCTCTGAGATTCCGAGGTAAGCTCCACAAAAAAATACAAACTACCAGATAATTTGTACTTACTGTTGCCATATCAAACTGCTCCATTTACAGCGATCTTGACATACAACTCAGGCTTCACTGACATTCATCACACTCCGTACCCAAAATCTTTTATACTTCATACTCATAATCTTTTTCTCATGCATCCTGCAATTAATTATTCAACATAATTGCCCTAATATTAGATCCTACTGCAACCCCTCTCTACTCCCGAACACTAATCACACAGTTTCAACCAATGGACTCACAGACTGTTATCTTTCTTTCGAAATGCTAAATGAAGCATTTGAGAAGTATAGACCAACTATCAAATAATTCTGGAACACTTTCAGTGTGTTGAATGCTTCAAAAATTGTTAAAGAAGTAAAGAACACAGTCACTGAAATCAACTTTAAAGTATTTCAGAAGAAAAGTTGTCCTGCATTTGTCTAGAACAGTGGTTCCCAACCTTTATGCATTCGTGGACTGGCAAAACATTGGGGAAATTTTCGCGAACCAGCGATGCCGAAACAAAACCTTTAATCCATTTTCAAGCATTTAATCTTTAATCTGCAAATTTTCGGATAGAACTCCTGTCCTTCGTCAGGCAGTCTTTCATTCAATTTCCGTCACAGTCTTCAGTTACAGTTAACCTTGATGGTTACGGCAATCTTGCAAAACGTCTTGCCAGATGTTAGGCAGTGAAAACCCCTTACAGTCATTAATGATGAAGTTCCGGTATTTTCCAATTTCAAGTCTCTCTTTCGATTTTCGCTTCAAAGTCCATGCGGTGTCCGGTTTCTCTAACGTGTCTATCTAATCCTGTCTTGTTTGAACAATTTTTTATTGCTGCCTTGTGCTCTGCGATGCGAGTTTCCAGCCTACGACCTGTTTCTCCTATGTAGTATTTTCCACAGATGCAGGTTACTTTATAAATGACTCCTTGCATTTTTAACAAGTTTTCTTCTTTTTGAATCAAGCTAGGGCAAAAATTAAGTTTGTTGTCTAAACTGGGAACTAATCTAATATCATATTTACTGCTTATTCTCTTTAAAGATTCAAACAAACCTTTTTGATACGTAATTTTTCTTGTGAACCTCAAATCCTGCTTGCTTGTATTTTTTTTTTTTTTTTTTTTTTTTTTGTTTATCTTGTTTGAGTAATTTATCATATCTATTTCCTATTTTGGGTAGTTATTTTCTGTTAGCATTACTTCCAGATCATCCATGTGGGCTTTTTTCATATCTTCTGAGGAGACCAAATTTATTTTTTCTAAAAATTGGTTTGCAACATTTTTCTTCATTGAATATGGATGAGAGGAGTTAAAATATTGTATTTTGTTGTATCCAAAGGTTTTTGTACATTTTTGTGAGGAACTTATATTCCTGGACATAGATGGTCAAATCCATGAAGTTTAATTTTCCTTCAGTTTGAACCTCAAAAGTGAACATAAGGGAATCATCTAATTCATTATAGCACCTTAGAATTTTTTCTGGAAGATTTTCATCCTTGCTATCTAAAATGAATAAGATATCATCCATATATCTGTGATAAAGGCAAAAGTATGAGGGCTGAACCAGTACCTTTTCTTCCAGCTTTCCTACATAGTAATTTGTCAACAGTGGGGATAGTGGACAGCCCATAGCTAGTCCAGACTTTTGGAGGAAAAATCTTTTCTCAAATTGAAAACAGTTGTTTTTTAAGGAGAAAATCAGTAATTTAAAAAATTGCCATAGTAATTTGCCAAAAAGTTTGTCTGAATCTTTATAAAGAGAATAAGCAGTAAATATGATATTAGATTAGCTCCCAGTTAGACAACAAACTTAAAAAGTTTTGCCCTAGCTTGATTCAAAAAGAAGAAAACTTGTTAAAAATGCAAGGAGTCATTTATATAGTAACTTGCAGCTGTGGAAAATACTACATAGGAGAAACAGGTCGTAGGCTGGAAACTCGCATCGCAGAGCACAAGGCAGCAATAAAAACACTGTTCAAACACGACAGGATTAGACAGGCACGTTAGAGAAACTGGACATCGCATGGACTGGGACTCTTTGACTGTCATTGGACATCAATCCAACTTTCTGAAGCGAAAATTGAAAGAGGAACTTGAAATTGGAAAATACCAGAACTTCATCATTAATGACTGTAAGGGGTTTTCACTGGCTAACATCTGGCAAGACATTTTGTAAGATCGCCGTAACCGTCAAGGTTAACCATAACAGAAGACCGTGACGGAAATTGAACGAAAGACTGCCTGACGAAGTAGAGGAGTTCTCTCCAAAAATCTGCAGAAATTTTAAGAATTTACCTAGATGAATCCCATAAAAAAGTTAACTAGTTTGAATATAATAATCTAGGAAGCCACATAACAAAGATGAGTTCCATTTAATCTGTTAATATTCTTTAATGATTAATAAGTGCAATATATAATCAATATACCACAATATTCTAATCGTTAATATCATTTTCTGAGGTATTGCAGCGTGTGTTGCTGCTGCTTAGTGGAAATCTTTTCAAGCCGTTGTTCTAGCGTCTTTTCGGCAAAACGCAGTGCAGTATTAATGTCCATTATGTTCTTGTACTTTGTTTTGGTTGCCGAAACGGCTGAAAATGTTTTCTTACAATTAATATGTGGTCGATAAAGTTACCAAAAATTTTAGAGCTTTGTCGCTGATACTTGGATATTCTTTCTTCTTAATAACCCAAACCTGAGTCAGAGATTTGCATCTGAATATCGATGCCAGACTGGCACCAGAAGGAAGTTCAACAAAGCTTTCCTTTTCCTGTTGAGTTAGCCTGCAGGAGTTCAGATACCAGACTGGCATCAGAAGGAAGTTCAACAAAGCTTTCCTTTTCCTGGTGAGTTAGCCTGCAGGAGTTCATATCTTCTGTGAAGATATTAGCTATCCAAGCTTCCTTAAGCCTTCCGCGACAGGTGTTCAAAAAATTTAGAACTAGATTTTCTCTTACTTTGATCCTGTTTCTATTCAAAAGAAAAATAAGTAAATCTACTTGTTTCTTGTGGACTGGCAGAAAAAACCTTGTGGACCAGCAGTTGGGAAACACTGGTCTAGAATTTTAGATGTTTTTCTCCTTTTTTTTCCCTCATAAATCCTGTGACAAACATTGACTGACCCTCTGGTTGATATTATGCTTGTTGCTCCAAAATTGGCAAAAATTAAAATCTCTTCATCTTGGCTTCAAATGGAAGAACACTCAATGTTGATGACCCAGAGGCTCTCCATTTACTTATTTTTCTTTTTCTATTCAAAAGAAAAATAAGTAAATCTACTTGTTTCTTGTGGACTGGCAGAAAAAACCTTGTGGACCAGCAGTTGGGAAACACTGGTCTAGAATTTTAGATGTTTTTCTCCTTTTTTTTCCCTCATAAATCCTGTGACAAACATTGACTGACCCTCTGGTTGATATTATGCTTGTTGCTCCAAAATTGGCAAAAATTAAAATCTCTTCATCTTGGCTTCAAATGGAAGAACACTCAATGTTGATGACCCAGAGGCTCTCCATTTACTTATTTTTCTTTTTCTATTCAAAAGAAAAATAAGTAAATCTACTTGTTTCTTGTGGACTGGCAGAAAAACCTTGTGGACCAGCAGTTGGGAAACACTGGTCTAGAATTTTAGATGTTTTTCTCCTTTTTTTCCCTCATAAATCCTGTGACAAACATTGACTGACCCTCTGGTTGATATTATGCTTGTTGCTCCAAAATTGGCAAAAATTAAAATCTCTTCATCTTGGCTTCAAATGGAAGAACACTCAATGTTGATGACCCAGAGGCTCTCAAAGGATAAACTTACTTGTGCATCAGAAGAAATACACATTACAATGATCACAACACAACAGAAAAATGGAGATGCCTCAAATTTACTATAATCACAGTCACTAAAGACTGCTGGCTTCAGCTGATTGTGTCCAGCTAAAGTATAAATTTCATTCCTGTTTTTTTTTTTAATTCCTTTCTTTTGGGTGATCACTGGAACATATATGTTTCCATGCAACATAATATAACCTATTTGCAATTTCAGCAAAACCACGAAAATGTTGGCCCAAAAATTGATTGATGTAATTTTTTGTTAAATATCCCTTTGCTAGTATTAAGTACACCAAAAAGCCAAAACATTATGACCACCAGCCTATTATGGTGCTAAGTGCTCTACATGCCGCCGAAACAGCTCTTACCCAGCAAGGCATGAATGCTACAAGATTTCAAAAGGTGGTTGTACCTGGTACCAACATGTTACCAGCAGATCCTTTAACTCTTGTAAGTTACATCATGCCTGCCAAATTTTCAGAAACCGAAATCCGTAAAAAAAAATTAATCGATATATTCAATGAAATTACTTGTCACGCATATATTGATTAAATGTACTGAATATATCAATTAAAAAAAGATGTTACCTAAATCAAGTATCAACTTTTAATTGATATGACTACAGATGCTTGAATTTATTGGCACGTTTACTTCAATTAAAATAGAATCCATACATAATTTCTCATTACTATGCTATCATTATGATCTATAAAGAGATAAAAATTTATTTTTATGTAAGTTTGCATCTAAAGGGAAGGCTGTCCTACCCTTTGACACACCCCACCCCCACTCCCCAGCCCAATCCAATAGGATCAGATCCCACGCCGTCACGGAACAAACTAAAATGTTTTCAAAAACGAACCATTTTCACGGTAGGTTTATCTTACAGAGAGACGGACGATGAGACAGTCAAATAAAAAAAATTAAATAAATGAGTGACTGAGGGACAGTAATTGGTAAATTATGCTCACCTAAAAACGAAATGAACAAACATTCTGCATGAGTTGCATCCAGTTCATTATAACTCTTAACAAAGGAAGTTAATTTCGTATTTTTTTTTCTACGCAGTTAGCATTAGATTTATGCTTGGCACTAGAAATATGATTAGTTATATCATTCCTTCCACTGAGCGAAATGCTAAAATTAGATCAAAGCACAACGCAAAATGCATATTTTTCATTATTTGAAGATTTTGCAATACATGGTAATTCCGCAGAATATGTATCACGGAATGTTAGATAGTACTTTTTTCCGCCTTTTTATATTGCTGCTCATAGCGAATCACTAATACTAAATTTACTTACACTTGAAAAAAATGCAAGTAAAACTGCTATAGTAAAACAGTAACAGCTTAAAGAGATGCAATTTGCAGAGGAAAAAATATTACCCCAACATATTAATTTCGTTGAATCAAGCCAAGACATTTTCATGCATGTTAACGAGTAACGAACAAAGCACAGTTGGAAAGCATAGACTAGAGAACTTCCTGACTAATGGTCCAGCAAAATGACTTTTTTTTTTTAACTTCCTCTTACTTCGTTAGGTCAAATTTATTGCCAGAGAAGAAGTTACGAAACCATGACCCCCAATGCATTTTTTATTTCACAAAATTGGCAGCTTTTGCTTAATTCCGTCATCTTGGGTATCAATCTGGTCTTAAAAATTCCACAGATTTAAAATCCGTTTGATGTTGTTGTTGTTGTTGTTTTTTCTACAATAACTACATTCTGAGATAGCATTTCGAACTGGGAGTAATTAACACACGTGCTCTAATGCAAGACACACCCCACGCTGGCCTACTGGAAAGTTGCGACCCGGGGGACGAACAATGCATTATCTGAAAAGAAGAAAAGGAGGGGAGGACAGCACGAGCAAGGGAGAGGGAGAGAACCAAGCTAAAGAGTAAACAAGACCAGCTGGTTGGTGCAGTTCAGTTTATGCACGGTGCACGTTTTAGCGTTTGAAACAACGCAAAACAATAAATCTAAAATGTGGGAAAACTGTGGCAAATGCCCACATATACACATGTAACTGAAAAATTATTTGTAACTTACATCGGTGCTTTACTTTGAATGGATTAAGTAAATAAAGATTTAATAGTGGATGCAAAATCATCAGAAAAAAAAAAAAATCTCGACGAATCACCAAATTTGTAAAATTAACATTTTTCCCGTAAAACAAGTCATACTTCCGTAAATTTTACGGGTAAATCGTAAAACCTGGCAGGTACGGTTACATGGGAGATGCCACAGAACAGATTTGGTGTTCCAACACAAACCACAGATGCTCTATTGGATTCATGTCTGGAGAACTTGGAGGCTAGGGCAATACCTGCAAGTCTTCCTCAAGTTCCGCGAACCATTCTTGAACAATCCGCGGAGTGTGGCATGGGGCATTATCCTTTTGAAAGAAGGCACTACTAGAGGGCAATACCATTGCCATGAAAGGATTTACCTAGTCTGCAATTATTAAGTAGATGGTAGGTCATAGTTTTCCTGCACATGAGTGACTGAACCTAGGGCTTCCCTGGAGAACATTGCCCAAAACATTACAGTTCTTCCATTGGCTTGTTTTCATCCCACAATGCATTGTGATTCTAACACTTCTCCAAGGATGCACACATAAATGGCCGTTCATGTGGTGCAACAGGAAATGAGATTCACTGGAGCAGACGACCTTTTCCAATCATTCAAGGTCCCGTTTTGATGCTGGCGTGCCCATTGTAGGTGCTTTCAATGGTGAACCAAGGTTAGCAAGGGCATTTAGTGTGGCCTGTGGCTATACATCCCCATTTACAGCAGGGTTCGATGTACTGTATATAGTGACACATTACTTTCATCACCAGCATTCATCACCAGCATACTGGCTAGTTTTTTGTTGGCTCGTACCATACAAGATAGCCTTCGCTCATCTCTAGCATCGATAAGCTGTGGTTAGCTCACACCTTGCTGGCAGTTTCTGGATTTTTCCTCCTCGGACCACTTTTTGAGGTTGCTAACTACAGCTGACGTGAGTATCCCACAAGCCATGCCCCGCTCTGACCCAGTCATCTGAACATTACCATTTAGCCTTAGTCACACTCACTTAAGTCCACGGCTTTTACCATCTGAAGAACAAGAATAACACTGATTAACACAGCTCAGTATCAGGTGTTATTTATACCACTTCATGATATTCACACATGCCGTCACTTAGCTACGGTTGCTTCAACTTGTATAGAGATGCGCTAGTCGTAATGTTTTGGCTCATTGGTGTAAGGAAAATAAAATCGTTGTGTTGGCAAAATATCTATCACTACTGAAAACAACCAAAGCCTGAAGAGAGCAAAGGGACATCTGAGTAAGGGAAGAAAACAGATTATGGCTCTGAGAAAAGAAGATGGTTCTGTAACAAGAAATAGAGGTGAATTTGGAAATTTTGACAAGAGTGAAAGATTTCTACTCAAAACTGTATGAAAGAGATAATACATGTACTCCAGCCATTACAAAAGGTACCAGAGTTCTTCCAGTCCTCCCAGCAGAAGTTGCACATGCAATCAAGAACATGAAACGGGGAAAAACTCCAGGAGAAGATGAAATTACCGTAGACATCATACAAGAAGCAAGTGAAGAAACTGAAACAGGACTTGCCCAAGTTTTCACTCGATGCCTTAATGAAGGGAAGATTCCTGAGGATTAGAACAGTGCTACAATGATCCTGCTACACAAAAAGGTAAAAAAAAAAGGTGACACTGAAGATCTCAGGAACTACAGACCTATCAGCCTCCTACCAGTGGTTTATAAAATATTCACTAAAGTTCTTTCATACCGCTTGAAGGTGACAATGGACATGGCTCAACCAAGAGAACAAGCTGGATTCAGGAGTGGCTACAGAACTATAGATCATATCCACGTATTGAGAGAACTAATTGAAAGAGCGAGGGAATATGAACTTCCATTATGCATGGCTTTTATCGATTAGGAAAAGGCCTTTGATTCAGTGAAACACCATCAGCAGTTACAGTGGCTTTGAAATCCTGCAGTATTGAAGATGCATACATTAATATTATTAATAACATCTATGAAATGCAAGTGCAAAGGTTCGGATATTTGAGGATACAGCACAAATAAGACTTGGAAAGGGAGTGAGACAAGTTGACACTATATCTCCCAAGCTCTTTAATGCCACATTGCAAAATGTCTTTCAATCATTGAACTGGGAAAACAAAGAGATAAAGACTAATGGAGATTACTTAACTGACCTTCGTTTTGCTGATGACATAGTCATCTTTGCAACTACCCCTTCAGAGCAGCAGAATATGATCCAGGAACTTGCTGACAAGAGTAAAGAAGTGGGATTAAAAATGAACTTTCAGAAGACAAAAGTTATGTACAATGCAATTACAAGAAATGAAGATTTATCAATTGATGGGGAAAAGCTGAAAATAACCAATACCTACTTTTGTCTTGGACAGCAGATATCAAGTGAGGGAATTAATCGGCGTATGAAACTTACCCGGAGAGCGTTTGGAAGAAACAGTATAATTTTCAAGAGCAATATGCCATTATGTCCTAAAAGAAAAGTGTTTGATCAATGCATCCTTCCAATGCTTACATATGGTGCAGAGATGTGGACCTTAACTAAAAGAGACATACAAAGACTGCAGACAACTCAAAGATGCATCGAGAGGTGCATGCTTGGTGTAACCAGGAGAGATAAGAAGAGGAACTCGTGGAATAGAAAAATGACAAGAGCGGAAGACATCATGACCAGAGTAAAATCCCTGAAATGGCAATGGGCTGAACATAGTGCCAGAAGTACAGACCATCGAGGGACAGCTGAAATTTTAGACTGGATTCCAAGGGACAGCTGAAATTTTAGACTGGATTCCGAGGGACAGGAAAAGACTCAGAAGAAAACCACATGGAAGATGGGTGGATGAAATTCAAAAGTATGTGGGAGTAACATGGAGGAGACTGGCACAAGACAGACCGCTGTGGAAGAAACTTGGGGAGACCTTTTTTCCAGCAGTGGATTGATAATGGTTGACAATGATGATGATGATGATGTGATAAGGAATATATAAATATCCCATTATTTTTCACTTTATAGCTCAAAATGGTTTGTTCCTAAATTCAAACATACAAGTTGCTTCAATCAACTTCATTTCCTACTCAACTTATTTCCACCCAATTGTCATAACAATGGTTCAAGCACTTAATCAATTACAAAATTCTAGAACTTTTTCCAGGCATTTCCAGTTTTCAGAACAAATACGAACCATGGACAATGAACCACCTAATAATGTTTCAATTTGACACAGGCATTGCACCTAGTTTGGACAAGAGCTTTGATGGTGCATTAACAGCCAAAATTACTAAACTGATAAAGTGTGCATTTCTGCAGAGAGCAATGTAAAAACATACCACTAACCAAGTCAAGAAGTTTGCTCACCACTGACAAGATGAGAAATGTAATTTTCCAAACATAAGCAAACATGTCCAAAGTGCAAAAATTGACACATAGTAATCCATTCTCCACCTGTACCACACGTATGTTTCAGTTGATAGCTAATCTCTCACCTGTGGCTTCTTAACCACTCTTGGCCAATAATAGCTAAACATTATGCAGAACTTGGCAATATTTTTTCTTTTAGTGGTACAAAGAGAAAATAAACACAAAATTTTACAATGCTGATCATTTTAGCTAGATGATCAAACTCACCTCTTCACCTTCTGAGTCCAGAATCACAAAATTTAAATCACTTGAACTTGATGAATCTCTGCCAGGTAATGATTTTATGTGCTTTAGAAAGGTATCTCTTTCCCTAAAATTAAAAAAAAAAGTAGAATGAGAATTTCACAAACACTAATTATTTTAATGAGATATTTCTATATGCAGAATTCCAAAGAAGTTAATGATGATATGTAATAACAAATGTCAATCCTTCTTTACTTCTAGAAACACATTGTATTATGGCATGAACTCATCAGTATTTTGGGCTGATTCATTATAGAACAATATCAAAAATACAAGTCTAATTGTCAAATAACACAGAAATGACTGTAGCACAATTATTGTGTGAAAAATTTTTTGTGGCCCATCACAGTAAGTTTTATGCAGCATGAAAACCTTATGTGACCTCATAACTGAACCAAAAATTAGTGTTGTGTTATTGAAATGATTAAATAAAATTTGTTCTGTAACTGCAGCACCAACTACAGAAGTATTTTATCATGACTTAACAGACAGAAGCAACTGCTATAGGAATCTGTAAGTGGTTAAAATTGTGCTAATATCCATAGATGGCAATATCAAAATATTTCTGGAAACTACATTTCATTCCAAAATAACATGAAGGTTTAGCAAGTGATATTTCAACATATTCATCCAACCATACTCTGTGATCGATGCTGGATTGTCCTATTTCATGGGATGATCCAACAGTCCAATGAAACAGGGGGGTGATCTTATTATTAAAAAAATACATAACTGTATTACCTCAGTTATGTAGTTAGCCCTCACAATTCTGTAAGATGCAGTTCCATAGTTAGACTTACACGCACCCATGAATATGTGTGTTGCTGAGCTTCCCACACCATGCGATCATCCATGAGAGAAAACAATATTACCTTCAATGCATCACATTTTATTAAAATGCTCGAAGGGGGGGAGTAGACCTCTACCTTTATAATGTGCTTATGTTTTCCTGTTATTAACACATTTCCATTAATTTTCAAAATATATGACTTTTCCTGACAAATACAATGCAGGTTTTTTAAAAGTTAAAGAGCCACAAAAAAGTGGTTTTGTTTTGTTGTTGTTTTTTTAAGTGGCATATTATCTGCATTGGCATATAATCTCTAATCTGCAGAACCCATATTTATAACTTTTTAAACAGATAATCTGATGATTGCATGAGGAAATATATGTCTTTTTGTTTTGAATTTTAAACAGTGGTCTTCTCAGAATACGAGAGTGAATGCAAATCACCCTGTGCATAAAGAAAGTACAATGGTTACTTAAGAATACTTTTACATAAATTTACTTTTAAAGAAAAGGTCAGGATATACTGTACAGAAAAAGGAAAAATTCAAAACTGTTAACCTAAGAGCAATGAATGAGTTAGAAAGATAAGCTAGTGATTTTATAATGCTCATTATGTACTTCTATTGCTTTCTACGGATAAAGAAATTAACTTACGGAACAGGGAAATTCATTAACATAAATAAGACTGCCATGTTGTAGTCCAAGTAGTCGGATCCAAAAGTTCCACTCTGAAATGCTGGTTCAGACTTCAGAGGAGGCAATGGTAACTGGACAAACCGAGCAGCCCATGAACTTATTCCAGAAGGACACCGCAGCACATGGTTAATAATGAATAAATTATCCTCTATTCTACCACTTCGTAGCAAGAGCCCAACCTATAAACACAAGAAAGAATATGTTAGCACACATTGCAAAAACAGCCATTAAACAATGAAAACACAATTACATAATGAATTTCATTATTTGAACTTATTATCAAAGGCAATATATAATGATCAAAAAAAGTCAAGGTAAATTATATTAATTAAAATTTTCCTTCTTAAAAAAAAAAGACAAAAAGATATTTAAGTTCCTTTCAGTGATAAGTGACTGCACTACTAATGGTTTAATGCTGCAAAGAGCAGCCAAATAGCTGTAAACACAGGAAAGTGACAGAAACAAAGAACTAGCATTTAAAGTATAGGCCATCGTGTTGCACCGTCTTGAGCTGTCTGTCTGCCAGTTCTTCAATTCTGCAGTAGTACCAGTTCTTGTCTTTCGAGGAGAAGAACTCCTTTACCCCCTCTGCAACCTCCTCCTGGCTGTTGAAGTGCCACCCACGAAGGAAGTGGGCCATGGACCAGAACAAGTAATAATCCAACAGGACAAGGTCCGGACTATATGCTGGGAGTGGCATCTCTTTGATGCCCTCAAGTTCCTGGAGTTGTGCCTGGGTCATTAGCATGGTATGACGCCAAGCATTGTCCTGCTGTAAGAGAGCGCACTTTCTGTTTGCCAGTGCCAGGTACTTCTCCTCCAAAATGGCATGCATCCGCTCCAGCTGTGCAGAGCAGAGATTGGCGTTGATGGTCCGAACTTCTGGAACAAATTCATAATGGATTATCCTCTCAAAATTCCACCAGACGCAGAGCATCACCATGTGATCAAAGCACCCACGTTTGGCAACAGGTTCTGGGAGCTGACCCGGGCTAAACCATTGCCGTTGTGTGTGAGGATTATGGAAATAGATCCACTTTTCATTTCATGTAACAATTCTCTTGATGAGAAGCACATCGCGCAGGTTTTCTAAGAGTTTTGTGTACCCTTCCACTTGGCGATTTGCTTCAGCTGGGTCAGTTCATGAGAGACAATGTAGCAACTCCTGTAGACCTTGCCGAGGTCCTGAAGGTGGCAAACCATGGTGCTCTGTGATATGCCCAGCTTGCCTGATAATCTCTGAGTGCTGGTTGTTGGATTTACCTCTACGACCTGGTGCACGGCCCCTGAATCCACGGTCCACGGCCTACCTAACCTTGGCTGATCGTCAAGGTTTCTGTCACCTGAGCGAAATTTCTTGAACCATCTGGTTGTGGTGCTGTGGTCCACAAAACCTTCCTCTTTCACATGACAAATACTTCATGTTGCTTGAGCAGCATTATGATCGTGTTCAAACTTGCAGAGCAAAAGTTTCCTCATTAGCCGGTTCTGGCTGTTCATCTTTTAGGCATACCAACCACTGACAGAAGGATGACATGCTGCAATGCTGTTTACAGCAATGTCTACCACTTTATATCGCTTTCGACTGATTGCAGTGTGCGACTTGAACTACTTTCAACACGTGACATACCAGCCACAGCGCATGCATTTATGCAAATATTGCAAAACTTCCGATTCACCCTGTGTAGTACACATGGCTAAAATCCAAATAAATGTAAACCCAGAAGAATTTAACCGTTTCAGTAGCTTTGTTAAACAGCATCACATAAAATCAACCCATAAATAACAATTTGCAGTGCAGTCAAATGTATTCACAGTTATTTGCTTTGCAAAATTTGAAATTTATGAAAGGTATGTGCTTCGACTAATTGCTGAGACTTGGGAAAAAAAAAAAAAAAAAAAAAGACTTTACATACTACTTTACCCAAAATATATGTGAAAAGTCAGCATTTTTGATGAAACTAATGGGAAAAAGTTTTGATATAAATATTTGTAGAATAGACCACTTACAGACAACTGAAATATCAGACTGGATACCAAGGAAAAGAAAATGGCCCAGAAGATGACCACATGGGAGATGGGTGGATCAAGTCCAAAAGCATGCCAGAGAGATATAAAGGAGACTAGCTAAACCCACACATTTGTGGAAGAAACTTACAATGACATTCATCCAGAAGTGGACTGATAATGGTTGACGACGATATTAACAGAAATGCTACACGGAAATTGCAATATGCATGAACACGAACAGCCAAGTAGTTAATCCACTTATTACTCATTGGATTACACACCACTGGTATGTCAATAGTCTGAATGAAAACTGTTGTACACTGAAGTGCCAAAAGCCATGGGACACATACCTAGTATCGTGTAGGACCTCCTCTAGCCCGGTGAAGTGCAGCAACTCAACGTGACATCGATTCCACAAAAGGCCAGAAGACTTCTAGAGAGATGTTGAGCCATGCCGTCTGAGCAGCTGCCCACAGTTCCCTGGTATTTGTAGGTGCAGGATCTTGGGTGTGAATGGACCTTTCCACCACATCCCATAAGTGCTCTATTGGGTTTATGTTGGGCGAACGTGGTGGCCACATCATCCGTTGGTCCTGTCCAACTTTTGCTCAACGACATGATGCATTGTCCACCTGGAAAATCCCATCATTGCTGGGGTGCATGAAGACCAACAAGGAGCTGTAAATGGTCACTCAGCAGAGCAACAAAGTGATTACTAGTTAATGGCATGTTTACGAGGACCCAAACCGTGCCACGTGAAGACACCCCACACATGTATGCAACCACCACCAGCTTGCACAGTGCCTTTTTGACAGCTTGGATCCGTGGCATCATATGGTCTAAACCACACCCGAGCCCTACCACCCGCTCGTAACAACTGGTAGCGTGACTCATCGGACCACGCCACATGTTGCCAGTCTTCCAGGGTCCAATTACCATGTTCACAAACCCAGGTAAGGTGCTGTATCTGATGCTGTGGTATTAACAAAGGCATTCTGGTGGTCTTCTGCTCCTATACCCCATGGACGCTAAAGTACACTGCACTGACCTGATAGATATGTCTCTGGTACCTCCTGCGTTGAATGTGGATGTTATTTGAGCTAGTGCGGCTTGTCTGTTACATGGACAATCCTGGTCAGACACCATTGGTCATGGTGATTCAGAACCCGTGGTCGGCCACTGCGCTGTCCATTGGGGTGGTAATGCCTTCCATGAGGTATTCTCGATACACACGTGATACTGTGGATTGAGGAATTTTGAATGTTCACAAAACTTTGGAAACTGAATGTCCCATCCATCAGGCTTCTACTACCATGCCTAGTTCAAACTCTGATAATTCACATCAGCTTGCCATAATCCTACTGGCAGTTATTCAACCTGACTCACGCATGCCACCATTTTCATCAGTTACGAGATTACACCTCGCAACTGATGAAAATGGTGGCATGCGTTGAAGCCTTTATATGATGGCAGTGCCAGTTAAAAATTTGCATACTGCTATCCATGACTTTTGGCACTTCAGTGTATAAAGATTAACCTTGTTTCAATGTAAAGCAAATGGTGTGTTACTATAATAACAATCTTTTTTTTTTTTTTCTTATCTCATCATCCAAAATTCCACTAAAGGCATCAGTACATAAAAACTGTTAACAGCTATATGATGAAGAACATAAATAAATAGATTGAAAGTCTAAATACTGTACAAAATTAGCAACATACCTCAGCAACTTTTTCTTACAAGTTCTTGTAAAATCTTAGCAATAGCTTTATCAGTATAACCCTCTAAAACCACTACTATAATACAAACATGCTAGTTATATTTTTAATAAGTTAATTGGGATACACAATGTGAAAACCTTACTATAACTGTCTCACTCCATATCTCATAATGAGCTAATATTACTATAGTACATTCAAACTGAATGAATAGCCAGCCAAAGAGATAACCATAACACTGTACAATGACTTAAATTGATTGATACAAATGCAAACCCTAATTCCTTATAAAACAGTACTTAATACCATATTTAGTACTGTTTTACAAAATGATTCACAAAGATACATTTTTCCAAAACTATATTTACAGAAGTAAAAACTTAAACATTTTTCAAAAACTTATATTTCCAAAAAAACATTTTTTTGTTATGTTTATTTTAATATCCATGTGGTTCCAAAATACATGTACCATACTTAATGTTAACCTTACAAATAATAAACTCTGCTCCAGTTTCTTTAACATTAATATTTTTAAATATTTAAGTTTTCAAAAGGTACTCGTCACTGCTTGGCCACTGCGATAATTGCTGATGTGATCTTCTCAAGGCTTTTGTTGACACAGCATCAACATTATCGATCCTCCTTCTTTCACTGCTGATTGCAGAGTGGTGGCATGCTGAGCCGATTCTAGTTTGTTGTGATGACATCTACTAACAGCTTAGTGGTGCCCTCTAGTGCATCATATGTAATAAACTAATTTTTTTTTTATAAACAAACTTTTTCCAATGTTATCATTTCTTAATAGAATTTTATATACAAACTCTCATATACAGGCAGTACTAAAAGTAAATTAGCACATAGATTAAAACTACACATCAGTAACTAGAATAAAAAAAACACACGAAAAAACAGATTTAATTACAGTATTGCTCAAAACATAAAGAATTTCTTAAATTTGATGAAATAGAAATATTAATTCCAAACTATAATGAAAGGCATTTTTCAATTCATATGTATCGAAAACAAATGGAAGTAATGTTTGTAATAATACTGCATCTATTTGGGAAAAAATAATAAAATTTGGGAAAAATCCATACATAAAAATAAGTAATTTATGTAATACAAACCTATTTAGATTTTTTAAATTAGTTTTTAATTCAAATTTGTATTTCAACAAGATTTTTTAAATTAGTTTTCAATTCAAATTCGTATTTCTCAACAAAAGGAGTGACTTACATTGGTAGGAGTTACTATCAGTACATGTCCCAGTGTACATTGGAAATAGCCATTTTTCTCATCATGTTACAAAGGAGTCTACAAGATTCAGAATCATGGAGAGTTGTTGAAAGGTTAGATGAACTAGATGATCAGTCATGGAAGCTAGATCTTTGGTGTCAACGCTACTGTGATCTCAAGTTTCTGAAACCAATTTTGAGCAAGTGGAAAAGTAACCAGTGATCTGTTCTGGGCTATCTACAAGAAAAAACCCCTTAAGATGACTGCTGCATCACATTATTAGCCAGTTGAAATCAAAGGACAGAAGCAATCAGTTTCACTCGGACCTCATTGAAAGTATTAAAACTTTGCAAACACATTTAAGTCGCATAAGAATTTTACAATAAGATAGCTTTGAACTGATAACTGTGCAGCCTCTTTCAACTTAAGAACAGATGAACAATGGCAAGTGGTTGCCAAATGCATAAAATTGTATTTAAAAAGAAACATATTGATTAACCCATTTAAGATTCACACAGAAATGAAAATTGTGATTAAAAAAGAAGGGGTAATACATATTAAGACCCCATTTTCATATATGATTGAAGTCTTGTGTACATTGTGTGATGGATGTCAATGAAGCCGAGTTGTGTGTAAATGGAGAAGTTTGATACAGCAACAGTAAGAAAATAATCAGTTAAAAATTTACCTGGTAGTTTGCATTTCTTTGTGCAGCTAACCTCTGAATCTCAGAAAAAGCTTAGTGATATGTATGTTCATATATGAATCTCGTATGAAAAAGAGATGACAGGTATAAATATTGTATGGCATACGATCAGTTTTGTCTGCTGATGAGCCTCTCTCTCTCTCTTTCTCAGTGAAAAGTTTTATACAGCTAATAAGAGCCTCTCCCTAACTTGCTGATTTTATTTCCCAATTCTGCGTCAAACTTTCCTGTCCAATCGAGAATTACAACATGATTCCGATCAGCCACCTCTTCTCCATCGACTACACAATTTGGTGTTTTAACTCAGAACCACTGATTTGACTTCCCAACATTTATCTAGAAACTAAATTTTTCACACATTTTTTTTTTCAACTGTGAATGAGGTTTATAAGTAACTTGTTCATGCTCTTAAAAATAAGTACCAAGTCATCAGTATACACAGCAAACTGTTGGTACAGTCATCCATTTCAACATCTGATGCCAAATTACTTTCTTCAATGAATTTGCCCATAGCACATAAATGCAACATATTTTTTTTAATTGGAACTATGTCCCTATTTCACCCCTGCAGTACATTTACAGTACTTTCTTCTATCCTGACTGCTGCAGGGGATATGGTACACATGCTTGCGATTGATTTCAACATCCTGCCTTTCACTCTGCAATTTTTTAGCACATTAAACAACTTGTTTGGAGATACATTACCTGAAGCTTTTTCTAAAGTCAATAAACTTCAGCTGATTTTCCACTAATTTCCCAAGCTTCTTAAAACACATTAGTTCTTTGCTCAAACCTCAAACCCTTTTACTGGCTGGAATGAATTAACTTGAGGTTACCAAAATGGGCAGAAATCAGCTCAGATAAATACAGAGTCCAGCAGGGAAATCTGACGGCTTTTGAAACAATAGTACGAGGTTGTAATTTGATAAAAAACAAAATTTATATTTTGTACTTGCAGAGAATTAGATGCCATTTATAAATATTAATATAAAAAACTGGTTGAAGAAAGTCTAAGTTTTAAAAATGACATCATCCAAATAACCACCATTCTTGCAAATGCACCCTCGCAATTTGTCACTGAAATTCCGCACAGCACATTGAACCAAATCTCATGGAATTGCAGCTGTTTCCCTATGAATTGCGTCCTTCAGTTCTTGTGTAGTGCACAGTTTGTTAATGAAAACTTTCCCTTTGAGGTAACCCCAGGGAATATAATCGCATGGCGACAGGTCTGGCGAGCAAGGTGGCCACGGCGTATTTCCTCGTTAAGAGATTAAGTACTCGGGAAAAGATTTGTCTGAGAACTCCATCGACATCCTTGGTGCATGGGTAATTGCTCCGTCTAGTTGAAACCAAATTTTTTTGTGAAGTTAATTTGTCGTCTGCAAAGTTCTGTCAAGAGAAAGTATCTCAACATTGTAACGTAACATTCAGAATAGTAACTAAATATCCATCTTGTTCAAAAAAGTATGGTCCAATTACGCCGAAATTGGCTACTCCAAACCATATGGTAACACGTTCAGAATAAAGGGGTCATTCATGAAGTTGTCGTGGATTGTTAGGCAACCAATATCGGAAATTCTGTTTGTTGACACAACCAGACAGGTGAAAATGTGCTTCATCACTAAACAAAACAACCACATTGTTATGTAACAGTTCGAGCATGTTTTCTGAAAAAGTTTTACCATTTTCCCAGTCCTTTGGCTTTAACTGTTGAAAAACCATCATTTTGTGGGGATGGAAATTCAAATCTAAATGCAGAATTCTCCTTATACTTCGATCCAATATGTGCAGAGCAGCAGCGTGCCTTGCAGCTGAACGACAGGGGATGTTTACTATCGCCTCTTCAACAGCTTCGACATTCTCTGGAGTGCGGACTGTTCTTATTCCTCCAGGCGGCTTTCTTTTTAATGCAGAACTAGTGGCCCTAAAGTTATGTACCCACAACAATATTGTGTTCCGACTAGGAACTCTTTCGTGATGCCCGACATTGAAATGCAACTTAAACGCTCGTTGCGTTCGAACTACAGATTCGCCATTTTTTTTAATGATGCAACGCATTCCAACGCTCCATGGCGACTGAAATAGCATTACGTGTCCAGTGCCATCCCATCTCCCACGTGAAGCCTGACTCCACCTGCCGGCAGTTATTGCCAACCTAAAAACGTCAGATTTTAATTTCACTGACAGATTGTGAGGGTGCGTTCACAAGAATGGTGGTCATTTTTAAAACTTAGACTTTCTTCATCCAGTTTTTACCATTATTATTTATGAATGGCATCTAATTCTTTGTAAGTACAAAAAATAATTATCAAATTACAACCTTGTACTATCGTTTCAAAAACCGTCAGATTTCCCTGCTGGACCCTGTATATTCACTATCTAAGAAGTGGGTCTAAACCAGCTGGAATGAGTATACCTGTACCTCAGAGAGTGTTGCTTTGCCCTTTGCGTTATTCAAAATGATCACTTAGTGTGATGATTAACACTAACCCTTTCTGACTCATTACCTGCTAAAAGGGCTATACCAATGACAACTATACAAAAGGAGATGTTTGAGTCACATGTTTCTACCTAGTGGCATGATGCCTGTATCAGGAAGACTACCCATTCTCCATGACAAGCCTTGTCACAGAAAAGAGAATAATGGACAAGAAGAGAACACTTATCACCAGTGAAAGGTTTTATGATTGGTATTGCTGAGATTAGAAGGGGGAAGGAATCATTTTGTCATAACTTTCGTAACACTCGGTTGCTATGTGAACATTTCTGTTGAGGAGAGCAGGAAATTCTGGGCACCATTCGGTTCAGGTACATTGGCTGCTTAGAAGGCTAAAACACATACACATCAAAGTGTAACTGTTCATTTTAATCCATTTTGAAACTGCTTCAACTGTTCAAAAAATGCATGTTCTTCATCTGAGCTTCATAATACTTGGATTTGTCACAAAAATGAAAGCACTTAAGCCACAACTTGCAGAAAATCCATACATTCTTACTCAGAAGTTCAGTGTGCTGTGAAAACCTCAAATGTAGATTTCACAAGCAGTGGCACTTGTCAACGTATGAATTTAGCGCAACAGGTCCAATAAACAAAAATCTTAAGAAGCACTGAAATGAGCCTATAAAACAATTCAAAATTCTTAAACATGTTTTTATTACTTACTTTAAAGCTTTCCAATTCTTTTAAACCTTTCTTTTTTTTTTTTTTCATCCTGTCTGCTTATGGGCACAATAAATGAATATTTAGTATGGATACTTTGTCATTATAAAAGTATTCAGAATGTTGTTACATATCCATGTACTTGTACATATTTTTTTACATTCCAAGGTTCATACTCTTCCAAACAAAATAAATTCAAGCACTTTTCAATGACTTTTTACAACCAAATTATCATATGTGTGTGCTGTCGGACAGTCAGTAGGTAAGTATTTTAGTAAGTTCAAACCATTAAACTTAGGTAGGATGGGCACACCTTCAATGACTTGCCTGTTGCCCCTGCTGCTTTATTTTATTAACTTTGAATTGTCCCTCTGTTTTGGTGATTTTTGAAATAATTTTATTTTGTGGAATATTTTGAAAGGGTACATTATTTACCTATTCACCCTTCAGCAAGAAAGCATCCCTAACCCCAGTCAATAGAAGCCAATCATGATTCGCAAATACGTCATTCCACTTGTTTTACTCTCATGGCTGACATTTTACTCCGTAGTAGTATCATAGCCAAGGTACCAGTTGTCCATGCACTTCCCTGAGTTGAACGCAATTTCTGCACTATTTGATCAGCTTGGTGTTTTTATCAGAACTACACATAAATCTACTATACAACTTTTTAGCACAAGTAATTACTCATATTTTACACATGCTGTTTCATATCATTACTAAAAAAACAAAACACTTTTTTTTCAAGTACTATTTACAGAGTCTTAAACTTTTTCAAGTGCTTTCAAGGACTTGAAAATTAACTTTTATTTTTCAAGGACTTTTCAAGGAGCGTAAGAGCCATGCGTCCATGGGTATAAAAAGAACTAAGACAATCTCGTGGCAGTTCTTACAACCCAGATTTACTGTACCACAACAGACAAAGATATCATGTGATTGGCTACACTGGAACACTGGCCCACATGCAAACACACATTTGTTCTGTGAAATTAACTTTTTTACTGGTCTTATAGAGGTTATTGTTCAAAAAAGTTGGTCAAATTTTCGAACTAAAGCCTAGTTCGTCATCAGGGACTACGTCACTAGAGTAGTTGCTGCCACTTTAGTTGGAAGAGTCCAACCGCAATTATTGTTAATTGTGGTACTTCTTCTTCTTGCTATTTCGATTCCTTCTTCTAGTTTCCTCTTTACTAAGTTTGACTGGTGGGCGATTATTCTTACTGAGTCCCAATTTATGAAGTGTCCACTAGCTTGTATATGTCTGCCTAGCCCTGTTTTGTTACTAATGTTCCTAATAGCTGCTTGGTGTTCTTTCATTCAGAAAATTCAGGCGCACATTTGTTGTTATTATTCTTGTCATTTTGTTTTCCTAATGTGAAACACAGTAGTGCAAAACTGAGCCACACCAGTACTCATTAAGTGATGCATGAAATGGGACTCTATACCTAAAAACAACATATGCAGTTTTATGTCTTAATCTACAGGGTTTAAACACCTTTACATGAAATAAACTCCAGTGGTTTTCCAGAAAATTCAAGGAGCTTAAATTTTTGCTACAATCATAGTGCTTTGTTTTATATTTTACAAACTGGGGTTGAATTTACTATGCATTTAGAATTCTTATAAAGTCCTATGGGTTAAGTGTTCTTCAGAACGTATGTTACATATTCAATGAAGTGGTAAAATTTCCCTGTGCAGAAAATTGCCCAGTATAAAACTTACATGAAGTGATCTAGAACTTAACACAATGATTATAAATACAATTTTGCCATGGCACTGAAGATTCCCTATTCCATTGCCATCTATTCCCATTCACACTGGTGGCAGTGAGGCCAGATAACAATCTCCTTCAGCAAGGAAAGAACATGCCAGAAGGAAAGTTTCCACATGTTAATGTGACTCCAAATACACACAACTGCTATACCACAAACCGGTTTCACAGGAAATATGGCACTCAAACACCTTGCACTACAGCATCACATGAGATGAAAGATATTACATCACGTTTCCTCACTCCATGGAGGAAAGTGATATTATTGCAAGCTGATGCCACAGGAAGCTATTAGGGGTATGCAAAAGTTTCCTCCGCCCCAACTAGCGGGTGCTGTAGGGGTCTAAACGGCCGGCAACGTGTGATGTCACTTCGTACATGAAGCCAAGCATGGTGGTCTATAAAGTTCACTTGCGGCACTGTTTGTTATTCATGTTCAATTTAGGGAGAAGTGTGAGTGCAGCATATGGCTCAATACATCAGGCGTATGGCAAAACAGTTATGGGTGAGCGGACGTGTCGAGAATGGTTTGCCAGGTTTAAGAAAGGTGATCTAAGCTTGGAAGACAAGCCACATGCAGGTAGACCGCAGGAACTCACAGACGAGGATCTGGACTCGCTGTTGCAAGAGGATGCCACACAATCGAACACGCAACTGGCAAAACGTTTGAAAGTGGCTCAATCGATGGTAGTACGGCATCTACAGGCCTTGGGGAAAATCCAGAAGATTGGTAAGTGGGTTCCACATACTTTAACGGAGCGTAATATTGGTCAACGATTGGGCATCTGCATGTCATTACTGAAGAGGTTTCAAGAGAAGAATTTCTTGTGGAAGGTTGTCACCGAGGATGAAAAATGGGTCTATTGCAACAACCCCATATGCAAGCGATTCTGGGTTGACCCAGGCCAGCCACCAACATCCACTGCAAAACAGGATATCCACGGGGGAGAAAGGTGGTGTTGTGTGTGTGGTGGGATATGCATGGAGTGCTGTACTTCAAACTGTTTAAACCGAGTGAAACAATCACTGCACAATGATATAGTGATCAGTTGATGAAATTGAATGCCACAATCGAGCAAAAACACCCATGGACATGTAAAGGACGTCGTTCAGTCATCCTGTTACACGATAATGCCAGACCACATGTTGGTGCCACCACGAAATCAACTCTTCAGCAGTTACACTGGGAGGTTTTACCACACCTGGCTTACTCCTCGGACATTGCACCCTCAGAGTTGCATCAGTTTCGCTCTATGCAACATTCCCTAGCTCAACAACAGTTCACCACAGTTCCAGAGGTGGAAAATTTCGTCACTGCATTCTTTAGCTCAAAACCAGAGTCCTTCTATCACAGGGGCATTCATTTGTTACCTGAAAAATGGCAAAAGGTTGTTGATGCTAATGGCCATTATTTTGTTGAATAAATGTGTACTGGTTTCCTAATTGTTTCTGTCTCTTTTCTCCTTAAAACGGTGGAAACTTTTGCACACCCCTAATAGAACAAAGTGATGCAATCAATCCAAACATTTCAACCATTTTTTATTTATTTTTTTCCATTGAAAAGAACAATTTCAATACCTTTCAGAAAAACATGAAAAATCAAGGACTTTCCAGGCCTGGAAAAAAAGGAAAATCAAATTCCATGAGACCTCCAGGATTCTAGGGGCCATGCAAACCCTAGATCTATTAATGTTTCACATTATAAGATCGCAGGTCAAAAAGTAAATTTCTCTAAGCATCATTTTATGGATGAAATTTCCCTGGTGTTGCAACACTGGTGCTAGTGAGTAGTCACAATTGTTTTTTAAATGAATGCCTTTAAACTGGAAAACTGTTACAAATGTAATATAACAGAGATGTAATGCTTGCTTTTTTAGTGCTAAAATTGTTTTCCCACAGAAACTGATAGACAACTAATGGAAATATACAGAAGAATGTAACTCTTCAGCACTTGAGAAAATAGCAGATTTCAAAGCAGACCAAACTTTCACGATTACACAGTAGAAAGCCAACCACATTCACGACAGAGGTGAACACAGCATCAGTTGAGGAAATGACTGAAGTCCTATTTGTTTTTCATAAACATAGGCTGCTTATATTTGGGCAAACATCAATTTCAGAGTGATGAGAAAATGAAATATATTGTTTTTGAATGGTTATATGATCAAAGACATGTATCATGATGGAATTTTCAATCTCTAAAGGGGTACATGTGACCGGTGTCATTGGAAATTGCAAGGAAAAATTATATTTGCCGTGTAATATGGTTATATTTAAATTGATGTATTAAATTATAAATAAAAGTTTTTTTCCTGAGAAAACCTTACATTTTACTGAGCTTTCTAGTGTCTGTGATTACTACAAACTCACTATTTAACTCAGTCTTCAACAAATAAATATATCTAAATTTACTAACAATATATGTAAAATATAAATGAAATATGCACAAAAACTAAGAATGCATTACAAGAAAGATTACCAAGTTTGATAAACATCCACGAGTAAAGTTGATAAATTCCATGTCATAATTTGGTTTTCTCTGAAAACTGAAAAGAACATTGATGCATTTTTTCAAAGAAGTTATTTCTTCCATGTATTGTTTTGGAGGCATCGTAAGAATAAAAGCTGAAAAAAATGAAATCATGTTACTCCATTTTTGTCAAATTCCCACAGCACATTTTTTTTACATTTTAGACTACAAGGATACACAAACTAAGACACAACAATAACAGCAATTACACTTCAGCAGACTATTGTGCAAACACTTGAAACGAAACATTTCATTGTTTGTTTTTGTTTGTATTTTACATGCAAAAGCGTGCGCGCGCGCGCACACACACACACACACACACACACACACACACACACACACACACACACACACCACTAAGCTGTTCTCTGACATTCAGAGGTTAGCTCCACAAAGAAATACAAACTACCAGATAAATTTTTAACTGATTTACTTACTGTTGTCATATCAAACTTACCCATTTACAGCGATCTTGACACACAACTCAGGCTCAACTGACATCCATCACACGACATACACAAGACCTTCCATACTTCATACTCATAATACTTTTCTCATGCAGACACTCCTGAATCTGATTCTCCCATGACTTCCTTGGACTTTTTCTGCCTTTCCTTCCTGCCACTTGGGATACAAAAATTTTCTTAGTAAGCATCTCATTACTCATTCTTTCAACATGGCCAAACCACCTAACAATATTAGTCTCCATCTTACTAACAACACTTTGCTTCACATTACACAACTGCAACACATCTTCATTCCTCACATGATCAAAGTGAGTCTTGCTACAACCCCCCCCCCCCCTGTAAGTAATGCATCTCTCCAGCACACAAACAACTCCTATGTCTCTTCTGCAGTATCCAGGTTTCACTGCCATACATCAGAGTAGGAGCAATTACACTTTCATACACAGCCATTCGAGACTTCGTTGAGAATCCATTATTCCTATGAATTCCTCCTTAAAGCAGCTACGACTTTCAATGAAGAGTCCACTCGCCTACTAATTTCACCATCTAATTCACTGAAATTAGTAGGCAGGTGGTTAATTATGAAATGCAATAAAAATAATTTGTTATATTGTTCCTGGAAATTTACAAAAAATAGTAGTGTGTGGAAGTATTCAAAAGCATGCAAAATTTTGGTTTAGGAATTTATTTTTTCAGACAAAATGCTCATGGGCATGTCACAATTTTGAAATTGTTTTGGCCCTAGTGAAAGTGGACACACAGGCCACAACCCAGGAAATCTCTCCAGAATTCAACATTGGTTGCTGAGAGTCATATCAAAACACACTAAATCTGCTTGAGGACAAACTACACATGAAGGGATAAATCTGATCACTAACAATGTTCAAATATGGAGCTGCTCTTTAAAATTGTACTCTTTCTTCCAAAAGTTCTCCTTATCCATAATGATTATGAACACTTGAAAAATTAAATCAATTAAATACACTGCTGCAAATTAAAATTAAACCAACTTATGCACTGAATGGGAAGCCTCATATGAATAGGAACAGCAAATCCTGAAGCAAGCATTATATGTAGAAAATTTTCTTTCTTTGTAGGCAGTCTTACCTTTGTTTACAGAAAACCTTATTATACAAATTGTACTTAGAGATTTTTAAAATATTTTAGACTAAATTTTCAAAGTTAATACCACTTCTTCATTGGGCCTTTGGTGACATTTACTTCTATAGCAGCAAAGGTTAACAATCTGTGATGGTCACAGTTAAGAAAGAATTGGTCATACTGATGTGGAAGTGACTGACCCAAGTGGTCACTGATGATAGTCCTTTTTCTTTTCTTGTTTTTACTTTGTACAGGATGATTCACAAGTCCCCGAACTCTGAATTCAAATATTTCTACCACGAATATAGTGATGTATAACTATACTGTTATATTGACACTCATACTTACAGGTAATGAAAATCACTTTACAAGAGATGCTGGAATCTGTCCCCCATTCTGTTGAAGACACAAATTCACCCGACGACCCATGTTGGCTGACACTCTTTTCAGCGTGTTGGCTGGTATGCCCCTCACGGCTGTAATGATGTTGTTCCGCAGGTCCCATACCGTCTTAGGATTGTTGTGGTAAACTGTGTCTTTCAGATAGTCCCACAAATAAAAGTCTGGAGGACTCAAATCTGGTGAGCAAGGCGGCCAAAGTTTTTTCGAGATTAGTCGATAGTGGAAGAACTCACAGAGCATCTCCATTGTGTCGTTTGATGTGTGGCACGTTGCTCCACCTTGTTGAAACCAACAGTAACATTCATGTTCTTCCAGCAACGCTACAAATTGATGGATGATGTCTGCATAAACAGCGGAATTTACAGTTGTGTCGAAAAAAAATGGCCCTACAATTCGCCGTCTAGACATGGCGCACCACACTCCAACTTTCTGACAGTGAAGTCCAACCTCATGCAATGCGTGTGAATTCTCTGCAGCCCATATGCAAGTGTTTTGGCTATTGACATATCCATTCAAATGAAACCATGTCTCGTCACTGAAAAAAGTGTTGTTAAGCTGGTTAGTCACATTGTTGCGCATGAAACTCTTAAACCATTGGCAGTAGGCAATGTGCTTTTCAGAGTCCAAAGGACTTAGCTCTTGCACTACTTGAATTCTGTACGGCTGTAGTTTTAGATGTTTAGTAGCCCTCTGACAGGCTGAATATGATGCCCCTAACCCTTGAGACAGCCGCCGAAGTGACTTTTGGGGAGAGCGCTGCAGGAAAATGTGAATTTTCTTCAGAAGCGTGGTCGTCACCACGGACGGACAGACACTTTTAGGCTTATCCTGAACACTGCCTGTCTTGCAAAACCGGTTCACAAGGTCATACACAGTTGTTTTCCCTGGTATAGGAGCATCAGGAAACCAGTTCACAAGGTCATACACAGTTGTTTTCCCTGGTATAGGAGCATCAGGAAACTGGTTCACAAGGTCATACACAGTTGTTTTCCCTGGTATAGGAACATCAGGAAACTTCCTTTGAAAGAGCTGGATGCAACGTTGGTAAAAGATTTTTCCGCAAAATAAACTTCTAACAAAGCGACTATCTGTTCTTGCATGAGACTCATGGCTGACTGAACGTTACTGCTTGCCAGTGCCCGCATAAGTGTAGTGTCACGTGATGCTATCACATGACGCAGCTCGTTCCAAAGGTTACACACAACAGCCACAAGTAGCAATACTCCGATATCTTTTATGGTTTTACAGCAAATACGTTTTAAAATATAGAGTTCGGGGACTTTTGAATCACCCTGTATTTTGCAGTAAGACTTCATTCAACATTTGGTCTCTCATTATTTATAATCAGTTTTTCCCCGCAATCTTTTCTTCCAAAAGGATATGTATCTTCCAAAGGATATGTATCCAAAAGGGAATAAATCTTTGACAACAACGAAACATGTTTCGTTGTTGTCAAGGATTTATTTGCCTTCGTTGTAAAAATTCATCTTGTTCAATTTTATCTGGTGCAGATTTTACAGTATCATGAATTTTATTTTTGAACTTCACAATTGCAAAAAGCTCACATGAGTCGAATACTTAGGGCAACGTCTTGTGAGTGGATTCATTACAGCAATACATATGAAGCCTGACAGCCACTACCGATATTGTAAGAAGATATGAAGTTCATTATTTCTTGATTTTAATTGCTGATACTGTGCCCCATATGTATCTAACATCATTTAATAATTTCCTGATTGCAGAACTTACATAATGCATGAAACAGTAATGACTGACATTTAATGTCAATTAAGTTATATCACAAGTCATGTTTACACACTCTGCTTTACTGCTGAATCCACACTTTATATGCTCATATAATGGCCTCACTGTAATAATTATATTTATCATTATAATTTCTCCATAAACATTCAATATGTAAAGTGCCCGAAATACAAGATGGAATTTTTTTGTGCTACACAAAAAAAAAAATTCCTTTTAAGAAAGCTCAAGCAACAACAAAAAAATTAAATAAACAGTATAATGCAATACATACCAGAGAGTGGAGCTGAAGTTGTTTTATCAGCACAAATTGAAGATTTTGCCAAAAGATCATACATAAATAACTCCATTTGTAATTTTGTAAGCTGATCCATGTAAGAATAAAATGCTAAGTCAGACAGCACGTTTTCCTCCAGGTCATGCAAGATCTCTCCAACTTCATCAAGTACACATGTATTCAGGTCTTTATAGTCATAAGTATGGCAAATATCCACTGAATTTCCATCTTCACATTTGCCCTGAAAATGGAAATGAAAACATTTTCTGTTTGAAACAAATATTAACACACAGAAAATATAAAAAAGCTCGTCATATAGTACTAATTACCCTGATAAGCAGCGAGAATTCATATATAGCAGATTCTGGTTAACTGGGACACATCGTGGCTACAACAATTTGGCCCAATTAAGCGGCTGCCCCAATTATGTGAAGCTATATATCATCATCATCATTGTCAAGCATTATCAATCCACTGATGGACGAAGGTCTCCCCAAGTTTCCTCCACAACGGTCTGTCTTGTGCCAGTCCCCTCCATGTCACTCCCGCACACTGTCGAATTTCATCCACCCATCTCCCATGTGGTCTTCTTTTGGGTCTTTTCCTGTCCCTTGGAATCCAATCTAAAATTTTGGCTGCCCATCAATGGTCTGTCCTTCTGGCAGTATGTCCAGCCTATTGCCATTTCAGGGATTTAACTCTGATCATGATGTCTTCCACTCTTGTCATTTTTCGGATACACGAGTTCCTCTTCTTATCTCTCCTGGTTACACCAAGCATGCACCTCTCGATGCATCTTTGAGTTGTCTGCAGCCTTTGTATGTCTCTTTTAGTTAAGGTCCACGTCTCTGCACCATACGTAAGCACTGGAAGGATGCATTGATCAAACACTTTTCTTTTAAAACATAATTGGCATATTGCTCTTGAAAATTATGTTGTTTTTTCCAAAAGCTCTCCAGGCAAGTTTTGTATGCCGATTAATTTCTTCATCAATGTGGCCTTCACTTGATATCTGCTGTCCAAGATAAACATACGTGTCTGTTATCTCCAGCTTTTCTCCATCAATCGATAAATCTTCATTTCTCGTAAAAGCATTGAACATCACTTTTGTCTTCTGAAAGTTCATTTTTAATCCCACTTCTTTACTCTTGTCAGCTAGTTCCTGGATCATACTCTGCAGCTCTGATGAGGTAGTTGCAAAAATGACTATGTCGTTAGCAAAACGAAGGTGGGTTAGATAATCTCCATTAATCTTTATCCCTTTGTTTACCCAGTTCAGTGGTTGAAAGACATTTTCCAATGTGGCATTAAAGAGCTTCGGAGATATGGTGTCACCTTGTCTCACTCCCTTTCCAATTTTTATGTGTGTTGTATTTTCAAACAGCCGAATCTTTGCACTTGCATTATCATAGATGTTATTAATAATATTAATGTATGCATCTTCAATACCGCAGGATTTCAGAGCCATTGTAACTGCTGATGGTTTCACCGAATCAAAGGCTTTTTCATAATCGATAAAAGCCATGCACAATGAAAGTTCATATTCCCTCGCTCTTTCAATTAGTTCTCTCAATACGTGGATATGATCTATTGTGCTGTAGCCATTCCTGAATCCAGCTTGTTCTCTCGGTTCAGCCATGTCCAGTGTTACCTTCAAACGGTGTGAAAGAACTTTAGTGAATATTTTATAAACCACTGATAGGTGGCTGATAGGTCCGTAGTTCCTGAGATCCTCAATGTCACCTTTTTTATGTAGCAGGATCATTGTAGCATTGTTCCAATCCTCAGGAATCCTTCATTAAAGCAAGCAGCGAAAATTTAGGCGAGTACTGTTTTGATTTCTCCACTTGCTTCTTGTATGATGTCTACAGTAATTCCATCTTCTCGTGGAGCTTTTCCCCGCTTCATGTTCTTGATTGCATGTGCAACTTCTGCTGAGAGGACTGGAAGAACTCTGGTACTGGTACCTTTCATGATGTCTGGAGTGCATGTATCATCCCTTTCATATAATTTGGAGTAGAAATCTTTCACTCTTGTCAAAATTTCGCCTCTATTTCTTGTTACAGAACCATCTTCTTTTCTCAGTGCCATAATCTGTTTTCTTTCCTTACTGAGATGTCCCTTTGCTATCTTTAGGCTTTGGTTGTTTTCAATTGCTTTCCTCGCTAGTTCACAGTTGATTTTTCTTACGTCTTTAGTGATACTTTTTCGTACTGTTTTGCATAGCTCTATATATTCCACTTTGGAAGTCACATCTTCTTTAGTTGTCCTCATCTCTCTTCTTTTTTGCATCAACATTTTGGTTTTTCCTGATAATTTGTTCACATGCAACTTGTTCTTAGACCCAGCTAATTTTGTTGCTGTTTCCATAAGAGCTTTGGTTACTTTTCTGTTAACTTCAGAAATATCCACTTCTTCCGATGTTAGTCCTTCTAACGCAGAGAATCTGTTCTTCAGTTCCAACTTGAAGGTATTATGGTGTTTTTTAAGGTTGGTTATGCCAATACATTTTGTTTGTCTTATGAGCTTGTCACGTTCGAGTTTAGTGTTGAGGAGCATCTTACATCTCACCAATCTATGGTCACTACCTGTGTTGAACTTGTTTGTCACACTGCAGTCTTCTATGACGAATTTTTGTTACACAAAATAAAATCAATTTCACTTGTCGTCCCATTTGGATGTCTCCATGTCCATTTCCTGTGTGGCTTTTTCTTGAAGAAGGAGTTCAAGATGAAAAACCCTTCTGCCTCTGCAAACTCAACGAGAGTATTTCCACGCTGGTTTCTGTTGCCATGACCGAATTTAGCTACTGAAGTTTCATTCTGTTGCCGTTGCCCTATTTTTGCATTGAAATCTCCCATAATTATCTTCAAGTGCTGCTTACCTTTATTATTTAGATGACAAATTTCCTCATAAAATTCTTCAATTTCTTCTTCAGGATGACTTGTGGTGGGTGCATAAGTTTGAATAATCTGAGCCTTGTATCTTGTCGAGAGTTGGATAACGAGTCGTGCAGCTCTGTCAGAGGAACTTTCAACTTCTACAACTTTATCCTTCAGCTTCTTGTTTATTATAAATCCAACACCACTAGTTCTGCCAGTATCTGTCCCACGAGAGTAGAAGAGATGTCCACTTTTCAGTTCAATGAGATCTTCTCCTTTTCTCCTTACCTCACTTAGCCCGACGATGCCCCACTTGATCCTTTGTAGCTCCTCCTCTAATTCAAGAAACCTTGAATCAGAAGATAGGGAGCGTCCATTATACATAGCCAAAGCCAGTATCGGATGGCAGTCTAGTCCGATCCTCTGGGGATTCTTAGCACCCTCTGCTTTCATGTCGCACTGGCCGCTGCCTTGGCCAAGTACATTCCAGCTGCCGGAGACTGAGGGCCAAGATTTAAGTTGTGGAGTCATTTTGGAGGGGTTTGGCTATAACTCACCACGCTGGCCAAGCAGGTTGGTGAGTGTGGGATAGCATTTCCTCTAATCCAGATGGTATATTTATGCCACTATTGGCGGTCGTCAGAGCCCCTTTAGTGGGAACAGGATGCACCACGAGAAGGCCGGGTTGACATTTGTCATGGAGAGGCTGTGATGTTACGCATCACCTGACCTTACATTCCGAAGCTATATATATATATATACAGCTAATTTGAGATGTATTAAATCACTTACTGAAGGCTTTACCCAGATATACTTATTTAAATTCTAGTTCCAGTTTAAGAATTTTTACTTAATCTTCCTTTCCCCTGAGTTCTTTTGGTTTTTTACAGACATTTCTGGCCTCTAGATTTCAGTCAAGGGCTGTTCTTAATGTATAGAAGGAATGTCTATACATTGGATATTCCTTCTATACATTGAGAACAGGCCTTGATTAAAATCTAGAGGCCAGAAATGTCTGTAAAAAAACAAAGGAACTTAGAGGAAAGGAAGATTAAATAAAAATTCTTCAACTGGAACTAGAATTTAAATTATCTAAGTTGTTCTGCAAGAATCATTCCAAATAAATGGCTGTGCCGATTAACTGGTTGCCCAATAAACCAGAATCTACTTTATTCCAAAATAGTCAATAAATTGTCTGACCAATCTGATAACATGAAAAATAAAAGAAAACAATAAATAATTCTTTCTCACTTTTGAAAACATCACTAAATGACACTGATTATACATACAAAACAAACTCAATACTCAAGTATTTAAAAATTTATGCATGAATTTTATAACAAAAGAAATATTTATCAAAACTTGCAACAAATTTTTTGGATATAAATCACCTCATTTTCAGGTCAACTGCAGCTGTGATTAACCAACCATTCCTAATAAAGGGTGTAACCAAGATGCTTACTTACTGATGGTTCTTCGTAACCTTTTCTCACTTTCCAAATCTAGCTTCTTTTTAGTGATATTTGGTAGCCTAATTAACATTTTTATTGAATCTCTGTTCACCTTGTGGCTGGTTGTTTGTACATACATATTTCATCCAATTTTTTAGGAAACATTTTTAATAGCTGATTAGACAGAAATGAACTGTATTAGAAGATTCAAATTTTTGCAGAAATAGTCAAAAGTAATCAAGGTAGTTGCCTTCGATGCACGATCTTGATAAAAAGAATCACACACAATACAAATTCAGGCGATGCATTTGAATTTATATTGTGTGTGATTCTTCTTATCAAGATTGTGCATTGAAGGCAACTACCTCGATTACCTTTGAGAAATGAACTGGATCTGGATTAGACAGACATTAGACATGCACAAAAGAAATAGCAATTAAATTAACTGGAATTCAGGTAAATGTGAGATGCAACAAGAAAAAGAAAGCTAAAAGGTTTAGAAATTGTAAAATGACTTGGCAAAACAACAAATGATTATATTTCTTGGACCAAGTTTTCCAACTTCTCCACAGAGATAACAACAGTTGATGATGGCATTTCTATGACAGAAATACTAATCTCATATGAAAATTTGAATCAGTGAGGCTCTATCTCCCTCCCCTGTTGTTGCTGCTGCTTCCTGAGTAAGCCATAAAAATACAGATGCTCTCTCTCTCTCTCTCTCTCTCTCTCTCTCTCTCTCTCTCTCTCTCTCTCTCTCTCATTTCTATACATATTTCAGATTAAATTACCAAAACCCAGATATACTTTTTTTAGGAGAGACAATATAGTTTTATTTGAATTAAGACTTTATTTACTAGATGCAGCAACCAGTGAAAAGCTTCGTTTTACGAAACCACATTGTCGAAAAACGAATGATCCCAAGCACCAATATTACTACACTGGTGTGCAAAAATTAAGGATGAAGAGGAGAAATTAGCATAACAGCAGAACGAGCAGGCAGAACTGACCAAAAGACCACTCAGGAGATAAACTAGGGTCTGGTACGGTAGGGTATGTGCATATATGCAGCATGACGTTGTGTGTGGGGGGGGGGGTAGTGTCGGAAGGGTATAAAGCACACGGGTGGTGTACGCTCAGCAATTCGGTGAAAGCTATTGCACGGTGTACATCAGTTTGACCAACATAAAGTTCCTGCCACCGTGTAATATGGCCAACAGGCAATCTAGTAGATGACATCTGGATGACTTTACCCGAGGTCGCGTCGTTGGGAAGTTGCAAGAAGGTCAAAGTGTGACTACTGTGGCTGAGGAGTTCAGGATTGCTCACAGCATCGTTTCACGAGCTTGGAGAGCATTTCAAATGACAGGAACAGCTGTTCAAAAGTTTAGCAGTGGTCGTCTACGAGCAACCACGGTGGCGGACGACCGGTATATTGTCCTACAGGCAAGAAGAAACAGACGGCAGACAGCGGGAGAAATCGCAAAAGGCACATGCAACAGACAACTGAACGTCCATTATCGCGTTTTACCGTGGCCAGGAGGCTTCACAAAGGTGGTCTATTTGCATGACGATCAGTACGGTGTGTGCCATTAACGCCTACTCATCGGAGATGGCGGTTTCTGTGACGCCAGGAACACAAGAACTGGACACGTCAGCAATGAGGTCGAGTTCTATTTACAGATGAGAGCCAATTTAGTCTGACGAGCGATTCTGGACGTATATACATCTGGAGAGAGCAGGGAATACGCAATCATACCTCCAACATCATCGAAAGGGACCGGTTTGGAGGTGGCGGAGTTCTCGTTTGGGGCGGTATCATGCTTGGTAGCCGTACTGACCTCCACATCTTCCAAAGAGGTTCAGTCACTGGTGTCCTCTATTGTACCGAGGTTCTCCTGCCTCACGTGCGTCTGTTTAGAGGTGCTGTGGGTCCTGAGTTCCTCTTCATGGACGACAATGCTATACCTCATCATACAGTGGCTGTTGCAGAGCTGTTCGAGAGTGAAGATATTCAACGCATGGATTAGCCTGCAAGGTCCTCGGACCTAAATCCAATCGAACACATGTGGGGCCTACTCGGGAGACGTTTGGCAGCACGTCACCAGCCGCCAGCAACGATTCCGCAGCTGTGATGATTGGCGCTACAAGAAGAATGGGCCACGATGCCTCAACAGCTCCTTGACAACCTCATCCTCAGCATGGACAGATGTTGTAAATCCTGCAACGCAGTCAGGGGTGATCATATCACCTACTAAAGACTGGTTTTTCTTGGCAGCCGCCTGTCACATGGACGTTTCTGTCTTCTGTCCAATTGTGCTCGAAGCTACCTTTTCAATAAAGTGCCTTTGTATTCTTTGGATTCCTTGTTTGGGCGGTTTTGCTCACTTGTCCCATACTCTTACATCTTGGGGATCTTATGGTATGATTTGAGTCGATGTGGAGCACTTCTGCACGATGTTACATTCGAAAAACCGTCTCGTCCTTAATTTTTGCACGCCAGTGTACTTCCCTTCCTTTTCAGGAAAGCACAGTTGTTTTTTTTGCTTTGTTTTGTTTTCCCTAAGCCCGTTGTGCAAATGGTTTTTAAGCTCCACCTAAATGCAGGGTTCCTCCACATCCTGAGAGGGGAAAATTTAAGGATTTTTATGAACATGAAATTAACAAACTAAAGGCTCTTGCTAGAAAAGCCAACATAAAGAATTTGTAAAATAATTTTAACTCAGCATGTTTTGTTTTGTTTCTCTTTTTTTTTTCAGTGCTTTTACACTCAGGGCTTGTTAGACAGTGTGCGTGGGGCATCTAGATAAAAGAAGGAGGGGGAGTGTTTAGTGAAATATTTGCTCTTAAAAATATTTCCAGCACTTTTTTAATTAATGGCTTCTTAATCAATGTATCAAAGGAAGAAAAAGTACTTTCTTTCATATATCCATGGCAGCATATAATCCGTACACAATGAAATTTGGGGTGGGGGTCTGCATATAATCTCCACCTGCAATGATGTTGAACAGTAACTTCCTACAGAAAAGTCCCAATTTTTAGGATGAACCAGAAATACTAAGAAAAAATGATCTTCTCATTAAAAAAAATAACTCATTTTTAAGTGCTTTTTGTGTTACTTTCAAGTGAATATAGAACAGAAACCACAAGTTATTTCAGCATTAGCCCAGTTTCGCACTCAGATCTACTGCACCCATGCTGAGTTTCTTGCAACATGCTATCATTAGCAAGAGCAAATAACACTGCCTTCGCTGCATCGTATTTTCTGTCAAAATGCTTGTAAAGAAAAGAAAAACTTCTTTCCAATGTTTTCCAAAAATCTATCTCTGTATTGTAATACATTTTTAGCATGACTTTTGTAAAAAAAGATCGTGTTTATGTTATCAGTTTGTCCGTCCGTCTACCTTACCTACAATATCTCTACAACTATAAGTCCGATTTGAAAACTTCTTTTTGCATTGGGAAGCTTGAAATATGCGAATGATGATCCTTTATTTCGTTTTTCTTTCACGATGTACAATTTCGCCGCTAGAGGGCGTAAATGCAGATGATGTCGAATTCAAAAATACATTCTATTCCACATATTTGCTTCTAAACATCCGATTGAAAAAATTCTTTTATCTTTAGATTCCATTTATGTTGAGAGTATTTTAGAAATAGTTACTTTTTCAAATTAAGCATAGATTTTCCGCTAAGGGGCATAAAAGTAAATTACATTTTCCCCGATATCTCTTCTTCTAAAACTCCGATTTGAATTTATTTTTCTTCAGCGGATACGAGATCTGATGGAAATTCTTTTGCATATAATTTCAAAGTTTTGGTAAAGAATACTTTGGCCACCAGGGGTGTAAGTGTTAATTTTTGCTTCTGATGTATTTGCCATAAAATCTGAGCTTCTAAAATATTGATTGAAAAAATTCTTTCGTGGACTGATGCCACTTCGCATCGATAAACCTTTTTGGAATATTTTTTTCCTAAAATATTCCACAGTTTCTTCACCAGGGGGCATAGATGTACATCTTATTTTTGTCAATATCTCTACTTCCAGGAGTCAGATTTGAAAAATTCCTTCTTTGTTGGATTGGATAGTGTTTTCCGTGTGACATGTTTTTCATATAATTTCAAAATTTTCAAGTAATTCATAGACTTTCTGCTAGGGGGCGTAGCAGTAAATTGTGTTTCCCCCATATCTCTGCTTCTAAATCTCTGATTTGAAAAATTCTTTCTGCAGCAGATACAGCTCCTGATGGGAAATCGTTTGCACATAATTTTTTATTTTTGTAAAAAATGGTTTGGCTAACAGGTGGCGTAAGTCTTAATTTCCGCTTCTGATATATTTGCAACAAAACATGAGCTTCTAAAATCTCGATTGAAAAAAAAGTCCTTTGTTGACCGTTACTACTCATGTCGACAACCCTTTTAGGAAAATTTTCTTCTTGAGATAATGTATGGTTTCTATGCCAGGGGGCGTAGATGTATATCTTATTTTTGTCAATATCTCTACTTCTAAGAGTACGATTTGAAAAATTCCTTCTTTGTTGGATAGTGTTTCCGATGTGAAATGTTTTTTCCTATAAATTCAAAATTTACAAGTAAATCATAGACTATCCGCTAGGGGGCACAAAGGTAAATTGTGTTTTCTGTGTTATATCTGCTCCTAAAGCTCTAATTTGAAAAATTCTTCCTGTATCGCATACAAGGCCTGATGGAAAATATTTTTCACATAATTTCTAATGTTTGGTAAAAAATGGTTTGTCCACCAGTGGTCATAAGTGTTAATTTCTGCTTCTGATGTATTTGTAGCAAAATCTGGGCTCCTGAAAACTCGATTAATTTTTTTTTTTTCTTGGACTGATACCCGCTTATATGGATAAACCTTTTGAGAATACTTTCTTCCTAAAATAATACATGGTTTTCTCACCAGGGGACATAAAGTCACATTTTATTTTTGTCGATATCTCTGTTTCTAAGAGTTCGTAAGCTCGCGATTCCGTTTACAGCAATATCTAAGGGATTAAAAACCCGACTGAAAATCTTCTTTCTTTCGTCAGATCTATTGTTTTCCATACTGGTTCCATTGACTTTGAATAGCTTTGATAAATTTAATTTGCGTCAGAACGGATTCAAAAGACGTGCTTACTACACCCAAAAATTCAGTGTCATCTTTCTTGTTGTTGTTAGTGCATTTTTGCTAATTTTCCAAATATACGACCTCTTCTGACAATTAGAACATGATTTTTTTAGAAATTGAAGTGCTACAAAAAGTAATTTTTGGAAGTAACATGTTATCCACATGACCTAAATTTAGAACTTTTTTTACAGATTAAACAGTTGCCCCAAGGGCAGCAACTTTGCCTAATGAGTTATGACTGAAGCTATGTGTTACTAATACCAAACTCAATCTTCTATGATGGGGGATGATTCTAAACAAGTTAACAGAGCAATATGATATGTATAATCACTGCATATATTCCTCCCACTTTCAAGACAGGTTATCACCAGTTGGTCATACAGATACTGAAATTTGCAGATTTCAAATGATTACAGTAACCACCTTAATCTTTTCTGCATTCCTGAAATAGCAAATTGAATTTCATTTTGTGGCTCCCTACTTTTATATATTCAACAATGTGTGTAAACCAGATATCTAAATTTAAAAACATAAAAAGAATGCCAAAATTGTTTTGGGGCTAAATATAGGGGCCAATTGTTTGGCAGCTTTAAAAACAGAATTGAAAATTTAAAAAAAAAGCAGTTTTTATATATGAGCAGGGGTTTCACTGTCAATCACATTCTTCACAATTTGAAAAAAAAATTGTTTTGGTTGGCAAAAGCACTGGCAACTAATTACCTTTTTAATGATGTTACCTTTTTTAATAGCATTTTGCTGTTTAATTGTAAAGAATATATAACCAATTCTTTTGGTACTATTTTAACACTGTTTACATGGTTTTAATATTTCCAGTGGAAAGTGAAAAAAAAATTGGCAACTTCAGATTACATTTTGGCAAAAAAAAAAAAAAATTGAATTTGGCAAATGGGTTGGTAAAAATTTTTTAAAGCCAGAGCAACCACTGTATGAGCATGTAATAAAATTAAACTAAGTCATTAATATGTCAGTTACACCACTGTATATCAAAAAGCAATCACTAAAACAAATATCAGGGAGAACAAAAAATATCTGTATGAATTTATTTTAGAGGGGTCCTTATTATCCCCTGAGCAGATCAGTTATTTTGTGAGAAAGTTTATATCATTTTCACCATCATGTGAGGAAGTTTATATAAGAATTGCAATACCATCTCAACCCATTTTAGAAATTGACAGACAGACAGACAGACAGACAGTCAGTCACTCACTCACTCACTCACTCACTGTCTGTCTGTCTGTCTGTCTGTCTCTCTCTCTATATATATATATACACTGACAGGGAAAAAATCCCAACACCACGAAAAAATAGTTGTAGAGGAATGAAATGGCGGCAATACATTTGCATAGGTAACATATTTAATCGATTAAGGTTTCAAGATCACAGTTGATTGTAAGCGCGAGAAGAGCCATTTTAAATGTGAAATGCTGGTACATTAATAACCGGTGTAACCGCCAGAATGTTGAATGCAAGCACGCAAACGTTCATGCATTGTGTCATACAGGTGCTGGATGTCAGTTTGTGGGATGGAGTTCCATGCCTGTTGCACTTGGTCGGTCAATACAGGAACGGTTAATGCTGGTTGGGGGTGACGCTGGAGTATCATCTAATGATGTCCCATACGTGCTCGATTGGTGAAAGATCTGTTGATCTAGCAGGCCAATGCAACATGTCGACACTCTGTAGAGCATGTTGGGTTACAACAGCGGTGTGCGGGCGAGCGTTATCCTGTTGGAAAACACCCTCTGGAATGCTGTTCATGAATGGCAGCACAACAGGTTGAATCACCAGACCGACGTACAACTGTGCCGTCAGGGTGCGTGGGATAACCACGAGAGTGCTCCTGCTGTCATATGAAATTGCTCCCTAGACCATAACTCCAGGTGTAGGTCCAGTGTGTCTCGGCCGCACACAGGTTGGTTGCAGGCGCTCACCTGGCCTTCTTCTAACCGACACACGGCCATCACTGGCACCCAGGCAGAACCGGCTTTCATCAGAAAACACAACAGATCTCCACTTCGTCCTCCAATGAGCTCTAGCTTGACACCACTGACATCGCAAACTGCCGGCAGTGGTTTGGAGTAAGTGGAATGCACGCTACAGGGCTTCTGGCTCGGAGCTGTCCTTCAAGTAACCGATTTGTAACAGTTTGTTGTTTCACTGTGGTGGCAACTGCAGCTCGAATTGCTGCCGCAGACGCTGTACGATTCGCACACGGCCATACACCATACACGGCGGTCTTCCCTCTCAGTAGTGCCACGTGGCCGGCCAGAACCCTGTCTTCTTGAGGCAGTACCTTCCCTTGACCACCGCTGCCAACAATCATGCACAGTGGCTACATTCCTGCCAAGTTGTTCTGCAATATTGCGGAAAGGAAATCCACCTTCTCGTAGCTCTATTACACGACCTCGTTGAAACTTCGTGAGCTGTTGATAATGGCTTCTTCGTCTTCTTAAAGGCATTCTTGACTAACATCAACACACTACGTCGAATCTCAACGATAACTAACGCTCACGAACGTTACAGCGCGTATTTACAGCAAACCTGCTTTGCATGTTCCGAGGGGCACTACTAGCATCACACGTATGCGCCGAGCGCAAAATTTGCATAGACGTCATCTTACAAATGTACTCTCACCGCCTACCAACTGTCGTTTATCTAACACAACCCCTTCTTGGTGTTGGGATTTTTTTTTCCGTCAGTGTATCTCTCTCTCTCTCTCTCTCTCTCTCTCTCTCTCTCTCTCTCTCTCTCTCTCTCTCTCTCTGAATTTTCAATACATTATTATGGTCATTTTCTTAAGCTCAAAGCAAATACTTCTTTGAGATATATATTTTTAGATAGTTTTCGTGTGCATTCTTAACAGACAAAGTTTTTCATGTAACAACTTCATTAAAATACTAGCTTTTGCCCACGACTTCGTTCGCATGGAACTCGGATCTATTATCAGAACACATTACCTCAGAATATATTATCATATATACTAGGGGTGTTCAAATGAAAAGGTACGAAACGACACTGTGGGTATAAATGAAGACTTTTTTCAAAGTATACACCATAGGCCGTAGCACAACGATCCCATTGATTAACGAGCCGAAGGATTCCTTGTTCCCAGAATTCCTGTGGCCGTGACGAGACCCAGTCCTGCACAGCGTCCTTGAGTTTGTCGTTCGAGTGGAAGCGCTTCCCTTTCAGATGTTTTTTCAGGGGACCAAACACATGGAAATCGCAGGGCGACATGTCCGGGCTGTAGGGCGGATAGTCAAGCTGCTCCCACTGGAACTTGGCCAGTTCCGCGTGTGTGACCCTGGAGACGTGTGGACGCGCGTTATCATGGAGCAGAGCCACACCCTCCGTGAGCAGCCCCGGTCTTTTGTTCTTTATGGACCTGTGTAGGCTTCGGAGTGTCTCACAGTACACATCGGAGTTAATGGTTCGTCTGTGCTGGAGGAATTCAACAAGTAGTCAATTGGACGGCGGTCTTTATAAGAGCCTCTGCTCTCTCCTGCGCACGCGGGCGCCCGCGCATGCTCCGATCCACGCCGGCGACTCCAATCGCATCCCTAGATGTGTCGCTACGTTCTCCCATAGCGGCATAGGCAAATATGTTAAAGGTTACGTTCTTATGACGTTTCATACCTTTTCATTTGAACACCCCTAGTAGTTACAATGCTCCTGCATATACCACATTTTTACTTTGGTTGCAGTTTATTACTTAAGCATACGAATGCTCAAATAATGATAATATAGGTACCTACTCAAAATTAACTTAAAATTGAGGCCTTAGCAATAAAGGAAGCAACATCAGTGCATACATCTGCACTACGTGCCAGTTTGCTTGGCTGTACCAGTTTGCCCAACAGGGTGACATGGTATTCTACTAATATTGAAGTGGGCATGTCTTCCCTCTCTTCCCCCACCCCTTACCCCACATGGCATCGGTGCAAGACGTTTACATAAACATTTGCTGTTCATCCCCATTTTTCATACTGTAATAATATGTAGAATATGTCCATCGGGAAGAAATAAGCTTTAGAATGGTGAATGAATTTTCCAAATCGGTTTAGTACTTTTCAAGACTGTCTCTTACAAGCATACAAACTCACAAACTTTTTCTCTTTATAATATTAGTACAGATGAGATTTAATGTGATTACTTTCCTTACAGGAATTGTTCTGTGATTTGTGAAATTAGCAATGTGAAGTACCACTGGTAGAAGAGAAGCACTTTGGCAGTACCAATGTTGTTGAAATCTTAGAAAAATGCCACTCATTCCATCAGCCAATGGCATACATCTGCTGGAGAAGGAGCTGGTGATGTTTAACACCATCATGCTGCCAATGGCCTTCATCATTGGTTTGGATGGTCATCCTTGCCACATGACAGAGCTGGCACCACCGATCGGCATTCCATGGCATATGAACAATTCAAGCAATTGGGATTTTTAATAGTTTTCTTTTTATATGATAAAACAATTGCAAATCTACAGATTTTGATTTTCAAGAATTTCCCCAACTTTTATCAGAAAAGAGCAGAAAATTCCAAAATTCAAGGCCTTTTACAACAAAATTATATAATTCAAGGCTTTCCAGATTGTTTGAAAGAACACACTGTAAATGGCTTGAAAAAAGTTATCAATAAACCTTGATCTTTTTCCCACAGTGCAATGAAAATTTCTCTTCCAATTCTTTCCCCCCCCTTATTTAACTTTTTCCACTTGCACTGATGGAAGAATAATTAACAACAGGTGTGAAGTCATCTTTAAGGTGTTAGCATATAAAAGATAGGTCTACTCAAAAGTCAGAAGTACAGGAGAATCTTTCCCATGCAAATCAATCTTTTTCACTGGCATCGAAACACTGAAGTTTACCAGAAAAATAAATATTGTTTAAAATCTAGAATCCTTCACGATATTACACAAACACATAGAATCTGAAAAATCCCATAGTACCTTGTTTATACAGATAATATCATGCACTTTTTCACAATGCTACATGTTCTAAACAACCAGAAAAATTCTGTGCTCAGATACAGTTGAAAATCTTACTCATATAAGTCTCACATACAATCATAATTTCACACACACACACATTTACATTCTATAAATGAAAAATATTGTGGCACATATAAATATATATTTACATCATGTAGCAGCAGGAAAATGTACACCAATAAAAATTGGAATCTATATAGAAATTTTAGTGATGATCTGCAAACCTGATGAGAAATATTTTTAGTGTGTTGGCTAATAACAAAAAAGAACTATGACAAATATAAGTTTATGATACCTAAACTGTGGTTAAAAAAAACTGGGAATCGTATGGGAAATTTGTCATAAAATGTCATCATCATCATTGTCAACCATTATCAATCCACTGCTGGACGAAGGTCTCCCCAAGTTTCCTCCACAACGGTCTGTCTTGTGCCAGTCTCCTCCATGTCACCCCTGCATACTTTCGAATTTCATCCACCCATCTCCCATGTGGTCTTCTTCTGGGTCTTTTCCTGTCCCTTGGAATCCAATCTAAAATTTCGGCTGTCCATCGATGATCTGTCCTTCTGGCAGTATGTCCAGCCCATTGCCATTTCAGGGATTTAACTCTGATCATGATGTCTTCCACTCTTGTCATTTTTCGGATCCACGAGTTCCTCTTCTTATCTCTCCTGGTTACACCAAGCATGCACCTCTCCATGCTTCTTTGAGTTGTCTGCAGCCTTTGTATGTCTCTTTTAGTTAAGGTCCACGTCTCTGCACCATACGTAAGCACGGGAAGGATGCATTGATCAAACACTTTTCTTTTAAGACATAATGGCATATTGCTCTTGAAAATTATGCTGTTTCTTCCAAAAGCTCTCCAGGCAAGTTTTGTACGCCGATTAATTTCTTCATCAATGTGACCCTCACTTGATATCTGCTGTCCAAGATAAACGTACGTGTCTGTTATCTCCAGCTTTTCTCCATCAATCGATAAATCTTCATTTCTTGTAAAAGCATTGAACATCACTTTTGTCTTCTGAAAGTTCATTTTTAATCCCACTTCTTTACTCTTGTCAGCAAGTTCCTGGATCATACTCTGTAGCTCTGATGGGGTAGTTGCAAAAATGACTACATCATCAGCAAAACGAAGGTGGGTTAGATAATCTCCATTAATCTTTATCCCCTTGTTTTCCCAGCTCAGCGACTGAAAAATACCCTCCAATGTGGTATTAAAGAGCTTCGGAGATATGGTGTCACCTTGTCTCACTCCCTTTCAAATTTTTACGTGTGTTGTATTTTCAAACAGCCTAATCTTTGCACTTGCATTTTCATAGATGTTATTAATAATATTAATGTATGCATCTTCAATACCGCAGGTTTTCAGAGCCATTGTAACTGCTGATGGTTTCATTGAATCAAAGGCTTTTCATAATCGATAAAAGCCATGCACAATGGAAGTTCATATTCCCTCGCTCTTTCAATTAGTTCTCTCAGCACGTGGATATGATCTATTGTGCTGTAGCCACTCCTGAATCCAGCTTGTTCTCTCGGTTGAGCCATGTCCAGTGTTACCTTCAAGCGGTGTGAAAGAACTTTAGTGAAGATTTTATAAACTACTGATAGGAGGCTGATAGGTCTGTAGTTTCCGAGATCCTCAATGTCACCTTTCTTATGTAGCAGGATCATTGTAGCGGTGTTCCAATCCTCAGGAATCTTTCCTTCATTAAGGCATCGAGTGAAAATTTGGGCGAGTACTGTTTCGATTTCTCCACTTGCTTCTTGTATGATGTCTACAGTAATTCCATCTTCTCCTGGAGCTTTTCCTCGCTTCATGTTCTTGATTGCATGTGCAACTTCTGCTGGAAGGACTGGAGGAACTCTGGTACTGGTATCTTTCATGATGTCTGGAGTGCATATATCATCTCTTTCATATAATTTGGAGTAGAAATCTTTTACTCTTGTCAAAATTTCGCCTCCATTTCTTGTTACAGAACCATCTTCTTTTCTCAGTGCCATAATCTGTTTTCTTCCCTTACTGAGATGTCCCTTTGCTATCTTTAGGCTTTGGTTGTTTTCAATTGCTTTCCTCACTAGTTCACAGTTGAATTTCCTTATGTCTTCAGTGATACTTTTTCTTACTGTCTTGCATAGCTCTATATATTCCACTTTGGAAGTCACATCTTCTTTAGTTGTCCTCATCTCTCTTCTTTTTTGCATCAACATTTTGGTTTTTCCTGATAATTTGTTCACATGCAACTTGTTCTTAGACCCAGCTAATTTTGTTGCTGTTTCCATAAGAGCTTTGGTTACTTTTCTGTTAACTTCAGAGATGTCCACTTCTTCCGATGTTAGGCCTTCTAAAGCAGAGAACCTGTTCTTCAGTTCTAACTTGAAGGTATTATGGTGTTTTTTAAGGTTGGTTATGTCAATAGATTTTGTTTGTCTTATGAGCTTGCCACGTTCAAGTTTAGTGTTGAGGTGCATCTTACATCTCACCAATCTATGGTCACTACCTGTGTTGAACTTGTTTAGCACACTGCAGTCTTCTATGACGAATTTTTTGTTACACAATAAAATCAATTTCACTTGTCGTCCCATTTGGATGTCTGCATGTCCATTTCCTGTGTGGCTTTTTCTTAAAGAAGGAGTTCAAGATGAAAAACCCTTCTGCCTCTGGAAACTCAACGAGAGTATTTCCACGCTGGTTTCTGTTGCCATGACCGAATTTACCTACTGAAGTTTCATTCTGTTGCCGTTGCCCTATTTTTGCATTGAAATCTCCCATAATTATTTTCAAGTGCTGCTTACCTTTATTATTTAGATGACAAACTTCCTCATAAAATTCTTCAATTTCTTCTTCAGGATGACTTGTGGTGGGTGCATAAGTTTGAATAATCTGAGCCTGGTATCTTTTCGAGAGTTGGATAACAAGTCGTGCAGCTCTGTCAGAGGAACTTTCAACTTCTACAACTTTATCCTTCAGTTTCTTGTTTATTATAAATCCAACACCACTAGTTCTGCCAGTATCTGTCCCACGATAGTAGAAGAGATGTCCACTTTTCAGTTCGATGAGATCTTCTCCTTTTCTCCTTACCTCACTTAGCCCCACGATGTCCCATTTGATTCTTTTGTAGTTCCTCTTCCAATTCAAGAAGCCTTGAATCAGAAGATAGGGAGCGTCCATTGTAAGTAGCCAAGGTCAGCATCAGATGGCAGCCTAGTCCGGTCCTCCGGGGATTCTTAGTACCCTCTGCCTTCATGTCGCACTGGCCGCTGCCTTGGCCAGGTACATTCCAGCTGCCGGAGACTGAGGGCCAAGATTTAAGTTGTGGAATCATTTTGGAGGGGTTTGGCCATAACTCACCACGCTGGCCAAGCGGGTTGATGAGTGTGGGATAGAATTTCCTCTAATCCCGATGGTATAGTTATACCGCTATGGGCGGTCGTCAGAGCCCCTTTAGTGGGAACAGGAAATTGGAATCTATATAGAAATTTTAGTGATGATCTGCAAACCTGATGAGAAATATTTTCAGTGTGTTGGCTAATAACAAAAAGGAACTATGACAAATATAAGTTTATGATACCTAAACTGTGGTTAAAAAAACTGGGAATCATATGGGAAATTTGTCATACTTAGTACATGCATATTTTTTATTCAATATAGTACAAATGCAGATGCACATTTGTACCACTCAGACAGAAAGTTTTCTTTATTACAATAAAGAATATACATAATAAAGTTTTCTTTACTACAATAAAGAATTTATTACAATACACTTGAATATACATCATTTAATGATCTGAACACTGTGCAGTTTGTTTTGTTTAAGCACATAGTTAAACTGGAGAGAAAAGTTAAGAAATGCTCACCCTGGCTGAAGCCTTTTTTGAAACCAAATTCCACAATTCATTCTTTTTCCTTTTTAACTTATACTCACTGGATTTTAATTTCACTTTTGTGTCACTGAACTCTTGACGAACACGTTCATATTTCCGCACCAAGTCAAAAAATGCATACTTTTCTATGAACATCTGCTCCTAAGAATGAAATGAATTTAATTTAAGAATCATAACTTCAAAAACACAAAAGTCAAAACACTTCAAAACATGTTTCTTTTTATGCTCATGAAGCAGTCATGTCATAGTTGCAAGTAACTGTCTTGACTCTAAAGTTATGTTTAAATAGCTTAATGCTTAACTTTGCCTTGACTCTAAAAGTTACATTTAAATAGTTAAATGATTGATGTTGTGTATGTTTCTGTCAGTTAATTATCTTACAAGATATTTTAGATTACTACGAGTCATTCCATGCCAAATCAACCAAAAAACTTAAATAGTCAGCCTGATCATCGCAGATTTCAATGAAACCTTCAGGGATCATTCTCCCTAATGATATAAATGAGAATATATTTTTTTAAAAATTTTTATCTCATTGGGTTTTCATGTAATTAATTTTTAAAATTTTGAATAATCATCATCAGTGTCATCAGCTGAAACTATTTCTACACTTGATTCCTCTGAAAATGAGTAGCTTTTCACTAAAACTCTAGTCTCATTCACAGGACTGTTACTGTGAAATTGTTGAGTACTCTTTATTGTTGTTGCTGCTTCAAACCTACTCTTCAAGGTCTTTTCCTATACTCCACAGAGAAGCAAAAACCTCTACTGGCCCATTTCAAGAAAACATGCCTAGTCACCCAAGCCTTTGTGTTTATTTGCCAAAAGACTAGCAACTTTCTGCTGCTTGGATACCTATAGAATGAAACAATAGTACACTGTCAAGTTTAAGTTTTTAATCTCCAGAAGCATTGGAACCCAGCAGCAAGGTTATCCCTGTACTTCACGGGCTTTATGAACTGAGTTTCTCAACTGAGAGATGTTATTACTTAGGAAGCAAAGACATAAATGTAGGCAAAGGTTATCCTGTACTTCATGGGCTTTATGAATTGAGTTTTTCAGCTGAGAGATGTTATCACTTAGGAAGCAAAGACATAAATATTAGCAACCTCAGCTGAGATCCAGATGATCAAATGATCATAATACACTGTTGTCCAAAACTTTTGGATAAACATGAAATCTGTCTATTACAGCATGTCATAGAGATAAAAGAGCTTGCTAACATATATGTAATCAAGTGCATTGTGACATGTGAAGCCATTCTATTAGGCAGGTACCTCCAATGTTTTGTCCATTCAGTGTACAGGAGTGTGTATAAATACACTAATTTTAGCTGTGGATTTTACACTGAATTATTGAACAATATCTAAACAATACCTTTTGACTGTTAAAGGTCACAGTTCTGCATATGTAATTTTTGTTCAGACTGATCGGGTTTTGAATATCTCTTGAAAAAAAAGTTTTTAGCATGAGCATTCAAGGAAACCAAATCGTTGAATTTTTGGTGCAAAGATTGTGTTCAGCACCTTTGGATGGAAATGGGAAATTTTTTGTCCTCCAGATCCCCAATGCAAAAACCACTTGTAAATGGTTTCATTATGGATGACCTTTTCTTAGAAATGGGAAAAAGAGGTTCTTTCAAATCTAATGGGGTCACTGTCAATACAAAAGAAGATAATTTAGTGCCATTTTTGAGAAAATAACATGTTTAAACAGTGAGGAAATGTGACAGAATTCATTACAGTCAATGAAGATCTGCGTATCAAAGAGGCAACAAACAGTGTGCCCAAGTTCTTTGCTTCGAAAACATCAAAAGAAAAGGATTTAATTGAAAGGGTATCTGATGCAGTTGTAGAAGAGATGTACAGTTTTTTAAAAACACTGTAAAATGTAGTAAAGACTTACAAAAGTCTTTTGTAAACTAAGATGATATGGGGGATTAGCACTATTGAAAAATTCAAAAATACATTTTGAAAAGCATGCTGCAAATTGTCAAAAAACAAAGGAATAAAATGTTTTTATCAGATTTTTTTTCAGCCAAAAATGTATGACTGATTTAATTAAATAATGGATGGTAAGCGAGTGAGTTTTAAAATTCATGGTGCAACATATTTTACTATTACAACTGGTATAAATATTGGGTATATCAATAAGTTTTGAGGGATTTGAGGTGAACAAAGCACGTTGTTGGAGAATAGAAACAATATTTTAATATTAATCAAAGTGTGCTCTCTCTGAAGCTACAACTTTACTCCATCTTTCGGGCAGTGAACGTATGCCCCGAAGGAAGAATTCCGGTTCCTTGGAAGAGATCCAGTTGTACAGCCAATTTTTGATGTCTTCATAGAACTAAATTGTTATCCAGAAAGTGCTGACTGCATCAACCGGAACAAATGGTAATCTGATGGCGCAATATCTGGTGAATATGGCGGGTGGGGTAGAACTTCCCAGTCGGATCCTTCTAAGTACTTTTTTACAGGTCAAGAAACATGTGGTCTTGCATTGTCGTGCTGTAAGATGACTTTGTTGTGTCTATTCTCCCATTCCGGCCGTTTCTGCGTGAGAGCTCATTTTAAACGCATTAATTGGGTTCGATACCGATCACCAGTAATAGTTTCTGATGGTTTCAGCAGTTCATAGTGGATCACATCCTTCTGGTCACACCAAATACACAGCATTACCTTTGAACCATGGATATTGCGTTTTGGCATTGAAGGACCTGGTTCACCTGGCTTCACCCATGCTTTCTGCCGTTTAGGGTTATCGTACCATATCCATTTCTTGTCGGCAGTAATAATACGATGCAGAAAAACATTTCTTTTTTACCTTTGAAGCAGCAATTCGGAAATGGTTTTTCGACGTTCAGGGTCGCTTTTCCGAAAAGCATGTGGAACCTAATTCCCTTCTTTTTACACCATTCCCATGGCAGCTAACTTTGTGAAATGCTGCTGCTAGTTCATTTTTGGTCTGGCACAGATCCTCGTCGAGTAAAGCTTCCAATTCGGCATCAGCAATTTTTTTGGGTGGCCCAGAACGTTCTTTATCACTGACATCGAAATCGTTCCTTTTTAATCGTCTAAACCACTAGTCACATGTTTTTATGGATGGGGAATGTTCACCATAGATTTCTGACATTAAGCGTTAGCTGTCGGCAGAACTTTTCTTGACAATAAAGTAATGCACTAACACTTCCCGCAAATGCTGTTTTGTCAGGACGAAAGTTGCCATTTTACATCGAGTAAAACAAATACGTCTTCGCACCTCAATCAAACGTCGTATATTGACTCTGACAGCTGGTGTCTCGTACTGCAATATTGCAGTGTTGCCACCTTAAAATACATGCGAGCAGTAATAAGTATGACACCGAGCGGAAATACCTCAAAACTTATTTATATACCCAATATATTTACTGTTACAACGATAAGCAACAGAGTCAAATATAACACTACTGCTTGTGAAAACTGCAACATCAAAGAAAAATCATGCTATTCAAATGGAATTTTTATCGCAGATTTTTCATGTTACAGGAGATAACTGATTACATTTGTACATTTGTTCGTTTCAAAATTCAGTATTGTGTCAAGCCACCTTAAGCAACAACAATAGTCTCTACACAGCATGACACTGAATGGAAGAGGTTTTTGATATCGTCCTGGGGAATAGCCTGCCAGGCTACTTCTATGTGAAACCAGAGTTCATTTGTGGTTACTGGCAGAGGTGCTTGACAAGCCAGTTGCTTAGCTACAATGTCCCAGACATGTTCAATTGGGGACCTATCCAACGAACATGCAGGCCAAAGAACGAAGCGGTATCTGCCATGCGTGGAAGAGGTCTCGGACATTCTGGGTCACATATGAATAAGCATTGTCCTGCTGGAATATAGTGCCAGGACAACTCTGAACGAAGGGAATCACCTCTGCCTCTAAAACATCCCTGATGTATCACTGCCTGTTGAGGATTCCCTCAATTTGTATCGAGTGAGATAACGAATTGAACTCAATGGCGCCCCAAACCATGACGCTTGGCACTGAGCCAGTATGACTCTGCAAAAGGAATGCTGTAAGGTGGTGCACACCACGATGTCTTCGAACACAAACGTGACCACCATGGCACATAAGTTGTATCATGACTCATCAGAAAACATTACCTGTTGCCAATCAGCACGCAAATGCCTGTGTTCAAGACCCCATTACAGCCTGAGGCATCTGTGGTTGAGGGTCGAAGGAATGCGCAGCAATGGGCTGTTACTGATTAGTCCTCTGTTAAGCAGATGACATTGAACTTTACTGGAGGACAAAGCCTGACCTAAGACAGTGCTCCACTGCTAACACCGTGGATGCCACTGGGCAATCAGTCACTGTTAAACGGTAGAGGTGTCTGTCATCCAGTGCAGTCGTGCCACTTTGCAGTCCATTTCCTGGATTTCTGTGTGTCTCATCTGTCCACTGACGCCATGTGCGCATCACTGTACTGGCATTTCATATCGTACGAGTAGCAATTTCATGGTAGGAAAATCCAGATTCTCTCATCCCAACAATCCTTTCTTGCTCTAAGTTTGTCAGATGTTCAAAATGTGACTTTCTTTGGCAACAAGGCATAGTGAGACACAAGACACACCCTTTCAATTGAATGTTAGCTCTCTACTGACTGCAACAAAGTTCGTCAGATGTTCAAAATGTGACTTTCTTTTGCAACAGGACATAGTGAGACACAAGAAACGACCTTTCGATTGAATATTAGCTCTCTACTGACTGCAACAAAGTTCGTCTCAGATGTTCAAAATGTGACTTTCTTCGGTGAAAGGGCATAGTGAGACACAAGAAACACCCTTTCGATTAAATGTTAGCTCTCCACTGACTGCAACATCTCCTTTCAGCCAGCTCTTTATACCCAACACCAGACTGTTCAGAGGGTGCTGCTCCGGAACCACATGCGCACTGTCATAGACATTTTAATTATTTGCATGTTTTAACCTGTTGTACATATCCTGCAAGTTTCAAGCTAATACCAGCAGTCTTTCATGGTGTTGAAATTTTCACAAACAGTAGTGTATGTTTAAACATGCACTGTAATATGTGCATTGTATGTACTGTATTTTAAATAAAAATACTCTACATCTATTGTGTGTATCCACATGTATTGTACTGTTTTTCACTGTAAAACAATACAAAAAGAAATGTTTTAATCAAAAAACAGCATTTTAATTATGTATTGTACAAATGTATTTAATATGAAGTTTTTTGTATTGTAACAATAACTGGACTCCGAATCAGCCTCCTGAATAGTGGACACCTCCCAATAGCATGAAAAGTTGAAGTCCCAGGGTGTCTGCTATTCAGAGGTTTTTACTGTAGTTAAAACTCAAAAAACTGAAGCAATGGCACTGAGATTAAGAAATGATATTGTTATGAATTTAGTCCCATTATTTTTGGTCTAATGGGCATGGCCAATGAAGCAAATTATTGTTTAATTAATTGGTAGGCTCAGATTGGGAAGAAAATGAAAAGGGCAGGGAGAGGAAGTTTTACTCATCATCTCAAAAATGCCTTCTAGACTAAACAATGCCATGTTACATTGCTAGAAGAACATAGGTAAGTGCCATAGCCTATTGCTGGCAGACAAATTTATAGGAAAGAATGCAGCTTGGGACAAAGAGGCTTGTAATTGGCGACACTTAAATGCATTTCAAATACCCTTGTGTTCTGGTGTGCTTCACAGGACTCATAAATAACAGTCCAGCTCCAAGCTGTGCCCCGAAAAGGAATGGAGACGAATACTGAAGACTGCCATACAACACATGGTGGATTGCACAGTCTGTAAGTAAGGCACCTAGTGGATCAGACAAGTTACCTGCTGAAAAATCTTCAGAAGGCAATTCATTAAAGGCTGGTGAGGAACAGTCCAGCAAGTTACTGCTGAGGTCATTCATCCAGGCAGTCTTGATGCATCAATGAAGAGCAGAAATGCCAACGGAGGAGTCCCACTAACCCTTAGAGTTTGCCCAGTGGCATTATACTGAAAGGGAGGGAAGGAGGTAGGGGGTGTGGGGGTGAAGACAGTATGTAGCTGTCTACTTCACCAGAACACAGCAAGTTGCAAGGGTTGGAGAAAGTGAAAGAGCCAACAATGGAGGTTATGATTTCCACTAAATTTTGTTTTTAAAAGTGAAATGCGTGTATGTGGAGAGCCGAAAGGTGATTGGATTACTTCAAAACAAGAACTGTACATAACCTTTATTTTTTGCTTGCTACCACAAGAAACTTATACAACCCATTTTGCACAGTATACCTGTGATTGGCTGTCTCGGAATAGATCAACGGACAGTGCAATCGATCTATTAGAAATCGTAATATTGATCATCAAACCTGTGAACAGCAGAAATTAGACTCATAAATTACATAAACAGTTCTTTCCATATTAAAGTGTATTTTGAGCTAGAAATCCTCACAGATAAATTACAAATGCTAGAGAATGTAAAATTTCGTTTAGCTAAATGCATGTCCTCAGCTACAGCCTTTGTGGGTCAGAACCCTGCATGTTTTGATTTATTAAAAATTCTTAAAGGTGTGCAAGCTCATCCATACGTGCTGCCATTAATTTTGATGAAAACACCCTAGGGGTGCTGCGGCAATGTTAAGGGACACTGTAAATTTATTATTCATGGATGCTTTAAACGGAGGAGAGGGATGTTCACAGACAGGTCTTTGTTCAACAGGTTTCAACAAAGAACAGCCAAATGTTCATGGACAGGACTTTTGTTCAACTGCTCTGAATAGGCAACAGAAGTTCATGAAAGGTCAATTAGGCAGGTCTGAACAGACAACATTGAAATATCAAAGTCTTGTGCTTATTTGAAGAATTCTCTCACTTCTCCTCTGAGTTTATTTTCTTTGAATTTTAACAATGCAATCAATGCCAACAAGATATGCAAAAAGTTGAGCATTGAAAACAAATACCAAAAGGCAAGAAACATCTGGAAGAAAACAAAAATACTCATATAAGAAGTGAGTTCATTTAAGTAAAATGAACAAAAATGTGCAAGCAAGAGATGTGTTGTTCAACAGTTCTGAACAAACAGCAGATAAAGAAAGATCTGTTCACCACATCTGAATGGGAGAGGGCATGTTGAACAGTTCTTAAAGAGGACTTTTGTTGAGCAACAAAAGTAAAAACATGTGATGGTGATGCAACACATGTACATAAATAAACAAATAATTGGCAGGAATGTACAAGATACAATTTTTGGCATATATTCTGGCTTACAAGATAAAGCAACAGAGCCAACAACTACATAAAAAAACAGCATTTAAAAAAGCCCCAGAAAAGTACACTGACTTCTAAATCCAGCATGTATTTATATAGTTTCTCAATAAATATTACCTGAATGAATTCTTTAGATCCTTTCTCAGCAGCCTTACATGCTTTGTTTTCAATGGCTTTCAAGTGTGTCTTCACCACAGTCTGAAATGTTAACAGATCCTGCTGAACACTGAGAGTTTCAAGAGTTGGATACACATGCGTGCTACATGACACAGAGTCTGGGAGCTCCTCAACTTTCACAGAGTTCAAGTGCTGCTCCTTTGTAATATACAATTCAGAGGAAAGACGATAAGTATTAACTACTTTTGTGTCTTCCAAACTGTCCCCTATGGTTGGATAAATATTAGGTTGAACTTCAACCACACTATGTAACTCATTGATGACATTACTCTGGTTTTCTGATTTTTGTTTCAAGTCTTTGATGATGGGAAATTCGACTATTTGTTCTGGTTCACGCTTAAGATTACATGTACTGGAGGAATTATCAAGAGGTGCTTCTTGTTCCTTGGTAATGTTACTATTCTCTTCAGTGCTTTCTAAAGAAATATTTTCAGAAGTCCTGCTGATGACTGTGTTTTGATGAAAAACTGAATTATCACAATGCTCCTGGGAAGAGCTTCTATTTTCATTCAGCTGCACATTTGATTCTGTGTTTGCCTTGGTTTCTGATTGCACATGCTTTTCTTCCTGGCTCAGGTTGGTAGACGAATCACCTGAATTTTTCCCCTTGTGCTTTTTCTCTCCAATGGGTAATTCCTTCCTTGTTACATTATCTGGTTCCTACAGGTACAAAACATCAATAAGGAACATTGAATATTAACAAAATAAAATGTCAAAGATTTTACTGCACAAATGAAAATATTTATATTGTTTACATTATGGATGCTGGCTTTTGGAGTTGAATGGCATAGAGACCAGGCTCAGATACCAGCCCCTAGAATTTAATAAATCATAATAAACAGTGTATACCATACATACTGTATGTTCTATCAAATAATACACAAGAATATACCTACCATGTGGGATTTAGATTAGATTATTTCATGACTGCTTTTGTAATTATCAATTTAACTGAATGGGCTTTTCCTGCACCAACTACCACAAATTCTTTGAGAACACTAAATGCAACCCTTTTTTTTTTTTTTTTTACAAATTGGACTTAAAAGAAGCCAACCCAAGTTTCCACTTTTTCCTCTGAGTTTTCTTTTATTAATACACACACAGACACTTCAGACCTCTTAAGATTTGTTGAGGCCTCTTCCTAAATAAACATCAAGAGGTTTGAGATGTTGGTACAGTTGCACCTCCTTAACACAAACATCACAGGTACCCAAAAATCTGTTGGTGTTAAAAGTAGCTCATGTTATTGATATGCAATTAATTGAACAACCACATATGTACTGAAATATGTAAAATTATACAGCACGATTAATGACAAGAAAGCATATAAATACCTATTGGCTTCTAAAACATTAACTACATTACCATTTTCAGAATCTTGACACAAGGAAGACAAAATTATACATAGCACTGTCGCATTGTATGATGTAATACAGCATGTACACTGAAGTGCCAGAAAAACTGGTACACCAGTCTAATACTTGGTAGGTCCCCCACGGGAGCGCATGGACTGCACTTGCTTCTGGAAATATGCTGTAGGCAATGCACACCATACTTTCTGCAGAGCGTTCCACAATTTGGGTGTGTTCCGAGGTCTCGGATTCCTGTGTTCGATAGCGCGTTGCATGGCATCCAAACTGTGTTCTATCGTGTTCAGATCTGGGGACTTGGGTGGGAATGGCAACACCCCAAACTCAGATGAATGCTCCTCTAACCATAATGTGGCATTCCGACACTTGTGTGGAGGTGCATTGTCCTGTTGGAACAGGCCCAACCCGTCAGCATGAATGCAGGACACGAACAAGTGTATCTCGTCAGAAAGGATGCACACATAGCATTGGCTGGTCACAGACGTTTGCAGACGTACCAGGGGTCCCAGTTAAGTCCAGCTAAACACACCCCATATGATTACGGACCCCCCCCACACACACACACACACACACACACACACACACACACACACACCACCACCACCAGCCGGTACAGTTCCCTGTTGACAGGTGGGATCCATGGCTTCATGGGGTTTGCGCCACACACGAATCCTTCCATCTGCCCGATACAATTAGAAATGCGACTCGTCAGACCAGGCTACTTGTTCCAGTCATCAAGTGTCCAGTGGCGATGTTGCCGTGCCCAAGCGAGGCGCATAGCTCCATGTCGTGCACCCATCAAGGGGACTCTAGTTGGGCGTCGGCTCCCAAAGCCCATATCGTGCAGGGTACATTGCACAGTCTGGACGCTGATGCTTGTTGAGGCTCCAGCATTGAATTCCGATGATACCTGTGAGAGTGTTGCATGCCTATCGCGTGAAACGATTCTTGACAGCCAGCGATTGTCACGTTCACCCAATGTCCTTTTACGGCCACACTGGTATCATAGGTTAAAGGTTTTGCTGGAATTCTTGTAGTCACGGTACACCCTTGCAATGGTTGTCTGTGAAAATCCGAACTTCTTTTCTACCTCCGAAATACTATGGCCCATCTCACGAGCGCCAACTATGACACTGCGTTGAAAAATGCTTAAATCGCTATTACTTGTCATTCTCATGCTGAAAACAGCTCTGACAGCTGGCAAGAATGTCTATCGCTTTATATACACACTGGCAGATGCAACCGAGTACGCGCATAGGTGATGTTGCTATGTATTTTGCATAAGCTTGTCTGTACCAGTTTTCCTGGCACTTCAGTGTATATTGTAATATGTATGTGAAAAAATAAGTTTTACAACACATTCAGTGAGAGAACTGAAGAGGCTAACCTCTCCACATTGTTAGTGAACAAAAAGGAAGTGAGACCATCCGATTTGGGGAATTTTCCATCACAAACTGCAAGTAAAAAGGTACAATTTCCCCAGTTCAAGTTCAAGAAAAATTTGCATGTTTCACGAATGGATTTTTCCAAAAATTACTTCAAAATTATGATTCCACAGTATTTATGTTACTGTTAATGAATAAGATTTTTGCGTTTTGTCTACAAAGTTTTGCGTAAACGGAAGAATTTGCAGGAGCAATAATGTAGCTGGTACTAATGCAATTGCACCCCTAGTTGGTGGCAGATGTTTTCAGCACCTGTTATGATATTTTGTCCTAAGATGTGGTTCATTCCCTTCTTTTTCTATCACTTTGCTTTTTAAAAGAATAATGATAGTCCATTTTAAATTGGTATGTACAACACACGATTGATGAGGTATGTGCTTAAATTGTATTTTGCATCATTAACTAACAAACATACGGGTATGAACACAGGCACAAATACTCGTGTCTAGCACAACAGCTGGCCCAGCTCATAAAAAACAAGACGAGCGTGTAGTTAACAATGAATGAACATAAAAGTATAATACATGGTCAAGTCACATTATTGTGACAACCAGCTAATATCCAGAGTAACCGCCGTGAAGAAGCCGGACAGCAGCTAGACAGGCTGGGAGTGACTCAATAAGGTGCTTGAAGGTGTTCACAGGTATGTGGAGCCATGCTGACTGCAATGCGTCTGGCATCTGCTGGAAGGTGCGTGGTGGAGGATCCATAGAGTGAATAACACGATCGAGGTGGTCCCACACATGCTCAATTGGGTTTAAGTCTGGGGAATTAGGGGGCCAGGGAAGTACTTTGAAGTCTTCATTGTGCTCTTCCAACCACTCTCGGACATTTCTAGCTGTGTGAGTGCTGGAAGATCCCATCCGTCCTAGCGTCCTAGGGAAGACAATCAACACATATGGATGGGTGTACGTGATCTCCAAGGATGGATTTATAATGAATTCGGTCCATAGTGCCATCCACAGGTATGAAAGAACCCAGGGAATGCCACGAAAACATTCCCCAGACCATTACGCTGCCCCCAGCAGCTTGTGTTCTTCCAGCAATGGTTGAAGAGTATTTGTTCTCTAATGTTTCTCACGTTATACACCAACGTCCATCTGTTCGATGAAGCTGAAAACGTGACTCGTTGGAGAAGACAATCCTTTGTCAATCAGCGGAGGTCCAATTCCGATACTGCCATGCAAATGTAAGCGTTTTCCATACCTGCCAACATTGGCAAGAGCCTTGTCAGTAGTAATTACATTATTGCACAGAAGAGTGGGAACATCGCGGGAAGGAGGGGGGGGGAAATTTTGGGAGAAATCTTTGCTCAGTCCGACTTCCGGTTATGGAATTTTTTCCGATTTTCAAGCTGAAATACAAATACTTATAAATGTTATTTAACAACAATACTGGGCAGAGGTAACATCTCGAGAAAAAAGAAATTATGATCACGGAAAAACTCTGAACTCCACTCCGTCCACCTTCAGTTTTTGAAAGTTTCGTAAAGATGAAATTCCATCCCCCGAACACCTCCCCCATCACTACAAGCCCCCCCCCCAATATTATTTACTTGGGCGTTGATCGCGTGAATGACCAACATAATAATGAAAAAGGCAGAATTCCTCGAATTCGTTGAAGAATCTTATGCCTGAAGATTACAGGGAAATTTTCGCAGCGTCTAACTTACGTCTTCGCAAATTGCTGCCTACAGTTTCAAGCTGAAATACAAACATTAATTCAATAAAATGATATTTAACAAAAATACTAGACACAAAGGCAACATCGGGAGAGAAAAAATTATGATTACGACAAAAAATTTTGCATCGTTTAACTACCATTTTTGAAAGTTTTGAAACATGAAATACCATCCCGAAACAGAAAACGACCTACCCCCCCTCCCTCTATTCTTTTCAGTTTTGCATCGATCTTAAGAATGATCTAAATGATGACAAAAAAAATCGGAATCTCATGTACATCATAAAATAATAGCAAAATGAAAAAAAATTAAAAATTAAAATTCCTAGAATCCGTAGTTTTGACAGTGAGTTCCATAGTTCCGTAGTCAGACTACTAAATCTGTAGAAACTATGGGCATTCCGTAGTAGTTGTCAGGTATGCTTTTCTGACGATGCACCTTCGTTAGCATAGGTGCAGTGAACCATCCGTCTGCATTGTAGCCCCATACGCAGCAGGGTTTGCTGAACTGTCATTTCAGAAACACTTCCGGTAGCCCCCTGGTTCATTTGGCCAGTGAGTTTCTCCACTGCAGTGTGTCGATCGGCCCTCACGCACCTTCGCAGCCGAAGTTCACCTTTCACATCAATGGCACGTGGTGCTGCACAGTTTCCACACAGCTTATTTGCAATGGTGCCATTTCTCCAATCACGATACACTTTAACCGTAGCAGCACGTGAACAGTTCATAAACTGTCAATCCAAATTGTCCCACAAGTGCTCTATGGGGTATAGGTCAAGCAATTTGGCCGGCCAAGGGAAAACGGAGACATCGCTGTCATGTTCCTGGAACCAGTCATGCACCGCCTTAGCTACATGGCATGGCACATTGTCCTGTTGGTAGATACCACTGCCACTAGGGTAAACACCAAACATGAAGAAATGCATGTGGTCAGCGAGGATGGACAGGTAGCCATTGGCACTCAGGGACCCACAAAGTGGTACCAGCGATCCCAGGTCATGCCAGGAAAAAATCCCCCAGGCATGCACACTGCCACCGTTGGCCTGTACTTGACCAACAAGCGTGTTCGGGTGTTGGTTCTTATACGTCCGACGCCATATCCATCACCATCTATTACTTCTGTGGAGAAGAAACCTCGATTCGTCGGAGAAGGCAACCTTTTTCCACTCTTCCACTGTCTAATGACGGTAGTCCCATGAAAACTGCAGACTGTGTCGTTGTCGACGGACCTGGGTTAACATGGGCACCTTGATGCAGCGGCAAATTCGAGGACCCATGCATAACAGGGTTTCCTCTACTGTTATCAGAGACACATAACTGGGTGCCCCAGAGTTCATTTGCGTGGTCAACTGCTGTGCTGTTGCGCATTGATTGCCCTTTACCAGTCAACAGAGGCAACGATCTCCTCTGGGGTCAATGGCCTTAGGGTCTCCACAGTTATGATGTCAGGAAGTACTCTGTGTGCCAGCAGTTCCTTCTTGGTACACCCTTACAACAGCACTTTTTGAACAGTCCACGAAGTCTTCTGTTTCTGAGATGCTTCCACCCTTGAAGCGGTAGCCGATTATCATTCCTTTTTTGAAATTCCATCAAATCACTACCTGTGCCCATTCACGCACTATGGATCATCTGACCTGGCCGGGCGCTTATATCTCCGTGTGGTCGACTTTGTCATTGCACTCTGTGATGCACCTGGGAGGGTACACTGTGATTCCAGGGGTGGCCATATTATTCTGATACGACTGTGTACCTGCACATACATTCATGGCAATAATAATGACCTTTGGTGAATAAGATGTAAAGGAATTTTGACACTAAATTTTTTGGAAAAAAAAAGTGTCTTATATCCTAAAAAATATGGTATTTAAAATATTAAAATAATTTAAAAGGAGAATAAGAGTATTCATAGTATTCAGATTATAAACTCTGAAATTGCTTATAGGTCTCACTGCTCATCCATGTAACATCTTTCATAAAACTTGAAAATGGCATTGCCCAGGAGCAGGAATTGAACCTGCATCTCCCGATTTCCACTAAAGTATGCTATCTATTACACTACCCAGGACAGTAAAGTTCAAGCAACTGAGACTAAGCAACCTTAGCTTAGGAATCTGAACGTAATTCAGATTTGCGCAGGTTGAAGCATCATTGCTTCCTCGTAGTGTTAGTCCCAGTTGCCTGAACTTCACTGTCCTGAGTGGTGTAATGGATAGCACACACGAATGGAAATCGGTAGATGCTGGTTCAATTCCCACTCCAGGGCGATGAAAGTTTCAAGTTTTGTGAGAGATGTTACCCGGATGACCAGTAAGAACTATAAGCAGTTTCAGAGTTTATAATCTGAATGCTATGAATATTCTATCGAATTCCCATGTATTACGAAGAATATTTCTTCTTTCATTGATTTAAGGTGGATGTCTAGTGATTTTTCTCCCTATAGTTCCAATGGAAAAAATGTTGTCCCTTTTTCCTCAGCAAAGAAAGATTTTCCATACATCAAAATTGGCCCACTGATAAAAAAATAAAAATATCCTAACTTAGATTGTACAGTCGGTATTTTTTTGCAAAAACCTTTTCTGAACTTTATTAAAAATCAATAACTTTACTTTGATGTCGAGGTAAGGAAGAGTGGTGTCACCACCTGTGAGCAAGTATCATAACTACATTGAAGTAAAGTTATTGGTTTTTAACATAGTTCAGGAAAGTTTTTTTGCAAAAAAACATTGATTATACAATCTAATTTCGGATGTTTTTAAAAAAAACATCAATTTTTAAGATTTCTGATACATCAAAATTGTGGGCCAATTTTGATGTATGGGAAAAAAAAAGTTCGCTGAGGAAAAAGGGCCGTAATTTTTTCCACTGGAAGTATATGGAGCAAAATCATTAGACGTCCACCTTAAGGAGAATAAGGGCATGTCCAGGTCTTGCTCAGCCCCTAAGGCTTCAACATGAAGCAAGAGAGATCTTTCATCCATTCGCTCAGACATCCTCAGCTTCTCAGCAGGAGCTCAGTGTCTGACAGAAAATAAACAATGGCTTGCTTTAGCAGTTTTTATTTTGATGTTAAGCATTGTGCTCAAAATTACAGAAAACCCCCAATTTCCAAGGGTAACAGATTCCATACTGCACAAATAATTAACTATTTATTTAGTCTATACCTATAAAAGTCTTTAACATCATTAGTATGCAGGTTCATGGTGGGGGGAAATGATGAAACTGCACAATAAACCATAAGGCATAAGAAAAATAATTTCATGGAACACATCATTAAAAGAAAGCCTTAGTCAACAAAAACAAAATGTAAATAGTCCATACACCTAGGTCAGCATCTTTACATCCACCAGACATACAAGTATGTAACTAAGATGCAAGAACACTGATAGGAGTGAAACAAGATTTTAAAATGCAAAAGTGACTCGGACATAATACAGTACGTTCCCATCATAAATTGCATGACTGACTGAAATTCAGAAACAAAAAAAGTAATGAAGATAAATTATTACCTTTTCATCTCCAGATGGCACAGCCTCGGAAGCTATCTGTACATTCTCCAAGTCAATATTTTTTTGCTTCTGACCTGATTTCTGAAAGGTGATCAAGAATACTATATATTATCCAATGAATGCATCATAACTATTTCTATACAACATGATAGTGCTTTAATTCATGTAACTTTAAAATATACAGAGCACACACAAATACATTACAAAATGACGTAAAAAAACTACAACTACATTACACTGTTCATTGATTAAATGTTGAAGAATGAAAATGGACATGCATTATTTCACACTTCCTCCATGGCAATTTGCATTCACATTAATTAATTTTTATTTCCACAGATATCTATATTTCATTTTACATATATAAATACTACAAGTACTTGAAAGAATAAAATACATTTCTTCTAATTTTTAATTAATACTGTATTCATATTTATTTATTTTTTGCCTCATTTAGTGCCTTTGCATAAGTTAATGAACTATCACTTAGTTCCTATCAAGCAAAAATAATGCTACCAACTTACTACTTTTTTGCATATGACTCACGAGAACTTCTATGCTCATTGCATTAAAAGATTCAGCTATCCAAGCAAATTGCTATTTTAGGATTAAGAACCAATTTTACTACTAGATAAATGTTATACAGTAATGAAATTGAAGTCATATTTTTATTATTCAATTTGGCCATACCTTATTATTCACTCAGTATCCTATACACCATATTTTTCTTACAGATTAATCATACACACCATGTTGAAATAAAATTTGTATTTTAATATGATTAATAAAACAAAACTTTACAAATGGGCTGTATACCTTTCAAGCTCAGATTATTATCATTAATATAAAATGTTAACCACAGTAATTTAGGTATGAGGGAAGAATGCCCACTTCTTAAAAAGAGCAAAATATGACCACATCTTGAAAAGAAGATATTACACAGCTGTTGGGTGATTTGTTTTTATGTCTGTTAGAAACATGGTCTTTAATTTCACGAAGAAATACCTTGATTTCAACTGAGCAATCGACAAAACTGTGTGAAACATTTCCGCTGCTCAACCACATAACATTAACTAGCATTACAAGGACATCGTACAGTTTGTTCCCAAAATGGCAGGAGGCTTGTTTGAAGGAACACAACAATTTTGATACTTCTTAAGTGTGAACATGGAATAAAATATTATCAAGAGCCAGTAATGCATTGAGCCTGAAACACTTATCAAGTCCTCTAAACCTGGGACTTTAATTTAACTTTTACAGTTTTGAATTATACGGTGAAGAGCGTGTAAATATAGATACTAAAATTGTGATAGGAGAAGCAGCACATCAGTTGTTGTTTTTTTTTAATTATATGGTGAGGAGTGTGCAAATATACATACTAAAATTGTGATAGGAGAAGCATAACATCAGTCTTCAGGTGCTTACAAGGCACCTAGGCCTCAGGCCTTTTGGACAATTTTTCATTTTATGTACATCGGTGATAAATACTAAAATAAAAAAAAGTTTGCAACACATTGATCAAGACAGACGTACAAAGCAGCTAGGCTTCTGACCTTTTCAGTAGAATTTTTGTTACACTCTTAACCCACCAGGTGGCAAGCACGCATATATACGTTCGAAGATTTATGTGCCTAAAGCGCGGCGACGGCGCAATAATACGTTCATCAAAAACCTGTTCAAAAGCCGCGAGAATGCACTATTGCGTCGAAAAAACATTTGAGGCTCATAGCAGCAAGAACGCATATATGCGAATCTTAATGATGACGAATACTGCAGAAAGACAGGAGGCTTTTAAGGGAGCCTCCTGTTATACGTGTAACAAAATTTTGTGTTGCCTCTTCCAAACCTACTGCCACCTGGAGGGTTAATATGAATTTGGTATAATTAAGAAAAAGTAATAAATAGGAGGCAATATATAAATCATTGGATGTTTAAAAAAGGGCCCAGTCTACAAGCCCTTAGGTAGTTATTTTGTAATTTCCCCATTTGGGGCACAGAATGTCAAACATCATGGGTTTATGAATGGTCATTTTCAAAATACCTTACTAGGTACAGTCTTATTACTGTGGTGCACCTTCACATCTGCACTAACCTATGTGATGCCTTGTTTGCGACATGAGAGTTCTTTTGATTTTACCATGCAGGGGCTGGGCTGTTCTGACTTTTTTTTTAGTTTTTGTTAATTTATTCACCAAATCGATTTTTTTCTCACCAAAGTGTTGTAACAGTACAAAAAGGTAATCGCCAAAACTTTTTTTCCATCACCAAAATGACTTTCTTTTTTCACAAATTGCGAAGAATGCGATCAGCAGTGCGACCCATGCCACGTCTCTAAGAATCATTTGCGGGGCTTAGTTAAAGTTACTTTCCTTGAAATGCACTACTCACTAATTTTCCATGAAAAGAATTGTTTTAGGCATAGTTCTTAGTTACTGCTCGTGGATGAACCATACATGTGTTCCTTCAAACAATGAGCCTCTCCCATCATTTTGGAAACAAACTATGATGTCCTTGTAAAGCTAGTTAGTGTTATGTGGTTGATCAGGGGAAATGTTCTGACTAGTTTAGTTGAGTGCTTAGTTGAAATGAAGATACTTCTTCATGAAATAAAGAAAGACCTCGTGTTTCTAACAGACGTAAAAACATCAGCCAACAGCTGGCATATTTTTCTATTTTCAAGAAGTGGGCATTTTTCTCTGGGCCTTCTTATGGTACATTCAATAATTTGATACTAAAACCTGAATTATAGCCATATAACAGATGAGGGTGGGACCACACACAGGTTAAGTGCTGCACCGCATGGAAGATTTACCGACGGGGTTTTTTTAACAACTTTAAAAGTTCAATAGCCGAACATAGCAAAGAAATTGGATTATTTCTAGCTTCCTTTTATGTGACTTCACCTTATTCGTCTCAAACTTTTTTTCTGGTATTTAAATTTCTTATTGATGCCTTTTAACACCTTCAGAAATTAAAATCAGAATATGATTTTTCCTTCCCTTTTGCAATTTTACTTCGCTGAAAAAACAAGTCTTACCATACACTGCATATTGTCTAACATCAAAGACCCCCTCCCCCTCCCCTCAAGTAACTATGGACCTGTGAAAACTTGGACGATGATGGCAATGTGAAGTGGAAAGTTCAATATCAAGCAATGGTATGTAATGAATAACTTGAATTAATTGGATTAGCAAGCAATAATTTATACTAATGCATATATATCACAGAAACCTATGGTTACATCTTTGAATATTAAATGCAACAGAATTATTAATATAAAATTAAGAAGAGCCTTTCATTGTCTGCCTTAAAATTACTTTAATTTTTGAGGTGTTCAAGGCATCAAAGATAAATAACCTAAATACTCAATTGCATAACTGAAAAAATTCACTTTGGAATAATTTTAGAACTTCCATATCATTGGAGCATACAAATCTAAAATCATTTTGTCAAGCTAAATTCACCTCAATTCCCAAAGCTGGCAGATCATGTTACAGGGTAATTGATTGTAAAGTCTTTGAAATGCAGTTTAAAATATTAATAACTTATGTTCTATAAGAGATACTTAAAATAATCTGTGAAATGTTTCAGTAAGGTAACTTCATATTCAGTGTTTTCTTTTTGAATAAAGAGATTTGTTCATTTTAGTTGGGTTCTTTTTTCTTTTTAGTTTTTCAGATGATCTCTGTGCTGTACTAAATTACTGCAATAAAAGAGAATGAATTGTGTGCTCTGGTTAGCAGGGTCCAAGTCTGTAACTGCAGTGGCATTACAAGATGGCACCACAGAGGAATTCAAATAACAATGGATGAAGTTTAAAGAAATAGGTTCCGCTAATGATAAACCATGAACGGGCATGAGAAAGGAGACTGACATTTGTAGAGCAAGTTTTTTCTAGAAGTTTAAAAATGATAGACAATACAATTTTTCAGCAAGATTGTGCACTTACTACTTTGCTTGTAAAGTGTAAAGTTACAACATTTTTGGATGTGGCTTTTTCAGACATACATGGATTGGAAGAGGTGGACTTAATCCCTTGGCCAACAGTGACTGAATTCGTCCCCATGGCCTCTTTTCTATGGAAACATGTTAAAACTGTTGTTTACTCATCAGACAATATTTAGAATAACTGATGCAATTAATGCCGTAACTGTAACCCAAATACACAACTTGTTTGTGAAACTTCAAAATCATTACCATGCTTTGTATCTGCAATGATGCAGGGCCCACATAAGTGTTCACCAGTTCTCCAAATGCAATGTAACCAAAAATTTGGCATCCCCTAAATGAAATAGGCCACTTCTGACAAATCTCTTTCACTTGCATGTCAATGGAGGTGCATCACGGAAGAAGTGGATATTTACTTCTCAAAGCTCATTAAAATTTGTTTCATAAACAACCCAAGCCATTAGAGAAGCTTTATGAGTCGCTGAATGGTTGTGCCAAGTGACGATGGACAGTGGCCAACTGCTAAAGGACTGTTCATATTTGAAAAAGGTGTTAGATGCGTATTTCTCTCGCAAAACTGGATGGTGCTTTTAACTTGTCAAACAACTGCTCTTGTTTCACTTGCTACCCCTTCCCCAAATATATCTATTCTGTTTCTCTCTCTATGATAACACAATGACAGCATACATCTCACTTTACATTGGCAAATGCATTCGTTGCTTCACATAACACACTGGTTTTTTATCAGTTTCTCCTTGCAGAAGATAATTAATTTTTTCCCCAATAATGATGATTTCTTTAAACTTTAATGGAATGGCTTCAAGTTAATCAATTACAAAGGTGATATTTGTCTTTTAATAAGGTCTGGTGCAAATACAGCTTGCATTAACTTTTGAGAGAGCATTATGAAATCTTAATTGCTTCGAGTAAAAACAAAATTGTTTGGCTAACTGATAAAAAAAAAAAAAAATCTGGCTATATACCTTGACTAATGCACTGGCTTTCTTATGGCCAGCACCAGCCTTAGTATTTCGGTCACCCTAGGCAAAAACTGACTTGGCAGAGCCTAATGGTATTAAGTTTTGGACTTAAAAATTTGCTGGTTGTTAATTGATAAAATGTCAATTTTCAATACATTGGATAATACATTTTTTTCTTCAATTAAAGGAAACTAAAATAAAAAGAAAAATGTGCATGAGTTTTGGAATATATGACATTAAGTCTAATCTATAATCTTTCAAACTTGTTCAAATGCTGCCTACAGTAAGTTGCCTATTTGTAAATGTCATTGTACATTGATTACTGCTTTGTAGTGATTACAACTGCATAAGTTTTGGTTACATTAACTTAAAGCTTAACATTAAGCACACTCTTTATAAATGCAGTAGAATACTCAAAAGAGAAACAATGTTCTTTCCCAGTTCAGCCTTGGGCTAGCCACTCAATATCTGGTGTAACATTGCTATTAAACATCCATTACAGCTTGTTTCCATGGAGGCAGCAATAGATCTTGGTCTGAGCATGTTGCTAAAGTGTAAGTAAGTGTTATAATTTTTATAGTGCATTCCTATTGTAACCTCCCTGATTCTGCAGATGTTATCATCTGATAAGAAATATCCTATTAAAACAACAAATCTGATACTTTCTGCTTTTTACACAACCTAAGAAGCTTTTACCTGCACCTTTGTTTATTGACTACATATTTTGGCATACGGTGAAGTCATGGCAAAATCCTAGAGATGAGATATCTTAAAAGTATAATTTAGCAATACAGACTATATGACTTTTTGTCCAATTTTCAGGTTGCACATTGACCCATCATCAGGACTGACTCAAGAGAGTAGGTGCTGCCAGTGAAGTGGCAATACCCAGACTTTCTGTTTGTTACTCATGGCACCTCTTCTTTTGATTTGTAGATTTTCCTCCAATTTCCGTTTTCCAAAGTGTCGTTGATGTGAAAGAATTTTTAGTTCCAGTTAGTCATATGTCTGGAAACTGGAACTCTTTAAAAATTATTTCACATCAACAGCACTTTGAAAAATGGAAGTTGGAGAAAAGAAGAGGTACCTCCTACAAATCAAATGAAGAGGTAACAGAAAGCCTGGGTATTACCGCTTGATGAACAGAAAGTCTGGGTATTACCAAATCATTAGCAGATTTTGCAGACAGCTTTTGCTTGTAGATTAAAAAACTAAAAATGTTAACAGCAATTAAAACACTCATTCGAGGCTTTACTCAGATTAACATATTTAATTCTATTTTTAACTTGAACTTTCAATTATTTTTCACATCTTTTGAGTTCTTTTGTTTAACAGACATTTCTGGACCCTAGATTTTATCAAGGCCTGCTCTGAATGCATAGGAACTGTATCAAAAGTTTCTTTTACACAGAAAGAATTTAAATTTTGCCAGGTTCCTCTTGCAGTCGTCAGTTATTACATTATTTTTTTTTCCTCTCGTACTTTGTAAGACTACTATTTTTTAATTGAGTTACTGAAAATGCTATTTAAAATTTTTGAAGGTTCATTAATGGGACTGCTTTTCTGGATATAAAAACTTTAATTAGATTTTTTGTTTTTATGAGGCTGATAGTACAGTATTTTAATATTTTGCCATAAATGTCCATTTCACACACTGCACATTGCTCTACATTCAATTGTAACGTATTTATTTTTTCTTCATTAGAATTTGTAATGTTCTAATAATTTATTGTTCCACTAAATTTTTTTCAAATTACTTTATTCTATTTATATCATGATTCGTGAGTTTGCAGTAAATTTTCTGTTTCGATGGTGTTGTACGCAAACACATTTTAATTTTAATACAACTCTGGCACTCCGTAAGAATAATACAACTTCCAGTGTTTAGCAAGGTAATGAAACATGATGTGCGATTTATGTCTTTATATATATAGTAGGAAATTCTATTCCGAACTTTTTATTTTTGAATTTAGTTGCCCGGACTGGGCAACTAAATTCAAATTACATACCTCAGGCATTATGTTTCAAGTCCTGCAATCCGAATTCAAACTTTCGCAGCAGTTTCTGGTACAGGTTTTTCATGCCATACTTCATTGTAGTTTGTTCATTTACAGAATTTTCTTATATGTTTCACAAGTTTCTGAAGCCTTGGCAAATGCTCGTTTCTTCCTCATAGTTATTCACATTAAGAAATGATGGAACAACTAAAGAACCTCTGCCTCTGTCGAAAACAATGAGGCCCTGCTCAGTGCTTTTTTTCCTGACGGTACGCAACGGTACGCAGTACCGGTACCTTTTTTCTTAAGGTGTTAAAAAACTGAGATTTATTGACAGTAAAATGTATTATAAATATCCCGGCAGATGGAACTGTGTTCACGAATTGAGGCTAATGCAAGACAAAGTGGTCACGAACACGAATTGAGGCTAATGCAAGACAAGTTTCCTAGTGTTATTTTCTGGCATTGTGCTAGCCATCACCTTAAATTGTCTGTTTGTAGCACAGCAGTGAACAATGTAGCTGGAGTGAATCGCTCTATGAGTTTCATGGACAAACTTTATGTGACTTATTATGCATCACCTAAGAATGCTAGGGAACTACAGGAATGTGCAGCGACTTTAGAACTTCAGCTTCTTAAATTTGGCAGAATTTTAAGCACTCGCTATGTTGCATCTGGCTTTCGCACTGTTTCTGCAGTGTGGCAATACTTTGAAGCCCTCGTCCATCACTTTCAGGAGGCAAAAGAAGACAGCAGAAGAAGCAAAACAGATCGCTGTCTTTATGAGAGCCTTTTAAGAAAAATAACGGCATGCAAGTTTGTTCTTGATTTGGGCCTTATGTGTGAAATTATGTCTAGATTTACAAGAGAGAAATATTGACTTGTACAAAGCAGACAGGAAGGCAAAGAATACAGTTCAACTTTCTGAGGAAAGAATTGAAAATCCTGGTCCGTACTACAGTATGTCTCTTCAAAGTCAGAAGAACATGAAGTTCAAAGGAATTGAGCTCCACACAAATGAAAGACACAGTCCTGCAATAAGTTCATCTGCTTTTTATAAAAGTCTGAAAGAGGCTGTTGGAAAGCGTTTGCTTGAAGAAGATGATGCTGATTTGACTGAATGTGCCAAGATTTTAGATTCCAAGTATTGGCCAGAAAATCCTGGGAAGCATCTGACATTTGGTGAAGCTGAAATTAGAAAGTTAGCTCGCAAATTCCTCTTAATTGAAAGAGAAGCAGTTCGTGGTTTCCGTGAGTATCTTCAAGTAAATAAAGTCCCGGACATTCTATTTCATCAAAAGTACACTTTGAGCACAATTGCAATATCTTCCAGTGATGGTGAAAGGGGTTTCTCTCAGGTGAATCTTATTGGAACTTCATCTAGGCCATCTCTGTTTGTACGGACAACTTCTGCACTGATGTTCATCAGGATAGTAGGACCTACTCTCACTCAGTTCAACCCTAGCAAATATGTGGACTCATGGCTGCTCTGAGGTCATCATTCTGGAGTTAATAACAAAAGCAAGAAGCGATCTAGAAACAACAAAGGTATTGGAGGATATGTTAAAAGTGTGGGAGTTGCTGTAATAACATCTTCATGGTGAGTACTGGCACCTTTTTTTCCAGATAAAAAGCACTGGGCCTGCTGTATTTCTTTATTTGGATGGACTGTATGTACATTGCAAGATAAGGATATTGTTCAAACTGTTGAAGATTCTCTGGGGCATGTTTGATCATTACTGCAACTGTATGCCACAAATACCAGCTGCATTCAGTTCATTTGATATGGCACCATAATATAAAGCAGTTGAGGAAAAGCTGTACAGCTAAAATTTAACTGTCCCTTTTACATAGAGAAGTTACAATTTGATTGTACCTGTTACCTCCCACATAGAGGTAACAGGTAAGATTGGGGTGCAACATTAGCTTTCTTTTGTTGAGCAGGGTATATTCTTGTGTGTGTATATATACATATAAGATACTAGGTATTTTTGCCCCTGGTGCAGAAATGCCTAGTTATACCTCTGAAAGGTTTAATGTTAGATGCTCATCCGCCTCCTTTGCGGCTGAAGTACAGGTCCCTTATTTTTTTATTTTTTTTTTTTTTTGAAGGTTTAACGACCGACGTGAGCAACTCAATGGGCTATAAGCAGTCGCCCGTCCCTAATTTAGGGTCACTGGTTCCAGGGAAGGGAGAGAGCCAGTGCCGTAAGACAAACACAACATCCATGCCTCACCGGGATTCGAACCCGGACCCCGTTCGGACGAATGATCACAGGCCATCGCTTATACCACTGCACCACCGGGGCGGCCAGGTCCCTTATGCAGTGATGTCACTGCCAACAGGATGGGTAGACTGTTTATACAACTGAAGAAGCACTTGCAAGAGAAATTCAACAATTTTTAATTTTGAATATTTTTTGAATCTAAAAACGTGCACCAAGAGGTAATGCAAAAGCACATCTGCAATTGCGCACGAAAAACTGGCAGCCATGTGAGTATATTATTTAGAGTAAACCAAGATTTTAAAGAAACTTATTATTATTATTTTTTTCAAATCTGTTAAATCTGAATAAGATGTTGACATGGCACTAAGGAATGGCAGGGATAGTGATCATATTTTAAATTTAAATGCAACAGTAATATTGTCTTTAAATAGATTCAAAAGAAGGAGGGGAAAACATAAGATTATGTTACTAGAACATCATAAAGGAATTCCTTTATGCCAAACAAATAAAAACTTCAGAAACATTCCACAAACTCAATTAAAAAGCTGGAAATTAATTTCTTTAAATGGCATGTTATTATTTGTAATTAATCACTTAATAGAAGAGTTAAAACTATGATTTTTCGAATTTTTTTATTTCTTTTAGTCATATTATTTTAATTATTTTTATTTTATATTTTAGTTGCCAATTTTTGAGAATTTTAAGATACTGGTTGCTTCCAGGAATTGACAAGTCATCTTGCCATGCATACCAGCATATATCTACACGGTCCCATAACTTCAAGAAGTGATATGCTCTCCAGGAAACAGTTTTTCATGTTATGGCAGCTGAAATATCAGTAGAATTCCAAACGATCCTGTTTGGGCCTAAAAACACCCTTATCTTTCCTGGAGCAAAGTTTTTTTATGCTCATTGCTCTGTCTTTCTTTTCATCTTTCCATAACCTTTGCAACTCTAACAATTTTCTGTGCATTCGATTCTGCTTTCCTTTCAGAATTTCACATGCAAAGTTAGACTACGGTTTGAAGAGCTCAAAGATTTGTTTCTTTAGCTTTTCAGTTACCTTCATCAAAACTTTCTTTTCTTTCATTTAAAAATCTGATTTTCCTTCAATAAAATTTCACTTTTTGTTTTCAGGTCTTTCATACATATAATTTCAGTATTTTTACCATGGAGACTACACATATCTTTTAAAATTTCTCTTCATTATCGGAGTATTTTGTCTTTGTACCTGGCGTGTTCAATGTTTTAACATGTCATAAATAAGATCAGTTCTTTTCCCTTTTTCCTCTCTGTTCTTCCTTTGTGAATTAGAATTTACATTAAAGTTTCCCTGAAGGTTTAAATTTGGTACAGCAATGTCCTTTAGCATTTTGAGGACAGGCAAACCCAGAAGTTCATTCCTTAAATCACATTCATAGTGCAATTTGGGAAAATGTCTCGAACAAATGGCTGAATTGTTTTTGTTGAAACTGTTGGCTCATTTGCACCTCAATTTCCATGTTTTACGTGAAACTTCATTTTTAGGAAACCTATGGTAATGAATGCCATTCTTGGTGGTTTTCAAGTAATATTGGGTTGTCGGAAAAGTCATGACTATTTTAGCCATGTTTTGCAAAAGTCATTTATTGATAGAAAGAACAAAGATCAATCAATGATATAATGCCCGTTTTGTTCGATAACATTTTGTCATCTGTCAATGAACTGCAGAATGCTTCGTTCATAGAAGGACCTGTCTTTCGTGGCGAAAAACTGTACAAGGTGCTGATTTACAGCCTCATCTGAATTGAACGTTATACCACGCAAGGACTGTTGAAGAGAGCAAAACAAGTCTGACGGCGCAAGGTCAGGTGAGTATGCTGGGTGTGGCAACACATCCCACCCAAGCTCCAATAATTTTTGGCGGGTGATCAAACTTGTGTGTGGTCTCACGTTGTCGTGATGGAACACAACACCTGTACGACGAACGAGCTCTGGACGTTTCTGAATGATGGATTCATTCAAACTGTCCAATTGCCAACAGTACACATTCAAATTGATTGTTTGGTTCTGTGGTAGGAGCTCAAAAAACACGACACCTTTCAAATCCCACCACACTGAGACCAGAACCTTCCGCTGATGAATGTCTGCTTTGGATGTTGTTTGAGGCGAAGCAGCACGTCGGGACCAAGATCGTTTGCGCAGCACATTGTTGTACACAACCCATTTTTCGTCACCAGTTATCAGTCACTTCAAAAAAGGATCGTTTTTCTCACGTTTAACGAGCATACCGCAGATGTTTATACACGCCGTCAATTGAGCTTCTTAGAGTTCATAAGGAACCCACACATCGAGCTTGCTTACGTATCCCAGCTTCTTCAGGTGGTTGTGAACACTTGAATGATGGATGTGCAATGTGTGAAATCTCTTGTGTCGTGTTATGTGGGTTTGACTCTATCAATGCCTTGATTTGGTCATCATCAACCTCGGTTGGTCTCCCGGACCGAGGAGCATCGTTGAGGTCAAAATCACCAGCACGGAATTTTGCGAACCACCGCTGGCACTCACGTTCTTGTAGAGCATTATCCCCGTACACTTTATGCAACTTTTCACAATCTTGACGCGCGTTCTTCCCTTTACGGAAGTAAAATATGGTGAAAATGCACAGTTTGGTCTTCCATCTTCAACGTGATGTCAAATCTCTGCAAATCAACCAAATCGCTCACTATTCCATTTACATTGCAGCTAGAACTGGCACCCGTCGAATGTCATAGCAATAACAGAGCTGTGTATGCCTCTAGTACTTCCAAAACTGCCCAACCGCCATCGGGTGCTAAAATAAGTCATGACTTTTCCAACAACCCAATAATTTGGACACGATGCTATCGTGTATGTACTAGGCATGTTCAATGTTTTAACATATAACTAGGAGGGAAAAAATAGTTTACTACAAAAACGAAGCTTCAAATTCTCGGAAGTGAAGCACAATGTACAGTAGCGAACAAAAGTATTTGGCGAAACACTTTTTCGACCATAATTTTTTTTCTGCTGAACCAAATCGGGTCATTTTAGGATATGATATGTGTTGATTCGTGGTTTACAATGCTGCGTAGTTTGTATTTCGCTCAGAGCGAATTTGACATTCGAAACGGGCCATATTCAAGAGTCGCCAATTATTACCCATTTGTTTGCTGCATGTATTAATGTTTTTCTTGTAATTTTTGTGGGTTTTGTGATGTGTAGTGTGATAATAAGTCAATCTTAAGTTTTCAGAAATGGGTAAAAAGACGGAGATCCCTGCTGGAGCTTGCCAGGCGGCCGTGAACATGATGGAATCCGGAATGCGCATCATCGACATTGCGAGGGCCCTGAAGATTCGACACCAGTCCATTTCAGCTATCCTGCAACGTTATAAGAAGACTGGGACCATCGAGAACAGCCCGCGATGTGGTAAGCCTCGTTCCACTACGTTACGTCGGGATAGATGCATCCTCCGTCGATCTCGTGCTGATCCCACCTTGACTGCTGTGGACATCGCCACCAAATTCCGCGACAGCAACGACCTGAACAACAGCTGAATGACCATCTCCCGTCATCTCATTGCTGGTGGATTGAATGGAAGATGCCCTGCCAAGAAACCACACGTCGGAGTCAAGAATCGAAGAGCCAGAGTCGCGTTCGCGCGCCGTCATCGACACTGGACCGCGGCGGACTGGAGTAAGGTGCTTTTTACCGACGAGAGCAAGTTCAACTTGTTCGGAAGTGATGGCATCCGACACGTACGACGTCCGTGTGGCCAGAGATTCAACCCCCAGTTCATTCAGCCGACTGTCAAGCACGGAGGAGGATCGCTCATGGTTTACGGCGCCTTGTCTTGCAATGGAATGGGCCCCATCATCAAGATTGACGGAATAATGACTGGCCAGAGCTACACGAACATGCTCATCAACGATGTCTTCCCATGGGCAAACCAGAACATGCCACCCGGATGTATCATACAGCAAGACAACGACCCGAAGCACACCACCAGAGTAGCAAAGGCAGCCTTCCAGCAGCAACAGGTAACACTTCTAAACTGGCCAAGCCAATCTCCAGACCTCAACCCCATCGAGCACATGTGGGAGGAGCTGGAGAGACGATGTGCAAAGAAAACCTGCCGGAATAGGGCCCAGAAGTTCGACCAGCTGTCTGCAGAATGGGCGCGAATTCCGCAGGTCACCGTCGAGAAGCTAGTGGACTCTATGCCGGCTTGTTGTGCAGCTGTTATTAATACTCGTGGTTATCCCACTGTATTAGTTATTGTTTTGTCGTTTTCTCATACTTGTTTTCTGTTATCGTTGCATTAAATGAACGTGATACACACCTACTTTGTTGGTCAATTTGTATGATCTTTGCGATTAAGCTCGGTACCTGATCTGTGTTAAGGTTTCCGATCCATCTGCATATGGGTCATTTTTATTCTGAATAACACATATCATATCCCAAAATGACCCGATTTGGTCCAGCAGAAAAAATATTATGGTAGAAAAAGTGTTTCGCCAAATACTTTTGTTCGCTACTGTAAAATAGCTTTCAGAATGTAAGAACAGGAGCAAGCAGCCTCAACCTTTAGGATGTGGATATTGGAGCTCTCCTGGACGATGATGTCATGAAGATAACCCCTGAGACAGTGACCAGAAGAGCCCGCTAAGCATAACTAGGAGTATACTAACCTTGCTTTGGGATTAGTGTATGCTACATATAAATATAACTGAAAAAAAAATAACAAATTTAAACTTTTGTTGCTTTTTTATAACTGAAAAGCAATGATCACCAAAAAACAATTCATGTCAGAAATAAATGCAAAGCTTCAATGTTTGGCAGGTCTCATTATTAGCAGAGTGGGGTGCAGTGATGGTAGGTACAGTGAAAAGTCACTAAAACCAGGGAATTCTGACCTGCTGAAAAGCCTGATAGGGAAAAGGGAATTTTTTACTAAAATAAGGAAATTCCAGGGAATGTTGTATGTATTCCATGGCAGACTATTTTTTCCCTTTCATGCATTTTTACTTGTGGTTGTCCCACCCCAAGTTCAAAGTAACCGTAACTTATACAGCGGCTTACTTCGTCCCATCCCAAAGTAACAGTAACTGTTACAGCCACTTAATTCGTTCGCATGTGCATTCTCAGCTATTATAACTGGTCTGGCTTGGTTTGTTCTTCGTTGGGTCTCTAAAGCAAAGGTGAGTAGCAAAGCATTCTCACTGCTAACAACTGATAACGAAAGTCTCATTTCTTTATTGTATTGTGTGTTCCTAAGTCATCAACGGTGTAGAATCAGTTATGAGTAATAATAAGCTTGACATCGAAGGTAGTGTGCATAACGATGATTTAAGTGGTGTACCATCCACTAGTAAGACCCGATCGCCAATAAAAGATGCCCCTTTGACTGTAAGTAAAAGTAGAACCACGCCAATCAAGAAACGAAAAACAAAAGGCAAGCTTACAAGTGAAGAACGAGATAAAGTGAAACATGTTAAAAAATTCAGGGAAGAATGGCTAAGTGATGAACATTTTAAATGTTGGCTGCAACCTTTACCAGAAAATGATGCACGATGTAAATGCACGGCTTGCAGTTGCACTATTCTTTGGGGCAAAAGTGAGCTCATGAAACATGTTAACACTGAGAAGCATAAAAAAAGCATGAAAGCTATAAAGGGATCTCCTGCAGTTGAACGTTTTTTTTCAAATGCGAACAAATCCAGATGACTCACACGACTATAAAGTCAAAACAGCAGAAATAAAACTTGCTGCATTTTTTGCTAGTAATAATGTGGCAATTCAGGTAGTTGAACAGTTAGTTCCTGTTCTCTGAAGTGCATTTCCTGACTCCAAAATCCTAAAAGATGTGAAAATGAAAAGGTGTAACTGCACCAAACTCATTTCAAATGTCGTCACTAAAATAGAGAATGAGGCTACAATTAAAAATTTAAGAAAAACTAAATTCTTGATTCTAGTTGATGAAAGCACAGATTTAACATGTGAAAGGTTTCTGTGCATTTTAGCTAGATATGTATCGCCAGCAACAGATCGTGTACAAACTGAACTGCTTGAACTTGTGGAGATTGATGCTTCAGATGCTTCTGCTGATAAAATTTACTCAGCATTCAAACCAATCCCTGGAGAATAAAGAAATTCCACTGGGAAACATTGTGGGCATTGCATCTGATCGAGCTAATGTCATGATTGGATAGAACAATTCCTTCGCAAGCCAACTGCGTGTTTATGTTCCAGGAGTAAAAGTTTTGCATTGTGTTTGCCATGCAGCAGTACTTGTAGCAAGCAAGGCTTGTGATAAACTTCCAAGAATTCCAGAAGAACTTATTCGGCATATAAGCACGTACATTTCCTCCAGTGCCAAACTATGTCGCCAGCTTGTTGATATTCAGAGGTTTTTTCATATAAAGACTAAGAATATATTAAAATTAGCCAACACAAGATGATTAGCTTTATTGGAGTGTGTTGAGAGGATTTTAGAGAACTTGGATGCTTTGAAGGCCTTTTTTGAGATTGCTGCATTTGAAAATAAGCTACTAAGTTCAGAATTCATTCTAGCACAGCTAAATAATGAATTTAACAAGTGTTACTTCCTATTTTTGAAGTTTGTTCTGAAGTGCTTCAATAGCTTTAATGCATTGTTTCAAGAGAGATCTGTCCTCATCCATACACTGGCCGAATCACCAGCTATTATTCTCTTTAAGCAGGTATGTCAGAACTTCCTCACAGCAGAAGCACTTCGTTGTGATGATGTAAAAGTAGCATATCCAAGGAATATCCTTCCTATGAAAAATGTATACTTAAGTCAAGAGTGTGAGGCACATCTGAAAACATTTTCAGAAATGCCAGAAGTAAATGAATTTGGTCAGAATTGTTTAAAATGTTACACAACAGCTGCTGAGGAAATTTAGAAAAGGCTTCCTTTCAAAAGTGAATTTTTCATGAAGCCAGATTTATCCATGGTAATGTTTGTCTCAATCTATTTGCCGGTGATCGCAGTATTTCAAAAGTGTGCGATGCTTTTAAGGAAGCTATAGACATTAATGTCGTGGACATAGAATGGAGAAATTTACCCTGTGCGTTCCAATCAGAGGAAGTTGAGGCAATGAAACAGATTAACTTCGATGAAATGTGACACACAATCTCAAAGAAAAAAAAAAAAGATTTAACTGTAACTTTGTGCTTAACAAATCTAAGTGTTCTGGCAAAACTTGTGCTCCCATTGCCCCATTCTAATGCTGAAGTGGAACGTATTTTTAGCATAGTTTCTGATGTCAAAACAAAGAAGAGAAACAGGATCAGTGGTGCAGTGTTAAACGCTGTGTGTATTTTTTTTTTTTTTTTTTTTTTTTTTTTGGATTGGAGGTTTTACGACCTTACGACCACCGTGAGCAACTCAATGGGCTATAAGCAGTCGCCCGTCCCTAATTTAGGGTCACTGGTTACAGGGAAGGGAGAGAGCCAGGGCCGTAAGACAAACACAACATCCATGCCTGATCGGGATTCGAACCCGGACCCCTTACGGACGAATGATCAGTGGCCAACGCCTTAGACCACTGCGCCACCGGGGCGGCACGCTGTGTGTAACGTGCGATCTAGTTTTGGTGCAAGGCTTATAGATTGCACAAACTTTGAAGTTACAGATGAACATATAATGCTTCACAATGACCATAAACTCTACGGAGTTGCGGAATAACTAGTGAGAGAAATCAGATATTTAATATTCTTAACAAATTTATCAAAAAAGAATAAATAAAAATAGCACTATAAAAAAATGTTTTAACTAATGAAAAAAAGAAAATTTTTACAAACTACTTATGTGTTATATAGTCCATAAAATTATATACACAACTTTGTATATATATATATATGCAAAGGTGAAGTTCCTACTTTCTGAAAAGGGAATTCCAGGTAAATTTTGGTAATTTTCATTGTCAACACAGGGATTTTGACAACTGAGTACCTACCATCACTGGTGGGGTGGAACCCTATGCATTTTTACCATCACTTATGGGGTGGAACCCTATGCATTTTTATGCATCTAATATGGCATGACCACACCCATCTATGCAAGAACCATAATCAATAACACAAAATTATGATCAGAAATATAATTTAAAATGCAACTTGTCCATGGTCAGCCATGCAAGACTGTACAAGAAGAAAAAACACATCCCACTGCACAAACTACAGAAATTCATGTGATACCTATGCATCATGTTTGCACCTTTTCCAGTTTAAATATTATGTAGTTATATTTCGCAAATGAAACTATGCCCAGTGACAATTCAAAATTACACATTTTGGGTTTTTGTCATGTATATATCCCAAAGAAGCCAAGTTAAACAAGGAACAACAAAACTAAAAAAAGGGGGGAAATTCTGGCACCTTAACCATATTGCATGTATTTTTATCAGATTCGTTTGTCGTTAAAATCATTAAAAACCCCTTAAGCAATATTGACACATGCCCTTACATCCACGTGGTTTGAAAAAAATATTATCAGCACCTTCTTTCATAATCATAATGCTTAAAGTGCGCACTGCAAAAATGAATACTGCGTTTAAGGCATAACACTCTGATTAAGTTCATTTTTACCTTTCTGCCTTTATTCCTGCCTTTTGATCGAACAGCCGTGGTCTCCATGTTTTCTTACAAAAATTTATCTTGCAGCAAGGATAGGATGCATCAAGTCGGAAACGCAAAAAAACATACGCTCTATTGGAAATTTTGCTTACAAAAACAAATACAACGTGCAGCCTTCGTATTATTTATAATAAATACTATAACTCTCAAGCCATTTTCCTATCACAAGAGTTATCACAGACTAACAATCTCCGAACTGAAATCTTCCGATACCGAAACTACTCCATAACAATATCGATGCGCAGGTAATTCCCCACGTAAATCAACACACGGTAGGACCTAGGAACAGCAGACTAACTGCCTAAACAAAAACAAGGATGTCATACTCAAAAGCGCTATTGCCACCGTTCAATAGCAATTTCTTCAACCTCAAATCAAAATTTCCCTATGTAAGAAACTTCTGGAGGCATTCATATTGAGTCTAACCTCCTTGTATTGAGTCATTAAAATAAGAAAAATCCTTTTCCAGTAGACGAATGGTCAGAAATACGCGTATTTGTCATAAGGCAGACATGACACTACGGACAGCTAGGTAACAAACTCTCGCTAAGAGTCATTCTTCAAAACGTCACTTTATTTGACTATTTGCCTTCATTCAGTTTTCAAAAGCGTATTCGTACTGTTTGCCAGCATTCTAAATGGAAGTAGTTTTCCGAAAGTGCAAATAGTAAATATTTTTGATTAATTCGTCTTTGGTCAAAGTGCCTTTACAGCAGAACAGTTTTTTTTTTTTTTTTTTTTTTGATTGGAGGCTTAACGACCACCATGAGCAACTCAATAGGCTATAAGCAGTCGTCCGTCCCTAATTTGGGGCCACTGGTTCCAGGGAAGGGCGAGAGCCAGTGCCGTAAGACAAACACATCATCCATGCCTCACGGGATTCGAACCCGAACCCCTTTCGGACGAATGATCAGAGGCCATCGCTTAGACCACTGCGCCACCGGGGCGGCACAGCAGAACAGTTCGAGGCATATAAAAGTTTCGAAGCCTATTACCGCGAGCGACGGTCGTCAATGTGTGGGAAAGCTCATGGCTTTCAACCTCCTTGCTTTCAAGGCTATTGCAATGCATTTTTTTTATTGGATGTTTAACGACCACCGTGAGCAACTCAATGGGCTATAAGCAGTCGCAAGTCCCTAATTTAGGGACACTGGTTTCAGGGAAGGGAGAGAGCCAGAGCCGTAAGACAAACACAGCATCCATGCCTCACCGGGATTCGAACCCAGACCCCTTTCGGACGAATGATCAGAGGCCATCGCTTAGACCACTGCGGCACCGGGGTGGCAATGTGCATTTTGTGTCGGCCGAATCCACAGATATCTCTTATATGATATCTGTGGCCGAATTGCCTTCTTTTGTTGTAAATGTTTCCAATTTCGCACCGTAAATTGTTGCCAATGTGTGAGGGAATGCTGAATTTGTAAAATTCTTAATTATTTTTAAGCTCCTTTTTTTTTATTGGAGGACCACCGTGAGCAACTCAATGGGCTATAAGCAGTCGCCCGTCCCTAATTTAAGGTCACTGGTTCCAGGGAAGGGAGAGAGCCAGTGCCGTAAGACAAACACAACATCCATGCCTCACCGGGATTCGAACCCGGACCCCTTTCGGACGAATGATCAGAGGCCATCGCTTAGACCACTGCGCCACCGGGGCGGCTAAGCTCCTTTCCATTATTATTTTCAATGAAAATACACGAACGTTAGTGCGAATTCTAAACAAAACATAACACTAAAATTGGAGATATTAGCACGGTTTCTGCAACCAAAATCCACACAATTTAAAAATACCCACAGTTGAAATTACATAAGTATCATGTAAACAATGTCAAATTCCCACAGTTTGCGGCTTCACGGTTAAGAGCCTTAGGGCATCTCCAGAAATTTTATTCTAACCTCCTTGGTTAAACGACCATCATGAGCAATTCGTTTTGTTATAAGCAGTTGCCCGTCCCTAACTATGAGTCACTGGTCAGAGAAGGGAGAGACCCAGCGCCTGGAGAAAAACACAACATCCATGACTCACTGGGACTCGAATCAGGACCCATCTAGGACGAATTATCAGAAGTCATCGCTTATACCACTGCGCCACGGGGGCGTCAAACAAAGTCTTCATGATAGTCACCAGACTGTTGTTGAGATTTACCCAAGTCATCCTGAGAATCAGTTAAAAGTTATCAGATTCTTACTGGGAGTCAGCTACTTTGTGTGACATATTTTCTAGTAAAGTTCGAAAGGAACACATTGTAGACTTCGTAAGTAACGCAAACACACCATCCAAGTCTCACACTAGATTCGAACCCAGATCTGTCTCGGACGAATGGTCAAAAGCAAACTTTGGACCAAAGGCCACATTATCTCTTTTAGTTAAACATCAAACCTCTGGTCAATCCTTCACTTAAACTTTCTTTACATCGTGGAGCGAGGCATGCACGTTGTGTTTGTCTTACGGCACTGGCTCTCTCCCTTCCCTGGAACCAGTGACACTAAATTAGGGACGGGCGACTGCTTATAGCCCATTGAGTTGCTCACGGTGGTCGTTAAACCTCCAAATAAAAAAACAAAACAAAAACATCGTGAAGCCAGCTGGCCCAATTGGCGCAGTGTTCTAAGCGATGGCTTATGACCATTCATCCGAGTCAGGTCCGAGGGTGATCCCGGGGGTGCCGGATTTAGGTCCCCGGCCGCCCCTCACCTTTGCATTTATACACGCATTTTCTTTATGCTAATTACTAAAGGTTCAAATCCAGTTTCATAATTACGAAAATCGTTTCTTTCAATATAACAACCTAAAATTGGTTATAAAACTTATCTCCACGGTAACCAGTAGCGGCTCGTCCATAAGAGCACAAGAGCACGTGAACCCCCTACAAAAAATAGGAAAATAATTATACGATATAAATAATACATCTTTATTGACGCAGTACTAAATGGCTTATCTTCAGTAAGTTTAAAAGAGCGGACAATGAAAAACAGCGTTGAATGCGCAAAGTGAGGTTAAGTGTAATGACGCGCCTGTGGCTAGGAGCGGACTGAATGTGCCGCTCTCGATACTGGACACACGGGATATGCGACAGACGGGCGAGTCCATTTGCTCGCGGTAGGGGGGAAACATGTCTACAAGCGTCTTAACGGATAATACCTATGAGCTGCCTGTGACATAGCTCAGCTCAGCATGTTGCACGGCTGTAGTTGACGTCAGATGCTCCTAACCTTTGCGCACGTGTTACATTTGTGTTTTGGAGTTTCCAGTTTCGATTATTTTTTTGGTGATAAAGTTTTAGTTGAAATTACACTTATTACAGTTTATCTATTGTAGTGTATCTAGTGAACTGTTGTTTTTATTTACTGTACAATAATGGAAAGTACCTGTAAGTACTCAGTTAGTAATTTAAAGGAAGTAGCGTTTGGCAATTTACCGATAGAAGTAAAAATAGCAATAAAAGTGAGTGGCAGGCCAACGCCCCGACTTAATATAAGTCAAACATCGACATCAAAATCTAAAAAAAATTTTAAAGAATCTAAAGAAGAGCTATACGAAAAAATTCCTTGGCTTTGTGGTTGTGAACAAACAAACAAAATATTTTGCTTTCCTTGTTTGTTATTTTCCCGTGAAAAGGGCGATCCTACTTGGGTGAAAAACGGCGTTTGTGACTTAGCTCATTTGGCCCCAAAAATTTAAAAACACGCAAGTTCTCATGGACACATAAGTGCTACATTGGATTTCAATTTGCTGGGAAAGGTTGACGATCGTCAGCAGCTTGACAGTGCTTATCGACAAAATATTAAAAAGCACAATGAACAAGTGACTAAAAATAGGTATGTCCTTTCTAAGCTTATAGACTGTATTAAATTTTGTATTGCATTTGAGTTGGCCTTTCGAGGTCATCTTGAGGATGACGATTCCTTAAATCCTGGCATATTTAAAGGGCTTGTAAACTTTTCTGCAGAACTTGACTCATCTATGAAAGAACATTTGAGTACCGCTACTGTCTTTAAAGGTACCTCGAAAGAAATTCAAAATGAATTGTTAGATTGCATGCTTTTTGTATGTCAAGAAAACATAATAGAAGAAATAAAAACTGCACAGTATGTTTCTTTGATTGCGGACGAAACATCAGACGTCTCGTCTGTATTTCAGTTAGTTATAGTTTTCCGCTATGTTTTAGCTAATGGCCAACCAGTTGAAAGATTTTGGAAATTTGATAACCCTGAAGGGCACGACACAGAATCTATAGCCAAATGTATTTGTACCGGTTTAGATTATGTTGTGCAAAATCCAGAAAAACTCGTATCTCAAAGCTATGACAGTGCGAATGTAATGAGTGGGCACCATGCTGGCGTGCAGACCATAGTGCAACAAACCTATAAACATGCTTTTTTCGTTCACTGTTACGCTCATCAGTTGAACTTGATTGTAGCTCAAGCAACAAGCCAAATCCAAGATGTCAGATTTTTTTTTCGGACTTAAGTGATATAACAAATTTTTTCGAATTCCCCTCAGAGTGTCGGTTTTGGACAAGATAGTTGGCAAACGAATACCTCGGGCGTCAGTTACAAGGTGGAATTTTAAGAGCAGAACTGTTAATACTGTTTTTGAGTACAGAGAGAAATTAATTGAATGTATGGAAGAAATCCAATCAACCTCTAAGCAACCAACCACCATAATTAAAGCTGGTGCTCTAGCTCGTCTCCTTAGAGATAATAACCCAGCAAAAACAGTTTTGCTGGGGCAGCAGTGGGCCATTACTGGCAGCCAGCACTGCCAGCAATGGCCCAGCACTATGTTGCCGCTGCTGAACCGTCAATAAAATGTCCGGGCGGCCAACAGCTGGCCAACAGTTGGCACCCCATCAGTTGTCATATGCCACAACAGGGCCATCAGTGGTCCATCATAGGCAGTAGCTGCCACAAGTGGCCCTTCAGGTACTTGCCAGAAATGATGGCTAGCCTAATGTGGTCCGCTAGTGGGCCGTTAGTGGCAGCCAGCAACCACGTAAGTAACTGGTGGCTTGCCGAATCTTGTCCGCCAATTTCCCAGTAGTAGCAATAATAAAAAAAAAAGCAAGGATAACAGCAGTTTCCTAAAGCTACAATTTTTTTCTACCCTTAAAAAGCTTGTGATTTAACGCACTGCGCTGGGGAAATTTTCTCGACAGACCGGAAAAGCGCCGTTTGCATCTGACTAGACTCGACCCTGGGCCGTTTACGTGGAAGCCGCGCTCGCTACCGACCGGACTAATTCACGACACTCGATACGTGCTGGAAACTATGTGTTTGGTATGCAATTTGTATTCGAATGCTTCCCTCTTTCATTTTATAATATTGCGAGGTATTTTTCATAAAAGTCAGTTTCATATAATTGATAAATTAATTTTTTCAACGTAACGATAGGTTTTTTTTTTTTTACCTTAAGGGAACTTCACTCATTTTCAAGGCGTGTACATACTTAGAGTCGCTTTCCAAAGTTTTGTACTGTCCTTGCCATCTTGAAAAGAGATTGTTGAATAAATATATATTTACCCGGGTTCATGTCACATTCTGTTACATTTTTAACGTTATGTCTTTCCTTTCCGTTGTCCGAAGCTACATTTGTTTTAAAGAGTAAAAGATATTTTATTTTACTTGTTATTTTTAGAAGCGAATTCCTCCCTGTCTTGTGTATTCAACCCATGGATGAGTACACCACATAGCGCTGCTTTTTTTTTCTTTCAAATAATTAATAAATTTTGTACGCATATAATTCTTTTTTTTTTTCCAACAAACGCTATTTGAATGGTTTTCCAGGATATGTGTTTCAAGCGGTTTCAAATTTTTTCTTGTTATTCATCCACTCCATTCCATGAATTGTTATTCATCGGAATGGAGTGGGTGTATTTCATGGCTGTAATCTAGTATTTCACGGCTTAATCTGATATCTTCGTCGACGTAAAATTTCATTAGGAAATTAATTCGCCTCTCCACATATGGATTTTTTTCTTAACATCCACTAAAATAACACGATGGCGATAGCGTCGTCTTCAACTAACTGGTACCATGAGAGACACAGCAAGTGTTGCTTCTGCGCATGCGCAGTCCCAATGCTTCCACCTACTGTTGGGGGTTGCATTGGTTGCCAGCAACGGGCCACTAGTGGCACTTGCTTGGAGGCCCACAACTCACGGCGATGCTGCAGGGCCATCAATGGCTCGCCAACTGATAGCGATGCCACCAACGGACCACTACCGGGCCGTGAGCGGCAGATTTCAGCCAGCAGTGACCCATCACTGCCAGCTGGTGGCCAGCAGTTTACCAGCACTTGTGTTTTTGCTGGGAAGTTCATTTTTGGCTTTCTGTTTTTCACAAATTGATGCCACATGTGGATATTTTGTACAACCAATTACAGCTAACTTACACTGATGCTGTGAGAACTAAAGCCAATGTTGACCACTTCGTCAAAGCCATTGATAAGGAAAGAGGTAACATGGACAAAGTGACAGAGCTGGTTAATCAGTACCCAGAAAATGCACCTAAACGATCGAGGCGGAAGAAGATTTTTACTTAAGTAGAACAGTGGCTGCCAAGGAAACCTGTGACATTATTACAACGCAAATAAAAACAAAATTTTCATTCACAACATCTTGCTCAGCTGTATCTCTTTTTGAATCACAAAAGTTTGAAGAGTTTGAACAGAAATTCCCCGAGAAATTGCTTGAAGATACAGTAAATGTGTATTCATTTCTTGAAAAAAATCGCCTCAAGACAGAGCTTGAAATCATTTACAAAAGAACTGATTTCAGAAGCATGCGTGGTGCTGTTAGTCTTTTACAGTTTTTTTATTGAAAACAACTTATTGTCATCATTTTCTGAAAGTTATAAACTGTTATTAATTATTGTAACAATACCAATGACGACTACTGAAGCTGAAAGGTGTTTTTCAACCCTAAAACGGATAAAGACATTTTTGCGGTCTACGATGTGTCAAGAGAGGCTTACAGCTTTAGCCATGCTTGCAATCGAGAAGGAAATGATTTCTAACATACATAATTTCAATGAAAGAGTTATTGATGTTTTTGTGTCAAGAAAAGATAGAAGGATGGACTTTGTTTACAAAAACTGTACTTAAAGAAAATATTTGTGTAAGCTACCATCCAAGTAAAATTGTGTAAGTAAATACTAGACCTTACCATCATATGCAGCAACTTTGATTATTTTCCTTTTTCTGTGTGTTTAATAATCTAATCTAATAATTGAGAGCATGAGGCCTTATGACTAACTATCTAAATATTTAACACCTAAAACAAGCTTTCTGTTTTGCGTTTATTTTACTATAAAATTAACTGAAAATAATTGTTTCAGTAAAAAAGAGCAATTAGCATATTATAACAAGTATGATCAATAGAGTAATCCTTTATTATTAAGTTGTGAAACAGTTAAAGTACAGTAATATCTATAATAACATTTCGTTTCAAAATTAATACATGACATCAAGGTATAGCAGCGCCTAAATTATATGAATATTGTAAGTAACACACAAGTGTGTGACACAGTGTATCTCAAAAACTGCAAATTATTAATTGTGAACCCCCTGTAGATGTACTCACGAGCCGCCACTGACGGTAACAATCAATGGTCGTCATGTCACTATTCACGTCACTGTCAACGTCATCTATCGTTCCCTGCGTCTTGCCGTCTTTACGTAGAAGATTGTTGCCCAACTGCTGTAGGATTATTTGAGCGTTTGGAACCACCCGAAAGTAACCGTGGCGTCATTTCTGACGTCATGGTTACTTCCGGGTGGTTAAGAGAAAGTTCGGCTGCTAAGGTTCCCATAGGATTAACACGTGGAAGCGATTTCAGGACCCTCTGTCACTCGATTGTTTGAAGTTTTAGAAATGGTTAAAAGTTGTGTGGCGTATGAGTGCTCTTCAAAGTACGAGTAAAGTAGTGGAATTTCCTTTTATCGCTTTCTAACGGCAGAAAAACGCCTGATTATGTGGAAAATAGCCCTAAATCGGAAGGAATTGTCGCCCACGCGGTATGACAGGACCTGCAGTAAACACTTCACTTCAGGTGTCGTAAATCTACATATTTTACTACATTAATAGTCGAATTTATATTGGTACATTTTTTTGCTCATACTTATGTATTATTTTCAAGTTTTTACGTAAATCCTTGTTATTCTGTTTAAAATGCTCTGAATGCATGGCGGATTAACTTTGCTGTCGAATCGGAAATTGCTAAGCTTTCGTGAACTTTCAGTATTTTGTATTGTTACTGATTTCTAAATACTGAAACAGATGCCTTTTTCAACAAACCGAAATTAAAGAATATACGTTCACATAAAATTAGAGGGTGCTATCATACATTGTTGTGTCGTTCGTTTTCTCGGAGAGTCGGATCTGTTTTTCTTTTTTTCTTTCTTTCTTTCTTGTTTTTTGTTCTGTTTTTTTTTCAGGTGAAGAAGTAGTCCGGTTTTTTTGGGGATGTGATAAGTCGGTATTTTCTTTTTTTTAATTGCAATACACACTGGAACCAGCCAGAAATGTGACAACTTACCTTAGACTGGATAAGAAATTTTTCATTTTCAGTCTTCAGAATTAATACATTTCTAACCCACCCATTCGTAAAATATTTGTATGCATCAAGGCTTTTATCAGCTTTTAGAGCTTTTCCGGTATAAATATAACACAAGAAATTGCTTATTAAATAGCTATAAATATCGTGATAGTTCAGATCAGGGAGGTTCGTAGCAACATAAACTTTCAGACGATATACTGTAAATATATTTCAGGTATGTCATATGGATCTTCTATGCCATTATTTGTAAGCTTTTCATCGTAACATTGCTTTTTCACCACATTAAGATGGCAAACTTTGTCGAAAAAACAGTTTTTTAAACTCTATTTACAGCAGCAGCAGCCATTTAAAAGCCTGGGGAGAGACCAGCTCGGGTACTTTCTAACCACCGGAAGTCTAGCAGACAGTTTTGTGACGTCACGTGCAAAGGGTCTATATATACCTAAGTCTTGGGAGACTCCACATCCAATTAGAGCCGTAAATGGCTGAGTGGTTAGCAGTTCAGACTACCAATGCAAGGTCCTCAGGTTCGATCCTGGGCCGATCTTGCGGAGGTGGTGTGATTTGCTAACAATCACTGAATATTCGCCGTGCATCAGACGAGCACGTTAAGTGACTGCCCCCAGGTTGGACCCACTGGTTAAATTTGTATCCTTTCCTATGCCTCCCCTGAAATTATCTCACCCCTCTATGTGCAACATTGTACTTGTACGGTGGCGCCATCTACTGTACTCTAATCTCACTACAAACTGTTCTGTCAAAGTCGCTAGACTTGCTCTTATTCCTTCCGTTTCTGTGTCCTGCCCAAAAGGCGAACTTGCTGTAGGTGGCTGGGACCTAAAATCTACTCACTGTGGACGGAAGTCCTACAAGAAAATGACTCATAGTAGTAGACTCCACATCCACGGGTGGCCTAGTGGGCAACTTTCGTGACTGCCACGGAAAGGACCTCAGGTTCAATCCCAGCAGATACGAACGCTCGATCCACTAAATATCCGCCGTGCGTCGGATGGGCACGTTAAGCCGTCGGACCCCGGGTACTGGACCCCGGAAATAAATAAGGGTTCTTCCTTCCTCTTTCTACTTCGCTTCCGTTTCACTTTCCTATCTAGCCCAAATCTCTTAGCTTCCTATTTATAAGGGTTGTTTAAGACCTGGGGTCAGACACTCCCTTCCAAAAATCCTCTATATATGATCTGATCTGATCTGACTCCACATGAGAGCTTAATAATGATATCGAAGTGATATTGAAATGCAGCGCGTGTTACAGAGATCGTGCAGAGGTGAGAGTTTCGTGTGTAGTGTTGACTTTTCGATGTCTATAGAATAGTGCTTCCTTCAACTGTTTAAGGTGATTCCACCTAAAATCTCTGCCTTATGTTTCCAATGATAAAACTTCTGTACATATTTTCTTCGCAATTGATGTATTCCCAAGTATGAAATTTTGCACATTGATAAAACTAAGTTATAGCATGGGATACGTAATACTTTCTAAAACATAACCATAATTATCATTTAATCAATCATTTTTCTTTCAGTAATGTTCTATTACTGAAAGAAAAATGAATCAATCGTTTTTTCAGTAATGCTCAGTTATCAATCAATCGTTTTACTTTCAGTAATGTTTAGACCTGTTAATAGTTGGCGCGATCTGCACGTTGATGACGTCAGTAGACAAACAAATGTTAGATTGCTTAATTATGGTTATGTTTTAGCAAGCACTAAATATCCCATGCTATAACTTAAAGTTAGTTTTATCGATGTGCAAATTTTCATCTTTGGGAATACATTAATTGCGAAGAAAATCTGTAAAGAAGTTTTACCATTGGAAACATAAAGCAGAAATTTTAGGTGGAACCACCTTGATATGTAAAGTTAGTGTTATTCAGCGAGCATTTCCGAAATAGTGTACTTAATGGCAATAAATGTACATTAGTGAAGTGTTTTCAATGGTAAGACTAATACAGTAGTCTATTGAACTAAATAGTCCCTGGAACTTCTCATTTTTAAAATTTTTTATACTGTAGTATTAAGATTGCTAATACTTTTAGCATATGCATCGAAGGGAAGGCTAAAATACTCACATGAAGGAATGTGCATAGAGTTTAAGGTAATGAGAACTGTATTTTAAAAATATACCTCATCAGATTTAAAAAAAAAATTAAATATAGTTATCTGAAAAGGTTTTTTCCTGCTTTTAAGTGATCAATTTGGTCTTCAGTTCCTGGATTTTCCCAGATCTTTTGCGTATTTTTAGCCTCTTTTTGTCATGCTGATATTCAGCTGTGTATCCATACTTGGAGAATTGTGACTTAGCAATGCCTTCATAGTAATCAAATCCATCTCTCATTTTTTTGATGAACTCTGTTAAAAAGCTATATAATTCTACAACTTTACCAAGATGAATATCGTTTTTTTTTTGTAGCATTACTGTATTATGCTAACAGCATTGAAGCGTTGTAGAATAGTGCCCCAGATAGTTGGCAATAAAATAAAATAAAACCGAGTAATATGGTTCAACAGACCCATAGCTTCACTTCGTGGGTCAAGTTTTACCTGAGAATCAGTAGAAATATCAGTCAAAGCTATTTCTTTCCAGTTCTGTCGTACAGCTTTGCATCTTGTGTTCTAGACCAGTGTTTTCGAGAAGCTTTTCAGAGTTAATGAGCCAGAAGTTATTTTCTAACAAAACATTTCCCAACGGCGTGTGGATTTGGAGAAAAAAATAAACATCAAAAACTATAACTGATGTAACGTACCAGGAGATGTGACGTACCTGCCAGAAGGACGCACACGACATAAAGGCAGATAGGAATCAGAATAAAATGTCCGCGTAGCTCAACTGGTAGAGTGACTTATTCCGGGAATGAGGGGATCCGGATTCGAATCCCGGCGTAGGCCAAAAGGACGGAGAAATTTATTTCGTTATAATGGCGCCCGAACTATCCGGATGACCCGACCGTTCAAAATCGCGCATTGGTGTGATGTTATTTCCACACCGCGAGATAGGAAAAATATGAGCAGCACTTCGAACAAAAAAAAGAAAAATAAGGGGGAGATGATGTAACGTACCAGGAGATGTGACGTACCTGCCAGAAGGACGCACACGACATAAAGGCAGATAGCAATTAGAATCAATGTCCGCGTAGCTTAATTGGTAGAGCAACTTATTCCGGAATGAGTGGACCCGGGTTCGAATCCCGGCGTAGACCAAAAATGACGGAGAAATTCACTTCGTTATACTGCGTCCGTACAACAGCGGGCAGCGCAAAACCCCATCAGGTTTAAAGAGCGTGTCGAACATGGCACATGCACTGCTGGCCACCCAAAATGCAGCACCAAGGAGGAAGCATCCGATTGGCCTGAAATTCGCAGCATGCGTCGCCCGCGAGAGGACAAGCAAACGATTAGCATTGCAGGGCATATGCAAATCATGTGCGCCCGACACGCCACCGAGAAGCACTATAAGAAGGGTGCACAGAAGGTGGGGTGTAAGTAGTGGAAGTGTGTTGTGCAGCCGGACCTGTGCGTGGGAAGCTTCCTGATGTCTCGTTGCAGAATACGGCAGTCATTCCAGCACGTTTCGGAGTTCGACAGAGATCAAATAGTGGCTTATCGCGACAGCGGTTTATCTTACCGAGACATCGGCGCCCGTGTGAGACGACATCCAGCCACAGTGATGCGAGTATGAATTCGGTGGGTGCAGGAGGGACGGAAGGACCGACGTGAGTGATTGCCGCAGCCTCGGCACACCACCGAACGAGAGGACCGCCATGTTGTGCGACGGGCATTGACGGCTCGCACCGACACATCACGAACGTTAGCGCACAAATTATGGTTTGTTGCGCAACAACCTGTGTCCGTACAACAGCAGGCAGCGTTCAAACGTCGTCTGCAGGAGCGGGGACTTGTCGCATGGCGCCCACTGCTCTGATTACTATTGACGTTACACCACCGGCGAATGCGGTGGCAGTGGGCCGTTGAACGCCGCACCTGGACTACGGAATGGAACGACGTTGTCTTCTCCGACAATCCCGCTTCTGCGTGAAACACCACGATGGTCAGATCCGCGTGTAGCGGCACCGAGGCAAGAGACTGTATGCCGCGTGCATTATGTATCGCAATACCGGTACGTCGCCTAGCGTTATGGTTTGGGGCGCAATTGGATATGACACCCGCACCCTTCTAGTACGCATCGCTGGTACACTCAACAGCCACCACTACATCTCCGACGTTTTAGAGCCTGTAGTCCTCCCTTACCTGCAGGACCTGCCAACGGCAACGTTTCAACAGGACAATGCGTGCCCGCACGTGGCCCGCATCGTGCAACAATTCTTCACGGCCCACCAGGTGTCACTGCTGCCGTGTCCCACCTGTTCTCCCGATATGTCGCCCATCGAACACGTCTGGTCTCTGATCGGCAACCGAGTGGCCCGGCAAGCACCACCCTCGGCTACGCCTGATAAACTGTGGCAACGTGTGGAAGCAGCTTGAACCGACATACCCCAAGCCCACGTCCCAAGCCTCTTTCGCTCGATGCCGCGGCGTGTAGCGGCCGTTATTGCCAGCCATGGGGGCCACACGAACTATTGATGTCTGCGTGTTCCACAAGTCGCACGGACCTGTAAGCTCAATCGTTTCATCTTTGTATCTGTTGCTATGTGTCCAGTAAATCTGGCCTTGCTATCTCGTGTCCTTCTTGGTGTTGCATTTGGGGTGGTCAGCAGTGTATATTGCTGATGGGTTTATTTTCTTGATCTTGGCCTGTAGTCCTGAATACACTCCGGTCATATTGTTTGCATTGTCATAAGACTGCCCACGACAGTCTTTAATATCTAGATCGTGTTCATTTAAAGTGTTTAGAACAGCTTTTGTTAGCTGATGTGATTTATGCCCGCTGTTAGGAGTGAAGCACAGAAATCTTCTGACCGGTTCCCCACCCTATTCTACGTATCTTATAATTAAAGTTAACTGGTCACAATGTGCTATATCAGGTGTTGAGTCCACACTAATTCCAAAATATTTTGCTTTTTTCATTTCATCTAAAATAATTTTAATTAGTTTGTTTTTCATTATTTGAATGAATTCTTTTGCAGCTAGTTTTTGACAAATTCGACGTATTTCCGCTTCCCGCTTTTCCATAACGCTACAGGTGTTCCGAGAGGAACGGATTAAATTGCGCAATTAGTTCTAAAGTCCCTAAAAAATTTCCCTTATGTAAGCTACTTACACGCTCATCTGACCCACGAAACGGTAATCCTTGAATAGGTAAAAACTTTATGACTGCTGTTACCCGTCTCAAAAAAATTCTCCAATATTGTGACTCATCCTGCAGCTGTTCCACAAGGTCTGAATTTATACGCCCTGTAATGGCACCTTTTATTTTAGGTATGGTGACAGATGACTTATGATCTGACGAATTGTCATGAAGCTCTAATCGGGCATTTGCGTTGTTCCAGTCATTAAAGCCTGTCGTAAATACGGAAGCGTTTTTTTTTTCGAAAAGAAGACAAGGAGCACAAACGACATCTCCTTTACTACGGGAATAAACCAACTAGTGGCGCCCATATGAGTACTTTTAGGGGGAGGGGGCTAAGAAAAATCCTTACCTCCTTCAAAGCTGTCAAACATTTTAGTAAATGTACAAGCTACTAAAATACAACAAAACTAATTGATACAATCAATCATTAATATCTTATTATTTTTAAAAATGCTTTAAGAAAGGTTTCTTGTGTTTTAGTATTTTAAATTTATCAAAAATTTGGCTATACCAACGGCTAGGGGGCTCAAGCATCCCATCTGCCCCCCCCCCATGGGCGCCCTTGAAACCAACAATGATCTGGGTTTCAACTCGCCATTTTTCATTTTTCCACAAAAAATATCCTTTGCCGCATATCGGATATGGTTCCCATATTGCCGTTTTGAGCTAAGAAAGTCAACTTGAGAATTTCGACCCAGATTTTGTCGAGTGGCAAAATAGTCGCGTGTTTTTTCGTTAACTATTCATTCTGCTGGATCTTCGAAAATAACACGGATAAAAGGGGGTTTTGCTTTCATTTCTCATTGCCCGTTCATCATCATTGCACACTCAATCGAGGTTATCAGCACCTGCACACATAATTTTTTCTTCAGATATGCAGCTGTCTTCCTCATTCACCGCATAACTGTCACTTATTTTTGATTCAATCGCAAGCTGATCATCGACATGCAGGTCGCAACTAGAAGGTACTCCAAAAAAATCTTTTTCTTCTTTATTTTCCCTATAACTACAATTGCTTTCTCTTTTTTTCTACTACTTCGCTTGTTTTCATCTTAAACCGCCTATTGACAATTGACTCCTACCCTCTAAGACACCAACTGAGAATTGGCTAAACACTGAAGACACTCCCGAAGCCGACCTTACACTTTTGTTTATGGTGAGGTGAAGGAGGGTGAGCATGGAATTTTCTTCTATTTCATTGTTTGCTTTCCCATCATCCGCTTGCTTTCGAAGAGATTTTGCTCCTTGTGAAAACTTACCCTGTGACGTGCCTGCCCCGCAGGACGCTCATGAGATAAAGGCAGATAGCAGTGAGAACACATGCCACTGTAGTATAGTGGATAGCACTCGGAGCCGAGAGTTGTGAGTTCAAATCCTGCCCCTGGCATAAAAACGGAGAAATTTACTTCGTCATAACTCTCCTGTGATGCATTTAGAAATTCTCCTACCTATCCCCTTCGCGATCTCCATCGTCTTGCTTCACCTCGAGCCCCCACCCCGAGATCCTCCTCATTTGCCTTCATAAAACAGTAAAATAACAAGTGCCCAGCTGCCCACAAATCCTCCCTCTGAGAAAGTTCTCAGAACAATGCTATTAGCTACAGCGCCCCCGCCCCCTTACCCAACTACTGTAAGGAACTGGATTTCCGGCGTTTCCCCAAAATCATCATTCTTTTCTTTCACGCTTTTTTTTTTTTTTTTACCGAAAACGTCTTTTGGCGAAAGGAAAAGCGGATGACAAAAAATCAGCCAGCCCCCCAAAGTTACCAATAATAATTTTTTTTAAATGAGTGATATGGTGCTGCCAACTATCGGGTGAGAAACACAGCGAGCGTTGCATTAACGAGACGAATGTTTCTGATCGAGTATTCTCGCTTGCCCTTAAAAGGGCCTTTTGTGAAGAATGATTTTGTTCGTATTCTGAAACATTTACAGGGATGGTAGAGATGTGTTTCGTGCAGGATTAAAACCTATCTTTCCAGCATATAATTAAATAAATTAATAACGTGCAGGAAAGAACTGTTTTATGATCCGAATCATGACTTCAAAGCAATGTTCTGACGAAAGACGACAGTTCTGTCGGAATAAATATACCAGAATTCATTCAAATAAGTTTGCGAGTTCCATAACTAAGTTTGCGTTTGAAAGGTCGTCAACTGCTCTCAACACCTTAGGTATGAGTCCCAGTACTAGGATACACGAAATTCAGTGAGTGGTTAGCCATGAGATTTTCGTATCCGCAGCTTCCGAGATTATGATATGTAGCCCACTTATCTGTCATGGCAGTAAGTTCGTGGTTGTACATGTTTGTGTATGAGCGGCAGCAATGTGCTCGCAGATCTGTCATTCTCAGGGCAGATTTCGACCCTGAATCGCTTAGTATCATGTTTAAAGATATCAAGGGCCCAGGAGCCCCATGTCTCAAGTATACGGCAAGACTGTTCAGATTTTCCTGAAACAAGATTCCTCTGACACCTGATTTGTCCATAACGATAGACCTATCGACTCTGAGAGTCATTGAATGACCTTCCGGACACGTTCTACTGGTTGGATTGATTATTGGGATCCACTCACTGAACTTCGTTCACCACGAAACGCAAGTCTCCTCATCCTGGTAAACTTCTTGAAAAAACCACTTCCAATTGCACATGATAAAAACGCTCGCAGAAAGAACAACAGCAGGAGAAAAAAGAAGCAGCACTTACATAATCAGGGGCAACACAAGCAAAGCATATCTAACCACAAGTAAGCGAACGGACTTCGCGCACGGAGCAAACGGCGGTGACATAACGCAGTTACCAGACTCGGCGGCGAAGCAGTGGAAGCGCCACCTATCGGCACGTGCTTTGTTGTAGCAGACGACGCGAGCCAGATACGGAAGTACAGCCGAATTCGCACTAACTTTCATGTACTTTAGTTTAAAATAATAATGAGAAGGATCCTCAAAATAATTAAGAATTTTATAAATTCAGCATTTTCTCACACATTGGCAACAAGTTACGATGCAAAATCGGAAACATTTGCGATGAAAGAAGGCGATTCGCCCAACACAAAATGCATTGCAATAGCCTTGAAAACCATCAGCTTTCCCACACTTTGACGGCCGTCGCTGGCGGTTATAAGCTTCACGCAAGGTGGTACTGCTTTTTCAACAAGGGCATCTCCGCATATCTTATTCTAACCTCCTTGGCCTAACCGTGTATCTTGTGATTTTTATGGTGGTCCATGCTTGGGTGAAAATATTTAAAAAAAAAAAGTTTGGGTGAAAATATTTTTATATACCTGTAATTGAATGAGATAGGAATGTGATTATGCCACATCCGTATCGTGTTCGTGGCTGACGTGGAAATTATAAAACAGGACCCAAAGTTCGTGTAGATTTGTGTTCTAAGGGAATTCGTTCCATTAAAAGGGATAACTTCACAGTTGCACAACATAGTAAGGTTTGTGCATAGAACATTTTTTTAATCGAATTTTTCTAGTACCGTGAAATATTCAATGATATGCTATATGTATAAAATTCACTTCCAATGCAAAGTGCCTCCACGCATTACTGTATGCATGTTGTAGATTCAGAATGAGTATAATTTATATTTCACTATCGATTTTTTTTATTGGAGGTTTAACGACCACAGTGAGCAACTCAATGGGCTATAAGCAGTCGCCCGTCCCAAATTTAGGGTCACTGGTTCAAGGGAAGGGAGAGAGCCAGTGCCGTAAGACAAACACAACATCCATGCCTCACCGGGATTCGAACACGGACCCCTTACGGACGAATGATCAGAGGCCATCGCTTAGACCACTGCGACACCGGGGCGGCCACTATCGCTTGAATACGATTCAATAAATGCAGCTAACACTATTTGAACGTAGTATTCTTTCATCTTAATCATTAAAACTTATTGGATGGTACCAGGTCTGTCGGAAATTCGTAGCTAAGTATTATTCATATAGTACACTGGCGTCGAAAAATTAAGGAAGAGACGGTTTTTCGAATGTAACGTCGTGAAGAAGTGCTCCACATCGACTCAAATCATACCATAAGATCCCCAAGATGTAGAAATATGGGACAAGTGAGCAAAACCGTCCAAACAAGGAATCCAAAGGATACAAAGGCACTTTATTGAAAAGGTAGCTTCGAGCACAACTGGACAGAAGACAGAAGCGTCCATGTGACAGACGGCTGCCAAGAAAAATCCAGTCTTTAGGAAGGGATATAATCACCCCTGACTGCGTTGCAGGATTTACAACGTCTGTCCATGCTGAGGACGAGGCTGTCAAGGAGCTGTTGAGGCATCGCGTCCCATTCCTCTTGTAGCGCCAATCGCAGCTGCGGAATCGTTGCTGGCGGCTGGTGACGTGCTGCCAAGCGTCTCACGAGAAGGTCTCACACGTGTTCGATTGAATTTAGGTCCGGGGACCTTGCGGGCCAATCCATGCGTTGAATATCATCACTCCCCAACAGCTCTGCGACAGTCACTGTAGGGTGAGGTGTAGCGTTGTCGTCCATGAAGAGGAACTCAGGACCCACAGCACCTCTAAAAAGACGCACGTGAGGCAGGAGAACCTCGGTACAATAGCGGACACCAGTGACTGAACCTGCTTGGAAGATGTGGACGTCAGTACGGCTACCAAGCATGATACCGCCTCAAACGAGAACTCCGCCACCTCCAAACCGGTCGCTTCCGATGGTGTTGGAGGTGTGATTGCGTGTTACCTGCTCTCTCCAGGTGTGTATATGTTCAGAAACGCTCGTCAGACTAAATCGGCTCTCATCCGTTAAAAGAACTCGATCCCATTGCTGATGTGTCCAGTTCTTGTGTTCCTGGCACCACAGAAACTGCCGTCTCCGATGAGCAGGCGTTAATGACACACACCGTACTGGTCGTCGTGCAAATAGACCACCTTTGTGCAGCTTCCTGGACACGGTAAAACGCGATAACTGTCGTCCAGTTGTCTGTTGCATGTGCCTTGCGATTTCTTCCGCTGTCTTCCATCTGTCTCTTCTCGCCTGTAGGACAATATACCGGTCGTCCGCTGCCGTGGTTGCTCGTGGATGACCACTGCTAAACTCTCGGACAGCTGTTCCTGTCGTTTGAAATGCTCTCCAAGCTCGTGAAACGATGCTGTGAGCGATCCCGAACTCCTCAGCCAGACTAGTCACACTTCGACCTTCTTCCAACTTCCCAATGACGCGACCTCGGGTAAAGTTATCCAGATGTCGTCTACTGGATTGCCTGTTGGCCATATCACACGGTGGCAGCAACTCGACGTCGTTCAAACCGATGCACACCGTGCAATAGCTTTCACCGAATTGCTGAGCGTACACCGCCCGTGTGCTTTATACCCTTTCGACACTCCCCCTCCCCCTCTATACGTCATGCTGCTTATATGCGCATGACCTACCATACCGGATCCTAGTCTATCTCCTGAGTGGTCTCTCGGTCCGTTCTGCCTGCTCGTTCCGCTGTTATGCTAATTTTCCCTCTTCGTCCTTATTTTTTTCACAGCAGTGTATATTCTAAATTAATACCTTTAGTGGTGTAAGTAAATTAGTATAAGATATGCACGGTCGAGTCACATTGTTGTGATAGCCAGCTAATATCCAGAGTAACCGCCGTGAACAGCGCGGACAGCATATAGGTGGGCTGGGAGTGACTCAATAAGTTGCTGGAAGGTGTTCACAGGTATGTGGAGCCATGCTGATTGCAGTGCATCTCACAGCTGCTGGAGGGCGCGTGGTGGAGGATCCATAGAGCGAATAACACGATCGAGGTGGTCCCACAGATGATCAATTGGGTTTAAGTTTGGGGAATTAGGGGGCCAGGGATATACTTTGAAGTCTCCATCGTGCTTTTCCAGCCACTCTCGGACATATCTAGCAGCGTGACACGTCGCATTGTCATGCTGGAAAAACCCATCCGCCCCAGAGAAGAATATCAGCATTTTTTTTTATTATTGGAGGTTTAACGACCACCGTGAACAACTCAGTGGGCTATAAGCAGTCGCCCGTCCCTAATTTAGGGCCACTGGTTCCAGGGAAGGGAGAGAGTCAGGGCCGTAAGACAAACACAACATCCATGCCTCACCGGGATTCGAACCCGGACCCATCTCGGGCTAATGATCAGAAGCCATCGCTTAAACCACTGCGCCACCGGGGCGAAAAGTCAGCATGCATGGGTGTACGTGGTCTGCAATTATGGATTCATAACGCATTCTGTCCATAGTGCCTTCCACAGGTATGAGAGGACCCAGAGCATGCCACGAAAACATTCCCCAGACTATAACGCTGCCCCCACTAGCTTGCGTTCTTCCAGCAATGCTTGAAGAGTGTTTGTTCTCCGGTTTCTTGCTTGGTTCGCCAAATGTCGATCGGTTCGATGAAGCAGAAAACATGACTCATCGGAGAAGGCAATCCTTTGCCAATCAGCGGAGGTCCAATTCCGATACTGCCGTGCAAATGTAAGCGTTTTCTGCCGATGCACCTTCGTTAGCATATGTGCAATGACTATCCGTCTGCATCGGAGCCCCATACGCAGCAGGGTTCGCTGAACTGTCGTTTTAGACACGCTTCCGGTAGCCCGCTGGTTCATTCGACCAGTGAGTTGCTCCACTGTAGCGTGTCGATCGGCTCTCACGCACCTTCGAAGCCGACGTTCACTTCTAACATTAATGGCACCTGGTGTTCCGCAGTTTCCATATCGCTTATTCTTAATGGTATCATTTCTTCAATCACGATATACTTTAACCACAGCAGCACTCGAACAGTTCACAAACTGCGTTGTTTCAGAAATACTGCCACCCTTGAACCGAAAGCTGATAATCATCCCTTTTTGCAAATCTGATAAATTACTCCTTTTATCCATGAGAGCAACGAGTGATATGTTTTCCGATTACCTACGGAACACCTTTTATACCCTCCAAGCCAACTCACGACACGTGCCTTCTTACATTAGCTACGCGCTGTGGATGTCAAAAGTAGGAGGTAGTCACAATAATGTGAATCGACTGTGTATATGAGAGAGAGTGGTAGTGATAGAAAACTAAGTTTTGACTAGTTACATATGTGTATATGTTATTCCTTTTTTCACAGTGATACGTTTTACTTAAAGATTGTTAAAAAAACCTCGATAATACACCGCTTTCTATATTCCAACAAAATTTTCCTCTTTTTAATTCATGCAATGCAATCTTCTTCTAGAAAATACACAAAACCTAATTTAATTAATTTGGTCAAGCATTTTAGCAAATGGATATTGTTGAAGTCTACTTTAAAAGTGAAATAAATTTTTACATGCCTACTACCAATTATGGTCATCTTCTTTCTGTTTATTAGTAACAGATGAAGAGCATGGGTCGGGCCTGGAAAGTTATGGATGCAAGCTAAATTGTTAACTAAAGCTTGGTCATACAACTCTGTGGAGGTTATGACATATGTATATATTTTTTAATTTTTTTTGGTGGGCTTATTACTTGCATCTATGACTTTGCGGAAACCCATTTCCAAATCGGTCTTTGTGGAAGTGAGAAAATGCAGAGTTTTTGCTGGTCCTTGATAAAGCCAAGGCTCAGTATTCTCGACACTTTCTACATTCAGTTGTTCTATTTTTTTCTCTTTTTACTCACACCGGTCAATACATAACCTTTTCTATGTTGTACTTGGTATGAGTCAAAATTTTTTTTTGCTTCAGTCTCTTCTTAATAGAATATATATATATATATATATATATATATATATATATATATATATATTTTTTTTTTTTTTTGTTTTCTACAGTTTTTTAGCATTCGGATGTTTCTCATTCTAACTGGTCTGGATTTAGTGGCTTCGGGAGCAGGATCAGACGACTATTGGTTTTTCATATAGTCGTTCACTGATGCCAGAAAAGCCACTCCCCTCGGTTTGTTGCTCTCCTGATAAAGGCAACCTGGTTTTTTCAGTTTCACTTTATTTTTATTTTTCTACGCTCCTGTCTTTACAAAAAAAAATTGTTCCATATTACTTTGTTGTTGTTTCATAACTATAATTCGCTAATTCCTTCAGTCTGCTGCATATTGCGCAACCGAGATATTAGCTTCGCAATTTTGTATTTTGGTTTCATTGTATTTCAGTTATAATTCTTTGGACTTCAGTTACAGTCTTAAAATGTTTTCGTGTTATTAAATATATTTTTATATATATGTATATGTATATATATATATATATATATATATATATACAGTATATATACATGTATAAGTAATAAAACTTAAAAGCTTGTACTATGAAGTTGTACAACTCACCAGGGAACTACGCCCAGCTGGAGGAACCATGGGTAGAGTATATAAGCAAAATATTACTCACAATCAACGAAGAACTCCCCAAGGAAACGTCCGAACCTCCCATAAACTAACGAACGTAAACCAAAATACGAAATGTCACAAATATACATACAAAAATAGCCGTAATCATAAAAATAATAATGATAGTATACACGTATGGTAAGAAACCGGGCCACTCATCAGGGAAAGACACCCCCGACCCCCGACCTGGTTCAGGTTTCATGCAGGTGTCGAATTAACTGAAAAACAATCTCCAAAATAAGGGTTAAGAATTTTGCAAAATTTAGGACTAGACCCTGGTGTTTCCTACCTGAACCAAAAATACCAAAAATTAAATACGTATAAAGACTTACCTTAAGTAAAGCAACCACAAACACCTTCATCTTAACGAACAGCAAACCAAAATGAACTCTAACCCGTTCTTTAAACACACTAATCCTAAACCACACGAAAGAAAATGAACAAATGCCATGCCGATTCCCCAAACACAATTCATGAATCCAAAAGGAACCAAATGATACCCTGTGGCAACCCCTGTCGAATTCCAGAAAAGACTAAAACTAGGTGCATGTGTACTAATGGATGTAAGGAGGTGTTATGTTAAACGTTCCGGGCGACTCGGAAGGAAATATTATGAATTGTAGCCCGAAGAGTGGTTAATCAAAAATATCAGATTTGACAATTTACATAATCTAATTTTGAAAGATTTTTCCAAATTAAAAAAAGTCAACAGATTTTCAAAATGGAATAGACATTTTCAAATGAATGTTGTTTTGTAATGTTAGACCTGTTATTACATATTCTTGTGGCTCTAACAAATTGAAAGATATTGAGATTCCTAAGAACGTGATTTAAAATATTTGAATGCCAATCACTCATAACATTGGTGTTAAAGTTGAAATGTACTCTTTTATCAAAAAGATCTAAACTAATACCCTCATTGTGCAGATGATAGTCCAAATCAAGAAAATATGTATGATCCTTAGTACTCGTCGTACAAAGCACCATCTCTGGAGGATAAATGTCATTCACAGGAACAGAAGGAGGACTAAAGGAAAAGGTGATTAAATCATCAATATATCTGAATTGAAAAAATGCAAATGAACTGAATTTCTCCTCGCAATGATGGAGGTAAAGGCTATAGCCAGCAGACTGGAACAGAAAGTACCCATTGGCACACTCCTGAATATACAATAGTATATTCAGGTGATATATATTGTATATTCAGTTGATATGCCCTCAGAGAAGGGCATATTGTTTACTTTGAGAGAATTGAAACAGCGTTGTTGTGTTCCTTCTTGGTGCAGTCAAAGTTGATCCCATCAGAGAAGGGTATGTTGTTTACTTTAAGTTCGGACGCAAAATTATTTTTGCGTTTCATGACTGACACAGATACGCGCTATTTGAAAACTGATGACTCTCTGAAACGAAACATTGTGGTTCCACTATTTTATGTCATAGTAGAGTAGAATGCTAAACGTGTCATTTGAATATTCAACATTTTAGATTCAAATTGATGCACTCAGAATCCGCAGAAAAATATAAAAGCTGTTAGTTTATGAGTTCCATACTGAAGCACTGGGCTCAGATGTCTCGGAATTGTGAGGATTTCACTTCATCTAGAATCAGGATGTTCTTATAGAGAGAGATAGAGTCGTCAAAAGAGAAATTTGATTTTCATCGGCTTTATTTTTGCAATGCGATGAAATACATTACGATTCGTAAAACTTTTTTTTTTCTTCGCCAATTCGACTTTAAATATATCATTATTGAGGAACATTTTATACTCTAAAACGTAAATTCTATAGTAGTTAACATTTTGAAATTTCGTTTATGTGTCTTTTAAATTTACACGTTCTTTAAGGCCATCCCATAGGAAAACGTATAACCGAGGTTCCACCGCATATCGACAGCAAGGGTAAGGAGTGTCAGTTTGCTAGTACGAAATCCGTAAAGGGAATAACTTGTTGGCATTTGAACGAGAATAATTAGCGCAGGCATGAAGGCAGGACTAGCAACTTTAAAACCGCATGGATTATTGACCGTTAGCGGGTCACCGTCGTAAGGATGTGGCGGCAATTTCCTGAATAGTAACACACATCCACTCAATGTGTGGGAAAGGGAAGACTATCCCCGGCTGACATTCGAGGTGAACGCCGGTTGGCACTTGTTATCTGGACAATAGACGGCTCACGATCTCTCAATTAAAGTGGTTACACTAAAAATCTCTGCCTTATTTATTTTTTGATTGGAGGTTTAATGACCACCGTGAGCAACTCAATGGACTATTAGCAGTCGCCCGTCCCTAATTTAGGGCTACTAGTTCCAGGGAAGGGAGAGACCCAGTGCCGTCGTAAGACAAACACAACATCCATGCCTCAATGGATTCGAACCCGGACTCCTTTCGGACGAATGATCAGAAGCCATCGCTTAGACCACTGCGCCACCGGGGCAGCAATCTCTGCCTTATGTTTCCAATGGTAAAACTTCTTCATATATTTTCTTCGTAATTAATGTATTCCCAAGGATGAAAAATTTCTCATCGATGAAACTAACTTACCGTTATACAGTAGCATAGGATACTTAATACTTGCTAAAACATAACATAATTAAGCAATCCAACATTTGTTTGTCTACTAACGTCATCAATGCACAGGTCACGCCATCTATTAACAGGTCTGAACATTACTCAAAGAAAAACGATAGATTTTTAATATAATTATGGTTATGTTTTAGCAAGTAATCCCATGATATGACTTAAAGTTAGTTTTATCAATGCACAAATTTTCATCCTTGGGAATACATTAATTGGGAAGAAAATATTTAAAGAAGTTTTACCATTGGAAACATAAGGCAGACATTTTAAGTGGAAGCACCTTAACGGTAGACTGCAACCAAGATGGACAAGGAAACGTTTCCGAGCCCACAACCCAGCGAATGCTCTTGCGGATGGACCTAAGTTACATGTGGTCCGTTCATGTGGCCATTTTGATCAACCATCTTCTACAGCTGCAGCTGCAGTGGCAATAGGAGCACCTCAGTACCTCGACTGGATAGTGCGCTACTGGAAAGGAGTCACGTGGTCTGATGAGTCGAGGTTCCAATTCCAGGATGCCGATGGATGGTTCTGTCTTCCATTTGGTGGACAGAGGTGACGCACATGTCAAGACGGCAAAGTTGTAGCAACAAACTTCGTCGGTATAGCTAAACTGGGAAAGCATTCGGCCCCGGAGTAGAAGGATTCGAGTTTCTTCACCGGCAAAATTTGGGTTTTCATATTGGCGCCCGAGTGAAATGAATCTCTTGGCCGTTGGGTTCTTCGAAAAATGTGTGATATTTGTTGTCTCTCTTTACAACCTCATAATGAGAATTATCAGGTTCTAAAGAGAGTTTCCGGAAAAAATCATATGTGGCGTGTGTAATGCAAGATACTGCAGGCCTGCGCTGATGTAAACGTCCCAGAATGCTGTTCACAGACGACAATGCTGTACGCTTGTCGTCTGTGTTCAAATCACTGGCAAGATTCTTACACACATATATCTATTTTTTATCTCACTTTGCCAATATTTTAAGTTTTCTCACTCTGCCAGATACAGGTAATAGATCCAGTATGTGGTGTTGAAAGCTATGAAAACAAATGGGAAAAGGAATCTGCTCGTTTGATCCACTTTTTTTGCTCTGGCCTCGTTGTACTTCTTGATGGCATCTGCATGGTCAGTGAAACTGGCTTCGAGGTCTGTCCTTTGATTCTCAGCCTTCGCGGAATTTTGCCGCTTGATGTCGCTGTCATCAGACTTCAACTGAGAATGCGTTACTGAGGTTGTCTATGAACAAAAAGAAAATATATCTGATAATGTAGGATACCGGAATAAGGTGAAACATTCAAAAGCACTTGGAGTTAAAGAAATTTATAAAGTTTTCATTGAAAATTTTGCATGGAAAGTTTGACATTCTTCAATTTTAAGATACAGTGAATAAATTTTAAAAAAAAGGTTTTAAAAAACAACAACAATGTAATGATAAAATGATGCTTCAAGAAGTCTTCTTGATGCAGTTATAATTCAGAAAAGATTGATATGAAATGTAATGTTCGTGTATATATGGTTCACTGAACACTGCATACAACCAGCTCTTCCTAAGTTCTTCACTTAAACTGCAACAGAAGTTACGCAAATAACGCCGAAAAAAAAAACATTACTTACACTTCTTTTCCTTTATTCGGGCAATTATCATAAAGACTGTTCATGCAGAAAGTTACGATTCGAACAAGCTTAAATTAATCACACTGTCATTAGCACTTCGGTACAATAAAACAGACGGAATACTTTCAAACTCCAAACGTTAAAATATATAACAGCACTTAATACGTAGCCTTCATAACTTCAAATACAAGTTAGTAAAATCATGCAATGCATTGATTATGATACGCTTTTCAACATACCATAAATAATTACTCAAGTTATGAGGATAATGGCTGTGGAATAAATCTCACTCCTGCGTCCTGACCTTTGGCACAATTTTGATGATATTCAACAGAATTGGTTATGTATATCACCAGAACAACATACTAAAGTTTTGTCGCAATAGAAGAACTTTTAGAGAAGTTATGAGGATAATGGCCGTGGAATTTATCTCGCTCCTGCCCTAACCTTTGACCTCATTTCGAAGATATTAAATAGAATTGGTTCAGCATATCTCCGGTAGAACATACTAAAGCCTAGTCGCAATAAAAGCATTTTGAGACAATTTATGAGGATAATGGCTGTGGACCTAATCTCTCTCCTGTGCCCTAACCTTTGACCTCATTTCGATGTTAGTCAACAGAAGTGGTTCAGTATACCTCCGGAACAACATACTAAAGTTTTGTCGCAATAGAAACATTTTAGTCAAGTTATGAGGATAATGGCTGTGGAATAAATCTCGCCCCTGTGCCCTGATCTTTTACCCCATTTGGATGATATTAAACAGAATTGGTTCAGTGTACATCCGAAACAACATACTAAAATTTTGTCGCAATCGAAACATTTTTACATAAGTTATGGTGCATAAGGTTGATGGAACGGATCCCGCTCCTATAGAATTGGTTCAGTATACCTCCGAAACATCAACATACTAAAGTTTTGTCGCAATAGGAGTATTTTTAGTCAAGTTATGAGGATAATGGCTGTGGAATGAATCTTACTCCTGTGGCCTGATCGTTGACCCCATTTTGATTATATTCAACAGAATTGGTTCAGTATATCTCCGGAACAACATACTAAATTTTTATCGCAATAGAAGCATTTTTAGACAAGTTATGAGGATAATGGCTGTGGAATTAATCTCGCTCCTGCCGTAACCTTTGACCTCATTTCGATGATATTAAACAGAACCGGTTCAGTATGACTCCGGAACAACATACTAACATTTTGTCGCAATCGAAGCATTTTTACATAAGTTATGACGCCTAAGGGCGATGGAATGAATCCAGCTTCTGTGTCCTGACCTTTGACCTCATTTCATCCATTTTCAATAGGGTTCCTTCCCAAGTTGTCCTCTACCACATACTAAAATTTCTTCGAAATCGAAATTTTTTTACGCGAGTTATCGTGCTGACGGACAAACAGACAGACAGACGGACAAAGCTGGAGCCTATACGCTTCGTCAATCTACGGTTGGAAAGCGTAAACAACGCGGTTTCCACGATTATAGCCTTATAACATCCACCACACCTTTTTGGCTGCTGCTTCACATTATGTCTCTTCTAGTTTTCATAGGTCACATGCGTACGTCATGCTCTCAAACCTCAAAAGTGTTCCAACCTCATTCCGCGAGAGAGAAGATATAATGTTAAGCTTGAAAACGCTAAAAGAGAAAGAACTCAAATTTACATAGAGAAAGCAACTAAAAATAAAAGTAAATGTTGAGTATACGCCACAGAAATACACGGTCTAGTCACATTATTGTGACCACCAGTTAATATCCTGACTAATCTCCGTGTGCAGCGCGGACAGCAGCTAGACGGGCTGGGAGTGATACAATAAGGTGTTGGAAGTTGTTCACAGGTATGTGGAGCCATACTAACTGCAGCGAATCTGACAGCTGCTGGAGGGTGCGTGGTGGAGGATCCATAGAGCGAATAACACGATCGAGGTGGTCCCACAGATGCTCAATTGGTTTTAAGTCTGGGGAGTTTGGTGGCCAGGGAAGTACTTTGAAGTTTTCATCGTGCTCTTCCAACCACTTTCGGACATTTCTAGCTGGGTGACACGTGGCATTGTCGTTCTGGAAGATCCCATCCGCCCCAGGGAAGACAATCAGCATGTATGGGTGTACGTGGTCTGCAAGGATAAATTCGTAACGAATTCGGTCCATAGTGCCTTCCACAGGTATGAGTGGACCCAGAGAATACCACGAAACCCACTAGCCTGTGTTCTTCCTGCAATGGTTGAGGGGTGTTTGTTCTCCGATGTTTCTCACCTTATATGCCAACGTCTATCCGTTCGCTAAAGCAGAAAACGTGATTCATCGAAGAAGGCAATACTTTGCCAATCAGCGGAGGTCTAATTCCGATACTGCCATGCAAATATAAGCTTTTTTGCCGAAGCACCTTCGTTAACATAGGGGCAGTGACCATCCGTCTGCTTCGGAGCCCATACGCAGTAGGGTTCGCTGATCTGTCGTTTTATGCACACTCCCGGTAGCCCACTGGTTCATTCGGCCAGTGAGTTGCTCCACTGTAGCGTGTCGATCGGCCCTCACGCACCTTCGAAGCGGACGTATACCTGTCACATCAAAGGCACTTCATGCCCTGCAGTTTCTACATCGCTTATTCGCAATGTGCCATTTCTCCAGTCACGATACGCTTTAACCACAGTAACACGCGAAACTGCGCTGTTTCAGAAATACTGTCAACTTGGGCCGGAAAGCCGATAATTTTTTTCTTTTTGATTGGAGGTTTAACGACCACCGTGAGCAACTCAATGGGCTATAAGCAGTCGCCCGTCCCTAATTTAGGGTCACTGGTTCCAATGAAGGGAGAGAGCCAGTGCCGAAAGACAAACACAACATCCATGCCTTACCGGGATTCGAACCCGGACCCCTTCGGACGAATGATCAGAGGCCATCGCTTAGACCACTGCGCCACCGGGGCGGCAAAGCCGATAATCATCCCTTTTTGCAAATATGATAAGTCGCTCCTTTTATCCATGACAGCAACGAGTGATACGTTTTCAGACTGCCTACAGCACACCTTATATACCCTCCAAGCCAGCTCAAAACACGTGCCTTCTTTCATTGGCTACGCGCTGTTGACGTCAAAGGTCTCTTCCCTAAAAAGAAGGGGGAGGGGGGGAATCACGCCTACAAAAAGACCAAAGGTGCAATTGCGGAGTGGAAGAGATGGATTACTGAAAGGGAATTTTGATACTTAGCAGCATAGTAATGCCAGTTTCGGAAACAGATAGACAGTCCTGACTCGGCCGCCCCGGTGGCGCAGTGGTCTAAGGCGTTGGCCCCTGATCATTCGTCCGTAAGGGGTCCGGGTTCGAATCCCGGTCAGGCATGGATGTTGTGTTTGTCTTACGGCACTGGCTCTTTCTCTTCCCTGGAACCAGTGACCCTAAATTAGGGACGGGCGACTGCTTATAGCCCATTGAGTTGCTCACGGTGGTCGTTAAACCTCCAACCAAAAAAAAAAAAAAAGGCCTGACTCGTACGCAACTCAGGATAATTGAACATTGGCGTGGCGTATCAATTCGTCAGATTTGACTGGTCAGTCAGCTCCGAAAACAGAAAACGAATTAAGAGCTTGTGTCAGAACACGAATAAAGAGCAAGAGCTTTTTGGAATTAAAGAAGAAACAAGTACGTAATTCTTTTCTAGCTTGTCCTACACAATGAAAAAAAAAAAAAAAAAGATGTAATTAGGTATGCAGACTGTAGGTGAACGTGGTCTTCCCCTCATAATAACTTATAAGTTTAAGTGTTACACAATGATAAAGAAACTACTCATGTTTAAAATTGCAATGAATGTTAAGGTAAACATAACACTCTGCCGACTACGGGCATACTCGGTTTTCAAGCACGCCCCCTCAGAAATCGGGGCATGCTGAGCATTCTCTCATTCATGCGGGGAAAACCTAGATATCATTTCGTGATAGTTTGTGTACTGTAATTCGAACTTATGTAATATGATTTTTTAACAGATAACACCAACCAAAGATTGTTAAAAATCGAAATTAATATACTCAACACAGATTCCGAAATTTTGTATGCCTGGGTATATTAATTTAGTAAAAATAAATTCTGAAATATGTTATAATTTTACGACGAAATCAATACAACAAACATTTTTCAAACGTATCCAGAAATAAGGAAAACAACAACATATTACGCCCGTAATATATTAAGTTTACTCACAAGCATGAGAGTTGATTCAACAAGTTAGTAAAATCATGCAATTAATTGATTATGATACACTTTCCAACATACCGGAAAACATTACTCAAGACTAATCTCCGTGTGATAATGGGTGAGGATAATGGGTGTGGAATAAATCTCGCTCCTATGCCCTGACCTTTGACCCCATTTCGATTATATTGAACAGGATTGGTTCAGTGTACTTGCGGAACAACATACTAAAGTTTTGTCGCAATAGAAGCATTTTTAGTCAAGTTATGAGGATAATGGCTGTGGAATAAATCTCGCTCCTGTGCCTTGACCTTTGACCCCATTTCGATGATATTAAACAGAACCGGTTCAGTTTTCCTCCGGAACAATATAATTAAGTTTTATCAAAATAGAAGCATTTTTAGTCAAGTTATGAGGATGATGATTGTTTAATATATCTCGCTCCTGTGCTTTAACCTTTGACTATATTTCGATGATATTAAACAGAAATGGTTCAGTATACCTCCGGAACAACATACTAAAGTTTTGTTTATAGTACCATTTTCAGTCAAGTTATGAGGATAACGGCTGTTTAATAAATCTCGTTCCTGTACCCTGACCTTTGACTCCATTTCTATGATACAGTATTAAACAGAACCTGCTCAGTACATCTCCTAACAACATGATGAAGTTTTGTCGCAATCGAGGCATTTTTATGTAAGTTATGACGCATAAGGGCGATGGAATGGATCCCCTCCTATGTTCTAACCTTTGATCCCATTTCGCTCATTTTGAATAGGGTTCCTTCCCAGATTGTCCCCTACCACATACTAAAATTTCATTGAAATCGAACCAATTTACCTCGAGTTATCATGTGGACTGACGGACAGACAGACAGACGGACAAAGCTGGAGCAAATAGTGTACTCTCCTTCAACCTATGGTTGGAAAACGTAAAAAATGGGCACTATTTTTAAGGTGTACAAAAGTTTACTACTAGGTAGCGATTAAACTGCATTCTTTATTTTAAGGAAAATTAGTGCATAAACGCTCTTGCGATGTTTTTTACGCTTTCCAACCGTAGGCTGAAGAAGCGTATATGCTCCAGCTTTGTCTGCCTGTCTGTCTGTCCGTCAGTCAGCACGAAAACTCGCGTAAAAATGGTTCGATTTCGATGAAATTTTAGTATGTGGTAGGGGACACCAGGCCCGTAGCCAGACAAGCAAGTAGGGAGGGGCGGCTGATGTTTGAGATCCGGCGAAGGATATAAAGTGGTCGGGCAAAAGATGTGAAAGAGGTCGGGCAAAAGATGTGAAAGAGGTCGGGCATTATACTGTTGTGTGAGTCGTTAGGACGGGCGAAAGAAAACACAGGTAGGAGTCAGCCTGGCCTGGCCCTCCCTGGCTACGCCCTGTGGGACACCCTGGGAAGGACCCTATTGAAAATGGACGAAATGGGGTCAAAGATCAGGACTTAGGAGGGGATCCATTCCATCGCCCTTATGCGTCATAACTTATGTAAAAATGCTTCTATTGCGACAAAACTTTAGTATATTTTTCCGGAGTTATACTGAACCGGTTCTGTTGAATATCGTCGAAATGGGGTCAAAGGTCAGGGCACAGGAGCGAGATTATTTTCACAGCCATTATCCTCATAACTTGACTAAAAATGCTTCTACTGCAACAAAACTTTGGTATGTTGTTCCGGAAGTATACTGAACCAATTCTGTTTAATATCATCGAAATGAGGTCAAAGGTCAGGGCACAGGAGCGAGATTATTTTCACAGCCATTATCCTCATAACTTGACTAAAAATGCTTCTACTGCAACAAAACTTTGGTATGTTGTTCCGGAAGTATACTGAACCAATTCTGTTTAATATCATCGAAATGAGGTCAAAGGTCAGGGCACAGGAGCGAGATTATTTTCACAGCCATTATCCTCATAACTTGACTAAAAATGCTTCTATTGCGACAAAACTTTAGTATGTTTTTCCGGAGTTATACTGAACCGGTTCTGTTGAATATCGTCGAAATGGGGTCAAAGGTCAGGGCACAGGAGCGAGATTATTTTCACAGCCATTATCCTCATAACTTGACTAAAAATGCTTCTACTGCAACAAAACTTTGGTATATTGTTCCGGAAGTATACTGAACCAATTCTGTTTAATATCATCGAAATGAGGTCAAAGGTCAGGGCACAGGAGCGAGATTATTTTCACAGCCATTATCCTTATAACTTGACTAAAAATGCTTCTACTGCAACAAAACTTTGGTATGTTGTTCCGGAAGTATACTGAACCAATTCTGTTTAATATCATCGAAATGAGGTCAAAGGTCAGGGCACAGGAGCGAGATTATTTTCACAGCCATTATCCTCATAACTTGACTAAAAATGCTTCTATTGCGACAAAACTTTAGTATGTTTTTCCGGAGTTATACTGAACCGGTTCTGTTGAATATCGTCGAAATGGGGTCAAAGGTCAGGGCACAGGAGCGAGATTATTTTCACAGCCATTATCCTCATAACTTGACTAAAAATACTTCTACTGCAACAAAACTTTGGTATGTTGTTCCGGAAGTATACTGAACCAATTCTGTTTAATATCATCGAAATGAGGTCAAAGATCAGGGCACAGGAGCGAGATTATTTTCACAGCCATTATCCTCATAACTTGACTAAAAATGCTTCTACTGCAACAAAACTTTGGTATGTTGTTCCGGAAGTATACTGAACCAATTCTGTTTAATATCATCGAAATGAGGTCAAAGATCAGGTCACAGGAGCGAGATTATTTTCACAGCCATTATCCTCATCACTTGACTAAAAATGCTTCTACTGCAACAAAACTTTGGTATGTTGTTCCGGAAGTATACTGAACCAATTATGTTTAATATCATCGAAATGAGGTCAAAGGTCAGGGCACAGGAGCGAGATTATTTTCACAGCCATTATCCTCATAACTTGACTAAAAATGCTTCTACTGCAACAAAACTTTGGTATGTTGTTCCGGAAGTATACTGAACCAATTCTGTTTAATATCATCGAAATGAGATCAAAGGTCAGGGCACAGGAGCGAGATTATTTTCACAGCCATTATCCTCATAACTTGACTAAAAATGCTTCTATTGCGACAAAACTTTAGTATGTTTTTCCGGAGTTATACTGAACCGGTTCTGTTGAATATCGTCGAAATGGGGTCAAAGGTCAGGGCACAGGAGCGAGATTATATTCACAGCCATTATCCTCATAACTTGACTAAAAATGCTTCTACTGCAACAAAACTTTGGTATGTTGTTCCGGAAGTATACTGAACCAATTCTGTTTAATATCATCGAAATGAGGTCAAAGGTCAGGGCACAGCAGCGAGATTTGTTCCACAGCAATTATACTCATAACTTAACTAAAAATACCTCTATTGCCAAATGTTGTTCCAAAAATGTTTTATGTTGTTCCGGAGGTATACTGAACCAATTCTGTTTAATATAATCGAAATGGGGCCAAAGGTCAGGACACAGAAGCGAGATTTATTCCACAGCCTCATAACTTGAGTAATAACTTGAGTAATGATTTCTGGTATGTTGGAGAGCGTACCCTAATCAATGCATTGCATGATTTTACTAACTTATTTATTTATTATTAGTTTTTTATTAAGCATGCTCGGAGATTTAAAAACTCTACGCCTATCAAATATTATTTGTAAAGTCCTGTCGCTTGGAGCACTGTGAGAAGCCGGTAGATGGGGACACGTGATTTCTCATGCAGTGGTAGAGTCCTTGTTAGGTTACGCTCTTCAGTTGTACTCTACTTCAGCTTTAAAAGAATAATAACACAAAAATATTGTGATTAGTAATAACTTAATAGTCATTGTTATTAAACCTGGAATCTCCTGAGGAATCCTTTCGGTCAAGTATATCTAGGAATTTCAAATTTGGTGGATCCAAAAGTTTTAGGGGGTGTTGGATGAAAGTTAAAGGATGGATATTTTACAGTAAATATATAGCCTTCAAACATAGTACTAAAAATGAAGAAAATTTCAAGAAATACATAACCGTTGAATTCTTTATAGTTAAGAATAGTTAAAGGCGGAGATCTCTTTTCCCAAATTACACACGGCTATTTCATTTTAATGCAGCTTTTATTTTTTATTTATCGTGCCTTAATGTTTTCCTAAATAAGGAATAAGCAATTAGATATTAATAAAGGTTGATGAATAGTCATCATCATCATCATCATCATCATTGTCAACCATTATCAATCCACTGCTGGACGAAGGTCTCCCCAAGTTTCTTCCCCAACGGTCTGTCTTGTGCTAGTCTCATCCATGTTACTCCCACATACTTTCGAATTTCATCCACCCATCTCCCATGTGGTTTTCTTCTGGGTCTTTTCCCGTCCCTTGGAATCCAATCTAAAATTTCGGCGGTTCATCGATGGTCTGTCCTTCTGGCAGTATGTCCAGCCTATTGCTATTTCAGGGATTTAACTCTGATCATGATGTCTTCTACCCTTGACATTTTTCGGATCCACGAGTTTCTCTTCTTATCACTCCTGGTTACACCAAGCATGCACCTCTCCATGCTACTTTGAGTTGTCTGCAGCCTTTGTATGTCTCTTTTAGTTAAGGTCCACGTCTCTGCACCATACGTAAGCACTGGAAGGATGCATTGATCAAACACTTTTCTTTTAAGACATAATGGCATATTGCTCTTCAAAATTATGCTGTTTCTTCCAAAAGCTCTCCAGGCAAGTTTTATACGCCGATTAATTTCTTCATCAATGTGACCCTCAGTTGATATCTGCTGTCCATGATAAACGTACGTATCTGTTGTCTCCAGCTTTTCTCCATCAATCGATAAATCTTCATTTCTTGTAAAAGCATTGTACATCACTTTTGTCTTCTGATATTTTCAGAAATCTTGTGTGCGTTCAAATTATTCAGACCGTGACGTCGTTCTAAATAAATAAGTGCGTTAGCAGTGGCGATGTCAGCCTCAAGAACTGGGTGGGCTATTAGGGGGCTAAGCATGATGGATGAGGGACACAAATTTTGAAGTGTTTGGCAGGAATGTTTGAAAAAAAAATCCGTTCATGTGCATTTTACCCGACGATGATAATGTTATCTCTAATAAAAACAGAAGTTTTCAAGTTAATACTGTACGTAGTATTTATTTATTCAATGCATGTAGTATGATAATTTTATACACTGAAGTGGCAGAAAAACTGGTACACCAGTCTAATACTTGGTTGGTCTCCCACGGGAGCGCAGGACTGCAGAAATACGACGGGGCATGGACTCCACTTGCTTCTGGAAATATGCTGTAGGAAATGCACACAATACTTCCTGCAAAGCATTCCACAATTCGGGTGTATTCCGAGGTCTCGGATTCCTGTGTTCGATAGCGCGTTGCATGGCATCCCAAATGTGTTCTATCACGTTCAGATCTGAATACTTGGGTGGAAATGGCAACACCCCGAACTCAGATGAATGCTACTCTAACCATAATGTGGTGTCTCGATACTTGTGTGGAGGTGCATTGTCCTGTTGGAACAGGCCTAACCCATCAGCATGAATGCAGGACATGAACGGGTGTACCTCGTCAGAAAGGATGCGCACATAGCGTTAGCCGGTTACAGACTTTTGTGGATGTACCAGGGGTCCCAGTGAAGTCCAGCTCAACACACCCCATACCATTACGGACCCCCCACCAGCCGGTACAGTTCCCTGTTGACAGGCGGGACCCATGGCTTCATTGGGGTTTGCGCCACACACGAATCTTTCCATCTGCCCGATACAGTTGGAAACGCGAGTCGTTAGACCAGGCTACTTGTTTCCAGTCAACAAGTGTCCAGTGGTGGTGTTCCCGTGCCCAAGCGAGGCGCATAGATCTGTGTCGTGCACCTATCAAGGGGACTTGAGTTGGGCGTCGGCTCACAAAGCCCATATCGTTCAGGGTACGTTGCACAGTCCGGACTCCATCATTGAATTCCGATGATACATGCGAGAGTTTTGCACGCCTATTGCGTGAGACGATTCTTGACAGCCGACGATGGTCACGTCACCCCAATGTCTTTTTACGGCCACACTGGTATCGTAGGTTGGAGGTTTTGCCGGAATTCTTGTAGTCATGGTACATCCTTGCAATAGTCGTCCGTGAAAATCCGAACTTTGTTTCTACCTCCGAAATGCTATGGCCCATCTCACGAGCGCGAACTGTGGCACCGCGTTGAAAATCGCTTAAATCGTTATCACTTGTAATTCTTATGCCGAAAACAGCTCAGCTGGCAAGGATATCTATTGCTTCATATACGCACTGGTGGACGCAACCGAGTACGCGCATAAGTGACGTTGCTATGTGTTTTGTATAAACTCGTCTGTACCAGTTTTTCTGCACTTCAGTGTATATATATACGAATCTCTATGGCACCTTACTATTTTTTTCCAATTTAGCACACCTGTTTTTTTTCTTTTGCTTTCATAAGACTGATTATGAATTTTAGTTTGAAATCTGACAAAGGATATCTATATAGTTATATATATATATATATATATATATCTAAATAGACGACGTCTTCGCTCTGTCCACCTTATTTTATAAACTACGCATAGCAACTGAAAAATTGTTGTTCTTTTTTTTTTTTTTTTTTTTTTTTTGATTGGAGGTTTAACGACCACCGTGAGCAACTCAATGGGCTATAAGCAGTCGCCCGTCCCTAATTTAGGGTCACTGGTTCCAGGGTAGGGAGAGAGCCAGTGCCGTAAGACAAACACAACATCCATGCCTCACCGGGATTCGAACCCGGACCCCGTTCGGACGAATGATCAGAGGCCAGCGCCTTAGACCACTGCGCCACCGGGGCGGCAATTGTTGTTCCGACACCGCTGGGAAATATATTCACCATGTCTCTCTCTCCCATCTTTTTTAACTATAATGAAAGAAATGGCGAATTTCTACCATTGGAGTTGCCAGAAATTTCTTAAGCGCGGGTGCGGTCCATGGATTTGATTCATCGATGAAAACCTCCCGGAAAAAGTACTCCAATTGGGAATAAGTCTTAAATCTTTAAAAAAAAAATGAAAAAAAAAAAAAAAAAAAAAAAAACATTATTGAGAAAAAGCGTTTTTAAATAGACGGTGGAGTCACATTATTGCGACCACGAGCTGATATCCAGAGTAGCCGCCGTGTGCAGCGCAGCTAGACGGGCTGGGAGTGACTCAATAAGGTGCTGGAAGGTGTTCACAGGTATGTGGTGCTATGCTGACTGCAGTGAATCCGACAGGTGCTGGAGGATCCGTAGAGCGAACAACACGGTCGAGGTTGCCCCACAGATGCTCAATAGGGTTTAAGTCTGGGGAATTAGGGGGCCAGGAAAGTACTTCGAAATCTTCATCGTGCTCTTCCAACCACTCTTGGACATTTCTAGCTGTGTGACACGTCGCATTTTCGTTCTGGAAGATCCCATCCGCCCCAGAATAGACAATGAACATGTATGGGGGTGTACGTGGTCTGCAAGGATAAATTCATACCGAATTCGGTCCATAGTGCTTTCTATAGGTATGAGAAGACCAGAGAATTCCACGAAAACATACCCGAGACTATAACGGCCCACCAGCTAGTGTTCTTCCAGAAGTGGTTGAAGAGTGTTTGTTCTCCGATGTTTCTCGCCTTATACGCCAACGTCCATCCGTTCGATGAAGCAGAAAACGTGACTCATCGGAGAAGGCAATCCTTTGCCAATCAGCGGAGGTCCAATTCTGATACTGCAGTGCAAATGTATGCCTTTTCTGCCGATGCACCTTCTTTAACATAAGTGCAGTGACCATCCGTCTACATCAGAGCCCTATACATAGTTGGGTTCGCTGAACTGTCACACTTCCGGTAGCCCCCTGGTTCATTCGGGCAGTGAGTTGCTCCACTGTAGCGTGTCGATCGGCCCTCACGCACCTTCGAAGCTGACATTCACCTCTCACATCAATGGCACGTGCTACATCAATGGTCCCCAGTTTCCACGTTGCTGATTCGCAATGATGCCATTTCTTCAATCGCGATGCACTTTGACCACAGCAGCATGCGAACAGTTCACAAATTGCGCTGTTTCAGAAATACTGCCACCTTTGGCCGAAAAGCCTATAATAATCCCTTGTTGCAATTCTAATAAATCGCTTCTTTTTCAGCAATGACAGAAACGACTGATATGTTTTCAGATTGCCTAGAGCACATCTTATCTCCAAGCCAGCTCACGACACGTGCCTTCTTTCATTGGCTACACACTGTTGACGTCAAAAGTAGGAGGTGGTCAGAATAATGTTACTCGACTGTGTGTATAAATACATATATATCGCTTTAAATTTATATTCAATCCCCCTCAAGGGAGTGACCGGTTCCGATGAGCCCCCTTGGCTATGGCTACGGTTTCTACTACTCTCTTCGAAATTAGCTCAGAGAACTCTCCGGGTTTCCCAGAAGTACAAACCGTAAATTTAACAAAAAATTTATTTTATATAATTAAATTTCATTGAATTCGAGAAATTCGCGTACGTTTAACCAAGTGCCCTAAAATCTTAGATGGTTGCACCAACCATATGTTCTGAATGCTTAAATATTTTACGGCGGGGGGGGGGGGGGGGGGGTTAAAAGGGTGGGCTCAAGAAAAAGTTGGGTGGTGGGCTAGAGTTGCGCCTGTGTCTCAGCGGTGAACGGAAAAGGTAAAAACAACCCCGAAACTCTAATCGTGTTTGTCCATCAAACTTGCTCTGCCAGATTTGAACCTTTTTACACATTTGCAAAAAACATTTTTTCTCTCTCTGGTCCATACACTTAATGACATCCTGTAGTATATCATTCTTTTGTGAATTTCAGTGGGACTGACTTATTTTGCCCAAAGAAACATGGGTTCCCATTGCTTAGTTTTTAGGGGGGGGGGCAAACAGAAACCGTAATAACGAATAACATATACAAACACCATATGCAAATTTCCACTATGCTTTCCTGCATTTTTACCAGTCTCAATACATATATTTAATTGGAAACAAGAAGACCCAAAATCTACATAAAAAAAGATCGATAAATAAAATTTAACAGCATGGTAGGACAATAAAAAAAATTATTTTTTGTTCTTTTGATCCTTTTGTCCACTTGTGTCGCATGCGCCACGGAACCTCAGAGAAAACTCAGTTGGTCATCAAAAAATTAAAAATACCTCAGGAAAAATTTCTGGGGAAAACTCCGAGAGATCTTTGTCCATTAGTGAATAGCTGCTGCAGAGGATGATACATTTTCCATTTATTCGGCTTTCATACTTTTTCATACTGTACGTACTTATACACGCAGTTTTCCAAAATGCATTCGAAAATTTTATTATTATTTTGTACTGGAAATTTCATTATTATTTTGTACTGGAAATTTCCCAGTTTTCGACTGAAATATATTTTTGCTGCATACCCACACACAGCGAGAAGTTTAACGGAAGAACTCTCTCTATCTTGACCTCCCATGGCGGACTGAGTCCCGCAAAGACGACTATGTGGTCTTGAGGGTTACGAGCAAATTACTGTAGCTGGCTTGCCGTTCGTCTGCTGCATACGGGTAAGGGACAAAGTGTGTCCAGGGCCGACTTCACAGGGAACCATCAACGCATTCGCGTACCCAAACAGAGGGAGTCTGCGGAAAACCCCGGTGTAAGAGCGGAAGAATTATTTATGCGTGTGAGCTAATCAGCACATAGATATTATGCCTGCATAATCGGGATTTTTATACACATACGTAGCCCGATGAGATGGACACTATACCTGAAATATCGTAAATTTCTTGTGTTTTGTGTAATTATTGTACGATATGTTAACACACTTGCCATATTAATGATACTAAAAACATGCTGTATGTGTACGGAGAAAGGATGATTCTAGGACTTTTCTGAATTCATTGTGTGGTGGGAAGAGAAGTTGTTATTCACCACACCCAGATAAGGAACACTCTTTTCCCATACTGATAGCATCAGTCATTAGAGTAATGACTTCCACTGGACATTGTCCGACAGAAGCAGACGCCAGTATGTCTGGCGAATTACCATTAGTCATTGTGTTCATATAGTAGTGCAAATTGTGTTAATGTATTTTCAGAATAATGTAAACTTTTCTATAGAAGCACCGAGTCGGAGTACTTCAAGCAGACCGCCGATTTCCGAAGAGGGTTCAGTAACGCCTGAAGCGAGAAGGTGCGCCAAGCAGAAGGCAGGATGAGGTATGCCCTCAGGACAGGAGCAAGGAGGAGAGGTGACGTGCAGGTGACGCAGGCATGAGAGAGAGAGAGGGGGGGGGGAACGCGTATGTTAGTTTGAGTTCCGGACGAACAGAGAGAGGACTCTCTCGTAGTGTAGCTCAGGAGAGCTAGGGAGCTTGTTTCGGATCGGCCAGGGAGGGCCAAGTTCGTTGACCGCGTACCGGAGATCGACCGGACGGGTCATGGGTTGTACGTAATCAGTGATGCAGGTCCTAGATCGAAAAGGACTCTCACGAATTATGCAGTTTATGCTGAGATAGATAGCGTTAGGTAGTAACACCTATGACTAAGGGGTATAGAGCAGGAATGATATTCGATTAATATTGTAACTGCACAACCTTTCTTCGGAGAGCGAGCCAACAGAAGTAACTTCAAATGACGGTGACTCTATAGACGGGCAGAACGTCGTTGATTTGATTTCACTAAATAAATCCATTAAGTTTTTTCTCGGAGAATTTTTCACTTAGTTGTATACTAGTGATTTCTTCAGGCTTCAGACATCTTCCTCCATCCTCCTGATTCGCAGATCAGATATCAAAGCGGGGAGGAATTTGTCTAATCAACCAATCTTGGTTTGGGATGGCTTCGAGTAACGAACCTTTTGAACTTTTACTGGTTGTAGGGGGCCTATGGCGTTAGCATTCACGAAACATCATAACAAGACGTCATTAACATAATTAATGAGCGAGTCCGCCCCTACACCCGAAAAAATGGCAGACTAGATGGCCGGCAGGGCCGGGGATTCGAACACCCGTCCACCTCACACACAGCTCATAGCGACTTAACCAACAGCGCTACACTGGTGGTCAACAGGAAAACTAGCAATCAGAATTAGAGTCATAACAAAAATCTCTGTAGTTCCTTCCATGAACAGAAAGGGCATGGTCCAATTTCAAGAGGGGGGAGGGCAAATGCCCTTCTCTTGCCTTCCTATATGGATGCCCATGGAAGGAAACCATATTACGGTATGCTGTTCGACTGTTTGACAGTGGTGCAATCCGAAAAGGAGCCTCCATGTTTCACAGTCACCGTCGAAGCCAGACTGGCATGTGGCGCTGCGCGGCGAAGGTGACACCTTGTCTATCTGTCATTGTGACGTGTTAACATTGATCGGCTGCTCTCTTCTGTGGTTTCAGTTTAATTGAAGTACCTTTACTTTTTTATTTACTCTGGTAAAATAACACACTGTGTTCATTATACATAAAACATGAGAACAATCATTTAGTGCACGGTAGCTTACCATGTAAGCAGTGATTGACTTTGGCTTTGCATTGCTTCGTGACAAGTAATTGACTAAAGTGAATTCCAAAAGAGCTCCGAAGACCATGATTGAACATGTTCCGATCCAGACATCAATGGCTTTCACGTAAGACACTGGAGGTAGCTTTGACCTAATGCCAGACGCTACAGTGGTGAGGGCCAACAGAGTTGTTACACCCAACGTAACTCTTGCTGGAGTAGCATCAGGATTTAGCCAAAAAGATACCCACGAAATGGTAACAATTAAGAACGTTGGAAGATAAGTCTGTACGAGATGGAAACCGCTTCTTCTAGCGAGGATGAATTCAATCCGGAGGAAGGTGAAATTACCTGAAAGAAATTATAACGGTGAATACTGAAAAAAAAAGCATGATTATTGCATTTGACATTTATTATGAAAAAAATAAAAGCCAAGAAAGATGACACCGAATTTTCAGGTGTGATGAGCACATCTTTTGAATCCGTTCCAATGCTAAATAAATTTATCAAAGCTATTCAAAGTCAGTGGAACCGGTATTGAAAACAATATCTAATCACAGAAAGAAATTTTTCAATCGGGTTTTTAATCCCGCAGATATTGCTGTAAATGGGATCGGGAACTTACGCCCTCTGATTGCAGACTTGTAATTTTAAAAAAAAATTTAATCATATGAAAAACACTTCGCAGTGGAAACGCTTTCCAAAAAAGAAAGATTTTTTCAAATGAGACTTTTAGAAGCAGAGATATCGAGAAATATAAGATATGCATCTACGCCACCTGACGGGATAAACATGCATTATTTTTAGAAGAAAGTATTTTCAAAAGGTTTTCCGATGTGAGCGGTATTGTTCTAGGAAAGAATTTTTTTAGTTGTGTTTTCAGAAGCCCAGATTTTTCTGCAAATCAGTCAGAAGCATAACTAAACACTTACGACCCCTGGTGGCCAAACCATTCTTTATCAAATATTAGAAATTATATGAAGAATATTTCCCATTAGAAGCTGTATGTGATACAGGAAGAATTTTTCAAATCGGAGTTTTAAAAGCAGAAATATCGGGGAAAACAGAATTTATCTTAACGCCCCTTAGCGGAAAGTCTATGAGTAATTTGAAAATTTTGAAGTTATATGAAAAACAAATCGCACCGGAAACTGTGTCTATTAAAGGAATTTTTTTCAAATCGGACCATTAGAAACAGAGATATTGAAAAAAATAACATATACATCTATGCCTGCCTTGCGAAGAAACATGCAATATTTTAAGAAGAAAATATTCCAAAAAGGTTTATCGAAGTGACTAGTATCGGCCCACAAACGAATTTTTTTCAATCAAGATTTTAGAGGCTTAGATTTTTTTTCAAATATGTCAGAAGCAAAAATAAAAGCTTACGACCACTGGTGGCCAAGCAATTCTTCACCAAAAATTAGAAAGTATAAGCAAAAGATTTCTCACGAGGAGTTGTATTCGGTGCAGAAAGAATTTTTCAAATCGGAGTTGTAGAGCAAATATATCAGGGAAAATGCAATTCCCCATTACGCCCCCAAGCGGAATGTCTATGAATTACTTGACAATTTTGAAATTACATGAAAAACATGTCGCACCAGAAAGTGTATCTAATAAAGAAGGAATTTTTCAAATCGGATCATTAGAAGCAGTGATGTTAACAAAAATAAGATATAAATCTACACCCCCGGGCGGAGACACCATGAAATATTTTAAGAAGAAAATATTTCGAAAAGGTTTATCGAAGTGATTGGCATCGGTCCACGAACAGTTTTCTTCAATCGAGGTTTTAGAACCTCAGATTTTGCTGCAAATACATCAGAAACAGAAATTAGCACTTACAACCCACTGGTGGTCAAACTGTTCTTTACCAAAAACTAGAAATTATATGCAAAAGGTTTCCCATCGGGAGTTGTATCAGCTGAAGAAGATTTTTTCAAATCAGTGGTTTAGAAGTAGATATATAGGGTAAAACGCAATTTACTTTTACGCCCCCTAGCGGAAAATCTATACATAATTTGAAACAAGTGACTATACCTAAAATACTGTTCGACATGAATGAAATCGAAAGGTAAAATAATTTTTCCAATCGGATGTTTAGAAGCAATTATACAGGACAAATGTATTTTGAATTCGATATCATCTGCATTTACGCCCTCTAGCGGGAAATTGCATATCGTAAAAAAAAATGAAGGATCATCATTTGGATATTTCAAGCTTTCCAATGCAAAAATAATTTTTCAAATAAGACTAATAGTTGCAAAGATGTGGTGTCCACAGGCTGAAGGACAGTCGGACAGACGGACGGACAAACTGATAACATAAGCAGGAACTTTTTTTACAAAAGACATGCTGAAAAGTTGTACTCTTCAAATCAGCTCTAAAAATTTGGGCAGTTTTGATCAACATTTGGTTGATGTTCAGGAAACACATCAATACTATGATAAAGAATTCAGCGTATTAAATATGCATACAGGGTGATTCAGAACTCATAGGACAAACTTTAAGGGGTGGTAGAGCACACTGCAACAAACATTTTTTGTGTAGGAATGTATGGTCGCAAGTGACGCGTTGAGGCACGAACTCAAGAAATTCCCAGCTCATGTGCTATTCACAGATGAGGCGATTTTTACACACGAAGGTGTTTTCAATGTGCACAATTGTCATGTGTGGGCAACCTCTAACCCACACGCACCACGTGCGCATGCGTACCAAGAACGATTATCTGTGAATGTGTGGGCGGGTATTGTGAACGATTTCCTGCTTGGCCCATATCTACTATACCAACGCGACTCGATGGCAGATGTTATCGCATTTTTCTGGAAGAGGTTTTACCAGAATTGCTTCAAGATGTACCACTGGCCGTCCGACAAGGACTGTGGATTCAGCATAATGGGGCGCCAAGTCATTTCAGCATTAATGTGCGCAATTACCTGGATGTCAATTTCGGGGCGCGTTGGATTGGCCGTGGTGGACCAGTCCGTTGGACACCCCGATCGCCCGATTTTACGAGCCTCGATTACTTCTTATGGAAACATCTGAAGGCCCTCGTTTACGAGACTCCAGTTGACTCTGTTGAGGACCTCGTCGCTCGAATATCCGTTGCGGCTGCACGTGTGCGAGAAATACCTGGCATCTTTGAAACTGTACGCCAGTCACTCAGTCGACGCTGCCACGCATGTATTACTGTTGGTGGACGCAATTTGGAGCATTTATTGTAAGCATTGCTGTAAAGAAGTACTTGTCAACGATGCTGTAAGTACACAATTTATGTTTCCTTTCATGTCTATTTCTTGTGTTTGTGCCTCAACGCGTCACTTGAGCCCATACATTCCTATACAAAAAACGTTTGTTGCAGTGCGCTCTACCACCCCTTAAAGTTTGTCCCATGACCTCTGAATCACCCTGTATACAAAATATCACTACATTTGCTGAAAATGCTATAAATAATTACGTCATCAGCTCCGTATAACTAAAAGCGAGAAGTGAAGTACTGGAAAATATATCAGAACTTGAGCATGAAGCAGAGATTAAGAAAAGTAACTTGAAACGAAACTGAGATCAAATAAGATTTATACCGAATTCTCCGAAGTAATGAACGCATGGCTCCCCGTGTTGGGGGACGTAGATGTGTAGGTCGTTCTCTCTGAAGTTAGCCCCGGACGCACTTTGTCCTTGGACACCCTTTTCTAGGATGTGTAGGTTTACCAGAGGTGTCGATGCGCTGGTAGTAAAACATTAAAAGTCGATTGAAATCTGATGCCTCGTGGCACCAGACACCTAGAGGAATTTCCCATGGTTGTTGTTGATGATGATGAATCAACACGTCTTTCCAATCCTTTCGGAGAACAAAAAAAAAAAACATAGAGAGAAAGGGAGGGAGAGAGAAACAGCTAGAGGAAAAGGGAGAGAGAGGGAGTGGAAGGGAGGGATCGACAGGGAGAGGGAGAGAAAGGGATAGAGAGAGAAAAAAGAAGGAGAGTGAGAGAAAGGGAGAGAAAGAGAGAGGGAGAGAAAAAGGGAGAGAAAGAGAGATGGAGAGAGAAAGGGAAAGAGATGGAGAGAGAGAGGGAGAGAGAGAGAGAGAGAGAGAGAGAGGGAAATCAAACCGAATTTTTAGAGACGAAGGGAATCAGTCAAAAGGTAAATCCCATGTAGCATATCCTTGCAATTGAACGCAGGCCCAACACAGGGTCAAAGTCTTCTGTTCCTAAAAGACGGAGGCACAGTGATGGGCCTACGTTAAAATGCATGGCTGTGATACCTGGGATGTATTATAAGCACCCTTGAGAAGCAAGGAAATGACTGAATTATTGGGTGTATGCCATTTAAATCCTTTCTCATTCAAAAAAAATATTTTGAAGTAGATTAAAAAAAAAACCCCCAAAAATATTAGAAAAAAAGAGAATGCATTTACGCGTTCTAGTAGAAAAACTACGTGATATTTAAAATACGCAGTGTATGTAGTGTTCTTCATAGTGAATGGAGCGGGTAAAAAAAAAAAAAAAAAAGAAAATCAACCGTATTTTTGCAATCGGAACAACATCCACAAATAAAAATAGCTACTCTTGGCCACTAGAGGACGAAACATGTGCTACGAAAAATCACAAATTGTGCCTAAAACGTTTCTTATAGCTGAAGATATCCGAGGCAAAAAGAAATTTTGAAACTGAAGATGCGAAATGGAGAAAAACGAGTTAGAGCATTACGCCCCCTGGCGGGAAAACTATGCGTTCCTTGAAGAAGAAAATGGGCTCAGAAATAGGTTTCATAACGAAGAGTATCCTACTAAGATAGAACTTTTTCATGGGATGGTTAGAATCAGATAGACTCTTTGACAGAAATACACGATGATGCCCCCTGACAGAATTGTGAAAAAAAAAGTAGGATATATGCGCAAAATATTCTTCAGCGCAAAAGCTATGTGAAGGAAAAATAATTTTTCAAACATGACTTCTAAAAACAGAGTTAGCGAGAAAAATGTTTTCACATAGACGACCATGGCGAGAAAAATGTGCATTATGTAAAGAGGATATTCACCGAAGAGCCATAACATTATGATTACCTACATAATAACCTGCTAGACTCCCATTTAGCCCGCGAAAGAGCGCCCACTCGGCGAGGCATCGATTCGACGAGGTGGCGATAGGTATCCTGGAGTATCTGATACCATAATGTCAACAGCAGGTCCTCTCGTTCCCGTGCATTTCGTGGTAGTGGTGATTTAGCGCGAACCCGCTTTTCAAGTCGAACCACAAATGTTCCATTGGGTTCATGTCAGGTGAATCTGGAGGCCAGGGTATTAACAGAAAGTCACCATCATGTTCCTCGAACCACTCCTTGATGATTTTGGCAGTGTGGCATGGCGCATTATCCTGTTGGAAATGGCCATCACCAACAGGGAATACAGTTGCCATGAATAGGTGAACTTGGTCCGCAACGATGTTGAGATACCTGACAGCTGTCAGGGATTGTGCTATTAGGATAATGGGGCCTAAAATGTTCCAAGAAAACATTGCTTACAGCATAACACCACCGTCCCCGCCGGCCTGTTTCCGCCCAACAAAGTATCCACGTGTCATAGCCTCCGTTGGTAATCAGCGTATCCGCGCTCGGCCCTCTACGTGATGCTCCTCGAATCTTAATTCGTCAGACCAGGCCCCTTTATTTCAATCATCCACTGTCCAATCTCGATTATCTTGGGCTCATTTCATGCGTTGTTGGCGATGACGTGCAGTGAGCATGGGGACCCGGCTGGGTCTTCGGCTAAGCAGGCTCTTGCGCAGAAGGCTGCGATGAACTGTGTGCTGTGACACATTGCCCTGATCCCCACTGTTATAGCTGCGGGAGCTTTGTAGCACTGTGGCCTTGCGGTTGCTGTGAACAGTGCGCGACAGTCTCCTCTCCTCTCTCTCATCAATGAACTGCTGGCGGCACACGACGATACGTCGTTTGGATATCTGTGCACCACTTTTGATACGTACTCACTACAGCGGCACGTGAGCAACCCACAAGCCGCGCCTTTTCCAAGATCGTAGTTCCAAGGCGCCGTGGCATCACAATTTGTCCTTTATCAAACTCCGATAAATCGACAGCTTTTTCCATTCTGACTCCAAACACTCTACTAACCTGTCCTCGGGTTGTATATATACTGCTCTGTGAACTTCACCTGCGCCACCGTTTAGTCTCCAGGCGCGGTCATTTCTCTAGGCTGGGGGTGGTCATAATGCAATGACTCATCGGTGTAGCTCGCAATCTAGAAACGCAAATGTGGTTGCAAGCAGAAATACACACAAACGTCCCTTCTCCGTAGTGTCAGAACTATGCACTAAAAAAATACAAGAGAACATTCAAGATGTTCTGCAAAGTGAATGGTATGCTACATTAAAATAATTTTTCAAATCCGACTGTCAGAAGCAGAGACAGTGAGAAAATAGGATATACGTGTACCCCCCGTGGCAAATAACCTACGCTTTAAAATGTGCAAAAAATTCGAACGTACGTCTCTCTACTCCGGAGTCGGTTTATCTTCCAAATGAACTACGCAGGCAGGCTCATCCCTGCGTCACGGTCGATTTGACTCAGTCACTTCAGTAGTACGTCATCTACGTCATGTTATGTACGGTAGGTACATCATCCCTCCTTAAGAAGTGAGAGTCACGAAATCACAGGTTTCAGGTTAGCCGACAGTCATGCCGAAAAGGCCATCACACAGTAGAAGAATAAATTTTATGCGGAAGACTCATCACACAAATTTCTCAAACCTGAGACTGATATACCAGTTCGGGCGTCAGTATAACATACATAGTTATATCAGAATAATATGACCACCCCCTGAATCACCGTATACCCGCCCAAGCGCGTCACAGATTGCACGTCACGAAGTAGACCACACGGAGATATAAGCGGCCTTCCAGGGCAGATGAGCCATAGTGAGTCACGGGAGCACAATAGGCAGAAGTAGGGATTTCACGGACTTTCAAAAAAGGAATGATCATCGGCTACCGCGCCAAGGGCGGAAGCATCTCAGAAACGTGGGCTGTTCGCGAGGTGCTGTAGTAAAGGTGTACCAAGAATGGACTGCTGGCACATCGAACACCTCCCGACGTCATAACTGTGTAGTCTCAAAGGTCATCGACCCCAGAGGAGAAAGTCATCTCCGTCGACTGGTAAAGTGCAATCGACGCGCAACAGTGCAGTAATTGACCACGCAAATGAACGCTGGGGCGCCCAGGAACGTGCCCCCGACAACAGTAGAGCAACTCCTATTACGCATGACTGTCAGGAGTCGACGTTGCGTCAAGACTCCCATGTTAACCCAGGTCCATCGGCAACGACGCCTGCAGTTCTCATGGGACTTCCGTCAATGGGCAGTGGAAGAGTGGGGAAAAGGTTACCTTCTCGGACAAAACGAGTTTTCTACTCCACAGAAGTGACGGGCGGTGGCGGATATGACGTCAAACACACAAGAACCAACACCCGGACACGCTTGTAGGTCGAGTACAGGCCGACGGTGGCAGTGCGCATGTCTGGGGAATGTTTTCCTGTTATGAGCTGGGACCACTGGTACCACTGGATAGATCTCTGAACGCCCATGGCAACCTGTCCATCCTCGCTGACCACATACTTCTCTTCATGTTGGATGTTTACCCTAGTGATGATGGTGTCTACCAACAGGACAGTGCACCCTCCTTGCACGTCGCTAAGGTGGTGCGTGGCTGGTTCTAGGAAAACAACAATTATGCCTCTGTTCTTCCTTGGCAGGCGGAATCGCCCGACATCAGTCCCATAGAGCACTCGTGGGACTATGTGGATCGACAAGTTCGACGTGCCGACCCACAACCACATCATTTCCGGGACCTCCGTGTGCTGCTGCAGTCCGAATGAGTTCTTGTGCCTCGAGCAACCTATAACGAAGTAAATTTCTCCGTCATTTTTGGTCCACGCTGGTAATCGAACCCGAGTCCACTTATTCCGGAAGAAGTCGCTCTACCAACTGAGCTACACGGACGTTCGTTGTCGCTGCTATCTGCCTTTATGTCGTGTGCGAACTGCTGGGCAGGCACGTCACATCTCCTCCCTCCCTCCCTCCGAAAGAGGGACGGGGGCATAGCCCACGGGTCAGCCGTGACAATGAATCGTCGTAGGCAGCCATCCGCTGTAGAACGTGCACTTGAGAACTCCCAGTCAATCTGGTGTGTGGAATGCAACGTCACACACATTTATTTTTCGAAGCACTGAAGAAGGGATTCTCTTATATTTCGTATCTCGCGGTGTGGAAAGAACATCACACCATTGCGAGATCTTGAACGGCCGGGTCATTCGGGAAGTTCGGGCGCGATTATAACGAAGTAAATTTCTCCGTCATTTTTGGTCCACGCCGGGAATCGAACACGAGTCCACTTATTCCGGAACAAGTCGCTCTACCAACTGAGCTACGCAGACGTTCGTTGTCGCTGCTATCTGCCTTTATGTCGTGTGCGTCCTGCTGGGCAGGCACGTCACAAACCTTCCAGGACCTCATTGCGTCCATGCCACACCGTCTCTCTGCTGTCATCCGGACGAAGGGTGGTTATCCCCTTTATTAGGTAGGTGGTCATATTATTCTGATACGGCCGTGTATAACCTTATGCTGGTGCTGGGATTCGAAGCCAGGACTTCCTACTCCGGAGTGGCTGTTCTCCCAACTGAACTGCATCGACAGACTTATCGTTACGTCACTGTCGATTTGGCTAATACGTGGCGTCAGTAGCCAGTAGTACGTCACCTACGTCATGCTATATGATACGTTGCATGCCCTAGGAGAGAAAGATGAGTAGTGTCGGCGGAAGTAAGTACAAGTGTGGAAACAGCTTCGCAAAAAGCGGCTCTCGCACCTGAATTGGCGTCGACGAATCTAGCATGTTTGCAGCTAGAACTCTGATACCGCACGTAGTCATGCACGAAACGTGAAGCTGTTGCCGTTTTGAGAATTTACAGAATGGAACAGTTTCCTCTTCTCCTGAAATTCAGGCATGTATCTCCCAGATTTTGATTAAAAAAATGTATTTTGGAATGTATAATTTACTCATTACTAACAGGACGTATTGAAACTGTCGTCCTTCATTTGCAAGACATAACCTAACAGTTTTCCACATGTTTTCATATATTTCTGAGAGAGTCAAAAAGTTCCTACGCAGTAATGTAAGGCAATTATGATCGTGCCACAGTAAAACAAAATTTGAATTATGCAACTTGTTGTACGTTTAATTTCAGTTTTCGCTGTTTGCTTGATAACATATCAAGCTTCAGAATATGTTTCACAGCAACACCAATTTTCACAAGTTTATGATGAGTTAAAATTTTCCAAAATGTAGGTGTTGATTTCATCATTGCCCCTCAGAAGGAAGGGACAGTTTCCCTTCTGAAGACACTCTTCCTTCATATTGAATGATAAATCAGTTTTCAGTCCGAGGGCACCACTATCGAGCAACAAAATTCTCCAGTGCGCGGGAGGTTTGAACATTCCTGACAACATGTGGCCGGCCATTGTCCTGCTGTAATATAGCACCACGAGTGCTTTGAAGGAAGGGTATGACTTCTGCCTGTACAACTTCCTTGATGTAGCGGTTGCTCGGGAGATTGCCCTCAAGAACTAGCATCCGAGATCACAAATGGTACCCAAGGCAACCCACACCATCACACTTGGCGTTCGACCGGTATGATGCTCAGCAGTGCATGCTGGAAGAAGGCGATCACCACAATACCGTCTAATGCGTATGCGGGCATCATTGTAGTCCAAGTTGAATCGGGACTCGTCAGAAAACCCGACATGTTGCCAATCAACTGTATTGAAAACCTCATTCCAGCCTGAGGCGTGCATGGTTCAGGGTCAAAGGAATCCGCTGCAAAGGGATGCGTGCAACCAGTCCTCTGTGCAGCAGACGGCTTCGAACTATGGAGGTAGACAATGCCACACCTGTTGCAGTACTCCACTGTTGTGCTAACACTTGCGACGATACGAAACGGTTCTTCACTGCAGTGCTATCAAGGTGTCGGTCATCCCGCGGTATCGTCACATTTCTCGGTCCACTGCCGGATTGTCGATGCACCTGGTTCTCCTCGGTCCACTGACGCCACACGCGCGTCACTGTCGTGGCGTCGTATTCCGTCCGAACCGTAATGTCGCGGTACGAAAATTCACCTTCACTCAGACCAATCATTCGTCCCCGTTCGAACTCTGTCGTATGGCGATATTGTGCCCTTTCTCGTCGCCGAGGCATTATTGAATCCTGGAAACCTTTTTAGAACTCGCTGTCCGCGATGCACTACTGGTGTGTATCCTAAACAGCCCTCTCTTTATACCCCTCACTCGACTGTCCAGAGGGCGCTGCCGGTCCCAGACATGCGCAATGACTCTGCACTTTAAATCATTTGCATGTCCTATCCTGCTCTGCATATCCTGTATAAGTGTCACGTGATTACCATCATTCGTTCATGGTGTTGCAATTTTTACAAACAGTAGTTTGTACAGATATGTACATCATTTACATACTTTATTGGTTATATCCCGTACAACGAAACAACAATACGCTGTATCTCCGTGACATCTCCTTCTTTCTCTCTCTTTCTCTATCTCTCTCTTTGCCTCGAATGTCCTTCTCGTCTTCCCTCTCCTCCTCGCGAACCCCTCAACGGTTTGGGTGTCGCATTCTTGACACCTCCTAACGAATGTCGCTTTGGTTCCGCCTCTAAGCATGTAAGGAGGACTAAAGAACATCACCACGTATTCAGTGACTCTCTTAACAGTTCGAGCAACATGGCGTCTTTCAGAAGAAGTTTCACAAAATGTCCAGCAGTGTTTTATACGAATAAATTGTCCGTTCTCATACAATATATCTTACACTGCCATTACTTGAAAATATACACATACACATACACAACAAAATTTATATTCATTACTGGAATGTCAAATTGAATCACAAATCAATTAAAATATATCAACCATATTTAAATATTTATAGAGGCCTCGCGTTCACCGAGATCCTCACAGTATTGATGATGAAAGTCTGTTGACTACAAATGCATTAAAATTGTATGATAGAAAGCAATGGAGCTACAGGACAATTAAAGTGTTTTCACTCTACAGTTAACAAAACTTTTGAAATAATCTGAGGATGTGGAACATTTATTTCTTCTCAAAATCGTTAGGTACCAAACCTGTAATGTTCATTTGTCTCACGAAAGAAAATGGCGTCTTTGAAACAATTTCAAATTCCGGCTGTACCAGTTGTTCAGCTGTTAGCGGATTTTCTTCCCTCCACTGAAGAACAACATCTTTCATTGAATTTGTGACTGTAAAAGATTTGAATTGGAGTTACTGGTTAAATAATCCATTACTAAACGAGGTAAAATACAACAAAAATAAAACTGAAAAGTCTTAGTTATAAAAAGATAACAAGAAAACACTACAAATTTTTAAGATGTAAATCCATTTATTAGCGTAAATATGCCATTAATGGTATGCCAGATAACATCCGAAAACTTGAAAATTTCGTCGTCCTAGAGCGGAATTGAAGCCGCGTCTGCCGGACAGCACCCGAGTATGCTGCCCACTGCACCACTCATTGATGTGATATTCAAATTAATCGGAAACTTGAAACTTGGTCGTTCTGGGTAGGGTAGTGGGCAGCATACTCGGGCGCTATCCGGGAGACGCGGATTCGATTCCCGCTTCAGGACGAAGAAATTTTCAAGTTTTGGGATATTATCTGACTTAACATCCTTGTCATATTTACACCAAAAAACGGATTCACATCTTCAACATTTATATTGTATGATGTAATCCCGTATTCCATTCATGAAGAATACATTAGTTGAAATTGCACAGTCAAGTGCTTAGTACGCTTCCTGAAATATCAAGTAAAATATTCGGCACTGTACTTTTAGCCTTGAGATTCAAGTTAACGAAATGTAAATGTGTAACCGTATTTTATTGTTGGGCTTCTTGAGACAACAGATTGGTACATAATAATGACGCAGCCGCCCAGGTGGCGAAGTGGTCTAATCGATGGCTTCTGATCATTCGTCCGAGATGGGTGAGGCATGGATGTTGTGTTTGTCTCTGATTCTCTCCCTTCCTTGGAACCAGTGGCCATAAATTAGGGACGGGCGACTGCTTATAGTCCACTGAGTTGCTCACGGTAGTAGTTAAACCCCCAATAAAAAAAATCAGTTAAGCTCAGTTCTGATTCAGCCGTCATTTTGGAACGTAGGACTACGACTTGCAGATCGAAGAGTTGAAATGAGCTAGATTTTGAAATGATTCACGATACTCTCTAGTTCGTTCGGCTGCAGTCTTCTTGGGCTTCTTACATTCCTCATCACTTGCTCTTGCCTCTCGTTTTGATTTTCTCCACTTTTGCTTACGTTCATTCTGCGAATTCAGCGCCATTGCAGAAAGTTTTAACCCGTTCACACGAAAGCAATTTTTTTAATTTTAGTTTAAACCAGTGCGATATGTTTTTCATATAATTGAATGCATCTCGTGATATGTTTTCAAATACTTTGAATACATCCACAAACGATATGGAATTATCGTCAAACCATACCGTAACAGTCTTTGCTTTATGCCTCGGTGTATTATCCTACTGGAACCAACAAGGCTCGGTTCCATAGTATTACCACAGAGTTCGAGGGGCATAATAGTGAAGAATATCGAGGTAGACGTGTTGGTTAACATGTTTATCCACGATAAGCAGTGGACCGGGACCGTACAACGAAAAACACCCCCACACGAGTACACTGCCAGCTCCAAACTTGACCGTGGGAACTGTACACTGTGGTAAATAGCGTTCCCACGGTTGCGGTCATACCCACACACAGCCATCAGACTAATGGATCGTGTATCTGGATTCATCAGTCCATAAGACCCGTCTCCATTGATCTACGGTCCACGATAAATGTTCTTTACACCACGCTAAACGACGAGTAACAGTCCGAGTGGAGATGAAAGGCTTATGAGCAGCCGCACGACTACGGTAACCCATCGAATGAAGTTCTCTGCAAATGGTACGTGTACATACCGAAGTTCCAGCATTTTTACTAACCTATACACTGAGGTCTTGTTCAGTACTCCGTCGATTAGCTGTAACGATTCTCCTGAAACTTCGACGTTCTCCATCACTGATTTTCTTTGATCTGCCGGTACATTTTGCTGCTTCAAGCACGCCATGTGTCTTCCACTTATTCAGTACATCCAGAAAAGTTGACTTGGGTATGTTTAAACGCCTCTCGGTTTCTCTTATGACAACCCATTAATATAGCCCACAACAATCTTTCCTTTTTCAAAGTCAGTTCTCTCCCGCCGCGATATTTTCACCTTACAGTACGATATGATCGCGGTCAGCTGCAGGCTTGTTTTTATACCGTTTGCAGCTGTACCGCGCATCTTAACAACGCAGCGGATCCGGTCATTTGCTTTTAAAGGGTGTCCGGTGACTTTTGTCAACAAAGTGTGTACACATTATGTATATATACAGTACAGGGTGCATAGGAAAGTCCCTTTAGCCTGGAATAACTTGCTAACGGAGAGAGGTACAGTTATGCAAGTGAGATAACGGTATAGTAAAGCGACTACGCCCAATCGAATGCAACCAATAGCAGCGCCCCTAGTGGCGAAATGCGGGTTAGCCATTTCAAATCGAAAACGAAAAGAGATAGAGCAAGATTTCCAATTACAAAGTTGTAGAACATGAATTAATTATTACAAAACGACATTTGTTCCACACGAATAAGATAAATTGCCGCCTGAATACCCTAAAATGTTCGAAATCGATGTGCGACCTTTTGTGTGAATGTTTAAAGGGAACAGGCATAGGTATGAGCAAATACACGCAATTTATTGCATAAATGCGTACTTATTGTCAATGCAGTTTGATGACGTCAGACAAAAAAAACAACAAAAAAAACTGGCGCATAGTGATAAAAAACTAATGTCGAGTATGTTCGAAGAGTTCGCCATTGCCCACGATACCCATTTGTATTCGCGAAAGTAACTCTGCATGCACATTCCTCATGGAAGGTGTCACACTATTGCAAGCATCTGCAACACGACGACGTAGACCCAGCAGACTTGTATAGGCACTGTTGCATACACCTGATTTTTTACGTAACTCCAGAAATCGAAGCTCGCCATTCTCACACAGCGTACGTAGACCTAAACCTTTGATCAGGGTACATCCTGCTACTGGTTTTCATATCGTAGGTACGGTACAACGTCACAATCTGCATTTCCATACGGCTACATTTGCGAAATGTGAATATGCAGATTTGAATCGTCGCACATCGATTTCGGACATTTTATGGTATTCAGGCGGCAATTTATCTTATCCGTTAGAAACAAATGTCGTTTGGTACTAATTAATTGATGCTCTACAACTTTGTAATTGGAAATTTTGCTCTATCGCTTTTCGTTTTTGATTTGCAATGGCTAATTTCCACATTTCGCTACTACGGGCGCTGCTATTGGTTGCATTCGATCGGGCGTTGTCGCTTTACTTAACCGTTATCTCACTTGCATAACTGTACCTCTCTCCGTTCGCAAGTTATTCCAGGCTAAAGGAACTTTCCTATGAACCCTGTATATATATATATATATACAGGGCTTTAAAAATTTCACGCTGGTTCACCAATCAGGCAAATATCTCATTCGACAGCTACAAATCAACAGCCCCACAGGTCTGCCTATTTTGATTCGTGTTTCAAAGTTTGATTTTTAAAAAATGTATACACATTTCTCAAATAATATTTTATCGCTAACCTAATTTAAACAATTAACCATTGTATAACAACCAAAACTAATTTTCTTCCTCTGAAGTAGATGATAGAAGAATCCTTCAACGTTTTAGAACTTTCCTAACAGCTCCGCGGAAATACGGGTTCCCGTGTTTGCTCTTTGACCTACGACAGCAATTTGCTAAGTGGTAGGTCGCGAGATGCATGTGACTCTTACACTGCCTATTTTTTCACACAGTGTTTGGGGAAATCATTCTACCGGGGTTCCGCCTTCTTGCCTCGTGTTCCTTATTAAGCGCACCGTGTCCGGATGTTTTGACGCACGGCATTCCCTGTTCAATTTCATCCGCGGAGAAACCGGTTTCTCATCATGGCAAACAATCACGCATCACTTTTGTAATCATTACTCAAGTTATGAGGATAATGGCTGTGGAATAAATCTCGCTCCTGTGCCCAGACCTATAACCTCATTTCAATTATGTTAAACACAATTGGTGCAGTATACCTCCGGAACAATATACTAAAGTTTTGTCGCAAAAGAAGCATTTTTAGTCAAGTTATGAGCATAATAGCTGTGGAATAAATCTCGCTCCTGTTTCCTGACCCTTGACCCCATTTCGATGATATTCAACAGAACGAGATCAGTATACTTCCGGAACAACATGATGAAGTTTTGTCGCAATAGAAGCATTTTTACGTAAGTTATGAAAAATAAGGGCAATGGAATGGATCCCGCACCTATGTCCTGACCTTTAACCCCATTTCGCCCATTTTCAAAAGGGTTCCTTCCCATGTGGTCCCCTACCACATACTAAAATTTCATTGAAATCGATCCATTTTTACGCGAGTTATCTTGCGGACGGACAGACAGACGGACAAAGCTGGAGCATGTATGCTTCTTCAACCTACGGTTGGAAAGCGTAAATAAGCTTTATCAAGAAACTGATAGTTTAACATATCCAACAATGGGCATAATAACGTATAAATACTTAAATAGTATAACTATACTAGCGATCCGAAATGTCTTGGCGTAGAATAGAAATAAAAGTTTCCAATCTTTCGCACATCAACCAGATGGCTTTCTCAAGGAAGGTAACTGCAAGCTGGTTAATTGAACGGTTCAACAATTTGAACGTGGTGACAAGACAATAACGAATAGATGCGAACGTAATCAGGTATTCAAAGACACGAGGCGTTATGCTCGTTTTGGCACTCGGAATCCTGGAAGGAAAACCAAGAGGCAATCACTATTTGAAGAACTGGTTCCAAATTCGTGGCAACTCCAGTGAGACGCTATCATTGCATGATTCGCTGTTGGTTATGATCTCCAAAGTTTCGCGAATGGCAGTAGATTTTGGGGTGGAGTAGGAAGCTAATTTCTTTGTCATCCCACATAGGAGCAGCGGACTTGAACTTGACTTCTCTGCATAGGGCCGTCGTTACTTTGCCGTTCTTTATGTCCCTTTTATGTTTGTTAACTCTAATTATAAATGAACGCTTAGTCATTCCGATGTAGTATCTCGCCGATCCGCCCGGGTATAGTAGAGGAATGGCATAAACACCTGCTTCATTGGAAGGTGGGGACTTCTCAGTGTTTCCTTTGAGCATGGTATATAAAGATGTCGGAGATCTGATGCCAACACCGAGGTTCATCTTCTTGAGCGCGTTCTTGAGCTGATAAAAAACATTTGGTATATAAGGAATTGATTCCAGGTAGCGTATCTGCGGCATAGAAAGGAGATATATTTTGAAATTTGAAAATCAAATTTCAAAATATATCGCTCAGCCTAAACCAGTGGCGTATCTTGGGTCCGAGAACTGGACTATCTCTCCCCCCCCCTCTCCAGTATTGTTTTTTTTAATTGCGAAGTTTAATTTTAATTGTTAAGTAACAGAAGTAACTTTTTTATTAATTTTAGGTACATGCCATTGCTAACATGATACCAAATAATTATGAAGATTAGGATTTGAACACTTATTTGTACATGAACTCCATTCTTCTTTCCTTGTGTGTGGCTTGAGTGCTACGTTTTCATAAAATGTTTCTTCTGAGTACTTTTTCATATTTAAAAAGAATGTTTTTCTCTATTGACAAAACAGCCAAGTTTTTCGAATGTGCATGTCCTTGTGTGACTCAAAGATATATCATGATTCTTTTTATTGCTGAAAAACTTTCCGCAATTGCAGTTGCTGATGGAACGTTTAATATGAGGTCTGCTAATTTGTGCACCTCACTAAACACTATGTCCAATTTATTCAACTTTATGTAATACGTAATGTGTCTTACTGATTTGTTTTTGTCTTCATCAACGGAATAAAACACTTTCAGTTCATTTTTAGTCGAGCTGTATCAAATGATTTTGAAGCATAGAGTCGTTGACGCAACTGTAGTCATAGTGGAAAGCGGGTCTAAGTAAATTGGAGCACTGTCTGGGTGACGCAATTGGGGTCACAGCGACCTTGCGTGTCCCAGTGCAGAGAAATGAAAATAAGTAACCCCAACAGTAATGTTGAAGAAACAATAATGTGTTCCGCATGCAAGGTCACATTCCGTAGGGCATGCGGACAGGGCTACATCTGTCAAGAAAATCACCCGAAGTTGACAGCGTAAACCCTTGAAGTTGAGATATCGAAAGACTTTTGGTGCGGCAGGAATTCTGTGTACCAGGCTCAAAACCTTGCAGACATGTGACACGGGAACAAGAGGAGCTTCATCCAGCACCTCAGGTGAAACAGGGGAGAAAGTCAGAGTTACTGGCTTCTGAGTTATCGAGTTCTTCATGTTGGCATGCCAATGCCAATGCCAACATGAAGAATTCGATCACATATCTCAGTAGTGAAGAAAAATGCTATAATACCTCGTGGAGTACGACTTACACGAGAGATCGAATCTTTTGGAACGACCTTACATAGCGCATTCATATATACAATAATAGGAGTATCTGGTAAAATGTGGAATAAGACTCCATTATTAAGCTTTGATATTAGGGTACGGCCTGCAAGAGAGTCTTCTGCAATGGAGATTGAGATTCTCTTGCTAGCAAGAGAGATTACCTGCATAGCGGAAAACGAAGTGGACGCTTGCCAAGGTGGATGGGAAGGCAATTGATCAGAACGATGAGCGCCATCCACAACAGCAGCGTTAACTTGCAGCAGTCGCCCCGGTGGCGCAATGGTTTAAGCGATGGCCCCTGATCATTCGTTCGAACGGGGTCCGGGTTCGGATCCCGGTGAGGCATGGATGTTGTGTTTGTCTTACGGTACTGGCTCTCTCCTTTCCCTGGAACCAGTGACCCTAAATTAGGGACGGGCGACTGCTTATAGCCCATTGAGTTGCTCACGGTGGTCGTTAAACCTCCAATCAAAAAAAAAGAAAAAAACTTGCAGCACAGGGAGAAGGGTTCCCAGCAGAAGGTGGCAATGACATCCTCGACAAAGAAGTAGAAGCCGCTGATCTCCCACGCCACCCTCTGATCATTCGTCCGTAAGGGGTCCGGGTTCGAATCCCGGTCAGGCATGGATGTTGTGTTTGTCTTACGGCACTGGCTCTCTCCCTTCCCTGGAACCAGTGACCCTAAATTAGGGACGGGCGACTGCTTATAGCCCATTGAGTTGCTCACGGTGGTCGTTAAACCTCCAATCAAAAAAAAAAAAAAACTTGCAGCACAGGGAGAAGGGTTCCCAGCAGAAGGTGGCAATGACATCCTCGACAAAGAAGTAGAAGCCGCTGATCTTCCACGCCGCCCTCTGATCATTCGTCCGTAAGGGGTCCGGGTTCGAATCCCGGTCAGGCATGGATGTTGTGTTTGTCTTACGGTACTGGCTCTCTCCCTTCCCTGGAACCAGTGACCCTAAATTAGGGGCGGGCGACTGCTTATAGCCCATTGAGTTGCTCACGGTGGTCGTTAAACCTCCAATCAAAAAAAAAAAACTTGCAGCACAGGGAGAAGGGTTCCCAGCAGAAGGTGGCAATGACATATTCGACAAAGAAGTAGAAGCCGCTGATCTTCCACGCCGCCCTCTGATCATTCGTCCGTAAGGAGTCTGGGTTCGAATCCCGGTCAGGCATGGATGTTGTGTTTGTCTTACGGCACTGGCTCTCTCCCTTCCCTGGAACCAGTGACCCTAAATTAGGGACGGGCGACTGCTTATAGCCCTTAAGTTGCTCACGGTGGTCGTTAAACCTCCAATAAAAAAAAAAAATCTTCCGCGCCGACGGCCGCTGTGAGTATGTGGAGCAAGGGGAGGATACGTGGCATCATAAGCAGATGACGTGAAATATTTGCATTCATTCAACTAAGTTGTCTTTGGATTTTTACCAACCAAAAACCCACATATGTTCTGGTTTTAAACAGACTTGAGCAAAATAATGCTCGACTGAAGTAATTTCAACATCTTATCAGAATAATTGTTTTTAATTAAACAGGAAAATTAATGAGAAATACTTACAAGTGCCAAACGTAATCGAACAGTTTTGAGTATCTAGTGGAAATCGATGGAATACCATTGGACACGATAGGCGCAGAGATAGTCTGAAAATAGAGAAATACACCACTGGGAATTACACAGTAAAATAAAATATTCGTCATAATGGTACAGAAAATATAACTCAGGAAAATATTAATCATTAAAACAATATCTTTTGTACACCAAAAATCTGTTTCACTTTCTTCTCCCTCTCCCACTTATTTCTTTTTTTTTTTTTTCTCAAGTTTTTCAATAAGCTATTTTTAAACCTTTACACCATATTCTGTTGGAAAACTGAATTCTGTTGATCTGTTTGAGAGCGAAAAACCTATCCTGCTGTTGCTTTCGTACTGAGCACCTTCGTAGGAGTCGTTAGCTTGCACTTTACGCTTTGTGAAAACACAAATTTGTCCGTGACGAGGTTCGAATCCCCTCACTCCGGAGTAAGTTGTTCACCCAAATGAGCTACACGGACAGAATGTATAGCTGAAGATTTGCCGTCTTTGCACGTGCTTTACCTCTATAGTACGTTACACATCATCATCTACTATTATCAATCCACTGCTGGATGAAGGTCTTCCCAAGCCTGTTCCACACATTTCTGTCTTCAAATAACTCTGACATGTTTTCGAATTTCATCAGCTGGTCTTCTTCTAGGTCTATTCCTCGTAATGTTCTTAAGTGTTTGGTTGAATAATTTAGCTAATTGCTTATGCTTCCCCTGAATATTAACATTATGTGAATAAGAAGATAAATTTTACTGAAACTCCTCGTATCGTTCACGTGATGCTCCGGATAATTTTAATTAACTCAGTAGTTGTAACACAGTCCTTCAGTACAGAAATCTCGCCTCAAGAATACTTCCAGAGACTCAGCGAAAACAAGTCTAGATACTCAGTAAACGGAATGAAAACAGATTTTCATTCCGTCTGAGGCACGTTAGCACCACATCGAAATCACTTCAATAGCTGAACAACATCATGCTCAGATATTAATCATGCTCATAATATCAAATAATTTCCAAGTCACATTAGCTTGAAAATAACTTAAAGTATTCGATAATAATCAAACAAAAGTGATAATCAAAGCACAAGAACTAAGCAATAATACCAAATTTTAAACATCAGGTTAGTCTAAGCTCGCATAACAAATCTCTTTTCAAATCAACTACAAACAAGCTCTAGCTGAGCCCCGAATATCTAACGAAGCGGAGCTCCGAAACATCATAAACATCTTTCTTACTCTGCTAAACTCGTACGTAATTCTACTCCTGACTTCAATTCAGGTTGCCACAAAGCATCCAATCGAGAGAGAAAATGTGGCGTTAAGTCTGGAAAATGCTCAAGGACAACATATTAAAACTTACATAGATAACTGAAACTAAAAAGGAAAGTTATATTAGAATATACGTTTCATCCTGACCCTTGGAATCCAATCTAGTATTTCAGTTGACCTCCGGTGGTCAGTTCTAGAAAATGTCCACAGCCCATTGCCACATAAGGGCCTTTATTTTGATTATGATATCATGCCCTCTCGTCGTTTTCCTGATTCATGACTTCCTTTCACTATATTTCTTGTTTATACCAAGCATGCACATTTTCATGCTTCTTTCGGTAGTTTTCTGAAAGACTTCTTTTTATTAGTTAAGGTCCATGTCTATAATCCATAAGTAAATACTGGAAGGATGCATTAATTTAAACACTTTGTAACGTACCAGGAGATGTGACGTACCTGCCAGAAGGACGCGCACGACATAAAGGCAGATAGGAATCAGAATAAAACGTCCGCGTAGCTCAATTGGTAGAGTGACTTATTCCGGAAGGAGGGGATCTGGGTTCGAATCCTGGCGCGGATAAAAATGACGGAGAAATTTACTTCGTTATAATGGCGCCCGAACTATCCGGATGACCCGACCGTTCAAAATCTCGCAATGGTGTGATGTTATTTCCACACCGCTAGATAGGAAAAATAAGAGAATCCCTTCTCCAGCACTTCGAAAAAAAAAACAATAAATAAATAAATAAATAAAAATAAGGGGGAGATGATGTAACGTACCAGGAGATGTGACGTACCTGCCAGAAGGACACGCACGACATAAAGGCAGATAGGAATCAGAAAACGTCCGCGTAGCTCAATTCGTAGAGTGACTTATTCCGGAATGAGGGGATCCGGGTTCGAATCCCGGCGTAGACTAAAAATGACGAAGAAATTTACTTCGTTATAACTTTTCTTTAAAGACATAATGAAACACTCTTGAAAACTGCATTGCTTCTTTCAAAATACTCTCCAACCAAGTTTTGTACGGCTATTAATTATTTCTTCGACGTGGCCCTTGCTTGATATCTCTTGCAAAAAGTAAATGTAGACATCGGTTTCTTCTAAATTTGACCCATCAGTCACTAAATCTCCAGGTCATGTAAAAGCATGTGCATCAATTTTGTTTCCTGTAAAGCCATTTTACACGCATGAACACTGAATTATGGCCACCCCTATCAAAAGTGAATGCGGCCCGTTGACCACGGGATTTCCGAGGACAAGGTTAGTCGACCGACGTAGCATAGGTGCGAGTGGAACAGTAGTAAAATTTGTAGCGTGATGGAAAAACGGAAGGATTTATCGCACTTTGAGAAAGAACAAATTGTGGGAGCCCGGAGGACGCTGCCTCGATTTTCCAAACGGTTAAACTGGTGGGTGTTCGTGAGCCGCCGGAGTTAAAGTGCGTCATGACTGGAGTGAAAATGCTCAAACAACGACCCGGAGGCAAAACTACACAGGACGGCGAAAGGCTGATGTGAGAGGTCAGCGCCGGGTCCGATAACTCGTACAGGCCAACAGACGCAGCGCTGTTCAACAGCTCTCTACCCAATACAACAGATGCCAACCCGGAACAGTATCTGTTATAACCATGCGTTGCACACTCGCACGTATGGGATTGCACGCTCGCACGTATAACAGCAGACGATCTCGACGACATCCTATCTTAACCACAGTTTATCGGCGCAAAAGACACCGCCTGGTACAAAGATCATGCAAGTGGGACGTCGGATAACTGTAAAAAAGTGTGCTGGTGTAAGGAACCTCGTGTTTTTCTCCACTCCGTGGATGGTTATGTACATATTTGGCACAAACAACATGAATCACCCGATCCATCCTGCATGGTCACCACAGTGCAATCCGGTGGAAGCGGTTGTTATGGTGTGGGGCATGTTTGCCTGGCAGGAACTTGGACTCATGGTGCATGTGGAACAACGTATGACTGGGGCCCTCTATCGTGAATTGTTTGTTGACTCTGTGTACCTAGTAATATTGCATTTCTTCCCGAATGACAACGGTGGCTTCCAAGATCGCAATGCGCCGAGACACAAGTCCAATGTTGTGCAGGAATCTTTTGAGGAACTCTGTTCAGACTACCAGCATAGCGATTGGCCTCCGAACTCCCCCGATATCAATCCCAAAGAGCATTTGTGGGGACACAATGGAAAAACATATCAGGCGTCTGGATACTTCAATCAGCTCCATACCTGCGTTAAAGGCGATATTACACACAGCGTGGTTGGCCATACCTTCCAACAGCTTCCAGCGTCCTACTGAATCGATACCATGTCGGATAGCTGCTGTACTGAGGACGAAAGAAGGACCTGTGATCACTCAGTTTATATGCGCACCAGTCAGGAGTGTTTGTAAGGTGAGACAAAAAACCCGGAAACTCTGAGCTCAGTTCCAATATATATATTTTTTTCTATATATACCAAATTTTCTCTCAGTGAGCTAGAAATTCTTCAGACATTGCATTTTTGAAATCAAATTTCTCGCTTTGTATCATACAAATTAAGCAGTCAATGAGGATTAGTTCTATTGGAAACTCACAGTGGTTTTCAAATGTAGCTCATTGGATTAACTGGATCTAATATAACCAAATTATTTGATATAAATGCTACTTCCGAAGTGATTTTTAAAAAAGAGCCTTCCTTTCAGCATGCCGTTGTTATCTTGAGAGCTTGTCTGATAACAAAACAAACTCTCAAGGTTCTTGATCTCAAAGACTACAGTCTTGTGACGATTACATATATTAAGATAATAAAACGTTGTTTGTCACAGATATTTATTTTTTCAAGTCGACCATTGTTTCGCTGGGTATTGACTTAGCTTCATAAGGACGAATGGCACGTAAATATTCAAATTGTATATATCATAAATGGGGTTTACAGTCACGGGTTTTGGTTAGTTGCTTCATCGCGCTTGATAGAAATGGGGTGGATGTCATGTCATTAACAAGTTGCGAAAACTTATGATATATATGGAAAGCTTCCAAAATATCAAGTTTGGTGGTTGAATCTGGCTTGTCAATCAGTTTTGCTTCCGCAAAGAGAAATTTGTGGTCGTTTTCGTAACAGTGCTTAGTCGATGACTTCTTTAGGTCACAGTTCCGAATGTAGGTCTTGTTCTCTACAAGACTTGACCTAAAAGCAAATCTTATAGAGCATCATTATAGCCAACCTGAAGTAGAAGAAAAAATAAGATTAGTAGACATTTGCATAAAACAGAACAGTTTAACTTCCAGTGGAACGTTTTCTAAACAGACCGAAAGTCTAGCCATGGGCAGCCCACTGTACCCTATATTATGTGAAATCTACATGCGTGGAGTTGAAGAAAAACTTTTCAAACTCGTGAAATTTGACTTATGGATGCGATATGTAGACGATATTTTCGTTCTATGGAAAGGAAAAAATTCTGAAATTCCGAAATTAGTCAAAATTATAAATTCCATTGATCCTCACATTCAATTCAGCTACGAAACTGAAAATAAAGGATGCCTACCATTCCTTGACGTCCTGGATACTTGCTCAAATGGATCTCTTGCAACCAACAATTTATCGGAAGCCTTTTGCTGCTTTCTCACCTCCACATGCCAAGTCCAATCACCCTTGGCAACAAAAACTCAGCTCCTTTTACAGTTACGTATATCGCGCGATACATATATTTTCAGATAAAGACAGTTTAGAAAAAGAACTTTATTTCCTTAAACGTGTTGCAGTCTAGCAAGGATACAACTCTTCCATTACAGACAAGGCTCTAACAAAATTCCGGAAACCGAAGTCTGTCTCCACGTTAACTCCTGTGATACACCCGTTGCGAGAGAATTTTGCCATTATTCCATTTTCCCGTGACATTTCCTTCAAAATTTCAAAAATGTTCAAAGCCTTTAATTTTAAAGTTATTTTTAAACCGATAAACAAAAAAATGAACTTTTCTGAATCAAATGACCATGTTGAAGACAAAAACTCGTGGGAAATTTACCAAATTCCATGTGAATGTGGCGCTTCGTATATAGGACAGACCCGTAGAGCCTTGCGTTTTCGATTGAAGGGGCACAAGACCTACATTCGGAACTGTGACCTAAAGAAGTCATCGACTAAGCACTGTTACGAAAACGACCACAAATTTCTCTTTGAAGAAGCAAAACTATTTAAAAAGCCAGGTTCAACCATCAAACTTGATATTTTGGAAGCTTTCCATATATATCAGAAGTCTTCGCAGCTTGTTAAGGACATGGCATCCACCCCATTTCTATCAAGCTCGTTGAAGCAACTAAAAAAAACTTGTGACTGTAAACACCATTCATGACATCATATACAATTTGAATATTTACGTGCCATTCGTCCTGATGAAGCTAGGTCAATATCCAGCGAAACAATGGTCGACTTGAAAAAATAAATATTTATGATAACAACGTTGTATTATGTTAACATATATAAACTCTCAAGTTGTCACAAATTGTCTGCATTCACCATCCGCAAGGAAATTCGGGGTTTTCATCTAACACTGTAATACCCAAAGAAAATGGAATTCGAAAGGAACTTTTAAGCTACCATTTCGTAGCATTTTTAGAAATGAAATGAGTGAGAAATCTCAAATTGTTGTAAAGCTTAAAAATCCGGATTTCCGGGTTTAGAATATGATCAAAACCCAGAATTCCGGGCTACACCCGGACTACAAACAGGTTTAGCATAAAATATTATCATAGATATTAAGAAATATTCTTTGCAACTTGGAAAATTTATCGGTACTTCCTGTAATAAGACTGCTGTACTGAATTGTTTTTAGTTCACTGTCCACCATGTAATTACCCTTTCTGAACACTTTAAATTGGAAGATGCGAGTTTGATTCCCGCTCCAGGGCGATGCAATTTTCAAGTTTTCAGAGGAGACGTTACATAGTAAATAGCAAACTACCAGGGTGAGTTGTAAGTTCGTAGAATTTCGCCGTGAGGTGAAAAAGCTCCGCCAACAGGTGGGACATGCGCAGGACGGTGGAATGTCTCCCACGCCTGATTGGGTGACGTTCTCCTGCTCAGACAGGTAGGCATGTGTCGGACCCAACACGTGTGTGCCGCTCATACGAGAACGAGAATGTCGGAGGAGAAACTTGTTGTTCGTGTTCTCCGGCGCTCTGGAAGAAAAGTGTTTGTAATGTAGAAGGTGAGAGGGGACAGTGCAACCCGCAACAGCAAGAAAATGATTCCAACGCTTCCCGTCCGGAGACACAGAGCTCGTTGACAAATTGAGGTGTAGGAACCAGTTACCACCAACACAGGAACCCTACGTCTAGCTGTTGAACAGCAGACAGGAACCAGCACCCGACGATTAGGAGATGTGGTCCATGCATCACAAACCACCATCGTTTGTTACCTACACCAGCTCGGTTTATACTCCAGACGTCAGCGAATGGTTCCCCATGAATTAAAATAAAAGCAAGCTGAGGAGCGTGTCACTCTGTGTCGAGACTTACTGCAAAATCCACATGACGACAGGGTTTGGCGGAGAATCGTAATGAAAAATGGGAAGTGGGTCTTCCTTCGTTATCCTGATACTGGAAACTAATGGCTGCGGTCATGGGATGAGGCTCAAGCAGGGGGTCAAAGTGGGCGTTTTGAAATGAGGACAATGTTGTGTGTATGGTGCAATTTTAAAGGTCTTTCCTCTGGTAGCTTGTGCCACATGGTCGGGCCTTTGATGGGAGCTTGTATGCCGACCAGTTGCAACACGTATACGACGTTCTACGCCAGCGCTATCCCGTAATGGTGAACCATAAGAAAGTCTTCCTGCAATTCGACAACGTCGCAGGTCATAGGTCACTGATTGTTAGCCAGAAATTTCAAGATTTGGATGGCGTCGAAATCAATTGCCCATTCGGATTTTCACCTGTTTCTTTCCACGGCGCACTTTTTTGTCCGGTAGACAGTTCCATTCCTTGAAGGCTCTGAAAGATGGAATCACTGAGTTTTTTGCATCCAAGCCAACCGTCTGGTATCGCAATGGCATCGCATCTTTGGCTGAACGTTGGCGAAGGACCATAGACTCTGATGGACAGTATTTTGCCTAATAGTTATATGTGGTCAACATGTGGTTCCGGAATGAACATTGAACGCCAAAATGCTACGAACTTATGAATCACCTTGTTAAGAGCAATTCAGTACCTCAATCTGACTTCCGAAAATCATGTATACTGTGCTCGCGAATTTATTACGTACTTGTGAAGAATATTTCTTCCTTAATTTCTGTGATGAAGAAAATTGTGCCTCAATGTTCGGCCCCGTGCTTTTAATTTACATCTAAATGTCCTTTAGCATTTACTGCGTTGTTCCCATTGTGGCAAACTAATTTGCTGTAAGAAACAAAAGTACAGGGCTCAACAGCGGTAGGCGTTAGAGGATAAAATTATTAGATATGCCACCATTGAAGAGCGGAACGCGCAGGATAAAAAAATTAACTCCTGCATAATTGAAACTCCTTTTTTTTTTCATCTGACAAACTGTCAAAATAGCACACTAAAGTAGGATCTAATTATATCTCTTTTTTTAATATACGCCAAAGCCATTGAAACCGCTGGCAGGGTACGCAGGACACCATATTGTTTTATTTTTAGGTTTCCATTCCAAACGGAAAACGAGGGAATGTGTCCTTCAATTTTTTATTGTTCTTGTTTGAGTTCCTCCACTCTTGAGACTTCAGCATAAAAAGTTGAATTTCACCTCTCTTTAATGAAAGGCACCTTTAAACTCAAACGCTTTCGAAGAATGTATTGAAGTCATGCGAAGAACGTCTTTCTCAAACACCGTCGGAACGTAAAGCACAAAAAGAAAATTCGATTTACAAATTGTATACTACAAGCATTGTGAGGAATGTGAGATTAAATAAAATGACTTTTACCATTTTTTTTTTTTTCTTGTCGAAGAAAGTTTCGCTATGCTTTCGCACTGCTTTTTGTAGACAAAAGGCATATAAATATTCAAATCGCATGTGACATCATCTACGGTGTTGACGGTCGTGGGTCAATTGCTTCCATGCGCTTGATAGAAATGTTGTGAATGCCACGCCGTTGATAAATTGATTTTGAAGAATTTTGATATACATATGTAGAAAGCATCAAAAATATTAGGTTTGATGGTTGAATACGGTTTGCCGATAAGCTTAGCTTCTTCAATTACACGCCATATTGGCAAAAGTCACCTGACACCTAGAAGAGAACCATAGCATAGTATTTATTGACATACATTAGTGCGCTGTCGTTCCACTTTTGGCCTTAATGCATGCACTGATCCTTCGAGACATACTCTCTACAAGGTTTTCGAACACAGCGATCGGTATGCGCTTCCATTCAGTACTTAATGATGCCGCTAACTGTTGCTTAGTAGTAGGCCTTGGTTCCGAACTTCTTATGCGACGCTCTAATTCATCCCATAGGTGCTGTATGGGATTCAAATCACGGCTCTGTGCTGGCCAGTCCACACACGATACGGAATTATCGTCAAACCACGCCGTAAGAGGCGTTGCTTTATGGTTCCGTGCATATTACCCTGCTGGTACCAACAAGGCTTTGTTCCATAGTATTGCCACAGAGTTGGTAGCGCTTAATTGTCCAGAATATCGAGGTAGACGTGCTGGTTAACAGGTTTGTCCACGATAAACAATAGGCTGGGACCATACAACGAAAAACACCCCCACACGACTACACAGCCAGCTTCAAACTTGACCGTAGTGACAGTACACTGTGGTGAATAGCGTTCCCCCGGCTGCCGCCATACACACACACGGCCATCAGACTGATGGATCGTGTATCTAGATTTATCAGTCCATAGGACCCGTTTCCATTAATCTACGGTCCACGATAAATGTTATTTACACCATGCTAAACGATAAGTAGCATTCCGAGTGGAGATGAAAGGCTTATGAACAGCCGCACAACCACGATAACACATGGAATGAAGTTCTTTGCGAATGGTGCGTGAACATACCGCAGCTCCAGCATTGTTACTCACCTGTACACTGAGGTCTTATGTAGTACTCCGTCGATTAGCTGTAACGACTCTCCTGAGGCTTCGACGTCCTTTATCACTGATTTTCTTTGGTCTACCGGTACGTTTTGCTGCTTGAGGCACGCCATGTGTCTTCCACTTATTCAGTACATCCAAAACAGTTGACTTGGGTAAGTTTAAAGTCCTCTCGATTTCTCTTATGAACAACCTACTAATATAACACACAACAATATTTCCTTTCTGAAAGTGAGTTCTCTCCTGCCGCGACATTTTCACTCAACCTCACAGTGCGATATGATCCAGGTCAGCTGCAGGCTTGTTTTTATATCGTTGGCAGCTGTACCGCGCATATTAACAACGGAGCGGATCCGTTCATTTGATTTTGAAGGGATGTCTGGTGACTTTTGTCAATATAGTGTATATCTATGATCATTTTCATGACACTGTTTAACTATTGGCGATTTATTTTCATCACAGTTAAGTATGTAGGCTTTGTGCTCCTTCCACTGATAACTCTAGGCCCTACGGTTCTGACCTATATACGAAAGATCACATTCACGTGGGAATTCATTTCATTTCATTTAGTTCGTATTTCGGTTGTTACAAATATGCAGTAGAGATTCAAATGTAAAACAAATCAATACAGCAGCAACCAGGAAATAAGAGGGTTAAGGCCTCCACGGGGCCTGAGAAGCCCTCTCATCGTGACGACTGAACTCAGAAAAAATGCCCCAAAACAAAGCAAGCCAGACACACCTTACACTGAGAAAAACGTTTTGTAAATTCAACAAAAATTTTGTTGAATTTGCAAAATTATTTTGTTGAAAATTTCTCATGATTTCACAAAATTTATTGTTATCACGACAAAACATTCTGTTAATATAACAAAATGATTAGGTCGATTTTGGGGAATCTGTTTGATCCAACAAAACCTATTGTTATCATGACAATACGTTTTGTTGCTATAACAACATGTTTTGTTGGATCAAACAAATTCCCCAAAATCGATCTAATCATTTTGTTAAATTAACAGAACGTTTTGTCGTGATAACAATAAATATTGTTAAATCGACAATAATTTTCAACAAAATAATTTTGCAAATCCAAAATTTTTTTTCTTGACTGTATATCGAGAAAATGTTTTGTTGAATTAACAAAACGTTTTTCTCAGTGTACAACCCGTTCAACAGGTGAAAATGATAATAATAAGGGCGTCAGGAAACGGATTTCAAGATAATAAGTATTGTTTAAGTTATCTTTTAAGCAAATTATAATTATTAATAGCCAACAATTGTGGTGGAAGCGAATTCTAAATCTGCGAACCAGCATAATTAATTAAGGCTCTAGAACGTTCTTGTGAAGGGAAACTCCCAGGGATCAGTAAAGTTTTATGTCTAGTTCAGTAAGAATGGCTAGGGACGAGGAAAGAAATTAAAGAAGAGAAGGATTTGATAAATTATCCACGAATATACACTCAGCAGACAAAACATTAAAGACAGGGGTGATGGGCAGTTGCCATGGGCACCCTCCGCGCACAGTCTAACAGACTAAAACCGAACGCAGGCGATAAACAGGCGGACAGCAAGGTGTATCGCAATCGACAAACATGTGTAAACCTGGTGATCTGAGCGTCTTTGATTGTGGACGTATTGTCAGCGCAAGGCAGATGGGTCGTTCTATCGTTCAAGTGGTAAGAACTCTAAGGTTCCCGAGGGCAACCGTATCAAGGGTGTACCAGGAGTATACCATCGACGGACGTACCAGCACCCAGCAATGGCCGACCACACGGCATTGATGACATGCGTCGACGCAGATTACCCATGCTCGTACAGACCAACCGCTCGGCAACGGCCTCATAAATCACATCCAGGTTAAATGCCAGAGGTCCAAGCAGCGTCAGAGAACGAACGGTACAGCGCACGTTGCTGACCTTGGGCTATAGGAGATGACTGCCCGCCATCGGATATTACGCCTCCTGGTGCTGAAAACATCAAAACTTGATCTCTGCAGAGTTGCTCCTCATCGTGTGATAAGATAAATCCCATTTTCGGCTGTAGCGAGTTGACGGGAGGGTGCGGGTGTGGCGTCGACAACATGAGGTATAATGAATTAGCTTTATTTGCTTTCCGCTAAGCTAATTATTATGAATGATTCTCTTCCTACCAGCTAGCTAATGATATACTTGTACTAAGCTTCAAAATAATGAATTCAAAAGGGTGTTGTTACTAGTTAATTACGAACGTAAACAAAGTCTCAACGCTGGTTATTTATAGGAATCAATAAATGTTATAAACCTAACAGCCAGACAGAGGTCTGACAAAAACTATGAATTGAGAAAAACTAACTTACATAAACTTCTTTATTTATACGACTCTTGATCAACTAAGGCACACACACTCTTGTAGTACAATACTGAATAATCTCTCCTCGTAGCTCTGCTCATAACAACACCAAAGCTCCCCTCATAACAACACAAAAGCTCCCTCGATGAACGCGCCTATATACTAGCTACCACCACGTCATGACTTACACTCATTGCCAGATCTCATTCAGCGGGTGAAATAATATTTCGTTCAGTAGGAAGATAATTTACATAGTAAAATAAAATAACCAGAGATAGTAAAATCAAAAGGAAAGTGAATATAGAGTATACGTTACATCATCTCCCCCTTAATGTTTCATTTTTTTTTTCTTTCTTTTTTTTTTTTTTGTTTCCGAAAAACCTATCAATTTTGGAGTGTAAGTCTTACATTTCGTTGGTTGACGTTTCTCGATCTCTATTTTGTTTTGTGGTTTGGTGGTAGCCGTATTTACATTCTCAAACTTGGCATGACAATTTAAGAAATCCGTATTCGACTGTGAAACTGTATTGTTGAACAAAACAAACCTGCATCGGCATACTTTCCTTTTATTCTGCCTAGCAGGAATCACTTTTTTAATTTCAAATGACGTTCTCATTATTCGGTGAATACATACCAACTGTATCAGCAGCGAAGATTGCCTGGAGCTGCCTAACAGTAACAATTTTATTATTTTAATTTCAAATTACGTTCGCAGTATTCGTTGAAATACATACCAACTGTATCAGCAGCGAAGATTGCCTGGAGCTGCCTAACAGTAACAATTTTATTATTTTAATTTCAAATTACGTTCGCATTATTCGTTGAAATACATACCAACTGTATCAGCAGCGAAATTTACCTGAAGCTGCCTAACAGTAACAATTTTATTATTTTACTCCTAAGCACATAGATATATATATAAAAAAGTGGATTAGTAGATGGACATAGAAGAAATATAAAAAAAAGAACACACATATATACACAAAAAAGAATGCATAGGCCCACACGAAAAAAGAAATTCTGACACGCCAACTGGTCGTGCAGGAAAAACAACAAACTGAGAAAAGAACCTGTCCACGAGAACTTACTTATCTCGAGGACGCATAAAAAACTCTAGTGCGATAACGTTTCCCAGGCCTAATCGGACTGGTAAAATCAGGTGGCTTGGATCTCTTCAGGGACTGTAATGGATCTGGAACATCGGTCTGCTGTCGGTCAGGAAATCCCGGCGGCTGACGGGAACGGTCAGGAATGGCGGAAATCCTTCGGTCCGAAACGGCTGAAGTCTGTGGGTCCAGAAATCCCTGCGGCTGAGAAGAACGGTCAGGAGTCTGGCGGTCTGGAAATCCCTGCGGCTCAGAAGAACGGTCAGGAACATCAGAAGTCTGGCGGTCCGGAAATCCCTGCTGCGGCTGATAGGAACGGGCTCCCCAGGCTTTTGATATGAAGTCCCTTTGTGCTGGGGCCCGTTGTGTCCTTCCAGTATTCTCTTGGACGGACGTGTCTCCGGCCACATCGTTTGCTTTCGCTTACGCCCTCGTGGCATGAGAGTAGCAGCAGGCATCGGCCCTGTTTGCCCTGAACGTAGGTTCCAGGGGCGAAACCCGGGCGGATGCAAAGATTTCTGCCTTCGTCGCTGTTGCGGCGAAGCAGATTGGGGAGACAAGTCACGTTTGCGCCCAGCCTTTGGTGGTGCTGGACGGTTGGGAACATGAAATTTAGGATTCATAACTGATAAGTCAGAAATGTCCGAAGCCTCTGAGTCGCTGCTGTAATTCAGTGGTCGTGCAGGGCGATGTTTAGATTTGCCTACAGGAATACTTTCTGACGAGGTATTCAAAGAAGAAGTAGCCCGCGTTGGTGCAGAGTTATCCGGAAACGGCGCAGCAATAGTCTTGGCAATGGTTGGAGGGAAAGGAACGATACTAGTATTCGAGGAACTCGATTCGAGCCTTGGTCTCATGGGAGAATCAGGTTGCGTGTGTAGAAACCCGTCTGGAGGAGGGGAGGGTGAAGGAAAAATCACTGGCGATTCTTCAAAAATGTTTGTTGGTTCGTCCAAAATTTCTGGCGGTTGAACATGAGATATAGATTCTTGAGTCTGTGGAACAGAAGGTTGAGTAGGATTGATAATGAAATCGATATTCCGTTCATGATACTTGCGACACTGATCAACATGTACATATTGAAAATGGTTGTCAGGTTTCTCCAGAACAATATTATTTTCAAAGATATTTGCCACCCGATATGGACCTTCGTAGCTGGGTGCAAATTTCTTCACTAAAGTATGCGAAACAGAAGTCTGGAAGTGCGTTTCCACGAGAGTGAGATCTCCAACGACAAGATCTGATTCCCTACGCTTAGAATTATAATATCTTGCTTGAGCCGCTTGTGCTCCTAGCATTGCAACACGAGCTTTTTCTGCCATGATTCGTACTGATTGCGGAGTTGGTCGCTGATTTAGTTCGTCGATAATCCCCGTTAAATTTTCAAAAGGTGTTTTAATTTTGCGACCCAGAAAAAGTTCTGCAGGAGTAATTTTAGTAGACTCGTGGACAGACGAGCGGAGGGCGAACGCAAAAAGCTCCAAATGGTCATCCCATCTTTCATGATGATCCATTACAAAAGTCGCAATCATTTTCACTAGCGTGCGGTTAACACGTTCCGCAGGATTACTCTGGGGATGATATGGGGAAATGAATTTATGTTTAATGTGTAGTCTCGCACACATTCTTTCAAAAATGTCAGAAATAAATTGAGGACCATTATCCGAAACTACTTTATTAGGTGCACCATATCTAGAAAATACTTCATTAACTAAGACATTACAAATAACTTCAGCCGTAGCGGCTTTAATGGGAAAAACTTCAACCCATTTAGAAAAATTATCAGTTAGTACTAAAACGTAACGAGCTTTATTTTTAACAGATAATGGATAAGGTCCCAATAAATCTATGGAAATAATATCAAACACATGAGAACTTGAACTAGATTTCAAGTGACCGGCCGGTCTTACATTACGGTAATTATTAATCTGACACAAGTGACATGATTGAACGTATGCGAGCACACTTTGGTACATGCCAGGCCAATAGGCAACATCCCGCAATTTACAACGGGTCTTGCGAATACCTAAATGGCCTGCAAGAGGTTTGTCATGAAATTCATTTAAAAGAGCCATTCTAAGGGTTCGCGAAATACATGGGCGAAACTCTGCCCTAGTAGTCCTAGATTTTGTATAATAAAGAAGACCCTCTATTACTTCAAAATGTTGTGACCTTCCAGCCAGAGAAGGATCACTTGGTAGGGGCGAACCCGCAAGCAAAAAATTGTAGATATCCCCAAAATCTGGATCATTTATTAATTCTGCCATTATCTGCTCTCTTGATGTTATATCAGCTTTTTTGACGTAAAGGCTGACATCCAGGAGTAGCTTCAGTGGGGACCCCACTAATCGGAACGCGAGATAATGCGTCCGGTAATTGATTCTTATGACCTGGCTGATATGAAATTTTGATATTGCTCTCTTGTAACTTCAGAGCCCACTTCATAAGTCGTTGAGATAGGTGCTTGGCAGAATTCAAATATTGAAGGGCATAATGATCCGTAATTATGTTAACTGTCAATTCGTTAAGATAACATTGAAATTTATTCAGTGCATACACGACAGCAAGACATTCACGTTCCGTAGCTGAATAATTGCGTTCAGCTTTGGCTAAAGTACGAGATGCAAATGCAATTGGATGCCCAGCTTGTGACAAAACGCAACCAAGACCAACTCCGGATGCATCAGTATAAATATCAAATTCCTTAGTATGATCCGGGAAAGCCAACACCGGAGGCTGAGTCAATGCAGACTTCAGTGTTTCGAATGCAGCGTTAGCCTCAGGTGTCCAAATAAACTTCTTGTATTTACGTTTTAAAGCATACAATGGTTCACATATTGTAGCATAAGCGGGGACGAACTGCTGATACCATCCGGTCATTCCCAGAAAGCGGGATAGTTCCTTTGCTGTTTTAGGCCGAGGAAAGTCAACAATAGGCCTAATTTTTTCATTATCAGTAAATAAGCCGTGGGGAGTGATTTTCAACCCCAGATATACAATCTCGTCCCCCGCTATCTGGCATTTACTAGGTTTTAACGTCAAGCCAGCATTGTATATGAGTTGGAACACCTGTTTGAGCAGAGAAAGGTGCTCGTCAAAAGTCTCGGATGTAATAATAATATCATCCAAATATACATACACATGGGGACCCAGGACAGGTCTGAGAACCGTATCCATAAGCTTTTGGAAAGTAGCAGGTGCAGAAGCTAGTCCAAAAGGCATACGTAAATATTCATAGGCCCCAAAAGGAGTCACAAAGCCTGTTTTATCGACAGAGTCCGGATGTACTGCCACCTGCCAATATCCACTCGCCAAATCCAAGGTTGACATCCATTTGGTTGACGACAAGTCATTTAAAATATGTGACATGACAGGTAGTGGATAATTGATCGTTTTTGTGACTTGGTTGAGCTTGCGGAAATCTGTCACGAAACGAAATTCATTGGGTTGTTTCTTTGGAACCAAAAAGGCAGGAGCAGCCCAGGCGCTTGTTGATTCCCTGATTATGCCTTGCTTAATCATTTCAGCAATTTGACGTTGCATTTCCTGTTTCTTATGTGGAGCACAAGGGTAAGGTTTCGTCGCAATTGGTTTCGAACCATCAGTGTCAATAACATGATAAACCACCTGTGTGAAACCAGGTTGATCCGAAAATAAACCAGGGCTTTCCTGTAAAAGGAGAGAAAGCTGGTCTCGTTGCCCCTCATTCAATTGGTTACACAATAATAAACTCGTGATATCTACAGGAACCGTAGGAATCATTTCGACAGGTTCCGGAAAGGAAATCACATGTTGTACGAAATTGAAAGTTATTTGAAACTTGTTTATAAAGTCCATACCCATTAAACATTTCACGGGTAGCTCGTCTATAAGCAGGAAAGAATGTGTAAAACGAGCTTTTCCCAGCCCTAAAGATAATGTGACAGTTTCTGAGATACTGAAGATTTCATTATTTGCACCTAGCAAATACTGCGTTGCAGGCTGAACGTGTATTGCCGGAAAAGTGTCAGTGCAAAACTTTGTATTTAGGGCTGATATTTCAGACCCAGTGTCGAACTTTGTCTCGACAATAATGTCTTCAAGTGTCAAGAATACATCAGGCAACTGAGGAGTTTGAACAGTCACTAATACTGTTTTAGGGTCAGAATGTTTGGTATCAGGAAGCAGGACCGACCCTTCGTCTACTTCCTGTGGAAGTTTAAAGGACTTCTGGTGGGGTTATCATGTGGTCAGAAACCTCGACCCTGCCGGGTATCGGGAAAATTTTCACGATGAGGAAAACTGCGTGAACCCTGCGTCGGGAACTCCGCGTGTCTGTTGACATTTTCATATCCGTTACGTCGGCCCTCAGCACGGGCAGAAAAATTATCATTGCCCTGAGCATGATAACGTTCCGAATGCTGCTGAGTGAAACGGGGTCGAGCATACTGTGCAGGTGTACGATATCCCGAAGCTTGTTCAGAAACTCGCTGTTGGTTTGCCACTCTTCTGTGTGGTGGAACGTATGAAGCTTGGGTGGGCACGTGTGTATGCTCGCGCTGAAAGTTATGTCTATTATGCCGCTGAGGGTTTTCGTAATAAGCCTCGCGGGGTGCCCGAGCATGGTGAGTTGAACCCTGTTTGCCATGTCGCTCTTCATACGTGCGTATGAGGCGAAGGCATTCGTGAATTGTGGCAGGGTGTCGAACCTCAAGAAAATCTTGTAAGAATGGGTCGAGCTGCTGCACGAGGGTATCCAACATGTCAACATGACTGGCATGTGGATCCCATAGGTTATATAAGCGTGTAGTTTCCAACGCAAATGCAACAGGGCTATCATTGGGACCTTGCTGACGCGAAAAAAGCTGTTGAGCAAGGCTAGCTCGACTGAGGCCGAAAGGAAAGACCTCCAAGAATTCTGCACGGAAATTCTCATAATGAGAATCCGGGTTCGACACTCTCCACTGCCGATACCAGGTCTTAGCGGTATCCCTCAAGCAAGTGCCGGCAATTTGGACCTTGCAGTCTTCAGGAATATTATATAGATCAAAATGATCTTCCAGATCTTCGAGGAACTTTAAGGACCCCTCCAAACCATTGAAATGAATTGTTCCTGCATGCGGCACGAAATGGGCAAGCATTCTGCTTCGCTGAGAGGATTGAACTCCCTCAGGTACGACCCGCGACTCAGAGTAATAAGAAGCTGGTGCATTACGAAATGGTGAAGAATGCCTGGGTGCGTGTAAATCATTCATATCAAAGTCAGATCCACAGGCATCGTGCAAATTGTCCAAAAAACACCATTACCCTCGAGACTTGCCGGAGGGTGGAAATTTGCAGTTGTCTCAGGTAAGGAAGACATGGGTAGTAAACGTCAATATCTCGTGTTCGAGAAAAGTTCGGGCGCCAATTATAATGAATTAGCTTTATTTGCTTTCCGCTAAGCTAATTATTATGAATGATTCTCTTCCTACCAGCTAGCTAATGATATACTTGTACTAAGCTTCAAAATAATGAATTCAAAAGGGTGTTGTTACTAGTTAATTACGAACGTAAACAAAGTCTCAACGCTGGTTATTTATAGGAATCAATAAATGTTATAAACCTAACAGATAGACAGAGGTCTGACAAAAACTATGAATTGAGAAAAACTAACTTACATAAACTTCTTTATTTATACGACTCTTGATCAACTAAGGCACACACACTCTTGTAGTACAATACTGAATAATCTCTCCTCGTAGCTCTCCTCATAACAACACCAAAGCTCTCCTCATAACAACACAAAAGCTCTCCTCATAACAACACAAAAGCTCCCTCGATGAACGCGCCTATATACTAGCTACCACCACGTCATGACTTACACTCATTGCCAGATCTCATTCAGCGGGTGAAATAATATTTCGTTCAGTAGGAAGATAATTTACATAGTAAAATAAAATAACCAGAGATAGTAAAATCAAAAGGAAAGTGAATATAGAGTATACGTTACAGAGGCCACGCCCCGTTGTACCAGGTCGGCTCAGTTCAAAGCGGTGGTAGCTCTGTAATGGTCTGGAAAGCCATCTCAAGGGGCATATTAGATCCCTTAGTGTGTGTGGGGAAGTCCTTGACCGCTACGCGCTACCAGCATGCGTTGGCTTATCATCTACACGCTTCCATGGTCTTTGCGCATCCTGCGGCCGATGGTCTGTTGCAGTAGAACAATGCGCTACCCCACCGGGTTGCAACCACCCAGGCATGACTCGAGGAACACTCATCTGAATTTGGAATTATCCAGTGGTCTCCAAGGTCCCTGTACCCACATCAAGGGCGGAGTTGTGGACAATGCTGCAACGGTCATGGCTGATATTACCTTCGGAAAACCTCCTGCATCTGGTGAAGTCGATTCTTCGTCCTGTACAGGGTGTTATTCGCGCTAGGGGAACGTTAACACGATATTAGATAGGTATTCCTGCTCTGAAAGTCCATATATCCCTCATCCTGAGCTAAGTTTATTTCCTCTTCTTGATTTACCTTCCACTTCTTGAGAGTCTAGTCGTTTTCCCCCTCAGGCTGAGTTTATTCATTCCCAATCCCGAGTCTGTCTGTTTCTCATTCTGAAAGTCTATTCCTTCCTCATCCAAAGACTATCTGTCTGGGAGCATATTTATTTTGCACCTTGAGCTTGTTTCTTCTATCTGTTCTTTATTTTGAGAATCTGTTCATTTCTCAATCTTGGTCTTGTAGCGTTTGTGTGTAGATAACTTACTAAAAACACTAGATATAACAAAACTTCAAGTTCAGTGAAATACGAGTCACTCAAATAAAGTCAGAAAGTTGTTACTTACAGCTAATCCTTTATTGCTATCAATAGGCACTTGATTATTGGCACTTCAACAAGGTGATCAACGAGAATTTGGTTTAATATCCACAAACCATGAAACGCAACACTGTAACTTGATTTAATATCCAGAAGAAAAGCAATACTGTTATTAAGGTAGAAAACGTAACCTTCACATACATATATTTAAATGGCAATTAGGCAGTCGCGTATCCAAAAAAGGAGCATTAACGTTCACCATCCAAAATCTTCATCACTGCTACTGCGTAAGCATTGTATATCTTGCCTTGTTCTTATCACATACATACGTCACTTACCTACGGACCTCATGGTGTTGCGAAAACTCATTCAAGTGAGAGAGAAGATATCACGTTAAGTTTGGAAAGTGCGAAAGATAACAAATTCAAATTTACACTAAGCAACTAAAAATGGAAGTTTAAATAGAATATACGTCACAGTCTATATTCATAGCTAATCCAGAGTCTATCTGTTTCTTATTGTGGGAGTCCATTCATTCTTCATCCCGTGGGTTTTCCCATTACGCATCTCTTGAGAGTCTTCTCATATCAGGTTTTCCATACTGCATACTCAGGTTTTCTCATTTGCTTTCACAAATATTTCAACCATATTTTATGATTAATAGAGAAATTTAAGACAAATAAATACGAAAAAAATAAATTCCAAACCAATTTACCTTAAACTCGTAAGTACTCTGCCAAACGGTGAGATCTTCAAATACTTATTTGACACCGTCACGTCGTGAAAACTGGCACTTTTCGCATTCAAAAAGAAGGTATCAGGTTTCCAGATGAGGTCCATGTATTTACCGCCAGGAAACTGGCGTTCTGTGTAAATGCCGTATTCGGCGAGCTTTAGACGAGGGTCTGTCCATGCCTGTCGCAAGTAGATGTCCACGGTATATTCCTATAAATGATATTTAGGACGTGAATTCAAGTGATAAAATATCTGTATACAATGAAAATCACTCTTGAATAGCATAACTAATTTCTTTGAATTTTATATAATTCCTCAGTTGATAAAGAAGCAACTAAGTGACTGATAAAACTTAGCTCAGAGTGGCCCCCTAGAAATCCAACCTCAACGTCCTCGTCGTGGGGTGGTGGAAACAGGTGAGTTAGGTGCTGTGGTTCAGAGTAGCTCCTCGTTTTGGAGCGTCCGAAACATGCTGGCTAACTGAGGCTCTGGTCTACCTAAGCCAAGCTGTGAGGTATCGTGCTGAGGGCTGAATGGTACTGAGGTAGTAAAATATCAGTATCGTTAACGATCCCTTCAGGGCACCAGGCGAAACCCTGTCGTAATTAGCCTTCCATTCGGGACAGGAGGATTACCGGGTGGTGACCTTTTTATTTTCCTCCAGTTTCGTGGGACCAGAAATGGATTCTTTTTCAAAAACAACAAACTCTGGGTTAGACCAACCTATAAAAGCAGCATCTTCCCAGCCAAGGCCGGGATCGGTTGATCCTGAGGTGAGGCCCAGTTGCTCGGGGAACACCTCTCAGGCTAAGGCGGAGGAGGTTGTTTCACAAATGCAAAGAAGACATCTGTAGGCAGCAGGTAATACCGGGTTTCTAAATTAGTCTGTGGTTGCTAGTTACGCTGGTAACAGCAAGGAAGGGTTGCGACTTAGTAAGACTACTAAGCGCAACATCAGGAGAAAACTAGCAAGGCATATGAAGGGTCAAACTGAGAAGGAGTCGAGTTCAGTGGGACCCACAACTGTAGACACTTCTCCACAACTGTAGATACTTCTCCAAGGCAAGAGGCAGATATCTGTTCTCCCTACCTCTTCTCCAGACGGGAGGAAGCCAACCAAAAGGAGAAGGGACGAGTCTCGTCCCAGCACTTATAGTGAGGCTGTCTCCACTATCAGGATGGCCATCGTGAAGGAAAATTTCCTGAACGAGTGGCTTGATGACAGTGAGGTTGGGACTATTCAGGAGGAGCTTTTGAGGCTTGTGGATGGTTCTCAAATAGGAGAGCCTCTACGGCGCATCAAGAGCTTTTCCCTAAACACTGGAGCTCTTGTTTACCTTTGTGAGAACGAGGGAACAGGGCAATGGCTAACATCAGCCTTTAAAAAAATGATAAGGTTTTAAGGGGCACTGGGCTCAAGGTGATGAGGGTCAGTGATCTTCCAAAACCGATCAAGGTTGCCTTCAGGACAAGGGATATTTGGACCAAGGATCCAAACGTCCTCTGCAGGAAGTTGTGCGCCTATAACAGCAGTTTACATGCAAACCACTGCAGGGTGTTGGATCGGGTACAAGGTCTTAAGGCCGTCACATGGATTTTCCAGGTAGACAGGAAATCGGCTAAAGCCATTGCTGAAGCCAAGTTCACTGCCTACACTGGGGTCGATGAGGGTCAATTTAAAGTACTACATGACCCCCAGGGCCCTAGCACTTCAAAAGGACACAGAAATGGAAGTGCCTCATTCTGCAGTTGTGGAACCAGAAACAACTGCATTGTCTTCCCCTGGCCATTGTCTGGAAGCAGGAAGGACTCACGTCCAACTGTGAGTGGGGAGGGGGGACTGAAGAGGTGGATGTGATCGACCTGGGTGGTGTCCAAGAAGGTGTGGGGCTGGCTTCCAGCACCCACCGGGTGGATTCTGTCCCGGCTGATCCTTTTACCACTTAGTCTCCGTGCCTATCTCACAATGGAGACCTGCATGAAATGTATCCAGATCAATATCCACCATAGTTGGTCTGCATCTGCTGCTTTGTGCTGCAGACTGGCTGCGGAGGATGATGAACTGGCTTTCATTCAAGAGCCATGGATACATAATGGGAAGATCCTGGGCTTACAAGGAGCAGGCTTTACCGTCTTCTATAATACATCAAATAGGAGACCAAGGACCTGTATACTGGTGAGCAAAAGACATCATGCTATGCCACTTCCTGAGTTTACCACAGGTGACACAACCGTGATTAAACTTTTTATGTCATCTGATGGTGACAGAGACGAGCTGTTTGCCGTCTCTGCATACTTACCATTTGATGAACCTGAACCATCTCCTTCTCAGGACGTAAGAGACATTGTCCACTTTTGTGAGTCAGGTGGAAGACGCCTCATCATCTGCTGTGATGCCAATGCTCATTATATCATGTGGGGGAGCAGCGACTGCAGCAGATGAGGGAACAACCTTTTGAAATATATGGTAAGTACTAAACTTTATATTCTTAATCGAGGCAATGAACCCACTTTTATTATTTCTAATAGAAGTGACGTCATTGATCTCACCCTCTGTAGTGCTAACATGTTTGATCGCATTATAAAATAGCATGTATCTAGTGAACCTTCATTGTCTGATCATAGATATATTTGCTTTTCAGTTGCCGATGTAAGACAACAGCTGGTGCAAGTCAGAAATCCCAGGAGGACCAATTATTGGCTTCAGGGTGTGACGTACCTGCCAGCAGGACGCACACGACATAAAGGCAGATAGGAATCAGAATAAACGTCCGCGTAGCTCAATTGGTAGAGCAACTTATTCCGGAATGAAGGGACCCCGGTTCGAATCCTGGCGCGGATAAAAATGACGGAGAAATTTACTTCGTTATAATGGCGCCCGAACTATCCGGATGATCCGACCGTTCAAAATCTCGCAATGGTGTGATGTTATTTCCACACCGCGAGATAGGAAAAATAAGAGAATCCCTTCTCCAGCACTTCGAAAAAAAAAATAATAAGGGGGAGATGATGTAACGTACCAGGAGATGTGACCTGCCAGAAGGACGCACACGACATAGAGGCAGATAGGAATCAGAATAAAATGTCCGCGTAGCTCAATTGGTAGAGCAACTTATTCCGGAATGAGGGGACCCAGGTTCGAATCCTGGCGCGGATAAAAATGACGGAGAAATTTACTTCGTTATAAGGGATGATCTGGCGGCACATATTGGAGGCATGGAATTTAACATGCGCTCGGAGTTAGATCTCGAGTTAGCCGTTGACCAGTTGCAACGATCTATTCTCGACTCTATAACGAAGTACATTTCTCCGTCATTTTGTCCACGCCGGGCATCGAACCCTAGTCCCCTTATCCCGGAATAAGTAGCTCTATCAACTGAGCTACGCAGACGTATCTTCTCGCTGCTATATGCCTTTATCTCGTGTGCGTTCTGCGGGGCAGGCACGTCACATCTCCCCCCCAGAAAGAGGGCCGGCGGCATGGTCCACGGGTCAGCCGGGACCATAAATCGTCGTAGGCAGCCATCCACTGTAGAACGTGCACTTGAGAACTCCCAGTCAATCTTGTGTGTGGAATGCAACGTCACACACATTTATTCTTCGAAGCGCTGAAGAAGGGATTCTCTTATATTTCGTATCTCGCGGTGTGGAAAGAACATCACACCATTGCGAGATCTTGAACGGCCGGGTCATCTAGGAAGTTCGGGCGCCATTATAATGAAGTAAATTCCTCCGTCATTTTTGGTCCACGCCGGGAATCGAACCCGAGTCCCCTTATTCCGGAATAAGTCGCTCTACCAACTGCAGATGTATCTTCTCGCTGCTATCTGCCTTTATCTCGTGTGCGTCCTGCGGGGCAGGCACGTCACAAATCTTATCACCAAAACTGTCAGGCCAAGACTGCTAGCTTACCAAGGCAAGTTCCTTGGTGGAATAAACAGCTTAGCAGTCTCTGAGGCAAAACTAGAAGACGTTTTAATAAAGCCAAACGTACTGGTGCGTGGACGGTATATAAGACTACCCTCACACAGTACAACAAAGCAATTGGAGAGGCAAAAAGAGCCTCTTGGAGAGATTTCTGTGGAAGTATTTCAAATACTCCCAGTACTGCCAGATTTATGAAAATCATGGCTAAGGGCAATGCAAATTGCCTGAACACCATCAAACTGGTTGATGGGAGCTTCACAAAAACTGGTAAACAAACACTAACAGAAATGCTAGGTGTACATTTTCCAGATTCAAGCATAATTGACCCCACTGGCGTACACACAGCTAAACTTCAGCACCGACGTGCAAAAAAGGAGGACTGGAGGGTAGCCAGGGAGGTGGTCAATTATTCTAGGATTAAGTGGTCCATTAATTCTTTTGAACCATTTAAATCACCTGGCTGTGATGGTCTTGTTCCCATCTTGATGCAGCAAGAACTAGAGATAATTACTCCACTCTTGTGTAAAATTTACCGGGCCTGCCTTGCTCATGGTTATATACCAAGTGCTTTGAGACAGGCTAAGGTAATATTAATTCCTAAGCCAGGTAAGTCAAATTACCAAGAGGCAAAAGCCTTTAGACCTACTAGTCTAACAACTTTCTTTCTCAAGGCTCTTGAGAAGATGGTGGATAGTCATATTAGGGTGGTGGTTTTACTCCCTAAACCCCTCTCAAAATCTCAGTTTGCCTGTCATCAAGGCAAATCAACAGAAGCAGCTCTCCGTGGCATTTTTGTTGCCTGGAGAAGGCACTAGAATTTAAGGAGGTGGCATTAGCCACTTTCCTTGATGTTGAAGGTGCCTTTGACAGGGTCTCTACGGAGACCATTGTGGGAGCTGTTGAAAGACATGGTGTTGATAGAACCCGTTGTCAATGGATTAAGGCCATGCTCACAAGCAGAACGGTCGTGGCCTCTCTACTCGGGGAGACTCTTGTCAGTCTCCACCTGCCGGGGCTGCCCTCAGGAAGGAGTTTGCTCTCCCCTGTTGTGGTTCCTGGTGGTGGATGAACTGCTGGGGATCCTGGAAGGGTCTGGTTGCGACTCTTTTGGCCATGCAGATGACGTGGCCATAATTGTCAAGGGAAAATTCCCTAAAACAGTCTCGAGCGTAATGCAAAGAACACTAGGACTTGTTGAGGATTGGTGCAGGAAGGTTGGTCTATCAATAAACCCTGACAAAACCACCCTTGTGCCTTTCACGAGAAAGATGAATCTTGGAGGTATTACTCTCTTTGGGAAAACAATTCCTCTCATCACACAGGTTAAGTACCTGGGAGTCATTTTTGACGGAGGCTTCACCTGGAAACAGCACCTAGATTACTGTATTGCCAGAGCCAAGAAAGTGTTCTGGTCATGTAGAGGTGCTATTGGCAAATCCTGGGGTCTCAACCCGAGGATCTTGCACTGGATATATACTATGGTCACTTATGGCTCAACGGTGTGGTGGCTCAGAGTTAACCTCTGCACGGTGCAGGCTGAACTTAACAAGTTACAAAGGTTGGCCTGCATAGGTATATAAGGAGCAATGAGAACTACTCCAACAGCTGCATTGGAGTTGCTTCTTGATATTCTGCGACTTCACCTTCATATTGAAGGTGAAGCCATTACGGGGGCATATAGATTATGCTGCAATGGCATATGGAGACCCTCGTTGTGAGTTGGCAGCCATACCAAGCATATTCAGGAGTATTTTTTAAGGAGCCCATCTTTTAAATGGGAACCGACAACATGCTAGTGAAATATCATTTCGATAACGCATTCAGTGTGAACTTTCCCAGTCGCAGTGAATGGGAAACGTCCTTTGTCCCTGGGTGCAGCGGTGAAACGTTTTGGTTTACTGACGGCTCCAGGACCAACGTAAGAGTTGGAGCAGGGGGTATTGCCTATCCAGAGGTTATGGTTCATGCCAAAACCTTGGAAGGCATGCTACCTTGTTCCAAGCTGAGGTGTATGCTATTTTGGCATGGGCCTCAGAATGTCTGATCAAAGGATATCACAATGTGCGTATCCAGATTTGTTCAGACAGCCAGGCAGCTTTTCTGGCACTTTGTCAGTGCCGCATTTAATCCAAAATTGTTTGGAACTGCCTTCAGACCCTAACTGAACTGGCAAACCGGAACAAAGTGCAACTGTTCTGGGTGCCAGGACATAGGGGTTTTGTAGGTAATGAGAAAGCTGACCTTCTTGCTAAAGAGGAGGAAGAGCAGGCTTTTTATGGTCCAGAGCCTGCATTAGGGCTCGCCTCTGGTGTGGCCAGAGAACTAACTAAAAGGCTGCTGAAGACTAAGCAGCTTGACCTCTGGCATGCTACCAGGGAGTAGAGGCAGGCAAAGGAACTTAATCGAGGACCTTTGCCTCATAGGGCTAAGGAACTCCTTAAATTGCCAAAAAAAAAAGGATATTGGACTGATCGTTGGTCTACTTACAGGACACTGTCGTCTATTAGGCACCTTAATTTGATTGAGATGAAAAAGGATCCACTTTGTAGAGGATGCCATCTAGAGGAGGAGACTTCCTTGAATTTTCTTTGTGACTGACTTTTTTGCAGCACTCAGGCTTGAACACTTTGGTACTCATAACTTGAGACCAAGTGATCTCTCTTTAGTACCAGTCAAAAGCATTCTTGCTTTTGCTCGTGCATCTGGTCTCTTTCGAGATTAGGGCTGGGGATGCGTCGCGGTGCTGGGTCAATGTACCCCCCCCCCCATTGGTACAAGTAACAAGTAGCTCAGAGTGACTTTATAACTCATAAAGCAATAACTTCAATAACTGTTTCACTGAGCATATTTACATAATTCCGAAAAGCGTAACTGGATCTCTCATTCATTAACGCAACACTTATTGTACAGTTGAGCGCAGTAAGAGTTATTATGTACAACTCATCCTAATTTATTAATCATACAAGTAATTTAGCATAATCTGTGACATATATCTGTAAATAAATCTTCCTTTTTGAGTTTCTACTTTTATGTAAATTATGTTAGTTCTCCGTTTATTTCTTTCTGAACGGCGCGTCGAAAACCTCCGAATTGCCTTATACCTTTTGGCAACCCCAACTTTAGGAATCACCCTGTATATATCAGAAGAAGTGGGCGTCTCTGAAGTTAGCAGAAAAGTAACCAAAGCTCTTATGGAAACAGCAACAAAATTAGCTGGGTCTAAGAACAAGATGCATGTAAACAAATTATCAGGAAAAACAAATATTTTGATGCAAAAGAAAAGGGAGATGAGGACAACTAATGAAGATGTGACTTCCAAAGTGGAATATATAGAGCTATGCAAGACAGTACGAAAAAGTATCTCTGAAGACGTAAGGAAATTCAACTGTGAACTAGTGAGGAAAGCAATTGAAAACAACAAAACCCTAAAGATAGCAAAGGGATATCTCAGTAAGGGAAGAAAACAGATTATGGCACTGAGAAAAGAAGATGGTTCTGTAACAAGAAATAGAGGCGAAATTTTGACAAGAGTGAAAGATTTCTACTCCAAATTATATGAAAGGGATGATACATGTACTACATACATCATGAAAGGTACCAGTACCAGAGTTCTTCCATTCCTCCCAGCAGAAATTGCACATGCAATCAAGATCATGAAGCGGGGAAAAGCTCCAGGAGAAGATGGAATTACTGTAGACATCATACAAGAAGCAAGTGGAGAAATCGAAATAATACTCGTCCAAATTTTCACTCGATGCCTTAATGAAGGGAAGATTCCTGAGGATTGGAACAACGCTACAATGATCTTGCTACATACAAAAGGTGACATTGAGAATCTCGGGAACTACAGACCTATCAGCCTCCTATCAATGGTTTATAAAATCTTCACTAAAGTTCTTTCACACCGTTTGAAGGTAACACTGGACATGGCTCAACCGAGAGAACAAGCTGGATTCAGGAGTGGGTACAGCACTATAAATCATATCCACGTACTAAGAGAACTAATTGAAAGAGCGAGGGAATATGAACTTCCATTGTGCATGGCTTTTATCGATTATGAAAAGGCCTTTGATTCGGTGAAACCATCAACAGTTACAATGGCCCTGAAATCCTGCGGTATTGAAGATGCATACATTAATATTATTAATAACATCTATGAAAATGCAAGTGCAAAGATTCGGCTGTTTAAAAATACAACACACATAAAAATTGGAAAGGGAGTGAGACAAGGTGACACCATATCTCCGAAGCTCTTTAATGCCACATTGGAAAATGTCTTTCAATCACTGAACTGGGAAAACAAAGGTATAAAGATTAATGGAGAGTATCTAACCCACCTTCGCTTTGCTGATGACGTAGTCATTTTTGCAATTACCCCATCAGAACTACAGAGTATGATCCAGGAACTTGTTGACAAGAGTAAAGAAGTGGGATTAAAAATGAACTTTCAGAAGACAAAAGTGACGTTCAATGCTTTTACAAGAAATGAAGATTTATCGATTGATGGAGAAAAGCTGAAGATAACAGACACGTACGTTTATCTTGGACAGCAGATATCAAGTGAGGGTCACATTGATGAAGAAATTAATCGTAGTACAAAACTTGCCTGGAGAGCTTTTAGAAAAACAGCATAATTTTCAAGAGCAATATGCCATTATGTCTTAAAAGAAAAATGTTTGATCAATGCATCCTTCCAGTGCTTACGTATGGTGCAGAAACGTGGACCTTAACTAAAAGAGACTTAAAAAGGCTGCAGACAACTCAAAGCAGCATGGAGAGGCGCATGCTTGGTGTAACCAGGAGTGATAAGAAGAGGAACTCGTGGATCCGAAAAATGACAAGAGTGGAAGACATCATGATCAGAGTTCAATCCCTGAAATAGCAATGGGTTGGACATACTGCTAGAAGGAGAGACCATCGATGGACAACCGAAATTTTAGATTGGATTCCAAGGGACAGGAAAAGACCTAAAAGAAAACCACATGGGAGATGGGTGGATGAAATTCGAAAGTATGCGGGAGTGACATGGAGGAGACTGGCAAAAGACAGACCGTTGTGGAGGAAACTCGGGGAGACCTTCGTCCAGCAGTGGATTGATAATGGTTGACAATGATGATGATGATGATATAGGAGGATGATACTGAACTCTTTTTTTTTTTTTTTTTGCGAAATGTGTTTGGGCCGCCCAGTTGACGCAGTGGTTTAAGCGATGGCCTCTGATCATTCGTCCGAAAGGGGCCCGTGTTCGAATCCCGGTGAGGCATGGATGTGGTGTTTTTCTTACGGCCCTGGCTCTGTCCCTTCTGTCGAACCAGTGGTCCTAAATTAGGGACGGGCGACTGCTTATAGCCCATTGAGTTGCTCACGGTGGTCGTTAAACCTCCAATCAAAACAAATGTGTGTGGATATGTGCATTTATGCAGTATTTTCTGCTTTGTGTACATTTTTTTTTCGAACAAAAATTACTGCATACGAGATATTTTTCTTTCACACATGCGTAATATGTTTATGCTTATATCTAGAAGTTCAAAACAAATGAATCTTACCATTTTTGCTGCATCGAAGGATCCCATTCTAAGGAGGTGCAAATTCACATCCACAACAGTTGGCTCTCCTGTTGAATAAAACAGTTGAGAATTGTACTGCAGGTAAACAGTATAATGGAAAAACGAAAAACGTTAATTATCGGTGTGGGGAAATTTTGCATTTCTGCACAGCCGCCATTACAGTATAGGCCAAAAGAGGGCTCGTATCCAATATTAGCAGCCATTCAAGACATCAGTTCTATTTCTGTTCATTCACATGTTATATGTACACTTAATAGACAAAACATGAGAGATATGGGTGATGAGCAGATGACATGGTCATCCCCCAAGCAGAGATAGAAACAAATCACTGGTCAACGGGTCGGCAGATCTACGAGTCGACAATTTCTAGAGGGTCAAACGGGTCGGGTGAATGTGTTCCTGACCCGATTTTGACCTGGTTTTATATCTGTTTTATTTTTGAAAATTTAAAAAAAAAATGTTTTTTTCAAAAAAAATTGCACATTGTGGAATTTTTTTCTCGATACTGGTGCATGCGGACAAAAAAATTATTTGTCATACAATATGAACGCAGAATGTTTTCAGAAGGAAAAGTGTCCCTTCATTCTGAGGGGAAATGATGAAAACAACACCCAGGTTTTAGAAACTTTCAGCTCATCATAAACTTTTGAAAATTGGTGTTGCTGTAAAACACATTCTGAAGCTTGATATGTTATCAAAAAAACAGCAAAACTAAAAACCCCAAGATGCTTTATTAAAAATGTTGACTGTAGCGACATCAAAATGAGGTGGAACGTTCTTAACATTACTGCGAAGGGATTTTTGATTCTCGCAGATGTGTTTGAAAACATGTGTAAAGCAGGTAGGTTATGTCGTGCAACTGAATGGCGACAGTTTCAGTACTTCTTGTAAATAAGTGAGTAAATTACACGTTCCTATACATTTATTTGATTTCCCTATAACCTAAGATACCCACTGTGGAAAGATTTTTTGAACGCCCTGTATGAATACTATAGTTCTCAGCAGATTTGTTTGGAACGGGTCCAGGGCCAAAATGTTTGACCTGTTTCCAACTCTACCCCCCAAACAGAGTGGAACACGCCCAAACCGAAGCAGGTGATTAATAGGCGGACAACAAGGCTTCCCAACAGTGTATCGCAATTAAAGAACGTGGGTAAACGTGGTGATCTCAGCGACTTTGACCGTGGAAGTATAGTCGGCGCAAGACAAATGGTTCATGTTATCGCCCAAGTGGTAATAACCCTAGGGCCCTCAAAGGCAACCGTGTCAAAGGTTACCGCGTGTATACTATCAACGGACGTACCAGTCCACAAAGAGGAGGCTATGGCCTACCACACGCCATTTATGAACGGAGCCGACGTATAATGTCCAGTCTCGTACAGATCGATCAGTTGGCAACGGCGGCGCAAATCACATCCAGGTAAAATGTTGGAGTCCCAAGTGACCTCAGCAAGCGCACGCTTCATACCCTGGGCTACGGGAACCGACCCCGTACACATGTGCCACTCTTGACTGCTCGATTAGAGATGAACTCGGGTCCGGGCCTGACCCGGGATTGAGTGGGCTCAGGATTCATTAAGAGCCGAAATCCCCGGTCCCGGGCTGGGCCCGGGCTTGGCATTACACATGTTGAATTTCATTACTGAATTCTTTATACACTATCTACCAACAAGTAATTGGACACCCCTGCAATCGACGATATCTGCGGTTCTCATACACGTCACGGCCGCCGCCGTTAAATATCGTGTGGGAAACAACAACGCAACCAGTCGCATGCAAGATGCCACGCAGTTCGGGGCTCTCTGATTTCGAGAAAGGTGTAATCGTCGGGTATCACAGAAATGGCCGATCCATACGTTACATATCCAGCGAGTTGAAGTACCCAAATTCGACTGTGGCCTACGTGATTGGCAAGTGGAAGATGAGAGGTGACTGTCGGAATATGCCCGACCCGGCAGACCCACAAAACTGGGAGTTAGAGACCGACGGGTACTGGCCAAAGAAATTCGGAAGAACCGCACCAAATCGATGGGCCACATCCGCGAGGAGTTTCAACAGGCATTCGGGAGTGTTCTTTCGATGAATAGCATCCGTAAGGAAGCCCATCTACTCGGTTATCATGGACGTGCTGCCGCCCACAAGACTTTGATCACCAAGTCCAATAGCGCTGCTCGGCTAACGTGGTGCAAAGAACGTCGACAGTGGACCGTTGAACAGTGGAAACAGGTTCTTTGGAGCGACGAATCAAGGTTCACCCTCTACCGTTCGAATGGCAGGATCTGGGTTTGGCGTCTGCCTGGAGAACGCCTCTTGCCGGAATGTATTGTGCCAACTGTAAAGTTCGGCGTCGGTGAAATTATGCTATGGGTTTTTTTTTCTGGTATGGCACGGGACCCTTGGTCGCAATTCCTGGTAGACTCAACGCCGAGACCTACTGCACCATTTTGTATGGCCATGCGCTTCCTACGTTGTGGCAGTTTTACGGGGTGGACCCATGTTACTTTCAGGATGACAATCCACCTATCATGTTGCGAGGTCCACCATGGCTTGGTATGGTGACAATGGGGTTAATCGAATGGACTGGCCTGCGCAGAGCCCGGACCTTAACCCTATCGAGCACCTCTAGCACGAGTTGGAGCGTCGACTTAAGGGGTGCCCCACCTTCCGAAATAGGTAAAGGAACTGACCTGTCTTCTCCAAGCCGAGTGGAAGAAAATACCACCAGCCGTCGTACAGCGCCTGGTTGAGAGTATGCCCCGGATGGTCGCAGCTGTAATCGCCGCTCGTGGAGGCTCCACCAACTATTGAAGGTGAATAAACTTCGTTTTCCTTTGCTATCACAGGTGTCCAATTACTTGTTGGTAGATAGTGTATATATCCTTCATTGTTTATATGGCGCAGTGTTCTAAGGCGCTGGCCTCTGATCATTCGTCAGTAAGGGGTCCGGGTTCGAATCCCGGTGAGGCATGGATGTTGTGTTTGTCTTACGGCACTGGCTCTCTCCCTTCCCTGGAACCAGTGACCCTAAATTAGAGACGGGCGACTGCTCATAGCCCATTGAGTTGCTCACGGTGGTAGCTAAACCTCCAATAAATAAATAAAATAATAAATAAAATAAATAATCATTGTTTATAAGTTACCATCACGAAAAACTGTAATTAAAAAATAATTCCCGAGATATTATTGTTATAAAGTTGTTACCAAACATTAAAGAATTTCTAGTGTTAAGTGCACGGGTGGTGCCAATTCTAGACCTGTAGCTTGATTTCTTCAGCAATGACTTTTTTCATTTTTCTGATTTTTTTTCCGGAAAAAATCAGCACGCTTATTTAAAGATTTGGAAGATAAGTTTGAAATTCATGATCCTGATCCAGATGAAATTTGTAAGTATGTGGAATTGTGCATGGGAGAAACACACTTTGAAGCTGTGGATTTTTTACCGTGGTGGAAGAATTCTTAATTCCCTAAGCTGGCTGTCATTGCGCGACATATACTATGTATACCAGCCAGTTTCCTAGCGAGAGAGTGTTTAGTGCAGCAAGTCACGTTTCAGAGGAAAGAAGATCAACGTTAAGCGCTGAAGTATTATTAGATGCGATTCTTTTTCGGAGGAGTTTCGAGAGGCTTAAAAACGGTAAGCAAATTTCATGATGAACTTGCTGGAAACTGCACACACATAGAATAATATCGTGGTTATTACACTGTTATGTGCAAAGCTTTGTTAATGTTACAAAATGCAGAATAATCTAATCTGGAATGCTCATACTTTTTTTCTTTTGGAAATTTTCTTACATGCTTTTTTTATACTCTACTACATCACTGTAAACTATCTTTACCATTTAGCATATACGTAAATTATATTGCAAATTTTAGCATTCTAGAGTCACTATTTAAAACGCGCGCGACTGTAAAGAGTTGTATGTTTTGTAATGCAATTTATTTAAAACAAAAGTAAATCCAGAAATCCAAAAGAAATAACGAATGGAATATTTTGTGTTTCCAAAAGATTTTCTTATCATCAGCTTTTGGCAAAATCACCGATTCCCCTGGTATAGTCGAACGGCATGTGCATCGATTATTTATTTATTTTCTAGTCCACATTTTAGAACACCTGCTTTTATGCACGGTGTTTCGAAGAACATATTAATATTATGAAGTGGATTAACTTAAGTACACTTTTTACACTAATTATTTTCAAACTAATCCTTGATTGGGCCATAGCTTTGGCCTGAGCATAATGCAAAAAAATTTTTCAGATAACCCAGACCCGAGCTCCTAAAATTGAGCCTAAACTCATCTCTACAGCTCGTCATCAGACATTACGCCGCACCTGTTGCCGAAAGCATCAAAACTGGACGTCCACAAAGTGGCGCCGTATCGTGTGGTAAAATAATCCCGTCTTCAGCTGTATCGATCTTACGGAAGGGCGCGGATGTTGCGGCGGCATAATAAGGCTACGGCCCCATCGTGACAGGTTGGCTCTGTTCAAGGTGGTGGATGATCTGCGATGGTTTGAGGAGAAGCCTCCTCATAGGGACAAATAATCCCGTCTTCAGCTGTATCGATCTTACGGAAGGGCGCGGGTGTGGCGGCGGCATAATAAGGCTACGGCCCCATCGTGACAGGTTGGCTCTGTTCAAGGCGGTGGAGGATCTGCGATGGTTTGAGGAGGAGCCTCCTCATAGGGACAAATAATCCCGTCTTCAGCTGTATCGATCTTACGGAAGGGCGCGGGTGTGGCGGCGGCATAATAAGGCTACGGCCCCATCGTGACAGGTTGGCTCTGTTCAAGGCGGTGGAGGATCTGCGATGGTTTGAGGAGGAGCCTCCTCATAGGGACAAATAATCCTGTCTTCAGCTGTATCGATCTTACGGAAGGGCGCGGGTGTGGCGGCGGCATAATAAGGCTACGGCCCCATCGTGACAGGTTGGCTCTGTTCAAGGCGGTGGAGGATCTGCGATGGTTTGAGGAGGAGCCTCCTCATAGGGACAAATAATCCCGTCTTCAGCTGTATCGATCTTACGGAAGGGCGCGGGTGTGGCGGCGGCATAATAAGGCTACGGCCCCATCGTGACAGGTTGGCTCTGTTCAAGGCGGTGGATGATCTGCGATGGTTTGAGGAGAAGCCTCCTCATAGGGACAAATAATCCCGTCTTCAGCTGTATCGATCTTACGGAAGGGCGCGGGTGTGGCGGCGGCATAATAAGGCTACGGCCCCATCGTGACAGGTTGGCTCTGTTCAAGGCGGTGGAGGATCTGCGATGGTTTGAGGAGGAGCCTCCTCATAGGGACAAATAATCCTGTCTTCAGCTGTATCGACCTTACGGAAGGGCGCGGGTGTGGCGGCGGCATAATAAGGCTACGGCCCCATCGTGACAGGTTGGCTCTGTTCAAGGCGGTGGAGGATCTGCGATGGTTTGAGGAGGAGCCTCCTCATAGGGACAAATAATCCTGTCTTCAGCTGTATCGATCTTACGGAAGGGTGCGGATGTTGCGGCGGCATAATAAGGCTACGGTCCCATCGTGACAGGTTGGCTCTGTTCAAGGCGGTGGAGGATCTGCGATGGTTTGAGGAGGAGCCTCCTCATAGGGACAAATAATCCTGTCTTCAGCTGTATCGATCTTACGGAAGGGCGCGGGTGTGGCGGCGGCATAATAAGGCTACGGCCCCATCGTGACAGGTTGGCTCTGTTCAAGGCGGTGGAGGATCTGCGATGGTTTGAGGAGGAGCCTCCTCATAGGGACAAATAATCCTGTCTTCAGCTGTATCGATCTTACGGAAGGGCGCGGGTGTGGCGGCGGCATAATAAGGCTACGGCCCCATCGTGACAGGTTGGCTCTGTTCAAGGCGGTGGAGGATCTGCGATGGTTTGAGGAGGAGCCTCCTCATAGGGACAAATAATCCTGTCTTCAGCTGTATCGATCTTACGGAAGGGTGCGGATGTTGCGGCGGCATAATAAGGCTACGGCCCCATCGTGACAGGTTGGCTCTGTTCAAGGCGGTGGAGGATCTGCGATGGTTTGAGGAGGAGCCTCCTCATAGGGACAAATAGTCCTGTCTTCAGCTGTATCGATCTTACGGAAGGGCGCGGGTGTGGCGGCGGCATAATAAGGCTACGGCCCCATCGTGATAGGTTGGCTCTGTTCAAGGCGGTGTAGGATCTGCAATGGTTTGAAGAGGAGCCTTCTCATAGGGCCCATTATGTTCCTTAGTGTATCTGGAGAGTTCCTAAATCGCTGCGCGCTACCAACATGAGCTGGTTAATCCCCTACACTCTTTCATGGCCTTCGTACATCCTGCGGCCGATGCTCTATTTCAGCAGAACAGTGCGGCGCCCTACCGGTCCGCAACCACCCGAACATGGCCCTAGGAGCACTCATCTGAGTTTCGAACCATCCGGTAATCCCCCAAGGTCCCCGGATTTAAAACCTGTGGAAGCTCTGTGGGATATTGTGGAGCCGGATATCACTTCAATGGATCCTGGACTTCAGAGTTGCGGACAATCCTGCAACAGGCATATCTGATATTAGCTCCTGAAACACTAAGGCATCTGCTGGAGTCGATGCCTTGGCGTGTACCGGCTGTTATTCGCACTACAGGAGAACCAGAATGCTTTTAAGCAGTTATCTCTAATGTTTAGTCCATTGAGTATATAAACATGGCGTGGCTACCCAATTTGGTACACTCATACATTTTCTCTAAGGAAAGTAACAGTTGTGTATACTGTGCAATTAATGAATTTATACACTCCTTATCATAAAAATCCGCGCACCAAGAAACAAGTTAGCAAAATCGTGCAATGCATTGATTATGATACGCTTTCGAACATACCAGAAAACATTACTCAAGTTATGAGGATAATGGCTGTGGAATAAATCACGTTCCTCTGCCCTGACCTTTAACCCCATTTCGATGATATTAAACAGAATTGGTTCAGTATATCGCCGGAACAACATACTAAAGTTTTGTCGCAATAGAAGCATTTGTAGTCAAGTTATGAGGATAATGGCTGTGGAATAAATCTCGCTCCTGTGTCCTGACCTTTGACCCCATTTCAATTATAGTAAACAGAATTAGTTCAGTGTACCTCTAGAACAACATATTAAGGTTTTGTCGCAATAGAAGCATTTTTAGTCAAGTTATGACGCATAAGGGCGATAGAATGGATCCCGCTTCTATGTCCTGACCTTTGACCTCATTTCACCTATTTTCAGTAGGGTTCATGCCAAGGTTGTTCCCTACCACATACTAAAATTTCACTGAAATCGAACGATTTTTACACCAGTTATTTTGTGGACGGACAGACAGACAGACAAAGCTGGAGCATATGCGCTTCTTCAACCTATGGTTAAAAAGGGTAAAAAACCGTGCGATTAACATGAAACTCGGCGAATAGCTACGGGGAGGGCAGACATGCAGATGATTAAAGTTTCCTGCGATTTCGCATGCCCGCGCGTCGGAGAATCGCAGTCTTTGGGGCTTATAAGGCACCGCGCAGAGGACTCCACATGCGTGCCAAAGTGCACGGTAAGTGTCAGGTGAGATCGTTGAATGACATACATGCCGAGGAGCCGCCGTAGATGTGTGTAAGGGCAAGTTTGAACGAAGCCGTAATGTCGGGATGAGAGAGGCAAGAAGGCCGGCGCCCCGAATCGGCCGCCATTTGGGCTGATCGGACAGTACTGTGCGATCGTCTTGGGATCAACGGACACGGGAAGGCGCCCAGACACGGCGTACTGGCTCTGGACGAGCCAGATACACCACCACCAGAGAGGGTCCTAGGATTGTGAGAGCGACACGCACAGATGCAACGACGTCCTTGTCCAGTATCCAGAGACATGTGGCGGCTGTACAAGGGACTCCTGTGTCAGCGAGAACCATTTCCAAATGCCTGGTGGAGGCGAATCTGCACTCTCGACTGCCTTTACGGTTTCTGCCATTAACGCCTGACCACCGTCGGCGTGGTTTGCAGTGGCGTCAGTAGGGAGCAAAATGGAATGCTACGGACTGGCGACGTATAGTGTTCAGCGACGAAACTCGCTTCTGTTTGGGAACGGAAGAACACCGTGTCAGAGTGTGGAGGACCGCAGGTGAGCACTACAATATCAACTTCACTGTACAGAAGCACACGTCCCGAACTGCAGGCGTGATGGTCTGGGGGAGCCATTGCGTATGACAGCCGGACTTCCATCGCAGTGATCAGAGGGACGTTGACAGTCTAGAGCTACGTACAGGAGATCCAGCGGGCCATGTGCTGCCTTTCTTGAAGGGGCTGTTCGGAGCTATTTTCCAACAAGATGACCCCCGTCCGCACACGGCTCGGGTTTCCCAGGATTGTCTACATCATGCTTCAACGCTCCCGTTGCTTACCAGATCGCCTGATCTCGCGCCCGTCGAGCACGTGTGGGACCAGATAGGTCGCTAGCTTTCTCCATGTACCAGTGTTCATAATTTAGAGCGTCAGTTGCAAGAAATGTGGATAAATCTGCCCCAGGATAACATACGGCGTCTCTTAGACTCCATGCCGGACCAAGTCCCCGAATGTATCCGAGCACAAGGCGGTCCTACGCGGTACTAACGCTGACCGGAATGTGTACCGTATGTCCGCGGGAAATCGTCCGGATGCTGTGACATTGTAATCACTTCTGTCCTTGGTATGTACCATCTCACTACTAAAATCTCATTTCAATCCAACGCCTCCATCTTGGTGCCCGGATTTTCATGACAATGAGTGTAGTTGCATTTCGGAACTGTAAGGGTGAATCAAATAAATTCTACGTATAACGCGCAAATTTTTCATACTACTTTAACCTATTTCAAAGATACAGCAACTTAAATACACTGAAGCAAGAAATCAAATGATTATTCTTTGAATTTGATGTATTATAATATTTTAATAACGTCCTAATGTCAAGTAGTATTTAAACATTTGGTGGGAAAGAAAGCAGTTACTCTTTGACATCTTGTTGGGTGTTTTTTTAATTTCAGGGGTTAACGACCACGGTAAGCAAATCTATTGTCTATTCTGTGAGGCTAAGCAATTCTAGGAGCTAAATTGAGGTCACTGCTTCCGGCGAAAAAACAGAACAAGCGCCATTAGATAAACACAGCAACCATGCGTTATCCGGGACTCGAACCTGGGCCCATTTTGTACAAATGAACAGGCCGGTGCCTCAGACCACTTGGCCACTGAGACGTCACTTTTGAGTTACGTCACTTATATACACTATATTGATAAAAGTCACCCGACACCCCTTCAAAAGCAAATGAACGGATTCGCTGCGTTGTTAAGATGCGCGGTACAGCTGCAAACGGTATAAAAACAAGCCTGTAGTTGGCCGCGATCATATCGCACTGTGAAGCTGAGCGAAAATGTCGCGGCGGGAGATAACTGACTTTGAGAAAGGAAAGATTGTTGGGTGTTATATTAGTGGGTTGTCCATAAGAGAAATCGAAAGGCGTTTAAACATACCCAAGTCAACTGTTTTGGATTTACTGAATAAGTGGAAGACACATGGCGTTCCTGAAGCAGCAAAACGTACCGGCAGACCAAAGAAAATCAGTGAGAGAGAGGACGTCGAAGCTTCAGGAGAGTCGATACAGCTAATCAACGGAGTACTGGACACGACCTCAATGTACAGGTGAGTAAACATGCTGGAACCTCGGTATGTACACATACCATCCGCAGAGAACAACTTCATTCCATGGGTTACTGTGGTCGTGCGGCTGTTCATGAGCTTTTCATCTTCACTCGGAATGCTACTCGTCGTTTAGCCTGGTGTAAAGAACATTTATAATGGACCGTGGATCAATGGAAACGGGTCCTGTGTACTGATGAATCCGGATACACTATCCATCAGTCTGATGGCCGTGTGTGGGTATGGCGGCAGCCGGAGGAACGCTGTGTACTGTTCCTACGGTCAAGTTTGGAGCTGGCAGTGTACTTGTGTGGGGGTTTTTTTCTTTGTATAGTCCCAGCCCATTGGTTATCGTGGACAAACCTGTTAACTAGCACGTCGATTTTCTGGACAATTATGCCCTACCAACTCTGTGACAATACTATGGAACCGAGCCTTGTTGGTACCAGCAAGATAATGTACCGAGCCATAAAGCAAGGTTTCAAAATCGCTTTATTCTAATTTATCATAAGAAAACATAAGAGGGAGACGTACAGTATTGGGCATCTCACTGGGAAATAATACAAAGCTGTTAAAAAACATGATGGTATATACACTGCAATGACAATGGGGATGAATAACAAATGCTGCAAGCAAAGCTTATTGAATAAAAAATTGCAGAAGTGACAAAGAGAAACACATCGTGTCACATGACATTGGCTGGGCATGATTTACAGGATAACACAGGCGAAACAATAGCACACAATTAGAAAAAGAACAGCACAAACACCGCCGTGAAGGTAAAACATTACATGCATGAGATAAAAACACAGCGTGCACAATTGTGCAAGTTATTTAACGAGGGCACCAAAGCAACATAATACAGGCGGGGTGAAAGTAAGTAATGTACACGAGTAAGCATGAAAATACACTGAGATGGCATTAGCATTCACAATTCAACGGTAGTGTGGATTGCACGAGTCGTAGAGTGGAGGAGGGCCACCAGGGTGCCAAGGAACTCAGCAAAGGAGGTGTAGAATGTCCTAGGGTTCTGATAGGTGTAGCAGTCCAGAATCAATCGCAAACCATGGAGCGGCCGGCGCCCAGGTAGCATAGAAGGTGGCTTCTCGACGACTGGAAGAAGCCGACTGGTACTCCAGGCGGAGTCGAGAAAGCAATCGATCTTGAAAATGGCACAAAAGTGCTGCGCTGGCCTGGTGTAAAGAGACCGGCGAGGAAATGCTGCGGAGTTGTTGAAGGTATACGTAAATAACGTGTTTAACCAGCACGAAAAGATAGGCACATACTGAAGGAAGAGTTGTAGGTGGATGAGCCCGCAGAAGAAGATGTCTGTAGGCAGTGAACGGAAGATCTTGAGAACAAGAGCGATTGGCAATCCGGAAAGCCTGGTGGAGGAGAGGCATCAGGATGGGACAGTAAAGGTAGACGTGAGAAACGTCTGCCTCCTGTGCGCAGAAGGAGCAGAGAGGGGAGGAGAGAAGAGACATGCGAAAGAGAAAATACGGAACAGGGAGGCGATTATGCAAAAAGAGCCAGTGGGTATTAATTTCAAGAGGGGCAGATAAGGGTGAGCGGGCAGCGGCCCAGACAAGAGGAAGAGAAGCAGGGGGAACCTCCAGAATAGAAAGCGGTGAAGGGGCGGCAAGGTGCACTAGAAAACGATAAAGAGATTTAGAGGAGAGAGAGGAGAGAGGAAGAACCGAGTTTGTGAGTCGGAGGAAAAACGGCAGCGGAAGAGGGGCAGAAAAGACAGAGACGAGACCGGTGGGGGAGACAAGATCAGGAAAAAGCGAAAGAAGTGCAGTTAGCAGAGAGTCATAGACCAAATGGGCGGATGGGGACGAGAGAATTGCAGGGGAGGCCAGAGAGAGGGCGCCAGGATAGATCCGAGTTAGTGAGGTCTTGTACAGTTACTACACCTGCTCGGAGCCAAGAGGGGAATGAAAAACAGGAGATGGGGGGATGAACAAGGGAGTTGAAGAAGAGGGGTTCAGAAAGAAGCTCTAGAGTTGAAGAGGGAGGGAGCGAATGAGGGGGAGAGAGCGAAGGTGAATGAGGGCTTCAGAATATGCAGGTGGGAGTTTGGAGGGGGAAAGGACAGCAATCCATGAGAACTAAGGAAAGAAAGGAAAAATGTGGGTTACGCAAGGAGGCAAGAACGTCACGTACCTGAACTGCGGAAGCCACTGGAGCCGTGAAAAGGTGAATGAAGTTGATCACTCGGCTTGCTTTGTAGCACAGCGGGACATCAGGTAGGCCAGCACCACCATAGGAGGGAGGAGCACAGAGCTTGTGGACGTTAATCCAGTGATGACCCGCCCACATTACTCGAGTAAGGCAGCGTGTAACCTCCTGGAGACAGAAAAGCGGGGTCGTAGATGCAATCCAAGAATGCTTGCAGATGGACAGAAGGTATGTCCTGGTGAGATTTGCACGCTGGTAGTAGGACGTACAGAACTGCGCACGACACCAGAATGCAGCTGTGCGGAGGAGGCGAGGATGGAGTTCCGAGCGAGTTGCACTGGATGTAGCTTGTGGTGCGCCTAAGTGCACACCCAGGAAGCGTTGGGTAGTGGATGACCATGTGGCCCCCATGGAGCATCCAAGCGATTGGACCACGACCCGCACCACAATCCAGTGCTCTTAGACGTATTCAGTTCAGCTGCAGAACATGAAGCATATGCGGAGAACAAACGACGAAGCAGTTGGAACTGTGAGTCGCTACGAATGCAGACGGTGATGTCATCTGCATAAGCAGAGTAAATGACTGAGTGATGCCGTGAGCTGGCAACTGGTGGTGGAAGTTGTGCTAGAAGAGATGTTTGCAGAGAGCGTAGAAAAGGCTCGACGGCAATCGCAAACAGTTGACCAGAAAGCGGGCAGCCCTGACGAACTCCCCGCTTGAAGGGAACATGTGCTGTGAGAAAAGATGCCGTCTTGACATGGAAAACGGCGTCCCGGTAGAGGGAGACGAGAACGGAGACAAATTGTGGAGGAAAGCCAAAGTGTAGCAGGGTTTGTGTTAAATAGGCGTGTGAGATATTATCGAAAGCGGAACGGAGGTCTAAGGAAAGGAGAGCAAGAGGTTCAGAATGAGTCTTGGCAAGATGAATGAGATCGCGAAGAAGTTGAACATTGGAGGAAAGAGAACGGCCAGGAACAGTATAGGTTTGAGAGTCAGCAAGGATGTGAGGGAGGATAGAGTTTAGTCGACGGGAAAGAAGCTTAGTATAGAGTTTATAATCTTGATTGAGAAGAGAAATGGGGCGCCAATTTCCCAAGTCAAGAGGGTCACCCTTCTTGGGAAATAGGACCACATGTGCGTCCGTGAAACTCCTCGGGAGGGGGGAGCAGTTAAATGCAGCAGAAAAAGCGGAGAGGAGAAAAGGCAACAAAAGAGGCAAGAACGCACGGTAAAAAGGAAAAGAGAGGCCGTCCGGACCCGGAGCGGCATGGGGGTTAAGGGAAGAGAAGGTGTCGGACACCTCCGTGGATGTGGGTGCAAGAGACAGGGTGGGAGCAAGATGAGACGGAACTTGAGGTAGGTTATTGAGAAGATGGGGTAGAGCAGAGGGAGAAGGGGGAGGAGTTTCACTGAACTTGGTGGTATAGAACTGACGAACGTGAGAGCAAATCGCTGCCGAATCGGATGTGATTTCGCCAGAGGGGAGGCGAAGATGACGAAGCGAGGTAGAAGACTTACGTGCAGATTCCATTGATGTTAGAAAATCATAGGTGCATTCCTCCGGATTGAGATGTTTAATGCGCAGACGTAAAAGTGCTTGCTGCGCAAGAGGTTTCAGCAAAGCCTGGAGCTCCGCCTGAAATGCTGGAAAAAGCGGATCTGATAACCCAATCAGTGTGAGCATCTGCCTGGCGTGATCGAGGCGCATCTGACTAGAAGTCTTCATGGTGAAGGAAAGTTGCTTGATATGTAAGAGGACTGTTACGGCGTGGTTTGACGATAATTCCGTATCGTGTTTGGACTGGCCAGCACAGAGTCCTGATCTTAATCCCATGATAGAGCACCTATGAAATGAATTAAAGCGCCGCATAAGAAGTTTAGAACCAAGGCCTACTACTAAGCAACAGTTAGCGGCAGCATTATGTACTGAATGTAGTGCATACCTATCGCTGTGTTCCAAAACCTTGTCGAAAGCATGTCTCGCAGGGTCAGTGCATGCATTAAGGCCAAAGGTAGACCGACACCGTACTAATGTATGTCAATAAATGCTATGTTGTGTTTCTCCTCTAGGTGTCCGGTGACTTTTGTCAATATAGTGTATATAAAATACACCAGAAGTGGCTGTACCGGGACCTGTGGCCGTGATAAACATACTGAACCGTTCATTATGTTGCAAAGATATATTTAATTTCAGTAAAAAATAAAATGAAACCATTCTTCACGTTACTCGCAGAAGCAACCATACAAAACGAGGAAAATACTATCCTAGAAAAGTAGGACAAAAAAATTAATATATGCAAGATATGTTAATGATATTTTTATATTACAAAAACACTCCGAAGAAGACCTAAGCGATTTCAAAATTGAACTCTCCGCCGTTCATCCATCTAAATCTCACAATAGAAAAGGACAAAAAATTGCCATTTTTAGATGTACACACACACAGAGGAAACAACAAAACAATTTTTTTAAGTCTGTAGAAAACCTACTTATATTACAGAAATCATCCCAAATAGCTCAAAATATCAGAATTTAAATCCCTCTTCGGAGATGGATCTGAGTTCGAACCCGAGTGAGGCATAGATCATGTGCTTGCTTTACGACATGGCTCTCTCCATTCCTTGGAACCAGTGCTCTAAATTAGGGACGAACAACTAACTGCTCATGGCCCATCGAGTTGCTCACGGTGGTAGTTAAACCCACACACAAAATCGTTCAAAACTCACAAAAAAAAAAAAAAAAAAAAAGACTAGTCAGTAACTAAGAATTCACTCTGCCCAGCAACAGGAAATACAAAGAGCTCAAATTTAAATGGATGAAAAAATACTATTAAAAATTTTGGGTACAATGAAAAAAATCGTAAACAAATTAATTTACAAAATGAAGAATAAAGCAAATTAATTTATAAAATGAAGTATAAAACCAAATAATTTACAATGTGAATAATATACCCGTTTGCAAAGCTCTTAAAATTGTGCAACAAAGAAAATGCGGATATAGGACCTTACAGAAGCAACAGCTAATTAAAAACAAAGATCTTATCTATTTACATTACAAATTTGGAATCTACAGCAGTCTCGCAATAGATCAGCCGATATTAAGAACTCCATATAAATCGGAAGCACGAAAACTGCCTTAAATGCAGATGAAACCAACTCATAGAAAACTGGGAAAGCAAAGCAGTAAAAAAAAAAAAAATCTCGGCGTTGCTAAACTTTGCTAAACTAACAACTCAAAACCCTACTTTGAAAATATTAGAGACATTCCATAACATAAAACCGAGGAAGAAGACCGCGTAGCGATAGCCGTCTTGTTAGTGGAAAGGGAAATAACATTTACTTTTATACTAACATATTGCAATATAAACAACAGCCAGATGTCGCCACCGTAGGCTTCTCCACACAGACACAATCAGAACATGCGCTCTGGCGATACGAAAAGCTGAACACTCTGAATGCGTGCAAGATGGCCATTTTCGCAGTGATTGAGTTTATCAACAGCTCGGAAAATGGTGACGGAGCGTGCAAGACAGTCACATGTTATGAGAACGTTGCTTCAGGTCCGATGAGATTAAAACCTTGGCGTTCTTTAAAAGAGGTTTTTATTATAGTTTAAAACTTTAACTTACATAAGAAGAATTGTTGCAAGCCTGAGACGGTAGCACCTGTGAACGAGTTCTCACCACGACGCAACACTCGACGAGATTTCAAACAAATACCAACAGCTGCTTTTGGTGGGCCCTCAGGTGTAGACAACAACCTCGCGGACTTCACGCAAGTGGCATAATTTTTTACGAAAATTGAGGATAATTTTGTACTCTTCAGTTCATCAAGATCGCAGGCACCAGTGAAAGCTACGCCCTGAAGTGTTTTCATATTGGTGAGTGGAGGACAATTCCTGTATGAAAAACCAACAATATTCCGAAGGGTAAATACTTCTTTTTCATCAAATGTTTAAATGTATTGAATCAGTTCTTCGTTTCGTAAAATTTGTTTCTCTCACATAGGGAAATATTTGCCACTATGGATTCCACTCTACACAGAAGAGTTGGACGATAAAATTTGTCTTACTCAAAATTTTCAGGTATTAGCCCCAAATTTTTTAAGATTAAGAAACTAATGTACCGAAAATACTTTAGTAACGTGACATTGTTACATAAGTTAAAACTCAACTTCTCTGCATTTTTTCACATGTCTTTATAGGGGGTTAACGACTCTCCATGGTCATCTAAGGCTATATGTAGCTGCCCATCCCTAACTTAGGAGCCGTCCCGGTGGTCGAGTGGTCTGAGGCGCTGGCCCTAGATGAGATGAGACAGGACTAGAGCTCGGGAGAGGCATGCCCGGTGGTGTGCCCAGGGACGGACTGGAACGACCAAACCAGACCTTGAATTTTAGTCTTGCCGTCTGCTGCAAGAACACACGTACCTACAGGGGAACACTTCATAAATGCTCTCATGAAAAAAATGATAGATCCTGGATGAAAGGAAACTGCTCAGATACACAGTGTGAAATGAATTCAATTGTGAATAAATTTTAACCATTTAACTGCAAAAAAAAAAAAATAAAAAATAAAAATCCGTACATGAATGAGTGTTTATTTTTCTTTTTTGATTGGAGGTTTAACGACCACCGTGAGCAACTCAATGGGCTATAAGCAGTCGCCCGTCCCTAATTTAGGGTCACTGGTTCCAGGGAAGGGAGAGAGCCAGCGCCGTAAGACAAACACAACATCCATGCCAGACCGGGATTCGAACCCAGACCCCTTACGGACGAATGATCAGTGGCCAGCGCCTTAGACCACTGCGCCACCGGGGCGGCCGTGAATGAGTGTAGCATCCAACCACGATCAAAACGGAGTGTTGTGCAAGATAATTATTTTCCTTTAAAAACTTTGGTTTTGCCAAAAGAAATGGAAAAACTAGTCTCTAAAAGACACCCTATTTAAACATGGAGACCATTCTGAAAGTTGAAATATGCACATGCCACATAGCAATTTTTCTAAGCATTTAATCCTTATATTTGTGGCCACTGATCTCCAGCAGCGCGATGGTATTTGTACCTCCTCCTTTAGTGGATGTCTTATCTAAGTCTAACCATTATTTTGACGCAAAAATAATGGCTAGACTTAGATAAGACTACGGTAGAATCGCTTTGTGCTCTGTCAATTTGTGTATAAGTGGGTAGTAATGATTGGGTATCCCACACTATGGGTACTAGACGCTCGTACAAGGTTCCAAAACGAGGGTACGGTATACCAGTGAAACTGGGTTCGAAGTCCAACGACCTCCGTTTAAGAGTAGTTAGCCGCCCCGGTGGCGCAGTCTTCTAAGCGCTGGCTTGTGAACGTTCGACGGAGTAGAGTCCGGGTTCAAATCCCGTGAGGCATGGATTTTGTGTTTGGCTTACGGTCATGGTTCTCTCCATTCCCTGGAACCAGTGTCCCTAAATTAGTGACGGGCAACTACTTATAGCCCATTGAGTTGCTCACGGTGGTTGTTAAACCCCCAATAAAAAAAAGTAGCTCTAGCTTAATTAATTTATAACAGCGCTCTTGGTTCAGCGGCTTTTTTCTCACCATTAGTACAGATAATGTTGCTGTAGTTTCAAAGAAAAAGCCCAACATAGAAGAAAAAGTTTATTTTAAGGAAATAACTTTTCTGACAAATATAAAGCTTTAAATGCTGGTGATCATTATTCATAGATACCAAAATAATTATTCGTTTGTTCCAAACCATCCAGACAAAAAGAATACGAGAAATTGGGTCATTTCTCCATGGGTCCACCGGTACATGTCCCAATGGGCCAATCTGCCCCCCTAGATGTGCCTGTATGAAGATAGTTCTTGTCCCAAAAAACATAAACAAAATTATACACTGGCGGAAAGTGAAAGAAGAACACCAAGAAGGAGACGTCTGATACCAACGAAATTTATACAGCATAATAACGGAATACAGAGGATAACGTGATCAAAACATTATGGCAAAATACAGCTGTATTTGCTGGTAAACTGAAAAATAACATTTCCATGTAACATGGTTAGTACGAGGTTGAACCGCCATGAACTGCGTCACACTGTGCAATTCTAGCATGGAGTCTGTCGTACAGATGTTGGATGTAAGTTTGGGGTATTGAGTTCCAAGCATCCTCAACCTGGACGCATAAATCGGGGATGGTCGTGGCTGGCCGTGGAGACCGGATAAGTCGTTGTCCCATAAAATCCCACACGTGCTCAATGGGGTACAAATCCAGTGAACGTGCAGGCCATGAAAGTTGTCTCACACCCTGAAGTGCATGTTGTGTTGCACGTGCCGCGTGTGGGCGTGCGTTATCTTGCTGGAAAACACCACGATGGACCGACGTTACAAATGGCACAACAACGGGCTGAATGATGATGTTGATGTAGGAGGTGCTGTTTAACGGACCCGGTACAAACACTAGTTATGTACGGGAGTGATAGTTGATCGCTCCCCACACCAGGAGACCAGGTGTAGGCCCTGTGTGTCGCCGGCGGATTCAAGAAGGGTGGAGACGCTCCCCAGTGCGTCTGCGAACACGCATACGGTCATCGGAGGCTCCCAAGCAGAATCTGCTTTCATCGCTGAACACGACAGATCGCCATTGCGTTCTCCAGTGCAGACGATGGCGGCACCACTGCAGCCGTTCCTGACGATGGGCTGGAGTCAGAGATACACATGCCAGAGGCACACGTGCACGTTGTCCTGCATCCAGTAGACGGTAGCGGATTGTTCGCACAGTCACCTCAGGTGCAACGTCAGTTCGGATTTGCGTCTCAGTGGATGTTCTGCTTGACAACGCCGCTCTTCTTATGCGGCGATCGGTCCGCTCATCAGTCCGTCTGTGACTCCAGGTTCCACGTCTTCTCGTGTGGGAATGTTCCTCGGACCATCTACGCCACCATCGTAAAACCACCGATACTTCCCGTCCAATTCGCTCCGCAATACGACGATACGACCACCCAGCCTCGCGGAGTCCGACTAGACGACCTCGCTCAAAGTCCGATAACTGCTGAAATCGTACACGCCTTTCATGTCCAGGCATTGCAGCTTCTTCAGGGTCTTCGCACGTGTTCGTACGCCGACGACTGATTACATTCACTTCGCTGTACTCCGTAAACACCACCGACGATAATTTGCCTATTATACCGTGCTGTGGCGTAAACGCTCACCGGTTGGTCCCGAAATTAACATCACACCTCCGTAATCTCGACCCCATTAACATATGTAAATTTCATGATCGTCCACCAATTCCTTCTTGGTGTTCTTTTTTCACTTTCCGCCAGTGTAGATGAAATGTAAAAATGTGATCATTGTTTAGAATGCCTGATGCTAATAAATATACATGTTTATGGATATACTGGGTGAAAACCCCTCAATAATGACAGGGAAAAATAAGTTATGTAGCGTAAACTTTTAATAACCAGGTATTCTTTTTGTGTATGATTTCCAAATGCGAAAGAATATTTCATGAACATGTACAGTAAACAAAAAGGTATATTGTCTGAAACAGGGATTCAACAATTAAAACAGGCAAGCGCTCTTTCCATTGCGTCACCAAAGTGGGAGAAACGTTAGAAGGAAATTGTAGTGTTTCAGATATGCTGAAGAAGTTACGTATATATATATATTTTTTTTGAAGGGGTGGACGAAGAATGGAAGTTTTTGAAATCCACAAGAACAAAATACACATTAATGAAAACCAAAAGAAAAATTTCAAGCTTTTTTTTTCTAATATAAATTGATGCTTTTTATTAAATAAAGGCATTTTTTTCTAATGTATAAGTCACATTTTAATACATCATTAAAAATGAAACTCCTGCGGGAACAAGCTCCCTTCTCTAAACACGGCCCTGCACTGAAGTGGCATTGAATTAGAGATAGAAGTTACGCAAATGCTTGGCTGCTGCTGCCGTATTACTGCACATGCCCGATAGAAACTGTGGTTAAATATATCTATTGGCCACAGCTGCTCCAATATAATGATCAATCACAGGCGTGATGGGTAGAACGCATGATTTGGATGCTTTTCACAGGGGACAGATTGTACGTGCACATAGGATAGGTCACTCTATCTTGGAAGGCGTCAACATACGGTGTTTTTCGCGTACTGCAGTGTCCATAGATTTTCAGGAATACGAAATTTCTGGCAAAAGAACGAGCTCCTGAATGACTTGCAGAGATGTACCAGCTTCGACAGCTCATGGTGTGCGCCGTATGAGCTGCATGTTCGAAATGACAGGCGCAAGACAATACCACAAATCACCACCTATTTGAACAGTGCATCAGGTCGCCATATTAGTGCAAGGACAATACAACGCAATCTTAAACGATTATGATATGGGAGACACCGGCCCACAAGAGATCTACTATTAAGGGCAGGACAACGGGCTCAAAGCCTTGTTTAACCCTTTCGCAATCATAGCGCCCAACGCACCTTTACATGCTGATCAGCTGATCATAGGTAGAGGATTTTAGAAAGGGAGTGTCTGACCCCAGGTCTTAAACAACCCTTAGAAATAGGAAGCTAGAAGATTTGGGCTAAAGTGCCCGATAGGAAAGTGACACGGAAGCGAGGTAGAAAGGGGGAGGAAGACGCCCTTATTTATTACCGGGGGCCAGTACCCGGGGTCTGACGGCTTAACGTGCCCATCCGACGCACGGCGGGTATTTAGTGGTTCGAGCGTTCGTACCTGCCTGGGATCGAACCCGAGGTCTTCTCCGTGGCAGTCACGAACGTTGACCACTAGGCCACACACGGCCGCACCTTTACATGCAGACAATCACAAGCGCCAGAGTCGCCCCTATAGCATGAGTAGGATTTCCTGCTACTTATGTTCTTTGAAATTGCACGGCATCCGGGGATTAGCAGAAGTCACTTTCAGTCGTCATTGTTGTCGCTAAACAAAGAAATGAACCAGGAGTTGGTCTGTCCTGGGGCTATGCCATTCAGCCTTCTGACATCCTTCAGTAGAACTCTTGCTTTGTTGACACGCGCGTCGTCTATTTGTGATGTTTTGCACTGTCCCAAAAGCGGAATTTATGATGGGAAATTTGTCGTAAAAATTCTTTTCATTTTGCTCAATCCAAATAGACAAATTAAGTGCGTATGTTTTACAAGAAAAGGGGAAAATAAAAAAGGTTTTCCAGCTGTTGCCACTCCCTCCTACCTGCCTAAGGCTCTCAGTAAAAGAATGCGCTAATTGCCCCAGGGGAACGTCCGAAGGTCGGTGTGTGTCAAACGCAGAGGTCGGAAGTTTCGAGTGGTGACCCAGCACAAATCCTTCTTTTGTTATTGCTAAAAGGAGAGGAATGGAATTCATAACGGAGCGGCAGAAATGTTTGGGCGTTATGTATGTCTGAGCCACAAAACAGCTTAGAATCGTGGTCGTTAAAAGGTTAAACAAAAGCACACCGACACTGGACCACATTGGACTAAAAGCGGGTAATTTGGAGTGATGAATACAGATTTAATTTGGGCTTTTGGTACTTGTACAGTCGACTTTGTGTGCCCCTAAAAATGCTCCATCGAACTTCTTTGGGATCCTGTCGAACAGGTTGTACGAGCACGTGTCCCATCGGCTACGAACTTGAGCGAATTATGACTAGCTTTGAAGGATGTGTAGCTGGCGATACCTACAAAACATTTTCGTAAGTTCGTGGAGTCCCTGCTTGGCCGCCGTCATAAGGACAAAAGATGGCCCAAAGCGTTACTAGGCAGGTATATCTAATTCAGTGACACTTCAGTGTAAAAGCATGCTTAAATCAAGCATAGATGAGCTATCATTCTATCAACCAGTCTGCGTTTTTGTGCAAGTGATACATTTATTCTTAATACTGTGTTTATTGTGCCAGCTCCATGTAATATTTTCGTTGCTCGGCTGGACTTCCGAAGCATTACATGTATTCTTCCGCAGCAGTTGCAGGAGGGTTTGTTTGTTTCATATCAGGGCTATCCATGTGCCATTACGCGATATAAATAGTTCCCCAATGAATGCCAAAGAATGTATGCGTGTAGGAGATTGTCCTACTTTCGCAAAAAGTCCACAGCGTTCTTGGTTGGCTTAAATGACCTTTACTACGTAGTTTTTCTGACTTGCAAGAATCGCGCAAACGAATAAGCTGACCATAACCCGGCAAATTATTTCGTAATTGAACACTGGTGTTCTGAGATTAGTCTCCGAACGCATCAGGACCATGTGATTAATTGCCATTCGACAATGTCGCTAGTGGGCTACAGCTACCGACAACAATGTCGCCAGCTTCTCTTTTGACTACTGTGATCCACTAGCTGTTTTTGTCCACAGAATCACCGATTGTTGGACATTTTATGCGTGTCACACGATTCATGAAATACCCTTGCTACCTCTGTGCGTAAAAGCCAAGGAAGACGGCCGTTTGAGAGGTTCTCGAACCAACTAGCCTAATCCAACTATCCCGCCACATTCAAAAGTAGCTGAGATTACTCATTTTGCCTGTTCTAACCTTTATTTAAATGCTCTAATGCTTGACAAATTAAAAATCTCGTACGGTTTCCACCCACAGGAAAGGTTTAGACATGAGCGCCTGTATTCCAAGGGCGTTTTTGTGTTGCGTATGGGAAACAAAATTATATTGGACTGAACCTACTGACTCAGGACAGACGGTTGATAGGTCACAGAAGTGGGAGTGCCAGATGATTAGTGCGAATTGGCATAGTGGCTATTCAGGAAATACACCAAGGGAGAAGGAATGGGCGAAGCTAAGAAACAGATGACCTTATTTGCAACGGTGGTGAAATTTCCCGTGTCCGACGGCTTAACATGTATATCCGACGCACGGCGAGTATTCAGTAGTTCAGCGCAACGTAAACTACCTGGGATCGATTCTGAAGACAAGGCGGTTGCTCTAACCACTATGCCAATCGCAGCCCCAGCTGATCTTCCACGTGCTGGGCTGCGTAATGTGTACCGCTCACCAAACTCATATGGCATCTTACGTGTTGGAGTGAGTCATTTATGTGCCGAGAACAGGTGTGCCTAATAGACTAAAATCTTAGTATACACAGTCTACGTACAGTGAAGTGCCAGAAAAATTGGTACACCAGTCTAATACTTGGTAGGTCCCCCACGGAAGCGCAGGACTGCAGAAATACGACGGTTCATGGACTCCACTAGCTTCTGGAAATACGCTGTAGACAATTCACACCATACTTCTTGCAGAGCGTTCCACAATTCGGGTGTATTCCGAGGTCTCGGATTCCTGTGTTCGATACCGTGTTGCATGGCATCCCAAATGTGTTCTATCACGTTCAGATCTGGAGACTTGGGTGGGAATGGCAACACCCCAAACTCAGATGAATGCTCCTCTAACCGTAATGTGGCGTCCCGATACTTGTGTGGAGGTGCATTGTCGTGTTGGAACAGGCCCAACCCATCAGCATGAATGCAGGACATGAACGGGTATACTTCGTCAGAAAGGATGCGCACATAGCGTTGGCCGGTCACAGACGTTTGTAGACGTACCAGGGGTCCCAGTGAAGTCCAGCTAAACACACCCCATACCATTACGGACCCCCCACCAGCAGGTAGAGTTCCCTGTTGACAGGCGGAATCCATAGCTTCGTGGGGTTTGCGCCACACACGAATCCTTTCATCTGCCCGATACAGTTAGAAATGCGACTCGTCAGACCAGGCTACTTGTTTCCAGTCATCCAGTGGCGGTGTTGCCGTGCCCAAGCGAGGCACACAGCTGTGTGTCGTGCACCCATCAAAGGGACTCGAGTTGGGCGTCGGCTCCCAAAGCCCATATCGTGCAGGGTGCGTTGCACAATCCGGACGCTGCTGCTTGTTGAGGCTCCAGTATTGAATTCCGATTATACCTGCGTGAGTGCTGCACGCCTATCGCGTGAAACGATTCTTGACAGCCGACGATGGTCACGTTCACCCAATGTCTTTTTACGGCCACACTGGTATCGTAGGTTGGAGGTTTTGCCGGAATTCCTGTAGTCACGGTACACCCTTGCAATGGTCGTCCGTGAAAATCCGAACTTCGTTTCTACCTCCGAAATACTATGGCCCATCTCACGAGCGTCAACTATGACACCGCTTTGAAAATCGCTTAAATCGTTATTACACGTCATTCTCATACCGAAAACAGCTCTGACAGCTGACAAGGATGTCTATCGCTTTATATACGCACTGACGGACGCAACCGATTACGCGCATAAGTGACGTTGCTATGTATTTTGCATAAGCTCGTCTGTACCAGTTTTTCTGGCACTTCAGTGTATATCGCCTTAACAGGTGCAAAGAAAGTGATATTCTTTTACTATGATAACAAGTCAGTAATAACAAGACATACTTCTCATTTCAACTGGTATGTTAACTACTAGCACAGTAAAACTTTCTTCGAAATTACTGTTTTCGTCATAGATCATCAGTTACCTGTTTCCTGTCCAGGTGCCGTGGTGTCGTCATATTTATCGAAAACTTTGTGCTTAATAGAAGCAAAAGAAACACGCTTGTGCGTGCTTATTCCTTTCTTTGGCGACTCCGGGGTATCAGGTGCCTCAGACCTCACCGATGTCACTTCAGTTTGGGAAACGTTGTACGACTCGTCCCCTGAACTGTCAAAAAGGAAAAATGGGGGGGGGTCAAAATTATTAGACAGTAATGCTGATATTGCTAAATCTCAATTGTTGATAAGATTGCATTAAAATGAATATCAAAATACAAAAAATATAATTACCCGGCAAAGAACCTATTAGCAGTCTCTTTTCAGGAAAATAATAGCGCAGTTATGTTTTGTAATAATGTATGAACACATACCAGCCACTGAATTAGGAACTTTTATTCAATACCGGGTTGTATCTCCTGTAGCCCGGAATAACAGCACGTGTTCAATTTAGCATAGAATTCACAAGGTGTTGGAGTGCATCTACGTCTACAGCGTTCACCAGTCCTTTAACTTGCTCAGATTTGACGGAAGAGAGCTTTGCTCCCGGGTCTGTTTTTCCAGCATGCCCCATATATTCTCAATGGGGGCTCATATCCGGGCTGCTTTGTGGTAGTGGCAAGGAGAAATGGTGGAAGTCACTGTCTTGCTCACTGAACCACTGCTTAACACCTTGCTTAATGGACAGTAGTACTGTGTCCATTAAATAGCCGTCACCTGCTGGATAAAATGTCAGCTTTGCAGAATTGGACTTGATCGACAACAGTGTTCAGATAATCCTTGGAGGACACCCAACTTTCCAGCAACATCACTGGACCGGTTCCGTACCCGCAGAACGCGCCGTACACCAGGTCATCACCTCCGAAATCTTGTGTTCACAAGGCAAACTGGATCCATTGCTTGATGGAGCTCCCACTCAAGGAGGTTATATTACTGAAGACACCACTCCTATCCACGCAGCATTGGCCGCCATAAGCCGCCGTCCGTGCTGCAAATGACGTCATGAGCAGGCACGACGCAGCCGCAGAAAAGAAGCTGCTTTGAAACCAATGAAACAAAAGCTTCTAAGCGTATAAACAGATAAAATGAGTAATTCAATAATCTTTATCAATGATACTCAAGCTTACTGTTTCATCAACGGTATAATTTAGTTCATTTTTGCCTGCTTGTGACGTCGCACCACAGATTAGCTGTGACCTATGGCGGCAGAGCCAGTGGTGTCTCCAGTAATATAACCTCCTTGCTCCCACCAAACTCTCTGCGTACCGTCAGTACAAAACAAGGTGTAACGGGATTCGTCTGACTCCACTGATGAGACATTACATTATGACCACCCCTAGCCAAGACACATGAGCGCGCGTGGAGACCGAACGGTGGCACAAGTGAAGTTCAAACAGTATATATGTTACCGGCAATGTATGAAAACCAGGCATTCCATAGAATGCCTATGCAATGTATAGAATGCCTGGCTTCTTTAGGCAAAGTATGAAAATTTCAAATATTATATATATACTTTACCTAGGCATCGTACAGAATATCCTAGGCATTCTATGGAATGGCTAATACTATTTAGGCAAAGTATTAAAAGAGTTTCATGAAAAGGCTCTTATTGAAAAGACGTACATGAAAAATAATGAAAACAGAAAATATTAAATGAAATACAGAACTTTCTAACATACTTGTTGCAACAAGGAAGGCTTGTATGACATTTTGAATTGCACTTCATTCCTTTTTTTACACAAAAGCACTTCATGTTTTGGCACTTTGTCTTACACATCCACTTGACAAATCCTTAGCCGCTTCCTGTGGACTGAGCATTAGCAGCTGACCGGAGAGATATTTCTTGTTGAGGAATGTCTTCAATTGTCAGTAAATTATTTGGGCATAAAGTGATTTGTGATCTAGCATATAGTTGTTTTAAAATTCCTTCAGAAGTTCCAATTCGGTAAAAACCGTCTTCTGTCACACTCATAACAACTCCCAATAAAATGCGCGAATCACCTCGTCCCTTGTCGACGTTAGCAATAGGAACTCGCACAGTAGCTCCCAAAGAAGCAGCAGGAAATGTTTTATCAGAATTCACTTTCATTTTTTTGGCCTGTATATCTACACTGCTGGCCACCCAAAATGCAACACCAAGACAGACACGAGATAGCAAAGCCAGATTTACTGGGCACATAACAACAGATACAAAGATGAAACGATTGAGCTTACAGACCCGTGCGACTTGCGGAACACGCAGACATTAATAGTTCGTGTAGCCACCATGGCTGGCAATAACGGCCGCTACGCGCCGCGGCATCGAACGAAAGAGGCTTTGGATGTGGGCTTGGGGTATGTCGGTCCATGCTGCTTCCACACGTTGCCACAGTTCATCAGGCGTAGCCGCGGGTGGTGCTTACCGGGGCCACTCGGTTGCCAATCAGCGACCAGACGTGTTCGATGGGCTACATATCGGGAGAACAGGCGGGCCACGGCAGCAGTGACCCTGGTGGGCCGTGAAGGAATTGTTGCACGATGTGTGCCACGTGCGGGCGCGCTTTGTCCTGTTGAAACGTGGCCGCTGGCAGGTCCTGCAGGTAAGGGAGGACTACAGGCTCCAAAACGTCGGAGATGTAGCGGTGGTTGTTGAGTGTACCGGCGATGGGTACCATAGGGGTGCGGGTGTCATATCCAATTGCGCCCCAAACCATAACGCCAGGCGACGGACCGGTATGGCGATGCATAATGCAGGCGTCATGCAGTCTCTCGCCGCGGTGCCGCCACACGCAAATCCGACCATCGCGATGTTACAGGAAGAAGCGGGGTATATCGGAGAAGACATTGTCGTGCCATTCCGTAGTCCAGGTGCGGCGTTCAACAGCCCACAGCCGCCGCAGTCGCCGATGGTGTAACTTCAATGGTAATCGGAGTAATGGGAGCCGTGCGACAACTCCCCGCTCCTGCAGACGACGTCGAACGGTACGTGCTGACACAAGTTGTTGCGCAACACATCCTAATTCTTGCTCTAATGTTCGTGGTGTGGCGGTGTGAGCCATCTATGCCCGCCGCACAACATGCCAATCCTCTCGTTCGGTGGTGTGCCGCGGCTGCCGCAATCAGTCAAGTCGGTCCGTCCGTCCCTCCTGCACCCACCGAATCCATACTCGCCTCACTGTGGCTGGATGTCGTCCCACACGGGCGTCCATGTCTCGGTACGATAAACCGCTGTCGCGATAAGCCACTATTCGTCCTCTGTCGAACTCTGAAACGTGCTGGAATGACCACCGTATTCTGCGACGAGGCATCAAGAAGCTTCGTACCCACAGGTCTGGCAGCACAACACACTTCCACTACTTTCCCCTGCCTCCTGTGCACCCTCCTTATAGTGCTTCTCGGGGCGTGCCGGACGCACATGATTTGCATATGCCCTGCAATGCTAATCGTTTGCATGTCTTCTCGCGGGCGACGCGTGCTGCGAATTTCAGGCCAATCGAATGCTTCCTTCTTGGTGTTGCATTTTGGGTGGCCAGCAGTGTAGATTGAATTTAGCATAAATTTTACCTTCGACAGCATTCTTATTTTTAAAGCAAAACAAATGGCGAATTCTCCGTCTTACACGAACGTTGAAAGTCACTTGCCTTGCTACGTCATATTAGGACCATCATTAGTGAGAGTATTTTATACTTTGCCGGGTTTCTGTTTAGGTATTTTATAGAATGCCTAGGAATTATGTGAAATATTAACAATTACATACTTTGCCTAAAAACGCCAGGCATTCTATACATTGACTAAGCATTCTATGGAACGCCTGGTTTTCATACATTGCCGGTAACATATATACAACCCGAGGACCGGCTTTCGGTTAGTAGTGTTCGGAGTCAGAACGGGAAAAACTACCGATTTATCGGAGTTTGATAAAGGACAAATTGTGATTGCACGGCGCCTCGGAACTACAATCTCGGAAACGGCGCGGCTTGTGTGTTGGTAACGTGCCACTGTAGTGCGTACGTATCAACACTGGTGCACAGATGGCCAAACGACGAACCGTCGTCCAGCCGTGCGTCGTTCGCAGCTCATTGATGCCAGAGGGGAGCGGAGACTGTCGCGCATTGTTCACAGCGACTGCAGGACCACAGTGCGACTAATCACCCTTAGCTACAACATTGGTGATCAGGGCAATGTTTCACAGCACACAGTTCGTCACAGCCTTCTGCGCATGGGACTGCGTAGCCGAAGACCCAGCCGAGTCCGCATGCTCACTGCACGTCATCGCAAATGACGCATGAAATGAGCCCAAGGTAATCGAGATTGGACCGTGGATGATTGAAAGAAAGTGGCCTAGTCTGACGAATCAAGATTCCTGGTGCATCACATAGACCATCGAGCACGGATATGCCGATTACCAACGGAGGCTATGGCACCTGGATGCACTGTTGGGCGGAAACAGGCCGCCAGCGGCGGCGGCGTTGTTTTCTTGGGACACTTTAGGCCCCATTATCCCAATAGCACAATCCCTGACAGCTGATGATAGGTATCTGAATATCATTGTGGACCAAGTTCACCCATTCATGGCAACTGTGTTTCCTGCTGGTGATGGCCATTACCAACAGGATAATGCGCCATGCCACACTGCCAGAATCATCAAGGAGTGGTTCGAGGAACATGCTGGTGACTTCCTGTTAATGCTCTGGCCTCCACATTCACCTGACATGAACCCGATCGAACATTCATGGTTCGACTTGGAAAAGCGAGTTCACGCTAAATCACCACCACCCCGAAAGGTGCGGGAACTGGAAGACCTGCTGTTGACATTATGGTACCAGGTACCCGAGGACACCTATCGCCATCTCATCGAATTGATACATGGCCGAGTGGCCGCTGTTTTGCGGGCTAAAGGGGGTGCTACAGCTTAGTAGGTAGGTGGTCATAATTTAATGGGTCATCGGTGTACATGACTATTTTCCAGTGTCCAATCACGGTGTTCCTGACACCTCTGTCGACGAAATCTTCGGTTCTTCGCAGAAATTAGTGGTTTCCGTATAGGCATGCGACTGCCAATACCGATCGTCTTCAGTTCCCTGAGAAAGGGATCGGGAACAGCCTTTACTGAACGCTTCGGTCAATTGATGCACTTGGGAAGTCGTGTTTCTCCGTACAAACCTTCTCAGACGACAGCGATCTTGTTCCTTACAAGTTGTCGTTGCGCCGCAGTTAACTCCTCTTACACAAGCAGTGCGATTATTTTTCTACTTTTTAAAGACCCGGGATATCCCACCTTTTGAGAAACCAGTCAGCTTTGCTGTTTTCAAAATCGTCGCTACAGCCAGACGAGCACCCACAAATTAAACCCTTTACCGAGCTCGGAAAGATCCTTTGTTTATCCCATTGTGATCAACACCACAGACGAGCAGCAGCAGCATTAAATAGTTGCGTGGATCATATGGTGACGGTGATGTATGTGACCACGTATGTTGCATATACGCTTCTGCGTATGTTTACGTACATCTGAATAAAGGTTTCTAATTGAGTGGCCGGTGTGTGTACAATACCCGATCAAAACGTTCCGAGACTAGGCCGATATACAACAAAGTGCTTACGTTACTTAAGTCTGCATATGATGCGATACACCGCTGCCAGCTTTTTTGCCACTGTTGGAACGCCCCCTGGAAGTCCTGTTCGCGAATCATGTCAAGCACCGTCGGCGATTCGCGCTGGATCTCGTCCACGATTTTAAAACGGCGACCCTTGATCTTCATCTTCAGGAACAGAAAGAAGTCGCAGGAGGCCAAATCCGGCTAGTAAGGAGGGAGAGGAAGGGTAGTTCTGCTGCTGCGGCTGCAAAACTGGCGTGTTGCTAACGCTCTGTGAGCTTTTGCATCGTCGTGATAGAGCAGGAAATCGCCCCTGTGCCACATTTCTGGTCGTTTGCGGGGAATGTCTTCCCTAAAACGCCGCAGAACATCGGAGTAAATAAAGGGCGGTGACGGTCTGGCCCTGGAGGACGATTTCACGGTGCACAACCCCACGAATGTGGAAGAACACGATGAGCATGCTTTTGGTTGCGCTCCGGACCTGTCGGGCATTCTTCGGTTGTGGAGATGCCGGGCTCTTCCACTGCAATGACTGTTGTTTAGTCTCCGGGTCGTAACCGTAGACCCAAGTCTCGTCCCCAGTGATGACCCGCAACAGGAACTTTAGATCATTCACCACCTGCTGAAGAAGACCTTGATAGAGTTCGACACGGAGCGCCTTCTGTTCGGGGTTCAGAAACTTTGGCACAAACTTTGCAGCAATGCAGTGCATGTTCAAAACCGACTTCAGAATTTCTTGCACAGTTCCATATGACACATTGACGACGGTAGCAAAGTCTTGAACAGTTCTTCAACGATCCTCCTGCACCAGTTCCTTAATTTTGTACACATTTTCGGGGGTTTTGTTCGTTGACGGTAGCCCTGACCTCTTGTCGTCTTCCAGTGCTGTTCTGCCGCTCTTGAAGCGCGAGTGCCACACAAAACACCTTGCACGACTCTTTGCTTCCTTGGCATAAGCCTGCCGCAACATTTCATGCGTCTCCATTCCCGATTTTCCGAGTCTGACACAGAATTTGATGTTCACTCGCTGCTCTTGTTTGGCAGTCCATAGCGATATCGTAGCTGTGTTCTACACGCGGTTATCAAATATCGTGTAGCGCAGCTCACGATGTTCACAGCACAACGCAACTTGGCATAATGACTCATAGATGTCCCTGCCCTCGACTGCTGCTCGAGCATCAGCGTACTGCCATCTGTTGGCGCGCTACGTACCTAGTCTCGGGACGTTTTGATCGCACTACGTATATCCATTTAAATATATCTGTTTGAACATTTTCTTCCAAACGAAAGAAGGAAAAACAGTCATAAACAGAGGGAACAAAACAGAAGTAAGTGATTATAGGAAGTTTTGATTCTAGTATGTAAAAGAAAGGGGAGAGAAAATGAGACTACAGGAAGGAAACGAAAGACAAAGAAAAATACAAAGAGAAAATTATAAAGACTGAAAGGAGGGAAAACAGCCAGCGACAAGATCGAATAATGAAACGATGGCAATAGAAATGGATGGAAGTGAAAAGGGGAACGTGAGGGAAATGGGCAGAGAATGTAGTAAAGAAAAAAGAAACTAACAAAGAGGACAATTGGTGAAACGAGACACAGAAGAATGAAAATAAAGAGAGAAAACGAGCAGAAGTAAAAAAATAAAAAATAGAACGAATGAAACTAAGAAATGGAAAAGTAAGCAAGGATAGTGAAAGTAAGGCAGCGAGCGATCAAGAGAAAATGTCACAAAAAAGGAGAGTAAAACAAGAATTAAGACAGAGGAAAAACAGATCAAATGAGAGACAAAAAGAGGAAGTAAATGAAATGAAGTGATCAACAAAAATAGGGAAGGTACTAAAATGTAAGAAATAGAGGAAGATATATTATTCTCTGTCTCGAAAAAAATCTTCTCTCTGTCTCGTTTCACCAATTGTCGTCTTGAAGGACAGACATAAGAAAACACAGAAGATTGAAGGAGTGAGTTCGCAGTGAAGATGAAAATACATATTTTAATGAAACAAAGGGAGGACGTGAGAATAAAATCAAAAGATAAAGAAAGAAATTAAAATTTCCTTTTCGACGTAAAATACATAGTCAGTTATCAGAAATACCCATTCATTATGCCATTGGAAATGAGTACACGCAGTTGGCGTTGTTATCGGAAGATCAGTCATATATGAGATATGTACTAAAGAAATGTTAAATAGGCATAATCTAAATAAATCACTTAAATTTGTCTTCTGCTGTTTCAAACGTCTTACTCGTTTTAAAAATATAGCAAATTAAATATGATAGCAAGTCAGTGTATTCTTTAAAAACAACAATGCAGAATTCTCAAGGATATAATTTTCAGAATCTCATTCAGAAATAGTACTTTTGGCTGGGCAGCCACATCTGCGCACATGCCTCAATTGATAGTCGGTGTGAAAATAGCAGCGTCTTAGGGAATCTTTGCAGGGGAAAAACGCTATGTAATCCTATGGTGTAGTCAGGGACGTGTAACGGATGTTTTAAGATCTAGCTGCTGAAATGTTTCAACAGCATGGGAAAGGAAACGAACTTCATTTAAGCCGTCAATAGTAGCCGATTTCACAGGCAAAACCGTAACTATTATAATTTACGATCACCTCGCCATTTCATCAGCTGTAAACTTTCTGTTGGCCGCCTGACGGAGTACCCTAAGAGCTGAATTTTGACCATTCGTCCGAGATGGGGCCTAGTTCGAATCCCGGGAAGGCATGGATGTTGTGTTTGCTTCTTACAGCACCGGCTCTGTCCCATCCCTGGAACCAGTGGCCCTAAATTAGGGACGGGTGACTGCTTATAACCCATTGAGTTGTTGCTCACGGTGGTCGTTAAAATTCCAATGAAAAGAAAAAGAAAAAAGTTGCTCACGGTGTTCATTAAACAAACAACTTTCTGTTACTGAGAATCAGCGAGCGAATGTGTTTCAATGTTTTTTTTCAGTAACTGATTTGTTAAGCGTACTGACCATCCTTCGTCAGTAACACAATTTTTTTTGTGTGTGTTCTCTTCAGGCAGATGGATGATCAAACGAAGATTTTCAAGTGTTTTCTGTTAGTGCTATAAAGAAGGACATCGGAAGAGTAAGTGCGTAGAAGGATGCTGCACAAGAATTTATGCGAAGACTCTCATTTTACCCTAGAGCAGATATGCACAACCCGCGGCTTTATTGTATGTGGCCCGCACACCCAAAATCCCGGGGTGGGGGGGGGGGTTGTACAAAGTGGAAATTAGTCAAACATTTATAGAAGAAATGAAAAATTGTGGGGATTCGAAAATTTTATGGGGGCCTGGTGGTACATACAAATTCGATAAGTATAAAGATATGAAAATTTTATGGGGTTCACACAGATATATAACGTGTTTGCAATACCATTCGCAACTAATATTGAAATGGCGTCCGTCGATTTTCAGATGGAGCTTGTTAATCTTCAAAATAACTCCAAATTGAATGCTAAATTTCCATAAGTTTCTTTAGAATTTTACATAAGCTACTTGCCTTGTGAAATGGAGAGATTGAAAATCAACGATCAAAACGAACTACTTATGCGAACAATCATTTTCTGTAATGAAACAGGTGAAATCAGGAGATCGCTCTCGTCTAACTGATGAACACTAGGAAGAAAACCCGCGAATCGGTGTGTCCAACATTGAACAAGATATCAAGTTGAAAACAAATGGAATAATTAACACAGACATAAATCAAGCTGTTGTTCCATGTAACGTAACCACAGAAATTTGAAAATTTCATATAAAAATCAATTTCATAACAGCATACTGGAGCGCAAATCGGGAGATGCGGGTTCGTTTCTCATTCCAGGACGACGAAATTTTTTAAATTATGCTGTTAAATTACATGGAGGAACAGTTTGATTAATGTCTGTATGGAACCAGATATTGAAAGACTAAAAAAAATAAAATAAAAATAATGTCAAAATTTTCACTAGAGACTAAAAAAAAAAAAAGAGGGGGATGTTGGCGATACTTGCATATTTTCCAAGCAAGTAAGGTGTTTTATTTAATCAATTTCTGTACACTTTTAAAAATAAATAAATTATATATTGGTTTTGGGATTTTTTGGATATTTTGGGGGGGGGGGGGAAGGTAAAATGCGACCCGCCGTTGTTCAATCAATCTGAAATTGGCCAGCAAGTGTTAAAAGGTTGCGCTCGCCTGCCCTAGAGGTTTAATGAATTTGGAAACGTTGCGGCAACAATAAGTTAAATTTGTTACACCGACTAGTAAAATATCAATAGGTATGAGCCTAAACTGAGTTAGGTAACTCCTGTTGTGTCCCATTTGATCTTGTGATTAGCTTTCCTTCCTGGTTTCTGCGAAATTTTTAGTCAACACAGTTTTCGTATGTATTTTGGAAAAAAAAAAAAAAAAAAAAAAAAAAACGTGCTTACGGTATCACCATGTCCGTTCATCCGGTTATGGATACATTTTCTCTGAAACTATCAGTCAGATTTAAAAAATTCTTTTTGTCGTCGAAAGCTGGAACGCTGAGAATGGTGATCCATAGATTTTAGTGTTTTACCGATGCATGACTTTGCCACAAGGGGGGGGGGGGGTGGCGTAAATGCACATGCTACTCTATGCCATCGCTCGAAAAAACAAAAAAAAAACAACAGAAAATTGTTTTACCTTTTCTGCACTGTTTTCCTGTTTGAGTAATGCATGGAGTCAACCCCAGGAGGGTGGGGGTGAGGGGGTGTAAACGTGTATATATTGTATATTTTCCGATATCTCTGCTTCTAAAAATCGGATTTTAAAAATTCTATTTGCGTTATATCACAAAGATGAGTATTTTTCATGAATTTTACAATAATTTGTGACAATTTTCCATTGTAAGTGCGTATTTTTATTTTTAACATATTTACATTTGTATCCTCGTTTCTTTTAAAAGTCAAACTGAAAAAAGTCTTTCTCAGTCAGAGAATATTAAATGAAAATCCCAAGCCGAAAACGTGCACTTCTTCTCTCTCAAAATAATGTTTAGTTTTCCCGCAAGTTGGCGTTAATGTAAATCTAAATGATATCTCCGCTTCTAAAAAAGTTCGATTTAGAAAATTCTTGCTACTGATTGCTTTTGTGTCGAGAAATATTTTTCATATATTTGCCAATTTTTGTACCACACGCGGTTTCGCCGTTCAGGGGTCATTTTTATTTGTACCATACTTAGAACCGTATATCTTCGTTTCTAAAAACACGGTTCGAAAAATCCCCTTCTATTTGGATATCTTCCGTTATAAAAAATATTTTTTACACAACTTGTGAGATTTTTTCGCAGCATACATTTCAGCCTCTAGTGGCTAAAATTAGCTTATTTCTGTTTTACCAATTGAGTAGAAATCTGGTTGCTATTGTCTTTTTGTAACCTGTTTAGTCCACTGCAAAGAACACTGCCCATATACTTCAAAGTCTGGCAGTTTTTTTTTCATTGCTGAGATAGTGGCATGTTTCAAGTTAATATTTCAAAACGGCGGGAAAATATTTTCCCTGCTATGATGTTTCTACGGGAACTAGGAATAGGAAGTTACGAGCAAAAGAAATGAGAATGCGCATGTGCTGTGGTTCTGAATCACAAGAAGTGAAACAACTTCCCTTATTTGGACATTGTTATTCCATCGGTGGTCACGATGTTAGCTAGCAAAGAATATACCGTCAGTCTTGCGAAGCAATCAGTCATCCGCTGCCGGTCATGAATAAATAAATTAAGATTCATGGAGGATTATACCGGATGCGTTTGGCACTCATTCATTACATTACTTAATCTGAAAGCGGAAATTCATGGCAGCAGCTGATGTCTTTTCGTTCCTCCAAAATTTAAAAGAAAATAATTTTATTTTTAGAATTTTGAGCGAATTACAATGGAGCAAATGATGTTCCCAACCCTGAATTTGTAAGGTGCTTCCAAAGAGCACTGAAAAAACAGGAATAAGATCTTGTAGTATATTATTGGGAATGCCGAACGTGTTAAGGCTATCAAAATCCCAGTTAAATATAATTTGAGTGATATTTATACGAAAGACTGCATTATTGTTTATAGTGAAGGAATCTCCTTCAAAATCAAATTTCCCAGTCGTGTCAAAGAAATAAATCTTAGTTTCTATTTATTTTGGTACGATGTATAATTAGTATGACATGATGAATTTGTTGATTTGCTCATTTATTTTATGGAGTATTTATTATGTAAAGCAAATCTGTTAGCACCAAGCACAATAATTAGGTTTGTTTTCTTATCGAGGGAGGTTCCAAAAAACAGTTTGATTTCCCTCTTTCAAACCACTGAATTTTGGTCTTCTGGAAAGGTATAAACAGCCAAGAAATTCGAAAGATTTGGTGTAGTGGCAGTAAATAATTCGGTAAAGCTGTTTCCACGGCGTTCAACCAGTTTGACGCGGAATGGGCGCTGGAGAGTATTTTTTCAACTCTGAGAGTGTGTTGCTCGTTTTTTTTTTTTTTTTTTTTTTCAGATGTTATCAATTTTTAGATGTCTCGACCGCTTGATTATCATAAAGCTCCTCCTATGTTCTACCCTTTTAACGTAAGACTACGTCTAACTCCGCGGATAGCATGGGGCGACTTACGGCCGACCGCCTGTGACAAAAATAGGTCCCAATTGAATTTATTATAGCGTTAAAAATGCTTGTCGCACTCTAATCGAGTTAACATATTCGTAAACGGCATGGAATCAAATTCGCATACTGCGCAATACATCATGCACGTGACGCTCCCCTCTCCCTGTGCGCGGGGGGCGATGATGCAATATTTCTGGATGTACCACCGCGTTTGACTCAGTCTGTCTCGGCAACCGAGAGCGCAACACGACTGTGCGTGGTATCGTTTTAAAGCTCTCGACGAGATCTATTCAAATATATGAAGAACAATTCGCAATGGTTTTAACTGAACGTTTTAAAATTATTTTCTTGTGAACCAGTAATGACTTTTCACAATATCGCGGTTTATCTGGACAACCGTGAGTGGAAAGCGTACGTGGTATCGCTTTAAAGCTCTCGACAAGATCTGTTCAAATACATAAAGAATATATCACAGTGGTTTAAACTAAGATTTTTAAAAATTGCCTTCGGGTGAACGGGTTAACATTTTCGACAATGCTGCGGAATCCGCAGAATGAACGCAAGCAAAAGTGGAGAAAATCAAAACGAATGGCAAGAGCAAGGGATGATGAATGTAAGAAGACTGTGCAGCCCAACGAATTAGAGAGTATCAAGAGCGCCTGAAAGCAGCCGCCGCCAAACCAAAATTCCAACACATTGATCCAATGGTCCAAACTGACGGCTCAATCCTAACTGAGTCTAGTTGCTTTATTTTTCTCTGAAATTCATGTTTGTATTCAGCCTTAATGTGAAGTGTTCGAACACTCACTGAATTTCTGCGAAATCGGCGGACATGGCGACGCGTGAATTTATCAGCAGAGCAGCGTTGGTAAAGCGGTCTTTCTTAAGCAGTGAGAAATTGTTTTAATAGCATGAAAAAAGAAATAGCACATATGTGAACTTCACTAACTGTCGAATACATCAATTGTGATGACGAAGATTGAAAAGAAAAATGTTTACGCCCAATAATTTTACTTTTTTTATCGACCAAGGTTTAGCTGTGCTTCGGCCCAGCATCTACAGGACGAATGGCACGTAAATATTAAAATCTTATAGCCCTCTGGAAAGAAGCCCTGAAACAAAAGGCTGTCACTGAGGTCATGTGACCGACTGAGTAATATTTGGATGAATAATTACTTAGCATGTGCTTGTTTATTGTCAAGTCACCGCGTTCAAATTGTTCATGCGTTCTATTATTCAGTTTGCAGTCAACCTTCCTTGAAAAAGCCATCTGGTTGATGTGCGAAAGCTTGGAAACTTTGATTTATAATCTACGCCAAGAAATTCGGATTACTAATATAGTTATACTATTTTAAACAAGCTAGTAAAATCATGCAATGCATTGATTATAATACGCTTTCCAACATACCAGAAATCATTACTCAAGTTATGAGGATAAGGGCTGTGGAATAAATCTCGGTCCTGTGTCCTGACCTTTGATCATATTTCGATGATATTCAACAGAACCGGTTCAGTATATCTCCGAAATAACATGATAAAGTTTTGCCGCAATGGAAGCATTTTTACGTAAGTTATGATGCATAAGGGCTATGGATAAGATCCCGCTTCTGTGTCCTAACCTTTGACCCCATTTCGCCCATTTCAACAGGATTCGTCCCCAGCAGGCCCCTACAACATACTAACATTTCATTGAAATCGAAAAATTCTTACGTAAGTTATGACGCATAATGGCGATGAAAGTGATTCCGCTCCTATGACCTGACCTTTGATCCCATTTCGCCCATTTTCAATAGGGTTCGTCCCCAGGTGGTCCCCTACCACATACTAACATTTCATCGATATCGAACCATTTTTACGCACGTTAGGAGGCATAAGGGCAATGGAATGCATCCCGCTCCTATGTCCTGACCTTTGACCCCACTTCACCCATTTTCAATAGAATTAATTCCCAGGTGGTCCCCTACAATATACTAAAGTTTCATCGACATCGAACAATATTTACGCAAGTTATGACGCATAAGACCAATGGAATGGATCCCTCTCCTATGCCGTGACCTTTGACCCCATTTAGTCCATTTTCAATAGGGTTCGTCCCCAGGTGGTCCCTTACCACATACTAAACTTTCATCGAAATCTAACTGATTTTACGCGAGTTATTGTGCCGAAGGACAGACGGGTGGACGGACGGGCAAAGCTGGAGCATATACGCTTCTTCAACCTACGGTTGGAAAGCGTAAAAAATAATAAAATATGAACAACTTCACGGCAACACACTAACGGACTAATGGCGTTCACGACTTCACATGCAGTTCAGAGCAGAGAAGCTGAGACCCTTTTGGTCACATGACTAAATCGTTTCAGGGCCTCTTCTTTCCAGTGGGCTATGTTCAAATCGAATATGACGTCATCAACTGTTTACGGTCACGGTTTTTTTTGTCAGTTGCTTCCATGCGCTCAATAGAAATGCTACAAATCCCACGTCGTTGACAAGTTGCGAGGAATTTTGATATACTGTATATGGAAAGCTTCCAAAGTATCAAGTTTGGTTGAATCCGGCTTGTCAGTCAGGTTTGCTTTTTCAAAGAGAAATCTGTGATCATTTTCATGACTATGTTTAGCTATCGATGAGTTCTCTAGATGGCAGTTCGGTATGTACGTTTTGTGATCATTCATTCGATAACGTAAGATTAGAGGCACAACCAGGAATAGGGTTTTTTTAAGGGTTAAAACCTCTCCAGAGCCCAGATTTATTTTTATTCGCATTAGTAGTGCTATTTTGTTATCTTCTACGTCTGTCTCAGTTTGATTTCATTTTCCTACCTAACTGAACACTTCTAATACAAAAATATGAACTTTCCGCGTTTCCAAGATGTCAGGCTTTCGGGTTAGGTCAGGCAAAGGATGTATAAGATGTCGGGCACTGGACTGTAGTGTGAATTGCTAGGTCGGGCAAAGGGAAACGCAGGCTGGGCTCGGCCTGGTCCTCCCCTGTCTACAGCGCTGATGGGATAGGATGAAGGGATTTTCTGTGAACGGTCGCTGGGAACGAACATTCGTCCGGCAAAGTAGATGCCTGTGGTCAAGCTTCCAAGTCCTTTTCTAGAAGTCATTGTGAGTATGCAACGAAGCATACCACCAGTCAAAGAAAAATAAAACGCAGTCACTATTGGTCATTCAGTCAGGAGATACCCCAGACAGAAGAGACAAATCTTCAGTGTGTGTTGCCTTTATACAGTATTTACTTCTGCGATAAAGTGTTTGCATAATTTTTACCTGATTATTCCTAATGAAATTTATTTCATCCTTTTTATCATAAATTAAGTTTTGTACTTTGATACTCTGAATGATGATAGTGTTTTGATGATACCGATTAAATATTTAGTGATATTAAGTCAAAAAATTATTTGCACCAAAATGACATGCAAATTATTAGCTTACTGTTCGTACAGCATATATATTTAGTGATATTATTGCATGTAAAAATAATTTGCATGTAATTTTGGTGTAAGAATTTTTTGACTTAATATTTAGTGATATTAAGTCAAAAAATTCTTTACACCAAAATTACATGCAAATTATTAGCTTACTGTTCGTACAGCATTTATCAATATCATACTCACCCCTAGAAAAACATTTCTAGTTGCGCGCGTGCGCAAGACCCTGCTAATCTGTCCTATATACGAAAATCCACATTCACATTGAATTTGATTGATTCTGCACCAATTTATATCTTCAACATGGCCCTTTTTTTCCGAAAAAAGTTCATTTTGTTTATGGGTTTAAAAATAACTTTGAAATAAAAAGTTTTAAGAATTTTTGAATGCAGTTTTACGGGAAAACGGAACTATTGTAAAATTATTTCCTGAGGGATACACAATAGGTACACAATTAATGTAGAGACAGTTTTCTAAATTTAGAGCCTTGTCTATAATGGAAGAACTGTATCCTCTGCGTTCTACTAAATAATGATTAATTATAATTTACTGTTACCCAAGTAACGCATAAAATGATAATCGAATACCCAGGTTCTGAAAACTCCAGTAATTTGAAAACAGTAATGTTGATTGATCTGACGGAACATTGGATGAAGTCGAACAAGAACTGTTACGTCTCTCGAGAAATGTCCATAATGTTACATACACGTAAAGGATACACTGACCCCCTCCTGAGGCGATGGAATTGACGAGAATCGGCGACTGCAATGCTGTTGATGACACTATCAGCCTTTTCAGCACAGCATGAATTTTGGGCGTAATTTAAGTACCACACTCACAAAGACTGTGGAAACTGTTAACATGAACAGCCTAATTATGCGGTAATTACTCTCATGATTGAATGTCACAGAAATTCTCTAGTGCGATCTAGCCCTTTAGCAGAACGAACGCCACGAAGAATTCAATTGATCAAAAGAATACAAGACATTGATGTTACTCCCCATTTTAAGATAAATATTCAAACTTTAATAATAGTGCAGGGATGTGATACATGTCGATGACAAATGCGAAGCTGAGGATAATTTGATCTGATTTTAAAACAAAATGCTCATGTACACCAATATCAGGTTCATCAAAGCATGGCATATCCACCAGCGCCTATATTGAACTCAGAAAAAAAGATTCTGTGTAGTAGTCTTCCGTATTTATTGGTTGAGTGCAGGGCTGGATTAAGGCTTAGTGGGCTCCTAGGCTAAGCCATTTGAGTGGGCCCCCAAGGCTAAGACATCTGAGTGGGCCCTCAAAGAATTATGACGGGAATCGTTATGAAGTCCGTTAAAACATGAAAGTGTAGCAATACGCTTGTGATAATTAATACGTAGCGCATTCTTCAAACCAATAAATTATCTGTAGAGTTTTCATTATAATAATTCACTGCATTTTCCATTATTCTCATAAGAACATGAGTTAAAAGCTTAAGATTCTTAGATTTTGTTTTGGATTTTTCCAATGATTTAGCATTGTATACTTTCTCAGTGCATCCTTTTTGTAATGCAATGTGAAGCCACAGGTGACTTCGACTATTAATGGTTCCAACTGCAAATTGGGAGGTGTGGGTGGATTACGTGAAAAAGCTGGAACTCTCTCGCCGACCCCGCTATGCTCAGCGACGTTAAGCGTTTACCCTTGATGAGTAAAAATCTGTTCGTCTTCGAGCCTCTGTTTCTGATCAAGTGGAAATCATAAGAGACAAAAGTAAAACTATTTTATAAATTTTTCTTTCTTTATCTATTATTTGCCCAAGCATGCCTCCTGGGTCCTTGGTCATGGTGCGCCCCAGCAACTGAAGACCCCCCCCCTTAATCCGGCTCTGGTTGAGTGCAGAGGCATTACTTTGGTCGGGCAGGCAGTGAAAATGCCCAGGACGCAACTCAAGAGTGGGCACAAAAATCACTATTTACAACCTGATTAAAATTTGAATTTGCCTCCCCGGTGGCGCAGTAATCTAAACGCTGCCTTATGACCATTCGTACGAGATGAAACCGGGTTCCGATCCTGGTGAGGCATGGATTATGTGTTTGCCTTTCGGCTCTGGCTCTGTCCCTTCCCATGAACCAGTGGCCGTAAATTAGGGACGGGTGACTGCTTATGACCCATTGAGTTGCTCACAGGGTGGTCGTTAAACCCCCAAACCAGAAAAAAAAAAAAGAAAAAAGAATTGAAACTTAACAGTATCCGGTGCAGTGTTTTCGTTTACAGGATTTGCTTATCAGCCTTCTCGGCTTTAAATGCGCATTTCTTCCTCTAAATGATCTGCTCATCTTCAAAACTGAAGGCATACGTTGCAAGATAACGATGTTGTTCACATCGTTGAAGATTCTCTGGGGCTACTCAATCATTACTGCAGCTACGAGCCGCCAATGATAGCTGTTGCAAGATAACGATGTTCACTTAAATTTGTAGAAACGACGATGTCACTGCACGATTAAAAACATGCTTACAGACGATCTATAAGTTAAGACGTTTAATATACCTTAAAATATACATGCTAAAAAAATTACTCTAGATCTTTCCGGTGGGCGGCCTAGCCCAACTTCAGGTGTAACGCTGCGAACGGACGCAAGACATGAGGACACTATATACACGGAGGTAAAAGGAATGACGTAAGCAAATAGGTATAGCGCATGCTCGTGGACTTCGAAGAAATTCTGATGCCACTCCTCTGCCACCGCACTTTCGTGACTAGTGGGAAGTGGAAAATGTACTCCAATTTGGGAAGATGCATACGTATTACTGAGTTTGAGGTCTAAAAGATTAAGTGTACGTTTATGCTGCAGCCTCGCTGCTGGCACATAGATGCTCGCTCAGGCACCTCGCTGCTTGCATGTAGCTACTATGCTCGCCATGGAACATTTATCCTGCAGCTGTTCACATCGCTTTTATTATTATTATTATAGGAATCAAGACTGTATTATTTATTGTCAAACAAACTTTACCAGTGTTATGGCAAGTTTTACAGCCACTGCATATGAAGCCACCAACTACAGGAGAATTCAAAGAAATCGCTATGTTTTACAAGAAATGAGAATTCCCTAACTGTCTAGGTTCTATCTATGGAAAGCACATCCGAATACTTCGCTCTCAATGGTCAGTCTTCATGTTCTTTAATTATAAAAGCTACTTTTAAATAGTTCTGCAGGCCTTCAGTGATGCACACTGTAAATTTATTTTCATTGAGGTGAAGTCTATGTAAAACAAAGTAATGGAGGCACTTTTAGAAAGTCTGCCTTGTATGACAGAATGAAAAAAGGTGTGGTTAACATTCCTGAAGATAACTTCTTACCAAGTACTGACATCCAAGCCCCTTTTGTGTTCATAGGTGATGAAGCCTATCCCTTACTTAGACACATGATGAAGCCTTATGCTAGGAAAACTCTTGATCAATCCAAGGAGAAGTTCAAAAAAAAGTTCAGATCACGGGAAAACTCACAAATAAAACTTGTTTCTATAAAACCACAACACGGTTTTTAAAGATACGAGAGAGATGACTGCGTAGTTTCACACTATGTTGTGAAATTGGGTCAATGGAAGGGAAGAGTGGCCTTGAAGGAACCAATCGCAGCGTAAGTTTGAGGATTCCTGGCGATGGTTGAGGCTCGAAAAACAAACCAGTTTGATATCATCCCTGTGGCGATGATGGCAGCGAGCAGCGCAGATACCATCGCTGCTCCACGATAAATGAGCCTATAAAGATTTAGGGTTCGCTTATGCTGCAGCCTCGCTGCTGGCACATCGCTGAGCTGTGCACATGGATGCCTCGCGATGATGAAACAAAACCATAAATCTTTACAGGCGCATTTATCGTGGAGCAGCGATGCTATCTGCGCTGCTCGCTGCCATCATCGCCACAGCGATGATATCAAACTGGTTTGTTTTCGAGCTACAACCATCGCCAGGCATCCTCAAACTTACGCTGTGATTGGTTCCTTCAAGGCCACTCTTCCCGTCCATTGACCCACTTTCACAACCGAGTGTGAAACTACGCAGTCCTCTCTCTCGTATCTTTAAAAACTGTGTTGTGTTTTTATAGAAGCAAGTTTACTTGTTTGCTTAGGTCATTCTTTCACCTTCGTGTATATAGTGTCCCGATGTCTTGCATCCGTTCGCAGTGTTACACCTGAAGATGAGCTGGTTCGGCCACCAGAAAGATGTAGAATGATTTTTTTAGCATGCATATTTGAAGGTACATTGAACTTAACTTATAGATTGTGTGTGAACATGTTTTAATCGTGCAGTGACAGCGTCGTTTCTACAGATTTAATTGTGTGGTGCACGAATTCTATATTGGATTTAACGATGTTCACATTGTTGAAGATTCTCTGGAGGCTACTCGATCTTTACTGCAGCTACGAGCCACGAATGCCAGTTGCATTCAGGTCGAACTCGGTAGTTGGGAATCTAACCTCCCTCCCCTTGTGCATTTTACATAAATGGTGTCTCGTGTCTAGCTCGGCTTCACTACCTAGGACATCTTTCATGTAAGGATAAGGGAAATGCTGAAAGCCGCCCCGGTGGCGCAGTGGTCTAAGCGATGGCCTCTGACCATTCGTCCGAAAGGGGTCCGGGTTCGAATCCCGGTGAGGCATGGATGTGTTTGTCTTACGGCACTGGTTCTCTCCCTTCCCCTGGAACCAGTGACCCTAAATTAGGGATGGGCGACTGCATCCCTAATTGAGTTGCTCACGGTGGTCGTTAAACCTCCAATCAAAAAAAAAATGTTGGAAACCCATGTGCCGACCTTTCGTTCCCATTTCTTAACTTCTTCCGACGCAATTCAAGACGGTAAAGTGATGTGTCCGTTTGGGATAAGAACTGATGATTCCACCCTCTGCGAGACCCTATTTATTACATCAACCCCCCCCTCCCCTCACAAACACCCCTCCTCCCTCCCCTCACAACCCCCCCCCCCCCAAAAAAAAACTTACTCGTTAGTTAATCTGCAACGAAAGTTACCTTTCGTCCGTGAAAGGTCCGGGTTCGAATCCCGATGAGGCATGGATGTTGTGTTTGCCTTCCGTACTGGCTCTCTCCCTTTCCTGGAACCAGTGACCCTAAATTATGGACGTGTGACTGCTTATTGCCCATTGAGTTGCTCACGGTGGTCGTTAAACCTTCAATCAAAAACAGAAAAAGAAAATTACCTTTAGGGTAGGGAGAAAATCTATTACTAAATGCAACTTTTTGCGTGATCAACACATGAAACTATTGTAGTTCTACTTTACCACGAACTCGTGCAATATGGATAATTATGATAGAGTTAAAACTCGTTAAACTACCATAATATGTTCATCGTGCTAAACTAGCGGTAAGCAAGGGTGGCGGTGTAAAGAGGGCATATAAAAAAAAGGAGTGGGGGTATTAATTGAACGACAGTGTACATAAGGAAGAAATAAAACAAGCATATGCTCTTATGTATCGGATCTCTAATTCTGAAAGCTTACAAACTGGAAAACACAGTGATTAAGCAAAGTTCATAACGAAAATTCTTAAAACAACGTGTTTCTTTCACCGTGCCATATTCTCAAGGCCATGACATTAGTGAGATGAGTTCCTCCCATTTGTGACGTCATTCATGTTACACTTCCTGATACGTTGGTGTCGGATTTGACTTCATACACGACAGCGTTAGAAACATATGGGGTTCCCTTGTGACGTCACAAAAAAGGGAATTCATCTCTTTGATGTTATGGCCTAGTATTCTCTAGACAGCCTTGCATCAATAATGCACTTCATTTACCAGTACCATCGGCATTTACACAGTGAATTGTTATTTTATTTTTCAGCTTTTTTGCAACCTTTCTCACTTTACTTTGAAATCGATTTATCGAGGAACCGTTCTATAAAACAAACTAAATTCAAGCATGTTATACACATCATTTAATTCATAGCCCAATATGATTTCTCACATTTTTTTCTTTGCCTCATTCATTGAACTTTGAGAGGTTTCCACTGTTTCACCTTGCCATATTTTCAATTATAATTTGTGCCTATTTCTGGCTCTTAGGAGCCAGCCATTCTACCGTAGCTAAATTCTTGAATTTGGTATTCTTTTCTAACTGTGTCGCTTTTTCAAGAATAATTTATCAGAAATAAATCCATACTTGGCATTTACCTGGCCAATCCAAGAGCTTTCTTTCAATTTCTGAATTTCGTGCGGGCCACTTTTATATATTTTAACGGAATACATTTGTTTTTTTCAGATTCTGTCCATTTATGTTTATCGCTTAATTATATCTTCTATACTGTTCTGCTAATTGACTTGTTAAAAAGGTTGAAAAAGTGATTTGCTAATGCCTGATGCTAGATTCAGGATTAAGATCTTTGAATTCGCATAACAAAATTTTCTCATAAACGTTTTACCTATTTCAAGGTGCTTTAAACTAAACAAAACTGATGAATGAAAAAAGCCCACACAGCAATCAGCTCCTGCTGAAACAGTGACTACAAAAGGTGTTGGAGAACCAGGGGTCTGAGACTCCAAAATTTGAAACAAAATGTCATTTTTGGAGAGTGTGGGGCCTCTGTGGAAATGTAAGACGTAGCAGTTAAACTATTGGCATTTGGTCAAATCTTAAAGGGAGCCATATGAGTCGGGTAATTAGCTCCGATCTCTCCGTTTAGTAAACTTCGATATTTAACAGGAGTCTCCCACACTACTTGTCCCATTTCTGTCAGATACAATAAATCAAAATTCTTGATTTTCGGCAGCTGACCACACTTCGCTAACGGCATCATTTTTTCAGCGGAGTGGGCGTGACGGTGACTGTTATCTTACCCATTCGGCAAAACATCTTTGAGGAGAGCCCATCTAACACGCTTTCTGAGCACATTTACGAAGATAAGATGGGAGATTCGGAGTGTCCGCAGCAAACGAATATTTTGTGCGGAAGTTCAACGGGATATTATTCTCCAATGAGTAATACCAAAATATTGCTAGAATATCCTGGTGGATGGCGGTTAGTGACGTGACAGCTCAAAGGAGGGATATTCCAGTTAGTAGAAGAGGATAAGATTTGTGAGCAGTGGGCTATAGGAGTGGGTGACGGTTCATGGGAGGGCGATTTATCAAAATTCAAGTATATTAAAGCACCTATACATCTCTGGCGCTATCTTTATTTTTATTTTTGTCTTGACAGACTTTGGTATTGCACTTTATTAAGGTAGCACTTCAGACCTCAATGCTAGCTTCTATGGGGGGCACAATCAAATTGATCTGTCAAAGTTTGCCGAGTTTTTACAAAAAATCACTGCTCTGATCACTTGTATTTGGATTGAGCGAAATCTTCTGAGAAAAGCAAAATCCGGTGCGAATTTTTCACTGTTTAGAAAGAAAAACCGAACTTCAACTGAAAGCACGCACTTGAGATCCATCCGATGTTTTCCTGCGTAATAAAGATCGCAAGTTCTTATAATAATGTAATTTTTCTTATGAATTTAACTGGATATTAGAAGTTTTTTTGTTTTGTTTTTTATTGGAGGTTTAACGACCACCGTGAGCAACTCAATGGGCTATAAGCAGTGGCACGTCCATAATTTAGGGTTCCAGGAAAGGGAGAGAGCCAGTACCGTAAGGCAAACACAACATCCATGCCTCACCGCGATTCGAATCCGGGCCCTTTCTGACGAATGATCAGAGGCTATCGCTTATACCACTGTGCCACCGGGGGCGGCTGTTAGGGGTTAACTTGATTCAATTTTCTGACAAGCAATGAAGAAATCTATGATGAAATTGTGGGCATAAAATAGTCCTGGTACACTTCCGCAACGTTCGATCAAATTGAAATCAGTCATGGTTTCCCCGAAAGACTGTATAGTCAGTTTAATTGTGCCTCCCCGTTGAGAAAGCATTGGAGTGTGACGTTAAGTTTGCTCGAGAACTAATGTACTGTACTGTTTGCGAAAATTGCAACACCAAGAAAGTACCGCGCTTATTGAAATGAAATTTATATCACAGATTCCTCATGTTACAGGAGATAACTTGCTTATGGGCCATCCATAAAGTACGTCCGAAATTACATGGGGAGGGTGGGGGTCCTGACAACAGGAAAAATTGTGACATGGGGGAGGGGAGAGGGTTAGTAATTTGGACGTCCAGCGGCAAAAATATAGTGGAAGGTATGTCTTAGTTTTGTTTTTTCTTTTTTTCTTCTTTTAATAGCTAAAAAAAGGTGTGAAATATTTCAGATTTCTGATGATATTTAGCTAAATCAGAATATTAAGTTCTCGTATTTGTACTACCAAACATATCATGTTTTGTAGACGGTATGATCGGGAGTGTTGCAAACTTGAATGCGTGCGTTCATTTGTAGAACTTTATTTCAGAACTAGCGACGCAGCCCAGCTTCGCACGGTAGCAATTTAAAATTTACAGCGAATCTAAAGAGAGACGATTAATTACGTTCATCAGGCGACTGTCTTTCTCTTTGTAAAGCCATTCTTTGGCTGTCATTACCCAATCGAAATTCTGTTTCTTGGAAAGTTTCATTATTACAGGATAAACAAATTATTTTAGCGTCCGATGTATTAATACTACGACCTATATTCGATTTTCGTCTCGGCATAATGTTAATACAATATTTAAATTTTAACTAAAGATCTACTCAAAGAGATTCACACCTGTAGACGAAAACAACTACGCATTTAGTCTGTGCGAGCGCCGGTAAACCAATTCTTTCAGCGTCCGATGTAACTACGCATTTACTCTGTGGCTTTGCATGCCGCCAGACCGGCCGCCGCACATGCGCCTCGTGTCTTATTCCCAACGGCCGCTGCGCATGCGCCTCACGTTTTTTTCCCGATGAGCAAAAAAGTTTTGTAAACCGGTCGCCGCGCATCGTTGTTTAGGCAGTGGAAGCCACGAAAGAATGCGAACGGTGGTTTTTGTTTGACTTGTCACTAAAATCGTTACTGCTTGGCTACCTTTTGTCGTAGATCAATGTTTCATACGGCTAAACCTTCCTCGACAAATGCTTTATGGAATGGTGAAAACCGCATCAAAATCCGTGCAGCGATTCTCCAGATTAGCCCGAACAAACAGACAGACGCTTACTGGGGACTATATTTTATACTATGAATAGATGATAAAGTTCGGGTAGCATTTGGGAATAAATTAATGCCTAAATAATAAATGTTTTCTGAAGAAAAAGTGTAAATATATGGAAGATTCTTTTAAATAATTACATGTTTTCTTTCTGTTTCTCAACGGACTTCTAAAGCACTTGTTAAAAATAAAAGGAGTTGCTGGAATTAGGACGTAATTTTTAGGGGGAGGTGTCAACAATTGGACAAAATGTGACATGGGGGAGGGTGGGAGTCTACAAAACGTAAAAAATCACGGACGCACTTTATGGACGGCCCCTTACATTTGTAGAGTTATACAAGATGGTTTCAACTTCATAGCTCAGTACCGTGTGAAGCCACCTCGATTAACAATAACAGCTTTTATGCGGCGTGGCATTGAATGGAAGAGGTTTTTGATATCGTCCTGGGGAATAGCCTGCCAGGATGCTTCTATGAAAGAGTTCATTTGTAGTAACTGACGGAGGCGTTTAACAGACCAGTCGCTTAGCTACCATGTCCCAGACATGTTCGATAGGGGAAATATCCGGCGAATGCGCAGACCAGAAAAGGACAATTCTCGGCCACATGTGGCCGAGAATTGTCCTGCTGAAATATAGCGCCAGGACAACTCTGAAGGAACGGTATTACCTCTGCCTTTAAAACAACCCTGATGTATTGTTGAATATTTCCACAATGCGTTTCAGGCGAGATCGCGAATTGAAACCAATGGGCCGCCCCGGTGGCGCAGTGGTCTGAGCGATGGCTTCTGATCATTCGTAGGAAAGGGGTCCCGGCTTGAAACCCGGTGAATCATGGATGTTGTGTTTGTCTTACGGCACTGGCTCTCTCCCTTCCCTAGAACCAGTGGCCTTAAATTAGGGACGGGCGACTGCTTATAGTCCATTGAGTTGCTCACAGTGGTTGTTAAACCTCCAATAAAAAAATAAAAAAAACATAATGGCGCCGCAAACCATGGCGTTGGACCGACGCTACAAGATGCCTTACACCACGATGTCTTCGAACATGTATGGGGCCATCATGGTGCATCAAGTTGAATCTTGACTCGTCAGAAAACACGATCTGCTGCCAATCAGCTCGCCAGTGTCTGTCTTAGAGATCCCGTTGCAGCCTCAGGTGTCTGTGGTTGTAGGTCAAAGGAATGCTCAGCAATGGGCTGCTAGTAACCAGTCCTCAGTTAAGCAGACGAAGTCGTACTGAGCTGAAGGACAGTCTGACTTGTGACCGTGCTCCACTGCTGCGTAAACACCGTGGATGTAGCTGTGCGATCAGTCATTGCTATGCGGTAAAGGTGTGAGTCATCCAGTGCAATCGAACAATTTATCCGTCCATTTCCCGAATTTCTGTGCGTCAGAGCCTCGTCTGTCAACTGATGCCACATTCGCATCACTGTTCTGGCGTGTTCCGTCTCTTACGAGTGGCGATTTCTCGGTAGAAAAATCCACCTTCTCTCATCTCAACAATCCTCCCTTGCTCAAAATCTGCCAGGTGTTCATAAAGCGACCTCCTTCGGCGACGGGGCATAATAAGACACAAGAAACACCCTTTCGACTCAATGTCAGCTCTTCACTGATTGTAACATCTCTTTTGCGTCAGCTCTTTGTACTCAAGACCGGACAGTTCAGAGGGCGCTGCTCCGAAACCGGATGCGCATTTTCAGAGACTTTAATCATTTGCATGTCTCACTCTGTTGTACATATCCTTTAAGTTTCAAGATAATAATAACAGTCTTTCATGGTGTCGGAATTTTTACAAACAGTAGTACAGTCAAACCTCGATTTAACGAACTTCAAGGGACCAACAGTCTTGTACGTAAAATCGCGTAATTCGCTAAATCGAGAAAGCCTTTCGAATGAAACATTCAAATTATGCTAGTGTTCATTACAGAATACGTAAGCAGCTAAGTTGTCTTTGTTTCAGTGAAATTTAAATTATGTACAATGCTTTTAATTACGAATTTATTATCAATAATGTACACATTTACTTTGCATATTAAATACATGATTCGTAGATATTAGACTTCAATATGTATGATCAAAATTCAAGTGTACTTTAAAATTGCGAGAAAAATACAATAGTTGAGTTTTTTACCGAGCATTTGGCTTCTTAAATAATGATTTCAGTATCCTAAACTGCATGAAACAGAACATCAATTAGTACTAATTAACTTGTAAAATTAGAATATGTGTTGATTACCTTTATAGAAAAGAAATGCTTTAGAGAAGATTGCTTATGTTTTTTCTGAACGTTTAGCTTTATATTAATAAATTACAGCTTCAATTTTATGAAGTGCATTAAAAACATCATCAATTAATATCGAAGGGCATCAAGTAGTTTACAGCACATTCTATACTGTTCTGTTACCAGCATCACTAAAGCAGCTAGCTTTTAGTTCTGCTTCATCTTCTTCATCAGAATCTGATGCATTTAGTCCGATCTGTTCATTGAAAACATCATCAGGGGATTGCATTTGGGCTAACGTTTAACGTTAAAATGCTGGTTAACATAGTTTTGTGGTTTAAAAAATAAAAGAAATGTTCGCTAAACTGAGGAAATGTGTTCGTTAAATCGGGAAACGCCAAGCATTAATTTCAATGTGGTTCCGCCGGGACCGTAAAAAATATACGTAAAATCGCGGAATTCGTTAAATCGCAGTCCGTTAAATACGGGTTTGACTGTATATACATAATATAAGAAGAGATAGAAAAACGGATCGGGAGCAGAATGTTTTGTGGTTTGCTCCGGGCTCAGGTATGCCTAGTTATGCGCTTCGGGTTGAGTGGCATTCGTCACGCGTCTGCCGAACGTGACGTAAGCCAAAACCGTATCTAGTACAAAGCTTAAGAACTGTTGGAGAGAAAACTTGTGAAGTCACGACCATCCACTTTGTGTAAGCATCATGAAAGCGTCCGAACTGTTTTACACCGCGCCATTTTCGCAGTGGTCTAAGCACTGGCTTGACCCAAGATGTGTCAGGGTTCGAATACCGGTAGGGCGTGGACGCTGTGTTTGTCTCACGGACTGGCTCTCTCCCTTCCCTGGAACCAATAACCATAAATTAAGGACGGATAACTTCTTATAGCTCACTAAGTTACTCACGGTGGTCGTTAACAACAAAAAAAAAGACTGTTTCATGACGTAGCCACTGACTCAAAGCAGATATGTTATAGACAAGGGAAATAAGAACTCATTCGTGGGAAAGGAAACGAGCTTTTGCTTGCTCAGTATTTGGGCGAAGTACGTCAGTATTCTGGAGACAAGCAGAATCCCCCCAAAAAACGCAGTACTCTAAAGTTGGACGCTTGTGATTCATGAAGAAAATTTAAACTTTAAACGTTTATCAGCTGAAAAGAAAACCCTAGCCAAGAATATTTTTACTTCTAGATATACGAAGGCTCTTTTCTGCAGAACTTCAAGACGTGGGTAAGATTGATTTGAGTGCTCTAGAATTTTTTTGTTAAATTACTGTAAAGTGAACAACAAACTAGGGATTATGTGTAAAATGTCAGAAATCTTTGAGAATATTTTTTTTTCTTCAGGAGGTGAAAAAAATTCTGTAGCTTTTATTGAAGCAAAATAACAGAAGAAATACCTGGCATACGAATAGATGTGGTGTGACAAATTTGATAAAAACCGGTTTGACTGACCGCAGTATGAATGATGTTCGCGAAGAGAAGGCAGTCAGGTCACGTATTTTGATCAAACTGAAATCTTTTCATCAAACTGAAATTTTTTGATCAAACTGAAATCACAATCACACAACGAAATCTTTGAGAATATTTTTTACGATCAAACTGAAATCACAATCACAACTGAAATCACAATTTTTTGATCAAATCACAATTGAATTTTACGATCAAACTGAAATCACAATCACAATCGATCAAACTGAAATCACAAATGAAATCACGATCAAACTGAGTACAATCACGATCACTCAAATCACGATCACGATCAAACTGAAATCACAATCACAATCGATCAAACTGAAATCACAACTGAAATCACGATCAAACTGAGTACAATCACGATCACTCAAATCACGATCACGATCAAACTGAGTACAATCACGATCACTCAAATCACGATCACGATCAAACTGAAATCACGATCAAACTGAGTACAATCACGATCACTCTGGGTACAATCACGATCAAACTGAAATCACAATCACAACTGAAATCACAATTTTTTGATCAAATCACAATTGAATTTTACGATCAAACTGAAATCACAATCACAATCGATCAAACTGAAATCACAATCACAATCGATCAAACTGAAATCACAAATGAAATCACGATCAAACTGAGTACAATCACGATCACTCAAATCACGATCACGATCAAACTGAAATCACAATCACAATCGATCAAACTGAAATCACAACTGAAATCACGATCAAACTGAGTACAATCACGATCACTCAAATCACGATCACGATCAAACTGAGTACAATCACGATCACTCAAATCACGATCACGATCAAACTGAAATCACGATCAAACTGAGTACAATCACGATCACTCTGGGTACAATCACGATCAAACTGAAATCACAATCACAACTGAAATCACAATTTTTTGATCAAGTCACAATTGAATTTTACGATCAAACTGAAATCACAATCACAATCTTTTATGATCAAACTGAAATCACAATCACAACTGAAATCACAATTTTTTGATCAAACTGAAATCACAATCACACAACGAAATCTTTGAGAATATTTTTTTTTTCAGGAGGTGAAAAAAAAATTCTGTAGCTTTTATTGAAGCAAAATAACAGAAAAAATACCTGGCATACGAATAGATGTGGTGTGACAAATTTGATAAAAACCGGTTTGACTGACCGCAGTATGAATGATGTTCGGGAAGAGAAGGCAGTCAGGTCACGTGTTTTGATCAAACTGAAATCTTTTACTTCAGCTTATGATGTCCTTATATGCTGAATGTCAACAAAAACAAAGAAGGGTAATCAGGTGATGAGTTGTGACTATTAAACTCTCTCGGACACGCAAGTTCATGAAAACCCCAGAACCTCTAGGGTCTTTTAGTTAGTCTGCGATAAGTTCTAATGACACTGTAAGCTGACGATCTTATCCATTTTCAACAAATTTAAACCCGTAGTAGCGAATAAAACACTAAAATTTCATTGTAATCGAAAAAATAGTTTCGGGAGCTATTTTGCGGAACTATAGTGAACAGATCTCTCTCCTACGTTTAAAATATTCCGTTTCAGCCCTTTTTAAATCTCACGGTCAGATCAGGTCATGTGTAGAGGATTTTATGCAGGGAGTGTTTGACCTCAGGTCTCAAACAACCCTTAGAAATAGGAAGCTAGGAGATTTGGGCTAGAGTGCCCGATAAGAAAGCGAGGTAGAAAGGGGAAGGAAGACGCCCTTATATATAACGGGGGGGGAGCATCCGAAGTTTGACGGCTTAACGTGCCCATCCGACGTACGGGGGATATTCAGTAGTTCGAGCGGTCGTACCTGAGATTTCTCCGTGGCAGCCACGAACGTCGACCACTAGGCCACCCTCAGCCCTAAATTCCATGGTGTGCCTGAACAGAATATAAATACTACGTCCCAATATGCGATTAAGCATGTGGTCGCGGGATCCATCCCAGGTAGGTTGTGCTGCTCTGAACCACGGAAAATCCGCCGTGCGTCTGATGGGCACGTTAAGCCCTCGGACCCGGGCTACTAGACCACCCGTTACAAGTAAGGTTGTCTATTCTTTCCCTTTATCTGTTGTAAGAGCCTTGGAAATGCTCGTTGTGACGTCATAGTCTGGCACTTCAAACTGTGTCGACTCGCCCTGTTTTCATCTGGCACTCCTATTTCTCTGACCTGTCTACTCTCTGACCTACTCAGAGCCTCTTAATTACCATCACGTGTCACTGGATGTTTCGCACGACCTGATAGTCAACTTGTGACATAGGTGTTAGGTTAAGGCTCCATACCTTCACCTTTAGGGAGGGGGGCTTAACCTCTAGGTAAATACGCATTCTCTATGTAACGTCGCAAGTGTTCTTTCACGGCATGCCCACTAATCGGTATAAACTACTTAGAAGTGCCATGATGATACTGCTAAGTAGTTTTTTCGCACGTTGGTCAATTCATGAATTGTTAATCCCCCAATTATTCACGATGCACATCATAAAAGAAAAAAAGCAGTAATGAATTGACGAATGTATTCTACAGTGCTTCCCATTAATCCAAATATCGTATTCGACAAATGATTCTATAAAACCGCTATATTTTTAACAAATGTTTCGCGCTAAGCAGGCCGAACTAGCTTCCTCGCGCTTGCATACGATGCAAGTCGTAATTTTTTTTTTTTTTCAATTTAAAAATTAAGCAGGACATTAGCAAAGAAGCAAGGACACCGAATCATGGGATAGGCAAATAGGGAAACAGGAAACCAATGTGAAGCTAATTCAAGGAAAAATTAATTATTCACAAACATATCAAAGGCATTAATGTATCCTTGTCGTCATGTAGGTGCCGTACTTTTTACTCGTTCTCATATAGCCACTTGTAACGTACATTCTATTTTAACTTTCCTTTTGATGTTCTTTTTTTCTGTAAATTTGAGTTTGTTCTCTTAAATATTTTCAAACCATAACGTTATGTCTTTTCCCTCAAACGAGAATAATGTTGGCAACACACTGAGTTCGGAACAATGGGTATGTAGGTGATAAGAACGTTAGATAAAAATACGATGCAGAGGTTGCTTTGTGTGTGGAGATGTTAGATCGTGAATGAGTTTTGATTGTAAACTTCTTGACTATAAGATATATGAAGTGGTGTGTTTTGGATTTTGTCTAATGTTGTTGGACCAATAAAAAGTAGACGTAAGTTGGACTTCTGTATATGTTTCGTCTGGCCTTTGTGAAAGCCTTACTCTAACGTGATCTATCTGGCACAATTAGTTGTATCACATTTAACACATAGTTTAACATCTATTCAGCCTGAAATCTTCCATAATGTAAAAAGGGTTACGTTATACACTCTTCAGGAAACTTGAAAATTACTTCGCCCTGGAACGGGAATCGAACTAGCATCTTCTGAACTACTTTCGAGTAAGCTACCGTTGCGCCACCCAGGATAACGAAGTTCCGAGTAAATGCAGCTTAGTAATCCGAAAGACACTGTTCCAGACTTCTACTCCTTCTCTCCCAGCAATTAACCAATGTCTTTCTCAGCTGGGGACTGGGGAAGGGACATCTATTTTTATAGCATAGCTGCACGATTTTCCTGGACCATTCGTGTTCTCCTGAAAAGATGCATGCTGCCGAGCGTCCGGGGAGGTCGAGCGGTGCCGTAATCTACGTCCTTTGCTAAACAGAATCAGGAGGAAGCTACTACGCGTAAGTCGGGGCAAAATGTCGTCAGCGTGTTGTATCAATTATCTTTTGTCTATATAGATCTTAACCATTTAACGATCACGGCCCTAAAATCTTGCGTCTCTCATAATACCATAACGCCCGAAACTGTCTGTTGCTCCTTTATGAATTTTTCTCCTGCTTTGCAGTAGTTTGCAAAAGAAGGATTAATGCGCACAGTTACTACATGAAACTTTGGATCTCTGGTCTTGATGGGCATTGACCTTCAGACGATCCCCAGTGGCGGTCGATGCATTCTTTCTCCGGAAGGCATGCGATGGCATGAGAATAAATACACAGTCGTATCAGAATAATACGACCACCCCCGGAATCACCATGTATCCGCCCAAGAGCGACACAGAGTGCACGTGACAAGGTCAACCACACGGAGATACAAGCGGCCGGCCAAGACAGATGTGCCATAGTGAGTTACCTGAGCACAATGGGCACAGATAGTAATTTGACGGACGTTCAAAAAAGGAATGATCATCGGCCACCGCGCCAAGGGTGGAAGCACCTCCAAAACAGCAGACTTCGTGAGCTGTTCATGATGTACTGTAGTAAGGGTGTACCAAGAATAGACAGCTGGCCCTCCAAGTACCTCCCGACGTCATAGCTGTGAAGCCCCAAAGGCCATCGACCTCAGAGGAGAGTCGAAAGGGCAATCAACGCGCAACAATGCAGCAATTGACCACGCAAATGAACGCTGGGGCACCAAAGGTACGTGTCGCCTATAACAGTAGAGCGAACCCTGTTACACATGAGTCTCCGTAGTCGACGCTTCGTCAAGACGTCCGTGTTAACCCAGGTCCATCGGTAACGACGCCTGCATTTCGAATGGGACTACAGTCATTGGACAGTGGAAAAAGGTTTCCTTCTCCGACGAATCGAAGTTTCTACTCCACAGAAGTGACGGACAGTGGCGGATACGGCTTGATACACAAGAGAACCAACAACCGGACACACGTCTCGGTCAGGTACAGGCCGGCTGTGGTAGTGTGCATGTCTGGGAGATGTTTTCCTGGTATGACTTGGGACCACTGGCAACACTGGATGGTTCCCTGAACGCCAATGGCTACCTGTCCATCCTCTCTGACGACATGCATCCTTTCATGTTGTACGTTTACCCTGGTGGTGATGGTGTCTACCAAGACGGCAATGCACCGTGCCACGTCGCTAAGGGGGTGCGTGATTGCTTCCAGGAAAACGACAGCGATGTCTCCGTTCTCTCTTAGCCGCTGAAATTGCCAGACCGCAATCCCATATAGCCCTTGCGGGACTATTTGGATGGACAGGTTCGACGTGCCGAACAACAATCACGTCTTCTCGGGGACCTCCGTGGTCTTCTGCAGTCCGAATGGGCACGTGTGCCTAAGGCAACCTTCCAGGTCCTCATTGTGTCCGAGCCACGCCATCTCGCCGCTGCCATGTGGGCCAAGGGTTGTTATTTCTATTATTAGGTAGGTAGTCATATTATTCTGAACCGACTGCGTAATATTGTCCCGGAAGATATCAACACCCGATTGATTCAGCGGTTTAACTGTCTGCGAACCTGTTAATACTGTAGCGGCAGTGTAAGTTCAAAAAACAGGTGAGGGTAGGAAATCTTACTCACTGAAGATGGGCGTTTTCGGGTGGTCCTCTAGTTTGGGAGTAAATGCGTTACGGTCGTTAAAGAAACTTTTTCATGCTCCCCACAAATTCACTAATGCGTGGCCTATGGCATTTCCTATCCAGGCCCGGAACAAACAGCTTTCCCGAGTCCCCACTCTCCAGTCAGAATCAGTTGCCGAAGAATTCTTACCAGCTAGAAAGTGTAAGAAAAATCTCGTATGCTGAATGATATGAAGTCACATTTAAAACTAGCAAAGATTTTCCTTCGGTCTTTTTCTCACCCCGAACCACAGTAAATATTATGGAGCCCGAGCCTGATTCGGGCCCTGGCCGTCTCAGCACGGATGCGGGTTTCATTCTCGTTCTAGAGCGATGTAGTTTTAAAGTTTCCTAAATGATGGATATACATGGAAAAGAGTAAAATGTACGGCATTTATTGCCGTCAGTGATGCATTATAGAGAAACTAACTCGGGTAATTAGCCAACTCGAAGGGGAAGTCATAGTGGAGAAGAAGAAAGAATGACTGTGAGGGAGAGAAAGATAAGACGAATTTCCAGGAGTCCTATACTACAAAGACGTGAAGCGAGAACGTTGTGTGAGGTGTTCGTTCGAAGAAAAAGTAGGTAAGCGCAGAATATATTGAGCCCGAAGCTATGTTGAGCCATAAACGCAAGTTTTGACTCAAAAAAGGGGTTTAAGAAACGGGAAAAGGAAAGAAAAATTTATTCTGAGATAAAAAGCCATCGAAAGTAAAATTTAGAACGTAAAATCTACAATGAGCCGTCATGTTATAAGCACCCACTCAAGCCGTGTTGCCCTAAGGGAGAAACGAAGAAGCTTAACTGACGTAAGGAAATGCACTGCCGTACTGAAACCGAACCTCTTGCAGAGAGTAATATTAAAAAACTGGCAAGTACCGCACTGAAAAGTCGTTAAAGAAATCGAAAACAAACATTAAAGCACCGCAAACTTCAAAAGTTTAAAAAATCTTATCGAACGTAGCTCTGTTATTTCGATATTGTGCTTCTCAGAGTAACTATACAATGTAATGCATTAAACATAAACGCTTCTTATGGCATGTATCATCGTCGAAGTGGAATAATTCGTATAACAGAAGCGTGACCCTGAATTCTCGGGTGTAATGAGCAGTTTTTTTAGAATAATCCGAAACGTACGTCGCTAAATGTTTCTCAAAATTTTCTTTTATTTGAAACAGCAGTCAGAAGTTGTCTACAAAATTAATTTGGAGCCACATAGCGAAATCAACATGTATGAAAATAAAACTACGAAATGAGTGGGAAATAATGCGACTCTTTACACAAATAGGCTGAAAAGAATAATTCTAAAATTAGGACTTTCAGATGAGAGCAGTTTAGTGACAACAAAATTTCTTATGTATATACCGCACCCATTTACGTTAGACGCCTGCATGTGTCGGGCCGAGATCGATGTCGGGCTAACCTCAGGTAACTTGAGCCAAGCAACATAAGTTGCTTTTTCGGGTCAAGCCAGTATTTTATTCATCTGCATAGTATATATATGAGGGTTGTACCGAAAGTAAAGCAAAAGTGGGCATAACGTTTTTATTAAATGACAGAGGTCGTTCAAATTGCACATGTTGGTAGAATAACTTTTCCTCTATAGTAACCCTTCTTCTTCATTGCAGGTAAATAATGAATTCCAAGCAGAAACAACGTGCCGTCATTGAGTTCTTGAAGAAGGAAGGGTACAGGCTGTCCGACATCCACAGAAGGCTACAGAATGTTTACGGAGATTACACCATTGACAAGAGCAATGTGCACAGATTTATGAAGTTTAAAGAAGGGTAAACCAGCATTGAAGACAAACCACGCAGTGGGAGACCATCCACTGACACGAATCCTCAGCGATGGATGAATCGATTCGCGCGGAGAGACGAATCACAATCCGTGAGCATGTTGCACAACTGGACTGTGGTCACAATGCCATACAGAAGATGGTGGAAGACTTAAGGTATCGGAATGTGTGTGCAAAGTGGGTACCTCGGCAGTTGGCACCGATTTGAAGGAGAGAAGGGTGGAAGTCTGCTCTGATCTGCTGGAAGCGTTTGAAGCCAATAAAGACACATCGTGTTTTCGATCTGGTGACAGGGGATGAAACGTGGGCGCATCTTTACGATCTGGAAACGAAAAATGAATCCATAGGATGGCGTCACACCTCTTCACCAAGGTCTAAGAATTTCAATACCCAGCGATCAGCACAGAAAGTCATGGTGACTGTTGTTTTTGTTTTTTTGAGATGACTGGGGCGCCATTCTCCTTGATTTTCTGGAACGTGGCCGTACCGTGAACAGCGAGTGGTACATTGAGACACTCAAAAAGCTTATACAGTAGAAGCCATAAGGAGGAAGAGACCGAACAAGAATGTGAAAAGAATCCACATTCACCATGACAACGCGAGACCACACACATCTTTGGCAACAAATCAGGCGATCAGCAAATTAGCCTTGTGTGTAATCTCCCATCCACCGTACAGCTCAGATCTGGCGCTCTTCGACTTCCACCTGTTCGGTCCAATGAAGGACAGTCTCCGAGGACAGTTATTTGATGACACAGACGAGCTGAAAGTGGCTGTGAAGAAGTGGGTACAACAGTCCACACCTGAATTTTTTCAAAGAGGATTCGAGGGTTGGGTTCAACGATGGCGCAAATGCATCGCTTGTGATGGAGACTATTTTGAGTAGTACCTTTGTTCAGAAGAGTTACTCTACTAACATGTTTGTAATTTGGACGACCTCTGTCACTTTTGCATTACTTTCGGTACAACCCTTGTATAAAGCAAAGCGGGAAAATGCGAGTGAGTCCGTCCGCGAATTAATCTACCATAACCTACAGAGATCTGAAAATTGGCATGTTGATAGGTCTTAAGGTTCGGATATTTAGAAAAGACCGAAAAAAATCAAAATGGCGGCTATTAATTTATTGCCTGCTTGAATTTTTCTTCCACTTCTACACCTAGAAAAGTCTGAAAACCAAAAAATTCCAAAGGGTGGCGTAGCTTTACTTTTCAAAATGCTGATAGCAAAGATAATTAAGCCAGAAACGTTGAAATGCTGTGAAAATTCCATTAAATTTTATTTAAAATTAAAGTGCGCCAAAGCCTGCTCCATTTTACGTCAAACCGTAAGCTTTAACCTCACGACCCTATTGACATGACCTATTATTTTGCTGCCTTAATTCTTTAATGTTCCAAGGTTTGTAGTAATTATAAGCATTATTAAAATGCAAGTGAAAGTAGGTTTCGTTATGCTTCATTATGAACTACTAGGGCGTATATAGAATTTTGTTCGGGGGAGTGGGTGACGAAAAATGGAAATTTTTGAAATCCACCAGAACAAAATAAAGGTTAATGTAAAACAGAAGAAAAATTAAAACATTTTTTTTTCGAATGTAAGTTGCTGCATTTTTATTAAGGCATTTTTCTAGCAAGTCACATTTTAACCAAAAACATTAAAAAATGACAAAGGGGGAAGGGCCCCTCCCCTCCCCTAAATACGCCCCTGAACGACTGTATGTAAAAATCAAGAATACAGCATATTGCACGTACTAGATTCGAAAGAGTTAATCACAAAATTTGCTGAATATATCATTTGTTCGACGCACAGCAAAAAAAAAAAAAAAAAAAAGATACCCTTTCCAATATATGGGAATTTACATTCGGTCACATTTCTTTTCACTTTACTGCGTCTACAGATCCTCAAATATAAGAAACAAGTTAGTAAAATCATGCAATGCGTTGATTATGACACGCTTTCGAACATATCAGAAATCGCGTGCAGACAAACCCTACTCCCTTCCCTGATCATTCATTCGTTCAGTATACCTCCGGAACAACATACTAAAGTTTTATAGCAATAGAAGCAGTTTTAATCAAGATATTACTCAAGTTATGAGGATAATGGTTGTGGAATAAATCTCGCTCCTGTGCCCTGACCTATGACCCCATTTCAATGATATTCAACAGAACCGGTTCAGTACACCTCCGGAACAACATGCTAAAGTTTTGTCGCAATAGAAGCATTTTTAGTAAAGTTTTGAGGATAATGCATGTGGAATAAATCTCGCTCCTATGTCCTGACCTTTGACCCCATTTCGATTATATTAAACATAATTAGTTCAATATACCTCCAGAACACCACACTAAAGTTTTGTCGCAATAGAAGCATTTTTAGTCAAGTTATGAGATAATGGCTGTGGAATAAATTTTGCTCCTATGCCCTGACCTTTGATCCCATTTCGATGATATTCAACAGAACCGGTTCAGTATAACTCCGGAATAACATGATAAAGGTTTGTCGCAATCGAAGCATTTCTCAATAAGTTATGACGCATAAGAGCGATGGAATGGATCCCGCTCCTATGTCCTGACCTTTGACCTCATTTCACCCATTTTCAATAGGGTTTATTCCCAGGTTGTCCCGTACAACATACTAAAATTTCATCGAAATCGAACCATTTTTACGCGAGTTTATCGTGCGGACTGACAGACTGACAAAGCCGGAGCATATACGCTTCTTCAACCTATGGTTGGAAAGCGTAAAAAAAAAAAAAGGCTCAATCTTCCATTCTCTGCTTTACATCTTTAGCACGTTTTCTAGAACAAATATGCGTGCTTCGATCACTTTGTCTTCAGCTCTTGTATGTCTCATGGGCACCGTATCTGTGCATCTATCAGTCCGATTTGAATATTTCGTTTTTCTTTTAACAGCTTTATCCTTTGGTCCTTTTTTTTTTCGATGTATATTGCTGATAGGGAGAGTAAATAAGAAGCAATTGGCCTCGATCATTACTACTAAACATCGATTAGAAGAGTTCGGAAAGCTTTTACCATGAATGCCATTTTGCATACGTGTTCTCAGATGGAAAAAAGTCCACTGGTAAGAGTGCTATTAAGAATTTTCTATGAAGAACACCAGTACGTAGTCATACGCTTTCATATGCCAATAAATTTTAGATGAATATTGCATTCGATATTGTCGCAATTTCGTTGAAGTCAAAATACGTGCTCGTTATTCCCGATCTCTCCTTATTTTTGCTTAGGTTCTTCGAGATACGTGATTTCTGCTTTCATTTTTAAATCGTAATAGGGCTAGTTTTTAAATGCTTTTGTTGCTACGTTTTATTCGCTCTGGGACCTGTTTTGAGCTGGTTAAGAGGAAGCCACTTCTAGAATGTAACTGAGCTGTGCGATTATCTGATCCGAAATTTTTTGGAATAAACACGTAATGCGAAATGTGATTGAACTTTGCGCTCCTTAATTCAGGAGAGACCAGAATTGTACTGTCTGCGTGCAACAATAAGCAGTTTTAAATCACCTCTTTTGGACTCACCTTGAATCTGCTGCTTTCTTGCTTTTCCCGTGTAACAATGCATTAAGTCAAAGTTATCTGCCGAGCGATCATATGAGTCACAGTGACCTCGTGAACGAAGTTGGCTACATGTCAGTCACAGGTTGAAGTGTCGCCGAGAATTAAAAAACAGTCGACCTACATTTTGTCGGTTCCTTTGTTGCATGGTGCGAAGACGAAAAAAAAAAAAAAAAAAAAAACGCACTTCACTTGGAGGTAAGGCAAAAGGAAACCGAATTCTCTGCTGTAATGAGCGTCTTTTGAATCTTTTCCGAAAAAGAAAGCAGATTTGTAGAGGGGAAAAGTTCAGTGAAAAAGAGAATGTATTTACTCCCGCTACAGAAAATCTGCTCATAATTTAAAGTGCAATATATAAGCAGTTTTCTTCGTAGTGTATTGAAATCCGGTTACAATAAATAAGTAAATCAACCGGATTACTACACAACTGATAAAGCAATCCACAAATAGAAATAGCTACTTCCGGCCACTAGCGGCTGAAATGTGTCAAAGCAAATTGTGCGCAAAATATTAATAATAACGGAAGGTATCCAAAGCAAAGGGAGTTTTTTAAATCGCGTTTTTAGAAACGAAACCAAGTATGGTACAAATAGAAATGAACACTTACACCCCCCTCCTAGTGGTACAAATACAGTGGAGCCGCGGTTATACGTTTTCCGCTTATGTGTTTTTTCACTCTTATATGTAATTGTGCGCTAGTCCCGATATTTTACTGTTGTTCCTCTTGCTTTTTCAACTCGGTTATGCGTAGTTCATTATACGGTTTTTGAGATTACACGTTAAATTTCGAATTTCATGTTATCAAAAATACACGGTTCTTTTATTATTTTATACGTAATCCCGTATATTACAACTTTGAGAAGATTGAGCCAGCAGTTTTTGCTGCCATGAAGTAGATGATGCAACTAATAATTTACAAAATTACGTTCACAGCTGCCCCCCCCCCACTTTTTTTTTCTCTCTGAATTCAAGAAATTTGAAACAAGCAAAGATTAATGAATATTGTACTCGGGCAAATTGTAAAATCAACTAGTGCGCAAACTACTTTGAAAACAACGATGCTTTATTAGCAGTAGTGGAGATGGAAATATTTCTCTGCCGGAACCCAAAGTGCAAGTGAATGCCACAAAAATTTAATATGCACAAACAGTTTCGTTATAAACCATATGAGGAAATTTCGTTATTAAACTTTAAAATGAAATACTCACGTTTAACTAAAGTCAGAGCTGTTTTCTTTATTCAGAGACGAAAAATTCACGCAAGATGGCGTCATTAATTGAAATGCATAATGCATTCCGTAGTGTTCTATTCAAATTAAATGCTTCCTGTGTCGTATCGCTCCCGGAACGGGGTTGCGCTGTGTTCCAGCCAGTATCATAGCAAGCTTTTTAGCATGTCTTTTGTAAAAAAAGATCGTGCTTATGTTTCTGGTTTGTCCGACCGTCTGTCCGTCTGTACCCACGATATCTCTGCAACTATTAGTTCGATTTGAAACATTCTTTTTGCATTGGGAAGTTTGAAATATGCGAATGGTGATCCTTCATTTCGTGCTTTTTTTTTTTTTTTTTTTGCGATGTACAATTTCGCGGCTAGAGGGCGTAAATGCAGATGTCGAATTCAAAAACACGTTTTATTCCACATTTTGCTTCTAAACATCCGATTGAAAAAATTATTTTATCTTTCGATTCCACTTATGTCGAAGAGTATTTTACATTTAATTACTTTTTCAAATTACGCATAGATTTTCCGCTAGGGGGCGTAAAAGTAAATTGCATTTTACCTGATAACTCTTCTTTAAAAACTAAATGTTTTCTTCAGCTGAAACACCTCCTGATGGAAAAGCTTTTGCATATAACTCCAAATTTTTGGTAAGGAGTACTTTGGCCACCAGGGGGCGTAAGTGTTAATTTTTGCTTCTGATGTATTTGCCGTAAAATCTGAGCTTCTAAAATATCGATTGAAAAAATTCTTTCGTGGACTGACACCACTCACATCGATAAATCTTTTCGGAATATTTTCTTCTTAAAATATTCTACAGTTTCACCGCCAGGTGGCGTAGATGTATATCTTATTTTTGTCAATAACTCTACTTCTAGGAGTCCGATTTGAAAAGATCCTTCTTTGTTGGACAGTGTTTTCAGTGTGACATGTTTTTCATATAATTCCAAAACTTTCAAGTAATTCATAGACTTTCCGCTAGGGGGCATAGAGGTAAATTGCGTTTCCCTCTATATCTCTGCTTCTAAATCTCCAATTTGAAAAATTCTTTCTGCACCGGATACAGCTCCTGATGGGAAATCGTTTGCACATAATTTCGAATTTTTGTAAAAAAAATGGTTTGGCCACCAGGGGACGTAAATCTTAATTTCCGCTTCTGATGTATTTGCAGCAAAATATGAGCTTCTAAATTCTCGATTGAAACAAACGTCGTTTGTAGACCGATGCTACTCATGTCGACAAACCTTTTAGAAACATTTTCTTCTTAAAATAATGCATTGTTTCTACACAAAGGGGCGTAGATATATATCTTATTTTTGTCAATATCTCTACTTCTAGGAGTCCGATTTGAAAAAATTCGTTCTTTGTCGGATAGAGTTTCCGATGCGAAATGTTTTCCTTATAAATTAAAAGTTTTCAAGTAAATCATACACTTTCCGCTAGCGGGCACAAAGGTAAAATGCGTTTTTTGCGTTATTTCTGCTTCTAAAACCACGATTTGAAAAATTCTTCCTGTATCGCATACAAGACCTGATGGAAAATATTTTTCACATAATTTCTAATGTTTGGTAAATAATGGTTTTAACACCAGGGGCATAAGTGTTAATTTCTGCTTCTGATGTATTTGTAGGAAAATCTGGGCTCCTGAAAACTCGACTGATTTTTTTTTTATCTTGGACCGATAGCGCTCATAAGGAAAAACCTTTTGAGAATGCTTACTTCCTAAAATAATGCATGGTTTTCCCACCAGGGGACGCAAAGTCACATCTGATTTTTGTCGATATCTCTGTTTCTAAGAGTCCGATTTGAAAAATTCTTTCTGTGTTGGAGAGCGTTTCCGGTGCGAAATGTTCCTCATGTAAATTCATGTTTTTCTTAACGCACAAGTCTGCAACAAGAGGGCGTAAGCTCACGATTCCGTTTAGAGCAATATCTGAGGGATTAAAATCCTGATTGAAAAACTTCTATCTTCCATCAGATCCTATTGTTTTCCATACTGGTTCCATTGACTTTGAATAGCTTTGATAAATTTAATTTGCGTCAGAACGGATTCAAAAGACGTGCTTATTACACCCGAAAATTCGGTGTCATCTTTCTTGTTTTATGTGGGAGGGTGGGACTTAAAATTACGCCCCTTCGAGATCCACTCAAATAAGGCGTGCGGATTTTACTTTCTCACACACTGTCGTCCTAGGAAAGTATTATAATTGTTCAAAAATCACACTTCACAGGTTGTAAAAATCAAATAAAGCGTAAACGTTGTGTAAACTAGAGATGAGCTCGGGCTCGGACTGGCTCAGAATTCATTAACTACCGAAAACCCCGGGCACGAGCTCGGAATCGCACGTCTTGAGTTTCTTTACGTCTTGAGTTTCTCTTTTCAACAAGTGTAATTCCGAGCCCGGTTGAATTACACGTGTTGAATTTCATTGTGGATTTGTTACCATGGTGGAAGGATTTTCAATTTCCTAAGCTAGCTGCTATTGCAAGACAAATTTTGCTTAGCAAGACTTGCATTATGCATTGTCCAAAGCTATGACCCAAGCAAGGATTAGTTTAAGGAGGTCTGGTATCGAAAAACTGGGAAAAAATCACATTCCCATTTTTTGTATTTTATTAAAGATCAATAATCTTATTTTTAAAATGATGTATTAATTTCCAAAATTGTGCAGTTAGAAGTATTGTTATTTATTTTTTTAAATTTCCTCACTCCCGCATTTTTTGGGGTGACGTTGGTTTTTAGTGCAGCAGGTCGAGCTTTATAGAAAAGATCAAGTTGAAGCGCTGAGGCATTAGATGCAATTCTCTCTCCCTTTATTTTTTCATGATGAACTTGATCTGGAAGCCGCACACACATATGATAATATTGTGATTATTATGCTATTAAGCGCAAAGCTTTTTTAATGTTACAAAATGCATAATAATCTGGTCTGGAATGCATTAACGTTCTTTTTTTTAAATTTGGAAATTTCCCTACATGCTCTTTTTTATATTCCACTACATCACTCTAAACTACCTTTACCAATTAGCATATATGTAAATTATATTGCAAAGATTAGTTTTCTAGAGTCAAAATTTCAAACACTTGCAATTGTCTGTAGGGCGTTGTACGTTTTATAATGCAATTTATTCAAAATAAAAGTAAATTTAGAAATCAAAAAGAAATAACGAATGGAATTTTTTGTTTCTAAACGATTTTCTTTTCTTCAGCTTTTACCAAAATTACTGATTCCCCTGATACGGTCGAAGGGCACGTTGATTAGTTATTTATTTTAAAATCCACATTTTAGAACATTTGGCTTTATGCGTAGTATTTCTAAAAACATATTAATATTGCGAAGTTGATTAACTGAACTAAACCTTTTTAACTAATGGTTTTGAAACTAATCCTTGCTTGGGCCATATCTTTCGCAAGTGTATAATGCATAAATGTAAGCCTTGATAAGCAAAATTTTCCAAGAATCTGGGCCCGGGCTCAGCAAACACATGTAATCAAAGAAAGCGGGCCGGGTCCGGTCACTCTGGGCCTTTGTACCCCGGCGGGCCCGGGCTCCTAAAATTGAGCCCGAACTCATCTCTAGTGTGAACGCCGAGAACACAACACTCCACAGAAATGCAGAACGAAGAACAAACCAACGCAGAACGAATGAGTATCAGATAGTGAACGTAGCAATAGGAAGCAGCTGTAGGTGTAGGGCTTAGAAAAATTCCGTTCAAGATTAAACGCTCAGGGAACTTTCCGAGACAGAGCACAGATGATTAATTAGCTCTTCATCCCAACGACATGTTCGGAAAGGTCATGGAGGTTAAATATACATACATACACAGGAGTCGCGCTGGCTTTTTTAAACTTTTCGCCAATTTCTTCGCCAAATTCAATTTTTTATCGCTAAAGTGTTGTAACAATACAAAAAGGTAATCGCCAAAGCTCTTTTTCCTTCGCCGAAACCATTTTTTTGTTTTCGCAAATTGCGAAGATGGCTATAGGCAGCGCGACCCCTGCATACATATTACTAAGCTGTTCTCTGAGATTCAGATGTTAGCTCCACAAAGAAATACAAACTACCAGAGAATTTTTACTTGCTGTTGCCGTATCAAACTTCTCTATTTACAGCGATCTTGACATACAATTCGGACCTCACTGACATCCATCACACGCCGTAAACACGATCTTCTATACTTCATACTTATAAAAATTTTCTCATGCAGACACTCCTGAATCTGATCCTCCCTCGACTCCCTTGGCCTTCCTCTGCCTTTCCTTCCTACCACTTGGGCCAGAAAGATTTTCTTAGTAAGCATCTCATGCCAAACCACCGAACGAGACTAGTCTCCACCATGCAACAACATTTTGCTTCACATTACACAACTTCAACACATCTTCATTCCTCACACAATCGGAACGTGTATTGCCACAAACCCCCCGTAAGTAACGCATTTCTCCAGCACACAAATTTCTCCTAAGTTTCTTGTGTAGACATACCAGCAAATTGTTTTCTATGTGTCCATTCACTGTTTTGGAAAATTCCCTTCATGTATATGAGATGTTCACACCTCATAGTGTCTCCATCATCATCATTGTCAACCATTATCAGTCCACTGCTGGACGAAGGTCTCTCCAAGCCTCTTCCACAACGGTCTGTCTTGTGCCAGTCTCCTCCATGTTACTCCCGCATACTTTCGAATTTCATCCACCCATCTGCCATGTGGTCTTCTTCTGGGTCTTTTCCTATCCCTTGGAATCCAATCTAAAATTTCGACTGTCCATCGATGGTCTGTCCTTCTGGCAGTATGTCCAACCCATTTCCATTTTATAGATTTCACTCTGATCATGATGTCTTCCACTCTTGTCATTTTTCTGATCCACGAGTTCCTCTTCTTATTTCTCATGGTTACACCAAGCATGCACCTCTCCATGCTGCTTTCAGTTGTCTTCAGCCTTTGTATGTCTCGTTTAGTTAAGGTCCACGTCTCTGCACCATACGTAAGCACTGGAAAGATGCATTGATCAAACACTTTTCTTTTAAGACATAATGGCATATTGCTTTTGAAAATTATGCTGTTTCTTCCAAAAGCTCTCCAGGCAAATTTTATACGCCGATTAATTTCTCCATCAATGTGACCCTCACTTGATATCTGCAGTCCAAGATGAACGTACGCATCTGTTATCTCCAGCTTTTCTCCATCAATCGATAAATCTTCATTTCTTATAAAAGCATTGTACATCACTTTTGTCTTCTGAAAGTTCATTTTTAATCCCACTTCTTTACTCTTGTCAGCAAGTTCCTGGATCATACTCCGCAGCTCTGATGGGGTAGTTGCAAAAATGACTACGTTATCAGCAAAACGAAGGTGAGTTAGATAATCTCCATTAATCTTTATCTCTTTGTTTTCTCAGTTCAGTGATTGAAAGACATTTTCCAATGTGGCACTAAAGAGCTTGGGGGATATGGTGTCACCTTGTCTCACTCCCTTTCCAATTTTTATGTGTGCTGTATTCTCAAACAACCGAATCTTTGCACTTGCATTTTCGTAGATGTTATTAATAATATTAGTGTATGCATCTTCAACACCGCGGGATTTCAAAGCCATTGTAACTGCTGATGGTTTTACTGAATCAAAGGCCTTTTGATAATCGATAAAAGCCATGCACAATGGAAGTTCATATTCCCTCGCTCTTTCAATTAGTTCTCTCAGTACGTGGATATGATATATAGTGCTGTAGCCACTCCTGAATCCAGCTTGTTCTCTCGGTTGAGCCATGTCCAGTGCTACCTTCAAGTGGTGTGAAAGAACTTTAGTGAAGATTTTATAAACCACTGATAGGAGGCTGATAGGTCTGTTGTTCCTGAGATCCTCAATGTCACCTTTTGTATGTAGCAAGATCAGCGTAGCGTTGTTCCATTCCTCAGGAATCTTCCCTTCATTAAGGCATCGAGTGAAAATTTGGACGAGTACTGTTTCAATTTCTCCACTTGCTTCTTGTATGATGTCTACGGTAATTCCGTCTTCTCCTGGAGCTTTTCCCCGCTTCATGTTCTTGATTGCATGTGCAACTTCTACTGGGAGGACTGGAAGAACTTGGGCCAGGTGACAGAAACTACTTCCAATGGGCGTATTACCTATACCATAACATTTCACCGGGTTCGATCACGGAGCCTGAAACCGAGGCTGGTCTATGTCCGAAATTCCTTACCCAGACTTTTTACATACCTTAAATGTGCCAGCAGGACTATAGGTTACCGGCAATTCCTAGTGGCTCTCCACCGGACGCACTAAATCAGGTCTGCTTATCAGAGGACGTACTAAGATAGCCACAGATGGTGAGATACCTGTACTAGCCAGAGGTGCACGGCGGTAGTTGAACAGGAAACGCTCCAGGCGTTTCTTCAAGGTACCTTCACCTTCCGAAATCTTCTTTAGGGCGGTTTTCACTGTTCTAACAGCTCTCTCGGCCAGACCATGTGATTTCAGATGAAATTGTGCAGTTCTTAGATGCTCAATACCATTATGCACCATGAAAGAATGGAACTTTCGCTACTAGTAAATGAAGTGCTATTGAAGGTGCAAGTTTTCCAAATTTTTCTGGTGTGATGCTTATTATTCCACTCATTCTGTTCTAAAGCGCGATTCATCGTCAAAAAAAGATTTCCGTAGTGACCTTCCTTAATAATTTCTTCATATTTTTGAAGTTTCTTCCGTCTCCTTCGTCTATTACCTAAATAAAAAGAAACAAAGAATTTCACAAGGTGCACTTATGATCAGAATGTAGGTATGGTAAATCCCTGATTTTTGAAGTGTTTTGGTGTTTACCTGACAGAAACTCGAGCACACCACTCAAATGCATGGCATTCACATATCATTCCCATTCTTAAGTTTCATCATTATTTTCTAGCTGACTATTCACTCACATAACGGTTGACACTTATTAATTTTGAACATTACTCTTCTTAATGGGAATTAGTTTCCGAACTCATGGATGCAGAAGAAAGTTAAGCATGATGCAATTTCTGTGTACACGGTCATATCAGAATAATACGACCACCCCTGGAATCAAAGTATACTCGCCCAGGCGCGTCACAGAGTGAACGTGACAAGGTCAACCACAGGGAGGGTGGCGCAGTGGTCTAAGGCGTTGGCCTATGGTCATTCGTCCGTAAGGGGTCCGGGTTCGAATCCCGGTGAGGCATGGATGTTGTGTTTGTCTTACGGCACTGGCTCTCTCCCTTCCCTGGAACCAGTGACCCTAAATTAGGGACGGGCGACTGCTTATAGCCCATTGAGTTGCTCACGGTGGTCGTTAAACCTCCAATCAAAAAAAAAAAAAAAAAAACCACAGGGAGACATAATCGGCGGGCCAGGACAGATGAGCCATAGTGCGTGACGTGAGCACAATGGGTAGAGCTAGTGATTTGACGGACGTTCAAAAAGGAATGATCATCGACTACCGTGCCAAGGGTGGAAGTATCTCAGAAACAGCAGACTTCGTGGGCTGCTCTCCAGGTGCTGTAGTGTGAACCAAGAATGGGCCGCAGGCACACCGAGTACCACCCGACGTCATAGCTGTGGATCCCCAAAGGCCATCGACCCCAGAGGAGAACGTCGACTGGTAAAGGGCAATCGACGCGCAACAGTGCAGCAATTGACCACGCAAATGAACGCTGGGGTACCAAAGGTACGTGTCCCCGATAACAGTTGAGCGAACCCTATTACGCATGAGTCTCAGGGGTCGACGCTGCGTTAAGGCGTCCGTGTTAACCCAGGTGCATCGGCAACGACGCCTGCAGTTCGAACGGGACTATAGTCATTGGACAGTGGATGAGGGGGAAGAGTTTGCATTTTCCGACAAATCGAGGTTTCTACTCCGCAGGAGTGACTGACTCGGCGTCAGACACACGAGAACCCACACCCGTACATGCTTGTCGGTCAAGTACAGGCGGGCGGTGGCAGTGTGCATGTCTGGAGGATGTTTTCCTGGTATGACCTGGGACCGCTGGTACCACTGGATTGGTCCCTGAACGCCAGTACCTATCCATCCTCGCTGACCTCATGCTGGACGTATACCCTGGTGGTGATGGTATCTACCAGCAGTAAAATGCGCCGCGTGTCACTTCGCTAATGGGGTGCGTTATTGGTTGTAGGAACATATAGCGATGTCTCAGTTCTGCTTTGGCCTGCGAAATCGCCCGACCTCAATCCCATAGAGCACTTGTGGGACTATTAGGATCGACAGGATCGACGTGCCGACCCACAACCACGTCATAACTGGGACCTCCGTGCTCTACTTCAGTCCGAATGGACACGTGTGCCTCCGGCAACCTTCCTGTAGCTCATTGCATCCATGGCAAACAGTCTCTCGCCGCTCTCATCTGGGCCAAGGGTGGGTATTCTCATTACTAGATAGGTGGTCATATTATTCTGAAACGACTATGTTTGTGTGTCGTTAGTAGGCTGATTGAATAGTCATTCACAGTGAAGTCATTTATTGTGAACGAATCGTTCACGAATGGCCCATCACTAGTGCTTGTGACATTGAACAATTGTCAAGCTTTTAACGCACGAAAATGAAACTCCCGTCGCAGTTCACCAGTGGTTATTGTTTGTTTCATGGTGGATTCTGTGGGCATAATAGTACTGTGCGTCGACAGGCGGGAAAAATCAAGGATGATGGCGGAAATGCGAGCGTGAACGAATAGACTCTGTCTGGGAAGGCCGTCACAGCAACTCTGGATTTGAACAGGTAAAAACTCAACGAACTGGTTCAAGAAAATCGAATTATTCTGAGCCACAGCATAAAAGTAAAGCATTGGTTTAGCCAAAATTTGCAGGCGTGGGTTACAAAAAAAATGTGTTCTCGATAGATGCGGCGTCAACGTACGCCCGAAATGAAGAAAGCAAGACTTGGAAGCATGTCAACTATTAAATGCTTGCTACGAAAGCGAAGGTTACGATTTTTTTACAGTGTTGTCACAAGTGATGAGAGTTGGCACACCACTACTACCTGGAAATGAAAAATCCATTCACTTGAATATTCATCCCTCCATGTTTCCCAGAAATAAATTATTCATCGCTCACCCTTCAGCTGGAAAATGCATACTCACTGTTTTCTGGGACTGCAGAGGCATCACTCACTAGGAGTAAAAGGTACAAAAACAAACTCCGGGACGTATACGAACATCCTAAAGAGGTTGCAACAAAGAGCTGATCACATTCTTCTAGGAAAGAGGCCCATGTGTCTTTTAACACAATAACGCAAGACTCCACACCTACTTCACTGGTGATAGAGATTATCCGATCTGAAGTAGTTCCAAACCCTCGTTACCGTCCGGATTTAGCACCATCTGATTTCTGGTTGTTGGCGAAACTCAAATATCCCAAAAGAATTCATTTCACATTTGATGAAGTTCAAGCTGTCTCGAGAAAGTGATTTCGGGAGTAGCCTCAAGAGTTCTAGTGGGACGAGTTCAAAACATTTGTTCCGCATTGTTTCAAACGAGAGGGGAAACTACATCAAAAAATAAGGTATAAAAACAAGGCACATATCCTGTTATAAATTTTGATTTCATTTCGATACCTTGTCTGGAAGTAAAAGGCACAAACAGGGAAACATTACTTTTTCGAAATGCCCTTACGTAATTAATAATCAAACACAGAACGCCGCCCCGGTGGCGCAGTGGTCTAAGCGATGGCCTCTGATCATTCTCCGAACGGGGTCCGGGTTCGAATCCCGGTGAGGCATGGATGTTGTGTTTGTCTTACGGCACTGGCTCTCCCCCTTCCCTGGAACCAGTGACCCTAAATTAGGGACGGGAGACTGCTTATAGCCCATTGAGTTGCTCACGGTGGTCGTTAAACCTCCAATCAAAAAAAAAAAAAAACACAGAACAATAATCAAACACAGACCATGCAGCAGCAGTTCTGGTGATTCCTTAATATTTTACGGCAGTATTTTTGGATCTTACCATGTTGTGGAAACAGCACAAGAACGTACCGAAGTTAAGAAAAAGTAGACGTAAGGTAATAAAAATTTGATGAAGAGTAAGTGGCAAAAAAAGGCTCTAGGAATAACATTTTTCACTTTGCTAAACACGAGTGGGTGCTGAAACAGAGTCACTCTGCTTCGATGTTGGGGGGGTGAAGGGAATGTAAACTGCTATTTAGATTCGTGAAGTTGTCAGTGCGGTGGGAAATGCCTCGGAAACTTGCTCGTTTGTCACAGCAAATCCGCTATTGCCTCATAAACGGAGCAAGGCTGACGAAAACCTCCTCCTAAGTGTTTTATTAAGCCTGCTTCTTGAATTAAGAATAACAACTCTCATTCAACCCCTAAGAGAATGAAATGTAGTGATACGCAACCATATTTTAAATCTAAAGCTGCTAGCTGTCACTTTGCGAAAAGTTTAACATTACTCAAGCCGCTAGCTTGAAATCTGTTTTAGGATTTCACGTGAAGTCCAAGAAACTTCCCCAGTCCGGACTTTTTTTTTACTGTGAGTAATGAAATATGTCATGGCACTTACTCAGAATAGCACGAAGGCATATTTAAGAAATAAAAATATACAGTAGTGGCCAAAATTGTGGAAACCTTTTGGAAAAAGTGTATTTTTGAGATTTGATGGCTTATAACACCCCTTTTTGTTGGGGTAATACCATAAAATTATATATCAGTGGAAAGATAATTTCATCAAGAATGTAATGCAATAAAGTACAATTATTTGTATTCTATGAGAAGTTATAGCTAAATAACCATGAAAAGGAAGCACAATTTGCTTAGGTTGATATGAAGTAGGTTTCCTTCATTTGAATGTAGCCAATGAACAGGAGTGTTTAGAGAGCCAACCAGGTGCCATCTTGTTTTGGCAATGAGCCAATCAGGTCACAGTAGGATTCAGCTATTGGTGTCATGTATTGGAGCTGAGAGGAGGACATTTGTCAGTATGTTATGTGATGGCTACAAAGTTGGTTGGTTGTTTTTTTGTGTTCTTTCATTTAGTGAGCTTGTAAAACGTAATAAAATTAAAGAAATGGCACAAAGAGTTGACTGGTCACACAAAAGCGATTTAAAATAGTACTATTAAGTGAACAAGGCTTCAGTTTTTAAGAAATTAGAAGAAAAATTGGTGGAAACTTAACCAAAGGTGGCATTTTTAAATTTTTGAAGAGATGTTAGGAGACTCAGTCACTACAAAACCAGACTGGTAAAGGCAGGAAAAGGTGCACAACAGCAAGTGATGATAGAAGAATTAAAAGACTGTACCTGGTGACAGAAGAAAATCATCTGGGTGTATACAAGATGAAATGACGCAATGGAATGTGAAGTTGAGTGCGAGGACTATTCAGCGCAGACTACAGGAATTTGGTCTAAAAGCTAGAATTCCACGAAAAAAGCCATTTTTATCTCTCAAACAAAGGTTGAAAAGATTAAATTGAGCTAAAAATCATGTTAACTGGACAGCGGAACAATGGGACAGTGTTATTTGGAGTGATGCGACTAAAATATTCCTGTTTGGTAGTGATGTCATAAAATACGTTAGGAGAAGAATTGGAGAAGATTTGTATCCTGATTGCATTACATGTACCATGAAACACCCAGTTAGTGTTATGATCTGGGGTTGTATGTCATCAAAAGGTGTGGGCAGAATTTGTGTGATTAATGGGAATATAAATGGCCAAAAATACATTAATGAAATACTTGAGCCCAAACCGAAGCTTTCCGAACGTGATCTTTTCCAAGATAATGAAGCATTTATATTTCAACAGGATTCAGCTCCATATCATATTGCTGCTGTGTGCAAAAAATGGTTTCAAGATAATCATATTCCACTGCTGGAATGGCCTGGGAATAGCCCAGACCTTAACCCCATCGAAAATCTATGGAGCCGACTAAAGAAACTTGTCAGTCAGAAGCAACCCAGTAATAAAACCCAATTAATAGAAGCAATAATTCAATCTTGGTTTCACATTATAACAGCTGCAGAACTAAAAAACTTGGTTCACTCCACGGGAAGACGTTGTAAGGCCGTAATTAACGCTAAAGGTTACCCAACTAAGTATTAACTGACATTGTGAGAATTTTTGTTTATCTCATTTTTTCTGTGTGTTTCACTTTTCTTCTTTATAACTGCTGTTCTAATACAAAATCCTTCATATACAGGACACCCTGTATATATATAATCATTGTCAATCAGCTGCTAGATGAAGGTCTCCCCAAGTTTCCTCCACAACTGACTGTCTTGAGCCTGTTTGCTCCATGTTATATAGGCGTGCTTTCGAATTTCATCTTTCCATCTCCCATGTGGTTTTCTTCTAGGTCTTTTTTTTTTTTGTCACTTGGAATCCAGTCTAAAATTTCTGTTGTCCGTCGGTGGTCCGTTCTTCTGGCAACATGTCCAGTCCATTGCCATTTCAGGGATTAAACTCTAATCATGATGTCTTTCACTCGTGTCATTTTCGTTATTCACGAGTGTTTCTTCTTATTTTCCTTGGTTACACCAAGTATGCATCTCTCCATTTTCTTTCAGTTTTCAGCCTTTGTATGTTTTTAATAGTTCAGGTTCATATCTCTGCTTCATATGTAAGAACTGGAAGTATGCATTTATTAAACACTTTTCTTATAAGACATAATGACACGTTGATCTTGAAAATTGTACTGTTTCTTCCAAAAGCTCTCCAGCCAAGTTTTATACGCCGATTGACCATCAGCGATAATGGTTATGCATCACAGTTTCTCTGGAGTCAATACATCCCGGACGAATCCGTCGTTTTTCCGAATTTTAAACACTGAAAGCGTACAATTTAGGTATGAATCCGTCAGTCTCTCTTTAGCGAGAATGATATATCCGCTTCAAATTGTCGATTTGCTAAATGTTTTTCTCTATCCGTTAGAGCGAAACATGCGCATAAGATTTCCGATATCTCTTCTTTACGTCCGTCAGCCTGTCTGCCCTTCTGGAAAAACGATCTCTACTTCTAAAGGTCATACTGAAGAAATGTTTTCTGTGACTAGGATAATCATAATGCGCAATATTATCTGTCAGTCTATCTGCTGGCAGAAACGTGGCTTTCTCCTCAAAATGTCGGATCGTTAAAATTCTTTCTCTGTTGTGAAAGAAAAATCATATAAGATTTCACTGAGACCTGTGTAAGGTTTTTCGGTGGTGGCTGCGCGTTAACTTTTATGAGTGAAAGTGATCGTCTTCATAAGGCTTTGAATGGTCGAAGATTAACTTGAGATTGAGAATAAGCACAGTATGGAGAGGACAGTCCTGTCTCCGGATCTTAATCGTATTGAACATATCTGAAAGGTTTGGGGGAAGACTTACTGCTGCTGCTGTTCCGCCTCCTACAGCTGCGATCTGCACTAACTGAACAATACTATTTGCCATCCAACCTCATTCGTCATCTTGTTTCCAGCATGTATGATCTTGGTGCAACAAGCTTGGCGGTCAGAGACGATCATTCTCCCTATTGGTTGTCGGGTTAAAGTATTTCTACTACACCCAGTGGAATACTATTTTTTAAAGCAGGGTTATCTTCGAACATAAATTCATATTCACTGCATCTACACGGTCAAGTCACATTATTGTGACCACCAGCTAATATCCAGAGTAACCGCCGTGTGCAGCGTAGACAGCAGCTAGACTGGCTTGGAGCGACTTAGTGAGGTGCTGCAAGGTGTTCACAGGTATTTGGAGCCATGCTGACTGCAGTGTATCTGACAGCTGCTGGAGGGTGCGTGGTGTAGGATCCATAGAGCGAACAACACGATCGAGGTTGTCTCACGGATGCTCAATTGGGTTGAAGTCTGGGGAATTAGGGGGCCAGGAAAGTACTTTGAAGTCTCCATCGTGCTCTTCCAACCACTCTCGGACATTTCTAGCTGTGTGACACGTCGCATTGTCGTGCTGGAAGATCCCAACCGCCCCACGGAAGACAATCAGCATGTATGGGTGTACGTGGTCTGCAAGGATGGATTCATAATTAATTCAGTCCATAGTGCCTTCCACAGGTAATGAGTGGACTCAGTGAATGCCACGAAAACATTCCCTAGACCATAACGCTGCCACCACCAGCTTGCGTTCTTCCAGCAATGGTTGAAGAGTGTTTGTTCTCCGATGTTTCTCGCTTTTTACGCCAACGTCGATCCGTTCGATTAAGCAGAAAACATGACTCATCGGAGAAGGCAATCGTTTGCCAATCAGCGGAAGTCCAATTCCGATACTGCCGTGCAAATGTAAGCCTTTTCTCCCGATGCACTTTCGTTAGCATAGGTGCAGTGATCATCCGTCTGCATCGGAGCCCCATACGCAGCAGGGTTAGCTGAACTGTCGTTTTAGATACACTTCCGGTAGCCCCCTGGTTCATTCGGCCAGTGCGTTGCTCCACTGAAGCATGTCGAAACATGACATGCGATAAGGAGCACCCACCTTCGAAGCCGACGTTCACCTCTCACATCAATGGCACGTGGTGCTCCGCAGTTTACACGTCGCTTATTCGCAATGGTGCCATTTCTCCAATTACGATACACTTTAACCCCAACAGCACGCGAACAGTTCAAAAGCCTGTTTCAGAAATACTGTCACCCTTGGCACGAAAGCCGATAATCATCCCTTTTTGCAAATCTGATAAATTGTTCCATTTATACATGACAGCAACGAGTGATATATTTTCAGAATGCCTACAGCACACCTTATATACCCTCGAAGCCAGCTCATGACACGTTCCTTCTTTTATTGGCTACGCTTTGTTGATGTCAAAAGTAGGAGGTGGTCAAAATAAGGTGACTCGGCTGTGTATAAACATCATAAAAGGACTAAGACAAAGTGACATCATTTCATCTAAGCGCTTCAATGCTACAACGGAGGATGTCTTTTAATCGTTGAACTGGATGGACGATGGAGATCATTTAACCCACATCCGTTTTGTTGATGAATCATTTTTATAAGGATTCTCGAACTAGCCGACAAAACTAACGAAATGTGATTAAAGATGAACTTACAGAAAACAAAACTGATGTTCAATGCTTTTATAAAAACTGAAATCTTTAAAAGATGGTTGAAATTCTTCAAAACAGATGCCTACATCTACCTTGGACAACAGTTATCGAGATTCTCTTTTCGAAGAGAACAAGATATTACAACCCAGGTTTTAAAATTGAATTCCATGCGAAAAAAAAATATACCCTGGGTAATAGAAGTTAAAGACCTTGGCCTGATTATAGACCATAACTTAAATTGGAATAAATGTTTTTCTGAGTCTTACAAAAGCCATGAGGCTACGAGGTGGCTTATAACCTATTTTACAAAACAAAATATTGAGTTTTAAAAACAAAGCTCTGCTGTGGTGAGCCTGCTTTAGTCCTGTAATTACTTATGGCAGTGCCATATGGTGTGTTTGTACCGAAAAATAAAAGAAAATCACCAGTCATTTTTTTTTCGGAATAAAACTAAGAATAATGACAGATCTTGAAGGGCGTACCTCTAATCATGAAATTTGGAACATGTTAAAAGTTAACTCAATTCACTATATTACGTATTAGGTGTACAAATAAGTTTTAAAGCATTTTAAGACAACGCAACATGTAATTTGAGAGAAAAGATCAATACCTTTACGAATCAAAATATGCGCCGCCATTATCTATCACCTTCCGCCATGGGTTGGGCAGTTGACGGATTCCAGCCATGAAGAATACTTCGTCGTGTGACGCGATGAAGTCGTCAACCCATTTTTGCACTTCGTCACATGTTCGGAACCGTACAGCAGACGAACCATGTTGCATTGATCGTAATAAATGATGGTCTAAAGTGGACTATACGCCAGGTGCTACAAAACTTCCCAGCCAAGCGTCAATTACGTTTCCTTGGCCGATTTCGCGACATGCCGCCTAGCGTTGCCATGCAGTAATTTCACGGGACGCAATCCTTTGCTTGAGAATGGACGTTTTCGACAAATTTCCTGGCTCAATCCGCAAAAATTGTTGCTTGTAGCGATCAGCAGTAACAGTTTGACCATGTTCCAATAGTTCATAATAGAGCACACCCTTCATATCCCACCAGATGCACAGCAGAACTTTCTTAAAGTGAATATTGCGTTTCGGTGTCGAAGTCGTTACTCCATCGGGGTCTACCCAGTGTTTTTTTGCGTTTGGGATTGTTTTACCATATCCACTTTTCATCACCCGTAACAATTTTTCACAGGAAAGACTTTCTGTGCTGTTTATCCAATTGATTCAAACACTTCATGACACGCTCACACTTGTTCCTCTGGCTCAGGTCATGGCGCTCCCATTTTTCTTCCTTTTGAATCTTTCCCATTTGCGCGTAAACGATTGGAAAGGGTTTGAGTTACCCCCAGTTGTTCAGCTAGTTCTTTTTGCGTTTGAGACGAATTGTCATTCAGCAATGCTTGCAGTTCTTCATGTGCGACTTTCTGCGGGGCGCCGCGACATTCCCGATCGCTAACATCAAAATCGCCTGCTTTAAACCATCTAAACCAAAAGTCACGTGCTTTTCGATACAATATTCTCCACAAGACAGAACAGATCGATGCACATGATTTTAAAGCACTTTTTCTTTGATGAAATTCGTAACGAATGCAGTGTCGAATAAATGCAGTATCACTTGCCGTCTTTCACCTACCGATCTGCAAGTACATTTGACTGTTGGGCAAACTTCTGTGTCACATTTTACAGTCGGGACCAGTAGCGGTCACATGACAATGCGAGGGAATGTTGAATATGTAAATTAGCGGTATACGTAACACAAAAAACGCTTTAAAACTTATTTGTACACCTAATATATATAAATTAGAAATGAGGTACTATGAGAAAGCTATGGGTCGTCCGAATCCTTTAATTAGGGAGGCCCTTAAACATGACATTAAAGACCCTGTAAAAAATAAAAGAGCAAAATTTATTCTGGAAAACATACCAGAAAAAAAATCACTTAAGAATAAGGCGCCGCCCCGGTGGCGCAGTTGTCTGAGCGATGGCTTCTGATCATTCGTCTGCAAGGGGTCCGGATTGGAATCCCGGTGAGGAATGGATGTTGTGTTTATCTTACGACACTGGAACCAGTGGCCCCAAATTAGGGACGGGCGACTGCTTATAGCCCATTGAGTTGCTCACGGTGGTCGTTAAACCTCCAATCAAAAAAAAAATTTAACAACAAAAAAAAATAAGAACAAGACGTAGAAACCCAACAGCTAACTGGGAATAAAAGCTTAGTCTTTTAAGTAAAAAAAAAATTAGTAATAAGGGTTTTCGAAAGTCCAAAACTTGGAAAATTCCGGTGTTCGTTACGTCCGCAAAAGCGTTTTCGCACAAGGCGAGCGAAGTGGCAAAAAATATATAAAAAGGGCCCTTTTCAGGGCATTTTGAGTGGAAACTGCGTTGTTTTAAGTTCTTTCAGGTGCATTATTTTTTTAGGCTCCCTCGTTTGCCTTCTTTTGCCTCTTTTTTCTATTTCCTGGCGCCTGTGTGCTCTTTGGTGGGAGACTACATATTATAGAACGTAATCCAGCTTACAACTTAACATTCTTAACGGGAAACCGTATACTTCTAAAACTCTTAATTCTTTCCGCACTGTTTTTGTTTAATTTCTCTCCTATCAGGGTTCCCACCTCTATTGTTTGTTTTTTAGCTCTTCCAAGAAACAGCGAGTTGCAGCTAGAAGAGTTCAGAACCTTTTGAAGATTTCGTCGTTTCGTATTGAGAGGGCCAGATCGAAGAAAAAATAATAGACGTGCAAAGCTTTTGCAGTGCATTTGGAAGATTTTTAAAAGAAATTTACCATTATGTCTGAAAAGAAAGAGTTTGATCGAAAAGCATCCTTCCAGCTCTTACTTGTTGATCAGAGGCATGGACTGTAATAAAAAATAACACATAGAGACAGCGGACAACTCAAAGAAGCGTGGAGATCAGCAGGCTTGGTGTAATCAAGAAAGATGCAAATCATGGATCAGGAAAATGATAAAAATGGATGGCATGAGCAAACTCAAGACCTTCAAGTGATAACGGGCTGGACATATTACTAGAAGAGCTGACCATTGTAGGACATTTGAAATATTAAACTGGATACCAAAACCCAGAAGAAGACTACGTATTTGGAGGAAATTCGAAAGCATGCCAAAGTTTCCATAGCATAAAGTTCCTGATCGGTTTGCGACAGATAGCATTGTGCCACAAAATAATATGCACCGCCCATTGGGCTAAGCGATGGCCTCTGATCAGTCGTCCGAAAGGGGCCCGGGTTCGAATCCCGATGAAGCATGGATGTTGTGTTTGTCTTACGGCACTGGCTCTCTCCCTTCCCTGGAACCAGTGACCCTAAATTAGGGACGGGCGACTGCTTATAGCCCATTGAGTTGCTCACGGTGGTCGTTAAACCTCCAATCAAAAAATAATAATAATCTGCAGGTGGTCACTGGCAAGATAACTGCTAGATGCGAAAAACAATAGAAATTTCCAAAAAGGAAGAAACTGTCTTATACCTAAAAAAAAGCCTAACACTTTTAATGAGAACTAGGATCAAGAACGTTTTACCTACTACGTACCTAGCTAGAACTTTGCCTCCATTTTCAAGAAGAAACACAGTTTTGTAGAATAAATTTATAGGACAGAGGGTACATCGCTAGAAAAAAATATTACAATTACGGGGGAAATCTTCGCTCCGTCTTACTTCCCTTTTCGAAAAAAAATTTCAATCTTAAATACAAAAAGTTGTGTAATAAAATAATATTCAACAATAATACTGGACGGATAGAACATCGCGAGATAAAAAAAAAATTACAGGATAAATCTTCACTCCGCGTAACTTCTGTTTTCAGAAGGTTTTATAAGACGGATTTACGATCGGAAGTGTGCGAGGCTCTGGGGATATTATTTTTGTCTGCAGGACCAAAGTAAAATCTGCAACGCAGATCGCCGCGATTCTGCTGCGGCAGCCAAAGTGACGTGGAAATGAATTGCTCTAGAGAGGGAGCTGTGGAAGATACTTTAGAAGACTAAAAGTCGTTGATGATGATTTTCTTTAAATTTTTTTGTGTTTTCATCTTTTTTTATATATTAAGATTTTCTTATATTTTGGGCTTTATTTCTCAACATACTATGATACAATGCATCATCTGAACAAAGTTGCCACGCGGGGGAAATGGAACACAAGAAAATAGATACGCAAAAGTCCCTTCGAGGTACGCAGATATTTGCTTCGCACAGAACTGCACTAACTGAAATTTTTGGACTTCGGGCTTGTATCCTATGTAATTCCTGCACGTCACGCTGGCAAAGATTTTCTTTTATGTGGTATGTTGTTTCTTTCTCATGCTTTAATGTAGCAACTAACATGTTCTATCTTTACGACTTCCATTCATTCTTCCATGTCAAACTTGGAATACAGCCAAAGAAGCATTCTTCTTCGAGTAGCGACTTCAAACTTACTATGCAACCATACATCCTGCTAACTGCTCAACACTTTTTTACACGAAGATAGAGTGCTCTACACGCATATATGCATTTCGTGATGAGAGACAAGTAACACCTCCAAAATTTCAACATTTTGTCGTCACATCTTTGAGAGTACGTGTTTACTTTTTCGCAGTACCTTCAAGAAGAAATAAATATATGACTAAAAAATATGTCTCAGGAGTGGGGAAATTCTTTCTAAAATGTAAGTAATTGGGAAAATATAACGCTGTTTATAATTTAACGGAGATGTTAATGTCCCAAATTTTTTTTGTATGGAAATTGTGGAAGAAATATTCACAAATGCATGTGAGACAACTACAGGATTTTTCACTCGGCAATCAGAATAGCTTGAAATACCTGGTTTTACTGTTCTGTATGCAACATCGCGTAACGTGAAACTTACATCGTCCTGGAGCATGAATCGAACCCGCATCTCAATTTCGGTTCGAGCCTGCTGTCGGTTACACCGTCCTACTTGGAACTTCGTTGCCCTAGTTGGTGTAACGGGTAGCATCCTGGAACGGAAATCGGGAGTTGCGGGTTCGATTTCTGCTCCAGTTATGTGATGTTACATGTATTGAACAGTAAAACTCGGCAATTCAGGCTATTCTGATTCTCGCGTGAATAATCTTGTCCTTTGTTTGGAATGTTTTTAAAGTTTCAGGGGAAATATCGTATTCACATCTGAAGTGAAGAATACATCGGAATTCCTTTTCCAATTGCAAAAATAAATTTCCAATCTTTTTCTAGTTATGAGAAATTATGGATCTCTGAGCATCCCTTCCCTGGAACCAGTGACCCTACATTAGGGACGGGCGACTGCTTATAGCCCATTGAGTTGCTCACGGTGCTAGTTAAACCTCCAATCAAAAAAAAAAAGAAATTAAAAAAAAATCACTGCGTATATATATATATATATATATATGGAAATTAGTGTGATTTGGCAAGGAGTACGATTACCTCTACCAGCAATACAGCTTTTGCGACTATTTCACCTGCGTCAGCTCATAAAGGCTCCTTGCAAAGTTCTGAGAAGCAACTCTCTTTCCCAAGGTATCCCATGCATCGTCCGCGCTACCAGGAAGCAATGCATTTTTTTTTTTTCAGGGTTGGGTGACCCCTGTGAGCAGCTCTAAGGGATACAAGCAGTCGCCCGTCCCTGATTTGACACTGCTGGCAACAGGAAAGGGAGGGAGGGAGGGAGAGAGCGAGCAAGCAAGCAAGCTTTTTAAAGATGAGCACAACACCCATGCCTCATCCAGGACTCAAATCCGGCACTATCTCTGTAGCCAGGAAACCTACGTCTATGACCACTCTCCTAACGGGGCTACGAAGCCAGAGATCGCTCCGACTAGTGCAAATCTGAAGTTGTTTAAATTCCTAAGCTACAATTGCTTAGCTTTACTTACTTGACATGCCGATGTCTTGGTTTCAATATATAACGGTAGTATGTTCGAACGGAAAGCGAGAGATGCGGGTTCGATTCCTCCTCCAGGAAGATATGATTTGTAAGTTTTATTGGGAGATGCGTGTAGAATACCGAACTAAAAGAAGTTCTCTACCGATATCTGATTGCCGAAAATGTTTAATCGGATGATACATGTTTAATGCGATTTATGTGTTGGAACCTCGCGGGACAATCCATTTTCTGCATCAAGATAATCTCTGCAGACCTTTATCCTCTGAGTACGTCTCTACCTTTTGAGCTGTAGATCAACGAGCGTTGCCACCCATAAAAATGAATTATGGCTTAACGGAACTTCTGTAATGTCTCAGATAAGGCTCCAGAATCTCGTCCATGTATCTTAAAGTAGTTATTATTATTATTATTATTATTATTATTATTATTATTGGGGGTTTAACGACCACCGCGAGCAACTCAATGGGCAAAAGCAGTCGCTCGTACCAAATTTAAGGTTACTGGTTCCAGAGAAGGGAGAGAGCCAGTGCCGTAAGACAAACACAACATCCATGCCTCACCGCACTGAGAAAAACGTTTTGCTAATTCGAAAAAAAAATTTGTCGATATACAGTCAACAAAATTTTTTGTTGAATTTGCAAAATTATTGTTTTGAAAATTATTGTTGATTTAACCAAATTTATTGTTATCACGACAAAACGTTTTGTTCATTTAACAAAATGATTATGTCGATTTTTGAGAATTTGTTTGATCCAACAAAAAACATATTATCATGACAAAATGTTTTGTTGCTGCAACAAAACATATTTTTATCGTGACACAATAAGTTTTGTTGCAGCAACAAAACATTTTGTCATGATATGTTTTTTGTTGGATCAAACAAATTCTCAAAAATTGACGTAATCATTTTGTTAAATGAACAAAACGTTTTGTCGTGATAACAATAAATTTGATTAAATCAATAATTTTCAACAAAGTAATTTTGCAAATTCAACAAATTTGTTGTTGACTGTATATCGACAAAGTTTTTTGTTGAATTAACAAAACGTTTTTCACAGTGCGGGATTCGAACCCGGACCCTTCACAGACGAATGGTCATAATCCAGCGCTTAGACCATTGCGCCACCGGGGCGGGTAAAGTAGTTTCAGCCCCTCGCGAGAAAACATGCAGGTCAGAACGGCCATTGTAGTGATGCTTCCCTTGACCATGAACCCCCCCCCCCCCTACCCCTACTACCACACACAGACACACCAAAAGATCCTTTTCCACAAACAATAGTCGGAGATGATACAGTGACGCACTTTTCAAATGTGTTTGTGCCGAGAATAACTTTGCTGTATTGTGATTCTTTCGCAAAGGAAACCAGATTTCCCCTCCCGTTGATCAGCTGTCCAATTGAGGTGCTGCTTTTCCAATTCCAGTGGTACCGTCCAATAATCTGAGATTAGTTGTGTGTACACTTACAGGTTTTTTACTATATAACTATCTTTACATCAAAGAGTTAAATCCCTGAAATGGCAATGGGCTGGACATACTGCCAGAAGGACAGATCATCGATGGACAGCCGAAATTTTAGATTGGATTCCAAGGGACAGGAAAAGACCCAGAAGAAGACCACATGGAAGATGGGTGGATGAAATTCGAAAGTATACGGGAGTGACATGGAGGAGACTGGCACAAGACAGACCGTTGTGGAGGAAACTTGGGGAGACCATCCAGCAGTGGATTGATAATGGTTGACAATGATGATGGTGATGATGACGACATCAAACAGAAGTCATCGCTCTTTCCACGTTTATAAGTGAGTCACGGAAAAATTCTCATTGGCCGCCACCGGGAATCGAACCCAGGGTCTTCCAGTTACGCATATCGGGCGTAACTGCAAGACCATATCAGTTACGTGGAAGCATATCCGACGCGTAACTGGAAGACCTTGGGTTCGATTCCCGGTGGCGGCCAATGAGAATTTTTCCGTGACTCACTTATAGAGCGATGACTTCTGTTTGATGTTCCTGATCCACGTCAAATGTCTATTATTCATTCGCCTTCTAATTATTTGTTCTGTTGCTGCTTACCATCTTTGGTGAATCCAAAGATGGTAAGCAGCAACAGAACAAATTGTGCGGGGCTCCAAGAAGCAACCTGCTAAGTAGCTTGTCTGTTAGTGTATGTGAGTCTCGAGGAGTTCGAGGCCGCTGTGGTGCAGTGGTAGCATATCCGCCGCGTAACCGGAAGACCCTGGGTTCGATTCCCAGTGGCGGCCAATGAGAAATTTTCCGTGACTCACTTATAAACGTGGAAAGAGCGAGGACTTCTGTTTTGATGTTCTTGAACCACGTCAAATGCCTGTATTTATTAACTATCTGTAATAAAGTCATCGGGACACAGGTAATCTGAAAGCAGCCCTTCCTGCTTTCGCATAAATGTAAGTTGGTCCGCTTACAATTCTATTGCATCTTGAAGTTAGGTACAAGAAACGGTCATCTTGAACTGTTGTTTTTCTGGGCTTACCGCAGCCCGCCTTCCCAGTGTCCTGAAAGCATCTCCAGATTCTGTAAATTATACTTTCTGATGCATTCATGAATCTGGCAAGCTCTGTGATTGCCCTGCTTCCATCCGCTCAATATCTCTCCATCTGTTACTTTGATCCAAATGGTTCTTCCTTTGCATTTAACAAAGCTGTAATCCGAAACACTCGATAAAGCCGCTGATATAATATAATCAGAAAAAAGAAGAGCCCGTTCTTGAAGCTTCTTTTACCGCCAGGTTGATTCGCATATCTGTCTTTCGAATTAGGAAATGCATATTTAGTAGCAGATAAATGAGTTATTTCACGTTAGATACCCTCTTAAAGTTCTTAAAAAATTTGAGTTCCCCAATGTATACGAAATGACTGATTTAATTCGCTTACCACATTTTAAGGACACGGAATTTAAACTCCCTTATCACGTTTTAACTCACTTATCATATTTAATACACATTTTTCTTACTAATTATACCCTAATTTCTAAGAACAATATATCACCTGCGACATGTGAGTAGATGTACTTCATTTTTATCGCAGCGCAGTCGACTTTTTAGGTATTACATGATTATTAGATCTAATTTACCGAGCAAGAGAACAACCTAAAAGACTTGTTTATGGCGTATACATAGAATGAATGTTGAACGGAACGCTCTAGGAGTGTCCTTGTTCTGAGTTAAGATATGCACTGTAAAAAATAACTAGCGTAGATTCACGGAAAATTCCCGAAAATAACGTGCAGCAAAGTAGCCGGGAGATGTCCGTGTTCTAACGAAATTTCCGTTTTTAAAAGTTTGTTTCTTCTAACTTTAGTATTTTGTCAGATTTACCGTAGTCGAAAATTCCATTTATTTCAGAAAAATCAGTTTCGGGGTTTTCCGTATTTATACGGAAATTTCGTAAAAACATCGATTTTGACTTTTCCAGCAATTTTTTTTTTTTAATCAGAGATCTTTGTTTCCGACGTGCGAAGTTTAAAGCATCCTTTCCCTTTGCCCCAGATGTAATTCAAACTGTACATCTTCCATGACAACCGCGCGTGCTAGCGATTGTGCCAGAAAGACACGTAACGCACAGTCACATATAAGATAGAACTCTGACCCCTCGGGAGCTTCTGGTTCGATTCCCGTTGCAGGATGTAATTTTCAAGTTTTCTGATGCATGCATGTGTACCCGCCAGATTAATTTACTGTTCGCCAGGTGCTGTAATTTGGAGTAGTCCGTATTTTAGAAATGTTCGTTAAGTAAAGTTTTAAAACTGTATACATTTCCCTTCTCGAGAAAAAAAATGCCTGCTTGTCCACGCTTTCACGCATTTCTCCGCCATTTTTTTTTTTTATTTCAAGGAGTATTTTGGCCCATGCATTGTGCCGAAGATTTCCTGAATAGTGTGTTATTTAACTGCATCGAATGCGCGACTCGGCACTTCTTCGTAAGTTTTTTTCCCCCAAGTGGAACAAACAGCGTTTAACGTAGCTGCGCTCTGCCACTCTTCGACCAAATTTGAAGACCTCGACTGTCTCTCTCATTTGCGGTGAGCAGCTAATTGCTTGTCTTCCATGGGACGGAATGCCACCGAACTGGCGACGCTCCAGACGGCCGGAAAGATGCTAGAGCAACAGATAAGCGCACCATATATCACCTAAACCGAGCAAAGTGACAGCTTCATCAGAGTCCCACCGCGGATATTCCCGACCACAATACTTCGGGAAGAGGGAAAGGTAGATTCCGTCCCCAAGCAGTTGCCAAGAAAAATAATTCCCATGTCTTCTTCCAACGGTGTGAAATGGGAAGTTTTAAATAGCTCCTGGAACCTCAGATCTACTAGGTAAAATTGACTCATGCTCAAAACGTGGTGGTAATGTCTCTACCTTTTCACTGTTCAGTAGTATAAACACTTGTGGCTACTGCGTATTACGACATCAGATGTAAAAACAACTGCGTTCAAAGTAGATCCGGTGAAAATATGGAGGTTACGCTTTCACTTTGAAGTCCTGCACATTGAAAGGGGGGAGGTCCCCCATAGCGGTAGGACAAAAGCAGCTTTGCCTCGGGCCGCTTGTCGCCCGCTATATGATCATGCTTTTAATAAGAAGCAACGCAGCTGTAAATTTGGTAACTTTGAACGTGGTGAGTTTGAATCATCTTCCCTTTCCTTAGCACTTATTTGGAGACGGTCCCGTTTCTTACCATTTTCCTGCAGCTGCGTTAGTGGGAAGGACACTCTCTTTTGCTTCTTAGCTGTCCCATGAGAAGAAATAGCTGAATTCGGTTTTATGACTTCACTTTCCTGCGAGTGGGTAAATTGACAATGATCTGTGTGGGAGGCATCAAGACAGTCTACATCTTACGGAGAGAGTTCTCTCGGTGGTTTTAGGAGCTGCTGATAGGTCGGGGGGGGGGGGGTGCAGCAGAGAGATGGCAATTAAAAGTTAACTCGCTCGCCTTTTGCGGGGAACGGCCGAGGTCAAAGTGAACAACGAGTGGGTAAGCAACAATGGAAAATATGCCGAAAAGTGAGACCAAACTGAAACAAAAGTCGGAAACTAAAACTTAGCAGCGAGATAACTGAATAAAAGCCTAATAGAGTAATAATAACCAAAAGAGGATGTTCAGTTGTCAAACTTTGAGCCAGGAAGAATTGTAGGGCTGACAGAAGCCGGATTGTCAGCTCGTGTCGAAAGAAATGCAAATACAGTGATGCAAGTATGGCGGCAGTGGGAAGAGTAGTGTTAAACGCACAGACGTAAGAAGTCTATAGCGCATCGTCACACGAGTGAACGGGAAGATTGGCTCCTATGCCGTACGGCGTTACTCAGAGACACGTCCCAAACATTGGCGCAATATAGCAAGTCTGTCACACGTCAGGACACGTTCGCAAGAACTGTTCGACGACGCATTTTTGCTGCAGAGAAGACTCGCCGCCCTCTGTGAGTTGCTGAGACTTCGATTGATTCTATTCCACCGACATCAGAGATTTCAGTGGTGCCAAGGACGAAGACAATGATGGGGCGTGATGAGTGACATGACGTAGAAACGTTTTAAGCTGATGCACTGTGATGGACTATTCCATTTTCAGGTGAATGGTTGTTAGAAATATGCATTTCGGAGCGTCATATGAGACCTACACTGATATTTATTGTTTGGGACGCTATTCGGTTTAGCTCACGTTCCTACCTCATATCCCCTGCCAGTACATTGAACAGAGCCAGCGGTACATCAAGGGCATTTTGGAGACTGAATGAACCCTTACCATATCTTTAGACAGTATCTGGTTCTATCTTTCAGCAACACAACGTCCGGCCACACGTGCCACAGAATATGCTAGATCTCCTGGTTGCCATTTCTTCCTTGGCCAGCAATCTCGCTATATTGATTGCTTTATGTTCATGGCAGGGAATTCCACAAACGCATGTTCATGGCAGGGAATTATACAAACGCATGTTCATGGCAGGGAATTCCACAAACGCTTGTTCATGGCAGGGAATTCCAAAAACGCGTGTTCATGGCAGGGAATTCCAAAAACGCACGCTTATGTCAGGGAATTCCACAAACGCACGCTCATGGCAGCGAATTCCACAAACACGCATTCAGGGCTTCTTCAGTTCAATGCCATGCCCTGTAAATGCAGTTATCGCCACTCGACGCGGGTGTACTAAATATTGTCTTCATCTGCACTTACATCGCTACTTCCGATTGTTCTTGTCTTATAGAGTAAGTGATCCATCTGTCATATGAACTCCACTTCGTTATGTTGTGTCTATCTTGGTGCTGCATTTTCTGTAAACAGCATTGTACAATAATACCAAAAAATGTGCTTGCAGATTAATTTTCCGTGTACCTCATTCTTTTAAGACCCTAAGCTCACAAAGAAAAATTCTTTCTTGTACATCTTACTAAACTGCTTTAACTACTAACCGATCCAACTTTAATGAGCTGGCCGTTGCGATGGATACTCGCATAAGCAAACATGGAAAATGTATGAAGTTACCTTACGTTAACTATTATATGTAGACAAGTTATTGAAATTAGCTTTTTATATTTTTGTCTTCAAACTACTGTAGAGATTGTGTAATAAACATTTTCATTAATCAAAAATGAGTCTTTGTGCAGCTGAATGCCAATTATATTTTAGCTTTGGCAATTAATGATATAAACACCCAGATCAATCTGTCTCTCTCTCTAGAACGCTTGACGTCACAGCAACATCTGCATTGTTGCGCCATCACTTATCGATCAATTCGTGTGGGCTCTCGCGATGTCAAATGATTGCCTGCTATATGATAGCACGCGATCACTTTTAGATGTCAAGGTGATCGCCTGCTAATTTAAAATATTGGATTATCAATGACTCGAATTCTGTTTTTCCGATTTACAAAATTCGAATTAAAGTCGTAATATCACGGCAGGTTGCGTTTGTATATTAATTTAATTTAGCACAGTTCGAATATTACTTTGAACGCTTTAATTATTTACTTTTTAAATTTAACTAACTTTCCGAGTTTAGTGCTGATTACATCAAACATTTTGCAAAATATCGATCTTTTTAATCGCTCTAATCTACAAAAGAACTTAAATCTTGCGATGTCAAAGTGAGCAAGATTGCATCTAAAAGCAGATGTCGCCCCAATAGCACATTATCGGGAATTTAGATTGTTCCGATTATTAGTTATCAATTAACTACAGGAGAATATGATACAAAAGAAAGTATAAAATTCAGCGGGAAGCAAAATGTGAGAAGCAACTTTCGGTGGCCAGTGTTAGTTTTTTTGAAAAATTGTAATTGCATACGTGTGCGTGTGGGTACTAAATAATGCAAATTTGAGCGTAATCGACACACAAGACCAGTTTTACTATCTTAAAAATGCATGCAACAAGCAGGTTTTTACTAGGGCAGGCGGTATAGCTCTTTCGTCTTAGACTTCAGTGGAGGAGGGAGGGGGCGCAATTTTTTGTGGTTTGCTACGGGCGCAGAAATACCTAGTTATGCCTCTGCTTGGAATGATTAGATACAAAAATCTATAAAGAGAAGAGATCGAACCCCATTGCGCCCTGCTCCGTATCTGACTTTTTGTAGTGGATTGCAGTAAAGGTTAGGTTGACTGAAGGATCTTTCACGAACAGGAGTTTAAGTATGTAGGTGACCAGACTGCGATCTTCTTTCAATAGCTTCTCTGTAACAATGAACAATTCCAGGTGTTCTATCCTTCTCCGTTTCTACGTCGCTCAAATGCGCCAAGACCGATTGCTGATTCTAACTTTAGCAACGTTGACGAGGGACGCAGATGTGTGATGCCTTCCGTCAAACGATAAATTTGCTACGAGAGAGATCTGAACAGAACAAAGAAAATAGCACCTGCAGCCTGCTTAATCAGTGACCGACATACTTGCGGAAGTCTTAAATATCTCAAGCAGTAAAAAAAGCCACTTTTTTTTTCTGTTCCTTAGGAAGTTAAACAAAAGATGTCGCATGAAAAGATTTTATTCAGGAATATGCTCCTAATTTTAGTGCAGGTTACTAGATTTATTTCTCGATATGGCACGGCATTTCCGCGTGAAAGAAAGTAAACTCTAAAATAAAATTTTAAGTGTATCCTCAGAAGTGAATGTGAAATCTTAAAATTCAAGATAGAGGGCAGTCGCATTTTATATGAATTTGTAAACATAAAAAATTGTCTCATTTTATGCGCAAAATTTAAAATAATGAGAATTCAAAAAGAAAAAAAAAAGGGGGGGGGGGGAATTCCTCAAGTATCGTATAATTTCAAAGCAGGTAGACCGAGTGAGTTACTGACTGTTTTTGCTAGTGAAAAATGATACAGGTATATTTTACTTTATCTGGTGAACAGAAACACCCTCATTTTGTCAATACGTATCCTGTGGACACCGCAAACGAACGTGCGTTGGAACTTTTAGTGGTTTGAATTCGAAATTAATTCTTACGATTTGGTTTCTATATGCTGCTAACAAATGGGCCCGGAGTTTCCAGAGTTTAACAAAATATGTATGAGCTGGGGTTATGGGCCGTGAGAAATTATTTTTACCGTGAAAAAATTTCGTCTTTTTATTTTCGATTGTAGGATTAATATGTTCTTCGCTATTTCCTGCCTATGGGTTCATATTTTCTCCTTTCTTTTTCTGCTGATAGAATTCATATTTCCTGTTTTTCTTCGGTGGTACTTATATTTTATCTCTTACCTTTGATGTACACTGAAGAGCAATTGGCCGCCCCGGTGGCGCAGTGGTCTAAGCGATGGCCTCTGATCATTCGTCCGAAAGGGGTCCGGGTTCGAATCCCGGTGAGGCATGGATGTTGTGTTTGTCTTACGGCACTGGCTCTCTCCCTTCCCTGGAACCAGTGGCCCTAAATTACGGACGGGCGACTGCTTATAGCCCATCGAGTTGCTCACGGTGGTCGTTAAACCTTCAATCAAAAAAAAAAAAAAAAAAAAAAAAAAAAAAAAAAAAAGAGAAGAGCAATTGAATTAGAGACAGCTGGCGTTATGCAAATGTGGTGCGGTGGGCGGCCCTGTAAACTTAAACGACATGACGTATGCAGCGATCCGATAATATAAGGAGTGATGCGACGGGAATCAGTAAGAGTCGGACGCAGTATGGGTAAGACAAAGGATCTAAGCGCATTTGATCGTGGGCAAATTGCCGGGCCCCGACGAATGGGTCACTTCATCTCGGCAGTCGCGCAGGCACTGGGATTTTCACGAGCCACTGTGTCACGGCTGCACCGCGAGTACATTGAATCCGGTAAAACCATCCCTGCAAGGGCCAACTGCCGTAGACAACAGCGTGTGGATGAGCGGGGTCATCGTCGGCTAGCTCGCATTGTAACAGCGGGAAGACGGGCCACAGTGCAAGAAATCACTCGGCAATTTACCGCTGGTGCACAAGCAGCCACACCATCCAGAACAATCTCCTCGCTATGGGGTACAGAAGCCATCGTTCCACGAGGGTACCGCTGCTGACCGCACATCACGGTGCAAAGATTAGCATGGGCACGGGAACACCGCCACTGGACCCTAGACATGGGGAAAAATGTTGCCTGGACTGATGAGTCGAGATTCACGTTGGTACATGTGGATGGCAGGATACGAGTACGGCGCAAACCACATGAAGCGATGGATCCTTCTTGCCAGCAGGGTACTCTTCAAGCTGGTGGGGGTGGCATTCTCGTCTGGGGACTGTTTGTTTACGTTAACTGAAATGGGACCCCTGGTACGTGTGACATCGTCCCCCACAGGTCAACGTTACCGGGATATCCTGGACGACAATTTGCTCCCGTTTGTGCGTCTTCAACATCCCACTGGGGATCTCATCCTGCAACAAGACAATGCAGCTCCCGAATTGTATCTGCATGGTTGAATGAACACTCCACCGACGTGACCTCGCTTCCTTAGTCAGCTAGGTCACCTGACCTCAATCGGGCACATCTGTGATGCCATCGAGAGTGATGCCCCCCACCCCCTCCATCAAATCTTCGTGAACTGTGAGAGCTTGTTCAGGGGTCGCTTCCGGTGTCTTGTCGAGTCCATGCCGAGACGAATCGCCGCCGTCATCAGGGCGAAAGTTGGTGCTACACGTTAATAGACAGGTATCTCTAATTCAATTGCTCTTCAATGTACATCGGCCGCCCCGGTGGCGCAGTGGTCTAAGGCGCTGGCCTCTGATCATTCGTCCGAAAGGGGTCCGGGTTCGAATCCCGTGAGGCATGGATGTTGTGTTTGTCTTATGGCACTGACTCTCTCCCTTCCTTGGAACAACCAGTGACCCTAAATTAGGGACGGGCGACTGCTTATAGCCCATTGAGTTGCTCACAGTGGTCGTTAAACCTCCAATCAGAAAAAAAAAGTTAAATACAAGTTAAACATGATATAACCTATCATGAATGGAAGACGGGATTACACCATACAATACAAATTTTGAAGATGACAATCCGTTCTTTGGTGTAAATATGACAAGAATGGTAAGCCAGAAAACATGAAAATTTCGTCGGCCTGGAGCGGGAGTCGGACCGGTGTCTCTCAGACAGCGCCCGAGTATGCTAACCAATACACTACCCAGCACGACCAAGGCTCAAGTTTCCGATTAGGCTCAAGTTTCCGATTCATTTGAATATAATCATAAATATATAATTTTAATATATTCATCGGAAACTTCAGACTTGGTCGTTCTGGGTGGTGTAGTGGTTAGCATATACCCGGGCACTAACTGGGAGACGCGGGTTGGATTCCCGCTCCAGGACGACGAAATTTTCAAGTTTTCGGATATTATCTGATTTGTCATCCTTGTCATATTTACATTAAAAACCAGATTATCATCTTCAAAATTTGTATGATATAACCTATATAACGCCTTAAATATGTCAGCAATTATTGTTCATTGCAAGAATAAGAGATAATTCTCGATCCATTTTAGACACAAAACACCGACAGAGGGCTCATTTTCACCTCGACGGCTTTGCCAACAAACAGAATTGCTGGTCTCAGGGTCCACAAACCCACATCTTTGTATTGCTGCAACAATTAACCCACAGCGTGTGACTGTGTGGTATGTTTTTTCACGACGTAGAACCTTCGGGCCCATCTTCATCAATCAAATTCTGACATCCTCGAGATATCAGACAGTGTTGGAAACGGTTTTCCTTCCATGTTTGCAGGGTTTCACTGGTGGTGACCTGGAAGGTCAATTTTCATGCAAGACGGTGCACGCCCGCATCGTGCATCACCGGTATTTGCGCAGTTCCATGAACATTTCGGAGAACGTGTCATTGTCTTGGAATGTCGCAAACACTATGGCACCGGAGTGGATGTGCCACCGTGTTTTCCGAACCTCGATTTTCTTGTGAGGTTGTCTTAAATACCAGGTGTACCCGTCCAACCCACGAATATTGGAGGAGTTCCGAACAGTTATTGAACATGAAATCTGCGCCATTTCCACTGACCTCGTTGACCATGTGTTCTCCAATTTTGTACTACGGTTACGTAATGTTATTGCAGTCGAACACAGACACATTGAACATGTTATGTAAATTCCTGGCATTAAAGATTCATACACACTCAGATTCCTCTTTATGGTCATCATTCCTTTCATGGTCTTTTACTCTTGGTAGGTATATTTTGGGACACCCTGTTTACACACATACACACTCATTTTTTTATATAGGCAGTCAAACTTTGATGACCCGCCACCATTTGTTCCTTTACATTGTGGCGTTATATCAAATTTGCCAATTGTTTAAGTAACCCAAATTTTATTATAATTCCTCGAAAATCATAATTAGCATTATATTAAAAACATGTTAATTAGAAACAAGTTAGTAAAATCATGCAATGCATTGATTATGATATGCTTTCCAACATACCAGAAATCATTACTCAAGTTATGAGAATTATGGCTGTGGAATAAATCTCGGTCCTGTGCCCTGACCTTTGATCCCATTTCGATGATATTCAACAGAACCGGTTCGGTATACCTCCGAAATAACATGATAAAGTTTTGTCGCAATCGAAGCATTTTTACGTAAGTAATGATGCATAGCCGACCCGGTGGCGCAGTGGTCTAAGCGATGGCCTCTGATCATTCGTCCGAACGGGGTCCGGGTTCGAATCCCAGTGAGGCATGGATGTTGTGTTTGTCTTACGGCACTGGCTCCCTCCCTTCCCTGGAACCAGTGACCCTAAATTAGGGACGGGCGACTGCTTATAGCCCATTGAGTTGCTCACGGTGGTCGTTAGACCTCCAATCAAAAAAAAAAAATGATGCATAAGGGCTATGGAATAGATCCCGCACCTGTGACCTAACCTTTGACCCCATTTCGCCCATTTTCAATAGAAGTCGTCCCCAGGCAGGCCCCTACAACATACTAACATTTTATCCAAATCAAAGCATTTTTACGTAAGTTATGACTCATAATGGCGATGCAAGTGATTCCGCTCCTATGTCGTGACCTTTGACCCCATTTCGCCCATTTTCAATAGGGTTTGTCGCCAGGTGGTCCCCTACCACATAATAAAATTTCATCGAAATCGAACCTTTTTTACGTTAGTTATGACGCATAACAGCAGTGGAATGGATCCCGCTCCTATGTACTGACTTTTGACCCCATTTCGTTCACTTTAAATAGGGTTCCTTCCCAGGTGATCTCCTACCAGATACTAAAATTTCATCGAAATCGAACGATTGTTACGCGAGTTATCGTGCGGACGGACATACGCACACAACGCGTGACGTAATGAGGCAGATGGGAATCGCGACCATCTGCTCTCCGCAAGAGTGTGACGTCTTAAAACTTTAATAGGATCCACACACAACGCGTGACGTAATGAGACCGATGGCGCGACCGCGCGCCAACATTCTCAAACGCGAGATTGGGATGTCATAAGATTTCTAAGCATTGGTGACATTAATGGAACGACGCCATGCCAATAAAAACGTTATAATTCGGGGTGGGTATTTAACCCACTAAACGAATTCTCCTAAAGTCGAGATCAAGCTAAATCGATTTCTAGTACCAGAAAACTGTAGGTTAACGACTTTCATCAAAATTGTTAGAGCCGTTTTCAAAATAGAATGTACATACATACAAGAATTGCTACTTTAAGGTGGACGTCAAGTAATTTTGCTTCCTATACTTCCAATGGAAAAACTTCTGTACACATTTTCTTCACAAACAACGCGTTCCCAAGGATGAAAATTTGAACATCCATTAAGATAGCTTCATTTCATAACTTGGAATACTTAATATTTTCTAAACCGTAACCGTAATTATGCAATCCAACATTTATTTGTCGACTGACGTCATCAAAGCACAGATCGCGCCATCTTTTTCTGGTTTCAACACCACCAAAGGAAACGTTATTGTTTTTTAATATAATTATGCTTATGTTTTACAAAATGTTAAGTATTCCAAGTTATAGTATGAAGTGATTTTAATCGATGTTCAAATTTCTATCATTGGGAACACACTAATTGTGAAGGAAATGTGTACAAAAGGTTTTCCATTGGAAATATAGGAAGCAAAATTACTTGACGTCCACCTTAATAGTGTGTGATAAGGGCGATGGAACGGATCCCGATCCTATGTCCTGACCTTTGATTCCATTTGTCCCATTTTTAATAGGGTTACTCTCCAGGTGGTACCCTACCACATACTAAAATTTCATCGAAATCGAACCATTTTTACGCACCTTATGCCGCATAAGGGCAATGGAATACATCTCGCTCCTGTCCTTTGCCCCAATTCACCTATTTTCAATAGGGTTCGTCCCCAGGTGGTCCCCTACCACATACTAAAATGTCATTGAAATCGAACCATATTTACGCAAGTTATGACGCATAAAGGCAATTGAATGAATTGCGCTCTTATGTCGTGATCTTTGACCCCACTTCACCCATTTTCAGTAGAGTTCGTCCCCTGGTGGTCCCCTACCACATACTAACATTTCATCGAAATCGAACCATTTTTACGTGAGGTATCGTGCCGACAGACGGACGGAAGAAGCTGGAGCATATACGCTTCTTCAACCTACGGTTGGAAAGTGTAAAAAATGCAGTTATACACTATATTGGCAAGTCACCGGACACCTAGAAGAGAAAAACAACGTAGCATTTATTTACATACATTAGGACGGTGTCGGTCGACCTTTGGCCTTAATGCATGCACTGACCCTTCCAGACATGCTTTCGACAAGGTTTTGGAACACAGCGATAGGTATGCGCTTACATTCAGTACATAATGCTGCCGCTAAATGTTGCTTAGAAGTAAGCTTTGGTTCCAAACTTCTTATGCGGCGCTCTAGTTCATCCCATAGGTGCTCTATGGTATTAAGATCATGGCTCTATGCTGGCCAGTCCACATACGATACGGAATAATCGTCAAACCACGAAGAAACAGTTGTTGCTTTATGGGTCGGTGCATTATTATGCTGGTACCAACAAGGCTCCGTTCCATAGTATTGCTAGAGTTGGTAGGTCATAATTGTGCTGGTTAACAGGTTTGTCCACGATAACCAATGGGCAAGGACCATAACACGAAAAACACCCGCACACGAGTACACTGCAAGCTCCAAACTTGACCGTAAGGACAGCGCACTGTGGTAAATAGCGTTCCCCCGGTTGCCGCCATACTCACACACGGCGATCAGACTGATGGATCGTGTATCTGGATTCATCAGTCCACAGCACCCGTTTCCATTTATGTACGGTCCACGATAAATGTTCTTTACACCATGCTAAACGACGAGTAGCATTCCGAGTGGAGATGAAAGACTTATGAGCAACCGCACGACCACAGTAACCCATGGAATGAAGTTCTCTGCGAATGGTACGTGTACATACCGAAGTTCCAGCATTGTTACTCACCTGCACACTAAGGTCTTGTGTAGTACTCCGTTGATTAACTGTAACTACTCTCCTGAGGCTTCGACGTCCTCTATCACTGATTTTCTTTGGTCTGCCATTACGTTTTGTTGCTTCAGGCACGCTATGTCTTCCACTTAATACATCCAAAACAGTTGACTTGGGTATGTTTAAACGCCTCTCGGTTTCTTTTATGGATAACCCACTTAATATAACATCCAACAATCTTTCCTTTCTCAAAGTCAGTTCTCTCCCGACGCGACGTTTTTATCAACCTCGCAGTGCCATATGATCGCGGTCAGCTGCAGGCTTGTTTTTATACCGTTTGCACCTGTACCGCGCATCTAAACAACGCAGCAAATCCGTTCATTTGCTTTTGAAGGGGTGTCCGGTGACTTTTGTCAATATAGTGTATGTTTCATCGACCTAGAGAAAACATTTGACATGGTGAATTTGAAAAAGCTGATAGAAGTGCTAAGTAAAGTTGGATTAGATTGGAAAGACCGGAGGTTATAGATGAATTATACATGAACCACACCGCCGTAAAAAACACAAAAGTAGGAAAAACTACAAAATGTCTGATTGGCAGGGGTGTAAGCCACGGAAGCTGTCTGTTACCAACGCTCTTCAATATTTTTGCAGAAGAAATAAAAAGAAGCATTTGATGAAGGGAAAAGAGGAATCACTATTGGAGAAAGAACAATACATAGTATTAAATTTGCAGATGACCAAGCAATGTTACCTAATACTGAAGATGAACTACAGCATCTAATGCAAAAATTTTAAAGTGTATGCATAAAATATGGTATGAAAAACGACGAGCAGCATTTCGAGTGGAGATGAAAGGATTCCAAGTAGCATTCCGAGTGGAGATTATCTCTATTCATCATCACCTCAACGTTTCCTGTCTCCTGGAGACTCACCGTTTTTGTTTTCTTTACTTAACACAAAGAAAGCAAAAACCATGAGTCTCCAGGAGACCAGGAAACGTTGAGGAGATGATGAATGGAGATAATGTAGAGCAAGTGAGACTATACAAATACCTCGGTAGCATATTCTAAGAAAACGGAGAATCTGACATTGAAATAAAAGAAAGAATAAAGGGAAAATATACATTTTATAACAAAAAAAAATTGTTTAGTAATAAAATGAATAAAAATTTAAAGAAAAGGTTTATTAAGTGCTATACTTGGAATAAAACTTTTTATGGGGCAGAAACGTGGACAATCTGAAAGAAAAGCTAAAATGTTGGAGGCATTTGAAATGAGGTTATGGAGAAGAATGGAAAAAATAAAGTGGATTGAAAAAATTACCAATGATGAAGTGTTGCAAAGAGTTGAGGAAGAAAGGAATATTCTAAAGACCATAAGAAAAAGAAAATATAACTGGATAGGACATGTGTTAAGAGGAGACAGCCTATTGAAAAGATTGATAGAAGGGAATATTGAAGGAAAGCGACCAAGAGGAAAGGGGCGACTAATGATGCTTGATATAAATAGGCACAGGAAGCTATCAAGTATTGAAGGAAGCAAGGGACAGAGGAAACTGGAGGAAGAGAACTTGAGTTACCGTTGGACCTGTCAAGAGACATAACACTGATGATATATACATATACATATTTAAAGAAAAGGCTTATTAAATGCTATATATACAGCTTTTCGAATTCAAAATATTCTGCACTGCAATTAACTGAAATTCCTCTTTTATCGATTGACTGAACCTTCTTTTCAGCTACTAAGGTTTTATATTTTGAGGTCAGATTTTGACATTTTTTCTTTAAAAAATTATTTGGGCTATTTGGCATTTTCAAAGTGGTAATACATATTTCATTTCTTGTTAATTAAAAAATTCTTCTCTGCAGAACTTGTAAGCTCTATCAGATTTCTTAAAGGTACGAATAGAAAATTAGTAAGATGGCTTTTTCAAGGAAGTGTTTTTTTTTTGCCGCCCCGGTGGCGCAGTGGTCTAAGGCGTTGGCCTCTGATCATTCGTCCGTAAGGGGTCCGGGTTCGAATCCCGGTCAGGCATGGATGTTGTGTTTATCTTACGGCACTGGCTCTCTCCCTTCCCTGGAACCAGTGACCCTAAATTAGGGACGGGCGACTGCTTATAGCCCATTTGAGTTGCTCACGGTGGTCGTTAAACATCCAACCAAAAAAAAAAAAATTAGTAAAATTTATTTAGTTCTAGTCTTTTGAAATATATACGTAAACACCCACACAGACATGCGCTTTCATGTTCGAGTATATTTATACATACATATAGTAAGTATATGCAAACGCATGCACACACAAAAACATATTGCACACTTCGTATATATGAATGCAATAATTCTCAGTTCCCTGGATTCATCATTTAAGTGTAGTGCTTTATAGATATCAGTAGTATGTCGTTCAGGCAAAGTAGATCGAAGTCTTTTGGCTGACTCAAAGGTCATGCGTAAGATGTACGCAGCGCAAAATATAATTCGAATTGTAAGAACAAAGTAAGGCTGTCATCAAACAGAAGTCATCGCTCTTTCCACGTTTATAAGTGAGTCACAGAAAAATGAGAATGTTTACGTGACTCACTTATAAACGTGGAAAGAGCGATGACTTCTGTTTGATGTTCCTAGTCCACGTCAAATGTCTCTATTAATTAAAGTAAGGCTGTCAGCAGGAACGCCTGGAGTGAAATTCTTGTACATACATCAAGAACTGTCTAAATGTGGTTGAACAAAAAAATTGCCGGGTGTACAATTTAACAACTTACCCGTTATCCGGATATTCCGAAGATGCTTCGCTCCATGAAACCAGAAGTAAGACCAGTATAAATCCGATATGTAGCTTCCCAGCTAATAGCCGAACACAATTCGATTTAAATTTTATATCGATCATTTTTTATATATCAGTTGGTTTTACTTAGGTTCACCAAGATATCCAATATCACTTATGAACGTGCTTTTTTTGCCGCTTTCGGACACAGGAAATTTATTGATGTACGGCGGCACTCTAGCTTGTGAATTTTCTTGTCACCTAGTATTATTCCTTTCCACGATTCTACCTGTAAGTAAAATATTTTCTCACCCGTTAGTTATTTGTTTAGGTATCTAAAGATATCCTGCACACCAGAGAGTCAACGCAGTTTGCGTACATGAGTGAGTCGCATACTCCGTGCCGGTTGGGAGGGAACTCGGCAGGCAAAACTTACTTCTGATGACTTCCCCCACCCTCTCATTCCATTGGAGGACGAAAGGAGGAGCCTGAGAGCAAAAGGAACCACTGATACAAATGATGAGCTACTAGCAGGAGCATTCTTCTTTCTATTACGAATTCGGGAATGGGAATAAGCTTACTCCAGCATAAGTATACCCTTATTTTACGAAAAAAAAAAAAAGTCTAGTTTTACCATAACTTCATCAAGAACTTAAGAAATTAAATTTCTTTAATGGTTCAGAAAAATTCTGCAGGCATAAAAAATAAATTCAATTAAAAGGTGGAATTCCCGTCGTTATAAGAGATTCTCTTACTCCGAAAAATTCGGACTTGTATTCTGATTTGAGGTGATGATCTGAAACTGGGGCGTTTTGATTAATTAATTATTAGAGAGAATGAGCTCAAAAAGGAGTGGTTAAATTATGCTGATTGTTTAAACAAACATTCGGCCAATTACAAAAATATTTGGGAAGTTATTATGTTTAATTGGAGAGGTCGGGTAATGGGTTTCGGCTGGTTAATGTGGTTCCACCTAAAATCTCTACCTTATTTTTCCAATGGTGAAACTCCTTTACATATTTTCTAAGCAATTAATGTATTCTCAAAGATTAAAATTTGAACATCGATGAAACTAACTTTAAATTATACACTGCTGGACAATTGCTAAGGACGGATCATAAACTGCTATATAGCGCATAAAAAAAGTAAGTGTGGTTGGATGCCAAGTGAAATAAAATAATGTCAGAATGCCAGGACATTACAAGAAAGACAATTTATTGTGCTCTGAAATCCAGAAGGCTTTGGAACGTGTTCAAGGGACAAACAGGCCATTTTGTGCAGAATACGTAAACGTGAAAAAAATGCAATTACCGTCCGCAGGCGTTCCGGCGTAAGATGTCAATACGGGATATGGCCACCATGGAGGGCGATGCAAGATTCCACACGTCGTGTCATGCTTTGCACAACATTATCAAGCAGCTGTTGGGGTAATTTATTCCATTGCTCTGTCAGCGCACGGATGAGGGTGTCCTTTTTTATTGGAGGGCATTGGAGACCAGCAAGACTCCTCCCCAAAGCAGCAGAACATCATTAATGTATCGTTGGCCAGTCATAGTCCCAGTTGGAAGCACATAGAGGAACGTACGGCCATTGATCATGATGCCAGCCCATACCATGACACTATATGTGGGATATCGGTCCCTTTCCTGTATGTTTGCTGGACAATATGCAGTACCACTATCACGCCAGATCAGTTGTCGTCGACAATCAGACGATAGACTGTATCTACTCTCATCTGAGAAGAGGACAGCAGACCAGTCGTTATCAGTCCAATTGCGATGTTGATGGCACCATTGCAAACGGGCGGTACGGTGACGTCTGGACAATGGGATGCACACAACAGGACGGTGGGCGTATAGTCCTCCTTCATGCAAACGTCTGGCGACAGTTTTTCGGGAGATCCGCTTGCCAGTAGCAGCCATAAACTGATTTGCTACCTCACTAGCTGTGCTGCGCCGGTGTCTTTTTGTTGATAGCACTATGTACCGATCTTCTGCAGGTGTCGTACTGCGAACACGACCTCCCCTGTGACGTTTGCTACACTCTCCATTTGTTTGAAATGATTTCCAAAGCCTTGAAACAACACTGTGGCTGACGTCGAACTCCCTGGCAACATCTGTTATTTTTCGCCCTTCTTCAATCTTGCCAATAATACGGCTATGCGTCAAATCATCTAGGTGATGTCGGGAAGACATACTGAAAATTGCAAGTTCATCAATTGATTCTTTCCCTTTCAACTTTGCGTTTGAACAACAACTGTGAATACGCGTCAAATCCTTTATATCTTTTATCAGCGCTATGACGTCACGAACAAGTTCGGCAATCCAAAATTTGCATACGCACAACACGTCTTACTGAATCCCGCACTTATGCTAATTTCCACATTTTCCTGCCTTCCATTTTATGGTTGCTATCGTTGCTATTGTCATCCGTCCTTAGCAATTGTCCGGCAGTGTAGCATGGGATACTCAATACTTGCTAAAACATAACCATAATTAAGCAAACCAACATTTGTCTACTGACGTCATCAAAGTACAGGTCGCGCCATCTATTAAGAGTGTGAACATTACTCAAAGAAAAATGATTGATTTTTAATATAATTATGGTTATGTTTTAGCAAGTATTAAGTATCCCATGCTATAACTTAAAGTTAGTTTTTACGATGGAAATTTTCATCCTTGGGAATACATTAATTGCGAAGAAAATATGTGAAGAAGTTTAACAATTAGGAACATAAGGCAGAGAATTTAGGTGGAACCACGTTAAGAACAAAGGAATGATAAAGTTGTGACTGCAGCGTCATTCTGTGCGTTTCGACAGAACGACGCTTGGATCCTCATAACTAGGATTTCAAGTGAGTCATTAATGTCTACAATTCATTAGGCATTGTCTAAGTTATAGTTATTATACTGAAGTTGTATACTTCATTTATTGACGCCTTGTATTTTCGTTAACAATGTATTTGCAGCACTATCTGTGCGTCTAAACCCCCGATTTAAAAGATCCTTCTTTCGGTAAGACACGACTAACCACGAAAGCATTTTTCTCGCATTTGCTGCCTAAAATAACACACAGTTTTCCCGCAAGGGGACGCAAACGTTTAATCCGTTTTTCACGATATCTCTGCTTCTAAAAGCACGATTAAAAATAATTTATCAAAGGATACCATTCTCCTAGTTTACATGATAGTTCACACTGAACATCCGTTTTTAAAAGTTTCTTCTGACTTCAGTATTTTGACATATTTTCCGTAGTAAGTAATTCCGTATATTTCAGAAAAGTCAGTTTCTTGTTTTTCCAAAATTATCCAGAAATTTTGCAAAATCTTAGATTTTGGCTATTTCAGATCCTTTCCATTTGCTGGGGATCGAGCCAGCCTCGTTCGGCTTGCGTCTTCAACTGCAACCGCGCGTGCTACCGTTGACCAGAAAGACACGTAAAACACAGTCACTTATCAAGTAGAACTCTAAGCGCGCAATGATGGTTTTTTTTTTGTTTTTTTTTCTCTTTTAATGCGGGTAAATTAGTCATTTTGTTTTTTGTTGGAGCTCATTGTTTTTCTGAATCGGTTTGTAATAATTTTTCAATAGGTTTATAACAATTCTTCAACTGCAACCGTGTGTGCTACCTTTAACCCAGAAAAGTTCGTAAAGCACAATAACATATCAGGAGAACTCTAACACCATGATTTTTTTTTCTTTAATGCGGGTGAATAAATTATTTTATTTTGTGTTAAAATTCATTATTTTTTTTAATAAATTTGTGATAATTTTAGTTTTTCTATAGGAGGATTTTGCCACCCCGGTGGCGCAGTGGTCAAAGCGATGGCTTCTGATCATTCGTCCGAGATGTTTCCGGGTTCGAACCCCGGTGAGGCATGGATGTTGTGTTTGTCTTATGGCGCTGTCTCTCTCCCTTCCTTGGAACCAGTAGCCCTAAATTACCGATGGGCGACTGCTTGTAGCCCATTGAATTGCTCACGGTGGTCGTTAAACCTCCAATAAAAATAAAAAAAGGAAGATTTTAACAAATTGTCTTTTTTCTCATCGAGATTTTCGAAGCTGCGGAATGCTTTAGAATTGATATTTTTTCCACTGAAAATGATTTTCCATTATCTTTAAGAAAAGGTGCAATATACTGCTTTATAGTATTATTTAACAAAATTCTTAAATATAAAATTTATTCTTGATAGCTATATCTTTTGTCTTAAGGCTGTCTTTGAATGAATGTTAGACTTCATCTTCTGCAATAGATGGCGCAAAATATCACTCATTGGGCGTGGGTTTTACGTCTTGAGGGATTATCCCAGAAGTTGGCGTCAGCGAATGACTGAAGACTTTACCATATTCAGAATGGAAGCGGTCTGTCGTTGGCTCCACAATGAAAAGACAAAATACGCGCTGTCACGTTTTAACCAATGACATTGTTTGGGGTGGTGCTTAGTAGGTAGGCGTAGTTTCTGTCTCAAATTCAAGTGTTTTCTGTTAATGTACATATTTTCTCTTCAAAAAATGAACGTACAGTAGAATTTAAGATGATCTATAGAAAGCAAGATTCCAATCTCACTTTAGTGCCCATTCTTTGATTTCTATTTGGCCTAGATAATTAAAAAAATCAGACAGAAATGAGAGATTTCGTTTCTTCCACACAGAAATACTGCCAAGTTGACTTCTAGCGCCATCTAGCGCCAAATTGGAATACTTTCGAGTCAGATAAATTTAATTTAAAAAAAAATTCTAACAGTTTTTTCGGGAAAATAACTGCAACGCGTATTTACTTTGTAGAGTTTGAAATTTTGTGCTCAAAATTTCAAACTCTACAAAGTAATAGTTTTTTTCGAAAAAATGTGTACAAAAGAATTTGCATTACAGATATAGGACAGAATTTCTGTTACACTCATTGAAAGACACCCTTAAGAGTTCCACAGACTGATACATAGACATCCTACGTCACTTGTACAATGATTTAAGTACCAGGTCTGTTACGGTGACACAATACGCAACGGACTTTCCATGAAAACTGAGAGCAAAATCACACGAAATGAAGAAATATAGGTACAGCAAAATATATGTTATTCTTTCTCAAAGTATCTTCCCTTGGATTATATGCAACGGTTCCATCGTTCACTCCACTTTTCAAAACAAATGGCGAAGGTATTTGTGGAAGCTGCCTTAGCGACCCCTATACAGCTTGAATAACGTCAGCAAATGTATGAAATGTTGCGCCACGGATGACTGAACTTCTCTTTCATTGTTGGAAACAACAAGAAATCGAACGGTTGTGGCATGATTTCAATACTGCTTTTCGTAAGAAACTTTTTTGAACACAGGCAGTCACATGCGGGCAGGCTTTATCATGGTGTAGGGTCCACTTGCCCACCAGTTACGGTCGCTTAATCGATATGTGTCATCGCAGTCGCTTCAAGACTGAAATGTAATACTCAGCATTGATAGCAATTTGTGGAGGAATGGCCTGCTGGTAGATTACACCATTAGGATAAAAAAATTATCATCATCACCTTCCCAGCTGATTTGGTTTGGTGGACTTTTTTCGGAGGAGTGTGTTTCCAGACACCCGTTGCGCGCTTCGTGAGGGGGGTCGAAATAGTGGACCCATGTTTCATCGGCAGTTAGTACTGTGTTAGAAAGTTTGGATCATTTCCAACATTTGTTTCCACTCATGACACACCTAAACTCTGGCTACCAATTGTTCTCTCGTCAGGTGGTGAGGTACCCATCTGGAACACACACGATGCAGCTGTAATTTGTCGCGTAGAATGCGGAATGCCGACGTTTTTGAAATATTAGTTGACGCTACTATGTCTTCACAAGTCATTCGTTGATCTTCTTGCAGGATTGCCCATATAGTGTTTACAATATGCTCCGTAACAACACTTTGAAATCGACTAGGCCTAGGAACGAGTTCTGCTCGACAAAAACGCCCTTTTTTGAAATCATGATGCCATCTAATAATCGTTGACTCACGCAAACATTTATCTTTGTAAGCTTTTCTCATTGAATCAACTGTTTCTGTAGCCGTTTCACCCAAACAACAGCAAAAATTTATCGCACAACGCATTTCACTACTTAACTCTGAACCACTTACCCAGTGACGCAGTTCTAATTAAAAAAGTGCCTTAGCTGTGAACTGATTAGGTAAAAACGCCTTGGAAAGAAGCCTCAAAGTTTTTTAAAGCATTGCAAATTCAGATTTGCTGTTTTTATTGTTCAGTATATTTTATAAAATTTGTATTACTATTTTTTATTTAAATCGCAACTTTTAAGGTGGTTCCATCTAAAATGTCTGCCTTATGTTTCCAAAGGTAAAACTTCTTTACATATTTTTTTCGCAATTAATGTATTCCCAAGGATGAAAATTTGCACATCAATAAAACTAACTTTAAGTTATAGAATGGGACTCTTCATACTTGCAAAACATAACCATAATCAAGCAATCCAACATTTCTTTGTCTACTGACGTCATCAATGTACAGGTCCTGGCATCTATTAACAGGTCTGAACATTACTCAAAGAAAAATGATTGATTTTTAATATAACTATGGTTATGTTTTAGCAAATATTAAGTATCCCATGCTATAACTTAGTCAGTTTTATCGATGTGCATAATTTCATCCTTGGGAATGCATTAATTGCGAAGGAAATATGTGACCATTGGAAACAAAGCAGAGATTTTAGGTGCAATCACCTTAATAAGGAAAAAAAGTTTGTTAGTCACATCCTAAAAATATGGAGTTTTATTAAGTAACGCTCTGTCATTTTACATGATTACAAATGTTCTATGTGATTGTTATTTGATTCACACTGAACAAATGTAGCTAATATGGTCATATCTATCCTGCAATGTGACTCTAATACGCCTTTTTCCTAAGATTCTAGGAGATATCTGTTGTGTTATTCTTAAGGAATAAGAGAAAGGATAGCTTATTGTAAAAATACTCTTCGCACCCATAAAACCCTTGTCACTTAGCCTTAATAGCTACATAATTTCTCTCTGCAGTTTTTTTCTCCGAAAAAAAAATAATTTTGAGGACTCCTGTCTGGACAATGAACTTTATATTCTGTTTTGCCGTCAGAGTTCTAGGTTTCTACTTAGAGGTCTGAGCTCCACATGAAACATGGCAAAGTGCGCCTCCCCGCACGAAATGAAAGACGCCCAACGGCATCTCATGGTAAAAACTGAATCCAGAAACAAACAAACAAACATTCTTTTTACCCTTATGATCCATGAGATGCCCTATAGTGTGATCCGACGGTTTAATTTCATATCCGCGATACGAATATTTTGGTTATGATTGCATATAAAGCACCGGATTCGCTATTTTCGAATATATGATCATCTAAAAAATTCTTTACCCATGTTCTGCAACCACTATCTTTTGAAAAATACCTTAGTGTCGCTAAGCCTAGAAAAATAGTGCCTTAGCGCAGCTAAGCTGCGCTAAAGCCCTTCTACACACCCGCACTCACTTCCATAGCTGTATGGCGAATTGAGACGTACCTTAAACAATTGCGTAATGACAAAACCAGAACCGTCTGCCACGGCTAATAACTGTTGCCATAGATACTTCCATAATTCAGTTAGTCCTCTGCAAGGTTATTTTTCCCCTTCGCACTGTTGCCAACTAAAAACAAGAAAAATGATACCGAATTTTCGGGTGTAATAAGCACGGATTTTGAATCCGTTCTGACGCAAATTAAATTTATCAAACCTATTCAAAGTCAATGGAACCGGTTTGGAAAACAATATTATCTGACGGAAGAATGAAGTTTTTCAATCGGGTTTTTAATCCCTGAGATATTGCTGTAAACGGAATCGTGAGCTTACGCCCTCTGGTTGCAGACTTGTGCGTTAAGAAAAACATGATTTTATATGAGAAACATTTCGCACCGGAAACACTCTCCAACCCAGAAACAATTTTTCAAATCGGACTCTTACAAACAGAGATCAACAAAAATAAGACGCTACTTTACGTCCCCTGGTGGGAAAATCAGGCATTTTTTTAGGAAGAAAGTATTCTCAAAAAGTTTATACATATGAGCGGTATTGGTCCAAGAGAGAATAATTTAGTCGAGTTTTCAGGAGCCCAGATTTTGCTACAAATACATCAGAAGCAGAAATTACCATTTATGCCCCCTAGTGGCCAAAGCATTCTTTCCCAAACATTAGAAATTATGTGAAAAATATTTTCGATCAGGTCTTGTATGCGATACAGGAGGAATTTTTTAAATCGGAGTTTTAGGAGCAGAAATAACGCAGAAAACGTTATTTCTGCTTTACCTTTGATCCCCCTAGCGGAAAATCTATGATTTACGTGAAAATTTTGAATTTATAAGAAAAACATTTTGCATCGGAAACACTATCCAACAAAGAAGGAATTTTTCAAATCGTTGTCTTAGAAGTAGAGATATTGACAAAAATAAGATGTACATCTACGCCCCTACATTTTCTTCTTTAAATATTGCCTGGTTTCGGCGTAGAAACCAGGCAATATTTAAAGAAGAAAATGTTCCTAAAAGTTTTGTCAACATGAACAGCATCGGTAAAGAAAAACTTTTTTTGCAATCGAGATTTTAGAAGCTCATATTTTGCTGCAAATACATTAGAAGCGTAAAATTAAGACTTACGCCAACTGGTGGCCAAACCATTTTTTACAAAAATTAGAAATTATGTGCAAACGATTTCCCATCAGGAGCTGTATCCGGTGCAGAAAGAAATTTTAAATCAGGGATTTGGAAGCAGAGATATAGGCAGGAACGCAATTTACCTCTACGCCCCCTAGCGGAAAGCCTATGAATTATTTGAAAATTTTGAAATTATATGAAAAACATGTCACACTGAAAACACTATCCAACAAAGAAGCAATGTTTCAAATCGGACTCCTAGAAGCAGAGATATTGACAAAAATAAGATATACATCTACGCCCCCTGGCGGAGAAACTGTGGAATATTTTAAGAAAATATTCCGAAAAGGTTTATAGATGTGAGTGGCATCAGCAGTGGCCTAGGAACGGGGGGGGGGTACAGGGGTACCATGTAACACCTCCAAAAAAATTTTGGAGAGGGGTACATTAATATCTACTGTATGAGCAAACACAAACCAATCATTCATAAAGAGTGAACTGTAAAATTTATATGCTACTTATTTTTTTTTATTAATACCGTTTAGCGGCCACATACAAGTACCCCGAAAATCTTCCTGAAATGAATTTTGTACAGTAGTCTGTGATCTCATGATACTAAATCAGTCTGCTACGCAAGCACTTTTGCTGTTTAAATTGGTGAAAATGAATTTTATAAATTGTTACCTACCCACCGTGATTCTTCAGGCACCCGCCATTTGCAATGGCACGTAAAGTTGTTTTCACTGCAAGAGTGTCGTCTGCTACTCGAAACTTCCGGTTGCCAGCCGAAGACCAGTGGATGAGTAAAAGTCTGATCATCAATCTCTCTAATGACAGCCAAGCGGAAAGAGCGTTCAACTACTATTTTGCGTAGGGTTTGGGTAAAAAGGGAAATTTCGTTTTCAATATTTCCCAACACTCAGAACTAAAATCAGTTCGAAGGCAGATGTAACGTAGATTTTTCAAATAAAATAATTTGGAAAGCAGATATAACCTACATTTTTCAACATTTAGCTACCAATTGTCACGTGCACAACCTCGACATTTCATTTTATTATTTAGAAATGTAGTTAAGTGTAACGAAATCATTTTGTTAACATAATATCTCCGAAAAATAAAGGAGGAAATATGCCCTGAACTTTGATAATTTAAACACATTTCCACTTTCGTACAAAATGTTTGGTAGGCATATAACAGATTTTTGGTAGGGCTAGCGCCACCTTCATACAACAGTTACTAGGAAATTAATGTTTTAATCCGTACAACAAAAATTTCGTCGTCCCAGTAGCCGAGTGGAACGAGACGCTGCCTTCTAATCGTCCGCTATGGATTCGGGTTCGAATCTAGATTTTATCCACAAACAAATGGAAATATTTACAAAAACAATGTCTGATTGGTCTTTGTTTTTCCGTGAAATGCATAATGAGTTTGCCGAGAAGACCAGTCAAACTTTGGGAAGTACAGGAAAGATCATAGAATTTGACGAATGTGAAATCGGCAACACAAAATTCCATATCGGTTCGAAGCAATAGGATGCGGCACCAAAAATTCATTTCTGGTACTAGTTAAAAATAACAGGACCTCAGGCATCCTTATGAACGTCATCCAAAATTTTAATGTACGAAAGAATGTCCTCAGAAAAAATGCCCACTTCTCGAAAATACACTCAGGCAAACTGAAATTGACTTTTACTCATCCACTGGTCTTCGGTTGGCAACCGGAAGTTTCAAGTAGCAGACGACACTCTTGCAGTGAAAAACAACTTTACGTGCCATTGCAAATGGCGGGTGCCTGAAGCATCACGGTGGGTAGGTAACAATTTATAAAACTCATTTTCACCAATTTAAACAGCAAAAGTGCTTGCGCAGCAGACTGATTTAGTATCATGAGATCACAGACTACTGTACAAAATTCATTTCAGGAAGACTTTCGGGGTAATTATATGTGGCCGCTAAACTGTATTAATACGCTCTTTTTTTCAAAGAAATATCACGGGTCATCTGTCTTTTTTTTTTTTTTTTTTGTATCCAAAGCTTGTAGTGTGAGGCTTTTCATCCACCAAACACTGGCCAACCATCTGGGAAACTCCAGCAAATTAGTTCTGCAGGGAAACGACGAGTGCGAGGTTTTTGTTAATAACTTCAAACAGCATATGGTAGGGCTAGGGCTTGATATACCATACTTGTGATCAGTGTTTCTTTTCTCTTAAAATCCCATGCATCTTGATAAGGTCGTCCTTTCTGCACTTTAAAAAAAAATTAATGCACTAGTGGACATTTCAGCGCCCACAGCCCCGGCACTAAAATTGTTTTCTGTCTTAAGATCTATAGCAATACAACAAGTGCATTACGTCAATATTTTAATGGAAAAAAAAGTGCAAACATTAACAAGAGAGAACACAAAAAAAAATAACTTCTCCATTCATTTGCTGATAAGAAATTAATAATGTGAACTTTTTGTCAGCAAATAAAAATAATAATGGTAATAATTAATAATAATATGATAACAATGTTCATTCGGATGAATTCCTGATCAGTATAGTATTTTATAAAAACTCTGATATACTAACCCCCCTAAAAAAATTCAGAGGGGGTCATCCATAGATGGCTTAATCCTTGAGATGTAAATTTCATGAGCTTGTACCCCCCTAAATCAAAAGCGTTCCTACGCCAGTGGGCATGAGTCCACGAAAGAATTTTTTCAATCGATAGTTTAGAATCTCAGATTTTATGGCAAATACATCAAAAGCAAAAATTAACACTTAGTCCCCTGGTGGCCAACGTTTTTACAAAAAATTAGAAATTATATGCAAAAGATTTCCCATTAGGAGGTGTATCCGCTGAAGAAAAAAATTCTCAAATGGGAGTTTTAGAAGAAAAGTCATTGGGGAAAATGTAATTTATTTTACGCCCCCTAGCGGAAAATCTATGCGTAATTTGAAAAAGTAACTATATCTAAAATACTCTTCTACATAAATAGAATCGAAAGATAAAATAATTTTTTCAATCGGATGTTTAGAAACAAATATGTGGAATAAAACGTATTTTTGAATTCGACATCATCTGCATTTACGCCCTCTAGCGGCAAAATTGTGCATCGTAAAAAGAAACGAAATGAAGGATCATTATTCGCATATTTCAAGCTTCCGAATGCAAAAAACGTTTTTCAAATCGGACTAATAGTTGCAAAGATAGCGTGGGTACAGACGGACGGACGGACAAATCGATAACATAAGCACGATCTTATTTTACAAAAGACGTACCATTACTAATCCACGAGTTCCTTTGCCTCTCTATATATAGTTACATTAAGCACACATCTTTCCATACTTCATTGAGTTGTCCGCAGCCTCTCTCGGTCCATGTGTCTGATGCATAAGTAAGAACTGTAATAGTGTATTGACTAAGCACTTTTCTTTGAATGCACAGTGGTAAATTTATCTCGAAAATTGTACTAGCCAAATTTTGTACAGTAGAACCCGCTTATAAATGGTTCTAAAACAACTATTTATAAGCGGGTTCTACTGTATAAATTTCCGGTAAATTTCATCTGGGTCACATCCTGTCCCTTGATATCCAATGTAGTATTTCAGTTGTTCAACTGTGGTCAATTCATCGAGGAATGTGTCCAGCTCATTGTCACTTCTCATCGTATAAAACATTCTCAATCCACTGTGGGATGAATGTTTCTTCCATGTCTGTTCCACAGTCTCTTCCATGTCAATCGGGCACGTTTTCGAATTTCATAAACCTATTTCCGGTGAATTTCATCTGGGTCTTTTCCTGTCCCTTAATATCCAGTCTACTATTTCAGTTGTTCAACCTCACAGCAATATGTCGTGGTCACTTCTTCCAGCAATATGTCATGGTCAATTCTTCCGGCAATATGCCCAGCACATTGCCACTTCTCCCCAACTCTTGTCATTTTACTAATCCACGAGTTCCTGTCCCTCTCTATGTTAGTTACATTAAGCACACATCTTTCCATACTTCTTTGAGTTGTCCGCAGCCTCTCTCGATCCATGTGTCTGATGCATAAGTAAGAACTGTAATAGTGCATAGAATAAGCACTTTTCTTTGAAGACACAGTGGTAAATTGATCTCGAAAATTGTACTAGCCAAATTTTGTACAGTAAAACCCGCTTATAAATGGTTCAGAAACAATTATTTATAAGCAGGTTCTACTGTACAAATTTCCGGTAAATTTCATCTGGGTCATTTCCTGTCCCTTGATATCCAGTGTAGTATTTCAGTTGTTCAATCGTGGTAAATTCTTCTAGCAATATGTCCAGCCTATTGGTAAATTATCTTGAAAATTGTACTAACCAAATTTTGTACAGTAGAACCCGTTTATAACTATCTCGGGACCGACGGAAACCCTCGTTAAATCCGAGCGCACGCTAATTCCGTTTCTGAGGGAAAATTTCCACCATATAAAAATATACATAGAGATAATATGCATATGTACGTTTATAATATATATCCGTAACAATTGGATATACTTGAAAGATTTAATTAACTACAACTATATACAGTGCTGTAGTTAATTTAAATCTTTCAAGTATATTCAACTATACAGCACTGATAAACCAAAAGTAGCATCGATCCTCCCAATGCAACGCTCACTTGAAAGGGGAAATAGACAATTCCGAGAATTGGTGTTTCCTGTTTCCGCTCTGACGACAATCCCATTCCATTACTCCTCCACCCTCACTGCAACTGTCGTCCAGAAATCTACTTACATTTGACTGAGTCCCATCCATCCTCTCTTTGCCTACTCTGCTAACGAAATTCACCCAAGACACACATCCCCTTGGAGGGAGGCGGAGAGAGTCTCTTGCAAAATTCCCTTCTTGAGCATTCCATGTACTCCTTTCCCATTGCTTTTCTATCAAAATTCTTCCACTACCACACAAGGAATCACCTGCTGTGTTGTAATTTTGTCTTGTTTTCCACTCTTTCCATTCCTCCATTCCAGGACAGTGCGCAGCAGATTTTCTCTGCCTCGATAAATATGAAATTTCGATAAATCTTATTACTTTGTAGTTTTTCTCTCCTTCGTTAAATCCGGGGACTTCATTAAATTCTGTTCTTTAAAAATGATAAAATTAGCTTTGCGTTAACATTATAGCAAATATAAATCCCTGTTTTGCTCGTTAAATCCGAGAACTCGCTAAATATACGGACTCGTTATAAGCGGATTCTACTGTACATCTGTTAATTTCTTCTTCGATGTGGTCCTCGCTTGATATCTTTTGTCGGAGGTAGATTAGGCATCAGTTACTTCTATATTTGCCCCAACAACTTCTAAAAGTTCTTGTAAAAACATCGAACATCAGTTTAAAGAACACAATTTAATGAAGTCCCCGGATTTAACGGGACTTCATTAAATGAAAATTCATCTTCACTCCCAGTTCTTTACTCTCGTGAGGAAGTTCCTGGATCAAACTTTGTTGTTCTGTAGAGCACTTGAAAAATTATTAGGTTGTCAGCAAAACGAAAGTGGGTTAAACTATCTGCATTAATCTTTATCCCTTGTCTTCCCAGTTCGATGCTTAAAAGACTGAAACGTGGCGTTGAAAATCTTGGGAGATATGTTGTCGGATTGTCTGAATCTTTCTAGTTTTCATATGTGCATATAGTACACACGACTTTCATCAAGTTATAACCCACGCTTGTGCTTAGTGAACGTGTCGTGTTTTATAACTTTCTAATTAAACGATATTTTTTCCATATCATGATAAATACGATTTTTTATGGATGATGGAAACGGAAATCATATTCTCAAAGCTTTATAGTTTGAACAACAGAAACAAATTGTTATTCAATAATACAAGAAACTTTTGAGCCAATAGTAGGATTGTTGGTATGAAGTGCATACACAAGTTTAGAACTATATGTCTGTGTCCATTCTATGTTACTTCAGAAACACAAAGTATTTATATTTGTCGTACTATGCATTTTGGAAGTGAGTATCCTCTTCAGTCACATAAGCGAAATCATGCACGGGGGCGTCGAAAATCCGAATAAAAGATATCTTTAATTCCTTTTCACCTGCACAGTGATAACGGTTTTGCTTAAAATTATTGTGTGGGCACAAAAAAGCCATAAAAATGAAGCCTCATGAGAGTCTCTCTGTATGTGCTTCTGAACTTAGATATATTCATTTGATTGTATGCATGTGTTTCGCAGAATTTCCGTTAGGATTATTTCACTGACTAACCATGGTCGGTCCTAAAAGCATCGCCCAGTAATTTGTATTTCCTGATGTATACCTGATATAAAAAAAGCACAAAATTGTTTTAGAGGCTGTTTTCGAAATAACCCAAAAGAGAAGCCCAATAAAATAGAAACATGACACTCATGACCGTAAAGGCAATAAAGAAATTATTTACTGAAACATCAGGGGCTGTTCTGTAGTTTTGCTTATGAATTCAGTACCACTTTTCTGCCCTGTATGTTGTTTTATAAGAAAAATAAAAGAAAATTTACTCACTAATTATTTATTCTCTATCATGCCTCTTTGGCGACATAGGAAATGGTTATCAGACTTACTAATAATTTGAACACACAAGCAATTGATCCTGAACGAGGGAACCATTCGTATTTGAAACACAATATAACTATTTCGCGTACTCTGATTTGACTCATCTGATACTGAATAGTTGCTCACTAGATCACTTAAATGTTCAAGAGAGAGAGAGAGAGAGAGAGAGATGATTTTCATTTGCTTTTTACAGCTTCAAATTGGAAATAAAGATTTTAGACAAAAATATGTTGCTCTACTAGGTTTTCATTTTGTTCTTTACTCTGTGTTGCAGTTCGAACTTTATGCTTTATGTTAAGCTTCATTAACGTACCCAGTTTCCTAATGAGATTTACATTTCATCTCTTGTTTCTTTTCTAGAATGCAATGTTACCATCTGCAATGATTTTATTTAATGGTTTTACCTCTTTGCTATAATTTATTTACATCAGAAATTTTAGGCCCTTCCACTGAAATGGTAGTGAGTAATTTTTATGCTCAAGAAGTCGAGGCCCTTTGGAATTAAGCATCCCATTTAAAGTTAAAAAAACTTTTTTCTACACACCTAAATAAATAAATAATTTCGAAATTCGCAAATTGATAAATTTCGAGCATAAGAAATTTGATTTATAAAACTAATATGACTAAGATAAGGTGTATCTCGTGTATAACAACCTCATTCCAATATTATGTTGGGGCCTGGGAAAACCCCCGTGTTTGTAGCAAGTCATGTTTGAAGCAACTGAAGTATAAATTTGTTTCTTGGGAATCGATAAAGACAACAGATGGCGCCACAAAAATAGATTTGGAGTATATGACTGGTAAGAGTGGCTTTCAAATTCCTTGTATTTCGTAAAGCAGATAGAATTTTTTTTCAGGATGGAAGGAAGGGCTCTCCCTTCCATCCTGGGGCAGAAATGGAAGGTTTTTTTAGGACAAATTAAAAGTTAAAAAAAAATAGAAGAACAAATTAAAACATTATTTTCTAATGAAAATTGATGAAGTTTTATTAAATTAAAGGATTTTTTTAAATGTAAGTCACATTTTAACAAAAAACTGAAACATTGCTGGACAAAGAGGTCTTGTCCTCCACCCCTCTAAATACGCCCCTCTCGTGAACAACTGTGTTTTGTATAGAGGATCTTTCTGCATGTGATAGCTATCTTCCCCAGTTTTTACTGTCATGTTCATGCACCGTATCCAGATCTTTTTCTAATTTTCATTTTTCTAGTGACAGCTTATTCCTGAACGAGGGAGGTGTGGTGCTCATAACATGCTCATTTAGGGGCCTGGGCCTATTCGGACACGAAAAAACAGCAACAAAAATTTTATTAAATAAGATAATCTCCACATTTTTCATGATAAACTCGATAGTCTAGTAATTAGGAAATAAGTTTTTGAAAAGTTGTCCTGAGAAAACTACATAAATCACTGGAACAAAGCCCGTTAAAAAAGAAATGAACAGGGAACAAAATGCTCTTAATGCATATAAACCGACCGCTCCGGGATAAAGACTAAATTGAGAAGCTATTCAGATTTGTGGTAGATATTTCAAATTTCACATTGCATGGAATATTTCAAATTCTAACCAATAGCTCACGAAATGCAGTTAGTAATACACTAATGTATTGGCGTAGATTTGTCTCAAAAGTTGCAGGAGATGAGGGGAGGTTGCGAGGATGTTACTTGTGATTAACCGAACTATTTCAAATACCGTATACTTCGTATAATCCGCAGACCCTGAAATCGGTAAAAGAAAAAAAATCATTTGTATAATCCGCAGGGAGTTAAAAAAATTGCCTTCTAATCCGTACTCGTATAATCCGCAGAGGTTAAAAAAAAAATTGCCTTCTAATCCGTACTCGTATAATCCGCAGAGGTTAAAAAAGAATAGCCTTCTATTTGTATAATCCGCATAGGTTAAAAAAAATACTCGTATAATCCGCAGAGGTTAATCAGAGGTTGTATAATCCGCAGAGCGTACTCGTATAATCCGCAGAGGTTAAAAAAATAGCCTTGTAATCCGTACTCGCGATGTTAATCCCGAAACGAAATTTCTAAAAGAAATTTCTTACTGATGGATAGAGCTGTAGCTAGCAAGAAGCTAGAGGGGCTTATCCGCCCCCTGCGAGGCAAGCAAGGGCTTCCCCTGAAAATGCACGTTGTTATAAATTCTTTGAACTTCCATTTTCCTTGGTTTATGAAAATGGCTTTTGTATTTTATTATGAGCGTAAGTACTTACCTTATTTTGTCGAACATCACAATTTTTAAAAACGAGTAAAATTCGGGTATTACTTCACTAAGGATGTATAACTGCAGAGTAATTACTTTTCGTGAGAATCAGTAGAAGCCGGCGGAAACAATGATTCGCTGCCGCATTGTGACAGTGTTGGTGTTATGGGTCAGGGAAGAGAGATGCCATTTTTTCCCTTTTCCTGAGAACTAAAAAAAAAAAGAAAGGAAGGAAAAGACAGAAAGAAAGAGTGACGGAGGTGAAGGCGTAGTTGTACGGAAGGCTAAAATCCTGTTCGTCATTTGTTAAATGACTGAGATGCTCAACTGCTGCTTAAAAACTTCCAGGTAGTTCATTGCCAACAAAGGAGTGCTGTTGTGGGAACATTTTAACTAAATGTATTCCTGTATGCGTTGGAAAATAGTGCTCAAGGGAAATCCTTTTGCTTGCGCGCGCGAGAGAGAGAGGGCTTTCAACATCTCGTTCATTGTCTTTCGTCCAGTAGGAGTGGTGTTACATGCTTGTGATGCAGAAAAGGCGGTTTTGGGTGGGATTCTGGTGCTCTTTGTTTTTGAGAAAGAAAGCGGGTTTCGCTATTGACCACCGTAAGAAGTGCTAATCACATGGTACCAGCTATGGGGAATACGCGATTAAAGATGAAGAAAAAGTGGAACTGAAGAAGAATAGAAGAAAAAATTGAAATACGGCATCAGTAAATCCTCGATCGATGCCATTGCGTGGATCCACGAAAGAAAAAGACCAGAACAGTAAAAAAAAAAAAAAAAAGTCATGCCGCTAGTTGGGAGTTATTTAGCTCCAGCGATAAAAACTGTGGTTCTACCACCAAGAATATGATTTATTTTTTATATTTCAAGAGAGTTCTGCTTTCTTCGACCCCCTTTTTATTTCATGCTTTGTACTTTATCTAATTGCTTTTACTTTCTGACCTAATTATTTGTTCGATTTCAGAATTCTCTTCATTTTCCAGTATTGATTTCAAAGAGGTAAAACACTTCACATTTTGTGGATTAAGGTGGTTCTTTTAGAACCATCTTGTGTTTGTGAAAAAATTCTGAATATTCTATCATCTGTCCGTACTCTGCCCTGAAGTTGCACATTCAGTTCAGTTTTCTTTGAAAAATGCAAAATTTTGCAGCTCTTCACTGTTTAAATTTAGGAGAGTGTTCATCACATTCTTCCAAAATCAAGACAACATTTTAAAACAATGGATATTGTTTTCTTTTCTCAGCCGCCGTACCTCTGCATGCAGCACTTCTCTACACGCGCCACTGATTTTTTTGTATAATGGTTTTGAACAGGCTTTTTTTTTAAGTTCATGGACTCTTACTAGGTAACCGGTTTTAACAAGTTTCTTTACCTCGCAAAAAAAAAAAAAAAAAAAAGGAAATTGCTCAGGCCGCCTGGGTGGCGTAGTGGTCTAAGCGATGGCTTCTGATCATTCGTCCGGAAGGGGTCTGGGTTCGAATCCCGGTGAGGCATGGATGTTGTGTTTATCTTACGTCACTGGCTCTCTCCCTTCCCTGGAACCAGTGTCCCTAAATTAGGGACGGGCGACTGCTTATAGCCCATTCAGTTGCTCACGGTGGTCGTTAAACCTCCAATCAAAAAAAGAAAAAAATTGCCCAGCGTTCTTGTTGGTGAAGAATACGGCGGTGCGAAAGAGACGACGGAAAACTGTAATCCTTTTGGCGGAGCGTAGTGAATAAATTTTTGACGCCAATAAAACCTGGAGCACCGTTCGTGAGATATGGGCGAGCCTTTTTTGTGAAGAAACTTGTTGAAAAGGAGAGGTTTTTCGATCTCTGAGAAAATGTTCTCGCCCGTGGTATGTCCTTGCAATGAATTTTCAGATCTTCCTTAAGAGAAAGATCACTCATTTTTAAAAGGATCAAATACTGCATTTACAGCTTCTAAACATCGTTAAAACAAGTATATACTTTGTTTTTTAATGAAATCGTCATCTTTGGAGTGTTTCTTCTTTTTAATGATAATCTGAGGGACACGGTAAGACTCACGTCTTACCGTGGCAGCTTAAATTGTTTCAGTGATTTTGATGCAATTGCTGACTAGCCAGATGATTTTTCAAGGATGCGTTGTTTTGACATAACCCTTTCTTTGTCTCACCTAGTACATAGGGAACAAACAGATTTTCCTTTAACAGGGTGAGTCAAAAGTTTCATGCAAGAAATCCACAAAAGCTCACCTTATTCTGCAAAGTACAGGCAGTTGTTTTCGATAGTCTTTTGCCTACGTTCCACCCCACCGGATGGTTTTGAGGACAGACTGATGTCAGATTCTTCATCCAACACTGAAACAAAATGCCGTCCTCGTTGGAAATCGGCCATGGAGCGAAACAGGTGGTAATCGAATGGGGTAAGCTGCGGACTGTATGGAAGATGGGGTGAGATACGGACTGTATGGAAGATCATGAGGTGTGATGTCCCCATCTTCCATTCAGTCGTTCTCAACACCCAATCTCTGTTGTTTTCGATGGACCAACCTGGACATGGACTTCAGGCATTATCTACATGCATCAACGCCCGCTTCCGATTGATGAGCGCTGGGTAGCGTTGGTTCAGAGCATTGTGGACCTCTCTGGAGGTGTGACTTGGGGCATTATCCACTTGAAGCAACGCCCGCTTCCTATTGATGAGCGCTGGGTAGCGTTGGTGCAGAGTATCGTGGACCTCTCTGGAGGTGTGATATTATGCACATGAAGCAACGCCCGCTTCCTATTGATGAGCGCTGGGTAGCTTTGGTGCAGAGCATCGTGGACCTCACTGGAGCTGTGACATTGGGGTATTATCCCCATGAAGCAACGCCCGCTTCCTATTGCTGAGCGCTGGGTAGCGTTGGTGCAGAGCAGGGGTCGTCAACCTTTTAATACCTACCGCCTACTTTTATATCTTTGTTGATTGTAAAATTTTCTTACCGCCCACCGGTGCCGCAGTAACTCAATTTAGCGCACGTGCGAAGTAATTTTTAGAGGGGAGGGTTTGTAAAAAATATGTACTTAAATTTATCTTTTTATTTACACTTTATGTATGTTCATACATAGATAATTTAAATTTAATTAATTTCTGCTTCTCCTTCGATACAGCGCCTACTAGTGCGGGAGCTGCTTAAATTGAAGAAAATGAAAGTTAATAAATATTGATAATCCTTTTGTATCTGTAATAAGATTTACAGTGAATAGCATTTCTCCTTGCAATGTATTGTTTTCATCAAGGTACCGTACATACATGTATATCATCAATAGAGCATTATTATCTGTAACGGTAGATTCGTCCAACTTTATGGAAAATGAAGAGTTTTGGAGAATACCTATAAGTTTATTTTCAACATTAACCGCCGTTTCGTCAATGCGCCGCTTCACTGTGCTATCGCTGAGGGGCAATGTTTTTAAAACTTCAGTTATATCCTGATGCATTACTGTTGAGATAAACTCTTTGATAGAGGGTATTATCAAATTTTCTCCAATATTATGGCTTTTACTACTTTTCGCAATTAATTGTGATATACGATAAGCTGCAGTTAATCCGTCTTGGTTGTTTGCATGTTGTTTCTTTAATGATGCAGTTATTGTTGAACAATTTTGAAATCTTGTATACATTTCTTGAAAATATTCAATGGGCTTATCTTTATCTTTTGAATGCTTTGTAGCAAGATTTTCTCGCAATCGACTTGGCTTCATTGGATAATGTCCTGTGGCACAGTAAACACATTAGAAGCTGTTTATTTGCAACAGATTCAAAGAAACACATCTTCAGATACGCTGGTAAATAGCCACGAGCGTATTTCTTTTTTTCTTTCTTTTTTTTTTTTTATTTTTATTTTATTTTTATTTTTTTTATTACATGGGTTCACAATTTGTTGCACAATTTATCAACTCGTTCCAAGCATCGTGGACGCGTGCTGACTTTCACAAATCTAACCACGTACTGCCTCCCACGATGAAAGAGGTACAGCTCGAAGACTGAGTGATGTCCGGTGGTAAGCCCCGCTCTCGTTATGCGAACTAAATGTTGGGAAAATGTCGATATATGGCGGAACACCAATATTTGTAACAACGGACAACCCCCTCCCACCGCTCACCATGGAAGCTTGAATCGACCACTAGTGAGCGATAGGAATCAGGTTGACGACCACTGGTGCAGAGCATCATGGACAACTCTGGTGGTGTGACTTGGGGCATAATTCACTTGCAGCAACGCCCGCTTCCTATTGATGAGCGCTGGGTAGCGTTGGCGCAGAGCATCGTGGACCTCTCTGGAGGTGTGACATTGGAGCATTATCCACATGAAGCTTCCTATTGATGAGCGCTGGGTACCGTTAGTGCAGAGCATCGTGGACCTCTCTGGAGGTGTGACATTGAGGTATTATCCATATGAAGCAACGTCCGGTTCCTATTGATGAGCGCTGGGTGTAGCGTTGATGCAGAGCATTGTGTATCACTCTGGAGTTGTGACTTGAGGCATTATCCACTTGCAGTAACGTACGTTTCCTATTGATGAGCACTGGGTAGCGTTGGATCAGAGCATCATGGACCACTCTGGAGGTGTGATTTGAGGCATTATCATTTGCAGCAACGCCCGCTTCCGATTGATGAGCACTGGGTAACGTTGGCGCAGAGCATCATGGACCACTCCGGAGGTGTGACTTGGGGCATTACCCACTTGCAGCAACGAACGCTTCGTGTTGATGAGCGCTGGGTGTAGCGTTGATGCAGAGCATCGTGTACCACTCTGGAGGTGTAACTTGGGGCATTATCCACTTGCAGAAACGTACGCTTCCTGTTGATGAGCACTGGGTTGCTATGGTGCAGAGCATCATGAACCTCTCTGGAGGTGTGACTTGGGGTATTATCCATTTGCAGAAACCCCTTCTTCCTATTGATGAGCTCTGTGCAGCGTTGACGCAGAGCATCTTGTACCAATATAAAGGTGCGACTTGGAACGTCCTCCACTTGCAGCAAGGCCCGTTTCCTATTGATGTGCGCTGGGTAACGTTGGCGCAAAGCATAATGGACCATTCTGGAGGTGTGACTTGTCATTATCCACTTGCAGCAACGCCCGCTTCCGACTGATGAGCGCTGGGTAGCGTTGGTGCAAGCATCATAGATCAGTCTACAAGTGCAACTTAGGCACACACACCCCTCTTTTCAGAGTAGTTTCTTTTGAATGTGCCGTCAAAGTTGAACACCCTTCTGTAGCTCCTATACTGGAATAATCTTCACAGCCAGCGTCATGTTTCTTGAGTATTCTTAATTTTGGCAAATCTATGTTCGAAGGCGTACGTGAGATTTTTTGACTGATCCAAAAGTAGTTTGGATCCGAATATAATGAAATTGGTGGGGTGCTCAGGCAGGGTAACATTTAATTTAATAGAAATTAAAACCTTTTAGCACGTCTTTTGTAAAAGAAGATCGTGCGTATGTTAACGGTTTGTCAGTCCGTCTGTAGACACGATACCTCTGCAACTAATAGTCAGATTTGAAAAATTCCTTTTGCATTAGGAAGCTTGAAATGTGCGAATGATGATCCTTTATTTCGTTGGGTTGTTTTTTTTACGATGCAAAATTTCGCAGCTAGAGGGCGTAAAAGAAGATGACATCGAATTCAAAACACATCCTAATCCATATATTTGGTTCTAAGCATCCAATTGAAAAAGATATTTTACTTTTCAATTCCATTCAGGTCGAAAATTATTTTAGGCATAGTCACTTTTCCAAGTTAAGCATGTATTCTCCGCTAGGGGGCGTAAAAGTACATTTCTTTTCTCCAGATATATCTGCTTCTAAAACTCCGATTTGAAAAATGTTTTCTTCAGCAGATATACAGCTCATGATGGGAAATATTTTGCATATAATTTATAATTTTTGGTATAAAATAACTTGGCCACCAGGGGCCGTAAGCGTTGATTTCTGCTTCTAATGTATTTGCAGCAAAATCTGAACTTCGAAAATCTTGACTGATAAAATTATTTCGTAGACAGATACTACTCACGTAGACAAACCTTTCCGGAATATTTTCTGCTTAAAATCGTGCATGGTTTCTCCGCCAGGTGGTTAGATAGATGTATGTCTTGATTTTGTCCATATCACTGCTTCTAATGATGCGATTTGAAAAATTCCTTTTTTGTTGGGCAGAGTTTCTGGTGCGACATGTTTCTAATATAACTTCAAAAATTTCAAATAATTCTTTGACTTTCCGCTAGAGGGAGTAAAGGTAAATTTCGCTTTCCCCGATATCTCTGCTTCTAAAACTCCGATTTGAAAAATTTCCTTCTTTGCTGGATAGTGTTTCCAGTGTGACATGTTTTTCATATAACTTCAAAATTTTCAAGTAATTCATAAACTTTCCGCTAGGGGGCGTAAAGGTAAATAGCTTTCCCCCTGTATCTCTGCTTCTAAATCTCCTATTTGAAAAATTCTTTCTGCACCGGATACAGCTCCGGATGGAAAATCATTTGCACATTATTTATAATTTTGTAAAAATGGTTTAGCCACCAGGTGGCGTAAGTCTTAATTTCCGCTTCTTATGTATTTGCAGCAAAATATGAGCTTCTAAAATATTGATTGAAAAAAGTCCTCTGTTGACCGATACTACTTATGTCGACAAACCTTTTAGGAACATTTTCTTCTTGAAATAGTGCATGGTTTCTACGCCAGGGGGCTTAGATGTATATCTTATTTTTGTCAATATCTCTACTTGTAGGAGTCCGATTTGAAATATTCCTTCTTTGTCGGATAGTGTTTCCGATGCGAAATGTTTTTCCTATAAATTCAAAATTTTCAAGTAAATCATAGACTTTCCGCTAGGAGGCGCAACGGTAAATTGCGTTTTCTGCTTTATTTCTGCTTCTAAAATTTCGATTTGAAAACTTCTTCCTGTATTGCGTACAACACCTGATGGAAAATATTTTTCACATAATTTCTAATGTTTGGTAAAGAATATTTTGGCCACCAGCGGGCATAAGTGTTAATTTCTGCTTCTGATGTAGTTGTAGCAAAATCTAGGCTCCTGAAAACTCGACTAAATTTTTTTTCTTGGACAGATACCGCTCATATGGAAAAACCTTTTGACAATACTTTCTTCCTAAAATAATGCATGGTTTTCCCACCAGAGGACGCAATGTCACATCTTATTTTTGTCGATATCTCTGTTTCTAAGAGTCCGATTTGAAAAATTATTTCTGTGTTGGAGAGCGTTTCCGGTGCGAAATGTTCCTCATATAAATTCATGTTTTTCTTAAAGCACAAGTCTACAACCAGAAGGCGTAAGCCTACGAATTCGTTTGCAGCAATATCTGAGGGATTAAAAACCCGACTGAAAAACTTCTTTCTTCCGACAGATACTATTGTTTCCCATAACGGTTACATTGACTTTGAATAGCTTTGATAAATTTAATTTGCATCAGAACGGATTCAAAAGACGTGCTTATTACACCCGATATTTCGGTGTCATCTTTCTTGTTTAGTTTATATAGTCGGAGTCGTTTGGTTCTACAGTTCTTATGAGAAAATCGAAGTTTCACTGAAACAACGAAAAGGCTTTACCACGAAACGAGAAAAAACTTCGGAACAGCACCTTCTCTAAAATCGATTAACTGTAATGATTTTACGTACCGCAGAGAAGCCAGTTTCTGGTCCTACTGGAATATTTTGCTACAATGACCATTTCCTTGGAGGTCTGTTCAACGTTCTGGAGGTTCCAAAAAAGTCGTAGGAAGCGTTTGACTGGCAAGCACAAGACGCTTTAGTTCCTGTGAGACGCTTACGGACACACAGGAAAGTGCTTTGAAATGATGTTGCATCCATGTTACACCATGGACTTGATTCCGATTGATTTTCTGCTTTTGCATGAACGTTGTGTTTGTCTTAAGGCAATTGCTCTCTCTCTCTCTTCCCTAAATTAGGATAGGGGACTTCTTATAATAATAGCCGATCGAATAGCTCACAGTGGTCGTTAAACCACAAACAAAAGTAAAACAAGAAAGATGACACCGAGTCTTCGGTTGTAATGAGCACGTCTTTTAGATCCGTACTGGCGCGAATTAAATTTATCAAAGGAATTCAATGTCAGTGAAACCGGTACAGAAAGCAATAGTATCTAACCGATGAAAGAAGTTTTTCAAACGGGTTTTTAGGCCCGCAGATATTGATAAAAACGTAAATTTGAACATACACGCTCTGGTGGCAGACTTGTGCGTTAAGAAAACCTTAAAATTATATGAGAAACATTTCGCAGAGGAAACGCTCTCCAACAAAGAAAGATTTTTTTTCAAATCGGACTCTTACAAGCAGAGATATCGACGAAAAAAGATATGCATCTACGCCCATTGGCGGTAAAACCATGCATTTCGATGTGAGCGGTATCGGTCCACCAAAGAATTTTTCAATCGAAATTTCAGAAGCTCAGATTTTCATCAGAAGCAAAAATTAGCACTTACGACTCCTGGTGGTTAAACCATTCTGTACCAGATATTAGAAATTATATGCAAAACATTTCCCATCAGGAACTGTATGCGATACAGGAAGGATTTTTCAAATCGGAGTTTTAAAAGCACAGATATCAGGCAAAACGCAATTTAACTTAACCTACGTAGTGTATGTCTATGAGTTACTTGAAAATTTTGAAATTATGTCAAAAACATTTTGCACCGGAAACGCTATCCAACAAAGAAGGAATTTTTGAAATAGGACTCTTAGAAGCAGAGATATTGACAAAAATAAGATGTACATATACGTCCCCTGGCAGAGAAACCATGCATTATTGCAAGAAGAAAATATTCCGAAAAGGTTTGTCAATGTGAGTGGTATCGGTCCACGATTCAATTTTTCAATCCAGATTTTAGAAACTCAGATATTGTTGCAAATACATCAGAAGCGGAAATGACATCTTACGCCCCCTGGTGGCCAAACCATTTTTTTACCAAAAATTATAAATTATAAATGCAAAATATTTCCAATCAGGAGCTGTATCTGCTGCAAAAAGAATTTTTCAAATCGAAGTTTTAGAAGCAGAGATATCGGAGGAAGCACAATTTGCTTTTGCGTCCCCTAGCGGAACATCTATGCGTAATTTAAAAAAGCTACTATACCTATAATATTCTTCGAGATAAATGGAATCGAAAGGTATTTTTTTCCAATCGGATGTTTAGAAGCAAATATATGGAATAAAATGTATTTTGAATTCGATATAATCTACATTTATGCCCTCTGTCGGTGAAATTGAGCGTCGTAAAAAAAAATGAAAGATCATTCACACATTTCAAGCCTGTCAATGTAAAAACAATTTTTCAAATCGGACTAATAGTTGCAGAGATATGGTGATCACAGACGGACGGACAAACCGGTAACATAAGCACGATGTTTTTTTGTTTTTTTTTTTACAAAAGATGTGCTAAAAAGTCGGACCCACTTCTCCGCTAGTTAAAAAAATCTAAACGTAGCCCACCACCACTTTTCTGACACTTGGTATTCTGATTATTCGCGGCTGTGTGGCAGTAGAAAAATGGCGGACAGTACTATAAGCAGTATCTCCCATTTTCTACAGAATAAACGCTTAGACTAAAAACACCGATTACAATTTCATAATTTACAACTTCGTCAGGAAATACCTTCCGAAGTTGATAATTTCATAGGTAATTTGATTCAGTTTGGAAGAAAAACGAATAATGCTTTGTTTGAGATCAGCGTGTAAGAAAAACATTGAAAATGTAGATTTAGATAAAAAGGGAAAATCCAGCAAGAAAAACAACATAAAAGAAAAAAATTCTGGGAATGAGACTCGCAGCTTGAGTGATTTAAAGAAATTGTAAAACAAGAACGCAGCACGATAGGAGAAAATCATTTCAACCGCAGTATATAAATACAGCACCCAGAAAAATTGGAAAGGGAGTGAGACAAGGTGACACTATATCTCCCAAATTCTTTAATGCCACAATGGAAAATGTCTTTCAATCACTGAATTGGGAAAGCAAAGGGATAAAGATTAATGAAGATTATCTAACTCACTTTCGTTTTGCTGCATAGTCCTTATTGCAACTACCCCATCAGAGCTTCAGACTATGATCCCGGAACTTGCTGACGAGAGTAAAGAAGTGAGATTAAAAATGAACTTTCAGAAGACAAAAGTGATGTACAATGCTTTTACAAGAAATGAAGATTTATCGATTGATGGGGAAAAGCTGGAGATAACCAATACCTACATTTATCGTGGACAGCAGATATCAAGTTAAAGTCACATTGATGAAGAAATTAATCGGCGTACAAAACTTACCTGGAGAACTTTTGGAATAAACAGTATAATTTTCAAGAGTAATATGCCATTATGACTTAAACGAAAAGTGTTTGATCAATGCGTCCTTCCAGTGCTTACGTTTTGCAGAGACGTGGATTTTAACTAAAGGAGACATACAAAGACTGCAGACAACTCAAAGATGCATCGAGAGGTGCATGCATGGTGTAACCAGGAGAGATAAGAAGAGGAACTCGTGGATCAGAAAAATGACAAGAGTAGAAGACATCATGATCAGAGTAAAATCCCTGAAATGGCAATGGGCTGGACATATTGCCAGAAGGACAGACAATCGATGGACAGCTGAAATTTTAGCCTGGATTCCAAGGAACAAGAAAAGACCCAGAAGAAGACCACATGGGAGATGAGTGCATGAAATTCGAAAGTATGTGGGAGTAACATGGAGGAGACTGGCACAAGACAGACCGTTGTGGAAGAAACTTGGGGAGACCTTCGTCCAGCAGTGGATTGATAATGGTTGACGACGATGATGATATAATTTTGCGTTACTTCACGCACTTTCCGTTGTAGGATTCACGTCCGTCAGTGATCAGTTAAAACAAGTGTTTGTAGCTAGCAAAGATTATTAGCACAGCCTCCATTCCTAAAACCCTACTGTGTAGAAAATAGTGAAACTACACTAGTAATCCTATTTATTGGGGTAGGAATATGCTGTATAAATAAACGTTTCCGTGCATTCGCAGATCAACTAGATTGCAATTTCTGTCTAACTTCCTTCAAAAAGCTATCTGAATAATAGAACGACGCTTCAGTAATTTGAACGCCGCGACTTGACTTGATAATAAATAGATACGACGTTATATTCATTTAAAGATACGAGGCGTCACGTTGATTATACGCATGGTATCCTGGTAGAAAGAAGGCGTTACTTGAAGGTTTCTGTCTAACTTCCTTGAAAAAGCCATCTGCTTGATGTGCGAAAGCTTTGAAACGCTTAGCTTGGAAGCGCCAATAAATCAGATTACTAGCACAGATTTACTATGGCGTTTCTACATGATTAATTTTCTACATAATTGATTAACAGTTCCTCGTTATTTATCCCTACTGTATATTGTTGCCAATTGCTATTTACTTTCCGAAATTTCTTTGTACAAAACTGTTGCGCTAAGAAAGATCGCAATCGTGGAATATTTATACGCATCATCGTTTTGCAAACTTTGCAGGGTTTTTCTTTTTATAAAGTTAAATTGCAAATACTGCAGTGAAGCTGCACTATAAATCTCTAAAATCTGCAGGCTGCACTTGTACTCAAAATCCGGCCTCCAGCTGGCCAAGTGGTCAATGCGCCTTGGTGGCACAGTGGTCAAAGTGCTTGCTACTTCCTGACCCTTCGTCCAAGTGCGCCCGCATTAGAGTCTGGGATGTGGCATAGTTGATGTGTTTGTGTTCCGTCGCAGCATCTCTCCCTGCCCTAGAAACAGTGACTCTAAATTAGTCGAGCGACTAGTAGCTCACGGTAGTGGTAAAACCCCGAAATAAATAAAAGTAGTTCTACACTATCTACAAACAAGTAATAGGACACCCCTGCAATCGACGATATCTGCGGTCCTCATACACGTCACGGCCGCCGCCGTTAAATATCGTGTGGGAAACAACAACGCAACCAGTTGCATGCAAGATGCCACGCAGTTTGGAGCTCTCTGATTTCGAGAAAGGTGTAATCATCGGGTATCACAGAAATGGCCGATCCATACGTGACATATCCAGCGAGTTGAAGTACCCAAAATCGACAGTGGCCTACGTGATTGGCAAGTGGAAGATGAGAGGTGACTGTCGGAATGTGCCCCGACCCGGCAGACCCACAAAACTGGGAATAAGAGACTTCCGGGTGCTGGCCACAGAAATTCGGAAGAACCGCACCAAATCGATAGGCCACATCCGCGAGGAGTTTCAACAGGCATTCGGGAGTGTTCTTTCAATGAATACCATCCGCAAGGAAGCCCATCTGCTCGGTTGTCATGGACGTGATGCCGCCCACAAGCCTTTGATCACCAAGTCCAATAGCGCTGCTCGGCTAACGTGGTGCAAAGAACGTTGACAGTGGACCGTTGAACAGTGGAAACAGGTTCTCTGGAGCGAAAAATCAAGGTTTACCCTCTACCGTTCGGATGGAAGGGTCTGGGTTTGGCGTCTGCCTGGAGAACGCCTCCTGTCGGAATGTATTGTTCCAACTATGAAGTTCGGCGGCGGTGGAATTATGCTATGGGGGTGTTTCTCCTGGTATGGTATGGGACCCTTGGTAGCAATTCCTGGTAAACTCAACGCCGAGACCTACTACACCATTTTGGATGGCCATGCGTTTCCTACGTTGTGGCAGTTTTACGGGGTGGATCCATGTTACTTTCAGGATGACAATGCCACCTGTCATGTTGCGAGGTCCACCATGGCTTGGTATGGTGACAATGGGGTTAATCGAATGGATTGGCCTCCGCAGAGCCCGGACCTTAACCCTATCGAGCACCTCTGGGACGAGTTGGAGCGTCGACTTATGGGGTGTCCCCACCGTCCGAAATCGGTGAAGGAACTGACCTGTCTTCTCCAAGCCGAGTGGAAGAAAATTCCGCTAGCCGTCGTACAACGTCTGGTTGAGAGTATACCCCGGAGGGTCGCAGCTGTAATCGCCGCTCGTGGAGGCTCCACCAACTATTGAAGGTGAATAAACTTCGTTTTTCTTTGCTATCACAGATGTCCAAATACTTGTTGGTAGATAGTGTAGTAGAAAATTATTCGCTTAGTACCAGAAAACTAGATCAGGGTGAGGCATGGGCGTTCTGTTTATCCTACTGCGCTAGTTTTTATCCTTTTCTGGAAAAAGCAACCCTAATTAAGGGTTTTATCCTTTTCTGGAAAAAGTAACCCGAATCAGAACCTCGCGTTGTAATTACTTACAACGCAAGGTTCTGATGAGGATCGTTAAATCCTGAAAAAAAAAAAAAAAAGATTGACTGGAAAACTTCTGCACCAGGCTATCTATATGCAATCTAATGCAAAGGTAATATTTTTTAAAGGTATCAGCAGAGTATGTTTTTTAAAAGAAAGCTGCATCAATAAAAAACAGAGAAGATACCCCACTGCATCAAATGACAAGTCTTAAATAAAAGAAATACGTCGCTAATTCCAACTTTTTGTCATGTTATTTTGGTCTCACGGGAATACCGTTTCACAGAGACTGAGAAGGTACAATGCAGCTCTGTGGACGCGTGTACGGAAGGAAGCACTAAACCATGACAGAGCTAAAATTATTTCCTTCTGAGATTTCGGCTGCCATTCATCTTTTCTGAAATAAGACATATGCTTACTGTAAAAATGAAAAAGTCAGACAAGAAACCAAAATGTTTATTAAAGTGGGGAAAGGCGAAAAGGCAGAATTTTGAGTCAAAGTAAGCAAAACCGAACAGTGCAGCAAAAACGGAAAAGATAGCTAAAACATGTGCTCTCACTAAATATCGAAGTGAGGTGGAAACAGGCTGAAAAAGGAAAGATTTATGAGAAAAACCCAGGAAGAAACGTATAAAACTAAAAGTGAAAAGGTTAGATAGGTACACAAAGGAATGAAGTAGGAAAAGAACTATACAAGGGAGAAGAAAAGAATATAGTATATGAAGGAAAAGAGTGAAATCAAATACAGTATATATGTATATATATAGTTGGAGATAGCCGATACCTACATTTATCTTGGGCAGCAGATATCAAGTGAGGGTAACATTGACATATTAATGAAGAAATTAATCGGCGTATAAAACTTGGCTGGAGAGCGTTTGGAAGAAACAGCAGTATGCCATTTTATGTCTTAAAAGAAAAAAGTTTAATCAATGTATCCTTCCAGTGCTTACGTGTGGAGCAGAGACATGGACTTTAACTAAAGAAAATATATATAAAAACTGCAGACAACTCAAAGCAGCATGGAGAGATTCATGCTTTGTGTAACCAGGAACGAGGACGGCATCATGGCCAGAGTGAAATCACTGAAACGACAATGGGCTGGACATGTTGCCAGAAGAAAGCACCATCGATGGACAACCGAAATTTTAGGTTGGATTCCGAGTGACAGAAAAAGACCCAGAAGAGGACCACATGTGAGGTGACTGGATTAAATTCGAAAGCATGGTGGAGTGACATGGAGGAGACAGGCTCAAGACAGACAGTTGTGTAAGAAACAGTGAGACCTTCATTCAGCAGTGGATTGAATGGTTACCAACGATGATGATATATTTGAGAGAGAGAGAGAATAACAGCCACATACCTGCAGCACGCAAGAATGTGCTGCAGTCAAAGATAAAAGTAGGAAGGAAAAGTAAAGTTTTATACGTGATCATGTTTGTTCACAAAAAGAATATGATTGGAAGCTGGATATCTTTCTTGATACAACTTATTAAACCCATTAAATAACTCAGCAAAGATAAGGTGCTTGAGCAAGTTTTTATTGTTAGTATACTGCAGTTCTTCAATAGCGCGGGTCAGCGAAAGGATCCCAAATCGAATGCAAGACAAGAGAATTTGAAGCCATTTTTCCATAATTTGGTTGTTACTTAATTTTTAAGTTAACTTCCAGTTTTATTATAAAATGGAAAACATCAGTGTATTTCATCAACAGTATAAAAAGAACAATCCACAGTTCTAAAGGCATACATGGAACAGCTTCCGTCGAATAGCAAATGCGAAGCTTAAACATAATTTGTGTTACTTATTTTTTATAGTGGCAGACACACATCTAAAAACAACGTCTGCTACTCTCCATTACATTCACATAATTAATCTGAATGTCTCGTTTTTATTTCTTTCACGCGCTCCTATGGTGCGTCGCATAAATATAGAGACAGAACAAATTCTCGAATAAAAAGAAACAATAACGAGCTGAAATGTACACCTCATATTTATAGCAAAAATAGCATAGGACACGCAGCTGCACAATAGTTTGACGGAAACATAACAATTCCAACGCCAAGTACAAGAAAAAAACAGAAATACATTGTCTCAAAAATATAAAGACTTACTAGTTATGAGCACCTCCGATACGAATAGTGGAGCCGTTGTTCCGAATAACACTGAAAACCCGATTGGGCATGCTGTCCACGAAGTGATGTAAGTGTTCTGGACGGAGTGCGTACCAGCTTCGTTCAATCTGCTCTTTCAATGCCACTACACTTAAGAACTGCCGTCCATTCGCTCGCATACACATCACGAGCTAGGATACCCTAAAGGTTCTCGATAGTGTTCAGATCTGGACTGAGTGCTGGCCAATCCATTACGGTCACATGATGAGTGTCAAACTAGCTTTTCGTTGATGCAGACCGATGGATAGAGGCATTGTTTTGCTGGAACAGATAATCAATACCCGCTAGAGTTTCGGCAAATGGTAGAAGGTGGCTGTTGAGTATGTCCTGATACGTTTCGGAGTTTTTCCTGCCTTGCAGAAAAGCGATATCCGTTGTCTCATTGAACACAAAAGCTCCCCAGACAATCACAGATCCCCTCCTTTCTGTCTGCTGAAGAAGGTGCGTTACTCGCGTCGTAAATCATGCCAATAGAAGTTCCAACCGTCAGGGCCGTACAGGTTGAATTTTTTCTCATCGGAGCAAATAGTTGTGATCCACTCGTCCGTCCAGTGCATGTATCTGTTTGCCCATAACAATCAAGCTTCTTTGTGGCGCAGCGTGAGGTGTGGCAGACGGCGCATTTTACGGAGCACAATGTTGCAACTTTCCTTGATTCGTCGATGAACTGTGTCCTTTGAGACGGTGACACCAACAGTCCGAGAAACTTGACGTAGTGATAACCTTTGGGATGAAAATAAATGCATGATGGCTCGATCATCTCGTTTGGTTGTTATTCGAGGCCAGGCCGTTTTCTGGCAGTTAACGCACTGCGTTTCGATAAAGTCTTATAAATGACTGCCCTACTCCTCCCCATGGCTTTACAAATTCTCGCTACAGGCAATCCATTTGATCTCAGTCTCCAAATCTTCTGCACCTCCTCACAAGAAAGTTGACTGTTGCGTGGCACTTCGGCAAATGAATGTCTGACGGCAGGTCCGCTGTCTTTTGTAGGCTGAACCGAATTACGACCTATGCGCGTGCATACAACATGCTAATTTGTACATCTCATTTGCATGTGGCTACTTCACATAGTTGTCTTTATATTTATGAGACACCTAAAATTACACAATTTCACTTTGTGGGTTCTTTTCACACAATCCGGTCATCTCGACGGATCGAAACGTTTGCTGTATGGTTATGTCTAATTAGGTACCACTTCAGCTTCCTACCTATATTCGCATTGCGTTCACGGCGCAAAGTCGACTGTCTCTATATTTATGCGACGCACTCGAGTTGACAGAACGTGCCACGTTGTTTGAAATCTGTCTCCATTCATATTGTTCACGGAGTGTTTCTAAAATTTAAAGTGAAGACAAAAGCAACGTTTAAACATTGGAGATATCTGGATTTAATTCATTGTTTGTGTACAAGCTCCTGAATGTTGAAAGCATTGGGTCGAATATAACCAGTTTAATTTAAGTTTATAGCGCAAGCCTGTAAACGTTAACTAACTCCAAAAGTTAATCCTTTCATTTGTGTTTTCTTGCACTTTGCGTTGTTGGCACCATATGCTTCAGTAGTACGTTGAAGTCGCCCAAACTTCAGAAGATAGTGACCTAAGCACGTGTCAAGACGACAAATCTGCAGCGGTACATTTCTTCCGTGTAGCTTAGTTGGGAGAGCAACTTACTGTAGAGTGAGGGGGAGCGGAAGTTAAATCTTCGTCACGGACAAATTTGTGTTTTCACAAGCTCTTTAGAAACGCTGTGCCGAAAAGATTCATTACTGTGGAGAAAATGAGACGAGCATTGTTGCCTTACATCTCTTACGTAACGTGGAAAGAACATTTCTTCGTGTTCGATGATGTGAACATAGTAACAGAAACCAGTATTCGGCCTTCGCGTGCACTGTTCCGCATACTTTCCCAGCAAACTGAAGTACGGTGTCTAGCACTGGTTGAATGACATGGTATTGTAGACGAACGTTGGACTCTATTTCTAGGACTGAGCAGTAACAGTAATTAGGTGCTGGGTGAAGCGAAAATGACAGTTTTGCGGTGTCTATTCTTTCGTGAAGCACCCCCCCCACACACACACACACACACAGCACAACTGTGCTTATCTATATGTCACGTGATCAAGCGCGGTCTATCACTTGCTAGGTGAGACAATTTAATCCCCAGAACGGTCGCCCTTGTGACGATGCGGGTAGTCACGTGCCCGTGCACGTTTAGACATGTTTCAAGTAGCGCATGCGTTAACCGCAGACAAATAGAGCCTTTCCCGAGTGAGCAGTTGCGAAAGCAACAAAAGTTTGTGTGTGAGTTTTGAGGTAAAAATGAGTGATAGATATTTACAGCAGCGCGCTAACATCAAATTCTGTGTGAAAATCTGTCAAAGTGCTACTGAAACATGAGAGCAATTGAAAGTGGCGTTTGGTGAAGATCCTAAGAAAAAGTAGTGGCTTTGAGTGGCATAAGAGCCGAAAAAAGCATACAGGTCACATTTTCAGTTGAAGGTCATGCTTGCGTGTGTATGTTTTCGATCAGAAGGGGGATAGTTCATCACGAATGCATTGAACAGGGACAAACGGTCAACCAAAAATGCTATTTAGAGATGTTGGAAAACGTTACGGGATTTCCTTTTGAAGGAAAAGAGCTGAACTGTGGCCTGACAATGTCCCAAGCCATGATGCCCTCCGTGTTTGCCACTTTCTGACTAAGAAATCAATTACCAAATTGGATCATCCACCCTATTCACCTGATTTATCTCCTTGTGCTTTCTGGCTCGTCCCTAAAATAAAAACTGCCATGAAAGGACGAAGGTTTTCTGACATTCATCCAAACGTGACAAACGAGCTTAAGAGTATTCCAGAAACAGTTGTAGGTATGTTTCTCGCATTGACAACAGCGTCTAACTAAACGTATAGCTGCGAAAGGGGATTACTTCGAAGGTGACAGCCGCTCGTGCACAGGTACACACACAATTTTTACAGGCACATTCCTGGAATTAAATTGTTACACCTCATACTAAAATGAATGAGAATAACGCAGATAAGGAACTGATTCGTTGAGAAATTGTATTTTCAGATGTAAGCGCAAGCTTTTGTGAGTTCATAAAAGTGCAGAATGCAGTGACTTCTCTATGATCAATCTTGGAAGCGTACGCAAGATTCTCCTTTTTCTCCTACCTTTTTCCAAAACGTTCACACCATGTGACTTCGTGAAGGAAAGGATAGGAACAGAGATTATGATATAGGCACTCAGTTTTAAATTATAGGAATAATAAATGGTTATAGAGATTCAGATAAGGAAAGAAATATTCAACGTAAGACTATGGGTATGTGTTTCTTGATCTGCATCCAATTTAAAAGCATATAATGTTTGAGATTTCGATTCTTGACTTGAACTTTTCCTTTAAAATTCTACGTTGGATTTCGGAAAAATAAGGTAACACGTTTATTTTTTTTGGAAAATGGAGAAGGGGAACGAAATGAAACGTCATATCGGGTATCTCCAGCTTTTCCCCATCTATCGATGAAACTTCATTTCTTGTAAAAAGCATTGTACTCATACATCAGTTTTGTTTTCTGGAAATTCATTTTTAATCCCACTTCTTTGCTCTTGTCAGCGAGCTCCTGGATTATACTCTGCAACTCTGAAAGGGTAGCAGCAAAAATGACTGTCGTCAGCAAAACGAAGGTAAGTTAATTAATCTCCATTAATTTTTATCCTTTTGTTTACCTATTTCAATGATTGAAAGACATTTTGCATTGTGGCATTAAAGAGCTTGGGAGATATGGTTTCACCTTGTCTTACTCCCTTTCCAATTTTTATTGGTGCTGTACCCTCAAATATCCAAACATTTGCACTTGCATTTTCATAGATGGTATTAATAATGCTAATGTATGCATCTTCAATACCGCAGGATTTCAGAGCCGCTGTAACTGTTGATGGTTTTACCTAGTCAAAGGCCTTTTCATAATCAATAAAACCCATAGATAACGGGAATTCACATTCCCTGGTTCTCTCAGTTAATTTTCTCAGCACATGGATAGGATCTATAGTGCTGTAGCCACTCCTGAATCCAGCTTGTTGCTCTCGGTTGAGTCCTGTCCAGTGTTCTAGCGATTTGAAAGAACCTTAGTGAAGATAACACTGGACATGGCTCAACCGAGATAGCAAGCTGGATTCATGAGTGGCTACAGCACTATAGATCATATCCATGTGCTGAGAGAACTATATACACTGGCGGAAAGTAAAAAAAGAACACCAAGAAGAAAACGTCTGATACCAACGAAATTTATACAGCATAATAACGGAATACAGAGGATAACGTGATCAAAACATTATGGCAAAATACAGCTGTATTTGCTGGTAAACTGAAAAATAACATTTCCATGTAACATGGTTAGTACGAGGTTGAACCGCCATGAACTGCGTCACACTGTGCAATTCTGGCATGGAGTCTGTCGTACAGATGTTGGGTGTAAGTTTGGGGTATTGATTTCCAAGCATCCTGAACCTGGACTCGTAAATCGGGGATGGTCGTGGCTCGCCGTGGAGACCGGATAAGTCGTTGTCCCATAAAATCCCACACGTGCTCAATGGGGGACAAATCCGGTGAACGTGCAGGCCATGGAAGTTGTCTCACACCCTGAAGTGCATGTTGCGTTGCACGCGCCGTGTGTGGGCGTGTGTTATTTTGCTGGAAAACACCACTATGGACCGACCTTACAAATGGCACAACAACGGGCTGAATGATGATGTTGATGTAGGAGGTGCTGTTTAACGGACCCGGTACAAACACTATTTGTGTACGGGAGTGATAGCTGATCGCTCCCCACACCAGGAGACCAGGTGTAGGCCCTGTGTGTCGCTGGCGGATGCAAGAAGGGTGGAGACACTCCCATATGCGTCTGCGAACACGCATACGGCCATCGGAGGCTCCATGCAGAATCTGCTTTCACCGCTGAACACGATAGATCGCCATTGCGTTCTCCAGTGGAGATGTTGGCGACACCACTGCAGCCATTCCTGACGGTGGGCTGGAGTCAGAGGTACACATGCCAGAGGCACACGTGCACGTAGTCATGCATCCAGTAGACGGTTGCGGATTGTTCGCACAGTCACCTCAGGTGCAACGGCAGCTCGGATTTGCGTCGCAGTGGATGTTCTGCTTGACAACGCTGCTCTTCTTATGCGTCGATCGGTCCGCTCATCAGTCCGTCTGTGACTCCCGGTTCCCCGTCTTCTCGTGTGAGAATGTTCCTCGGACCATCTACGCCACCATCGTACCACCACCAGTACTTCCCGTCCAATTCGCTCTGCAATACTACGATACGACCACCCGGCCTCGCGGAGTCCGACTAGACGACCTCGCTCAAAGTCCGATAACTGCTGAAATCGTACACGTCTTCCATGTCCAGTCATTGCAGCTTCTTCAGGGTCTTCGCACGTGTCCGTACGCCGACGACTGATTACATTCACTTCGCCGTACTCCTTAAATACCACCGACGATAATTTGCATATTATGCCGTGCTGTGGCGTAAACGCTCACCGGTTGGTCCCAAAATTAACATCCGCCAGTGTATATATATATAAAACTACGAGTGTGTGTGTGTGTGTGTGTGTGTGTGTGTGTGTGTGTGTGTGTGTGTTATGCTTAATTGTTAGCATTTATGTTCCTCATTTCAGGTAGGAAAGACTGGGTGTTTTGTCCGAAATTTCAAAAAAAAAAAAAAAATTAAAATAGACGTCTTATTTTGGCCAGTTTGAGTTAATTTACACCCACATGAAACCTGAAGTTTGGAGTGTGGTCGGTGGTTGGAGATGTCTTTCCCTCTGTTTGAAGTTTTTTTTTTTTGAAATTGTGTTATGTCAGTGTGACTGAGTGTGTGACTGAGTGTGTGACTTGAGTGAATTTTAATTTTATGTATATTACCTGTCCTTAATTCTAGCAGCTAAGCGCAGTTTTGGGAATAGTATGGTATTCAGCATTTTTTTTTTATTTTTCTCAATAAATACTGCTATGTTAGGTTAAAATTAATTTTTTGAAGTAACTGAAAATTTTCCGGACTCGCCTTGAATTTTCCACTAGCTACGGCCCTGTTTAGATGTGACATGCTTTTTTGATACATTAAATATTTTCCGAATTGTCTTGTGATGAGATGTGCACTTTATTTTCCTGCAGTGTTAAGTGGCGAAACTGGCTCTTCTCTGAATTTTACAATGGATTTTTTTACTAAATGAACAAAACAAAACGCCGTTCTCTCTGATGTGTGTGTGTGCCCTGCGTTTGTTATGTAGAAATTAAAGTTAAATAGATGAATACTGAATGCTGAAGCATATATTGCAGTCATAATGATAAATCAGTCATGCGACCAAAGGTATTTCTGTTTTTAAACGTCTAATACATCTGGAACTTTTTTTAAACATTTTCTTGATGATTTTTAGGCCGATAAATTTAGTGAAGCGGATAACGTGAGCCAAGAAATAGCGTCGGTAAGTGTTCGCAAGTGGATTTGCGAGAAGTGGAGAAGTTTACGACGATGCTGACAGGCAGGAGCCTTGCTTCCCGACGCTTGAATCAGAGAGCGTCAAGAAAAATAATAGCAATTGACTAAAATATCGGGAATTGAGGCAGTTTGGCTTAGTGAGTCATTTATTTCATTTCTCGCCACTCTGGAGGATGGATGGATCATTCATTGTTTGTTTTAACGGCTTATTTTGGTGCGTAGCTCCCTCTAGCGTGCTCCTTCTAAACCAGCGAAGAAAAAAACTACCAGATGTAAGAATGTTTGTGGGCAGTTTCTATTTGTCGATAATCCGGTTCGGGCAACAACACCGACAGAGGAGCGGCGAGACACACAAGGTGCGTGCGTGTTTGCTTCGGGATATCTCCTCACGTAAACTGAAGATGATAAAACTTAAAAACATTCCACGTTTAAGTTATTCAAGAAAATTTGACATATATCTTTCTGCTCTTGTTGCACTTCTACTGTTTTCGGAACTTGTAACTTCACTCGCTGATCAAGATATCTAGTAAGTTGCAAAACATTTTAATTTTCTCTTATATTCATAAGTGCATCTTATTTTGAAAGTTGGATCGTTTTGTTTAGGAAAAGTTGAAAGAGGCAGCCATACGAAGCTGTATGAATTTTGTATTTAACACTATCACCTTTGTACGAATTACTAAGGCTTTCTTTTGGAAATTTTAGATTTGCGTAGAGAAACTTAATATAACTATTTGGTCATTTCTCTTCAACCTGAAACCAAGCTGAGTTTATGTTTAATTTTGATAAAATTAAATGCAAATGGTTTTGTACATAAACAAAAGAGATAGCTTGTATAATATATATAATAATTGTTATAATATATTATGCTGCTGACTAACAGTACCACTTATTTTTCACAATGGATTCCAAAGTGTACATAATTTAGTACACTAGTCAAAAACTTTAAGTCTCACGTTAAGACATGTTCTTTTAATTGGCCATCATGATGGTGTGTTTTAATTAAATTATGGGACTTTTTCTCAAGAATATATGCTTCATTAAGAAACCCGATAAAAGCCACTCCGTTCCTTTGATATTCGGTTAGTACAGATAATAACTATAACTTAATCTTAAGGATAATAAAAATGTGACACATAAACATCTTTTATTTTGGTATCCTTTTTCCTAATTCTTGTATAGAATCAATTGACGACAAAGTGATATTTTGGAAGGGGTACTTCCTTGGTTCATATTTTTAAAAAAACAAGCTAGATTTATTATTTTCCATTTTTTAACAGTTTTGAGGATTGGTGTCATGAGCTCGGATATAAATGAGAAACAACCCCCACTCATATTCAACTATTTATTTAGAAATAACTGGTTCGCTTTTCTTGAAGCTATAACAGCATGCTGCCGAATCTTTTATTTGTTGCAAAATCGTTCAAAATTATCAATTAAATATTAATATAAAAATATAGCAATTTTTATAATTTATGACTACAAACTTGTGGTGTTGAGATAAAATAAAAATACCAACGTTCACCACAATCAAAGGTTTATTATACATCGACTACAGTTTCGCAGAGCGTTTGGCTCGGCTTCATCAGGACGAATTAAGCCGAACCAAACGCTTTGCGAAGCTATAGTCGATGTATAATAAACCTTTGATTGTGGTAAACGGTGGTATTTTTATTTTATAGCAATTTTTATTTGTCGAAAAATTACGGAAACTTCTATTAAAAATGTAGCTATTTTTCCTGTAAATATATTCGGAATTATTAACTAAACGTTATGTTTTGAAGTTTCGACGAACTTTTTAAAGACCACCTCGTTCGAATACGACTGAATTCTTCACGAAACATCATTGCTAAATTCAACTTACCGTCTCAGAGTTTTCAAGCGCTACCCTTTGTGAATCATTCGTCCAAGATGGACCCGTGTTCGAGCCTCCAGTGAAGCGTGGGGATTCGCTTGTCTTATGGTGTTGACTGTGTCCCCTCCTTGTGGGGGCCAGTGTCCCCATATTAAAGAAGGACGGGCGATTGCTTATAGCCCTCATTGTGCTCCCTTAAACCTCGGAAGATAAAAGAATGAATACAATATGAATTACAAAAAATTCGGTAATATTAATTAACAGAAAGCAATTAAACATATCATAATTTGCTATACTTAACACTTAAATTTATGCAAATGCATTCAATATTTTGTGAAATAAAAACATTCTTTATGTATGCAAGAAACTAAGTTTTTTAAGAAAGCCGATTGCGCTAAACGCAATTTTAATAGAGTCTTGTATATTATAATTGATTGAAATAATTTTATTTTATGCAAAATAAGTATTTTTTATAGAAAAATGTTTTTAGACGCACAGGACATAGAAGCGTTTTTCATCAAACACTATGTGACGCTTGAATTCAGAGACTGCAGTCTTCTGACGATTATATATATTAAGATAATAATACTACGTTTGTCACAAATATTTATTTTTTCAAGTAGACCATGATTTCGCTGGGTATTGACCTAGCTTCATCATGATTTCGCTGGGTATTGTTATTTATTTTTATTGTTATTTATTTTTTCAAGTCGACCATGATTTCGCTGGGTATTGACCTAGCTTCATCAGGACATTCGTCCTGATGAAGCTAGGTCAATACCCTGCGAAACCATGGTCGACTTGAAAAAAAAAAAAGTATTTGTGACAAAAATGTTGTATTATCTTTCTGAAAAAAATATATTTGTGACAAAATGTTGTATTACGCATTCCTTTGATTTAACTTTCTTATTGAGTTTCTGTATTCCTATGTAAATTTGATTTCTTCTCGTTAAAAAGGTTTTCCTGACTTAACGAGATATTATTGATATTTCTCCCGAAGATTTTTCAATGTTAACATTATTGGCAATGAGTCAAATAACTATATGTAAAAGCAGTTTGAAGTGTGTGGAGTGGTGAGCAATCTAAAAGCAAACCATAGGAGATTGTAAGAGCTGATTTATTGTTATAGTGCAAAGTATTGAGCAGATATGCGTTGATCACGATTTCTTAAGTGAAAGCGAAGTAACGTCTTGATAATTGTGTCTTGTCGAATTGACGAGTTAGTACCGGACGTGCTTGTTGATAAGAAATTTATTTTTTTATTGTAAAGCAAATTCATTCAACGTTTTTCTTCACTGATGTACCAATATACGTAACGAAACCTTGGACATTTAAATAACAATTTGGTTGATTCTTTCACTTTGGACAATTGCTATCTAATTCTATTCAGGTGTGTAGTTCAGCTTGAAATATTGCAGCTAAACTTTAAGTGTTCAACAGGTGACATTTAACTTTAAATAACTGACAGAATAAATCTTCGCAATTTCCGAAGCTTAAACCTTGTGTTTTGACAGTGGCAAAACCTTCATAGTTTTACAACTAAATAAACAGATATTTGAATACCAAGCAAATGAAAAAATTCATTACCGCACTAGATAAGACTGTAAGTCAAAACAGTAGGTGAATAACTTTGTTTGAATTGATTCCTAAAGATAAATCATCAAACTCATTAAAGCAAGTTATTATAACTTCACATTTTTAAATCATGCTAAGGAAGAACAGAAGTTTCAGATCAACAAAATGAAGTTGCGCTGCTTTTAACTTCACCTTTCATCGGAATCTGCCGTATGTAAGGTGCTATACATCTTTTATTCTGCTACAAATGTTTTAGATTGACCATACTCCTTTGGCCCACAAAAATTAGCCTATGCCTATATTTATAAGTATGATTCCATTGCAAAATAATTAAAACGGGCAATTTTGTCGTTATCGCGTACAATTTTGCGTTGCATTAGGTACAGACTCACCACAGATTTTGTGATTTGTTTCGCAAAGTTTTGACACGCGAATTTAAGAGCTATGCATATGGAGTGATTAAATGTCACCAAAAACTATGACTTCTGCAAACTTTCGTGTACTTGTCTTCACGTGATGGAAGCTTTCTCTGCAGTGAAATGTGCAAAAACTAATTGGAGAAAGAGGTGGATTCTGAAAATTATCTTTTTCGGAAAAACTGATCCTTGCACTCAAACTTTGACCCAAAAGCCAGTTTGTTATTTTCTTAGCAACAACAGGAGCCCTCAGAGAAATTGCGAATGATGACACCGATCACTAAGCTCTGCTACTTCCATCAGTATTTTTTCTTTGTATCACGATTTCATGTACACAATTTCTTGTGATTTTTAAATACGCGATTTCGTGTGTAGGGGTTGAATTAAGTTTTCACTTGAATAGCCTTTTTTTCTCTCTCTCTCTCAATATGTTAAACTTTTGAGCTTTTAACGCTTTCAGTGAAAGGCAAACGGTGATCGAAGGAAATCAACGTAGAAATTCAAGTCTGATGTGGGAAATATTAGTCCTTGTTTACCCGATCTTTTGATTTTATTTCTAATATATTTTTTTCATCGGAAGGGCTAACATTAATAATATCTTAGAAGTATTTTTCTAAAAAAAACTTTCTCGTTGTGAACGGAAATCATGAATGTGAAATTCGAGAAAAGAAGAAAACATGGTACACAAACATAAGAAATTGTTATATACGAGGGTCATAACAAAAATTCTGCACACGTTAACTAAAAACGGAAGCGGATGATGCATTCGGGAAAATGATTGCGTCATGTCAAGGTCAGACTCTCAGCAACGCAGTGGTGTCAGAACGACGCGCTATCATTTTCTGTGTGGACGTGGGAGGGTTTGGAAATGGAAGCATGCAACTCCTCAGGTCGAGTCACGGCGTTAGACCAGCGCTCGTACGATAAAATAGAAACTCTGTGGAGGAAAAACTCCGACACAGATCTACACTGCCTTGCAAGAAGTTTGTGGGGAAAGAACTCTTGTTTGAAGCACAATTTCTCGCTGGGTATCGCGCTTTCGGGAGGGCCGAAGTAGCATCGAAGATGATCACCGCTCAGACCGACCTCAAACGGTGACAGACAAAACATCTGTCACCATTGTTACAACGCTTCTAGAAGAAAATCACCGTCGAGGAGATTGTTCATCAAGCAAATTTGTTCACCATGTCTGTTCACTGGATTTCGAACGACTCACTGGGAAAAAGATGAAATCGCCGCGCGGTGAGTGCCCGTCACCTCACCCTCGAGCAGAAGGCAGCCAGAGTGAGCATCGCACATAGAATCACCTCGACGGGTTCGAAAGGGTGGGCGACACCTTCCTGAACAGAATTGTCGCAATTGATGAGACTTGGACCCGTGATTGTGAGCCGGAACTGACGTCACAATCAGCGGAATGGAGGCATCCAAGTTCCCCACGCCCCTCAGAGTGTTGTCCTCAACAATCCAAAGTTAAGCAAATGATGATTTTTGCGTACGATACCCAGGGTGTTGTGGTCTCTGATAGAGTGCCGGCAGGGTAAAATGTCAACGCACAACATTATCGTGAATTTGTGAGGACAAAGTTGAGACTGAAAATTCGTCAAAATCTCTCCAACTTGTTGAAAGCGGGAGAGATCTTGCTGCATGACAACTCATCGTGTCATTGTGCAGCGTCGGTACGGTGACTTGTCGAAATATGGCTGGGAAACTTCATCCCATCCACCATACAGCCCCGATCTCAGTCCACCTGACTTTGATCTTTTCCCAAATTAAAAAAATCGGCTCCGTGGCATCCGCTACGAATCGCTGGACGAAATGTCATTGGACGTGACTCGAGTAACACGACAGCTGAACAAAGATAGCGTACTACGAGGCATCCAGGACCTACGTCACCGCTGGCAAGCTGTCATTAGCGGCGGAGGGGAGTACATCGAACGGCAATAAGGCATGTTTTCTCTATTACTTCACACACCCGTCGTGAAATCTCCGAATAACAGTCACTGCTCGGACCGGGAAAAAGTGGCCGTTGGTAGTAGGCAACGGCCTAGGTTAACATTGCTAGGCCGTTGCGTTTCTGCAAGCGTACAATGAATATACACTGGCGTGCAAAAATTAAGGACGAGACGGTTTTTCGAATGTAACGTCGTGCAAAAGTGCTCCACATCGACTCAAATCATACCATAAGATCCCCAAGATGGAAGAATATGGGACAAGTGAGTAAAACCGTCCAAACAAGGAATCCAAAGGATACAAAGGCACTTTATTGAAAAAGTGGCTTCAAGCACAACTGGACAGAAGACAGAAACGTCCATGTGACTGGCGGCTGCCAAGAAAAATCCAGTCTTTAGTAGGGGATATGATCACCCCTGACTGCGTTGCAGGATTTACAACGTCTGTCCATGCTGAGGACGAGGTTGTCAAGGAGCTGTTGAGGCATCGCTGCCCATTCCTCTTCTAGCGCCAATCGCAGCTGCGGAATCGTTACTGGCGGCTGGTGACGTGCTGCCAAGCGTCTCCCGAGAAGGTCCCACACGTGTTCGATTGGATTTAGGTCCGGAGACCTTGCGGGCCAATCCATGCGTTGAGTATCTTCACTCTCCAACAGCTCTGCGACAGCCATTGTACGATGAGGTGTAGCGTTGTCGTCCATGAAGAGGAACTCAGGACCCACAGGACCTCTAAACAGACGCACGTAAGGCAGGAGAAACTCGGTACATTAGCGGACACCAGTGACTGAACCTCCTTGGAAGATGTGGAGGTCAATACGGCTACCAAGCATGATACCGCCCCAAACGAGAACTTTGCCACCTCCAAATCGGTTCCTTTCGATGATGTTGGAGGTGTGATTTCGTGTTCCCTGCTCTCTCCAGATGTGCATACGTCCAGAATCGCTCGTCAGACTAAATCTGCTCTTATCCGTAAAAAGAACTCGACCCCATTGCTGATGTGTCCAGTTCTTGTGTTCCTGGCAACACAGAAACCGCCGTCTCCGATGAGCAGGCGTTAATGGCACACACCGTACTGGTCGTCGTGCAAATAGACCACCTTTGTGCAGCCTCCTGGCCACGGTAAACCGCGGTAACGGACGTCCAGTTGTCTGTTGCATCTGCCTTGCGATTTATCCTGCTGTCTGCCGTCTGTCTCTTCTCGCCTGTAGGAGAATATACCGGTCGTCCGCCGCCGTGGTTGCTCGTGGACGACCACTGCTAAACTCTCGTACAGCTGTTCCTGTCGTTTGAAATGCTCTCCAAGCTCGTGAAACGAGCTTGGAGAGCATTTCCAATTCCTCGGCCACACTGGAGAGCGATCCCGAATTCCTCAGCCACACTAGTCACACTTCGACCTTCTTCCAACTTCCCAATGACGCGACCTCGGGTAAAGTCATCCAGATGTTGTCTACTGGATTGCCTGTTGGCCATATCACACGATAGCAGCAACTCGACGTCGTTCAAACCGATGTACACCGGGCAATAGCTTTCACCGGATTGCTGAGCGTACACCACTCGTGTGCTTTATACCCTTCCGACCCCCCCCCCCCCCCCCGTCATGCTGCATATATGCGCATGCTACCGTACCGGACTATAGTCTATCTCCTGAGTGGTCTTTTTCGGTCTGGTCTGCATTCTAAAATAAAATTCTCCTGTTAATTTAAAAGTTTTAAAAGTCGTGTAAATAATTCAATTATTTTCCTCTATCATTTGTCCGCGCTCTCATTTTTGTACCTCTGTAGATAGGCCTAAACAAAATAAGTTAAATTTCGCACAATATTCAGATAGATTTTCAAAGGAAAAGAGGAAGCGATCTAAACGTACAAAGCTCATAAAAGAACTGTTTTGTCCTCTGCTACTTTAAAGCACATGGGACCTGGATTCGGATCAGTCGTCCGGAAAGTGTACGGGTTCGAGTCCCGGACGAGGCATAGGTCGTGCACTTGTCAGATGACGCTGATTCTATTTCTTCCCTGGAACCAATGGATTTAAATTAGGAAAGGGCGTTACATTTAGAGTTACTCATAGTGTTCGTTAATCCGCGAAACAAAAAAAAAGAGCAACCCGTTTGGGAGTCTTTTTTTTTTTTTTTTCTCAACCCGTAGATGTTGCGGATTCCAGACTTTTGTACAGTGGAAAAAGAAACGCATTAAAAGTTACTGACATTCACAACTTTCATTTGATGCAGTAATATTTAATACCGGTTAGTTATCAAAGTGGAAATATCGATGCCCATAAATATGGCCAACTGGTAACACATTGAATCGTTCTTGTACTGATTAACCCTTAGACTTTCTTTTAATGCTACTAGCGGTAAGGTAGTGAAGGAAAACGACTCTAACACACATCACTATCTTACCCGTGATTTCTCACCAGGCCACCGACGTGTGTGTGTTTGTGTTTGTTGCAGGGTGGGGTAAGTGCTAACCATTTATACTCAGAGTCAACCAAAGAGTGTACTATTGTGGAAGAAACGGAAAAACTGCGTTCGCAACGAAAAACAGTCCCTAGTGTTTAGAGCGAAAAGCAATAGAATTATTGCTCAGAATTCGCATTTTTGTTTGCTCGGGGGAGTTTTAAAAATAGATTTGTTTTGAGAAGTTACTCAATCAAGAGTCTCACACTTTTGCCCGCTGACTGTTCCACTGGGAAATGTACATGGAGATAGGGAAAGTGGTGGAAGACTTCTCCCAACATTCGTAACACTGAGACAATAAACTGACTATAAGGCGAATGCGAAGTGAGTACTTTAGCAGCTGTAAAGGTGAGAGAGAAAGGAGAAAAGACAGGACAATGCACTGAGCTTCAGTTAGGTCATAAAGCCGTAAATTTAGAATGGAAAGGAGGGGAGGGTCAGTGTGGTAGTATTACACGGTTTGACACTGTTCTTGCGTTACATTGCAGACAGTGTAGGCCAGCCATTCCAACTTCTCCAATTGTTCATTCTTGGGCTGACTTGGAGTATACACTAAAGTGCCAAAAGTCATACGATAGCAGTATGCAAATCTTTAACTTGCGCCGCCATCGTATAAAGGCTTCGACTCACGCCACGATTTTTATCAGTTGCGAAGTGTAATCTCGTGAGTCAGGTTTTTTTTTTTTTTTTTTTTTTTTTGATTGGAGGTTTAACGACCACCGTGAGCAACTCAAATGGGCTATAAGCAGTCGCCCGTCCCTAATTTAGGGTCACTGGTTCCAGGGAAGGGAGAGAGCCAGTGCCGTAAGACAAACACAACATCCATGCCTGACCGGGATTCGAACCCGGACCCCTTACGGACGAACAATCAGAGGCCAACGCCTTAGACCACTGCGCCACCTGGGCGGCCTGAGTCAGGTTGAACAACCGCCAGTAGGATATGGCAAGTTGACTTGAGTTATCGGATTTTGAACGAGGCATGACACTGGGAGCCAAACGGACGGGATATTCAATTGCGTAGTTGTTCGAACATTCAACATTTCTCGATCCATGGTGTCACATATGCACAGAGAATACCTCATGGAAAGCATTACCACTCACCGTAGACAGCGCAGTGGCCGACCACTGGTGCTGAATGAATGACCGTGACCAACCGCGTCTGACCAGGATTGTTCACGCTAACAGACAAGCGACACATTCAATGCAGGAGGCACCAGAGACATATCCATCAGGTCAATGCAGCGTAATTTAGCTTCCATGGGGTATGGGAGGAGTAGACCCACCAGAGTGCTTTTTCTAACACCACGGCGTCGGACACAGCGTCTCACCTGGGCTCGTGAACACGGTAATTGGACCCTGGAAGACTGACAACATGTGGCGCGGTCCAATGATTCACCCTATCAGTTGTTGCGAGCTGGTGGTAGGGTTCAGATGTAGCGCAGACGCCATGAGGCCATGAACCCAAGCTTTCAACAAGGCACTGTTCAAGCTGGTGGTGGTTCCATACATGTGTGGGGTGTCTTTTCGTGGCACGGTTTGGGTCCTCTGGTCCTCGTAAATACGTCATTAACCGGTACTCGCTTTGTTTCTCTGCTGGGTGACCATTTGCAGCCCTTCAGACGTCATGTACCCCAACAACGATGAGAATTTTTCAGGCGGACAATACATCATGTCATCGAGCCCAAGTGGTTTAAAATTCGTTCGAGGAGCATTCTGGACAGTTCCGACGAATCGTGTGGGCACCACGTTCGCCCGACATGAACCCAATAGAACACTTATGGGACGTGGTGGAAAGATCCATTTTCACCCAAGATCCTGCACCTACAAATACCAGGGAATTGTTGGAGGCTGTTCAGACGGCATGGCTCAACATCTCTCCAGAAGTCTTCCGGCCACTTGTGGAATCGATGCCACGTCGAGTTGCTGCACTTCGCCGTGGAGGTCCTTCACAATACTAGGTACGTATACCATGACTTTTGGCACTTCAATGTAGTTACAAACAGCTTTCCAAAGATAGATCCTTCCACTACACAAAATATGTACGCTTGTCGTCAGATTCCATGCAATATGCTAACACTATGTAACATATAGAACAAATCGTGTTTTGTTCTAAATGTTACTTCAAGAAAAATAATTGTACTAAATCGAAACTTGGTAAAAACCATGTAAAGTTTAAGTTGGTTGAAGATCGGAGATTAACCATGTGAAACTTGTTCTCAGTCTTACAAATCAGGGTGTTTACAACACGGGGAAAAGGAGCATTTGAGTAAATTTACTCAACGTTCAAATCCGTGTTAATCATTAGATTTTTATTTTATCCAAAATCAAAAGAAATTTATTTCAGAATAAAAAAAGCGAACTGAGTATATGTGAACTTACGCATCGTTATATTTCCATAAGAAACTGATGTTAAGTTGGGGTACTAAAGATGTATAGAACAATTTACATTTATTATTAGTATCACACATTTATCCCCGAAATGATTTCTCAGAAATTGTCAGACTTTGAATGTACCTTCCCCGAAATGAATAATACACTGAAAGAACAAATTATTACGCACACCCCGGTGAAAATATGCAAAGCAGCAGGACAAAAGCAAATCGCGATGTGCAGGAAAACTGGTTGCGGCTATAAATAGAGTGCGTCGGTACGCACAAGAATACATTCCGTCAAGTACCAGCATGGGTCGAGGACGAGACTTAAATGAGCTTGATCGAGGTCAAATCGTGGGAGCCAGAAAGGCCGGATGTTCAATCAGCGCAACGGCGAAACCGTTAGGAATTCCGCGACAAAAAGGGTAGCAAGCGTGTACCAGTAGCACGTTAAACCCGGCAATGCCGCCCCGGTGGCGCAGTGGTCTAAGCGATGGCCTCTGATCATTCGTCCGAACGGGGTCCGGGTTCGAATCCCGGTGAGGCATGGATGTTGTGCTTGTCTTACGGCACTTTCTTTCCCTTCCCTGGAACCAGTGACCCTAAATTAGCGACGGGCGACTGCTTATAGCCCATTGAGTTGCTCATGGTGGTCGTTAAACCTCCAATAAAAAAAAAACCGGCAATACCGCCAACAGTCGAATGAAATGTGGCCGTAAAAGTGCATTGGAGGATCGAGGGCGCCGACGATTGGCCCGCATCGTACAGATGAATCGGAAGGCTTGTTTGAAGCAAGTCACGTCACAATTTAATGAAGGAGCATCCACAAGCCTATGCACAAAAACAATCCGTCGACACACCGCACAACTCGGATGGGGCAATAGACGAGCACATTGTGCCCTGATGTTAACGGCACAGCATCCCATGATTCGGCTGCGGTTTGCGAAGGCCCATCGAAACTGGAGCATGGATGATTAGAAACGCATCATATGGTTCGACGAATCCCGTTTCGCACTGTATCGCGCCAATGGCAGGCAGCGTGTGTGACGTAATAAATCACATGAAGCTATGGACCGCGCATGCCTAGTTGGAGTGTTATAGGCCGGTGGAGGCGATGTAACTGTTTGGGCAGCTTTCACGTGGTCCGGCCTGGATCCTCTTGGTACCTCTTGAGTCTTCCATCACTGGTTCCTGTTATGTACAGCTCCTGGCCTACCATTTGCACTCTTTCATTACGTGCCTCTGTCCGAACCAAGTTCCAATCTTTCAACAGGATAACTCCCCACCCCATCGGTCCCGGCTAGCGACCGACTGGCTCCAGGAGCATAGTAGTGAGCTTACCACACTCGCATAGCCCCCTCGCTCACTGTACATCAACCCCATAGAGAAATTATGGGACATATTGGAATGAGCTGTTCGTGACAAGGAGGTTATATTACTGGAGACACCACTGGCTCTGCCGCCATAGGTCACAGCTAATCTGTGGTGTGACGTCACAAGCAGGCAAAAATAAACTAAATTATACCGTTGATGAAACAGTGAGCTTGTGTATCATTGATAAAGAATATTGAATTACTCATTTTATCTGTTTATACGCTTAGAAGCTTTTGTTCCATTGGTTTCCAAGCAGCTTCTCTTCTGCGGCTGCGTCGTGCCTGCTCATGACGTCATTTGCAACACGGGCGGTGACTTATGGCGGCCAATGCTGCGTGGATAGGAGTGGTGTCTCCAGTAATATAGCCTCCTTGGTTCGTGATCAACCATCCCCACCTACATCACTGCCTGCTGTACGCCAAGCACTCTTAGATTGTTGGTCAGCGTTACTTAACTCTGTGTTTCGGAACCTCATTGCGTCCGTAACACGACATTTGAATGCTGTCCTGCGTGCAAAAGGTGGTGTCACACGTTATTAGGTGGCTGTACGTAATAATTTGTTTTTTCAGTGTATTTCAATGTTTGCAAAAGCGAAAAAATTTAGGAATTCTACCAAAGCTTTCTATTTGTAAAACGTTAAGACCACATTTAGGAAACCGGTGTAATGTTTAGTAGTGATGGAATTTTCCTGAACTTTTCGTTCAAAATGAATGATTCTTCGCCGTGAAAGTTTCGATCGGCCATAACTACGATTAACGATCATTCAATACGCCATTACTACGGCACATACTGAAGTCGCATCTCCTTCAACTTTCTTCCGCCCGCGCATCAGTTTGGAAACGAATTTCCGATAAGAAAAGTAATGTCTGCGGAGTTAATAAATGCCGACCGGTTATGTAAGTGAGCAATCAGCCATCAACTAGGAAACAATCGTGAACATTAAGAGTGGAAATGATGCGTGAATACCATATCACGTATCATTCCCAATGGTGTACCCGAATCGTTATATGACAAATCATTAATAGTGAATGGTTGAAAAACTCGAGCTCTTTTGTGTAGTTTGCTGAAAAGAGCTGTGGCGTTAAAAGCGCAACACGGAATCCCTGGAATGAATGATTTACACAGTGAGTGTAGCGACAACCTGAAAATTGGATCATTCGTTTGAATGACTTTTGCGTGAATGCACACTCAAGAAGGAATGATGTATGCCATCACTAATACCTCAATATTTTTGATAGCTTTCTGCTTTTCAATGCCGATTTTCATCAAAATATTTCAAAGTTGTTGTTTTTTTATGCCAACTCAAAACCGAAGTATCAAATTTCCCTTTGCCTTCCGTGACATCTTTACTAATGTGCGATCATAATGACATGGTGTAAGCCACTAACTGAACTAAAATAATTGTTTTTTATAAACAATTGTTTTACGTTTTATGGCAAAGTTACAATACTTCATATTAATTTTGAAATTAGGTATTTCGAGCAGTTCGATTTCTAGTAAAAATAATTGCTTACATAAAAACCTATACTGAGTTCTCATGTTTGACATCACAGCCAAAAGGAAACTGAATAATATTTGACATTTTCGAAATAAAATAAAAATTGCAATTTATTTAAATTTGGTTTTTAAAATTTGGGGCCCTAAGACATAAATTTAAATTTGGTCAAAACGATCGATAGTACATATTTGTTTGCCCATTAAAAAAACTCTGGCCCAATTATCTTATTTGTCCGCTGATGTTCGTGGTACTTGAACTGTGAGAGCATCAAGCTCCAATGAATCCGTATTTCATATTTATTTTAAAATTAAATATTTCGAGCAGCTCGATTTCTTGTGAAACAACTGCTCACGTAAAACCTAAACTGAGTCCTTACTCTTGACATCGCAGCCAAAAAGAAACGGAATAATGTTTGACATTTTTTAAATAGAGCAAAAATTGCAATTTATTTAAATTTAGTTTTTGAAATTCTGTGCCCTATAACATAAATTTAAATTTGGTCAAAACGATCGATAATATTTGTCCATTGAAAAAACCTCTGGCCCAGTGATCTTATTTGTCCGCACACAGCCGTGGTACTAGAACTGTGAGATCATCACCAAGCCTACATGAATCCGTTGATTTGATCGGTACTTCGATTCCAAAAAGTTATTTCTATGACGATTTATCGAAATTGAATTACGGAGATCGAGATTTGCTTTTGATATCAGAGGTATTTTATCTAAATCTTCTGACGAGACGGTTGCTCTATTATGTATGTAATTTATCAGAATTCGTTTAACGAAATCAGTTTGCCATAGTAAAGATAACTTATTTAAATTTAGCTAGTGATCGTAAGAAAACTCACCTACTTCATAAAAAATTGCTTTGTATTAAAGTAAAAAAAAAACGCAGCGTGTCTGTTACATATATTAATGCAAAGCCCATCCCTTCCTGAAAACAGTACTGAATTTTCAAGTCTCTATATTTTTTGAATTGGAAAACAAAATTTAGGCATTTCGCATAGATTTTATCGACAGCAGAAACTACTTTCTCCTGTGCGATTTTCCAATGGAAATGTCTTTTTATTTATTCTTTATTTTTGAAAGTTATTGCTGTGTCTTGTGTAAGCCTTTCAAGGAATTTGAAAAATAGGTCACCTTCAACTTTTACTGATGAGTTGTTTTTCAAAACAATTTTAGATGAACCGTGAATCATACTTTTTCGCTACAAATTTTTCTTTTCGTGAAAAAATGCAGAAATAACTTTGTGATTTAGAAGACGGACGAACCTCTAGCAAACGTAAACGGAAACTACGCTTTATGCTGCGTTCAATAGGCTACATAGATAGTTCACTGTAAGCATGCGCCGTTGAAAATCGGCATATTTTGAGAATAAACAGGTGCACTTGAATTTCGTACATTTTTTATGCCAGTGAGGTTTTAAATCGAATTGCTCACGCAATATCGTCTGTAGGAAATGTTTTCCTTTGGAGCTTAATAGGACATCAGTTGTAGGCCTATAAATACAAATATCGCTAGGACAAAGACATAGTTGCAAGAAATTAACTGAGTTTATTTCATTTCACTTTTATCACGTTAACTGTTAAATTGAGTTCAGAAACAGAAAAAAAAAGAGCATGCAAGAACATAATCATAGCCGTGCTGCCAAAACTTTATCATTAACCAAATCTAATTTGTTAGTAATTACAAAAGCGAGCAACAAGTGGAAAAAAGATTGTAGATTAACTAAAACCATCGCATACGAGCATGCGAACGAATATTGTTCCTCACCTTCTGCTGTAATAAGCTTTACAGGAGGATCACATCCAATTTTGGGCTGTGATGAGCTGTTGTTCCGTAAAAAACCTGTCTGTTTTATTAAAGGAATATACACTGCCTGACAGAGAAAATGTCACACCGCGAAGATGTGAACGCAGCGCATGCAAATTGCAGGGTGGGCGCACACGTACAAGTAATGCAAATGCACCGCTAGAGAAAAAACTATGCCATGTTTTAAGCAGAAGGTATTCTGAAAAGGTTTGTCGAGTGGTAAGTGGTATCTGACCGCGAAAGAATGTTTTAGATCGGTTTTTCGAAAGCGCAGATATTGTTGCAAATACAACTGAAACAGAAATACTGTATACACTTACTCTCCCCAGTGTCCAAACTATTCTTTAGCAAACATTAAAAATTATATGCAGAATATTTCACACCGGGAGCTATATCCGATGCAAAGAGAATTTTTGAAATCGGAGTTATAGAAGCAGAGATATCGGAGAAATCACAATTTAACTTTACTCCCCCTAGCGGAAAGATTATGTATTACTCGAAAAAGAAATTGTACCCAAAATAGGCTTCATTATAAATGGTATCTAATAGAAGGAAGAACGTTTTCAACACGATGTTCAGAAGCAATTGTATGGAAAAACCGGAAAGCAAGGATCAATTGCTCTCACATTTCAAGCTTTTCAATGCAAAAAGAATTTTCGAAATCAAACAGTTGCAAAGATATGGTGTCCATAGACGGACGGACAAAGTGATAGCATAAGTAGGTACCCTTTTTTCAAAAGACGTGCTGAAAATATAAATCACAGGCACTCAGTGACAAAATTTAACATCAGAAAATATTCAAAGTTATGTAACATTTTTTTGTGGTTATTGCTCTAATTGGATGCAAAGAGAATTTCGAATTTTTTAGACGGGGAGTAGCGGGGTTAATGAGACCATAGGAACAACCCCGTCACTAAATTGGGGGGGGGGAGGGTCACTGGTTCCACGGAAGCGGGGTTAACGAGACCATAGGAACAACCCGTCACTAAATTGGAGGGGTCACTGGTTCCAGGGAAGGGAACTGGTGACCCCCCCCCCCAATAGGACCAGCACACCACACACATCTTATTCGGGAATCAAACCCAACGCTGGTGGCTAGTCAGAAATCTACGCCTTTGACCACTCGGCCACCTGGACAACCGATCGAACTTCTAGAAATCATTATAGTGACAAATACAGATACACAACTTACCTCTCTGAAAAATGTATTTATGCCACCTAGCGGTATTAAGGAAATGCAGAAAATATTATTAAGGCGTCTTTACTGTTGTCACAATTCGCAGTATTTTACCTTTGTCTGCCTCTTTCATTAGCAGTAATCTGGTTGTGTGTCGTAATACTGTATGAATGAAACACTTTTTGTACACTCCAAATTTACGACGGGTGTGTTACGTGAAATTTCATGTAAGTATGATATAACGATTGGACTGAAACTGCAAAATAGTACATCATTACACAGCACTCTTTTGACTTCAATGCTCGGAAGAAATCAATTTGATATTATAATGACATGGCGTTGTCCAAGAGTGCAAAGGCCTTCGTCCACGGTTCGTTTTGGAGCAAGGTGAACTGAAAAATCCCAAACATTCTGTGGACAGGGTTAGGTACACACTTAATTCACATATCACGTTCTGTAGCTGGGAGGGAGACACATTGTGGGAGATCCAGGAGTAACACAACCTGTCGCTGGGAGTGAGGAACATGCCTGGCTCGAGTGCTTAAGTCTGGATATTCAAAAGGCGTGCAAGGAATTTGCGCAAAACCTCGTGTTGATCGGAATCACTAGTAGGAGGGTAATTTTTCCCACTGGAAGTACTACAAAAGTGTCAACCTGCATCACTTGGATTTGCCGTCAATGAAATCGGACCTACTCAAATAAGTTTTTCACTCGACATTTTTTTTATCTTTTTTTTTTTTTGATTGGAGGTTTAACGACCACCGTGAGCAACTTAATGGGCTATAAGCAGTCGCCCGTCCCTAATTTAGGGTCACTGATTCCAGGGAAGGGAGAGAGCTAGTGCCGTAAGACAAACACAACATCCATGCCTCACCGGGATTCGAACCCGGACCCCGTTCGGACGAATGATCAGAGGCCATCGCTTAGACCACTGAGCCACCGGGGCGGCCACTCGACATTTCACATATTGCGATAGTGAAATATGTAGATATTAAACATGCCATACATTTCTATGTATATATTTCATTTTTCGTTTTTCTAAATATTTATGAGCCGAGTGATGTGTTGGCCTAACATTAACTACACTAAAATGACAACACATATGATAAAATATACGTAAGCAATTTTGCATATCCATTGATAGTTAAACATATATACATAGCAGCACTTGTTCCTTCTTACAGCTGCATCTTTAATACCTGCTCCTCCAAAATTACCCGCGTGTCAAAGAGCGAAAAGTGACATTTGTAGCCAAAAGGGGAAAGCCACAATCTACATAATCAGATTTGTTTGGAGAGTTAAAGATACATGTGTGCACCTAAGCTATAGGGCCACTGCTCCCTAGCAGGGAGAAATAGAGTGCTGTGAGGAAAGGGACGATTAGCAAGAAATATCGCGCACCTGACCACTCGACTGATGGGGTGGCTCCGTTTAATTAAATTCCCGGGCGCGCTCACACGAAATACATGCAAGCTCGACATAGAACAGTCTTTAATCCTTCCATCAATTGGAAGCCAAATCTTAAAGCTAATGTAAGAATACGTCGTCGTCTCTAAGAGGCGTTCCGCAAAAGTGAACGATGCGGTTTCATATGGTTGTATGTCAAGTTAGGCTAAAAATAAATCCCATAATATTTGAAAATGGTAGTAGAATAATTTTATGTATTTCATGCATCATTTGCTATATTGACATTTGTGAGCTCAAAATTAAAGAAAAAAAAACGAGCTTAATAACTGCAATGGATTTTCTTTTTTATTCAGTGCAGCAGGCGTGGGAAACATTAATATTGTTAGCCAAAAAGAAGGCTGTACTGCTGCCAAAAAGGTGACGAAAGGCTAAGAACATTTTTTGCATTGTGTTTAAGTCCTTGATTTTTGTGTCTTGCAGTAAACATGACACCTACACGCGTCGCCCCGGTGGCGCAGTAGTCTAAACGTTGGCTACCTGCGCCACCAGGGCAATTCGAACCCGGACACTTCTCGGACGAATGTTCCCGAGAATGAACTCTTCTGGGGACCATTCGTCCGAGAAGGGTCCGGGTTCGAATCCCAGTTAGGTATGGTTGTTGTTTGTCTTACGGCACTGGCTGTTGCTTATAGCCCATTGAGTTGCTCACCGTGGTAGTTAAACCTTCAGTTAAAAAAAAAGAAAAAAAAACAACAACATCCACAGCCATTCGGTGAACTACAGCCATATAATGCACATTAAGAGTAACATAATTTTGAAAATGTACTTCATTGTGGCGAAAATTTTTAATTTTGAAAAGGACTGCAATCAGGAGAATATAGCAAATTAAACACTTTAGCAAATTTTAAAAATTGTGCTTCTCCAATAGCGTGCATGCCTCAAAGAATCCCATGATTAAGGAATATTTTTGCCGCCCCGGTGGCGCAGTGGTCTAAGCGATGGCCTCTGATCATTCGTCCGAACGGGGTCCGGGTTCGAATCCCGTGAGGCATGGATGTTGTGTTTGTCTTACGGCACTGGCTCTCTCCCTTCCCTGGAACCAGTGACCCTAAATTAGGGACGGGCGACTGCTTATAGCCCCATTGAGTTGCTCACGGTGGTCGTTAAACCTCCAATCAAAAAAAAAAAAAAAAAAAAAAAATCAATGTAGAAAGAAAAGCCAATCCCGATTGTTGCTTTTCTCGGTAGTTCTACTGTTAATTTGACATCCATCCGCTGCAAGTGAGTGGCGCTGTTGTTCCTAGTTTCCTCTAAGCATTCAGTGACTACGCTTTTCCTTATCCAATCGCTTTCGTCTGAATCTACGCATAGATTAAGCATATCGAAATTCGGGAGTAATAGTTTTCGAATGCGGTTAGAAAATCCCACAGAGTTTTGGTTTTCGTTTTGAAGTACAATAGTAAGATTCGGTTGATCGAGTAAAAAAAAAGCCGGAAAACTTGTATAACGAAGTCTGCAAGAAGCTTCATCCTTCTCTCCTCTGCGGCAAACATCAGATTCCTTCTTCAGTAGGATTAAGCTTAGACCCTCTTTCATGTATTTAGTAGTTTTTCTCAAGAACAGGTGGTTAACATGCAAACAGTTTAGTTTTTTAGCCATATTACTGTAGAGACGAAAGTAAGAGTGAAATCAGTGTGCTTAAATTAAACAAGAATGATCGTATGCTAGTGACGCTTTAAAAAAGCTATTAAATGAGAATGTTGCATGGCATTCCCACCAAACCGGCGACACCGAGAAAAGGCTGATCGGCATAGAAAGTGCCACACCAGAAAATATTTATTCGAACGTCATGCACATTGGTAGGTATGCGTCGACAGTTCGGTTATGTAAATGACCCAGTTGTGAACTAATCACATCCAAGGTGTGAGGGTGGTAAACAAAGCTAAACGGCTGGTCGTCATCCCCTGAACATATGGATCACTGCATCGAAGCGATCTCGGTGGCAGCAGCACGTGTAAGGAGTGCGGTTACCTGAGTGATGTCGGGAATCTTGCCATCCCAAGAACTTCTTTACCAGACAGATACTTCATCATAGGGCTATGTATGGCTGGTTTTTCCCTACTGCAGAAACGCATCGGAATGCAACAACTGTCTGCCGAATGTGGCGACAGTGGTTAGAAGAAGGCTGTTATAGGCAGGCGAAGGTTCGAACGCCTTGATTGCCGCACTCAACGGCAAGCCGTAGCAGCCCCACAATCCACAGCGGATGATTTCCCACGAGGTGTACAGGAAACTATGGACATCCCTGTAACGGCGCGGACGGTGAATCGCAAATTCACTCAGCAGGTTTGTGCCCCGGCCAGCTATTGCGACGACTGCCACTCACCGTACCACATTGTTGCGCAAGGTCGTAAAGATGCCATCGCCGACAAAAGCTTGTATTCAGCGACGAGTCTCGCTTCAGTTTCAACGCCGACAATCGCCGATTGAGAATCTGGTGTCGACATGATCACGACGCTGATCTTGCTGCCATCCATGAGCACCATACGACTCCTCGACCTGGTATCACGGTTTAGAGCACTACCACTTCCAACAGCCGTTCACCCTCTTGCTCATAGTGGGTACAATGACAGTACGAAGATACGTCGATGTGGTTCTGCAGCCCGTTTTGTTGCCGCATCTCCGTGGTTTCCCTGATGCACAGTTTCAACAAGATAATGCCCGTCCGCACACTGCCTTAGCAGATAGTGCCTACAAGGTGTCCAGCTCAGCGCAATCCCCAGACTTCTCTCTAATAGAGAACGTGTGGGAAAACATGTGGCAGACGACTTAACACCTTTTCACGATTCCCTCGCAGTGTCGATGAATTGTAGACACAAGTCAAATAAATATCCCAGGTTTTTTCAGCTCGATGCCACGCCGTGTTACAGGATGTACTTCACGGCATGGTGATCATACTACCTACTGACTGAGGCCACATTATGCTGTCTCCCCGCCCATCGCATTCATGCAATCCCTCAGGAATTAAATCAATTCTTTCCCACCTACTTGTCTAAATATGTGTTAAGTTTTGTCTCGTATCGAGCGTTCCCTTTATGGTGTGGCATTTGCTATGTAGAGCAGCATAAGTGAGCTTTCAAGGATTATTTGTGAATCCTGCTGGGCGTAATTAAGTCCATGAGAGGCAAATGGTTTCCTGTTGTGCTTTCCTGTTTATATGGCAAAGATGCGATGCCTTTTTCTGAGTGTTAAATCGCGCGAATCAAAATTTCTTTTTCCGTGGCAGTTTTGTGCATTTTTTTTTCAGTTACCAAGTACTTCGAATACTGCTCTGCGAAGCATGAAATCAAGTGAACAATTTCTCTTTATTTCCAGTACATAACAAACCATGACGTCGTGATGGTTTCTTATATAACATGCGCAACTTTTCTTAATTAAAGAGCCAAATTTAGAATGTTCCGCTTTATTCTAGAAACTCGTGATTCCTTCCAGAAACTGCCAAAGATTTTCTTCGTAGACAAACAAACCGAAAAAAAAAAGTAGTTTTATTAACAGTACAATATTTTTGTCAGGCTGAGAAAAAAATCAATGACAATATAAGTAACATTTGTAACTAAACAATCTAATTCGTAATCAAATAACTTACTAAATGCAACAAAAATAATCCGAAGATCTTGATCGCAATACAGTCACATCTTCAATGACTGAGTAACGCACTAAGAAAAGTACTGCCTTTGTTGCTATGTTGACATTTTCCCACAGAGCAAGATGTAGTTGAAGGACGCAAAGCAAAATTAACGCAGTCACCACAGAAATTTTGTATTAGCGCTAACTAGAAAGTCTAAGGTAACATTTTACTTCGCGAATCCAAAAGAGGATGTATTTCAGTTCGTCTTCTGTATCGTAGGTAGAGTGACAAAGGCAAAACATAAACAGCTTATGTTTTGCGCACCCACAATTTCTTCATAGGGGCGGCCCAAAATAGTGAAGATGCAAATAAAAATGAACTCGAGAAAACATATTCAAAAATATTGGGAAGCAATTAAAAATATATCCCCTATATTAAAGCGCGTTTCCAATTATTCGTAAAATACACCCAAGTATATATAGGGTGATTCATAAAGAAGTATACAGTTTCCAGATGCATTAAAACAGTAACAGTTGAAAACACGGACCACAACTGCGAACCGTTAGGTAGATGTACTCATAAAGTTTGTGTCCCGCTACTGAGGGAAGTGACGTAGGCAATAGCGCGCGTGTCACGTGACTAGTCAGTCAAAATGGCAGCGTCTGCAGTGGAGAAGGCGTTTTGTGTTCTTGAATTGAGCAAAACGGAATCTGTAACTGTTGTGCAACGGCATTTTCGATCACGACTCAGAAAAGAACCTCCAACAAGAAAATCTATCTACGATTGGCATAAAAAATTTGAAACTACGGGCTGTTTGTGCAAACTTAAAAGTCTTGGAAGACCGCGTGTATCGGAAGAAGTCGCGTTTGGGAGGAAATGGATGACCGGCTCGATGTGTGTCGTGTGACTAAGGGTGCACACATAGAACATCTGTGACTTACTCTAAAAAAACTTGAAACATTCCCCTACAATTCTGTTAAAGGTAACATAAAATATATTACATTGTTCTTGTTTTATAGTGCGTTGAAATTGTATATTTCTTTATGAATCACCTTGTATTTAAAAGCATATGCAAGTATATTGAAAAATGAGAAATCAGTTAACAAAGAGCGAAGGACCAAGTAATACTACTTGTATTATTTGGACGAAGTAATACTACCAAGTAATACTACAAAGAACGAAGACCAAGTAATACTACAAAGAACGAACACCAAGTAATACTACAAAGAACGAACACCAAGTAATACTACAAAGAACGAACACCAAGTAATACTACAAAGAACGAACACCAAGTAATACTACAAAGAACGAAGACCAAGTAATATTACAAAGAACGAAGACCAAGTAATATTACAAAGAACGAAGACCAAGTAATATTACAAAGAACGAAGACCAAGTATTACTACAAAGAACGAAGACCAAGTAATCCTACAAAGAACGAAGACCAAGTAATCCTACGAAGAACGAAGATCAAGTAATCCTACAAAGAACGAAGACCAAGTAATCCTACATAGAACGAAGACCAAGTAACATTACAAAGAACGAAGACCAAGTAATGCTACAGAAAACGAAGACCAAGTAATGCTACAGAAATCCTACGAAGACCCAGTAATGATACAAAGGACGAAGACAAAGTAATGCTACAGAGAACGAAGACAAAGTAATCCTACAAAGAACGAAGACCAAGTAATCCTACATAGAACGAAGACCAAGTAACACTACAAAGAACAAAGACCAAGTAATGCTACAGAAAACGAAGACCCAGTAATGCTACAAAGGACGAAGACAAAGTAATGCTACAGAGAACGAAGACCAAGTAATACTACAAACAACGAAGACCAAGTAATAGTACATCACCTGGGTCCCTGCGCCACTGACTTATACCAACAAGAGGATAAATTATTCATTTAGGAAAACGTGGGATCTCTGCGTTAGAAGACATATGGGAAATCTCTGTTACGATGTACAGTATTCATTAACAGCGAGAAAACATTTCCAGTGAGCATTATAGAAGAAGAAACTGTGTGTGTGTGTGTGTGTGTGTGTGCACAGACAACGTGAAAACCCCTTTTCGGTGTTCTTTCCTCTTTTTGAAATAAAAGGACCATACCCATCCCAATTTTAGAAACAAAGTAAGCGAGTTATGGTGATAAATGATAAAAGGACAAAATGTGACCATAGAGTGAGAAAACAAAACAAAAAAGAAATCTAACTTAACTTGAATAGCCGTGTGAGAGAAACGTAAATTTAATGGACGATAGCTGATCCAGCATACAAAAGAACTACCCTGTTCATAGAATGAAAATAATGTTTCGCATGGACGACGGGCAGGTAAAAAATTCGTATTCTTAGTTTTCTCTATTCAATACAAAATATTCTTGTTTTTAACCAGATTTCTGCAAGGAGAGATACCCTGCACTCAGACATGTCTTGCGACACGATTTTCTCCTTGTACAAGTCTGACTGAAAGAAGTGCCAGTGTAAGCATTTCGTTATTATTTTATTTTTTTCAAGAGATGCAAATAAATCAGCCAGAAGAGAATTTGCTTTTCTGCAAGTGGTTCAGAAACGTAGATAGGAACGTTACGATGTAGATGTCCCTTTAGAATATCCTTTGAAAGTGGAAAAATAAAATATGCTTATATTGGTAGCTTTATGGATTTCATCTACTTCTTGAAAGACCAAGTAGTCTTTCTGAAAATCAAGGATTTTCTGCTTAAAGTCTGTCTCGTCTGAAATAATATTGCAGAAGGACAGATTCAACAGATATGATTGTGATCTCATTTACGAAACGTGTTCTGCTCACGGATAAAACTGTGGAGAGTGAAGTTTTTCATCATCTAAGATCTCGTGTTTTTTTTTCTTTTCTTTGCCCCGGAAGGTGAATACCTCCTTGAGAATATTTGTGAAGTTAAGCAATTCTCTTATCGTTCACTTCAATCTTAACACAATTTAGACAAAGAAATTTTTTGTTAAGTATTACGCCCTTTGAGAACGTTACTGGGACACTTGTTTTTATTTCGGTTTTCCCTTTCGGATATAGGGCGCGAGAAGAGAAGGTCGTCTTCGTGTAAGCTTCTAAAGTGAAATCTTGGTCAGTTTGATGACGTAATTGTTGTTCAATAAACCGGTTAAAATGTACCACGGGGGCAGATTTAAACGTAGGAAACCGGAAACTAAATTACGTCATTTTGCCTCGGAAGTTTCATTCATGAATTACTAGATCACCGTTACTTAGTTCTGTTTCTAAAGTTATTATTTTTACTGGTGAGACGTCAACCGAACTCTGTTATTGGTTTCAAAACTTTTCTTATGATATCTCGTGTGTCACTTATAATATTAAACATAAATGGGGGAAAGAATAAGTAGAAATGAAAACGACTAGAAAGTAAAATGTGCCATGCAGTGTAACGCTATTAGGATTTGAAGCGTTTTAATTCATTCTTATGCATACGAGTATGTTGAGTGTGCTCCATGAAAACGTAGTTTTATAAAATCAGACAGAATATTGCTGCATCCTGCGAGAAACGGTTTTTAATAAATGTGTCTTCGAATTAGCGGAAAGCCATTCTAAATGGGAAGGATAAATTTGAGTTATAGTGCAGGGTGTTTTCAAAACTAATGGAACAAACTTTAAGGAGTGATAAAACACACCGAAATAAGCACTTTTCGTCATAGAATGCATGGTCGCAAGTTACGCGCTGGAGGGCGCTTTCCGTTTCCTCACACACGCCGTCTTTCGCAATTAAGATAGGAATGGCACAACCAATGAAAACAAAGCTTTATTGCAGACAACAAAAAAAATAAAAAACGTGACCACAAAATTACATCAAATTTGCAAGCATAGTAAGTAAATACTGAAATTAATTACATTTACAAAAGCTGCTCAAAAGGGCGACATCCACTCCTGATACACGCTTCGCATCGTAGACGTAAAAATGCCCGTATGTTGTCAGACATTTCCTGGACATCTGCAGCAGCTACTGAAAGTCTTGCGACTAGTTCCTCATTGGAATCCATGGGAGTGTCTTACATTACGGACTTAAGATGTCCCCATAAAAATAAATACAGAGGAGACAGATCTGGCGATCGTGGGGGCAAGCGATGGGTCCACATCGGCCAATCCATTGGCCTGGAAATGTGGTGTTCAAGTAATCACGCACCTGAGTGCTGAAATGAGCTGGAGCTCCATCATGCTGGAACCACATTTTACAGCGGACGGCTGCTGATACATGCTGGATCAATTAAGGCAAGACTTGTTGAAGGAAAAAAAATAAGGTACGTCCTCCCATCCAGACGTTCCGGTAAAAGATATGGGTCTTTGCGTTGCGAAAGACTGCGTGTGTGGGGAAATGGAAAGCGCCCGCCGGCGCCTAACCGTGTAACTTGCGGCCATGCATTCTATGACGATAAGTGTTTGATTCGGTGTGTTCTATCACCCCTTAAAATTTGATCCGTTAGTTTTGAAACACCCTGTATATAAAAAAAAAAGCTTTATTGCAGCTCATTCGTGAATGCAACAATCTTAGAACAGAGTTGCCTAATTCCGAAAACCTAGTGTCGGTAAGTTTTGATACCAAATTGTAAAAAAGTTTATTGCTCCAGTATAAGTGTTAAAAAAATGTAGCCTACCCGGTAGCGCAGTGGTCTAAGCGATGGCTTCTGATCATTCGTCCGAAAGGGCTCCAGGTTCGAATCTCGGTGAGGCATGGATGTTGTGTTTGTCTTACGGCACTGGTTCTCTCCCTTCCCTGGAACCAGTGACCCTAAATTAGGGACAGGCTACTGCTTATAGCCCATTGAGTTGCTCACGGTGGTCGTTAAACCTCCAACAAAAAAAAATGTGAAACTTTTTTCGTGGTAATGTTTTACCAATCATGAATGGAATACGGGATTACGCCATACAATACCCATTTTGAAGATGTGAATCCGTTTTATGGCGTAAATATGACATGGATGTTAAGTCCGGTTGCTTCAGCCAGCGAATCCTTTGATGGTTATATTCAAATTAATCGGAAACGTGAAATTTGGTTGTTCTGGGTGGTGGTGTGGTTAGCACACTCGGACGATATTCGGGAGACGCGTGTTTGATTCTCGCTACAGGACGACGAAATTTTCAAGTTTTCGGATTATCTGACTTAACATTCATGTCATATTTACACCATAAAACGGAGTCACATTTTCAAATTTCTTCCAGTCTACTATCCTAAGACAAAACATCATGCAAAATGAAACTGCGCTGCACAAAAAAGGTGCTATAGAATTAAAAATTCACCTTAACAATACAAATGCGATTTATCTGTTATATTTTCGTGTGTGTGTAAACTTTTAAAACGACAAGTTAAAACTACAGTTTTAGAAAACATGGGTTTATTATCCCATTTTGAGGGGTGTATGTAAAAAACTGTATTCTGAATTGTCCTCATTAAAAGCCATTATGGATGCACTACTGGATTGCAGGTCTCCTTGTCTCTTCCATAAACCTGTCATGAGCAGTTCTCTTCCATATGACTCCAAATGCTTCATCAAACAGAAGTCATCGCTCTTTCCACGTTTATAAGTGAGTCGCGGAAAAATTATCATCTGCCGCCACCGGGAATCGATCCCAGGTCTTCCGGTTACGCACCGGACATGCTACCACTACACCACAACGGCTTCGAATTCTCCAGACTCACATACTGTTTGATGTTTCTAATCCACGTCAATTGTGCGTATTAATGACTCCAGATGCTTTTGAACTGGAATCATCCGTTGCCCGCATGGTCTTCTTATGGATCTTTTCCGATTGCTTGGTATCCATCCTAGCATTTCAGTTGTCCAACCATGGTCAGTTCGTCTAGCAATATGTCCATTGCTACTCTTTGAGGGTCTTTGATCACATCAATTCATTCGGTTCCCTATCATTTTGTGCTTGCTCATTTAGTCCACGTTATTTTTGTCCCCTGTTCATTCATTCCACGTGCATTTTGTTTTCAGAATGGATGGAATACCGTGCAAATTTTCAGTTTTGATGGAAGTTTTGTTGCTAGGCAGAAAAAAAAAAGGTCAGCGGACATATAAAAAGTCATCGCTCTTTCCACGTTTAGTTTAATAACACACAGCAACCGAAAATTTTTTATCCGGACACCGCTGAGATCGTACCCCAGGTCTTTCGATAACTAGCCGAGTGCGTTCGCCTTATGCTACGGTGGAGAACAATCCACGGCGCTATGTGTGTTTATCTGTCAGCATCTGACTTCACAAATCCGTAGGGATGGGCTCAGCAACTGAGACGTCTCCATCTGATGAGGCTTATCAGCGCAAGCTATTAGATTATAGCTAATAAACCCCAAATGCGAGAGTGATAGTAAAAATCTTCCAAATATTTGGAAACAATGTGAATAGACAAAGTCATCCCTCTTTCCACATTTTCTTCAATAACACACAGTGATCGAAAAATTGTTATCCGGTCACCACTGGAATCTTACCACAGATCTCTCGATAACTAGCCTAGTGCGTTCGCCTTACGCTACGGTGCCAACAATCCACGGCGCTATGTGTGTTTATCTGTCAGCTTCTGACTTCGCAACTCCGTAGAGATGGGTTCAGCCACTAAGACGTCTCCATCTGGTGGGGCTTGACGCACTCGGCTAGTTATCGAGAGATCTGGGGTACGATCCCAGCGGTGTCAGGAAAATAATTTTTCGGTTGCTGTGTGCTATTAAAGAAACGTGGAAAGAGCGATGACTTTGTCTATTTACATTGCCTCCACGTATTTTGGAAGATTTTCACTATCAGCGAACATTGCTTACATGCGATTTATTTCCTGTTTACGTTTTTCGATTAAAATATAACAATTTTAAATGCTATTTAAAGTGAAAGGAGGAACTGAACTTTGAATAGTTTTTCAAACTCTTTTGCGTGGTACGATGAAAATCACTCTGACATTAATCAAAGTTTATTCCAATAGCCTTAAATGTGTTGGATTGAAGAGGAAATTTGTTTACCTCTTTTCTCCTTTATGTAAGAAGTCTCAACTTTCCTTCTCTCACACTGCAAATTCACAGTAAATCACCATTATACTTTTATGGATTTTTTTTTCTCCTTTTAAATAACTATGACACATGTTGCATTATAGTTCATTCGTATGAAAATTAGTAATGCGGAAATTATAAACAATTATTAATCAAAAGAAAAAATAAGTACAATGAAAAGCTAAGAACTACTGTATATGAAAACAATATACAAGAGGTATTTCAAAACATTAAACGATTTTTTGTAAAACTTTGATTTGTGTCACAGTGAGTGACATCGTACCACACGAAACAGTTAAAAAGCTCTTCAAAGTTCAGTTCTTTGTTTTACTTTAAATAACTCTTAAAATCGTTATACACTCATTGTCATAAAAATCTGCGCACCAAGAAGGAAGCGTCGGATTGAAATGGCATTTTAGTAGTGAGGTGGTATATACCAAAGACAGAAGTGATTACAATACCACAGCAGCAGAACGATTTCCCGCGGACATACGGTACACATTCCGGTCAGCGTTAGTACCGAGTCGGACCGTCTCGTGCTCGGATACAAGCGGTGATACGGTCCGGCATGGAGTCAAAGAGACACCGTACGTTATCAGATTGGTCCACATTTCTTGCAACTGACGCTGTAAATCACTAACACTAAGACATGGAGAAAGCTGGCGTCCCATCTGGTCCCACACGTGCTCGATGGACGAGATATCAGACGATCTGGCAGGCCACGGAAGCTTCGAAGCATGACGTAGACAGTTCTGGAAAATCCGACAGTGTGCGGACGGGCGTTATATTGTTGGAAAAATGGCTTCGGGACGCCCCGCCAGGAAATGCAGCACAGGAGGCCGCAGTCTCTCCTGTACGTATCGCTGGGCTGTCAACGTCCCTCGGATCACTGCGAGAGAAGTCCGGCTGTCAAACGCGATGGCTTCCCAGACCATCACCCCTGCAGTTCGGGACGTGTGCCGCTGTACAGTAAGGTTAGGATTATAGCGCTGACCTGCGGTCCTCCACTCTCTGACACGGTGGTCGTTATATCCCATACAGAAGCGGGATTCATCGCTGAACACTATACGTCGCCAATCTGTAACATTCCACTTCGCTTGCTGCTGACACCACTGCAATCGATGCCAACGTTGGTCAGGTGTTAATAGCAGAAAACGTAAGGGCCGTCGAGAGTGCAGATCCGCCTCTTCCAGGCGTCTGGAAATGGTTCTGGCGTCCAGGAGTCGCTTGTACAGTCGCTACATGTCTCTGGATATTGGACGAGGACATCGTTGCATCTGTGCGTGCCGCTCTCAAGATCCCACGGTTCTCTCTGGTGGTGGTGTCTGGGTAGTCCAGAGCCAGTCCGCCGTGTCTGGATGCCTTCCCGTGTCCATTGCTCCCAACACGATCGCACCGTACTGTCCGACCGACCCAAATGGCGGCCGATTCGGCGACCCGGTCACTCTGCCTCCATCATGCCGACGATACAGTCTCGTTCAAACTCCCGTCAATTTCCGGTACGCAAATCTACGGCTGATCCTCGGCGTGTTTATCGCTCAGGGATCTCACCTGACTCTTACCGTGCACTTCGGCACGAATATGGAGTCCCCTGCGCGGCGCCTTTATAAGGCCGAATGATTGCTCTTGCAGTGCCGGTTTTGGACGCGCGGGCATGTGGAGTTGCACGAAACTTTAGTCATTTGCATGTCTGCCCTCCCCGTAGCTATTCGCCGAGTTTCGCGTTAATCGCGCGTTTTTTTTTTTTTATTATTATTTATTTAATTTTTTTTTTTTTTTTTTTTTTTTTTGGTGCGCGGATTTTTATGACAATGAGTGTACTTTAATCGAAAAATTTAAACAGGAAAAAAAAAATCGCATGTGAGCAATATCCACTGACTTTTTTTTTCTGTCTAGTAACAAAAGTTCCATCTAAACAGAAAATTTCCACAGTATTCCATCCATCCATTCTGAAGACGAAATGAATGTGAACAAAGTGCACAGTGGGCTAAGTAAACGGTGAACAAAGTGAAACGTCGACGAAATGAACACGGACAAAGTGACCCGTCGCTATATCACTCACTCCTGCTATTTTCCTGATCCCTGAGTTCCTTTACCTGTATTTCTTGATTACATCAAGTATGCATCTCTCCATGATTCTCTCAGTTGTCCGTAGCCCTTGTATATCGTTTTTGGTTAAGACGCTTTTGATCCACAAGATAGTAAAATCCTGCAGTGCATTGATTATGATACGCTTTCCAACATACCGGAAATCATTACTCAAGTTATGAGGATAATAGCTGTGGAATAAATCTCGCATCTGCGTCTTGACCTTTGACCCCATTTCGATTATATTCAACAGAACCGGTTCAGTATACCTCCGAAACAACATGATAAAGTTGTGTCGCAATCGAAGCATTTTTACATAAGTTATGACGCATTGACCCCGCTCCTATGCCCTGAACTTTGACCCCATTTCGCCCATTTTCGATGGGTTTCGTCCCCAGGTTGTCGCCTACCACATACTAAAATTTTATCGGAATCGAACCATTTTTACGTGAGTTAGCGTGCGGGCAAGCAGACAGACGGACGGAGAAAGCTGGAGCGTATACGTTTCTTCAACCTACGATTGGAAAGCGTAAAAACTGAGAAAGAATGCATTGACTAAAAACTTTTCTTTTGAGACCTAATGGCAAATGGCTCTTGAAAATTGTACTGTTTTTTCTAAATCTACTCCCGCCAAGTTTATACGCTTGTTAATTATTTCGTCGATGTGAGACGCATTAATTAGTTCCAAATTGCCCCCATCAACCTCGAAATCTTTAGGTCTTATAAAAGCACTGTACAGCATTTTTTGTTTTTTTGTAAGTTCATTTTTAATCCCACTTATTTACGTCAGCAAGTTCGTGGATCATTCGCTGCAGCTCTTAGGATGTACTTGCAAAAATGACTACGTTGTCAGCAAAACGAAGGTGGGTTAGACATTTTCTATTATTCTTTATCCCCTTGTCTTCCCAGTCATGGATTGTAAAATTCCTTATATACAGTGAAACCTCAGTTTTTCTACGGGACGGCCTTAAAAACGCGTAAATGTAGAAAGCGTGTAAATGAAATTTGAAAATGTTAAATACTATTCTAAAATTTATGCTTTAAAAGAGTATAAAATGCTCCTTAATAATTTGTGTAAAGTGGAATAGGCGGTGAAAGAGAAAAAAAGCGTTACAAATTAAAGTATATTTGATCTCATTATAAAAATCATAAATCCTATGAAAATCGAAATTGTTTGATGATTCTGGATTAAGTGAAAGCCTCACAAATCAGAATCTGAGACTAGCGCTTCAATATGGAACTGATGAATTAACAGCTCTTTTGTCTGCAGCTTCTGAGTGCATCCATTTGAAACCAGAATGTTGAATATTGGAAATCCTCCAAATACGTGGCGTCAGTGAATAAACAAAGACATCGCTCTTTTCACTTTTTTATCGACACATAGCAACCGGAAATTTTTTTATCCGGCCACCGCTCGGGATCCGAATCCCAAATCTCTCCATATCTAGCCGAGCGCGTTAGCCTTATGCTAACGCGCTTGGATCTCACCCTTTGGACTTAACTGCTATAATTAATACAGTCAAATTCCTATTTAACGGAGTGCGATTTAACGAATTCCGCGATTTTACGTACATTTTTTATGGTCCGGACGGAACCACGTTGAAATTAATGCTTGGCGTTTCCCGACTTAACAAACACGTTTCCTCAATTTAGCGAACATTTTCAATTTTTTTAAAACCACCAAACTAGGTTAAACAGCATTTTCATGTTAAAAGTTAACTAGAAACACGAAGATTTTACGCATGCAGTTAACCAGCATTTCAAAGAACACCATCTACGACACAGCTTGACGGAATCATAAATCAGTTCGCATTTCCTCCGACTATCAAGCGTAAGCTTCTTACAGGAGGAAGCAAATGACCAACAAGTTCCAAAGGAGTGCAACGTTTTTTTGCGTGAGTGGGAAACGGGAAAAATTGAGGCGGTGTGGGCGAGGAAATTTAGTATCCTGGGGATTCTTGTTTTTAGCTATAGACAGAACGATAGCTTTCTTTGAAAGTCAGGGGACACACATTGTACGTACCCGTTACTGAACTTCTGGAATTCTTCCCCAAATTGCGCTTCTGTTCTTCACAGTGTTAAATCCACAGGTCAAATTAAACAACATAACTATTTTACGGATAAAGTTTTGATTAACATAGATAGAACTAGAAAAGTTAGAAGTTCAATTTACTGATCATTGTAATTTGCAAAAGTACATTTTATGAGAGAGCATTAAAAAAAAAAGAAGAGGAAAAGATTTTCAATCAGTGAAAAAATGGACATTTTGTCGCAGCTTGATGCCAACCTAGGATCACAGAGTGCTGTAGCAGAGAAACTCGGAATTTCCCAGTCAGCGTTGTGTTCCGTAGCGGAAAATAGAAAAGAAATTGAAAGCTGTGCATCAAAGTGTGGGCAATTTTCTAGTACGAGAAAATCTATGAAAGCATCGTACCTGAGTTGGAAAACGCTCTTGTCACTTGGTTCCAATAAACACCGGCTGGTAATTTGCGTACTAGTGGATCTCTTCAGAAGGAAAAAGCAGTTCACCTTGCGCAGCGACTCCAAATACAGGAACTCGCCGCATCAAATGGATGGATTGATCGTTTTAATCAAAGACGTGTATAGAGCTTTATCCGGCGAAAGTAAAAGTGTTAATTCAGTGACGGCACAAACGGGGGAAAATGAACACTGAAGTCGTTATTTAAGAAGTTAAATGCTCGGAAAAAATCAACTATAATATTTTTCTCGCAATTTTAAAGTACGCTTAAATTTTGATGCTACATATTGAAGTCTAATATCTACGAATTTTATGCTATTTAATATGCAAAGTGAAATGTGTACGATTTATAACATTTTTGATAATGAATTTCGTAATTAAAAGTACTATACATAATTAAAATTTTACTGAAAGAAATAACTTAGCTGCTTACGTATTCTGTCATGAACACTAGCTTAATTCGAATGTTTCATTCGAAAAGCTTCCTCGATTTAGCGAATTCCTCGATTTTACGTACAAGACTGTTGGTTCCTTGAAGTTCGTTAAATCGAGGTTTGACTGTATATAGCCAGTGGCATTAATGCCCACCAGATGGAGATGCCTCAGTTGCTGAGCCCATCTTACGGATTTATGATGTCAGAAGCTGACGGAAGAACACACATAGCGTCGTTGATTGTTGGCCACTGTCGCGTAAGGCTAACGCGCTCGGCTAGATATCGAGAGATCTGGGATTCGAATCCCCAGCGGTGACCGAATAAAAAATTTTCGCTTGGTATGTGTTGATAAAACGTGGAAAGAGCGATGTCTTTGTTTATGTTGAATATTGGTGATGCATTAAGGATCCCATTCTACTACACGAAATAGTTGGAGGCACAAAGTTACGTTTCAGAGATTTTTGTGAATTCTAAATTGCGCATAAGTGTGTGTCATGAGATGCGAAACGAATTTTTGCTGCTCCGATGGATCAGTGGTCTAAGTCTAAGCGCTGTCTTCTGACTGTTCGTCTGAGGTGGGTCCGGGTTCGAGTCCCGGTGAGGCATTGATGTGTTTGTCCTATACGGCATTGGCTCTCACCCCCTCTCTCTCTCCCCCCTGGAGCCAGTGGCCCTAAATTAAGGACGGGCGACTGCTCATTGCCCTTCGTGTTGCACACGGTGGTCCTTAGTCACTCAAACAAACTAGCAAGCAAACAAAAATCATCCAAACGGAAAGTAAACAACATACCCTTCTTCAACGGGTTCACAGTTCAACTTCGAGTGTACTAAGAAGGAAAATAATATTGCTGCCTCAGTTCCTTCAAAGTTGTAACATACGGGGTTACGTATAAAAAAATCGCATATTTGATAATCTGAAATTCAAATTTCAACGTATAATCGCAAAAAATCTTATCAATAAATTACGTATAACTGAGTTATAAAAAGCGATAGAAACTATAGTAAAATATCGGGACCAACACAGAATTACGCATAAAAGTGAAAAATGTGTAACTGAGAAACATATAAGCAAAGTTCCACTGTATGGTTGTTGTTTTTTAATCACATTGGCTAATAAAAAAAAAAAAAAAAAAAAAAGGAACCCGAATTTGCCCGAATCATTTTGATAATCGAAGCGGTGATATCGTATAGAGATTACTGCAACCTCAAAAATAATTGAACTGCGTTGACGTTACCGCCAAGGACGATTCCTTGGACTTGTTTTTCTTCATGTTTCAGGGGGCCGTTATTCAAAAGTTCTGATATGGCCTTTTTGTATTTTTATCGATGTAGAAGAAAGAAACACAATCGTAAAAGTGTGTCGTGTCTTGTGAGATGATTTTCATTCATTTTTAACATTTATTTCACTAGTATTAAATTGTTTGGTTGAGCACTCTCTAACACAGAAATTTAGTGAAGAAATATTTTTTTTTTTTCGAAAACAGGATGTCATCCCCGTCTGCTTATTTCTTCGCGTCATGCACCAAAGCTATCTCCGATAATGGCTCCCGTTCTTTACATGCTCGAGCCCCATGGTCTCCGTAGCAAATAAATTCACGTGTGTCCATTAAAATCCACGTATAGTGTGCGCGTATGTGGTCTTGACGTCCATAATGGAGGCGACTAATTCCCTAGAGGACCTTCGAAAACACGGAACGGCGCATTCATAGGAACGGACGTGAAGTCATTCTCGGACGCGCTGAGAAAGTCACTTTCGTTCAGGACTTTCCTTTCCGCTAAACATTTCCAGTTGATAATCTGGAGAAAGTCAATAACTGTGTTGGAAAATACGAGTATCCATTTCTTTTCTGTTTTTCACATTTTTCAGCCAAAAGAAATTTCATCTTCCCGGGACCATAGAAAACAAGACGGAGATTTACTGAAGACGGTGAAGATGCGAAATTGCACAAGGTGTATGGAAAAGCACAGAAAGCTCAAATACTACCTAATGGTGCATGCATTCATATTCTTTTTCTCTTTTTAGTTCGAACATGAAAGGTGAAATTTACGTTGGGCAGGCAATGAACTGATTTGTATTGTTACTTTTAAGCCTTAAATTGCCGATGCACCTTTTACCAAACGGTGCTAAAATTTTCTGCGCTACCCGAACATAAATATTAATATAAAGATCGGGTTTTATGAAACCTACAGAAAAACAATTCCCTTACTTCTCATCTCAGCAGTATCGGTCATAAACCTGTCACAGGTAACCTACAGAAAAACAATTCCCTCACTTCTCATCTCAGCAGTATCGGTCATAAACCTGTCACGGGTAACCTACGGAAAAACAATTCACCACTTCTGATCTGAGCAGTATCGGTCATAAACCTGTCACAGGTAATCTACGGAAAATCAATTCCTCCACTTCTCATCTCAGCGCTATGGGTCATGAACCTATCACAGGTAATAATCGTTCTCTTCCAGTTTTTTTTTTCTGTACTGCATGACACAAGGCACGATAGGGAAGTGCTAGTCCCCGTGACGTGGACATCAAGCCACTAAGTTGAGACAAGTGACTCAGATATATCTCTCCTTTCTTAAGTGTGTCGGCTTTCAGAAGAGAATCAGAAAGCATTTGTGTCAATCATCCCCTTAAATGACTGTTTTGAATGACAAACCTAAGAGGAAAGTAACTCTTTTTGATGAGCAGGCTCATTCATCCCAGCCGCTTTCGGTCCACGGTTCAGATAGCGAATATATTCGTTCGAGCTGGTTTCAGCCCATTTATCTAATCCCCGATTTAACTCGTTCCAGCCAGTTAAAGGGTTAAACAGCAACTATTCAAAATTTTCATTTTTTTGCTTGTTTATTCAGGGATTAAAGATCCCAATGAGCAACTCCTATATTTATACGCAATCGCTCGTTCCTAACAAAACAAATGCCACCAGACAATCACAGCATACATGGTTCATCAAGCATTCGAACCCAATCAATCCTCTGACGAATGGACTGAAGTCAGCGCCTCAGAAAGCTTGGCCAGCAGGGAGGCAAGTAGTTTTCTTTTTTTAGTTCTGATATTTTCAATGGATGTTAACCATTACGACCACCTACCTAGTAAGTTGTAGGACCCCCTTTAAAAAGAGCGGCTGCTACATCTATGAGTCATTATATTATGACCACCTACCTAATAAGCTGTAGGACCCCCTTTAGTCCGCAAAACAGCGGCTACTCGGAGAGGCATCTATTCGATGAGGTGGCGATAGATATCCTGGGGTATGTGGTGCCTTAATGTCAGCAGCAGGTCTTCCAGTTCCTGTACATTTCGGGGTGGTGGTGATTTAGCGCGAACCATAAATGTTCCATTGATTTCATGTCAGGTGAATTTAGAGGACAGGGCATCAACAGAAATTCACCAGCATGTTTCTAGAACCACTCCTTGACGATTCTTGCAGTGTGGCATGGCGCATTATCCTGTTGGTAAAGGCCATCACCAGCAGGGAACACAGTTGCCGTGAATGGGTGAACTTGGTCCGCAACGATGTTTCAGATACCTGACAGCTGTCAGGGATTGGCTATTGGGATCATGGGGCCTAAAGTATCCTAAGAAAACATCGCCAACATCATAACACTGTCGGCGGCCTGTTTCCGCCCAACAGTGCATCCAGGTGCCATAGCCTCCGTTGGTAATCAGCGTGTCCTCGCTCGGCCGTCTACGTGAAGCACCAGGAATCTTGATTCGTCATACCGAGCTACTTTCTTACAATCATCCACGGTCCAATCTCGATGATCTTGGGCCACGCGTTGATCATCGGGATTGGACCATAAATTTGATGATCATCTATTTCATGCGTTGTTGGCGATGACATGGAATGGGCATGGGGACCCGGCTGGGTCTGCGGCTACGCACGCCCATACGCAGAAGGCTGCAATGAACTGTGTGCTGTGACACATTGCCCAGATCACCACTATTGCGGCTGTGGGCGATTTGTCGCACTGTGGCCCTGCGGTCACTGTGAACAATGCTCGACAGTCTCCGCTCCCCTCTGGCATCAGTGAGCTGCGCACGACACACGGCTGGATTACGGTTCATCGTTCAGCCACCTGTGCACCACTTTTGATACATACTCACTACAGCTGCACGTGAACAACCCACAAGCCGCGCCATTTCCGAAACCGTAGTTCCGAAGTGCCGTGCCATCGCAATTTCTTCTTAATCAAACTCCGATAAATCGGCAGCTTTCCCCATTCTGACACCGAACACTCTACTAACCGAAAGCCGATACTCAGGTTGTATATATATAGCTCTGTGAACGTCACCTGCGCCACCGTTCGGTCTCTAGGCGCGCTCATCTTTAGGCTGAGGGTGGTCATAAGGAAATCGTTCATCGGTGTAAATCACCACCAAAATAAGTTAAACTACTAAAGATAGGGACACCAGCGTCGAGTAAGGGTAAAAAAAAAAGAAAAAGAATGGTCCTCAATGAAATTGTAGTCTTAAAAAAATATTCTGATAGTCGAAGCTTTGATCACTCGCCCGAGATGTGCCAGGATTCGAATCCCAGATAAGGCATGAGGAATGTGCATGTCAAATGACCGTTGTTGTCCATAAATTAGAGACACGCGATGGCTTGTAGCCCTATCAGTTGCTAGCGGCAATCATTAAACCCTGAAACGAAACAAAACATAGACTAATTTTTCTATAATTGGTTTTTACATTTCCACGTAAATGGAAAGAACAAAAGAAAATAAGTACTTTGGAGGTTTAACTTTAACGCCCACCGTGAACAGAACAACTCAATGAGCTATAAGCAGTCGCCCGTCCCTAATTTAGGGTCACTGGTTCCAGGAAAAGAAGAGAACCAGCGCCGTAAGACAAACACAACATCCATGCCTCACCGAGATTCGGACTCGGACCCCTTTTGGACGAATGATCAGAAGCCATCGTTTAGACCACTGCGCCACCGGGCGGCAAATAAGTAAACTCAAAACTGTAAATAACTGTCTAAGCACGTTGCTAACTCACTAGATACTAGATAAAAGATGATGTTTATTTACATATAAAAAAATTACTCACACGTAATTTTAAAAAACGAAATTAGCGAGATCTTTCGGAGGTACTATACCTCCACTCCATCCTCAGGCCTAGCGCGCATAACTGGAAGTGCCCCAAATATAAATACACTCACAAGTAATACCATCGTACCCCAGTCGAGGAGAGCACGTTGGCAACTGAAAGAAACATTATAAAGAAAACAAAATAGTAACGTCATAGTTATAAGTTATTTATGGGGTACGTCCGGATCATCAGGAAAGCAGTTCTTCAGTAGAGAACTCCAGAGTTGAAGGCATAGATAACGGTAACTCGTCGTTGCAACAAGAAGACAAGAAGCCTTGAATGCTTTCTGTAAATAACAGAGAATTCTCCCTCAGCAACAGTCCGAGCCTAAGCAGTTGCTGAGGGAGAATTTTATCCTGAATGGAATAAATTTTCCATTCTAGCTGCCGCTTCTGATAAATTATCTCTGTTATTTATAAAAAGCTTGTACAGGGTGTCCACAATGTCTTGTTACCACCCCCATCCCCTGTAATAAGAAATGTAAATGAGCTATGTATCTGTTGTATGATGTATATGTTGAGTGATATGTTGAGGCATCCTTAAACATCCAGTGGATCCGTTTGGGCTCCGTCATTCTCGTGACAGAGAATAATTTTACGCCATGTTCTGTGGGGCATTTTCCGAAGCAGTTGCGGAGTGATACGAGAGGAAGCACGTCTCACAGCTTGTTTAAGTTCATTAGTGGTTTGGTAGCGCTGCTGTGCAACAACCTCCTTTATGAAACCCCCAAGGGCATTATCACACGTTGAGAGATCTGGGCTTCGAGGTGGCCATTCAAGTGGAGCGGGCAGCACTGCCGAACCTCGGCCGATGCAACGATCCCGAAAGACCTCACCAAGGTATTCCCGAAGAGCGATTGCGTAATGGGCGGGTGCCCCATCCTGTTGGAACCATACGTCCTTCAGAATGCCATGATTTCCAAGTTGGCCGCCCCGGTAGCGCAGTGGTCTAAGGCGCTAGCTTCTGATCATTCGTCCGTAAGGGGTCCGGGTTCGAATCCCGGTCAGGCATGGATGTTGTGTTTGTCTTACGGCACTGGCTCTCTCCCTTCCCTGGAACCAGTGACCCTAAATTAGGGACGGGCGACTGCTTATAGCCCATTGAGTTGCTCACGGTGGTCGTTAAACCTCCAATCAAAAAAAAAAAAAGATTTCCAAGTTGTGGCACAAACCAGGTTTGCAGCATGTCCAGATAAGTTATCTGATTCACTGGACCATCAAAGAAATACGGTCCAAACAGATGTCGACTATTCATTGCAACCCATATCATGACATGCGGAGGATGATGTTCCAATTCTTCGACATAATGTAGGTTTTCCTTGGACCAGAACACAACGTTCCGTGATCGACAGTTGCAGTATATCGCACATTCATCACTGAAAATGACCTTTCCACATTTTGGGATTGTGGGAAATGTCTGAAGCATCATTGCACATGCATCCCGTCTGCGGTTTAAATCGATGTCTGATAACTCCTGAACGAACATCGGGCGATATGCGTGCAAATTCAGGTAATTCTTCATGTGCTTATGCAGTATCGATCGTGGTATTCCAAGCTCCGCTGATCGTTTGCGGAGTGACTTCGTCGGTGACCTGAAAACTGATTCCTCGACCGCTTAACACTGTTGCAATCTGGTTGATGGTCTTCCCGTTCGTGGTTTATCCTTGATGTTGCCTGCTTCGATGAGTTTATGTTCCGACCGCAAAACAGTCTGTTTTGGAGAGGCCTCTTTGTCGAATCGTTGTTGGAAATCGGCACGCATGTCACGCATTGTCTTCGCTGTGTGTGGACGTCCATGTACCCAGACGCTGACAACAATCCGCTGTTCCAGGGTGTATTCGCTGGTATCACACATGGTTCCGGTACCTAATCTGAAAATAAACACAATGCAGACCATAACTCAACATATACATCATACAACAGATACATAGCTCACTTATATTCCTTATTACGGGGGGGGGTAACAAGACATTGTGGACACCCTGTACATTCAACGCTTCTTGTCTTCCTGTTGCAACGACGAGTTACCGTTATCTGTGCCTTCACCCTGTAGTTTTCTACTGAAGAACTGCTTTCCTGATGATTCGGACGTACCCCATAAATAACTCATAACTATGACGTTACTATTTTGTTTTCTTTTTAATGTTTCTTTCAGTTGCCAACGTACTCTCCTCGATTGGGGGCATGATGGTATTACTTGTGAGTGTATTTATACTTGGGGCCCTTCCATTTCTGCGCGCTAGGCCTGAGGATGGAATTATAGTACCTCCGAAAGATCTCGCTATGTTCGTTTTTTAAATTACGTGTGTGTAATTTTTTTAAATGTAAATAAATATCATCTGTTATCTAGTATCTAGTGAGTTAGCATCGTGCTTAGACAGTTATTTATAGTTTCGAGTTTGGAATTTTAGCACGAAGATCATCATTCATTCGACGAATAAGTACTTTAATGATGCGGACATAAAAAAATATAGAGAGTAATATCCAGTTTCGCCATCTTTCTTTGTTTCGGGCAATAACCGCCACCATGAGCAACACCGAGTAACAAGCAGTCGTTTATCCCTAATTAGGGACAGTGGTTACAAGGAAGGGAGAGAGTCAGCGCCTGGGATACAAGCACACCACCCGTCTCCATTCAACAACTCGAACCCTGGCCAATCTCGGAAGACTAGTAGTCAGCGACTAAGGCAACTTGCCGCCCCGGTGGCGCAGTGGTCTAAGCGCTGGCTTCTGATCATTCGTCCGAACGGGGTCCGGGTTCGAATCCCAGTGAGGCATGGATGTTGTGTTTGTCTTACGGCACTGGCTCTCTCCCTTCCCTGGAACCAGTGACCCTAAATTAGAGACGGGCGACTGCTTATAGCCCATTGAGTTGCTCACATTGGTCGTTAAACCTCCAATCCAAAAAAAAAAAAAAAAAACTAAGACAACTTGACCACCGGGGTGACGTCTCACAGTTTTCCGGTGAAGACGGCAGTTCGCTTCTCACAGGCCACAGGAAGTCTGCACAAGAAGACAAAAAAGTGACAAATGGATGGACGGAGAGATTTATAATACCTTACGAGCACATTTTCGTTTATCGCGCAGAAAAAGAATTTTATCAATCTTACATTCTGGAAAGAGGATAGTTTCTTCTATCGGATACCAAAAACTATGGAATGGATGGAAGGCGATGTTTCTGAAATCTTATGCTCAGGTTTTCTGCTTTAGGGTGGAGAAAGAATTTTTTCAATCAACATTTCAAAAACGGAAATAACATTTCTGCGGAAGAATGGACGTAATGATAGAGACTGTTAATCTTGTAGCCTGTATCTATCAGTCATAGAACGAATTTCTTCACTGGCCTAAGAAGCAGAAGTATTGCTCACGGTGGTCGTTAAACCTTCAATCAAAAAAAAAAAAAAAAAAAAAAAAGAAGCAGAAATATAATTTCTGCAGACGGACAAAGAGAAACTGATGAGAGAAAGGACTGAAAGAATAATGTCTGAAATCTTACACAGTTCTTTCCGTCCATGAGAAAGAAAACTTTAGCAGATCAACATTTCGAAGCTTAAATACTGTTCTTGCAGGAGAGAGAAACGGAAGCAAAGACGGCCCAGATCATATGCTTATATCTTTTGCTCGGCTGTAGATATAAATACCCTTCCTCGTAGGTATAAGCACCCGCAACTCATCCGACCCATTTCTAGTACTTATGTCTTTTATTTCGGCTGAAGGTAGATACTCTTGTTCGCAGATATAAACACCTTCAGCTCAGTTTTTCCACTTGTCATGTTTTCCGTTTTGTGTCTAATTCTCTTCATCTATCTAACTTCTAATACTATTCTCTGACTTTGCAAATTTGTTATATGGTCCACAATGTTAGGTTTCTTACTCCTGCTTTTACACATTCATAACAAATCCTTACGAGAATGAGGTTCAGTATCGCATGAATTGAAAATATCTACCACACGGAAATTTAAGGGAAAATGTTGATACACGAATACAAAAATGTAGTTCAAGTGCAACTCTTTGACGAAACACTTCATAAATAGACACTAATACAAAGCGGAAAGGACTGCAACGAAAGTCACGAGTTAATAGAACCGCTACAACATATGGTTAAAGGATAGTTTGCAAGTTAAGGTGTTTCCTTCCTTTCATTTTCTTTTTCTTTTTTTTTTTTTTTTAAGTTTCATATTTCGTAATGAACGTGATAATTTATAAACTATTGCTGGTGTAGTACGCCCTCCCTAAGCAGTGCATGGGGTGTCCCCTTAATTCTGATCATCAGTGCATGCATTAAAATATTTAGGTCACAGAAACAAACAAACAAAAATGCACAAAGTGACCATCGCGTGTCTGGGAAGCAACTCGTTGGAGAGCTATCAATAACACTTAAAAGGAATTTCTAGGTGACACGCTCCTATTGATCTTGTCATTTTACCCAGCGAGGCTCAATTTATTTCACTGAACGGGATGATCAATTTTATGTTATTGTTTTTTATTATGTTCGCAGGTGCAATGTTATGTTTCCGCTTTCTGTCGCTTATTGATTCTGAATAATTGTTTGAGACTCTGTCGTTTTTTTTATTTTTAAAGCTTCCGATTTTTCCGCGAAAGCAAATGTGAATATACGCTTGCTTCCAGAAATCGACCAACTGCAATCGATGCTTATTTCAGCAAACTTTAAAGGGCCATTTTTTTTATTAGATAGCAATTTATCGCCGTATTTTAGCTAAGGTTACAGTTCATATCTTGCCTATAATCGTTTGCAGTTAATTTCAGGAATTGCATAAAATAAAAAGATACCATTTTTTTTTCAATAAACTAACAGTTGGTGTGAATTTTCTAGTGTGAACCACTTGTCCGCATTGATTAATACCTTGTTTGATGCATATTTCAAAATTAAGCTTTTCTTAAACGGCTGTTAGAAAATAAAAAAGAGAGAGAAAGCAGGAAAAAGAAGAAAACAACTGGTTCTAATTCGTCTTTAAAGCCATACTGTACTGAATTTGCTAATTTTTTGGTTTATGATTTGAATTTAAGAGTTCAAAAATTGAATTGAAATCATCATCATCATCATTGTCAACCATTATCAATCCACTGCTGGACGAAGGTCTCCCCAAGTTTCCTCCACAACGGTCTGTCTTGTGCCAGTCTCCTCCATGTCACTCCTGCATACTTTCGAATTTCATCCACCCATCTCCCATGTGGTCTTCTTCTGGGTCTTTTCCTGTCCCTTGGAATCCAATCTAAAATTTCGGCTGTCCATCGATGATCTGTCCTTCTGGCAGTATGTCCAGCCCATTGCCATTTCAGGGATTTAACTCTGATCATGATGTCTTCCACTCTTGTCATTTTTCGGATCCACGAGTTCCTCTTCTTATCTCTCCTGGTTACACCAAGCATGCACCTCTCCATGCTTCTTTGAGTTGTCTGCAGCCTTTGTACGTCTCTTTTAGTTAAGGTCCACGTCTCCGCACCATACGTAAGCACTGGAAGGATGCATTGATCAAACACTTTTCTTTTAAGACATAATGGCATATTGCTCTTGAAAATTATGCTGTTTCTTCCAAAAGCTCTCCAGGCAAGTTTTGTACGCCGATTAATTTCTTCATCAATGTGACCCTCACTTGATATCTGCTGTCCAAGATAAACGTACGTGTCTGTTATCTCCAGCTTTTCTCCATCAATCGATAAATCTTCATTTCTTGTAAAAGCATTGAACATCACTTTTGTCTTCTGAAAGTTCATTTTTAATCCCACTTCTTTACTCTTGTCAGCAAGTTCCTGGATCATACTCTGCAGCTCTGATGGGGTAGTTGCAAAAATGACTACGTCATCAGCAAAACGAAGGTGGGTTAGATAATCTCCATTAATCTTTATCCCCTTGTTTTCCCAGCTCAGTGACTGAAAAACACCCTCCAATGTGGCATTAAAGAGCTTCGGAGATATGGTGTCACCTTGTCTCACTCCCTTTCCAATTTTTACGTGTGTTGTATTTTCAAACAGCCTAAACTTTGCACTTGCATTTTCATAGATGTTATTAATAATATTAATGTATGCATCTTCAATACCGCAGGTTTTCAGAGCCATTGTAACTGCTGATGGTTTCACCGAATCAAAGGCTTTTTCATAATCGATAAAAGCCATGCACAATGGAAGTTCATATTCCCTCGCTCTTTCAATTAGTTCTCTCAGCACGTGGATATGATCTATTGTGCTGTAGCCACTCCTGAATCCAGCTTGTTCTCTCGGTTGAGCCATGTCCAGTGTTACCTTCAAGCGGTGTGAAAGAACTTTAGTGAAGATTTTATAAACTACTGATAGGAGGCTGATAGGTCTGTAGTTTCCGAGATCCTCAATGTCACCTTTCTTATGTAGCAGGATCATTGTAGCGGTGTTCCAATCCTCAGGAATCTTTCCTTCATTAAGGCATCGAGTGAAAATTTGGGCGAGTACTGTTTCGATTTCTCCACTTGCTTCTTGTATGATGTCTACAGTAATTCCATCTTCTCCTGGAGCTTTTCCTCGCTTCATGTTCTTGATTGCATGTGCAACTTCTGCTGGAAGGACTGGAGGAACTCTGGTACTGGTATCTTTCATGATGTCTGGAGTGCATATATCATCCCTTTCATATAATTTGAGTAGAAATCTTTCACTCTTGTCAAAATTTCGCCTCTATTTCTTGTTACAGAACCATCTTCTTTTCTCAGTGCCATAATCTGTTTTCTTCCCTTACTGAGATGTCCCTTTGCTATCTTTAGGCTTTGGTTGTTTTCAATTGCTTTCCTCACTAGTTCACAGTTGAATTTCCTTACGTCTTCAGTGATACTTTTTCTTACTGTCTTGCATAGCTCTATATATTCCACTTTGCAAGTCACATCTTCTTTAGTTGTCCTCATCTCTCTTCTTTTTGCATCAACATTTTGGTTTTTCCTGATAATTTGTTCACATGCAACTTGTTCTTAGACCCAGCTAATTTTGTTGCTGTTTCCATAAGAGCTTTGGTTACTTTTCTGTTAACTTCAGAGATGTCCACTTCTTCCGATGTTAGGCCTTCTAAAGCAGAGAACCTGTTCTTCAGTACTAACTTGAAGGTATTATGGTGTTTTTTAAGGTTGGTTATGTCAATAGATTTTGTTTGTCCTATGAGCTTGCCACGTTCAAGTTTAGTGTTGAGGTGCATCTTACATCTCACCAATCTATGGTCACTACCTGTGTTGAACTTGTTTAGCACACTGCAGTCTTCTATGACGAATTTTTTGTTACACATAATAAAATCAATTTCACTTGTCGTCCCACTTGGATGTCTCCATGTCCATTTCCTGTGTGGCTTTTTCTTGAAGAAGGAGTTCAAGATGAAAAACCCTTCTGCCTCTGCAAACTCAACGAGAGTATTTCCACGCTGGTTTCTGTTGCCATGACCGAATTTACCTACCGAAGTTTCATTCTTGTTGCCGTTGCCCTATTTTTGCATTGAAATCTCCCATAATTATTTTCAAGTGCTGCTTACCTTTATTATTTAGATGACAAATTTCCTCATAAAATTCTTCAATTTCTTCTTCAGGATGACTTGTGGTGGGTGCATAAGTTTGAATAATCTGAGCCTGGTATCTTTTCGAGAGTTGGATAACAAGTCGTGCAGCTCTGTCAGAGGAACTTTCAACTTCTACAACTTTATCCTTCAGTTTCTTGTTTATTATAAATCCAACACCACTAGTTCTGCCAGTATCTGTCCCACGATAGTAGAAGAGATGTCCACTTTTCAGTTCGATGAGATCTTCTCCTTTTCTCCTTACCTCACTTAGCCCCACGATGTCCCACTTGATCCTTTGTAGTTCCTCTTCCAATTCAAGAAGCCTTGAATCAGAAGATAGGGAGCGTCCATTGTAAGTAGCCAAGGTCAGCATCAGATGGCAGCCTAGTCCGGTCCTCCGGGATTCTTAGCACCCTCTGCCTTCATGTCGCACTGGCCGCTGCCTTGGCCAGGTACATTCCAGCTGCCGGAGACTGAGGGCCAAGATTTAAGTTGTGGAGTCATTTTGGAGGGGGTTTGGCCATAACTCACCACGCTGGCCAAGCGGGTTGGTGAGTGTGGGATAGCATTTCCTCTGATCCCGATGGTATAGTTATACCGCTATGGGCGGTCGTCAGAGCCCTTTAGTGGGAACAGGATGCACCACGAGAAGGCGGGGTTGACATTTGTCAAGAGAGGCTGTGATGTTACGCATCACCTGACCTTACATCCCGAATTGAAATACCGATTTTTAATATAAATTAACTTTTATAAATTCATAATTTGGGAAACTTATTTCTGATCGTGTGACGTAATATAACTTATTTAATATTTCTTTTTTGTTGACTCTTATGTAAATTTTGTCGCTCGTTATACTTTCCAAACTGGACGTCATGTACGAATTCCCCAAATTGTTCTTCTACATGTGGCAACACTGGCAGTCAGTCAAGATAGGTCTCTGCTAAGATAAATACGACGAGTAGCCTATGTGGTTTGAAGTGCGTTAGGGCCGCCCCAGTGGCGCAGTGGTCTAAGCGCTGGCTTATGACCATTCGTCCGAGAAGGGTCCGGGTTCAAATCCCAGTGAGGCATGCCTGTTGTTTGTCTTACGGCACTGGCTCTCTCTTTCTCTCCCTTACCTGCAACCAGTGACGCTAAATTAGGGACGGAGACTGCTTATAGCCCACTGAGTTGCTCATGATGGTCGTTAAACCTTTCAATCCAAAAAAAAAAAAAAAAAGTGTGTTAGGTATACTTTGAAATCTGCTACTTAATATACACTATGTGGTCAAAAAGTATCCGGATACCTGCGCATCCACAAATTTCCTGTAATGCGAGAACAACTAATATCGAGTTGGTCCACGTTCTGCTATCACTGTCTCCATTCTGCTGGGAAGGCTGTCTTTCCACTAGAATTCGGTACATATCAAGTTGGAAACACATGGAATAATTAATATAGACATAACTAAAGCTGTTCTTGCTCTGTAACATAACCAAAGAAATTTGAAAATTTCGACCTCAAATAAGATATACATCTCCGCCAGGGGGCGTAAATGTATATCTTATTTGTATCAATATCTCTGCTTCTAATGGTCCGATTTGAAAAATTCTTCATTGGATACAGTTTACGGGGCAACATGTTTTTCATATAATTTCAAAATTTTCAAGTAGTTCGTAGACTTTCCGCTAGGGAGTGTAAAGGTAAATTGCGTTTCCCTCCGATATCTCTGATTCTAAGGCTCCGATATAAAAAAAATTATTTCGGCACCGGATACAGCTCCTGATGGGAAATCTTCTGCATATAATTTCTAATATTTGGTACAAAATGGTTTGGCCATCAGGCGGGCGTAAGTCCTAGTTTTCGTTTCCGATGTATTTGCAGCAAAATCTGAGCTCCTGAATACTCGACTGAAAAAATTCTTTCCTAGCCGATACTACTCATGTTGATGAACATTTTCGGAAATATTTTTTTCTTGAAATAATGCATGGTTTCTCCGGCAAAGGGCGTAGATGCATATCTTATATTTGTCTATATCTATACTTCTAAGAGTCCGATTTGAAAAATTATTTCTTTGTTGGAGAACGTTTTCGCTGCAAAATGCTTCTCATATAATTTCAAATTTTTCTTAACGCACAATTCTGCCACCAGAAGGCGTAAGTTCCCATTTCCAGTAATATCTGCTGGATTAAAACCCGATTGATTGAAAAACTTCTTTCTTCGGTCAGATACTAATGTTTTCTATACTGGTTCCATTGACTTTGAAAGACTTTGATAAATTTAATTCGCTTCAGAACGGATTCAAAAGACGTGTGCTCATTACACCAGACGGTGTCATCTTTCTTGATTTCGTTTTGGTTTGTACGTGCCAGGGCTAAATCAAAACCGGAAGCCTTCGGGGAAAAGGTGGCCATAAATAAACGGTTCTTTAAGGTGAGCTCTGACCCTTCAGTGTTGTAAGATCATAATAGAGAGGATAATATGGGCATTTAATGACGGACATATGCGACGAGTTGTGAAAAGATCATTCGATGTACGATGGTACGATGCCCACATCGAATACACATCACTGGGCTATGAAGCTGTAGTGGGAGAAGGAACACCGACAATAGACGGTGGAAGACTGGTAGGTTGGTCCAATAAATCAAGGTTCCAACTTCAACACGTCGACGGGAGGAGTGGAGTGCATGTATATTGACCACAAGAGGCCATGAACACCAACTGCCAAGTACGGGTGTGACAGGACAGTGAGGATGATGTAATATTTTGGGGTGTGTTCAGGTAGTCCATCTTGTGTCCCCTGGTACCTGCTTAAACCACCATCACCGCGCAAGGCTATGTTGATTAACTTGCTGACCGCCTGTGTCCGTGCCACTCCCGGTGGCTGAGTGGTACCAGGGGCTAGCTTCTAATAATTCATGAGATGGATCCGGATTCTAATATTGGTTGAGGCACGGAGGGTTTGTTACGTCTTGCGACAATGGCTCCCTCACTTTCCTGGAACCAACGTCACTAAATTAGAGACGAACGACTGCTTATATAGTCCATTGATTTGCTCACGGCAGCTATTAAATCGCCAAACAAAAACAGAACTTATGTTTGTATGTGGTTATTCATTATCAACAAGACAACACCCCAAAAACAGAAACTTACGCTTGTTATGGCTATTCTTCTTTCAACAAGACAACACCCCATTTTATAGCTTCCTTCTGGCGAAGGACTGTTTGGAGGACCATTCCAGTGAATTTGCAACTCTCGAGTGGTCCTCTTACTCTACAGATTTGAATCCGATTACGCATCCGTGGGACGAAATGAGGTGATGCATTTGACCGCGTAACCCGCCGCCGCATATACTCGGCGCTTTTCGGATGATATCTTGGAATCATGGGCAGCCGTACCACCCAAATTTCCATCACCCAGTATAATCCCTGAACAGACTTACTGCTGCTGTTGTGAGGGCCACTGGTTATTCGGTGGATGTATACAATAAATTGTCCTTTCAGTGTGTAATTGCGAGTTTACAAGGATATTATTTTCGTTATAGAAATACCGCACCCAACTGTATCCTGTGTTCCACTCCTTAGAAAACTTTAAAACAGGGTCGCCCTCCAGTGGGTTACAAAAAAAATCTTGACCCTGGGAAACAGCCAGACGCCGTATCGATTCTCGATCCAGGAGGACGCAATTTTCAAATTTCCTTAAGAGTACACTACACGGTAACATTCTGCGTTCATGTTCTAAAACAATTGCTTTAAATTTTTTGATTATTTTTTTTTACGTAGGACCACGTCTAGCTCTGCGGAGAGTATGGATCGACTTATGTCTGACTGCCTGAGACAAAAGTAGGTCCCAATTGAAATCATTATAGCGTTAAAAGATACGTACCGCACACTAATCGTGTTAGCATATTCATAAACAGCATGGAGTCCAATTCGGGTACTGCGCGATAAATCGTGCGCGCGACGCTCCCCTCGCTCCCTGTGCGCGAGGGAAGATGATGCAATTATTTCTAGGAGTGCCGCCGCGTTTGACTCAGCCCATCTCGGCAACCGTAAGCGCAACATGACTGTGAACACTTTTGACAATATCGCGATTTATCTGGACAACCGTGAGTGCAAAACGACTGTGCGTGGTGTCGTTTTAAAGCTCTTGACGAGATCTATTCAAATATATAAAGAACATATCGCAGTGGTTTAAGCTTTAATAAAAAAAAATTGTTTTCTTGTGAACTGGTTAAGATTTTCGACAATGCCGCGGAATTCGCAGAATGAACGCAAGCAAAAGTGGAGAAAATGAGAGGCAAGAGCAAGTGATGAGGAATGTAAGAAGCCAAAGAAGACAGAGCACCACGTTGGGTAATTCTTGTATCGATCCGCTTTGTGCTCGCAATGTACCCCGCATTATTTGTAAAAGTTGTGTAAGCTACTTTTCGTATCATAGACCTGTGTTGGCTATAACAGATTAAATAAATGCTTTGAAGCCATACTCGACTAGCTCATTTCAGCTCTCCGATCTGCAAGACGTAGTCCTACGTTCAAAACTGACAGCTCAATCAGAACTGAGCCTACCTGAATTTTTTGCAAGGAATATGAGTTTTTTCTCGACATTGAAGCCGTTCTGACCTATAGAAACGGTCGAAGAAAAGAAAAACGACGGTATCATGTTCTGCTACATATTCTATTCAAAAAATGTGTTGACTTTAGAGATGAGCTTACCTGTTACTTGGTGTTCACGGCGCTAACTGTGACTGCTACTCAAAAGTAACAGTGATTTTTAACTATGATTGGAATCACAGTTTAGGACCTGTTATTTGTTTCCCTTCCGTGAATTCGTGCACCAGTAACGACTAACGAACGAGTAAAGTAACTGATAGCAGAATCACTTAATGGAACGGTGGGTTGGCCATAATACAGCGGATCCTGGGTTATATGTTTTTTACTTTTAAACATAAATCTGCGTTAACCCCGATATTTTGCTGTAGTTATAATGGCTTTTTCAGTTGGGTTATGCGTAATTCTTTTATGCGATTTATAGGTTAAATTTTGAATTCAGATTATCAAATATACAGTTCTTTTATACATAACATGGTGCTAAAACTTTGAAAAAAATGAGACAGCATTTATTTTTCAGCCTTGAAATGGACGAAGCAACAAAAAAATTATCATCTAATGTTCACACACAATTCACAAATTTCTCCAAATTCAAAAAAATTAAAACAAACAGAAAGTAGTGATATTTTACCCAGCATTAATGGTAAATCAACTAGTGAACAAAATTCTTTGAAAAGGGCCAAGTATTATAAGTAAATAATGTGTTCTAAGGGTGTTGAATATAAGAACACATTCGGATTTACTACCTAATATTTCAAAGGTAAGAGTTCTTTCATATATTGAAAATATGAAATCATGCAGAATTTCTTACCTTGTTTTATAATGTAAAAAAAAAAAAAAAAAATTAAAGGTCAAAATAGACAGGCAAGAACAAAATAGAATGGACAGGTAGCGAACAAAGTATTCATTAGCATAATCTAAAATTGCGAGCCCTCTTCCCCTTTTTTTCTTTTTGGAAGCATTTAAAATTGTACAATAGTATTTAATATTTTGAAATTTCAGTCACATGTTTTTAAGCCATTCCATAGTAAAATGTATAACTGAGATACTACTGTCTGCCACAGATTACAAAATTATGAACTTTATAATTTTCCGACAGAAGATATGGGCACAGCCCACGTAAAGTTCTCTGACAGAAATTTCAGTCGGTAGTCATAGTCATAATATCTATCAGATTTTGTAAAGTGGTTATACCTGATGATTTTTGTAGGGAATGGAGAGGGGGGATCATATAAATTGTGGACAAATATAAGACTAAATTTAAGCAACTGATTACCTCCCTGTTGGGGAAATTTCTGTGAAGGTATATCTATAGCTTGCATGTGTGTGTATTATTTGGAGGGAATTGCCACACTGGCACGACCCTAAATCGGCAGTTAATAATTAACATAAGAAATGTGTTACCGAATTGTGGACTAGACCTCCATACAGAAGAATGCAGAGTCTACAGGAAATAAAGTAACTAGCATTCTAATAGTATATACAGCAGAGTTAATGTCAAAAAGCCTCCCGGTGGCGCAGTGGTCTAAGCGATGGCCTTTGCTCATTCGTCCGAGAGGGGTCCAGGTTCGAATCCCAGGGAGGCATGGATGTTGTGTTTGTCTTATGGCACTGGCTCTCTCCCTTCCCTGAAACCAGTGATCCTAAATTAGGGACGGGCGACTGCTTATAGCTCATTGGGTTGCTCGCAGTGGTCGTTAAACTTCCAATAAAAAAAAAACCTAGGCTTCCTCAAAAACTACACTATAGTAGATGTTGCCATTCGTGAGCTAAATTCCAGCGTAAAGTTGGACACCTACTAACCTAAGGGGTATTTAGCTCACGAATGACAACACCTACTATAGTGTAGTCTTGTGGACGGGTAGGGATGCTACCTGAAAATTCGACTGTAAGTAATATCCTTTTATTCCCAAGTAAATCCTATAATTTAGTGAAATTTGTAATACATCAAGTCTAGAAATAGCCATGACATCAAATTATTACCTGTTCATCAAGTTCAGGGGGAACCCTGAGCTGAACTACTTTTTTGTAATTTTTGAATACAGAAAAAGAAACAAAATAAGAAACTGTGAGTACTGATATTATGATTGTAAACATCACAATAGAGTATTACAATATTTAAGCACGAAAAAAGACTGTTGTTTTTGGTATTGACTTTGAGATCAACGCGCATCTAAAAAAATGTGAAAACACAATTTACTGTAAAAACTATAATACTTATGAGTTTATTGATATAATTAAAAATGTAAACCAAGATCTACAGGATTATAGCAAGTATGGATGTCAAGGCCATTTTTCCAAGTACCACTGTACCGGAAGCAATTGAAAACATTATTAAAAAATTAAAACAGGACAAAAATCATAATAACACACAATTTCAAGAATCAAAAGCAGTTTTGTTATACATTTATGAAAACAATATTTTCAAATTTGAAGAGAACATTGCAAACAAAAAAATATAGGCCCAATGGGTTCCCCTCTGTCAAATCTATTTGCAGAAGTGACTATGAGCAATATTGAGGAACAAATAATCTGTACAATGGAAGAAACTCCTTTGGTTTACTGTAGATATGTGAATGACATTTTTATTTTGTCACGAATGAGTATTTATGAACTTGAATCATTAACTCAGCAATTTGGTAATATCTATCCAACGTTGACAATAGAACATGAGGAGGAGAATACTTTGATCTTCCTTGATGTTAAAGTTGTTGACCAAAGAAACCAACTACAATACAGACTACATAGAAAACAGTCATTTATTCCTGTTCTGATTCCATATAATTCAACACATCCATACACACAGAAATACAATAGTATTAAAACTTTAATCAAAAGAGCAATGATTACACACTCCTCAAAAGAAGAATTCTTTACAGCCATTCCATGAAAAAGTGGACAAACAGGAAAAAAATTAAATTGTATCATATTATTATTTATGATACATCAAATTGAAGGTATGAGTACTACATAGAATTTGAATTCACAACAAAAAATGCTATATAAATCATTGTCTCCTTGCATTTCGGTCTTAAACATCCAGAACAAAAGGTAGAATTTACATTTAGTAATTAGACAATTCTAATACCAGTTCTGGAAATGTTTTGACAACTGTTTTTCACTTGCAGTTGTATTTGCTAGATGTAGCAGAGTCCAAAACACTTTGTAATAACATATTTTACACTTAAAAATAATTGAAAATTTAAAAACATTTTTTTTTAGTCTGCTGACCGTCATTTTTTTTTAGTCTGCTGACTGAAATGACCATAAAGATAGTTTATACTAACATACCCTTTGTGTAGAAATTTCAAACTTTGTGGAAGTTTGACTGTCAGCAGTCTGAATAAGTGTAGGAAAAGTCATGTAGAAAAAATTAATTCTTGGACCTCAACTGAGGTGTGACGTGTGTGACATTATTGAAAGTCTCACTTAGGTGTCACACTTTGGTACTGAGGTGTTGCCTGACATTGCCACAACTCTGTTTAATGAAAAAGAAAAGACTTCACGCTGTATATCAGATAGCACAAAGAAAAAGAAAAGATTTTTATGCCATAATGATATATTGTAAGTAGACAGGTACCAGGAAATGTGTGAAATCAATAAAGGACTCACTATCAAGGAGGCACAATTTAATACAAAAAAGACACATGCTAATGACTATAAGTGATGCTTTCACACAGTTCAAAAATGAAAAATAGAACATTTTAATTAAAAAACTAAGTTTTACGACCTGTGTCCTGGATATGTGACATTAATTTTGTAAACACCACGGAATTATGTGCTTGCAAATATCATGCAAATTTACATTTTTTTATACAATCCTTGGCCAGCAAAATTCCAATTCCCCAAAGTTTCCTTCAAATGAAATAGAACTGATGAGTGTTTTGTGCTGCAGCATTCAAAATGAGAACTGCACGATTGGATTTTGCACAGACTGTAAAAGTGATGTTTGCATGTGTGTTGAAGAGATACATATAGACACATTTGTAACATGGAAAGATATAGATGGTTTCAAAAAAGTGGTTGAGATTGATGGTTCTGTTTGAAGAACTGTGCTTCATAATCAGTTACATTATTATAAAATTCATTCTTTTGTAAGAACAGTTCAGTCACCGAATGAAGGTCTGCTCCAAATTGATTTTTTTAAAAATTACAGTACTATCTCCCAAGATGAAATCCAGAGTGGACACTGGAGGCACCAGCAAATAACTACTGTATATTTACCAGTTGTGCATGAAATATTAAGCATACTGTAGCTGTAATAAGTGATGAGCTCAACCATTACAAAAATGCTGTGTGGGCCTTCTTAAAAATTGCTATAGCTACATTAAAGGCCAAATTTCCAGAAATAGAAAAGTTAACAATTTTTTCTGATGGAAGTGCAGCTCAATTTAAAAACCAATTCACTCAGTAAAATCTTTATTTGAAGCAGGACTTTGATGTCGCTGGAGAGTGGAACACTGAAACGCAAAGTAGAGACAGTGAAATCTAAGGTGATGATTGTCAATTCTGCAGGATTTTTTCTAATGTGTAAATAAATACATTATATGAGTTTATTCTTTTCAGAAAAAAAAAAAACTAACCGTCGATTCCGATGGGTTTTGTCTAGTCTCTTTTTATCTAACCATTTCTTCATTATCAAGCAATGACGATAAATTAAACTACGATTGGACGAAAATTCCCATTTTCATCTGACTTATTTCCACAAAGAGCAATATGCCTTGCCTGGCCAATGTTCTGGCAACATCAAATAAAATATTTAAAACTTTAGTATTAAATTCTTTATCATGTTCTTCTTGAAAATTACACTAGCCCTTTTATTTTTGTCTAAAAGAATATCGACGTGTTTATCTTTTTGTGAAAAATGGCAACAATCCACTAGTGCAGCTTTGTGAGCTTTAAAAGAGAAATGCTGGGATAATTTTTCTAATTTATATTTACCCACATTCTTCATTTTGTGTCATTGCCTTACACCTGTTTCATTCCAAGTACAATCTAATTTCTCCCTGTCTGGACCTTCAGGGAAAAGAAAACAAACTCAAAGCAATAAGCAGTATCTTTAACAATGCTTTACTCTGTATCAGGATATTTTTTATACCAGGAAGGAGAAAAGCGTCTCGAATTATCTGAGGGCATCTGCTGCCTCAGGAAACCTGTCGGGGTGAGGGCGGATACCAAAATTGTAAAAAATAAAGAATTTTTCGTCCGATTGGGAGATTTTTGACATTTACAAGCTACAAATAGACATTATCTGAGGGCATGTGCCTACTCAGCAAACCTGTCGGGGTGGGGGGTGGGGGTTAATACCAAAAGTGTAAAATATGAAAAATTCCTCGTCTGATTGGGAGATTTTCAGCATTTACCAGCTACAACTCAGCAAACTATCTGAGGTGTACCTACTCAGGATACCTGTGTGTGTGGGGGCGGGGGGGGGGTATATAAACAGTGTATAATATGGCGCATGCGCTCAGATAATGTGTCGTGTTGTAGCGGGTAAATGCTGAAAATCTCCCGATCAGACCATAAATTCTTCATATTTTACTATTTTACACTTTTGGTTTTACCCCCCCCCGACAGGTTTCGAGAGTAGGCACATGCCCTCCGATAATGGGTCGAGTTGTAGCTTATAAATGCTGAAAATCTCCCGACCGTACCAGAATTTGTTTACATTTTACAATTTTGGTATTACCCCCCCCTCCGACAGGTTTCGAGAGTAGGCACATGCCCTCAGATAATGGGTCGAGTTGTAGCTTATAAATGCTGAAAATCTCCCGACCGGACCAGAATTTGTTTACATTTTACAATTTTAGTATAACCCCCCCCGACAGGTTTGCTGAGTAGGCACATGCCCTCAGATAATGTGTCGAGTTGTAGCCTGTAAATGCTGAAAATCTTCCGATCGGGCGAGTATTTTTTTTTATATTTTACAATTTTGGTATGTCATTTCTCCCCCCCCCGCCCCCGATAGGTTTCCAGAGTAGGCATATGTGTTTAGATAATGTGTCGACGAGTTGTAGCTTGTAAATGCTGAAAATTTCCCGATCGGACGAGATTTTTTTTTTTTTTATATTTTCCACTTTTGGTATCCCCCCCCCCCCCGACAGTTTTGTTGCCGAGTAGTCACATGCGCTCTGATAATTGTCAGACTTGTAGTTTGAAAACCCTAAAATATTTTGTTAAGATGCAGATCAAACATTTGTTGTAAAGAATTACATTAATTATCGCAATTAAGAAAAGACGAAATTACGGAAGCTTTATATGACTTAGATTACCAACCTCTGTTGTGGGGTCGTGGCCACGAGGCGGTCAAAAACGTAATTTTTATACGGCCCCTTAAAATGTTTGTGGCCAGTTCTCCTACACCCAGGCCGCGGGTGGCCTAGTGGGCAACGTTCGTGACTGCCACGGAAAGGACCTCAGGTTCAGCAGGTACGAACGCTCGATCCACTAAATATCCGCCGTGCGTCGGATGGGCACGTTAAGCCGTCGGATCCCGGGTACTGGCCCCCCGGTAATAAATAAGGGTGTCTTCCTCCCCCTTTCTACTTATCTTCTGTGTCACTTTTCTATCGGGCACTCTAGCCCAAATCTCCTAGCTTCCTACTTCTAAGGGTTGTTTAAGACCTGGGGTCAGACACTCCCTTCATAAAATCCTCTACTGAAGATCTGATCTGAGATCCTACACCCAACTTGAGTTAATACGGAATTGTTATGAATGTGACATCGATAGAACAAAAGCTGTTAAAAATGTCTATGCCTCGGGCATCTCGGGCCTGTGAAATAACATTTAGTGCCAAAGTAAAAGCGCAATGCTACTAACTTTATTTGAATCATAAACGTTGCGAATATGACATTGAGTAAAAACTATTTAAAAAGCCTAGGCATAGGGTAACGAATGAATATTTCGTGCCTGAGTAAAAGCGGAATATTATTAACTTCACTTGATAAGTAATAGTTGTGAATACGACATTAATTGAATAAAAACTATTAAAAAGGCCACGGCCTAGGCCTAGGGAACGTGAGAAAGTTTTTAGTGAAAAATTAAAGGCGGGATATTATTAACTTGAGTTGATACCTAATTGTTATGAATGTGGCATCGATAGAACAAAAACTGTTAAAAAGGCATAGGTCCTGTGAAATAATGTTTAGTGCTTAAGTAAAAGCGCAATATTATTTATTACCTTGAGTTGATACGTAAACTTTATGAATATAACATCGGTAGAAGAAAGACTGTCAAAAGGTCCTACGAATGAGGCATAGTAATTTAGTGCCTAATTAAGTAAGAGAGAAATATTAATAACTTGAAATGTTATGTAAACATTTAGTACCTAAGTAAAAGTGCAGCGTTATAAAAATATCCCTGTTTGTCGTCTTTTTCCGAACATAGTATGAGTTCTGATGTAATTGCTTTGTTTCGTTGAAACCTAAGAAATGTGTTATGTAATCATGAATATGATGTAATCCATATTCATGATTATGTGCTATGCAATCCCGATCCAGGACGACGAAATTTTCAAGTTTTCGGATATTGTCCTTCTCATATTTACACCAAAAAACGGATTTTCATCTTCAAAATTTGTGCTTTGTAATTTTTTTTAAATTCAATTGTAATTGTCGTTTGTCTTACTGGGAACGTTATCTCCATTCAATTCCCCTCACAGCGCCAAGAAACTGCAATTTTTGTACGGCCCCTAAAGATTTGTGCCCAAAAGTCCGTTATGTCCTAAACTTGTTTTAAACTTTTATAGGTAATTCTGCGCGAATTCTGATATTTTGCTGTAGTTTTTACGGCTTTTTCAGTTGAATTATGCGTAATTCTTTTATACGTTTTTCGCGGTTAGTTACATTTTGGATTCAGATTATCTAAAACACACTGTTCTTTTGTACCTTTTTTTTTTTTTTTTTTTTTTAATTGGAGGTTTTACGACCACCGTGAGCAACTCAATGGGCTATAAGCAGTCGCCCGTCCCTAATTTAGGGTCACTGGTTCCAGGGAAGGGAGAGAGCCAGTGCCGTAAGACAAACACAACATCCATGCCTCACCGGGATTCGAACCCGGACCCCTTACGGACGAATGATCAGAGGCCATCACTTAGACCACTGCTCCACCGGGGCGGCTCTTTTGTACCTAACATGGTATGTTACAACTTTGAAAGAAACGAGGCAGCATTTTTTTTTTCAGCCTTGAAATGGATGAAGCTACTAAAGATTTACTAAGTAACGTTCACAATTCACTATTTTCTCCGAATTCAAAACATTTTAAATCCACTCACCGCGAGAACGATGAGCTCAGAAACAACGCTGTGAAAAAATCACAAATAGCTGCCAAACGCAACAGCAGATAACGAGTAACAGCTACAGGAGCAGAATTCACTCGGTAACAGTTAAGACGGAGCTGTGAAAAATCACGAAGAGCATGATGGGTAGCAATAACAGAGTGAGGAACGCTTATTGGACGATCACTGTTACTCACGGTTTTCAGTAGCAGGCGCTACCTGTGACTTTTCGGTAACCGTGATCAAATCACTGGTAGTGAAATAACGCTCATCTCTAGTTGACTTAGCGATACTTCAGTTCCTTCAACTTTTTTTTTCTTTTTGTTTCAAAGTTTCACAATTTCCATAAACATCTAAAGTTATAAGGATCTGAGCCGCCCATTTGTCGCCGTGGTCCTAGCGCTGACTTATGATAATTCGTCCAAGTGGGTCCGGGTTCGAATCCCGGCAAGGCATGGATGTTGTGTTTGTCTAATGGTACTGGTTGTCTCCCTTCCGTGGAAATATTTGCCCTAAATTAAGGACTGGCAGCTGCTTATAGCCCATTGAGTTGCTGACGGTGGTCGTTAATCCCCCACGTTGTTCACCCCTCCCCCTCCCCAGATCTCCCATCCCGAATTTAAGGTCACTGTTTTCAGGCAAATGACACAGCTGGAACTGTGGGACCAACCCACCATTCATATCTTATCCCAGATTCGAACCCAGATCCCCCTTGAACGGAGAATCCCGGACCTCTTACCACTCTTACGCATTCGATTGCAACATCCATGACGTTAGAAAACTTAAAAACGAACCATAACCATAGATGAAAATGGACGAAAAAAAGATTTCCTTTTGTGTCAAAAGCTTCCTGAGTCGGTTGAAACCTTTTATTAATTTATTTTGATGTTTTTCTTTTTTAATCTCCATATAGGAAAAAATTACAAGTGTGTGTACGATTTCTATAATTTTTGTATAACGTTTTGTTCCATACTCATTTCCCATGTTCCCTTGCGCAAAAGAACACAATTCTCAATCGACGACGTAAATTTCTCTTTCCGTGAACTTTGCCTTCTTTTAGTTGACATCATAGCTCCAACTGTATGTTAATGAATAAGATTAATTTCGTGAAAGCCGCCCCTCCCCGTTGGCGCAGTGGTCTAAGCGATGGCTTCTGATCATTCCTCCGAAAGTGGTCCGGGCTCGAATCCCGGTGAGGCATGGATGTTGTGTTTGCCTGGCGGCTCTGGCTTTCTCCCTTCCCTGGAATCAGTGGCCCTAAATTAGAGACGGGCGACTGCTTATAGCCCATTGAGTTGCTCACGGTGATCGTTAAACCTCCAATCAAAGAAAAAAAAAATCGTGAAAGTCTTCCAAACACGTGGAGACAGTCATCGCTCTTTCCACGGTTTCTTTAATAATACACAGCAACCGAAAAATTGTTATCCTGACACCGCTGGGATCTTACCCCAAGATCTCTCGATAACTAGCAGAGTGAGTTCGTCTTACGCTACGGTGGCCATCAACCACGGTGCTATGTGTAATCAGTCAGCATCTGACTTAACAAATCAGTAGAGATGGGCTCAGCAATTAAGACGTCTCCATCTGGTGGGGCTTAACGGCACCAGCTATTAAATTATACACTATTTACCAACAAATAATTGGACACCCTTGCAATCGACGATATCTGCGGTCCTAATACATGTCACGGCCGCCGCCGTTAAATATCGTGTGGGAAACAACAACGCAACCAGTCGCATGCAAGATGCCACGCAGTTCGGAGCTCTCTGATTTCACGAAAGGTGTAATCGTCGGGTATCACAGAAATGGCCGATCCATACGTGACATATCCAGCGAGTTGAAGTACCCAAAATCGACAGTGGCCTACGTGATTGGAAAGTGGAAGATGAGAGGTGACTGTCGTAATGTGCCCGCCCCGGTAGACCCACAAAACTGGGAGTTAGATACCGACGGGTGCTGGCCAGAGAAATTCGGAAGAACCGCACCAAATCGATGGGCTACATCCGCAAAGAGTTTCAACAGGCATCCGGGAGTGTTCTTTCGATGAATACCATCCGTAAGGAAGCCCATCTGATCGGTTATCATGGACGTGCTGCCGCCCACAAGCCTTTGATCACCAAGTTAAATAGCGCTGCTCGGCTAACGTGGTGCAAAGAACGCCGACAATGGACCGTTGAACAGTGCAAACAGGTTCTCTGGAGCGACGAATCAAGGTTCACCCTCTACCGTTCGGATGGCAGGGTCTGGGTTTGGCGTCTGCCTGGAGAACGCCTCCGGCCGGAATGTATTGTGCCAACTGTGAAGTTCGGCGGCGGTGGAAATATGCTATGGGGGTGTTTCTCCTGGTATGGCACTGGACCCTTGGTCGCAATTCCTGGTAGACTCAACGCCGAGACATACTGCGCCATTTTGAATGACCATGTGCTTCCTACGTTGTGGCAGTTTTACGGGGTGGACCCATGTTACTTTCAGGATGACAATGCCACCTGTCATGTTGCGAGGTCTACCATGGCTTGGTATGGTGACAATGGGGTTAATCGAATGGACTGGCCTGCGCAGAGCCCGGACCTTAACCCCATCGAGCACTTCTGGAACGAGTTGGAGCGTCGACTTAAGGCGTGCCCCAACCGTCCGAAATCGGTGAAGGAACTGACCTGTCTTCTCCAAGCCGAGTGGAAGAAAATACCGCTAGCCGTCGTACAACGCCTGGTTGACAGTATACCCCGGAGGTTCGCAGCTGTAATCGCCACTCGTGGAGGCTCCACCAACTATTGAAGGTGAATAAACTTCGTTTTCCTTTGCTATCACAGGTGTCCAATTACTTGTTGGTAGATAGTGTAGCTAATAAATCCAAAGGGCGAGAGTGATAGTGAAAAATCTTCCAAATACGTGGAGGCAATTTGAATAGACAAAGTCATCGCTCTTTCCACGTTTTTCTTTAAACACACTTTTTCTTTGGCGAACGCACTCGGCTAGTTATCGAGAGATCTGGAATACGATTCCAGCGGTGTTCGGGTAATAATTTTTCGGTTGCTGTGTGTTAATTAAAGAAAAACGTGGAAAGAGCGATGTCTGTCTATTCACTAGATTAATTTCGTTTGTAAAGAAAGCGGGGCATTTAATATAATCATGAATATTTTGTAATTTATGTGCGTTGGTGAAGAAATATGGTATAATACTTTAGTGGCTTCACCTCTATTGCGCTTCAATAGTCTGGTATCTCTCTCTCTCTCTCTCTCTCTCTCTCTCTCTCTCTCTCTCTCTCTCTCTCTCTCTCTCTCTCTCTCCCTCTCTCTCTCTCTTCTCTCTAAAAGGAAAGCAGTATTAACATATTGCATTATGTCATTTACAGAACCTGCCTACAGTCTGCGTATCATTGCATTTTAAAGTAAAGTATTCATATTTCAAAACATTGTGCTGTGCATCTAATCCTGCCGATTCTGAGTATCAGGTTCAGTGGGGTGCAAAAGTATTGCATAACCTGCAAAAACCGTAAATTTTTAAGTTTTACTCCTTTTTTTTTAACTAACTAATTTTCATAGTTATTTGATCTTTATACGTGATTAGATGCGGAAATTAATGGAGATTTCAAAAATGTCTTAGTTTTTCCTGTAGCTACTTCTGTTCTTAAGATATGACATAAAATATGGGGTTCGACAAGCACATTGAAATTTACTTTAGCTACGTATCAGTTGTTACAGCCAATCATAGACATTCTTTTACCTGATTGGTTTCTTCCTAATGCTATCCTAATCCTACTCCAGCCTTCATAAGGTTTGACGCAGAGCCACCAAAGCATTGTGGTTGGTCACTTCTTGTTATTATTAGGTTATAATTTGTGTACGTACATTCTCAATAATGGTTATGACCCATGAATTGTACAAAGCGGACCGAGTACAAATAGTTGTCCTGCATGAAGAGGGATATTCTTCAAAGCAAATCGCTGAAAGAGTGGGCTATAATCAATCTACAGTTATTAGGCTACTGAAGAAAGTAAAAGACACTGCTGATATTAAAAGCATGCGTCTCATTGGAAGGTCCAGATCCATTACAACCAGGCAGGACAGAGTGCTCAGAAAGCTAAGCTTGGCAGGCAGGAGGCTCAATTCATCTGAATTGCTTCAAAAATGGTCTGACGTGACTGATGTTACTGTTAGTACATCTAATGTTAGGAGGAGGCTGCTTCACTATGACTTACGTGGCTGCAAAAGCAGGCGTAAGCCACTGTTAACTGCAAATCAAAGACAGTGTGAACTTCAGTGGGTAAAACAGCGTGTCTCATAGACAATCCAGCAATGGGAAAATGTTATTTCCAGTGATGAATCAGAATTTTGCCTTAATGGGAATCAGAGTACTGCCTATGTAAGGAGATTCAAGCATGAAGAAGTCCATCCAAATTGCTTAGTGAATACTGTTAAGCATCCGGTGAAGGTCATGACTTGGAGCTGCATGTGTGCACATGGTGTTAAGAACCTCCATATTGTCGATGGTACGGTAAATGCCTAGAAATACATCTGGATATTAGAAAACAAGATGCTGTCATCATCTAGAGGACTATGACGGCAATTTTATTTTTCAAAATGACAATGCTCTCTGGCATCGTGCTAAAGTAGTGAAAAAGTGGTTTCAGGAACAAAATATTCATCATTTTGATTGACCATCACAGTCACCGGGCTTAAACCCGATCTAAACTTTGTGGTTCAAAGTGTCGTATGAGCTATCAAAAACGAAGCCAACAACCAAAATTGAACTAATTGAAGATGTAATTCAAGTTTAAAATCGTATTGTTCAACCCAATCTTTTACAAAACCTTGTTCACAGTATGCCAGCAAGATGCAAAGATGTGATTAAAGCTAAAGGCTGGGCAACAAAATATTAGGTACATTTTATAATTTCGCCCCATTGTTTCTGTATTTAAATGTTATTTCATTCCTTATGAATTACAAAAACGATTTATTGATGTAAACCTGAGTATTGGATAAAATGATCCTTTTCATAATAATTTCGACTTGGGTCATGAGTTTTGTAAATGTGCCTTAAGAACAGAAGTAGCTACGGGAAACACTCCGACAGTTTTGAAATCTCCATTACATTTCGCATCTAATGACATATAAACGATGAAATAATTATGAAAATTAGTTAAATAAGGAGTTAAGCTTAAAAATTCACGGTTTTTGCAGGTTATGCAATATCTTTGCACATTACTGTAAGGGCCGGGTCGGTCAGATCAGGGCGGAAAATAATAACAATCTCTATTGTATACCACAAGCGAAAGAAAACCTCAAATCACAGTAAAAGGGAACGCATTTCAGCGTTTTTTTAAGCATAGGAGTTTTTTTAAGCAGCGTTTTTTTAAGCATTTTTAAGCGTTTTTTTAAGCAGCGTTTTTTTTTAAGCATATGTTAAGATATCCGACAGGGGTCTTTGAAACGTTTCTTTACTTCGGAGTTACAAAATCTTCTGTATTCTATGCACTACAACATTTATCATACTTGTGTAATTTAAGGTTGCCAGAGCGGGAGAAGAACCAAAGGCATATAAGCACTATTACGTAATAAGTCTTAAGGTCGCACTCAGCAATTCGAGAAATTTAAGAAGCTGTCGCTATGAGAATGTGACAGCTTTGTTATGTTGCTGTCTTTTCAGAAAACAGGCACAGGAGCCAAACTATGTCAGTCAAGCGTGAGGCATCAACACAGGAAGTGCTCCGCGTCTAGGAACAACGCTGAACTGGATGGAAGCCATAACTATGGAAAAAAAAGTCTTCCTGATTTAAAACTGAAAAAGTGTGCTAAAAAATATGCAACGAGATTAGAATAGCATAAGAACTCATTTCTTGTAGGCGTAAAATACCTACGATTGTAGAACGTCTGTAGATCGAACAGGAATAAAGTAACGCTAGTAAATTCTTCACGGAAGCGCCTTGGTACTAAAACGTTACTTGTTTACAAATGTCTCCTTGGGAATAGCTGAAAACCTCATGTGAAACTGTTAGAACGACACGCTTATCGTTATTTAGGAGTACTGTCTCCAGGATGCGGAGAGTAGTACCCGAACGGAAGCAGCAGATAAATAAAGCTGCTAAAAAGCAGTGTTGCCATTCTACTGATTTTGACTGCAGTCTACTGATATACACTATCTACCAACAAGTAATTGGACACATCTGAGAAAAACGAAGTTTATTCACCTTCAATAGTTGGTGGAGCCTCCACGAGTGGCGATTACAGCTGCGACCCTCCGGGGCATACTCTCAACGAGGCGCTGTACGACGGCTAGCGGTATTTTCTTGTACTCGGTTTGGAGAAGACAGGTCAGTTCCTTCACCGATTTCGGACGGTGGGAGCACCACTTAAGTCGACGCTCCAACTCGTCCCAGACGTGCTCGATAGGGTTAAGGTCTGGGCTCTGCGCAGGCCAGTCCATTCGATTAACCCCATTGTCACCATACCAAGCCATGGTGGACCTCGCAACATGACAGGTGGCATTGTCATCCTGAAAGTAACATGGGTCCACCCCGTAAAACTGCCACAACGTAGGAAGCGCATGGTCATCCAAAATGGTGCAATAGGTCTCGGCGTTGAGTCTACCAGGAATTACGACCAAGGGTCCCGTGCCATACCAGGAGAAACACCCTCATAGCATAATTCCACCGCCGCCGAACTTCACAGTTGGCACAATACATTCCGGCTGGAGGCGTTCTCCAGGCAGACGCCAAACCCAGACCCTGCCATCCGAACGGTAGAGGGTGAACCTTGATTCGTCGCTCCAGAGAACCTGTTTCCACTGTTCAACGGTCCACTGTTCAACGGTCCACTGTTCAACGGTCCACTGTCGACGTTCTTTGCAACACGTTAGCCGAGCAGCACTATTGGACATGGTGATCAAAGGCTTGTGCGCGGCAGCACGTCCATGATAACCGATCAGATGGGCTTCCTTACGGATGGTATTCGTCAAATGAACACTCCCGGATGCTTGTTGAAACTCCTCGCGGATGTGGCATATCGATTTGATGGGGTTCTTCCGAATTTCTCTGGCCAGCATCCGTCGGTCTCTAACTCCCAGTCTTGTGGGTCTGCCGGGTCGGGGCACATTCCGACAGTCACCTCTCATCTTCCACTTGCCAATCACGTAGGCCGCTGTCGATTTTGGGTAATTCAATTCGTTGGATATGTCACGTATGGATCGGCCATTTCTGTGATACCCGACGATTACACCTTTCGTGAAATCAGAGAGCTCCGAACTGCGTGGCATCTTGCAAACGACTGGTTGCGTTTTGTTTCCCACACGATATTTAACGGCGGCGGCCGTGACGTATATCAGGACCACAGATATCGTCGATTGCAGGGGTATCCAATTACTTGTTGGTAGATAGTGTATTTTCGTAATGTACTGATTTTTCTCGGTTTTAAGACGACCTACGTGTTTAGGGACATGCTACCTAAGAATATCTGCATTCTTTTAGTACTCATTATCTACTGATTCAATCGACAAGACTTACCTCAGAACTGGTCTGAAGAGAAAAATCTGACGAAGACTAAAATTCTACAACAGCCGCTACCTATCATTTTGTTTAATTCATACTGGCTCTCGTAATTTTTTTTTATTCTAGATAACTAAGTCTGTTATACAAAGATTTCCCCTAGTTTTATTAAAACACAAAATGTGGATAGACAAAGTCATCGCTCTTTTCACGTTTTCTTTAATTAACACACTGCAACCAAAAAATTGTTTATCCGGACACCGCTGAGATCGAATCCCAGATCTCTTGATAACCAGCTAAGTGCGTTCGCCTTACGCTATGGTGGCCAACAATCCACGGCGCTGTGTGTGTTTATCTGTCAGCATCTGACTTCACAAATCGGTAGAGGTGAGCTCAACAACTGAGACGTCTCCATCTGGTGGGGCTTAACGGCACAAGATATTAAATTATAGCTAATAAATCCAAAGGGCGAGAGTGATATGGAAAATCTTACAAATACATGGAGGCAATGTGAATAGACAAAGTCATCGCTCTTTCTACGTTTTCTTTAATTAACACGGAAAGAGCGACGACTTTGTCTATTCACATTGTCTCCACGTATTTGGAAGATTTTCACTAAAGCGCAGGATATCAGGAAAACTTTTATAGTACGATATTTGTGTTAATGATCAATCTTTTAGTATAGCACTTATTACACGTACTTTGGGAAAATCTGGGTATCGTTTAGTAAGAAGTGTAAGTATATAGGTTTTTGGTTTTAGGAGACAAGTGGAACCGATCCAGCTGTGCCTACATTAAAAGGTAAATGTCATGATTATTTACACCATTAGTTTCAGTGATCAGCATTATTTTATATAGGTGATCATCGGTAACATGTTATAAAAAAGTGACTTTTGGTTTGAATTTTCATTTGGCTGTTTAATAGTAGCATAGTTTGTACAGTACTGGCAATACAGTATTTGACATACCAATAGATTTAAGTGTTCCTTCGTATTGAGATTACATCACATTTGTGACATGGAGTATATTTCAAGCAAAAAAGTGATCTACTGATTTCTTCTGTTTTTTGAGCTCTGGTCTACAGATTTCAAGTAAAAGTCTCTTGCAACACTGCTAAGAAGTAAATAATCTCCCAAGTTTAAAAGGAGAAAAACAATAGGGGGTTTCCCCCTTTCCTTAACCGCATTAGAGCTCATATAATTAACCAGACAGCTAAGATCATGTATGGAATAAAGTAAGACAACTTTCGGTCTTCCACTTGCCCTTACATAAGCTGACTAATAAGTTAACAAGTTAGTAAAATCATGCAATGCATTGATTATGATAAGCTTTTCAACATACCAGAAATCATTACTCAAATTATGGGGATAATGGCTGTGGAATAAATCTCGCTCTTGTGTCCTGACCTTTGACCCCATTTCGATGATATTCAACAGAATTGGTTCAGTATACCTCCGGAACAACATAAAGCTTTGTCGCAATCTAAGCATTTTACGTAAGTTTTGACGCATAAGGGCGATGGAATGGATCCCGTTCTAATGTCTTGACCTTTGATCCCATTTCGTCCATTTTCAATAGGTTTCGTCCCCAGATGGTCCCCTGCCACATACTAAAGTTTCATCGAAATCGAACCATTTTTACGCGAGTTATCGCGTGGAAGGACGGACAGACGAACTAAGCTGGAGTATATACGCTTCTTCAACCTACGGTTAGAAAGCGTAAAAACGACATATCCTCCTGTTCATAAAAAGCAGAACATCTGAAAGGAGTCGCGCTACGATTTTGATTTGTACAGGATATGCTAATCAGGCAATATCGCAGAAATGATTAGCATTTCGGCGTCATAGGCGCATGCGTACCGCGTGCAAGCAAATAAGATCGAGTAACGTCACAGACCGGGAACAGGCTTTTTTTTTGTTTTATACACAGCGCGTGGCTTGGCGGCATATCAATGCTTGGTCAGCAGTGGGTAAGGATGCCTCGTCGTTGTCATACATCAGCAAGTTCGACAGAGGACGTATTATCGGCATGAGAGACTGCAATTCTTTTCTACGGAAGATTGCCGGTGTGACGCAGTATGTCCGTCTGGACATCGTACACGAAAACGCCAAAGGACAACCGTCATCTCATAAGGATGTTTTTAAATGACTGTTCTGCATCATCAACGGTGTTGGACGCATCAGCGGCGAACTGTGACGCATTCTCCCATGTCAGCTGTAGCAGTAGGTCGCCTGTTATTACACTTCGGACTGCAGGCTCGTCGGCCTCTCTTCAAGCTGCTTCTGACACCCCAGCAACGGACTGCCTGGCTTCAATCGAACGAAAGGAGTGACGTGGCCAATGGCACAATATCGTGTTTTCGGACAAACCGCGCTTCTATTTAGGCGAAACTGATAGCTGCATCTGTGTCCGCGACACGGGAAGAGTGTATTCCCACGAGGCATTATGGTTTGGGCTGCTATCAGGTGCAAAAGCAGATCACCTGTCGTGAGAGTCCGTACATCCATAATGAGCTCCCATTACAACAGTGACATTGCAGAAGACGGCTGTATCGCCGGATTTATAACCCATAAAAATTCCTTGGGCCATGCTCAAAGGACAGGTGCAGCGGTACGATTGACCGCCAGCAAATCTTAATGAACTTTTGACGCCGCTCAATACAGCCAGGATGGCTATTCCACCGGACACCATTCACACATTATTTTATTTCAATTCCTCAGAGCGTACGACCGTCCGCCAGAAACTCTTCATGAACTGGACGCTGGTCAATACAGCCTGGATGGCTATTCCACAGGACACCATTCACACATTATTTGATTCAATACCTCAGAGCGAGCGACCGTCCGCCAGCAACACTTGATGTACTTTGGACGCTGATCAATACAGCCTGGATGGCTATTCCACAGGACACCATTCACACATCATTTGATACACTACCTCAGAGTGTACGACCATCCTCCAGCAACTCTTGATGAACTTTGGACGCTGGTCAATACAACCTAGACAGCTATTCCACAGGACACCATTCACACATTATTTGATACAATGCCTCAGTACGTACGACCGTCCGTCAGCAAATCTTGATGAACTTTGGACGCTGGTCAATACAGCCTGGATGGCTATTCCACAGGACACCATTCACACATTATCTGATTCAATACCTCAGATCGTACGACCATCCAGCATTAAATTTTGATGAACTTTGGACGCGAGTCAATACAGCCTAGATGGCTATTCCACAGGACAATATTCACACATTATTTTATTCAATGCCTCAGTACGTACGACCGTCCGTCAGCAAATCTTGATGAACTTTGGACGCTGGTCAATACAGCCTGGATGGCTATTCCACAGGACACCATTCACACATTATTTGATTCAATACCTTAGAGCGTACGACCGTCCGCCAGCAACTCTTGATGAACTTCGGACGCAGGTCAATTCAGCCTGCATGGATATTCCACAGGAAACCATTCACACATTATTTGATTCGATGCCTCAGTACGTACGACCGTTAGGCAGCGACTCTTGATGAACTTTGGACGCGGGTCAATACAGCCTGGATGGCTATTCCATAGGACACCTTTCACACATTATTTGATTCAATACCTCAGCGCATACAGCAGGTGATAGAAGCCAGTGGTGGTCACACCGATTATTAGCAATATCAACGCCCCTGGTACGTATGGCACCGAGATGCTAATCATTTGTTCTGAATTGCTTAATGAACCTATACTGTAATAAGCCAGCCAAATGTGGCCATACCGATTATTAGCAACATCGGCGCACCTGGTACTTATGACACCGAAATGCTAATCATTTGTTCTGTATTGCCTAATGAACCTATCCTATAAGAATACAGCCAAATGGAGCCACATAGATTAACAACATCGACGCACCTGGTACGTATGACACCGAAATGCTAATTATTTGTTCTGTGCTGCCTAATGAACATATCTTGTAAAAAAATCAAAGTCGTAGCTCGACTCCTTTCAGATGTTTCACTGAATGTTTTTGAAAAGTTGAGCAAATTGATTCTCACGTGCGTTTAATTCGTCAGGTCAGGCTCATATTCTTTCATTTCTGTAACGTGTTTGTAACGTATCAAAAGTGCAAGTTGCAGCGATAATCCAAGGTCGGTGTAGTTTAGTTGGGAGAATAACCGGCTTCGGACCAGAAAGGCGTCTGTTTGAACCCCATTACCGGAAAATTTGAGCTTTTACGCTCTATTGGCGCCGGAACGATGAATGAATCTCCAGGCCGTGAGGTTCGAGAAAGAAGTATGATGCTTCTGCTATACATCGTCTGGAATTAATGAAAAATTCCTGCTTTAGCGCTTCGAAAAATGTGTGGGACTTTTCCCACGTGTGTCTGGAATTAAACAGAATTCTTTCTTCTACAGTGAGCTTCTTCAAGCATGGTTTTCGGCGTACCCGAAACCTCGATCTCGTGTGTCCTCCTATCACAAGGGGACTGGGGAATATATGTGACGTACCTACTACCTACCTCAGATGGGATGCACATGTTAAAACGGCAAGTTGTAGCAACAAGCCTTCGTCGGTGTAGTTCAAGCCACATACACTGAAGAGCAATTGAATTAGAAACAGCTGGCGTTCTGCAAATGTGGCGCTGTGGGCGGCCCTGTAAACGGAAACGACATGACGTATGCAGCGATCCGACAATATAAGGAGTGATGCGACGGGAATCAGTAAGAGTCGGATGCAGTATGGGTAAGACGAAGGATCTAAGCGCATTTGATCGTGGGCAAATTGTCGGGGCCCGACGAATGGGTCACTCCGTCTCGGAAGTCGTGCAGGCACTGGGATTTTCACGAGCCACTGTGTCACGGGTGCACCGTGAGTAAATCGAATCCGATAAAACCATCCCTGCGAGGGCCAACTGCCGTGGACAACAGCGTGTGGATGAGCCGGGTCATCATCGGCTAGCTCGCATTGTAACAACGGATAGACGGGTCAGCCACAGTGCAAGAAATCACTTGTCAATTTAACGCTGGTGCTCAAAAACGTGTAAGCAGCCACACCATCCAGAACCATCTCCTCGCTATGGGGTACAGAAGCCATCGTTCCACGAGGGTACCGCTTCTGACCGCACATCACAGGGTGCAAAGATTAGCATGGGCGCGGGAACATCGCCACTGGACCCTAGACATGTGGAGAAATGTTGCCTGGACTGATGAGTTAAAATTCACGTTGGTACATGCGGATGGCAGGATACGAGTACGGCGCAAACCACATGAAGCGATGGATCCTTCTTGCCAGCATGGTACTCTTCAAGCTGGTGGCGGTGGCATTCTCGTATGGGGACTTTTTACGTGGACTGAAATGGGACCCCTGGTACGTGTGACATCGTCCCTCGTAGGTCAACGTTACCGGGTTATCCTGGACGACCATTTGTTCCCGTTTGTACGTCTTCAACATCCCACTGTGGAAATCATCCTGGAACAAACAATGCACCGTACCATCGCTCCCGAATTGTACCCGAATGGCTGGATGAACACTCCACCGACGTGACCTCGCTTCCTTGGCCAGCTAGGTCACCTGACCTCAATCCCATCGAGCACATCTGGGTTGCCATCGAGAGAGATGTTCGCAGCTCTGACCCCCTCCATCAAATCTTCGTGAACTGTGGGACCTTGTTCAGGGGTCGTGGATCCGTATGGCTTCCCAACGCTTCCGGTGTCTTGTCGAGTCCATGCCGAGACGAATTTCCGCCGTCATCAGGGGGAAAAGGTGGTGCTACACGTTACTAGACAGGTATTTGTAATTTAATTGTTCTTCAGTGTAAAATCTGACTCCAGGGCAGATTTGGAAACGGGTCAAAACTTTTTGACCCAACCCGAACCTTACCCGAAAAAATCTGCTTTAAACTATAAATTCGAATACATCATCATAATTGACAGTCATTAACAGTTCACTGCTGGATGGAAGTTTCCCCCAAGTTTCTTCAACAATGGAATGTATTGGGCTAGTCTCCTCCATCCATTCATCTCCCACGTGATCTTCTGGGTCTTTTCCTGTTCTTGGAATCCAGTCTTAAATTTCGGTTGTTCATCGCTGGTCCGTTATCTTGGCAAATGTCCAACACACTGCCATTTCAGGGATTTTACCCTGATCATGATGTCTCCACTCTTTTCATGTTCCTTATCCACGAATTCCTCTTATTATTTTTCTTGGTTACTCCAAGGATGCATCTCTCTATGCTGCTTTCAGTTGTCTGCAGTCTTTGTATGTCTTTTTTAGTTAAGGCCCACGTCTCTGCTCTGCACGTAAGCACTGGAAACATGCATTGATTAAACACTTTTCTTTTAAGACGTAGTGGCATATTGCTTTTAAAAATTGTACTGTTTCTTCCAAAAACACCAATTAATTTCTTCATTAATGTGACCGTCGCTTGACATCTGCTGCCTAAGGTAAATGTAGGAATTGTTTATCTCAACTTTTCCCCATCAATTGATAAATCTTCATTCCTTGTAAAAGCATTGTATTTCAGTTTTGTCTTCTAAGAGTTCATTTCTAATCCCATTTCTTTACCCTTCTCAGCAAGTTCGTGGATCATACTCTGCAACTCTGAAGTATTATTTCAAAGACCTCGGAATGGTTTTTTGAAATATTTTTTTCTTTTCAAAAATAAAACTGAAATAAAACCCGTTTGACCAGCAAGGAATCGGTGACCCGTTGACCCACTTATCCGTGACCCATTTCCATCTCTGCTCCAGGAAAGAAAGACGTGGGTTCGAATACCATCATCGGTAATTTGGGCTTTTACGCTATGTGCACAATCTGAGCTTTCCTGGAATGTTATAGGGTCGAATTGGATAAACAGTCAACCGAGGATTATTGTTCTCCAATAAAACGACCACCTGTAGTGCTGACAAGACGGAGTTAGGCGATGAAATCTTGTTTTACTAATTTAATTGATTTAGATTGGGATTTTTTGTTTGCTTACAAACATCATGAATGAACAACTATTGCTCCTAAAATAATGGAAAACTCCTAATATTAAAGATACTTTCTCAGACTGGAAAAAACATCAATCCAGCTTACGTTTCTGCGAAAACAAAGATGTCTCAAGCACTGTTTAGTTTCATATGTATCAAACTCTACGTTTATTTTCTTTAATGCCTGCCTCAATAAATAGGATCTGCATGTCGTTTCTGTCGCATAGTCTTTAGTTTATCACGAGTGATTGGAGCTCTTCTCCGCATACAAGTACAAAGGAATTAGGAGAAAAGCCGCATGTGTGAGACGTGTTTTGGAAATGAGCCATACAACTTTATTTCTCACTTAGTGTTCATTTATAATTCCCACTGAAGTGCCCTAGACAAGACTGACATGATTTCTAAAAGAAAGAAATAAAGGGAACGGGAAGGACGGGAGAAAACGACTGGTATCCCCATTTCCGGGCGCCAAGTTGTTCAGAAATCTTGTTAATGGATTCCGCACTTAACCGATTTTGTGTACATATGGATCTCGGAATACGTTTCTGTACTATCGGGAGTCGAAAACATCTTCTGGGCCATCAGTCTTTCAACAGGAAAACATTTTTCGACTTTGTGTTTTTTAATTACTTGGTCGGAGGCACCGAGCTGATTTTGTTTCAGTGTGAATAAAAAAAATATCAAAACTTTGATGGATGGATGGAATTCGTAAAAAAGAAGCGAGTGTATTAGACGTTTTTGTCAGGGAGTGGTATAACGAAGTAAATTTCTCCGTCATTTTTGGTCTACGTCGGGATTCGAACCCGAGTCCGCTTATTCCGGAACAAGTCGCTCTACCAACTGAGCTACGCAGACGTTTTATTCTGATTCCTATCTGCCTTTATGTCGTGTGCGTCCTACTGGCAGGTACGTCACAGTGGAAAATAAACGAAAATTCTTCTGGAGCTGGTTGATACATCGGGCAGTAACCTGCTTAAATATTATATTTAATTCAGAAAACAACGTTCTTTAATGAAATTTTCACAATTTAAAGACTACTGTACTTTCGCTGAAAGCTATGGTTCAGCTTCGTCAGAACTGAGCGTTTTCATTTCTTGTTTCTAACAATGTTACCAGTTTCACGTGTCAAACGTCTCTTACGCCCATCAGATTGCAGACTGATGAGCGCTTTCTATGCGCTTGATAGGTATGGAGATGAAGATGAATCATTTACCAGGTTATTACATTTTTGAAATATATGAAAAGCTTCTAAAAAAGTCTAAGTTAAATATTGATTTAGGTCTGTCTAACAGTTTGGCGTCATTAAACAGAAACTGGTGATTATTTTCCCAACAGTGCTGGGTTATGGAAGATTTTTGGATTTCACTCATTTTAATATGTGATTGGTGTTTTTTAATCTGAATTTAAGTGATCTCCGTGTCTGACCGATGTATGACAAACCACACTGACACTGGATGCGATAGATTCCCCAAGAATTTGTCTGAAATTAGGTACTTTTTTGCAGAGTAAATCATCATAGATACAGGAGTGAAGATAACTTTGAAATTTGATGACTTAAAGACTTTTGAAATTTGAAAATACATTTTAGTGGTGAATGGAAGAACCGCCAATTTTCGTTGAGAATTTGGAGAGATGGGGCTCAAGGTGGATTTATCCTGAGGTTTCACAATTTTTTTTATAGCTGAGTCTATTAATGAATGTTTGAAGCCTCTGCTAATATATCTTATGTAATTTAGTTCTTTCTGGAGGCCGTCCTTTGTAGAACAGACATTTAAGGCTCAGTAGGCATATGTATAAAACGCACTGGTTTTATGTTGGATGGAATGATTTGATTTTGCGTGGGGCGGCAAACTAACAGAAAATTGTGAAAATTGCAATAATACACGTTGTTTTAAATGTAATATAATTATGCGAAGCCTTAAGTTCAACTATTTCAACTGCTTAAATATTCTTGCCTTTCCTGTTCTAAAACACAAGTGCTAAATTTTGAAATGGTATAAATGTATACTCTTGTCATGAATGTACTGTGTGTGTGTGTGTTTTACTCTCAGTACATCTTTTCACCTACTAATGTTTTATATCAAATGGCATGAGTACGTTATGCGCCGAAGAGTCAAAGCATTATGACCAGCAGGTTTTCATGCAAATCGAAGCAGTTGCAGATAAACGACAGCGCATGTGAAGGTCATGAAACGGTACAAATAACACCTGTACGATCTCTGTTAATTAGTGTCATTCTTGTTCTTCAGATGGGAAAAGAAGCAGACTTTAGCGTGTTTGGCAAGGGCCAAATTGCAACTACCAGACAACTAGGTCAGAACATTTCCGAGACGGCAAGGCTTGTAGGGTGCTCACGGTCAGCCGTGGTTAGTACCTTCAAAAAGTGGTCGAAGCTTGTCGAGTGTTCACGGTCAGCCGTGGTTAGTACCTTCAAAAAGTGGTCAAAGCTTGTCGGGTGCTCACGGCCAGCCGTGGTTAGTATCTTCAAAAAGTGGTCAAAGCTTGTCGGGTGCTCACGGCCAGCCGTCGTTAGTATATTCAAAAAGCGGTCAAAGTTTGTCGGGGGCTCACGGCCAACCGTGGTTAGTATTTTCAAAAAGTGGTCAAAGCTTGTCGGGTGCTCACGGCCAGCCGTGGTTAGTACCTCCAAATAGTGGTCAAAGTTTGTCGGGTGCACACGGTCCTCCGTGGTTAGTACCTTCAAAAAGTGGTCAAAGTTTGTCGGGTGCTCACGGTCAGCCGTGGTTAGTACCTTCAAAAAGTGGTCGAAGCTTGTCGGATGCTCACGGTGAGCCGTGGTTAGTACCTTCAAAAAGTGGTCGAATCATGTTGGGTGCTCACGCCCAGCCGTGGTTCGTATCTTTAAAAAGTGGTCAAAGCTTGTCGGGTGCTCACGGCCAGCCGTCGTTAGTACCTTCAAATAGTGGTCAAAGTTTGTCGGGTGCTCATGGTCAGCCGTGGTTAGTACCTTCAAAAAGTGGTCAAAGCTTGTCGGGTGCTGACGGCCAGCCGTGGTTAGTACCTTCAAAAAGTGGCTGAAGCTTGTCGGGTGCTCACGGTCAGCCGTGGTTAGTACCTTCAAATAGTGGTCAAAGTTTGTCGGGTGCTCACGGTCAGCCGTGGTTAGTACCTTCAAAAGGTGGTCGAATCATGTTGGGTGCTCACGGTGAGCCGCGGTTAGTAACTTCAAAAAGTGATCGAAGCTTGTCTGGTGCTCATGGTGCGTGGTTAGTTCCTTCAAAAGTGGTGATCAGCTCACACCTTGCCAGCGGTTGGGCAAAACCACCAACCGCTGGCAAGGTGTGAGCTGATCATAAATGCTAAAGGTGAGCGAAGGCTATCCCGTATGGCACGAGCCAACCGAAGGAATTCTGCGGCACGACTCGCCGGTAATTTTAATGCTGCTGACGAGAGTAATAGTAATAACAGAGTTCCTCGAACTCTGCTGAAAATGGGGCTGCGTAGCATCAGACCGCTCAGAGAGTCCATGCTAACCTCAGTAGCGTCTACAATGGCCATGGGGGGGGGGGGAAGCGCCTGCTTTCTTCCAGTGGTCAGGATGTCAACGATGTATCTCTCGGAATCTGTGAAAAAGTTGTCGGAGAAATCGTTTTTGCGCTTTCTCACTATTATTTATTTCCGTTTTGATACAATCAGGGGTATGAAAAAGTTTCCGCCATCCCCGCTAGCTGGCGCTGTAGGAGTCTAACCGACCGACGACCCGTGCTGTCAGTTCGCACATAGAGCCAAACATGACGGTCGATAAAGTTCATTTGCGGCACTGTTTGTTATTCATGTTTAATTTAGAGAAAAGTGCGAGTGAAGCATACGGTTCAATATGTCAGGCTTATGGCGAAACGGGGGTGAGCGGAGATGTTGAGAATGGTTTGCCAGATTTAAGAAAGGCGATCTAAGCTTGGAAGACAAGCCACGTCCAGGTGGACCGCAGGAACTCGAAGACGAGGAGATAGAATCACTGTTGCAAGAGGATGCCACACAATCGAACACACAACTAGCGAAACGTTTGAAAATGGCCCAGTCAACGGTGGTACGGCGTCTACAGACCTTGGGGAAGAACCAGAAGATTGTAAGTGGATTCCGCATATTTTAACAACAATAATACAGTGTAGAGTGATCAACTATTGGGCATCATTTTGGTCAACAATTGGGCATCTGCATGTCTTTGCTGAAGAGGTTTCAAGGGAAGAATTTCTTGTGGAAAGTTGTCACCGGAGATAAAAAATGGGTCTATTGCGACAAACCCGTACGCCGGCGATCCTGGTTCGACCCAGGCCAGCCATTAACATCCACGGTGGGATATGCATGGAGTGCTGCACTTCGAACTATTGAAACCGGGAGAAACAATCGCTGCACAACGATATAGCGGTCAGTTGATGAAACTGAACGCCGCAATCGAGCAAAAACACCCATGGACAGGTAAAGGACGCCGCCCAGTCATCCTATTACACGATAATGCCAGACCACATGTTGGTGCCACCACGAAATCAACCCTTGAAGAGTTACACTGGGAGGTTTTACCGCACCTGGTTTACTCCCCGGACTTTGGACCCACAAACTTTCATCTGTTTTGCTCTATGCAACGTGCCCTAGCCCAAGGGAGGTACATCACAGTTCCAGAGGTGGAAAATTTCGTCGCCGCCCCGGTGGCGCAGTGGTCTAAGCGATGGCCTCTGATCATTCATCCGAAAGGGGTCCGGTTTCGAATCCCGGCGAGGCATGGATGTTGTGTTTGTCTTACGGCACTGGCTCTCTCTCTTCCTTGGAACCAGTGACCCTAAATTAGGGACGGGTGACTGTTTATGGTGGTCGTTAAACCTCCAATCGAAAAAAGAAGGAAAAATTCGTCACTGCGTTCTTCAGCTCAAAACCCGAGTCCTTCTATCATAGGGGCATTCATGTGTTGCCTGATTTCGTTGAATAAATGTGTACTGGTTTCCTGATTTGTTCCTGCTCCTTTCTCTTTAAAATGGCGGAAACTTTTGTATTTCCCTAATAGAAAAGCAAATGATAGTGCGGCGTACTCTAACGAAAGCCCGACTAGAGACTCAAAAATGTGAATAAGTGTGTCCGAGGTTTAGTAAACTTCCTAGAAAGGCACATGATAAATTCAAGAGTTCTTTAGGCGGGACGTACAATTGTTTGGATATGGCTTTGAAAGTTCGAGTTCGAATCGAATTTAACTCCTAAGTTCAGCTGTTGTTCGTCCAGCTCAGAACAGTTCCTAGTTTTGTAAATGAACTTGATTTCTTTTCCTCAAATAGGAAAGAACATGGCGCTCGGAGATGTTGAGGTGGAAATGAAGCAGGCTATTAGTTCAATTTGAAGGGCAGCACGCGATGTTTAACATGGGGGGGCGAAGAAGAACAATTAGCTAACAAATAACCCCGTTGCTCTGAGAATTTGGTTATAAGTGGAATCATTGGAAGTTCTGTTAGCACACGATATAGAATACTGAAACATGATTTCTAAAATGAAAGGGATAAGGGATAGAGAACGAATGGGTATTCTATATGAAGTTTTGAACTTAAAAGAACAAGATGGGCCATATTACAAAGGAAAAGTTTTTGCTTCAGCAGTATTTTCAAATTTAAAGATGGTTTGCAATTAACTACACACACCTGACCTTAATAGCATTTTGATATCAGTCCGGCCTTAGAATTGACCAAACGTTTTATTTTAGTTAAATGCTCTACAACTTTGTTTACATTTTTTGTTCTTTGTGTTTAAACTTTCAAAAGAGAGCTTTTCATCCTTACGACCTACATTCTTTTAAAATTCATTCAGGGTATTTCCCTAGTTCCCTCCTCAAAGAAAGTAAATACGAAAAAAAAGTAACAAATGAGGCAATTACAATGCCAGATTATTTTTAATGATCTCTATGTTTACTTCAGTAGTTTATCATGCTTTTCGTAAGGTTTGTTTCCATCTTAATCGCTGAGAGAGAAAACAACTTGTCACAGGAAAAATTAATTGATATTTCCTTGAGGTTCCGTCGGTAACAAACGTCGCGACGAAAGGAAAGCGTTTTGGATGTCGGCCATAATAGTTTGTTTCCCACTGTTCTCATTTTCTATTGTCACCAGTAGCTGAAGTAAAAGCTGATATTCAGGAGAGGGGGAAAAAGTGGTTCACTCCTGATGTCACTCCACCGCAATGGATACTTTATCTCATAGGTTCAGAGATTTTTAAGGGGCAAAGAAAAAAAGATACGCCCCAAATACGTTGGTCTGTTGCCAGATGGTGTGCTTATATTTCACTTCTGTAGCTTATATTTTAATAAAAATACAATTGCCTTCCTCCACCTTTTTCTCTCTTGACATTTCTATGATTTGCGAGCTCGAGAATGATCTAAAATGTACCGATTTAAGAAAAAAAAACGCCAAGCAGAAAAATGGAAACAGTTCTCCTTTCTCTCTTTTGTTGATCAAAGTTTCTCCAGGAAAACTTTCGTACGTACACAAAGTTGAGTTGTTGTTTCGGATTGCTAGAGCAAAAAAATGCGTCATCTCCAAGAAACAAATATATTTCATATTTTTATTGATGGAAGAACGGTTAGCCACGAACTTTTTCCGAAACGAACGAATAGAGAAAAAGGGAAGTAAACGATGATACCTGGTGAATGATGGAAGTAAAACTTTATTTCTTTTTAAAGTACCGCAAAAAGAATTTTTTGAAATTTACATACCCAAGAAGAGAATGTTGGAATTAGCAATTGGAATTAATTATCTTACACTTTCACATTTTTTTAAAGCAACTTTTTAGATCTGGCGGTAGAACAGTTACACTGAGAAAAAAAGTTTGTATGGAACAACAAAATAATTTTGTTGAGCTGTTTTGCCGATTTATTTTGTTGATTTAGCAAAACTCCATCAGAACTGTTTTGTTGGCAACACAAAATTATTTCGTTGGCTATATTGTGTTAATTCAACTATATGGAGGTGTACTGAGAAACAAAGTTTGTTTGAAACAACAAAATAATTTTGTTGAGCTGTTTTGTCGATTTATTTTGTTGATTTAGCAAAACTCCATCGGAATTGTTTTGTTAGCAACACAAAATTATTTCGTTGGCTATATTGTGCTAGTTCAACTATATGGAGGTGCACTGAGAAACAAAGTTTGTTTGAAACAACAAAATAATTTTGCTGAGCGGTTTTGTCGATTTATTTTGTTGATTTAGCAAAACTCCATCGGAATTGTTTTGTTGGCTACATAAAATTATTTCGTTGGCTATATTTTGTTAATTCAACTATATGGAGGTGCACTGAGAAACAACAAAATAATTTTGTTGAGCTGTTTTGTCGATTTATTTTGTTGATTTAGCAAAACTCCATCGGAATTGTTTTGTTGGCAACATAAAATTATTTCGTTGGCTGTATTTTGTTAATTCAACTATATGGAGGTGCACTGAGAAACAAAGTTTGTTTGAAACAACAAAATAATTTTGTTGAGCTGATTTCTCGATTTATTTTGTTGATTTAGCAAAACTCCATCGGAATTGTTTTGTTGGCAACATAAAATTATTTCGTTGGCTATATTTTGTTAATTCAACTATATGGAGGTGCACTGAGAAAAAAAGTGTGTTTGAAACAACAAAATAATTTTGTTGAGCTGTTTTATCGATTTGTTTTGTTGATTTAGCAAAACTCCATCGGAATTGTTTTGTTGGCAACACAAAATTATTTCGTTGGCTATATTGTGTTAATTCAACTATATGGAGGTGTACTGAGAAACAAAGTTTGTTTGAAACAACAAAACAATTTTGTTGAGCTGTTTTGTCGATTTATTTTGTTGATTTAGCAAAACTCCATCGGAATTGTTTTGTTGGCAACATAAAATTATTTCGTTGGCTATATTTTGTTAATTCAACTTTATGGAAGTGCACTGAGAAACAAAGTTTGTTTGAAACAACAAAATAATTTTGTTGAGCTGTTTTATCGATTTATTTTGTTGCTTTAGCAAACCTCCATCGGAATTGTTTTGTTGGCAACACAAAATTATTTCGTTGGCTATGTTTTGTTAATTTAACTACTGTATGTAGAACGACGATGAGATATGTACAAACAGTAATGTGATATATACAATGAAAATAAAATCAGCATAAGAGGTAGATTACAAACGTAGGTGAATGCAACAGTAAATACTGCAAACAGGCTGCAGTAAAACATAATGTGGAGTAAATACAGTGAAGAACATGTGTGTGTCCAGTAGCACAAAGCTACGGTGACAAAAGTATGGCAGGAACATAAAGCGTACAAATAAGAGTGCAAAACAGCGAGCGGTATTGCACAACTGGTATAGAGGATCAGGAAATATTAAAATATGTACAACTTGTGCATGACAGAATAGGTATTAACATAAAAAGGTGCATGAAGGATAATCTGATGACAATCTCAAGTAGGGTACAAGGTATCTTTTACCTTGTAACCCGTGTCACAGACAACATTACAAACGTGCAATTAATACAGATAAGGTACAAACAGTAATGCGTGAAGGATACATTGTTATGCGCAAATAGCATGAGATGAACGAATATGGCAGCAAACAAGAGTACAAATAGAATGCAAAAAGTGCAAACTAAAGCGAGCCATGTACAAAATATAGATGCAAAGGTATGAAACTCAAGAACAGAAGGTTACGAAAAATATAGTTACCAGTACTTCTGACATGGAATGACACAAATGCATAAGAGTCGATAAGAAAAATTCCCAACAGGTATAAAGACAATACACATTTCAAACAAATAGAACTAGTATAATGCAACAACAGATACTGCAGATATGTGGACAATTAGTACAACAGATTCAACAGATATGAGACAAAAAGCAACAACAGATTCTATAGATATTAGACAATGTGCTATAACAGATTCTACAGATATGAGGATTATAAGTGCAAAGGATGTAAAAATAAATAAAGAATAAGTATGTACAACATATGTACACAAATGCAGTCACAAAAACACAAACGAATGTACAAATACATCATAAAACAGGTGAGTAGAGCAACGCATGGCTCTACAACAAAAACAATACGACAAGTGGAAATCCAGTAACAGACAAGGGTCCAGTAAGGGTGCAGACACCCTTACTGGACCCTTGTCTGTTACTGGGACTCGAGACTGTAGGTAGACTTCAAATCTCAAAGAAGAAGTTGTAGATCAGTTGACGAATTGGTAAACCAAGTTTGACGCGGCGACCGAACGCGCAAGAAACGACGTAGCTGATTATCAGTGGAGGCTGACGCACATGCGAGGCGCAAACGAGACAAAAGTCTGTTGCGAAAGACACGACACATAGCATCCCCCGCCTGGAATAGGGTTGGTGTCACTGGAGCGGATCGGAGCTGTAGATGGTATAGATACGTGACATGGCGTACAAGGATGAATACATAGGCACTGGCTGCTGGTAATGGAGTAGGTGGCCGAAAAGAACTGTACAAACTGCTTGCTGTACGCTCCAAACGGTAGGTTGAGGGCGCACAAACGTCGCACCACAGTAAAAGCAAGATGAAGAAGCGGAAGCAGCACCGGGCAGTGAAGATATGTATGAGGAACATCTGCAGGCATGAAGCTAAAACAACAGGTAGGAGAAGTGACGAGTGACATTCGATACAGGATAGCAGGCATCGGCAGGCGACGATGTAAAAACAACCAATGGATAATCCGCTCCATCGGTGTGGACAGCGAGGAAGACACTGTCGACCAGATGCACGGTAAAGCTGCTGATGGGATATGCGGTATCGGTAGTGGCACTAATGACGATGGAACACGGAAAAAGCAATAGAGAGAAGAGACAGAGAAACAGGAAAGTTGGAGAGTAGAGCCCTGAAAAGTGAGAAAGAAAGGAAGGGGAGGGAGGCGGAAGAAACGAAAGACAGACTGGTGGGAGAAGCAAGGTTAGGATGTAGTGTTATAATAGCGCAACGGATGTTGGAATGAAGTGAAAGAGAAGCAGGTGTATCAGGAAGTAAAGGAGAAGGTTCAAAAAAGGTTTCCACAGGAGATCAGGAGTGAGGTGGTCCCGAACAGTCACGACTCCCGCAGGAAGCCATGAAAGTTCGGTGAAAGGCAGGGCGTTAGGAGGGTGGATAACAAAACAATAGAACAGCGGTTAGGCTAAGAGTTAGACAGTAGAGGCTGGAAGAACACGGATAAGGGTCAGAGTGTGGAGAAAAGGTAATGCTTCAGCATAAATGGCAGAAAGACGAGAGCGAAGAAGAGAAAAGTGATCCATCATCACGAGAGTGAGAAAGGTGAATCTTGGATTGCGACGAGAAACCATGACATCCATGGTGACAGTAGTTGGATTGGACGGAGCGGTGAAAATACGGAGGACAGACACTACTCGGTGAGCTCTGTAGTACAGGAGAACATCGATGAGCGAGATCCCTCCAGTAGAAATTGGGCGGCAAAGCGTTGAAACTTGAACCCAGTGATGATGTGCCCAAATGACTTTCGAACAATCCGGGTGATCTCATTGAGGTAGTAGAGGGTAAATTTGAGAACTGCCCAGAGGTAGGTGCATTTCGAAAGTAGGTATGTGCGAGCAATCCTTGCTCGAGTAACATAAGACGAACAGAACTGTGAATTCCTTCAGAAGGCGGCTGTGCGAGTCAGACTAGATCGAAGAGAATTCTAGGTGGCATTCCTGGACACCAAGGTGTACACCCAAGAACTTCTGTGTAGAAGCGGCACAGGATGCACCCCATGGAGTGTCGGATCGGTTAGTCCACGCACCACCCAGAGGCCTGTGCTCTTGGTGGTGTTTAGGCTGGCGCTGAAAGAAGACGAATAGAGCTGGTAACATTGGGAAAGGATGTCAAACTGAACATCGTCACGTATACAGAACGTGGCATCGTCTGCATACGCTGAATAAGTGATTCGGAAAAGCCTTGTGCTTGTCGTCAGAGGTGGAAGTACGGCAAGTAGCACACGATGTAGCACACGCAGAAATGGCTCGAATGCAATGGCAAACAGCTGTCCTGACAAAGGGCATCCTTGCCGGAAGCCACGATTGAAACTGATAGGCGCTGTCAGAAAGGCGACCGTCCGAACTTGGAGAACCGCGTCCAGATAGAGGTTTAGTATGGTAGTAACGAAGGCGGGGAAAGCCAAAAGCTAGAACAGCAGAAGAAAGATAAGAGTGAGAGATGTTATCGAATGCTGCGCGCTTATCTAAATTGAGGAGCACGAGCGATTTGGAGTTAGTATGGGCAAGGTGAGTGAGGTCTCGAAGAACATGAAGGTTAGAGGAGATAGACCGACCAGGGAACGTGTAGGTTTGGTCGGAAGAAAGTAGAAATGAAAGGATAGGATTGAGCCGAATAGAGAGGAGTTTAGTAAAAAGTTTGTAATCTAGATTAAGTAGAGAGATTGGACGCCGATTCCCCAAGTCAAGGAGGTCCCCAATCTTAGGGAAAAGTACAACATGTGCCACAGTGAAACTCTTCGGAAGAGAGGAAGAATTGAGAGCAGTAGTAAACGTAGCAAGGAGAAAAGGAAGAAGGGTAGAGAGAAAAGTGATATAAAAAGCAAGAGGGAGACCGTCAGGACCAGGAACGGCATGGGGATTCTGAGAACGGAGGACGGCCCTAAGTTCGGAGTAAGTAGGAGGTTGTAGTAGAGTGGCAGAAAGATTAGAAGGAACTTGGGGTAAAGAGGAAAGCAAAGAGGCAGCAGCAGTTGAAGGAGGAGGGATTTCACTGTATTTGTTGACAAAGTAGTGACGAACACTGGAGCAGAGGATATCCGGATCAGAAGAGACATTTCCATTAGGTAGCCGGAGAAGTCGAAGATGATATGAAGAGCGATGTTTGGCTTCTAATAAAGAAAGAAATTCGTAGGAACAATCCTCTGATGATAAATGCTGGATGCGAAGGCGACGAATAGCCTGACGAGCTCGGGGTTCGAGCAGGGCACGGAGGTCTTCGTGATATGCTGCATATTGCGGGTGACCAGCACCAAGATGAGTTAAAACTTGGCGGAGGTTTCTTTCTTCAATTGTGCACAAGGTATTGGCTTGGAAAGAATAAAGAATGACATTTCAAAAATGAAGAAGATGAGATTTCACCGTGAGCCAGTAGGTAAGAGCACAACGGGCAGCGACAATTCCGGAATGGAAACTTTGAAGGAGTTCCCGAACTGAAGTGCAAACTTCTGGATCTCCAAGGAAGGACAAATGCAGAGTTCAAGTGCGAAAGCCTGAACTGTGCTGAGACAAGGTCCCAAGGGTGGTAACGACTGCACAATGGTCCGAGGAAGCTGTTGGTGAGTGAATACAACCCATAACAATGGGTAGAAGGGAGGAAGTGACGTAAACACGGTCTATTCTGGCAGAAGAGAGTGTAGAGGTGGTTGCAGCTTGCCAAGTGTGGGAGGTAGACTTGGATTGAAGCTGTCGAAACACATCGTGAAGATCAAAATCCGCAACGATGGAACAAAGCAGCTCCACCAGATGAAGGCGATGCTCGTCACCAGACTGAGCACGATTAAGATCAGGCTGGAGAGTGCAGTTGAAGTCACCGCCGATCACAATATTATCGGACGGTGACGCAGCTTGAAGGGCAGTGGGTAGAGAGGTTAACAGATGTGTAAGTTGAGTGGAGTAACAGGGTACATAGATGTTGAATATTAAGTACCGCTGCTCATCATAAGTGAAGGTCAGACGTTGGAACAGATCTTGACATAGGTTATGGACACGGAGTGATGAAACAATTTGGCGAAAGCGGGAACGAACGCCTATCGCCACGCCGCCGTGTCAGGATAACCGAAATGCGAGGTGGAAGGTAAAGTCCCAATGACGACAGCGGTGGAACAGTGTCGATGGGAGACAATTAGTCTCTTGTAAGAGAATGATGTCTGCATTTAAAGGGCTGATATCTTCAAATACTAGCGAATTGGCTATTGGGGATCTAAATCCTTTACAGTTCAAGTTCACTGTCTTGAACAGACACGTCAGATGCTGGTTGAAGTATTTCGTCAACATCCTTATTGAAGGAGTTCCAAACGGCGAATGAATTTCTTGACCCAACGAGGATCACCAAGAGTCACACGAGGCAACGCCTGAAGATGAGGACAAATGGTTCGCAGCTGGAGAAGCACCTCAGGAAGGTCGTCAGTGTAAGGAACCAGAAACTTCTTCGACTGTTTGTTGCGGCGAGGACCAGAAAGGAATGCATACAGAACTTCCCCGGTGATTGGAGTTTGAGGAAGTGAAGTGGTTTCCAAAAACTGTAGAAATTCATGGGATCGAATTGGGTCCGCGGATCCAACATCGGTATCAGAATCAACAGAGTCTTCTGATGCAGTGAAGCTAACTGAACGATCGCTACGGTCAGAGCAGTCAGTCCCTGTACGAGTTTTCTTGGCGCGAGTATTATGGGTCTTGCACCATTTACCCCTGCCTCGAGAGGGCAGAGAAGTGTCACCAGAATTATCAGGCACTTTAAAATGGCTAAACGTTAGGGGACCCACCAGGAGAGACAGATGGTCGGACTTGAGCATCCTCCGAACGGGGAGGTAGGGGTAAAGGAATAACAAGGAAGGGGAATCCGATGAAGGAAGAAACGGGGGAGTAGACGCAGGTCCTTGAGTTGAAGGTCGCGACGAAATCGTTCTTCGACCAATGGTTGCAGTGCTACTTTTGCCTGACGTCGGCTGGGGTTGACTCGACTCTGAAGCAAATGATGTCGATGGAATAGAGGAAGCCGGCTGAGGTTGAACTGTCGAAGCTGTGGTGGATGGACGACGATGTGGGCATAAGATGCTAGGGTGCCCGAACCCCTTACATGTAGAACACATAGTGCAGACAGTAATAGTGATTTATCTTATGTGTGTATCGCATCGCAGGGTGAACTTGGATAGAACTCGCCGTTTTGCTTCATCGGACGGAAGAACAACTCTGACATTTCGTCGTAGACCTAGCAGATAACGATCTTCTGGCATGGCTGGGATAGAGAAAAAGGTGGTAACATTGCCAACGATACATCCAAAATTTTGCGCAATGGATAATAAAAGTTCATCTGAGAGACTTTACTCTGATTATGATATATTCCACTCTTGTCATTTTCCTTATCCACGAGTTCCTCTTCTTATCTTTCCTGGTTAGACTAAGTATGCATATTTCCACGCTTCTTTCAGATGTCTGCAGCCTTTGTATATCTTTTTTTTTTTAGTTAAGGTCTGTCTCTGCTCCATATGTAAGAACTGGAAGGATGCATTGATAAAACACTTTTCTTTTAAGACATACTGTAATGGCATATTGAAAATTGTACTGTTTCTTCCAAAATATCTCCAGCCAAGTTTTATACGCCGATTAATTTTCTCATTCTTGTGACCCTTGCTTGATATCTTTTGTCCAAGATAAATGTAGATATCGGTTACCTCAAGATTTTTCTCATCAATCCATAAATCTTCATTTCTTGAAAAGGAATTTTACATTAGTTCAGTCTCCTGAAAGTTCATTTTAAATCCCACTTCTTTACTCTTATAAGCAAGTTCCTGGATCATACCCTGCAGCTGTGAAGGAGCAGTTGCAAAAATGATTACGTTATCAGCAAAACGGAGGTGAGTTAAATAATCTCCATTAACCTTTATCCCCTTTTTTTCAAAGTTCAATAATGTATATGTAATTGTCTGGGTCCCCACACATAAATGCTGGATATGTGCCTAATGAAGTTCCTTAAATTACGTAGGCTGATAAATAAGCAGCTTCTGATTTTGTTTACGGCGCATTAGGTTTATGTACATCGGTATTGCCTATCGTCATCACCCTCTAATCGCGGGCGAAACGTATGAGGATGCAACCACTGTCAACCTAATGTGGCAATAGTGGTTGGAAGAAGGTAACATGCGTCGCTGTAGTGGGACTAATGCACGTAGGCCGACGTTCGAACGCCTTAATCGACGGCAAGCCGTAGCAACGCCACAATCCACAGTGTACAACATTCGACGAGTTGTACAGGCAAATATGCGCATCAGTGCTGTGTTCGGGCTCAATTTTAAGAGCCCGAGCCCGAGGTATGTGCGCCCGAGCCTGAAGTATGTGTGCCCGAGACGTTGCCGAGGTGCCTTAAGCGGGACGAGACCATGTGATCACCAGGCTCCTTGTACTGCTATCCGTTAGCGTCATACGGTTACTCGGCCTGGTATCACGGTTTGGGATGCTACGAGTTTCAACAGCCGTTCACCGCTGGTATGCATTGTAAGAGGGTGGATCGAAAAGTAACGCACACTATTTTATTTGGCAACAGTTTAATAGATAAGCAACACAAAACATATACAATTTTAAACTACATTTCTTTGCTAGTTTTCAACATAAGAACCGAGACGCTTGCGGCATTTATCCCAGCGTGGTACCAGTTTTAATATACCTTGTTCATAAAAGTCCGTTTTCTGAGCGTATAGTCATTTCTTAGCTATTTTTCAACATAAGAACCGAAACGCTCGAGACATTTATCCCAGCGTGGTACCAGTTTTAGTATACCTTGTTCATAAAAGTCCGTTTTCTGGGCGTTATAGCCACCTGCGGACTACCGATTTGACTTCGTCAGCCGAATCGAAGCGTCGGCCGCCCAGGAATTTTTTCAAGGAATCAAACAGATGAAAGTCCGAAGGAGCCAGGTCCGGACGGTACGGTGGGTGCTGGAGCACCTCCCAGCCAAATTGCGCAGTTGTGCCACGAACGTGCTGTGCAACATGTGGGCGAGGGTTGTCATGAAGCATTCTGACATTCGCAGCGTCTCTGTTGGGTCTTTTGTCACGAAGGGCACGACGCAACTTAGTCAATGTTTTAGCGTAGGTTATGGCATTCACAGTAGTCCCCGTTGGATGAAACTCCACCAGGAGAACGCCATGCATGTCTCAGAATAACGTCACGAGGACCTTTTTGTGGAGATTGGGTTACTCTGAATTCTTTTAGTGGCGAGGAATCCGAGTGTTTTCACACCACACTGGCCTTCTTTGTTTCGGGAGTGTAGTGGTACGCCCAAGACTCAACCCCCGTCACTCCACCTGCCATAAATTAATTTCCTTCTTCTGCGTAACGCGTCAAGTGGTCCAAGAATGACATAATTCTGTGTCATTTCTGGTGGTCTGTCAAGTTAAGTTCTTGGGCACCCATCGCCAACTGACCTTGCGCAATTGCAATTTATCATGCACAATTTCGTGCTCCTTACTATACGAAATGTTGCACTTCTGTGCCAATGTGCGCAGATGCATCCGCCTGTCAATCAGAATTACCTGTTCAATGCCTCTCACAGTGGCAGGTGATGACGCGGTTACAGGTCTACCGGAACGTTGCGAATCTCTAAGATTGCCACGGCCCTCTGCAAAGACACTTCACCATCTAGGTATGTTGCTGCGGTCCAGGCAATCGCCGCCATACACTTCGACCATTTCTTTGTGAAATTCAGTCGGAGTTTTCCGTTTAACCCACAAAAATCGGACTACACCGCGTTGCTCTTCGTTCGTAGACGACGCTAGCAAACGCGACATCTTTGTGTCGTCGTTCACACTTTCTTTCACCACGTCAACACCTGATCACCTGATCCAGCCAAACCGATCTGTAGCGTAATATTCAAACTCGTTGTCTGTTAAACTGCAACCTGCAAAGAGAAAAAAATGTTGTGCGTTATTTTTCTATCCTGCGTCGCAGGTACAATAATAGCACGACGTTACGTCGATGTGGTGCTGCTCCCCTTTTATTGTGGTATCTTCGTGGCATCACCGATACCTGGTTTCAACAAAGTAATAGCCGTCTGCATACTGCAAACATCATCAGACAATCTTGGTGGTGCTCTGGCTTGCAGGTTCCCCGGACTTCTCTCCAATAGAGAATGTGTGGTTTCGTCATTGGCATTCGACTTAACGCCTCTGCACTGTACCCTCCTGGTAATATCGATTAATTGTGGAGACAGTTCAACGACGAATGGTCATTGATACCACATGACACCATCCCTGAGACTTTCCCACTTGATGCTACGCCGTATTGCGAAATGTGCAGCCCGGCATGGCGGTCAATACGACCTCCTGACTCAGACCACAATATACTGTTTCCTTGCCTATTGCACTCATATAATCCCTCAGAAATCAAATCACTTCTTTCCCACCTAATTGTTTACATGTGTTTGGTCGCATTTCGGACATTCCTTCTTGATGTGGGATTTACCGACCCGGTGGCGCAGTGATCTGAGCAATGGCTTGTGATCATTCGTCTGAGATGGGTCCGGGTTCGAATCGCGGTAAGGCATAGATGTTGTATTTGTCTTGCGGCGCTGGCTCTCTCCCTTCCCTGATACCAGTAGCCCTAAATTAAGGACGGGCGACTGCTTATACCCCACAGAGTTGCCTACGCAGGTCGTTAAACCTCCAATAAAAAAGAAATGATGTGGAATTTCCTACTTTGAGCAGTATAACACAAGTTGTACCTAATTCAAGCTAATTTGGAAGTTTTTCGTCTACGATTTTACGCAATTATTAGTAACATCGTAGACAATCATCTAAATTTGTCTGCAAGCAAACAATTTGTTGCTGCAAAAACGGCTAAAATTGACAACTTTATTTTTATTTGCTCGGTTTCTCCAGCTTAAATCCAGCAAAGCTCTACAAATTCGACCGGATGAACCGTCAGTACCTCTTTATCTTCTCTGGTTGCTTTTGGGTGCCGTTTTTTTTATATAATGCATAGTTTTACCGCTAGAGGACGTAAATATAGTATTTTGCCTTTTTCCCGATAACTCTACTTCTGAAAGTTCGATTTCAAACATTCTTTTTACATCGGATGGATTTCGCGATGTGGAATGTTTCGTATGTAATTTGTTTTTTGTTTTGTTTTTTTATACGGAGCAGTTTTGCTACTAGAGGGTGTCTGTGTATATTTTTGTTTCCAATGTATTAGTATCAATATCTGCATTCCTGATAACTTAATTGAAAAAAAAAATTTCGGCAAGATACCACTCACCAAGAAGAAACATTTCGTGCATGTTTCTTTTCACAGAAGTGCACTGTTTTTTCCCCACCCATGGGATCGTAGATGGACATCATGTTTTTCTCTATATCTCTGCTGCTATCAGTCCGATTTGAGAAATTCCCATTTCGTCGAACAGTCTTTCTGATATAGAATGTTTCGTATATAATTTCTAATTTTTCGTAACGAACGGTTTTCCCATTGTTAGGCAGTTTAGTGTTTTACACCCGTTTACAACATACTTGCAAAAATATCTGCGTCTCTAAAAACCCGATTGAAAAAAAGTTATCTTTCCGCCAAATATTACTAAGTACGGGAACAAATTTATGCGACTACCTGCACAAAATACACTCTTTGCCAAACATAAATAAATAAATAAAAATAAAAACGAAGCACCCAGAAGAAACCATCCAATCGAGATGAAATTTGGTATGTACAATGTATAGGAAAGGAAATAGTTGCGATTTTAGAGCAGTTGTGTCATTCATTCGGATAAAAGAAGTACACGAGTGGAACAAGTCAGTACGTTGTAGCGCCACCTCTGGCTCTGATGCAAGTGTTTACCCGGCATGGTATAGAAGCATACAGTTCACAAATGCTGTCCTGAGGTATAGCTAGCTAGATGGTATCCAAATTTCGGGCCAGTTCGCCGACATTTCGGGATGGGCGTAAGTGGCGTCCTATCATGCCCCAAATATGTTCGATCGGTGAGAAGTTCAGCGATCAGGCTGGCCCTGTAAGGGTATCGACAATACGGAGTCAACCTTGGGAGAGACGTGCCCTGTGTGGCCGGGCATTATTCTGTAGAAAAATTGCTTTGTGATGCTGCGACAGGGATGGCAGCACAACGGGTCGTAGAGTGTCGTCGACGTACCGCTGAGCCGTGAGGACTACCAAGGGCGTCCGCCTACGGTAGAAATGTTTCCCCAGACAGTCACTCCCGGTGTTCGAGCCGTGTGCCGTTCTACAGTAGAAGCAGGATCCATGCGCTGTCCGGCTAGTCTCCAGACACGTATGCGCTGGTCATCGGCGCCAAGTGCAAACCGTGACTCTTCACTGAAGATAACACGACGCCACTGGATGCTCTCCCACATTGATTGGGCCAGACATCACTGCAACCGATGACGACGATGCTCGCTAGTCAATAGTAAGCGGCGGAGTGGCCTCCTTGAATGTAGTCTCCGTGTCATAAGTCGTCTGCTAACCGCCCGGATGGACACTTCCATACCTGTAGACGACGCAACACAGCCACGTATAGTTGAGAACGACGTATTCGGTTCATGCTGCTATCACAATCGCTCGATCCTCGCATTCTGTCGTTGCCCTCGGCCGCCCACTGCTCGTGTGCCACTGGGTTGTGCCTTCCTCGACCCATTGGTGCCAACATCGTCTTATTGCTCTGACCCAAGTGTCTGGCAATACGGAAACTTCACCAACAGGCTTCATTTTTTTTAAATGAAGGTTTAACGACCATCGTGTGGCACTCAATGGACTATATGCAGGCAGTCACCCGTTCCTAGTTTACGGCCACTAGTTCTAGGGAAGAGAGAGAACCAGTGCTGTAAGACAAAGACAACATCCGTTCCTCACCGGAATTCGAACCCGGACCCTTCTTGGACGAATGATCAGAAGCCAGCGCTTAGACCACCGAGCTACCGGGTTAGTGCTGGTCTCTCTTAGCTCAATTATACGCCTTCTCTCAAACTCGCTCAATTGCTTGTATTTTGAACGGATCCGACGTCGAGGCATCCTCACAGTCCTTGGAAGTTAATGCAACCGCAATCCGCTGTCACTATTATCTCTGCGTGCAAGCTTTGCTTTTGATATACTCTACTAGATGCGCAGTTCCCATGCGCTGTGGCGGACCACTATTTAGTCATTGGTCGTTATTTTTTAATCATTTGCGTATTCGGCCCTGAGATTCTTACATGAGGAGTTGCATCAGGATCGAACGATTTTCTCAGGGTGCTTCGTTTTTTGTGGGGTAAGAGTGCATGTAATTCACAATCTACTCGCTATGGAAGGGCGCAAATATATAAACTATTTTTCTGGATATTTTCTTCTAAAAGTCCGATTTGAAAATTTCTTTTTTTTTTTTTTTACACCTGATACTTTTCACTCTGTGGAACATTTTTCATGTGCTCTCGGATTTTATAGTGCATAGTTTTGACGTTAGGTGGCGTTAGTGTGTATTTCTGTTTGCATCTGTATATCAGCTTCTAAAACTCAGACTGAAAATAAATTGTACTTTATGCCATTCGTTACGTTATCATTCTTACATAATGCCCAGTTTTCCTACTCGGAGGATATATGTAAAATCTTTTCCTCGCCATTACTGCTTCCAGCACTGTAAAACATTTTTCTGAAATTCACGAGCCAGTTTCCGTGATTTCTTTCGTGAATTAACGAAGAATATTTCTGATACAACTTTTTCCCGAAATAACGGAAAAAACTCTGCATTACACGGATTTTTCGTACGGCAGAAACATTCTGCATTTTTAGAAACCATTTCGCAGTTCCATTCTCATATTAACGGAAAAACTCCATTCTCACTTCTTTTCCGTATCCACATGACAAAAAAATTCCGGTAATAAGAGAGATTCACGGGAATACTTGGGGGATTGATTAACTGTTACATTTCAATAGTCTGTCGAAGTATTTGATTTTGAAGTCTGGTAGCGAGATCGGATATTGTGGGTAGTATATCGCATGAATTTTTGTTACTTGTGGCCTAGAATATTTCTTCTCCTCCTCCTCATTTTGTGCACCGGCTATTAGTATATATTGTGTTACCGTAAAAAGCTCGGTACTTAATTTATTGTACATGTGATTGTACGATGTCCATGTATCAGTCTGTGAAGTGGTTAAGAAACACTACATTGAACTTTCTCTTAAAGATAATTGAAAGTTATTGTCAGTTGAGAAAAAGATATCAAACTCCAAATCATTTTGTTGCTTCGAAGATTTACGATGAAAAATATACGTAATTTGCGGTAAGAAATCCTACAGAAAAAATAAAATTATTACAAACGTACTGAAAAAAATAAGCTCCAGTAGAAAAAACAAGTTAGTAAAATCATGCAATGCATTGATTGTAATACGTTTTCCAACATACCAGAAAACATTACGCAAGTTATGAGGATAATGGCTGTGGAATAAATCTAGCTGCTACGCCCTGACCTTTGACTCCATTTCGATTATGTTCAACAGAACCGGTTCGGTATACCTCCGGAACAACATTATAAAGTTTTGTCGCAATCGAAGCATTTTTATGTAAGTTATGACGCATAAGAGCGAAGGAATGTATCCCTCTCCTGTGTCCTGACCTTTGACCCTATTACGTCCATTTTGTATAGGGTTCGTACCACATACTAAAATTGCATCGAAATTGAACCATTTTTGCGTGAGTTATCGTGCGGACAGACAAACTGACAAAGCTGGATCATATACGCTTCTTGAACCTACAGTTGGAAAGGGTAAAAACGATTAAGTCATTCGCATTAATGAAAAAAAAAACATCTTCGCCCAATTAGTTTTACCTTGAACGTGAGTCTGATTCCTGTGACTTTCTGGCTCCGTCGTTAGGGCTCGTGGCTTCAACCCAAACGGCACGGATTCGATCCCCACCACTGACCTAAAAGGATTATCTCGTGTAAGGGCTGAAATGTTCAGCGTTTTGGATTTTGCGCAATTTCTGTCGAAATACGGAAAAACTTGAAACGGACTTTTCTGAAATAAACTGAATTACTGACTACGGAAAAACTTGAAACGGACTTTTCTGAAATAAACTGAATTACTGACTACGGAAAATCTGTGAAAATATGGAAGTTAAGAAAAAGAAAAAAAGGGCACTTTTAAAACGGAAATTCCGTTAAAAGACGGGCACTTACTGGCAACATTGCTGCACGTTATTTTCAGAGATTTTCCGTGAATTCACACTTTATTTTTTACAGTGAGAAATCGTATTTGAATTTTTTTTCCTTTGCATAGCTTTTGCCTTGAAGAATATTTTGAGGGGAATTTTGTATTTTTAGGTTAACATATATGCCGACCAGGGGCACCATCGTATATTTTCATTTGAAAGAGCATCTCCGATTCTTAAAACCCTTCCAAGAATTTCTCTCGGTAAGATATTTTTCATAATGAAGATTTCGCACCCATTTTCTCCATTGAGTAACCCACAGCTCTTCCACTAGGGAGTGTAAAGTTATTTAACGTGTTTTTTTTTTTTTTTTTTCATATCTCGCCTTCTCATTGCTTGATTTCAAGCTTACATTTCGTTCGGATATCTTCCACTATGCGAAATGTTTTGTGCTAATTTGTAATTTTTCGTAGCACGCATATTAACCACTAGTGGCCGCAAGCAGTTATCTCCATCCGTGGATGTTTTACCGACTGTATCAGAATCCAGCTGATTTTTTTTTCTTTTTAAATACCAATTCCATTCACTATGAAGGACACTGCTCAAATTGCGTATTTCGTGTAAATGCTCCGCTTTCTTTTTTTTTTCTGAAAAATATTTTTTATCGGGAAAGTTTCAAAGGACATACTCATTATACCTGAGAATTTGGTATCATCTTTCTTTCGTTTCGGGGTTTAACGACCACTGTGAGCATCTATAAGCAGTCACTCGTCCCTAACTTGGGGTCACTGGTTCGAGAAAGTGAAAAGAGACAGAACACATTACATTATGACAAACACAGCACTCATGCCTCGTCTGTGTCTCAGATTCGGGCTCATCTCAGACCGCTAACTAAAAAAATTACTCCTTTGACCACTCCGCTCCCGGACTGGCCGTCTTGTCTTCTCCCACACACAAAAAACGCGGTATATCTGTATCTCACAACCCACCTGTGCGTTTCAAGGGATAGTTTACGTACTTGTTAAGGCCTGTTGGGGTACATGGTATACAAATTTTTGTCCGTTCCAGACTTATTGAAGGCAAAAAATTTTGTGTTTGATTATTACTCGTCGTACTGAACTCTCCTAATTAGTTTTTTTCGCGTTCATTGATAATAGAAATTTCTTTTCAGCTGATTGGTATAAAGATAGTGGCTAATTCTAACAACCATAAATTTCTTCTTTACTTCATAACTACTTCGTCAGAAGAAAAAATGAGATTCACAGCAGATTAAAACCTAAAGTGGTCTTCGGTTTTTTTCTGCCCTAATCTTCTTGGAAGAAAAGCAGGTATCCGTAAATGAAGACCTCCCGAGGTACTCTGAAACTCATTCTGTCGCTCAGTGGCGTCATTGATACCTGACTCCGAAATTACATGGCGCTACGAAACATTACGCAACTGCGGAAGTGTTGATATTTATCTGATAGCATGTCGTGGAAAAAATGCTTCTTTTGAAACCCCTCAGCCCTACATTTTTCAAGGCCTCCATTAATTGCTGAAGCTAAATTTACTTTCTGCTGGCAGCGACATTCGGTAAGTATTACTTCAACAACTTAACTCTTCAGCTGTTGCTTGAAGATTACGAAAGACAGGAAAATAAATGATGATTACTCTTTCGAAAGTGCACTTTTCTTCCTCCTCCTCTGCGCAGCCGCTTACTATTACAGACCGGTAGCGAAATCGTCGGGAAATTCTACCTCGTAATCGGAAGTCAAGTTGAATGTTTACATTTCCAAACGAATCTAACTGCTGTTAGGTATCCACAAAAGTGCCTTACAATCCCTCAAAAGTACCAAGAAGTTTCATTCAGATTCGAACTTATGAGAGCCTTTCAAAATGAATGCGAAGATTTTTTTTTTTTTTTTGTATTACTTTATTCTGAAATATCAAAGCTGTCATGATTTTTCGAAAGAATTTCTGGCGAACTTTTAATATACTAGCTTCAGATTTTTAGAAGCAATCAAGAGCTAGTATTTATCATTCCGAACTGATTTTGAAAATGTTTATATCACAAACTCATCCAGCACTAGCGTTAATTTTCTTCTTTGAATTGCTGAGCTAACGGAAAGCCAAAACTTCTTGTTCTGTTCTGGAAAAAACCCCATCTCCACCAATTAACAACTTTCTGCTTGATATTTGTACTTAGTTTTTTCTTAAAAGGCGTGAAATGAAAATGTGCAAAACAGTCATGGTCATTGTTTATTCAAAGCAATTTCGGATATTTCGCCTAAGGATGATAGGCCCAGTTCTGGTTCATATGATACAGATTTATCCAAAGAGTACAATTCATCCGATCGTTCAAATTTACTATGGTATTTATTTATTCAACTAGGTGAAAGACCGTCAATAATGACGGGGGAAATGAGATATGTAGAGAAATACAGCGTAATTCACAATTATTGTTGGTTAGTAAAATCAGACAATGCATTGATTATGATACACTTTCCAACATACCAGAAATCATTACCCCATTTATTACTCAAGTTATGAGGATAATGGCTGTGGAATAAATCTCGCTCATGTGTCCTGACCTTTGACCCCATTCCGATGATATTCAACAGAACCGGTTCAGTATAACTCCGGAACAACATACAAAAGCTTTGTCACAATAGAAGCATTTTTAGTCAAATTATGAGGATAATGGCTGTGGAATAAATCTCGCTCCTGTGTCCTGACCTTTGATCCCATTTCGATTATATTCAACAGAACCAGTTCAGTATGCCTCCAGAACAACATGTTAACGTTTTGTCGCAATCGAAGCATTTTTTACGTAAGTTATGGCGCATAAGGGCAATGGAATGGATCCCGCTTCTATGTCCTGACCTTTGATCCATTTCGTCCATTTTCAATAGGGTTCATCCCCAGGTAGTAACCCTACCACATACTAAAATTTCATCAATATCGAACCATTTTTACCCGAGTTATCGTGCGTACAGACAGACGGACAAAGCTGGACCATATACGCTTCTTCAACCTACAGTTTGAAAGCGTAAAAAGTACATTGGTTGAAGCAGGAATTCGACAATTGAAACAGGCAAGTGCTCCTTCCACTACGCCACCAAAATGGGACAAACTTTTAGACAAAGGAAATTATAGTGTTTGTGATATTCACTTAGCCAATTGTATATTTCGCCTTGTATCGATCTATTGAATGGTACGATTCGTCCAGCATCTGTTCCTTTTATTCCAGTACCTGTTAATCCAACGGCAATCAACCTGTGGTAGGCTTCATCTAACCAATCAACCAATGATAGACTTCATTTAGTATCCATTCGTGAGGTGGTAGCATTCTGAAGTCGATTCGCCTACAGTAGATATTCTTAACTCTTTCTAGGCCACGTACCCCTTTAGAAATCAAACGAAAGCTAAAGACTCCCTTCTAGAAAAATGCCCGTAACTCATGATATTAACTGAACATTCACATCCATTAATACAGTAGAGCGTCGAAAATCCGAACTAATCGGAACGACTGGTAGTTCGAATTTTTTTATGTGTTCGGATTATCGAACATGTAAAAAAATACAAATACGCTAACATTTCTATATTATCCAAATACATGTAAAATAAGCAACTGTTTACACCAAAAAGTATATTAAGACAAAGAGTTTTAGCACGTCTTTTGTAAAAAACGGTAGTGCTTATGTTATCGGTTTGTCCGTCCTTCTGTAGACACGATGTCTCTGCAACTAATAGTCCGATTTAAAAAATTCTTTTTGCATTAGGAAGCTTTAAATATGCAAATGATGATCCTTTATTTCGTTTTCTTTTTTTTTTTTTACGACGCAAAATTTAGCCGCTAGAGGGCGTAAATTCAGATGATGTCGAATTCAAAACACATTCTAATCCATATATTTGCTTCTAAACATTCAGTTGAAAAAATTCTTTTACTTTTCGATTCCAATCAAGTCGAAGATTATTTTAGGCATAGCCACTTTTCCAAGTTATGTATATATTCTCCGCTAGGTGGCGTAAAAGTAAATTGCTTTTCCCCCGATATCTCTGCTTCTAAAACTCCGATTTGAAAAATGTTTCCTTCAGCAGATACAGCTCATGATGCGAAATATTTTGCATATAATTTCAAATTTTTGGTGTCAACTGGTTTGGCCACCTGGGGGCGTAAGCGGTTGATTTCTGCTTCTCATATATTTGTAGCAAAATCTCAGCGTCTAAAATCTCAATTGAAAAAGTTCTTTCGTAGACCGATACTACTCACGTAGACAAACCTTTCCGGAATATTTTTTTAAAATAATGCATGTTTCCTCCGCAAGTGGGCGTAGATGTAAATCTTGTTTTTGTCAGTATCTCTGCTTTTAATGATCCGATTTGAAAAAAATCTTTGTTGGGCAGAGTTTCCGGTGCGACATGTTTCTAATATAATTTCAAAATTTTCAAATAGTTCGTTAAATTTTCCGCTAGGAGGAGTAAAAGTAAATTGCGCTTTCCCCAATATCTCTGCTTCTAAAACTCCGATTTGAAACATTTTTCCAGCACAGCTCCTGGTGGTTTTTTTTTTTTTATTGTAATTTCTATTTTTTTTTATAAAATATGGTTTGGCAACCAGGGGGCGTCAGTGTTAAATTTCTGCTTCGTAGGTATTTGCAGCAAAATCTTAGTTTTCAAAAGCCCGATTGAAAAACTTTTTTCGTGGACCAATACCGCACCTGTCGATAAGCATTTGAGATTATTTTGACCTTAAAATAATGCATGGTTTCTCCACCAGAGGGCGTATATGTCTATCTCATTTCTGTCAATATTTCTGTCTCTAAAAGTCGGATTTGAAAAATTCGTTCTTTGTTATATAGTGTATCCGGTGTAAAATGTTACTCATGTGAGTTCAAAATTGTCAAGTAACGCATATACTTTCCGCTAGGGGGCGTAAAGTAAATTGCGTTTCTTCAATAGCTCTGCTTCTAAAACACTGATTTGAAAAAATTTCCAGCACAGCTCCTGGTGGGTTTTTTTTTTTTTTATTGTAATTTGTAATTTTTTTGTAAAATATGGGTTGGCCACCAGGGGGCGTCAGTGTTAAATTTCTGCTTCGTAGGTATTTTAAGCAAAATCTTAGTTTCTAAAAGCCCGATCGAAAAACTTCTTTCGTGTACCGATACCGCACCTTTCGATAAACATTTGAGAATATTTTCATCTCAAAATAATGCATGGTTTCTCTACCAGAGGGCGAAGATGTCTATCTTATTTCTGTCAATATCTCTGCCTCTAAAAGTCGGACTTGAAAAATTCGTTCTTTGTTATAGAGCGTATGCGGTGTAAAATGTTACTCATATAAGTTCAAAATTTTCAAGTAATGCATATACTTTTCGCTAGGGGGCGTAAAGGTAAATTGCGTTTTGCTCAATATCTCTGCTTCTAAAACTCCAATTTGAAAAATTCTTCCTGCACCCTCGACTCATAAGACCAGTACTTTTTCCCAATCATCCGACGTCGAACTAGCATGATGCGAATCTTTTCCCGTCGATGAACCGTTGTTAGAGGAGAGGATGTCGTCGGAGTCGTCTGCTTTTTGTAACCCATACGTGCAAGACGCATGGTCATCACAGATACTGTTCCGCGTTGACCTGTGCTGTACTGGGTAGTCAGCTGTTGAACAGTGCTGTTGGCCTGTACGGGTTGTCGGACCCGGCGCAAACCTCTCACATCAACCTTTCGCTGTCCTGCGCAGTTTTGCCTCCGGGTCGTTGTCTGACTATTTTCACTCCAGTCCTGATGCACTTTAACTACGGCAGCTCGCGAACAACCTACCAGTACAGCCGTTTGGGAAATCAAGTCTCCTTCTCTCCGAGCTTTCACAAAGTGTCCTCGCTCAAAGTCCGAAAAATCGTTTCGTTCCCTTCCTCTCGGAGTTCAAGGGGTCAACGGACCGCAGTTGTGATCATATTTCAGGGACCGCCCGGTGTGTGTGTATGTGTACACATATTTCAGCTTTGCAATTATGTTCGTTGTTGACTGTAGGTTCTAAAAGGTGACTATAGGTGAACCTAGGAAGGAGAACTGGAGAAGCAAAGAGCTCAGAGCTGTGATAAAGTATCTTCATTAAAAAAAGGGTTGAAACCAAAGGACACCCACGACGATATGGCAGTAACACCAGGGGAAGACTTCCCTTCATACAATACCGTAAGGAGTTAGGCAGCGGAATTCAAGCAATAGAGAACGAATGTAGAAGACTACGCTGTCTCAGGCAGGTCCTCTGAGGCCATCACTCAAAAACATGTGGACAAGGAATACGAAACTGTACTGCAAGACAGACGTTGAACGGTAAGGCTGACAAGTGAGACATCTCGCATGTCAAAACAACAGTTAATCGCATTCGGACGAAACGTTTGGCAATAGCAAACGTGGCTGCCTGTTGGGTCCTAAAATTCATGACACCTGATCAAAAATTGATTAGACGGGACATGTCATGTGATAATATTGCACTATTTAAAGCCAATGCAGAAGAATTTTTTCAACGGTTTGTAACAGTGGTTGAAACATGGGCACAGCACTATATTCCCCAGGGAAAAAACAATGGAAGCATGATGGCTCACCCACGCCGAGTAAGACGAAGTCTGTCACTTCTCCTGGAAAGAACTCTTGCTATCTACTTTAACAATTGCGTTGATAATAACAATCAGAAAAAGCGCCATCTCACAAGAGATTATTTGGGCGACACTTTTTTTATTGGAAGTTTAACGACCATCGTGAGAAACTCAATGGGCTATAAGCAGTCGCCGTCCCTAATTTAGGCCACTGGTTCCAGGGAAGGGAGAGAGCCAGTGCCGTAAGACAAACACAACATCCATGCCTCACCGGGATACGAACCCGGACCCCTTTCGGACGAATGATCAGAAGCCATCGCTTAGACCACTGCGCTACCGGGGCGGCGGGCAACACTTCGGATTGCCCTAAGTAACAATATTTGGAGTTTGCGGATCATCCAAACAAAAAAAATAGCGTAGACTCTTAGACTCAAAAGAATAAAGAAGCCTGAGATTCTGAAGTTAGAATCTAGAACTCCGTTAGAGAAGAATGGATGAAGGGGTCAGTTTAGAAGAGAGAGAATGGAAAGTAGATGGCAAGAGTTCTATGGGATGCGGAGAATATTGTGATTGTAGGTTACTTTATGAAGGGCCAAACGGTCGTATCAGAATAATATGACCACCTACCTAATGATGCGAATAACCACACTTGCCCCGCATGACAGCGGATAGATGGCGTGACATGCGCGCAATGAGACACTGGAAGGTTGCCCGATGCACATGTTCCCATGCGGACTGCATAAGAGCACGGAGATCCCGGGGTTGTGGGTCGGCACGTCAAACCTGTCGATCCAAATAGTCCCAAAAGTGCTCTATGGTATTGAGGTCGGGTGATTTCCCTGGCCAAGGGAAAACGGAGACATTGCTGTCGTGTTCTGGTAACCAGTCACGCAACACCTTAGTGACATGACACGACGCATTGTCCTACACCACCACCACCACCAGGGTAAACGTCCAACATAAAGGGATGCATGTGGTCAGCGAGGATGGACAGGTAGCCATTGGCGTTCAGGGACCCATCTACCAGCGGTCCCAGGTCATACCAGGAAAACATCCCTCAGACATGCATACTGCCGGGCTGTAATTAACTGACAAGAATATCCGGGTGTTGATTCACGTGTGTCTGACGCTCTATCCGCTACCGCCCGTTACTTCTGTGGAGTAGAAACCTGGATTCGTCGGAGAAGGCAACCTTTTGCCACTCTTCCACTGTCCAATGACGGTAGTCCCATGCGAACTGTAGGCGTCATTGCCAATGGGCCCCAAGTCAACATGGGCGCCTTGACGTAATGTCGACTCCAGAGACCCATGCGTAATAGGGTTTGCTCTACTGTTATCGGGGACACGTACCTGGGTGTTTCAGCGTTCATTTACGTGGTCAATTGCTGCAGTGTTGCGCGTCGGTTACTCTTTACTAGTCGACGGACGCGACGTTTTCCTCTGGGGACGATGGCCTTTGGGGCTTCACAGTTATGACGTCGGGAGGTACTCGGTGTGCCAGCAGTCCATTTTGCAACAACCTTACACAGCACCTTGCGAGCAGCCCACGAAGTCTGCTATTTCTGAGTTGCTTACACCCTTAGCGTGGTAGCCGATGATTATTTCTTTTTCAACGTCCGCCAAATCACTACCTCTGGCCATTGTGCTCACGAGACGCACAATGGTTCATCTGCCCTAGCCAGTCGCTTATATCTCCGTGTGGTCAACTTTGTCACGTGCACTCTGTGACGCTCCTGGGCCGGTACACTGTGATTCCGGGGTGGCCGTATTATTCTCATACGACTGTGTACTATACCAACCTACTAAGAAAACTGCCACAGTATTTGAAGGATTAATGCCGAGGAAAGCTGATCAAAGAGGTATTGTTTTATTAGGAAAACTCTCCAAGCAACAAATTAACAGTCCCCATGGCTGCCATTCATGGTGAGTTTGTACTGGTACCACACCTTCTTTACTCACCTGAACTACCCCAACTCTAGTAAAATCATCTTCTCCCGAATCTCAAAAATCATTCATATATTCTGCATTTTGGAAGATACGATGACGTTATTGATGCAGTGAAAGCCTATTTTTACAGCCTTGACAAATCATTTTATTTGGAGGGTACCTCTAGAAAAATTGTTTGAGCTTTCAAGGGGGTCCATGTATTTAGATAAACATGCCTGCTATATATTTTCCCACGACCATTCCGTCATTGTCTGGCAGAGAGAGCATTTGAGAAAACCTTTGCCGACCAAAATTAACTCAGTCTAATATGTGAAACATGCAAAGCAATAAGAATAATAAACAGGTCACTGATTTGATACCTTAAAGAAGACTTATCCATTTAATGAAATCATTAGAACCTTATCATAATAGGATGAGTAAAATATGTGTGCATTACAATACACATGGCTTATTTTGTGTTTTTCACAAATATGTTAACGTGGCGTCCCGGATGTTTACTGCACAAGTTCATTTTGTCATCGGCAGCGCAAACCACCTATACAGAATGGTTTACAGATTGGTCTTTCGGAGGTACACTATCTACCAACAAGTAATTGAACACCCCTGAAATTGACGATATCTGCGGTCCTGATACACGTCACGGCCGCCGCCGTTAAATATCGTGTGGGAAACAACAACACAACCAGTCGCATCCAAGATGCCACGCAGTTCGGAGCTCTCTGATTTCGAGAAAGGTGTAATCGTCGGGTATCACAGAAATGGCCGATCCATACGTGACATATCCAACGAGTCGAGTACCCAAAATCGGCAGTGGCCTACGTGATTGGAAAGTGGAAAGATAAGAGGTGATTGTCGGAATGTGCCCCGACCCGGCAGACACATAAAACTGGGAGTTAGATACCGACGTGTGCTGGCCAGAGAAATTCGGAAGAACCGCACCAAATCGATGGGCCATATTCGCGAGGAGTTTCACAGGCATCCGGGAGTGTTCTTTCGTTGAATACCATCCGTAAGGAAGCCCATCTGCTCGGTTATCATGAACGTGCTGCCGCCCACAAGCCTTTGATCACAAAGCCCAATAGCGATGTCCGGCTGACGTGGTGCAAAGAACGTCAACAGTGGACCGTTGAACAGTGGAAACAGGTTCTCTGAAGCGACGAATTAAGGTTCACCCTCTATACCGTTCTGATGGCAGGGTCTGAGTTTGGCGTCTGCCTGGAGAACGCCTCCTGTCGGAATGTATTGTGCCAACTGTGAAGTTCGACGGCGGTGGAATTATGCTATGGGGGTGTTTCTCCTAGTATGGCACGGGACCCTTGGTCGCGATTCCTGGTAGACTCAACGCCGAGACCTACTGCACCATTTTGGATGACCATGCGCCGCTTCCTACGTTGTGGCAGTTTTACGGGGTGGACCCATGTTTACTTTCAGGATGACAATGTCACCTGTCATGTTGCGAGGTCCAGCATGGCTGCGGTATGGTGACAATGGGGTTAATCGAATGGACTGACCTGCGCAGAGCCCGGAACCTTAACCTTATCGAGCACCTCTGGGACGAGTTGGAGCGTCGACTTAAGGGGTGTCCCCACCGTCCGAAATCGGTGAAGGAACTAACCTGTCTTCTCCAAGCCGAGTGGAAGAAAATACCGCTAGCCGTCGTACAACGCCTGGTTGAGAGTATGCTCCGGAGGGTCGCAGCTGTAATTGCAGCTCGTGGAGGCTCCACCAACTATTTAAGGTGAATAAACTTAGTTTTCCTTTGCTATCACAGGTGTCCAATTACTTGTTGGTAGATAGTGTATAAAATCCTAGAGTTTTATGGACACATACTTCAAGCAAAACATAAAAAAATTTCTAGTCAATCCTTTGCGCTTCCACAACTAAAGCGAGTCGGTTAGCTACCTTTATTGAGAAGGAGATGTATGGCATATGACCATGACGTCGTGCAGAAAAGAGCAAGAGCTGCTCCCACGCGCCGTGGAAATATCACGATCGTGCCACACTCGTTTGTGAAGCATGCTTCTAACAATAATTGCGGCAAGAAAGAAATCAGAAGATATATAATGTACGATTGGCAATTTATTAGGCGCCTTTTCTCATGCTATAAATAGGGACGGTTACTCGTGCCGTATCATTATTGAAACGACGGTTGCGTATAAGAACTGTCCCTAAAGAATGTTGGACCGGACATAATCTTCTAGATAAATAGGAGCATATTTGTCATCACTTATTTATCACATTCCATGGCAACTTAACTACTGTGAAACAGTTATCTGTTCCAAAGATTCAGATCTTAAAACTGATTGTAATGAAGGGAAGGCGGATATATCAATGTTTGTATATATACGCAAGCGCCGGGGGCGTTTTTACATCCAGAAGTATGAGAAGACATCTTAATTTTGGGAATGTTGATCATCCCATGAGTTTCAGCTCCCCGATTCATGAAATTTAATAAGTACATAACAGCATTTTAACATGCTGTTAGATAAATTATGTGAAAAGCAACTTGTTTTAGGACATTCCTTGCCTTGAAACTGCTATCTTAAATGTTATAGTATCAATGAATTCTTTTTTTTTTCATGATACGATTTGCGTAACAATAGCGAGTCAAAGCGAAACAGGAACACGATTTTCTTTTTGCAGGTGTAAACTTTACTCGAAAAAAAATTCAAAAAAATATTCACATTAAGCTTTAAATGACTGGGAGGAGAGTATGAAGCTGCAGCTCCTCACTTAAAATATCTTAAGATAAAAGATATCACTACACAGATAGCAACATTCCAAAACGGCCCTCAAACATTGTTTAGAAAAATAGAAGTAAAAATTGATGAAAAGGGACTCAGTGTAAAGACACTTTACTTCTTTAAAACTAAAATACTTATGAACATCTAAAAGCAATAGCTGCAGGCCAGAACAGGTGTGCTGTTTCCGCAGTCTAAGGAAGAACTTTTTAAAAGACAATAATTAATTAGTAATCAGATGGAACAAAGCAGAACAGAACAGGTCAAGACCAAACTCAATCAGACAAAACAAAAGTGCAAAATTTCGAATGCAAATGTTACATCTGACGTATTCTGCTGTATAAATGCGGGACATGAGCACTTAACCCTTTAACCGGCATGAAAGAATTTACTCAGGATTTGCGAAATGGTCTAAAATAAGCTTTAAAAATTATTTTCGCAGTCAAAGAAGTGGACCTAACGCCACCGGAACGACTAAATCGCGCATCAGAAAGCGTTTTTATTCAAAGTAGTCGTTTAGAGGGATGATTGACATAAATTATTTCTGATTGATTACCAGTTAAAAGGGTTATAACAACGGCGATGAGGAAGGAGTGAAAGATGTTCCAGTCACGTGTTTTTCCCAATGGCATAATGCCCGTGCCGCGGGGATTAGCTCTTTTCCATCACGCCTAACATCGTGGAGCAAAGAAGAAAACGGGTTAGTATCAGATTTATGGTCTGCACTGCTGAGATTTGAGGGAGTAAGGAATATTTTTGCCGTAGCTTTCATAAAACCCAGCCTCTACATGAATTTTTCTATTTGGGCATCGCAGAAAATGTTAGGCATCATTTGGTTCAGGTTCATCTGCCACTTAAAGTATTAAACAGAATTCACGGGAAAAACTTGAAACCTTTCTGCTGTGGTTAGGAAAGTTGTTAAAAATCATTTGGACTAGTAAAATATCAAATGAAAGGGTTGCACAAAGAAATAAATATGAGAGGCGCCTTTAAATGATAGTTTGGAAATTAAATTTGGTTGATTGGTTGTGGACACATCCTGAAAGGATAAACTGTGAAATACCCCCAGTAAATCCGGTGAGCAAGATGAAGCGGGGAAGAAACAAACGATAAAACAGGATGACTATTTATTATTTGAGTCTAGTGCTACAAAGGTCTAAGCGCACCAAACAACGTGTAGCAACACGGATACTCACTGAGGCAGAATCAACAAGAAAGTTGACATCGAATTCTTGGGTGTCTTTTGAATCCGTTCCAAACCGGAAGAAAAATATTTCAAAAGCAGATTTTTAAATGAAAACATTCAGCGAGAAAGGGAGTGTATTTACGCCTTCTATAGAGAAAAAGGAACTGCATTTACGCCTTCTAGAGGAAAACGGAAATGCATATACGCCTTCTAGAGAACCGGGAGTGCATTTACGCCCTCTAGAAAAAAGGGAGTGCATTTACGCCCTCTTGAGAAAAAAGAGTGCATTTACGCTTTCTAGAGAAAAGGGAGTGCATTTACGCCTTCTAGAGGAAAACGGAAATGCATATACGCCTTCTAGAGAACCGGGAGTGCATTTACGCCCTCTAGAAAAAAGGGAGTGCATTTACGCCCTCTAGAAAAAAGAGTGCATTTACGCCCTCTTGAGAAAAAAGAGTGCATTTACGCTTTCTAGAAAAAAGGGAGTGCATTTACGCATTCTAGAGAAAAACGAAATACATTTACACTTTCTAGAAAAAGGAAATGCATTCACGCCTTCTAGAGAATCGGGAGTGCATTTACGCCCTCTAGAGAAAAGGGGTGAATTTACGCTCTTTAGAGAAAAGGGGGTGCATTTACGCCGTTTACAGTAAAGGGAGTGCATTTACGCCGTCTAGAGTAAAAGGGAATGCATTTACGCCTTCTAGAGGAAAAAGACTGTATTTACGCCTTCTACAGAAAAGGGAGTGCATTTACGCCTTCTAGAGAAAATCTACGTATGATCTAAAATGCGCAATGTAACCATTGTTTTTCATAGAATATTAAACAAGTTACAAAAAACATCAACCGGATTTCTTCACAATCGGTAAAACATCCACACACAGAAATAGCTACTTTCTGCCATTAGCGGCTGAAATGTGTGCTTCGAAAAATCATAAATTGTACACAAGCATTTCTCATACAAATCGGGTTCTTAAAATCAAATATATGGTTCCAAATATGGTACAAGTAGAAATGAAGAGTTACAACCACTAGTGGCAAAACTGTGTGGCACAAAAACTGGTAAATGTGTGAAAAATATTCCTCGCAGCAAGCGCTATCTATCAGTACCAAGATGAATTATTTTAAATCGGACATTCCAAAGCGGGAGACATTATTGCCGAGATTTGCATATTAACATCCCGTAGCGGGAAAACTAAATATTATTTTGTGAAAAAAAGTACCCATAAATGTTTTCTGCGATAAGTGACATCTGACTGTTCACGTAGGTATTTAGAAGCGAAGATACGATTGCAGACATGTTTAAAACAGAACTATGCAGTTACGCTTCCAAGTGGCAAAGCATTTTTCCACAAATTATTGTAAAATGCATGTAAAATATCCATCGTCGTTACCTCTAACGGGGAAAAAAAGCCGAAAGCGGAGATTTCGAGAAAAGTACAATGTGCATTTACGGCCCCTAGCGGCGATACCATGCATTATTGCCAATTGAAACTCTACGAAAAATGGCTGCCGACCCTGTGGCGCAATAGTTTAAGCGCTGTCTTATGATCATTCGTCCGAAAAAGGTCCGGGTTCAAATCCCGGTATGGCATGGATGTTGTGTTTGTCTTACGTCACTGGCTCTCTCTCTTCCCTGGAACCAGTAGCACTAAATTAAGGACGGGCGACTTTTTTTAGCCCATCGAGCTGCTCACGGTGGTCGTTAAAACTCCAATAAAGATAATAGCATTTGTATCGTTTTTCATTTTAAGCAACTTTTTTTTTTTTTTTGGATTGGAGGTTTAACGACCACCGTGAGCAACTCAATGGGCTATAAGCAGTCGCCCGTCCCTAATTTTGGGTCACTGGTTCCAGGGAAGGGAGAGAGCCAGTGCCGTAAGACAAACACAACATCCATGCCTCACCGGGATTCGAACCCGGACCCCTTTTGACGAATGATCAGAGGCCATCGCTTAGACCACTGCGCCAGGGGCGGCTTAAGCAACTTGTAGAGACTAAAATATATAATTTGAATTTAATGGCATATGCATTTACCCCCTCCTCCTAGTGACGTGGTTATGCATCGAAAAGGAACCAAAATGTATGAATCGTCGTGACAGTTTAGGCTTTCTACTACAGAAAGAATTTTTGAAATCGGACTAATAGTTACAAAGATATGGTGTCCACAATGATACTACGAGCACGTTTTTTTTTGTTGTTGTTGTTGTTTTTTTAAACGACGTGCTAAAAATAAAAATATAACAATTAAAACATTACTGCAAGGCTGGAGTTTACACTACACCTTGTGTTTGCGATAAATTCTAGGTGGGTCAGACTCGAAGAAATCTCGCCATCCGCCTGAAGGACGTGCAGTAAGGGATAAAAACACCACAAAGTCTGCTCTGGCGAGATATATTCAATCCAAACCATGTTAGATGACAAGAATGAGAATTTAGCAAATTTTTAAGTCTTTCCTTTCCTCGTCTCAACATACGAGAGTCGTTGGAGATATTCAAGAACCAAAATAAGGCTTTAAACAGAGATTTAGATCCTACTGCTAACATTCTGAACTTCTGGGAGCTTCTTCTTGAGACACCAGGATGATGAACGCACCTGATTTAAACAAAGTCAGTAGAAATCCATTCCTACAGTTCCCTTTTTCAAACTGCTATTTCGCTAAATTGAAGGTATTGTTAGACTTGCACCTAATGAGCACATAACTCTAGTTAGGTCGAAACATCTAGAACGCTTACTATTTCGTGAGTTATTTAGCGTACTGATGCCTTTTTCTGGGTAAAACAAAAAATCGTCGTTTGCAACCAGCATTGTCACGTTGTCGCATCATATTAAAACTGCGTCTTATTTTAAATCTTATTAAGCCATATTAATCGGTTGAACCTAAATCATTTTTCTTTTAATGGATGCTGAAAATTTTTCTGCATAAAGTTTTCTTCAAAAATTTGCACTTTTGAGGAATTCTTCAGCTTCTTTTTATAATTTAGCAGCTGCCAATGAGTTTCAAAGTTCCTTAAATGAGAAATTTCGACCAAACAGGGAATTACTGAACGGCTAGCCTTGCAGACATAGCTCAGAAATCTTCTTGGACTACTGAGACAAGAAACTTCAGAAATTCATCATAAAGACTTCAGCAGGAAATTAAAGGCTTCAGCAGAAATCTCATCGCCAAAACATTGTTTTCCCTCCAAAAAACGATCGATTGTTTTGAAGCGTAAATAGCAAATTTGCCATTTATTTTGAAATGTGAATAATTTCCCATTATTTCCTCCGTCTGTCAACAAACTGAATTCGAATATGCTACACTTTTAGCTCACATTTTGGGCGGAACCAAATTATTATGCAAATATCGAAATATCGATTTAACCGACTTCGGCGTAAAGCAAACACATCGATGGTCGTCTCAGTTTACGCCAAACGTTGTTTATAGAACTGTGTATTCCCATATGTCTAATGAAATTAGGTAGTTTCTTTTTAGTTTTATAAGTTTTCGTCTGTTTCGCTAGCTCCTGACGTTTACCTTCTAGATTTAAATTTACTTGGGTTTAAAACACACCTCCGGATTCAGTCAAGCAATTCAGAAATTAATTCGGCCCTTGCTCTCCGTGTCAGTTTGCTTAGGCGCCTTGCATGAGATAATATTGATTGCCTTTCCTGGCAGTCTTGGCATTATGCATTTTTAGTTTCCAGGATGGGGGTTCCAGCTTTGCATCCTCATGCGATATTGTCAGCAGGAATATCGTCAGTGAGGTTCCGGAGGAGGTGTCGGTGTTCTCGGAGCTGATTGATGAATGACTTGAGTTTTATCAGCTGGTATTACCGCCTACCCCGGAGCATTCATTCCGTGTGCTGCTGGGAGAGCTGCCAGTTTGTGGAGTTCTGTACGGTGAGCGATGTCGGGCAATTAGCTACCTCGTCTGATGAAGAACGAAGTTAGTTGCTTCGGCTTTTACGCACTGGAGAACTGATACGGAAACGCACAAAACGGTGTTTGTTCCTTGGCGAGAAAAAATAGCTCGGGCAAACACGCACGACTTATATGACACGGTTCGAGAACATCGAATCAAAGGATTTTTATTAATGGACAATTCTTTAACTGAAATAAGCTGCATCAGCACTGTCATACATAAGTGCGGAGAAGCTGACGAGAACTGCCTTCTGGAATTCTTAACATCGTATTCCATGAATATCGGCCTACGTTTATAAGTACGAAATTCTACATTCACGACTCAGCTGTAAAGCAAACACTTCCACCAAAATTAAAGCAACAGTCAGTCACAACTAATTTAACTTGAGAATATTCTCGAGTTGAAAATTAAAGCTTCACTTGAAACCATGTTCGGGCTCAAAACTGAAGCAACGACTTGAAACACACTGGAGTTTAAAATTAAACCTTCAAAAATACTGTTCGAATTTAAAGCATCGGTGCCCAAATGATTTGATTAAAAAATATACTCTTTCAAAGTCATGTATTTTTCATTTATTTATCCATTTCTATCTTATTGTCTCTTGGCTTGGGGTCGCACAACTACGTATTGAGAATGTTAATAGAATTTAATGTTTTACAAAAAAAAAAATTACGTTTGGTGAATCCGTCTTTACAGGTACATTCTCTTTTTCTAAGTTATCAGATAATGTCATTTGATAAATTATACATTTTCGATTATTACTGTTTATGCATGAACGTATATATGCTAATAAATATTCAGATCTAATCGCCTTGCATTTCCGTTCCAATTATCATGACACTCGTGGAAATACTAGTTTTTTAATACCTAGAGCGCGTACTAATTTTATTATTTAATAATATGACCTTGACCTGTCCTAGGTCTTGGAATGGGTTGCCGCTTCGAATAAAGACGATTACACACTTTTCGGTATTCATAAAACAACTAAAGACTTTCAACATTAATGGTTGATTAATGTTTGGTTATATATTACGTATTATTACTATAATTTACTGCATAATGGTTAAATTGTTCTTTGGCTTGACTATTTAGATTCTTTTTAGGGGGGGGGGACTAGGGGCCCGTCAGGCTATTGTTAGCCTTTTTGCCTGGTTCCCTTGCCACAATCACAATGCACCGCACTGATTTGCTTTTAAGAACCTGTAGTGGTGCTTCAATTTACTTAAACTAAAAACAAAATTATTCATAATATCATACGTGTTTTTGTATTTCCTATTACTTAATTTATACTTTTTATGTATAATATTATTGTATAATATTTGTATTTGCATGTTTGATGTTTTATGTGTTTGTATTAGTTGTATTATCATTCATATTTTTGCATTTATGTGTTGTATTAATTCGGGTTTTTTTTTTCCTGTTTTTACACATATCTACTGTATTTCTTTTGTGTTTGCATATGGTGCGATTTGTAATTGGTCCATATTTTTTTTGGTACAGAAAAATATCGGGACAACAGGCGAGCCATGGCAGCAGTGACACCTAGTGGGCCGTGAAGAATTGTTGCACGATGAGTGTCACGTGCGGGCGCGCATTGTCCTGTTGAAACGTGGCCGCTGGCAGGTCCTGTAGGTAAGGGAAGACTACAGGCTCCAAAACATCGGAGATGTAGTGGTGGCTGTTGAGTGTACCGGCGATGCGTACCAGAAGGGTGCGGGTGTCATATCCAATTGCGCCCCAAACCATAACGCAAGGCGACGTACCGGTATGGCGATGCATAATGCAGGCGTCATACAGTCTCTCACCGCGGTGCCGCCACACGCGGATCCGACCATCGTGGTGTTGCAGGCAGAAGCGGGATTCGTCGGAGAAGACAATGTCATGCCATTCCGTAGTCCAGGTGCGGCGTTCAACGGCCCACTGCCGCCGCACTCGCCAGTGGTGTAACGTCAATGGTAATCGGAGCAATGGGCGCCGTGCGACAAGTCCCCGTTCCTACAGACGACGTCGAACTGTACGTGCTGACACAGGTTGTTGCGCGACACACCCTAATTCCTGCGCTGACGTTCGTGATGTGGCGGTGCGAGCCGTCAATGGCCGCCGTACAACATGCCGGTCCTTTTGTTCGGTGGTGTGCCGCGGCTGCAGCAATCGCTCACGTCGGTCCGTCCGTCCCTCCTGCATCCACCGAATCCATACTCGCCTCACTGTGGGTGGATGTCGCCCCACACGGGCGCCGATGTCTCGGTACGATAAACCGCTGTCGCGATAAGCCACTATTTGTCCTCTGTCGAACTCCGAAACGTGCTGGAATGACTGCTGTATTCTTCGACGAGGCATCAGGAAGCTTCCCACGCACAGGTCCGGCAGCACAAAACACTTCCACTACTTACACCCCGCCTTCTGTGCACCCTTCTTATAGTGTTTCTCGATGACGTGCCGGGCGCATATGATTTACATATGCCCTGCAATGCTAATCGTTTGCATATCCTCTCGCGGGCGACGCATACTGCAAATTTCAGGTCAATCGGATGCTTCCTTCTTGGTGTTGCATTTTGGGTGGCCAGCAGTGTATAAAACACAAAACGTCTGTTTGTCTGAAGCAGCAAAAACTCTCGAACGTCAAACTGTGGCATCGTGAAATTTGCATAGCTTATTAATACTGGAATTTCTAGGTCAACGCAACTATTTTAAGATCTCTACGTTGTTCCGTTCGCGAGTTATGAATTAATTAATAAGCTAAACAATAAAGTCTGCGTCGTTTGCTACGTCATCGTTATCTGTTCCAAATCTGAAAGCACGTGACGGCATTCATTCACAGGTGTTTCTGTTCTTTGAGAACTGTGCATAAAAAATGCAAAAACGAACTTTGCGAAGTCTTAACGAAACGGGCTGAAATTTTTGTCAACACCAATGAATTGGTAATAAAAGGAGTCCATCAAAATTTCACCGGAATCCTGTCAAAACTTTTAAAAATAGGTATGGAATTTTTAATTCATCAATAAACAGAAATATATACGCAGAAACTGTTAATAAAAGTTTGACGGCTAATATAAAAAGTTATTTACCGATTCAGGCGAAATTTGGAGATCATGTTCCCATTAACGATTTATGATGTTCATTAACGTTTCAGCCAGTTTCATAAAATATTCGCAAAGATACGTTTTTAGCTTTTTTATTCCAGAGATTCGTCCCTCAAGGACGTCTGAAAATGAAAGCACGTGATGCATTTGATCGTCGATAACAAATTGCTAACGAATTTTGTTAAGTCAGTGTTCCAATGCTGTGTCTCTTGGGCGCGTGTTAAATAATTCGTAATTGGTCCGTTTGATTCTACAGCTGTATGTTGGAATGTGAAGAGCAAAGGATCCAACAAAATCATATATTGTCTCCGATGAAGAAGAAACCAAAAATGTTGTGTACGGCCAAGTGCTAAAATAATCACACTATGAATAAATAATTTGTAATGACCGAATTTGTGAAATCAGTGTTTTTCTTTCTTGCGAGCATCAATTTTCTTTCCCGATTTTTTCAGTGACATATAAGGGAATATGAAATTAATAACCCTAAATCCCGGGCAAAGCCGGGTAGTAAAGCAAGTTGGATATAAAACATTAATTCCAGAAGATAAATTAACAATATCGGACTTTCAAACAACAAAAATTATTGAAAGTAAAAGCAAGAGTTATGGTTCCTGAAAATTTGTTTCGTCATGGCAATGATTTCTACATACTGTCACAAACATTAGCAGATCCAGCAGGGGATGGGCCCCCTAAAGTAGGTTTATGCTTTTTAAACGGCCAGTTTCTAAAAATTAATGCATTTATTTTAGTAAAATTATAGAAATCCACAGGCTTTCTTAAAAGATTTTTTAGCAACTAAAATTTGCTGTAAATTTGGAGAGAAAATGATCTGTTTCAGCTACAACAAAGAAACAAAAAAATAAAGGTTCAAAAATAGAGTAAGATTATAACTAAGGTGAAAAATTATTTTGACTGAGCGTGAAAAGTAATGGGTAAGCTGTGTTCTGTTTTAGGATCGTTTTTTGTATAAAAAAAAAAATCCTGATTATACACTCACGGGCAATAAAATTTGCGCACCTAGAAGAAAACATGCTACAACCTCGAAACTTTGCAAATAGCTATAGCGTGTGCTGGTATGCAAATGATCCACGTTCGATGCGATTGCGCATGACCGCACACCCTGTGGTGACGCTGCAAGCACGAACCGGCAGCCTTATAAACCGGCGTGTAGTGGAGGCCCCATGAAAGCGAAAAGCACCGGCCGACGCAAGCAGGAGTACAGAGTGACAAGAATGCCGTATAGATGCCAGAGACGTAGATTTACGCAACTTACGGACTTTGAAAGAGGCCTGATGATCGGGCTGAAAACCGCAGGATGGTCGGAGCGGCTCCGGCCGGACCAAGGGGACCACCAGTAGAGGGAATCGACGGATCGTGCACCAGGCATGAACTGATCCCACGGGGACCCGGTCCACTATACATGCAGATGTAGCAGCTCCTGTGTGCCCACGAACTATTTTCTGACGCCTCGCGGAAGCGAGTCTGCGATCCCAGCGCCCCTTACGTGTGTTGTCATTAAAACTCGAACATCGCCGGCTCCGTTTGCAGTGGTGCCAGGCCAAAACGATGTGCAACACCACAGACTGGCAACGTGTGGTATTTCGCGATGAGTGCCGCTTCGTTTTGGGGACAGATGATCATCGTCTCCGAGTGTGGAGGTCTCCGGGTCAACGGCACAATCCCAACCGCGCTATCGAGAGAGCCCCCCCCCCCTGCAGGCATTGTGGTCTAGGGAGCCATAGCCAAAGATAGCCGATCAGCTCTAGTAGTGGTACGTGGATCATTTTTTTTATTGGAGGTTTAACGACCACCGTGAGCATCTCAATGGGCTATAAGCAGTTGCCCGTACCTAATTTTAGGGTCACTGGTTCCAGGGAAGGGAGAGAGCCAGTGCCGTAAGACAAACACAACATCCATGCCTCACCGGGATTCTAACCCGGACCCCGTTCGGACGAATGATCAGAGGCTATCGCCTAGACCACTGTGCCACCGGGGCGGCGTGGAGCATTGGCGGGCCAATGTTGTATGTGGATGAGATCCTACTGCCCCATGTGCTCCCATTCCTGTCCAGGATTCCGGGTGAGCTATACCAGCAGGATAATGCCTCTCTGCATATGGCTCGGGTTGCCCAGGGGTGCCTAACGTCATGTCCAGACACTTCCAAGGCCTGCCCGCTCCCCGGACATGTCCCCTATCGAGCATGTGTGGGACCAGTTAAAACGCCAGCTGCAGCCGTGCTTCACTATCTGGGATTTGGAGCACACCATCCAACAAGTTTGGTCCAGTCTACCGCAGGACAACATCAGGTGTCTGTTCGCCTCCATGCCGGACCGTATTGCAGCATGTATCGCCGCACGAGTCGGTGCGACGCTCCATTGAAGATTACCGTTCTGCGTGCCACAGATCCCTCTCTAATTGTCCTGCAGCTCTGTTTTTGCCATCATGTGTGTCATTAAGTCCATAAAATTTCAGTTCAATCTGATGCTTCCTTCTTGGTGCGCAAATTTCGTCGTCCGTGAGTGTATGTCCGTCCATCTGTGTACCTTGTCCGTCCATCTGTGTACCCTATGTATATCACTTTGTCCGTCCATCTGTGTACCCTATGTATACCTCTGCAATTATTCGTTGGATTAAAAAAAATAGTTTTCCATTAAGAAACTTAACTTGTGAAAACGATTATTCTTGTTTTTCGGTTTTTCTACGATGCATAATTTCGCCACTAGAGGGCGTAAATACAGATGCTGTCAACTTCAAAATGCACTTTATTAAATATAGTTGCTTCTGAACACCCTATTGAAAACATTCTTTCTTCCATTCAATATTATTCTTTTTAGGCGGGATGGGAAATCTATTCCCTCCCGTGACATCATCCTCACTTTTGACTCCCCTACCCTGCCTACTTCCATCAAGGCAGGTTATTTACGGCTTGATGTTCGGCCGTATGTCCCGAACCCCTTGCGATGTTTCAGGTGCCAGCATTACGGTCACTCCCAGCAGTCTTGCCGTAATGTTGCAAAGTGTGGTCGCTGTGGTTCCACAGAGCACTCTTTGGGGGAATGCTCTGCAGAGTCTGATCATTGTGTCAACAGCGAAGGGACTCATCCTGCATCTTCAAAGCAGTGTCCAAAGTGGATAGAGGAACAGGCAATCCAACGCCTGAAGACAACTGAGCATCTCTCGTATCCCGAGGCTAGACGGCGGATCGCCCCTTAACAACCAGGCCGGCGGTCCTATGCTTCAGGTGTGGTGCAGAAGGCTTCAGTGGCGGTCCAGACTGAGGTGACCATCCCAGCGCGGTGCCCTTATGATTTTGAGGACATCGTTGCTGCTGGATTGGAGGCGCTGAAGTCTCGCCGCATTGACTCCAAGGCGACGTCAACATCGTCGCCGAAATCATCCTCTATGCCGAAAACATCTTCTGCCAGCACCGGGACCCAGATCCAGGACACTGCAAAGAAGTGGCAGGACAAGGTGAAACCAGACTCAGTCTCCCCAAAACAGAGCAGGCAAAAACCTCCACTCCTCACAGGGAGTAAACACAGCCCTGTGTTACCTCCAGACACTGACAATGGATTGGAGGTGATGGACGACATGGAGACCTTCTAGTCGTCTGTCTTTTTCATTCTTTCATTTAATTTTTCATTATGGCCACACTCATTAAGTGGAATTGCCGAGGTCTGCGATCACGCATTGATGATTTGAAAGGCTTACTGTCTTCGCACACACGTGTGTGCGTGTGTCTCCAGGAGACCAAGCTTCGCATGACGGACACTCCTTCGCTACGGAGACATTCCCTTTTCCGTAAAGATCACCAGGACGGCGTTATCGCCTGCGGAGGAGTGGCCGTCGTTGTTCCTCGTGGTGTTCCTGTCACTGCAGATGCCCTTCGGACGATTTTGCAGGCAGTGGCAGTGAGACTATCTGTGCACACTCTGTTCACGGTGTGTTCCGTCTACATACCACCAGATGAAGCTGTCAGCCTTTCGGATCTGTAAGATTTGGTCGACCAGCTGCCGCCTCCTTTCTTCATCTTAGGGGATTTTAACGCACACAATCCGTTGTGCGGTTCTACTACTCAAGACTCCAGGGGCCGTGTTGTTGAGTCTCTTCTCTCCAACATGTCCCTCTGTCTCCACAACATGGGAGCTAATACATATTTTCATGAACCCACCCGCTCGTACTCAGCCATTGATCTGTCTCTGAGTTCACCATCTTTATATCCTGACTGGTCCTGGAGCGTGTCTGGTGATCCCCTTGGCAGCGATCACTTTCCCCTCTTTCTCCGTCTAGCATGTGACGGGTACCGTTACCCTACTCGCCCTGCTAGATGGAATGTTGATCGAGCCAAGTGGGACACATTCACGGCTTCAGCAAGTATTACTCCTGCTCTGGTGACCTCAGGAACGGTCAATGACGCTATTGCGGCGGTAACGGATTGTATTGTGCAAGCGGCAGAACTTACTATCCCCAGGACGTCGACTAAACTTCCACGTTGCCCGAGACCTTGAGGGAATTCCACTTGCATGGCAGCTCGTCGGGCCCAACATCGGGCTTGGGGTACGTTTCGTCGGTACCCCACCAACGCGAACCTACTTGCTTTCAAGAAAGCCAAGTCCTACTCACGATTGGTTCGTAGGTGTAGTCAACGGGAGTCCTGGATACAATATGTATCCGGGATTAACACCAATACTAGCCCTAAGATCGTTTGGGACAGGATCCGTAAGATTCGGGGACAGTACCCATCTGAGGAAATCTTCATTCTTGAGAGTGATGGAGGAACGGTTGCTGACGCTCAGAGTATTGCTGACTGTCTGGGTGCCGCTTTTTCTTCGGTGTCCAGCAGCAGCAATTACCCAGCTTCGTTCCGGCAGTTACAGCCGCGGCTTGAAAGGTCCAAGATTTCCTTTGGACCGTTTTCTTCCGCGGATTATAACAGCCAGCTGACTGCCGTGTAGCTGAAGATCGCTCTGAATAGGTCCGGCCGAACATCTGTCGGACCAGATAACATCCATTACGAGATGCTGAAGCATCTTTCTCCGTCCTCTCTTGAATGTCTGCTAATTCTGTGTAACAGGATTTGGCAAAAGCATGTCTTTCGCGAATCTTGGCACACTGCCATTGTCGTTCCTGTTCCCAAACCTGGTAAAGATCCCACCAACCCGTTGAACTACCGGCCAGTTGCTATGACGAGCTGCCTTTGCAAAGTACTCGAGCGTATCATTAATTTTCGTCTCTTTTTTTATTTGGAGTTTCATCACATTTTTTCACCTCATCAGAGTGGATTTCGCAAATATCGATCCACCACTGATCATCATCTTCGCCTTGAGACATCTGTCAGGGAGGCGTTTGTCCGGCGTCAGCACATGGTCTCCGTGCTCTTCGACATGGAGAAAGCTTATGACCGCACCTGGAGATACGGCATTCTCCGTGATTTGCACGAGTGCGGATTGCGGGGAAACTTACCATCTTTCATCGCCGGATTTCTCTAGGACCGGAGTTTCCGTGTGCGCGTCGGGTCGACCCTCTCTGCGATGTACCCGCAAGAACAGGGTGTACCTCAAGGCTCCATTCTTTCCGTTACGTTTTTCATCCTTCGTGTCAACCGTATTTTCCAACTCCTTCCTCCGACGGTTCGTGGAACCATGTACGTGGATGATCTGCAGATCTCTTGCGCGTCTGTAAACATGCGCACCATCGAGAGACAGCTGCAGTCTGCCATTACCAAGATCTCTCACTGGGCTTCCCAAAATGGATTTGGCTTCTCGACGCAGAAGACCGTTTGCGTGCATTTTTGCCGCAAACGGGGTCTTCACCCAGAACCCAGCCTCCGTCTGGGGTGTTCTACCATCCCTGTGGTGTCAGAAGCCAAGTTCCTTGGGCTAACTTTTGTCCGAGCGCTCACCTTCCGGCCTCACATTCAGTCTTTGAAGGTGAAGTGCGCGAAGTCTTTGAGTACCCTGAAGGTCCTCTCTCGAACATCATGGGGGCCTGACAGGTGCTCAATGCTTCGCATTTACCACTCTCTCATTCGGTCAAAGTTAGACTTCGGATGCATTACGTACGGTTCAGCACGTCCATCGGTTTTAAAGCCTTTGGACCCCGTCCATCACCAGGCATTGCGGTTATGTACTGGTGCTTTCCGTACCTCTTCCGTACATAGCCTGTATGCGGAGGCTCATGAGCCGCCGTTATGCATCCGTCGTAAGCAGCTGTCTCTTCAGTTTTACACAAAACTGAAATCTCTTCCTGATCATCCACTGCATGGTTCCATCTTCCAACCGGACTGTGTCCGCTTGTTTTCCCACCGCCCCTCCCGTGTTCCGACGTTCGGGATTCGGATGTCTGCCATAGTGCGCGATGCTGGTCTAAATTTGTCTCGCATTGGTTTGACCGCCTTTTTCAACCAACCTCCTTGGCAGCCCGTTCAAGCAACGGCTGACCTTTCTCTTTGTGTGTGACCTAAGTCGTCCACTCCTGCTCTGGTGTACCAGCAGCTTTTTGCTGAAAACTGTCTGTCTACCCGGATTTCGTGCCTGTGTTCACCGATGGCTCGAAATCCGGGGATGTCGTTGGACCCGCTTTTGTGTGTGGCGATGCCTCACATGCTGAGCGGCTTCCGCCTGAATCCACCGTCTTTTCGGCAGAGATGCGTGCGGTACACCTCGCTTTGTGCCACATACAGTCTCGATCACATCGTCGCGCTATGGTTTGCTCTGATTCCCAGTCCGTCATCCAAGTTTTATCTTTTCCAGAGGACACGGACTCGCCTGTCATCCGTGATGTCCGTCGTCTTCTTGGAACTTTGGAGGGTGATGGCTTCCTGGTCCGATTCTGTTGGGTTCCTGGCCTTGTTGGGATCCGGGGTAACGAGCTGGAAGATCTCTCTGCCAGGTCTGTTTCCTCCATGTCGCCAGCTCGGCTGCCACTGTCTTTCCGCGATTTTAGACCTTTGTTCCGGACATTTCTCCTGGACGAGTGGCAGTCCCTGTGGTCGCAGCAATAAGCTGCATTCTATCAAACCACAGATTGGACTTTGGAAGTCTAGTTTGCGGAAGAACCGTCGTGAGGAAGTTGTTCTTGCACGTCTCCGCATTGGGCACTGTCGTTTTACTCACCGCTTTTTGCTGTGTGGCGAGAGTGTCCCAGTGTGTGAGGCGTGCAACTGTCGTCTCCCTGTCCTTCATGTTTTGTGTACTTGTGTTCGGTTTTGTGATCATCGTTTTCGTCATTTTCACTCTCATATGTTCGACGAAGGAGCAGCTACGCTGCAAACTATTATCGGCGAAGCCTGCGACACGAGAGCAGTGTTTTCATTTTTTACAGGAAATTGACTTTTTTAAACTCATCTAGATTTTAACTTGTTTACTCTCATATTTCATTTTTACCGCATCAGCCTGTTTTTAACCTTGTGTACGTTTTTAATTAATTTGTTTTTGTTTTGATGTCTTTTGTTTGGCCCTCTTTGGCCAACCATGGCCCTTGCGCCATTAAAATCAATTAACCAACCAACCAACCATTTAATATTATTTATTGCGAAGACTATTTTGAGTACAGTTTCTTTTCCAAGTAATGCATAGTTTTATCGCTAGGGGGCATAAAGTTAAAAATGAGATTTTCCCGATATCCCGATATCTCTGCTTTAAAAAATCCGATTTGAAAAATAGTTTTTACATGGGACAGATCTTCTGGTGAAAATTGTTCCGCCTGTAATTTCGAATTTTTGTAAAGAAAAGGTTTTGCCACTAGGGGACTTACGTGTATACTTTTGTTTCCCTGATATATTTGTAACAATCTCTTCGCTTCTGAAAACTCGATTAAAAAAAAATTCCGCGATCAGACAGTGTTGCTGATTGTTCGTCGTGCCACTCACAAGGAATGTGTGTGGGTTTGAACACGCCACTTCACATGAGACGTGGCACATGAGTATAGGTATGAGTACGGACCACGGTAGGGTGAGTCATTCCTGTGTAAAACGTGTTAAATGCCGGAAGCGCCACCTGTCCTCTAAAACACACTCGTCATAAGTCGTGTAGTTTGCATGAAGTTAACAGCGTCCAGGTGAACAACTCGTGTGTATTGCACCGCACATTGTGTGACGTGCTGTCGTAATTATTCGAACATGGTGAAAATTGTCACCATTAGCCTTCCTTGAATGTCTTTGCGCTACTGAAAGCCAAAAATAAGGCGGTCATTTACTAATGAAACACTAATTGGGGTGGAAGATGAGTCATTTGCGATAGTTTCAACCAACGTAATTTTCGGCAATTACGAAAATGAATTGGAAACGATGCACGCAACGACACTCGACAGAAATAGTGAAGACGACAGCATTGGGCAGGATGACAACTCTGACAGGAGTGTATTCCTGGCCCCACTAGAGAAACATGACATTGGATTTCTTGGTGGCGCTGTCGGCGTTTAACACGTTTTGCACGGGAATCACTCACCCTACGGTGGTCCCTACTCATACCTGCACACATGTGCCACATTTCATGTCGATTGGCGCGTTTGAACCCACACACATCCTTTGTCAGGCACAGTTTTAACCCTGTGCACATGGCAATTGTCGTCTTGGAAGACAGGAGTGGCAATGTGATGCCGCTCCTGGAGACGTAGGGCAAAGGGCAACACTTCGTCATTCAGAATGAGGAGGTACGCATGCTGGTTCAAATTCATCGTCACTGCAACGAGAGGGCACATTTCGTTGTACGTAAAACATCCCCAAAACATCACAGAACCTCCTCCGGCTTGAACAACACCTTCGACACAATCAAGATTAGAGGCTTCATTGGGCCTGCGATGCACTCGTTGCCTCCAATTATTGGAGTACAAACAAAAATGAGACTCATCAGACCAAATTACTTATTTCCAATCGTCCACAGTAAAGTTCTGGTGCCTCTAAACTCATTGATAACGTGAGACTTTGTGACTTGCTATTAAAAGAGGCCTCTGCCGTGGTACTCTGCTTCAGATGTCCATCACATGCAGTTCTCGTCGCAATGTCCTTTCGGAAATTGGTTGGAGGGGACTTTCATTGAGTGCTTGGAGCAATTGTTTACTTATTTGCAGTTACTAGGAGTGAAACATGGCGGCGGCCCCTGTTGGTGAGAATCGTTTTCCGGCCACAGTTACGTCGCCGATTATCAGTTGACTGCGAACTACACCACTGTTTGTAGATCCGCTGGACAGTACTCTTCGACACACCAAAACATTGGGCGATTTCATTTACTTTGTCTCCACGGGCACGGCCAAACACGATGGCTCCTTTTTGCCGCTCAGTAACGTCTGTCTTACGACCCATATTGCAAACTAAATTTAACACACACGTTGCTCTTCACCAATGCATGGCATGAGACACAAATGATCCTGTAGAACACGTCAGTGCTCTTTATCTCCCAACAATGGTATCATGACGCCCTCTGTGCAACCGGTAACTTCCTACTGCCATTTTTGTTAGGGGTGACTACTTTTTTGTCCGGTGTGCTTATTTACATTGTGGAACACTTTGCCTCTACTCGTGCGGTTTTGTAGTTTTCAGTTCTGGCGCTAGGTGGTATTAGTGTGTATTTCTGTTTCATGCTTTGTCTCTGCTTCTAAAAATCCATTGACTTATTGATTAAATCAATATCCATTGACGTATTTTTGAGGGAAGCATTTCCAAATCCATTGACGTATTCTTGACGTAACCACTTTTAAATCCACTGACGTATTCTTGAAGTAACCATTTCTAAATCCATTGACGTATTCTTGACGTATTTATTTTAGATTTCTTACAATATTAGCACAATGTACTTCATTTCTCTTGTACTTTAAACACTCGAAAATGCACAGAGCATTGTGTGTAGTTAACACATTTTAAACGATATTTAATAGTCAAATATATATCAGCAATATAGAAGAATTCCTCAGACAGATTTTAAATTAATTCTTCTAAAACATATTCGTGAAAAATATGAAGCATCACATTTTTAAACCGCAAGTTTTTGTAATTTAAGAAATTATTAATTATGTACTTTAAGAAGTTTCCACTTTTAAGACTTTTCATGAGAGTACTTTTTTCTCATAAAACTCTCCCTGAAAATTTTACGCAAGTATTTGAATACTACACTTCCTAATAAAATGGTATCACTTCCGGTGTTAATGCTTCCTCATCTACGCAGATTACATTTTTTTATTTGGTTTCACGAACAATCTATTGCGCAACTTTAAATAAACCTAGGGTTGTGCCGGCTGAAGAGATAAACGCAGTATTAATTTCCACACGGGATGTTGCCGTAAACGCATTTAAACAGCGCCGAAAAGTTTCTTCATTTTCTAACGCGCATATGGAATGCTAAGTGACGCCGTTATCGTCCGGAAGAAGCTCCGTCGACGTCGGGCATTGTATCTGATAATGATACCTGAACACTTTTGGCCGGAAAGATTACAATCTACGTTCACAAAAGCCTAACTGCAACCGAGATACTGAATCCTAACACTAATTCATTCATAAACATTCTTGTCTGATTAATCGCTTGAGAGAGCGAACATCTGTCCCTTTCGCATTCGCGGTGAAAAGGTAATGGAATCTCGCGTTGTTGTTTAGCTTTGTTTTCGAACAAAGCGTTGCGAAATAATTTGGATGTAGTGTTGGTTCCACAGAGATTCAAATTAACGAATCGCGCTCCGTTTTCTATACACACGAGAAACAAGTTACAAGTATAGACACTTTAAGAGCCGCTCCAAAGTTTTAAGGAAGAATTACCGAAATTACACGAAATGTTTGCAGTAAGAATTCTTTTGCGGCACAACAGTTAAATGCTGCTTTTCACAGTAGATGCCGCACATAGTAATCGCAGATAAAATTGTCTGCATATACAGTAAAACCTCTTTTAACCGACGCTCCTTTATCCGTAACCCTATTAACCGAATCCGCTCGTGTTGCTATTTTTTCCTGGTAAATTTCGGTGTGTGGTCAAAGACATGCCATTTTCATAACCTTAGCTCCCCTGTTCAACCGAGGCCCTATATAAAACATAAGGCTAGAGAAATTAATTCCCTCTTTTAGTGACGTCACGCGGAAACCAGGGCTTCCGATTGGTTTCCTACGCTGTCGTGTGTGATGCCGAACACGACACCGACGTATCAGGCCATGGAACATGAGTGACGTCACAAACGGAGGGAACTCATCTCTCTAACTAGCTCATAGCCCGTGCCAAGCACGGGTGAAAAAGCTGTGACTGGAATTTTTTCAACACGAATCGTAGAATACATATAAATGAAACCTATGTACAAAGTCGGGTCACATTATTGTGACCACCTCCTACTTTTGACTTCAACAGCGCGTAGCCAATGAAAAAGGCACGTGTCGTGAGCTGGCTTGGAGGGTATTTAAGGTGTGCTGTAGGCATTCTGAAAACATATCACTCGTTGCTGTCATGGATGAAAGGAGCGATTTATCAGATTCGCAAAAACGGATGATTTTCGACTTTCGGGCCAAGGGTGGCGGCATTTCTGAAACAGCGCAGTTCGTGAATTGTTCGCTTGCTGAAGTGGTTAAACTGTATCGTGATAGGAGAAATGGCACCATTAGGAATAAGCGACGTGGAGACTGCGGGACACCACGTGCCATTGATGTGAGAGTTGAACGTCGGCTTCGAAAGTGCGTGAGGGCTGATCGACACGGTACAGTGGAGCAACTCACTGGCCGAATGAGGCTCCGATGCAGACGGGTGGTCACTGCACCTATGCTAACGAAAGTGCATCTGCAGAATATGCTTATATTTTCACTGCAGTGTCGGAATTGCATTTCCGCTGATTGGCAAAGGATCGCCTTCTCCGATAAGTAACGTTTTCTGCTTCATCGAACGGATGGACGTTGGCGTTTAAGACGAGAAACATCGTAGAACAAACACTCTTTAACCATTGATGACAGACAAAAAGCTGGTGGGGCAGCGTTATGGTCTGGGAAATGTCTTCGTAGCATTCTATGGGTCCTTTCATACATGTGGAAGGCACTATTGATCGAATTCATTACGAATCCATCCTTGCAGACCACTTACACCAATAGATGCTGATTGTCTTCCCTGTGGCGGATGGGATCTTCCAGCACGACAATGCAACGTGTCACACAGCTAGAAATGTCCGAGAATGGTTGGAAGAGCACGATGAAGACTTCAAAGTACTTCCCTGGCCCCTTAATTCCTCAGACATACACCCAATTGAGCATCTGTGGTACCACATCAATCGTATTGTTCACTTTACGGATCCTCCACCAAGCACCCTCCAGCAGCTGTTAGATGCCCTGCAGTCAGCATAGCTCCACATATCTGTGAAGACCTTCCAGCACCTTATTGAGTCGCTATTAGCCCGTCTAGCTGATGTCCGCGCTGCACACGGCGGCTACTTTGGATATTAGCTGGTGGTCACAATAATGTGACTCCACCGTGTACAAGCGTGTTGTTTTGACGATGGAACAAAGCATTCAGATTGTGAAATAGAGGGGCAGCAGGTGAAACAATCACGAAGTCAAAAAGGGAATTTGACATCGGCGTATTAACTATAACTGGTATGAAGCTTCGGGCAGAAAAGAAGTTTAAAAATTTGCTATTGAATTTGATACTAGTTGTTCAAAGTCACAGAGAACGATAAAAACAGAGGATGACGAAGGACTGGACCGTACTTTATATACGAGTAGATGGTTCATCCAGAAACAAAGTGGCTTCTGTCTAGCCTAACGATATTTGAAACAGCATGTGAAATTAATTTCGAAACTCAGCAGCATTCAAACAGTGGATGGATACAAAAATTCAAACATCGCCACGGAATCCGGAAAACGAGTATTGATGGCCGAATATTTTTTCTGGGTTTAGTTTGTTTTGACTGGTAACCAATATATGGTGTTCTCGATTATCCAGACTTTTCGATTTTTCCAATGGCTCCAAAGTCCCAGTTAGATCCGATAAATGATATGTTACTGAATTTTGATGTTTGAAATCCAATTGCAGATCTTACTGAACATTTTCTGCTAAATTCTGATATGGAATCCGTTCTTTGATTTATCGTCCAGCATTTTGATGAAAGAAATATTTGTCCTCTAGATTCAGCTTAAAATATAGAGTATCTATAGATGAAGTGCACAACTTCAGTATGCTGTTTAAAAAAATACGGTAGAAAAAACTTACTTTAAACGTCAAAAGACGTGGTAAGTTTTAAAGTTCGTTACATCAGATGATAGATGGCACCAGGTGTTTCATGTAATGAAAAATCTCGTCAAACACGGAATACAACAGACATGGCTTTACCAGTGGAGAAAGTAGTGTGTGTGTGTGTTTTGGTTTGCGAAGTCAAAATCTCTAGCAACAGTTCAGCGTAAGTTCAGAACGAAGTACCAAGGACAACCACTGACACGAAGGAGCATCGAACAATGGGTAAATAAATTCAAAGCAGCATTTTGATAAAAGAAATGCTTGTCCTCTAGATTCAGTTTAAATTACAGGGTGTCTATAAATGAAGTATACAATTTCAGTATGCTGTTTAAAACAATACGGTAGAAAAGACTTACTTTAAACGTCAAGATACCTTTCAAGTGTTAAAGTTTGTTAAGTCAGATGATAGATGGCGCCAGGTGTCTCATGTAATGAAAAATCTCGTTAAACACGGAATGCAACAGACATGGTTTCCGCAGTTGAGAAAGCAGTGCGTGTGCTTTGGTTTGCGGAGTCACAATCCCCAGCAACAGTTCAGCGTAAGTTCAGAACGACGTACCTGAAACAGCCGCCGACACGAAGGATCATCGAACAATGGGTAAATAAATTCAAAGCATCAGGAATTGTCTTAAAAGGCAAAGGAACTGGAAGACCTTCCATTTCGGACGAAAAGGTGGAAGACGTGTGTAAGGTTTATCTAAGGAGCCCGAAGAAGTCCGTCGGCGTCGCCAGTCGTGAACTCGAAATGCCGCGAGCAATGGTTCATAAGGATCTGCATAAACGTCTACGCCTATATGCATATAAAGTGCAATTAGTGCAAACTTTTGACCAAATGATCAACCACGTCGAAAAGCATTTTTGATAAACACATGCTTAATCGCATTCAAGAAGACCCCATACTCCTTTCAGGGATCTGTTTCAGCGATGAATCGGCCTTCCATGTTTCTGGCAGAGTGAACAAACATAACTGCCGAATCTGGGGCACGGAAAATCCCCATGTGGTAGTAGCACACAAGAGAGACAGCCCGAAGGTTAATGTTTGGGCTGGCCTAATGGAAGATAGAGTGATTGGGCCCTTTTTCTTCGCTGAACCAACTGTTACTGGCATAACGTGCCTGGACGTGTTAGAACAATTTGCAATTCCACAACTCTAGGATATTCAAGACATCATTTACCACCAAGATGGAGCACCATCGCACTGGTCTTTGATGTTCGCAGATCTTTAGACCACCATTTTCTAGGGCGTTGGATTGGACGTAGGGATCCGACAGAATGGCCACCCTATTCTCCTGATATTACCCCATGCGATTTTTTCTTTGGGGCTTTATTTAAGAACATTGTGAACAACATAAAGGTTACATCTATCACTGAGCTCAAAGAATGCATTACTGCAGCCTTCCATCTTGTTACACCTGACATTCTGCAGCGTACGATTTAATAAAATTTTTAATAAAAGTGAGTTATATATACAATTAAAAAACATGTGCATGAGCACTTTCGAGGCAGCGGTTGCCCCATCATCAGATGTGACAAGTAAATACATAGTATATCAATATATATCATAAGCATGATGCATTGTGGGTAACTTTCTAGGAAGCCAATGATTATACATGCGTCATATAAGTCACGATAGAACACGAAGTTGATAATTCCTTACCATTTTTAGATATTAATATACATAGGGACTCTAGCCTTAATCATCTTGCCACCTCTGTTTACAGAAAACCTTGTCATACCCCTGTTATGACACCCTTTCATTCATCACATCTGAAGCAGCGCAAGTTGTCAGCTTTGTTCTTCCTATTCAGATGAGCTTACTCGCATTCGTCAAACCCTGAACTCTTGCAGCAGGAAGTCAATTACATTTTCAGATTAGCACGGCAACATGTGTACCCTACGCATCTGATTAATCAAATATACAATTAAGTTAAATATGCCTTATCCATTTCATTTATTCATTTTTCAGATGCCACATATTACAATTCAAAATACAAACAATATAATCAATTACAAAAAATGTAGTAACCAGGAGGAGGAGGGAAAAGGCCGCAAGGCCTGACATAGCCCTCCCACCCCTAGTACTAAAAAGAATAAAAAGACACAAGGAACAATACAAAAGACAAGTTAAAGGCATATTGAATATAACTGAAAGATTAAATAAATACATAAGTGTATATATACAGAGTGTGGCAAAGAATTTTTAAGACTGGGTCTGTAAAATGAAATAGAAACAAGAAATTACAATTTGTTTTGGTTTTTTATACAAAATAAGTCCCTCCGGCTTCAATACACTTGTTACAGCG